>LR215993.1:20801378-23201378 GCA_000469805.3 Hymenolepis microstoma | reverse complement strand
TGGTTCCTCGAATTGGCAGTTGATTGCTGCAAAGTTAACCACCTGGAACGACCTTCAGCTGGGGAGATTGTGGATCGAATTGTTAGTCATTCTATCGACCAATCATTTATCGGTCCTCGAGCATTTAATTACAATTCCTTTGAAGAGGGCACGTCTCCAGACCGAAGTTCTCTCAAATGCTTTACGGGACCAACCCTCCGTAGTAACGGTGGTCAACAGTTGCCACCACCAGCTACGATCCAGCCAGACTGTCTTGGATAATTCAATCTTTATTGCATAAAGTTCAAATCCCCTTTGATCTGTACATGAACTCTCTTATCGTAAGCTCTTGTTACATCATGTCACTACCTATTTATAGGTTTAAGTAGCAGTTATTTTTCATTTTAGTCACTAAAAGAAATCGAAAACCGATTCCCTTTCTACATTCCTGTTCATTTAGATGTTCATTCCCTTTGTATAGTTTTACCTCTACACTTATCTACATGGGGAACTGTGTACCCTCTTAATTCACCTTCATTTCACGAAAAAAAACATTATTCAAAGTAAACAACATTTCCGTTTCCTCTTTTGTGTATTTCTCTTATTCTCTTGAACCCCTACCAACTGACTGGTAGGAAAGAAAGAGCTGTTATTGAATTTACTTTTTATTATTTGTTACTCTTCCGTGTTCATCTGGTATATGGGTGTCTTGTGGGATCGGTTTCCTGGGTATTATGTAAAGTCACTTGAATGCCTATACCTATGTAAATACACTCAGACTTTGATTTTCCAATTCGAACTGAAAATAGGCTTTATATCGCTTATTTATTAGTTTATATGATTGATTTCTGTAGCGAAACACGATATTGCATCGGTTTAGACCGCGATAAAGTATCCAGGCCATAGGAGCAGTTAAATGACTCTAATAGGAGGTGAGGGGGAAGTGTCGAGCAGAAATGAAGACTAAACAGGAGTTTTGCTCATTTAAAATATCATGCACTTTTGCTTGACAGGCCTGGTGGTTCATAACGTTGTGCTCACAAGTTCAAATTTCGGTTATTGTCCCCGATTTCGCTTAGTGAGTTGTTGAAAACTTGTTTAAATTAAGCTCTTCATTTATTTTTGGTTGTGGATTTCTCTAGACCATGACTGCTCTGTGCTGTAGCCCTGCCAGGCGTTGCAGTTCTGTTGCTATGACACTAACTGTACGCTTGATTTTACTAGACCGCGCAGAGAGAAGTCATGTTATTAATGTCCGGATATCAAAATGCAGTGGACTGATGACAGCTTTATACCTCAAGAAACTGAGTAAAAGTAACGAAGGAGGTGGCCACAATAAGCAAGTGATGTTAGAATCATTACGCTAAGGTCTTAAATCGATTTTTCCATATTTTCAAAAAGAGAACGACTACGGCATTCTTATTACACTCTTTTCTCGAATCTCATTAATTTTTCATTCATAATCTCAAAATCCACCTTTCCCACATTCACAACACCAAGTTACTTTAAAACGAACTGTAAGTAATGTTACATTGCCTCTGAATTGCTCTACTGAGTGGTCACCGTAATGTGAAAGTGTGGAGGAAGATTTTAGCACTTAAATAGACAAGAATTGCTTATTTTAATTGTGAAACATAAGTTTGCTCATGATCCAGAATTGAAACGTTTTTCCAGTCGTCGTCTCTTTCCGAATCACTTATCGCGGTTGAAGACAATCACTCTTACATAATCATCGATGATAGAATAGACGCTAAAATATTAAAATATGCCTTTTCCCACTCTCAATGAAAGATTTCACTCATCGGCTCCGCATCGGTTTATCGGTGGTCTAATTTTCACAGTGTACAGAATTCGCCGATTTATTGCAACCAATTAATTTATATTTGTTCTCATTCGCCTTTAAAATCAGCTTATTCCCAATTCACACGGTAATGGGATGAACCATTGACTGCAACCAAATGATATCTATTTGACTGCATATTCGTCGACTCACACATTTTGACCTTCATTTGTGTCGTGGGGTGTAACATCAACCAGCCAAAATCAATCATTAAAAATGTTCCAAATGCCTACATTTATATCTTACAGAAGACCCATTTTATAGAAAATTCGAAAAAGAAATAATCTCATGCGCTATATACTCGTATTGGCATCATGTATTGTAAAGATTCCAATCTTCTCTTCCTCAGAGACAAATTGAACATAATTATAACACGTCCTATACCATAACTCTACTCTAAACAATAATCATTTGCCCAGAGCCCTCGTTCGCCGCCAGTCTCCCTGCCTCTGTGGTGGAAGGGAGACTAACGTTACCACCCAGGACCACGTGGAGGTGAGGGTTGGATTCTCCTGGGTGAGGTGCACGCACGATTTAGCGCTTGGAGCACTACGTACGTGCACTGACCGCGGCAACTCATATGTGCCTTGGTCAACCTACATCTACCTATATCTCAAAAAAAATAAAATAAATACTGACAACTCAACCAACCAGCATAACGATATAATTAGCCAAAACATATGTCAGGCAACTGATGGAAAGTGACAAAATTGAGGAATCAATATGATGGATTTAAATACATCTAAAACAGAGAACTATGAAAAAATGTAGAAGCACGGGCAGTATTCTATGAGGAGCTTGTTCCACCTTCTCTCTAAACCATTAATACAACATCTTGCAGTATCTAACCGAAACGTGTAGTACAATGCACTTTAAACTTATTCTAAACACTTTCAAATGACTACTCAAGTGCAACACGTTCTAATAAAACAACAAAAACCAAGACCGCGAAGGTAAACCTCATCTTAAAAATACAACAGTGGCGTTCAAGAGATATGACAAAACTACTCTAGCATTCTCTTCGCACAGAAACCTCGGAGGTTTGTGTGAAGTTCTCCGACTATTCTGTTATCAACCTAGTGAGGATCCTTCTAAAAGGTTTAATGTCTATCAGTATGTCACAACAGGACAAAAAACTGGTCAAAAATATGAATAATCATTGTTTTTTATCTTTTCAATTTTTTTAAATTTTTTTGTCTTTTTTGGATATAATCAAAAAATGGGAAAAAACGGAAGAGAGAGGGCAATGAAAGTACTAGAAATTTTACTCAGTATGAGGACGGTAAAAATCGAAAGTTAATACCACTTCTGGGAGGTAGGGGGAGGAGTCGGGCACTCTATCAACCATAATTAACCAGGGAGGAAGAGTTACGTTACCAGAGACAATAAAAGAGAACACATACTGATGTATATTGGCAAAAGAAGTGAGCGAAATCCGAAACAAACCACTTTTGTGAGGAAGAAAATAGGAACCTGACCACTCACTGAACAATAATAAACAAGAAGGTAGGAGAATACCAAGAAGAACATAAAGAGAATCAAAGATGGAGTAAGAATTTCAAATTCACTGGAGGAAGAATGAAGAGTTATTCTAGAACAGGACAAGATATTGGTAAACAATGGCCTTGACTCTATACTACTACCTTGATATAAAGTTCTCGATGAAAGCTTAAGTCTATCAAATGAAGGATACCACTTGGGTGGTGGTATTTTAGACTGAACGATAGAACCAGATGAAGTGGTCAATAAAAGAGGACTGAGTGGATAGCGGGACAAGTTATTGTGAATCAATCGATTTGTCTCCATGCTGATACTCTGACAAAATGTTCTCGATGAGAGCTTAAGTCTATCAAATGAAGGATACCACTTGGGTGGTGGTATTTTAGACTGAAAGGTAGAACCATGTGATGAAGTGGTCAGTAACAGAGGACCGAGTGGAGAGCGAGACGAGTTTTTGTGAACCAATCGATTGGTCTCCATGCTAATACTCTGACAAAATGTTCTCGATGAGAGCTTAAGTCTATCAAATGAAGGATACCACTTGGGTGGTGGTATTTTAGACTGAAAGGTAGAACCATGTGATGAAGTGGTCAGTAACAGAGGACCGAGTGGAGAGCGAGACGAGTTTTTGTGAACCAATCGATTAGTCTCCATACTGATACTCTGACAAAATGTTCTCGATGAGAGCTTAAGTCTATCAAATGAAGGATACCACTTGGGAGGTGGTATTTTAGACTGAAAGGTAGAACCACGTGATGAAGTGGTCAATAATGAAGAAGCAAATGAAAAGCTAGACAAGTTATTTTGAACCAATCGATTGGTCTCCATGCTAATACTCTGACAAAATGTTCTCGATGAGAGCTTAAGTCTATCAAATGAAGGATACCACTTGGGTGGTGGTATTTTAGACTGAAAGGTAGAACCATGTGATGAAGTGGTCAGTAACAGAGGACCGAGTGGAGAGCGAGACGAGTTTTTGTGAACCAATCGATTAGTCTCCATACTGATACTCTGACAAAATGTTCTCGATGAGAGCTTAAGTCTATCAAATGAAGGATACCACTTGGGAGGTGGTATTTTAGACTGAAAGGTAGAACTAGATGTAGTGGTCAATGGTAGAGGAATTATTGGAGGGTGAGGCAAGTTGTTGGGGAGCAACTGCTTGGAATAGATACTATTACTCTTACGAAAAGTGGTCGATGAGAGCCTTATTTGTTCAAAAGTAGGATTCAATCTGGGTGCTAGGATTTCATGTGTAACGTCTGAACCATTAAAGTAGGAAGTCAAGAAAGAATATTCAGAGTATAACGTTTTAGACTGTAAAACTACTTTTTTAGAACTTAAGTACGTATTCTTTGACAGGTATGAGGTAGAAAGTTCATAAGAATAAGAAACAATGGAAGATACTTGCACTGTGCTTACCAGAAGGAGAACTTGAGAAGAGTTAAAGATGAAAGGAATAAGAAATGTGGTCTTCAACACTTTCTGTGTGAAAATTCGAAATTTAAGCACGAATTCTACTTGTCGTCCTAAGTGAAAAAGGCAGGTCTCCAAAATACGATAAGACTCTTCAGTTGCCAATTTAGCTTGGAATATTCCTTCAAATACCGACCTATCTCTACCTCTGGGCCAAGATCCATTTCTAGGATGAGAAAATAAGGCATTCACACATACAGACTTTAGCTCGCGTTTATCAAGCATATTCGTAACCAATCTCAGAAGTGTTTAGGTATAGGCTATCGGTTGCCTAGACGAAAACTTTAAAGTGGATCATTTAAACAAAACCCTATTTTTCATAATATTTTTGTGCATATTAATGCAATATTAATAATATTTAACATTTTACCTTAAACTGTGCTATTTTAATTGAGTTTTATTGTGTAATGATAATGGCTGTTATATATATATATATATGCCTATGAGTTTCCTGCAGTACTGACAGTTCCAAGCCTTATTAAAGTAAATACCTAAACTTTAAAATAAATTATTTTGTCATTGAGAAAAATTTTACTTTTCATTAAGGGAAATCGGTTGATGAAGGAGAACGTTAAAGCACTCCAAATTTTGCGAAAATAAGAGGATCGTGTAGAGGCAGCAAATGTTATCACGGTAACAACCAACAGAGATTGTGTATTATTCGTCTTAAAATAGTCAACTCTTTCATTTTCAAAGTTTCAGGGTAATTTGAAACTCCGAAATTATTAACACCATTGAGTTGAATTCCTCTTGCATACAAATGCAATGACTTATTCTCCCTTCCAAAGACTCAATTACCATCTAAACTGGTTGTACAAGTCATAGCAGAAGTTTGGGAACACTTCAATAACCAAATTATTGCCCAAATAAATCAGCTTCCTTGAGTGCACATTTTCTTCAATTTTGGATTCAATTATTCATTGTTGTTTCATTAATTTATATTAAAACACTTGATTTGTGGGGTGGCATCAAGGTGTCATCCAGAAAAAATCGATCTTTCCCTTAACCTCCTGATCAGTTTTGGCCAATGAAGTTGGTCATACTCACCACCTACATTACAAAGCATTATAGTGACCGCATCCACTGGATGCTTTCCAAATTCCTATTTTTGTTTCATCAGTAATATTTCCATATTTAATTTCCTCCTAAATGTGTCTTTTCAAAGTGAATACGGGCTTATACGCATCGATCAACTAACCTGAAGATGGTGTTATTATCAACACATTTGCAGATTACAAATAATAGATTTCAAAGAATAAAAGGCAACGAAATCTTCAACTCGTAGTGATCCAATATCACCTAATGCGGATTGTCTTTTGCTTTTGCCAACACTGTCGAACTCACTCTTACTCTGTTTCCTGCATTTCTTTGTAGTTGCTTAGCTAGTCCTGCGAGCCTTTCCAAATTGGAAGAACGTCCCATAGTAAACCGCTACAAGTCCTTTATTTGCAGAAATAAATATTGCTTTGATGTTAAAGCAAAATTGAAGTTGTGTGGAACCTATTTTTCTGATTTTATAAACTCTCTTTTCTAATTTCGGTTTCTTTTATTGAAAATTTTATATCGTGTGTTTATTTTTTTCAAATACGCTTTGCCGTGAGAAATTTAGGATTATGTGAATAATAACATGCCTCGTTGATTTAACTGAAGTACTGTATAAGAGAATGTGACATTTTATTATAATCATATTAACAATAGCTTTATATATAAAGGAAGGTTTAGAGATGAATTACCATATATCAAAATGCAATTACTGATTGAAATTCAGGTATATAGGGAAAATATTTGATAAAGAATGGATAACTTTAAATAATTATAATTATTGAGTTTCATTAAACGCGAAAGAGACTGTTTTTTCTACATATTCAGATTTCCTTATTTAGAAAAAAATTTAAGAAGATAGTATCTTTTTGGGACAAATTTGAAACTTATATAATTAATTACAATGTAATCTAATTATTAAAATAATTATGATTACTGTATTTACCTGGGTTTAGCTTAAATTGACTTTCAACAATTTGCTTCAAGTCCAGTTGTTAACACCCTTTTGAATTTGGGCGCTGAAGTCAAAATTTCGGAGCTGACGATCCTTGCGGCTAGTTTCGCTTCTACTTGATGAGCTCTCAAAATCCATCTGGTGACACCACTGCTCCTTCTGCTGTTCCTGTCCAAACCATCACTTATATATGTGGTGGTACGTTTATTTGATGCTTCTTTTTGCAAACCTAAACAGATGATAAAAACCTATTCACCATTCAGAATGTAGAGCAGAGAGCCAAATTAAACCCCGTGAGAATATTCGATGTCACGACTGCGGACATCGTGTTCTTTACAAGAAGAGAAGCGAGATGCGTAAGTACTGGCTCTTCACCTGAACATTGAAGTATTTTAAATTAACTTTTTATTTTTCCCTTTTTTCAGTGAGTGTTTTCGAAGGACGCTAAAGTAATTCCACATATTCTTTATTTTTACAGTTAAATATACTTTCAATGCATAAAGTTTTGACTTATTTAAAAGTAACTGCGAGATTTGGGTAAGATATAATTCATGTTGAATATTGAGGGCGTTTATTTGTACTTTTTAAAACCATTCATTATTCCAGCATAGGCATTTGCAAGTTCTCTATAAAATTCTTGGTACACCCTGGCCAGGTTTCCTGGGTTAAATAGACTTCTGTTATCAGATTGTCCATTTTCATCCGTTGGCGGTTGTTCCCTTGTGCTCTTCGTCTTAGTCCCCTTCCTTTTATCCATTTGGGATTTCACAGATTTGATGACGTTGTATTTCCATTTTGCGTTGGGCAGTTTCAGACCAATAACTTGGTTTCTCTTAAAAGATAAATAGTAATTAACTTAATTCTAGGTCGTCTTATGGCAGAAATCGTTGATCAAAGTGTAAACCTTATATGCTGGTTGCTTTCAAATCAAAGGTAGCGCAAAACAGAATTCGATTGTGAAGTTCCAAAATCTTTAAAGTGGTGGGGACCTACAAATAGGCTCTTACAGTGGTTTCATGGACCGTAACTAGTCAATTGGAGCATTCTCGTGTAACTGCGTCTCAAGAATGATTTTAAATTTTACTATTGCCATCGAATATGATTCAGAAAGTTATGGATGCCGTTGATTAGTTGATATTTTAACTACCGCTTAGCTATCGTTGTGCGTTGGTAGTGTTTCAGATAAAATGTTTCCTAGATGGAGTGAAGACGTGTTATGCAATCCCCTATTTTAATCTATTAATGACCAATCTCTAGTATGGGTGACGTATCCGATTGCAACGTGTAATTGTTAGAAATAATAACTTTAAAAGGCTGATCTTACCAACCAATAGTGGCGTAGTAACTGTCCAGACCGATGAACTTGTTGCACCGTCTAAAGGACAAACAAATATGGGCACTTATAATTAATCCAATGATCGAGTAGTTAGTGTATTACTAGCTGAAACGAAAACCATATCCGTCTTGCGATTCGCTTAAAGAATCTACGCAGACTAGTTCACAGTTTCAGCTCAAAATTAGTAATTAACTTTCTCTCCCAAATGGTTAAAACAGTGCCAACCCAAACAGGCAAATCAGAAAAGATCGACTTTTAAAACTATGTGCATTTAGCACGAGTAAGAAGTAGCCAGGTAGTATGATAGGGAGAGGGAGGGGAAGCATAATATTATGAAGACGTGAAAATTGTGCTGGTAGGGAAACAAAAGACTGACACAATCAGAGGAAGGGAGAGAGAACACAGAAAAAAAGCAGTTTGCTATCTGATGTCGTTTTGCTATGAGAGGGGGGGGGGGAAGAGACAAGAATAGCCCATACACATGTGCAAGCACTATAATATACAGGAATTGAGAAAGACTCTACTGATTAGCATTATTAGTAGCATCATCACTAGTTGAGTAGGAGGGAGGCGGTTGCTGTCCACGACGAGAATTATTCGGGGGGTAAAGTAGAGACCAAAGGTTGTCTGTAGCGGAGCTGCTCTCAACGATGGCGTAACGAGGAGATCGAGATACGTAGGAGAGAAAGGGTTCAGTACTGGCATCTTCGGAACCCTGGCGACTTGTCGATGCATGACCATCACCGCGACTACTTCCACCAACTTCAACTTGATTTCGATCTAGAAAAAATATTATAGAACGACACAATGGGAGGATAGTAAATCAAAAACTCAATTAAGCCGGAAGGATAAAAAGCACTTGAGTAAGAATGCGTATACAGTTGACCTCTAATCAGAATATTCGTTCAGTCTATTAATGTGGTTTCCAAGCCCAACGTTCGTCTTATTTTAAGGGGTGACATCTCCGATGAGAAACTCGAATTACAAAGCAGAAATTATCAGTTGTGATTTCGATGCTGTCTATATGAGCTCGAAAAAGTGTGCTTATAAGCAATACGCCATATCATAATAATATCAGTTAGCTTTGTTAAGGCTTGGAGTCGCCACGTTGAGGGTGCTATCAAATAGTTCCAACAGCTACGAATCCAATCAGCTATAAATAAATTAACGAATGCAAGTATACAACTTACCAGATGAGACTCTATGCCATCCAGAAAATGGTATCAAATCTTCCAATTCCATCAAGGCTGGATTGATCGGCATCTCGTCCTCCTCTTCTTGTTCGTCACCATCCTCACTGTCTTCAAATCCATCTTCTTCCATCGAGGCTGTCATTAATTCCACCTCCTCTTCATCTTCCAGAGATACACCATCCTCAACATCGCCACCTTCAATATTCATCTCAATGTCATCTTCAAGTTCCTCGTGTCGATGCAACTGGACGCCTCCGCCCTCATCCTCAAGAGAAAACTCTTCCACTTCATCCTCATTCTCATCGTCAACTTCAGTTGAGCCAACAGGTACTTGTCGTCTCCAGTAAATTCTTCTTGCTCCATTACTGCGCCTTTTTGGTGGGCTAACTCTTCCATTGGAATTACCGTTGCTTACCGCAGCATGGTTAAGTCGTCTGTTACGACGTGCGGTTCCTCTTGGGTGCTCAATCGATTGAAGTGACTCATCGGCTTTGGTGCTGCCACTGCTGCTATTATTGCTATTGTTATTAATGGGTGGATCAGAGAGGCTCCGTGATTCTGTGTTTAATTTGACAAGTCGGTTCATCTCCTCATGGTACTGCGAGGGAGTTAAGTGGTAGAGAAGGAAATGGGCGAGGCTTTGTACTGGACTACCCTCTGAGGAGGTTATATATCGCTCAAGTTTGAAGAGGATTTTCTCTATGATTGGCTGTGCAGGAAGCTTATGTTCTTCGGCTGAATGGAGGCGGAAAACAACACTCAGATTTAATACTCATCAACATGCACTCTTGTAAATTAATAGGTTACCAAACAGCTAAGAAGATACATGGCCACTAGAGCTCTGATAAACACGACTTGGAGCAAAGGATCTTCGTTAGTACTAGTAAAAAAAGGAATGAAATCTACTATAATGTATCCACTCACTAGATTTCGCCAAGCTACAACTAACTCGAACTAAAGAAATAGAAATGCAGTTAATCCGGACACTTTACTAGTTGAACAAAGATTTTTTAATGGGAAGAAGCTTGTCTCGATATTATTGATGTTTGGAGATCAAAACATCTCCGGAACGATAGCAGCATTTATGGCCAATTAGTCAAAATTAACCAGAGAAGGCACGAGATAACATACAGGCGTCCCCATATTGCAACGCCAATAAATAAACTGATAAGTGAAACAGCTAGACAAGGCATAGCCAATTAGCATGCGAGTTGAGGTCTTCTCAATTAAAGTGATTTGATCGCAACGGAAGAAAACAGAATTAAAGACACTGACTAATGTAGGCACTAAGTATTTTAGAAGTAGGACTTATATTTCCTTTACGTGACCTCAAAATCCACAGCAAGGACATCATGCGCCTTCATTTTAACTCTCAAACCCACTTTATAGGGCTTTGTTAAATAACAAAGGTGTACTCTGTTGACCAATGAAATGAATTAATCTTAATATTTTATCTTCCTCCGCTCATCGACATGAAAAGTACTACTGGTAAATAATGACTAAGATGGTGGTAGCAGATGCAAGGTCCAATGACCAAAACGACTGTTGGACTAAAGAGGTCGATAAGGCATTACAATATACTGAAGAAAATAATTTTTGAAAATTGATCGAATTTATGGGACCCAACTGGGCTACTCATTGGCGACATTCCAAGATGTGTTAGAACTTGGTTTTATTTTAAGCCAATACAAACAAATACCAATTTAAGCAAATACAAAACAAACAAATTGTATTGTAGTTTTTTAGCCATTTCACGGTCGCAATAAGTCGGCACAAACAAGGTTCACAAATTGTACTCGTGTTTACTAACTTTTAATACAGACTTATATAAATAACAAAAAAAGACCAGAGAAATATAGTTTAGTACGGGGAATAGGATTAAAATTAAGGGTCATGCAGTGTGTTTAAACATGCTGAGGCGTGGTGAGTTGTGTATGGGAGTTCACGATGAACACTCTCAACTACTGAAAGCCCAGTATACTCCTTCTCCTAATATGATGTATTCACCACTTCTCGATAAACATACAACATTAATTTTCAGTTTGGTATCCACAAGCCATCTCTCCTTTATCTTGGCCGCCAGGTATATAAGACACGCTTTCCTAGATGAGGAACAGAATGGTCATCCTAAACTTACCGTTTTGAATCTAGGCTTACCTATTTAGGTACATATGTAAGAATTTAAGAAATTGCCATTCACTTGAAAAAAATAGTCAAATTAAAGTTCACATTCATAGACGATTTGATAACCATTAAAGGAGGGGGGGGGAGGGGGGAGGGGGGGAGAGATTGGTTAAACTATTCAATCATCCAAAGGCACTCATACCTTTCCAGGTTGTTCCTATCAAATAAAGTATGACCTAGGTGACTACAAAAATAACGAATCTAAACAATTTTTCCATCAATTGTCTTTCAGGTTGAGGTACCCCAAGCATACACAATTGGAATCTTAGTTAAAATTTCAAACGATCATACCTGTTCGAAGTAATTAAGAGGCAAGAGATTTGCTCATGCCATGATGAACCACTCGTCCGTTGCAGATCTACTACATCAAGTACATTGCTGTTGATGACTAACAAGTAGGCCAAGCAAACTGCCTCAGAAGCCAATAAGGAAGCATGTGGACCATTGAGAAGCCAGAATAAGAAACATTCAATCACGATCGAGCAATTTCGTGAAAGTGGTCGCTTCCTTTCGTCATCTTTCCACTCGTTTAATAATTTAATGATGTACAACACATGACTTAGATATCAGGTGAATGCTTTAACCGTAAGCATACAGAAATACAACTAAACAGAGGTAAAAGAATCAAACATACTGAGAATCGCGCTGTTGATAAGGCTGGCGATGTTATCACGGCCGGCAGAGTCAAGAAGGCACCTGAGGGGACACTCCGGATCAGCAGGCTTCTCGTAGGCCAGCAGGCACACTGAATCCTAAAAAAGAGAGGAGCACAATGGAACAAAAACGTCAAAGAGCTTTCCAAATTCCAGTAAATTAGTGGAGAGACTGGACTTACATGTAGAAGACGGTCGGTTTCGGGTGAGATTGTGCCCTTCTTTCTCTCAACATCTTTGACCAAATCCATTAAGGAACGACTAAAGTGGATTTGACGCATCAAGTAGTCCCGATCACTATCATCGCTGGAAAGGGCATTCAGTGAGGCAGATGAACCAGCGACCGCAGGGACTTGCTGTTGTTGGGGTGCAGCTCCACCTAGAGACAAAAACAAATTTTCATGAGACAACAGTTTACTTGGAAATCCACAACTAGATAAGATAGTCCGGATCGAAATATTAAATCCTTACAATTTTAAAACGGTGAAGAGACCAGCTGGATACCAACTATGAATTCCCTTCATTAAACTAGAGCAATATGTATTCCTCCGGCTCATAAACGAGTAGGGTCTTCACGTGTACGCATCTCTGTTTGCAAAACGTTCAGTATGGCTGGTGTTCCATTTTTGCCCGGATCAAAACCATAGCCAATAACTCAAAATGTGCATATTTGAGCAAAACAAAGACAACCCCGCTGCATTCAATAAAGCTCTAGTTAGGCTTTACCCTGTGATCTTAAGATGGCAAAGCAACTGGGGGCTTCAATTCTAACAAATGACAAATTTGCATAGTGCGTTACTACACAAGAGTCGGAAGCATCCTTGTAATCAGCGCACAGAGAAGCTAGAACTTGAGCGAGAATCATGCATCACGATAAGGTGGTCGCTTCTTATCATTCATACTATCTAGCGTATCTTAGTCAACCTTTCTATTTTTAAACATAATGGAATACACTCATTTAAACTACCAATAGGTATGACAGGGTCATTAGTTCCATCATCATCTTCGTCGTCGGGGAAACTACAGGTGGTCATCTTCGTCGATGACAAAGCTTCGCCGCCATTGGCGACTTGGTGGGATTTGCTGACTAGTTGCTGTTGCTGAAGATGGGAAATATGGAGGGATGCCTGTTCGCTTGTGGACTCCGGAACAAGGCTGGAACTATCAATGTCCATCGCGTCACAGGAAGTGGCCGCTGAGGAACACAATTCGTGACTCTGAAATAAGAAAATGAGCACATAATTGCTAAGATAACAACTTGAATTAAGCTAACTTTAAACAAAACTGTATGATTCACACTAGTAAGCACATAACTACGGTTGAAACCAATGGATAGATGATAGCTCAAATATGACAAATTATGAAGAGGCAAACAATGACTACAAACGGCGCTTCAAGATCTACAAAGTTTAAAAATGGGCAAAATGTTATCAATACATTCAACTAGAAGAACAGAGGTCCAATCTAAGACCGAAATTGGGAAAACAAAAGAACAGAAGATTGGCTTATTAATTACTTGAACTAACAAGCAAAAGGAATATGATATGCAAGCATCTGCCCACAGGAGTGGAATTCGTCCGTTTAGGACAAATTTTTATGGAACAAAGTTAAGGCCTTTAGAAGTGTGTTTGCAACCTTGCTGAACCAAATCAAAGCACATACTACACGCTAATTAGATCTATGGAGAAGACAAACTAGGGGCACAGTGTGACCAATGATTAGATCAGACTACGTAGTGGCTATTGTTCATGGGGAAATGAGGTAGACGTGAGGTAAATGACAGTCCTTTCTCACCATATGCAACCTTTTCATTCATTTTCCTTACTTTTTTCTTTCATACATCGTACAGACTTTATACTCCTTCATAATTACTTGCCTACACAATGTTCTGCTTAGATTAAGCTACGTTCAGATCCGCATATATCAACAACCATGGTTTAGCCACAATGGAAAGTTTCTTCCTCGTAAAAGGAAGACCTAATTCCAATGCGAATGGCAATTGTTAAATAAGTTTATTCATGTACCAAATTTTGACACTTTATGATAAAAGCCACCCAAGTGTCGGGAAAAAGCGACACACTAATAAATGTACCACCTTAGAGAATGCGAACTAATCATTGCGAATCAATGAGCAGCCCTAAGTCATATGCGCTGGCGTAAAACCTACCCATTAGATTTTAACTCGTTATTGAGAACAAGTTCCCACTGAGATTTCTAAATGGGTCAATGTTTACTGAATTCACATTAAACGATTTTCTCACTAAAAAAAAATTATACCACTGGCTGTTAGGACATACAAATGATTCCAGTTTCCCACTTTTAACCCATTGGGAAACGACGAGTCGCATTGTATTAATCACAATGTAGGAGAACTACGACCAAGTCGAAAACAATTTCACGATTTTAGTGGTGATAATTCAAGGCCCTGTGACAAGTTTCATCGTTTTATTTTTCAAATATTTCTTCTTAAAAAGACTAAACAGAAGAGAGGACAGCACTTCAATTTCAAACTAGTAAGCAGATAAAACACGGCATGAAGCTAATAGCTATAACACTGATTTACATGCTTAATAGATAATGGGCCCATGACACGTCGCCTTTTGATCTATAATAGAATTTTTGGAAAATAAATGACATTAGAATCCGCTTGAGGTATGCTTCAGCGGATAGTGTTATGACACAACTATGAAGATAAAAAGAGAAAATTGAGTTAACTGAACCCAGGTTCTCCAAAATCGAAGGTCTAAATAGCCATCACTCTTCTTTATTTACCACCCTATGATGCTGAGTAGAGCTTCAAACCCACATTTATACTTACATTCCAAACCAATTAAGCAACAGAAATATTGGCTATTATGAAAGAGGAAAACTATGTAGGTGTGCAGAGCAAGATACCAAAAAGCTGTAAAGATCCACAGTGCAGAGGTCAATCTTGATTTCAAGTGAGTCAAACAAAGTCATGCCAACAAAATAAATAACTAAGTGGCGAAGAAATGTTCAGTAGATCCCTATAGAGAATAAAAACCTCGTTAAAATTAACAGTGAGAATTTTTTAAGCTAATGCCAAGCCAAATCCACCCAGACCAAAAAAGCGACCTATCATGTTAGCAGTGAAATGAAGACACCGGGGCATTGTTCACTTTTCCTTGTCAAGTGAAACCCAAATGACTGTAACTTGTCAAAGTTTTAAGAAATGACCTTCAGATGAGCTACCAGTACGCCCAACTTCTTAAAAATATATTGATTTAGGAATAACTGGTTAAAATTAACACTCCTCATGCTGTTATTGTACGACAGAGAAAAGGTAAATTTGTATTTATTTGCTCTGTCTAGGTTAGCTATCAAGATGTCGGCCAATGTCAACAGTGGAGACGAAAGACAGCATCGAGACGACCACCCACATATACTTTGAGGTCTCCCTTTAATATGCCAATGTTTTCCATCAGGCCAATGACTAGACGAATTTGGAAGTAGTCAACCTAACTAGAGTGTATCAGTTCTATTCACTACGAGCTCCCCCACTTTATACATCAAAAGACAAAAAATAAGTATCAAAGTTAACAAAGGTATCCAGTAGAGAAACCATAGTTGGTGTTAAATCCCTTTAGCTGGTAGTTACACCTGAAATAATCAAATTGTACGGAGAATATTGTAGCACACACTTTGACAATAGAATGGGAGGAGACCTAGCTCAATTAATTTCAAAGACACTCGAATGAAGTATTTCCGCAAAATAGTTATTTACTCTCAAACCCCTTCACTCCCATTGCGATTAAAATCGTCAACAATTCCCGCAATTCCAACAATAACAATACAGTGCCTCTCAGTTAGTTCGCGATAAAACCCGACCCGAGAGATTGCAGAACTGTAAAACTGCAAAACACGAGCGGTTTGTGTCACTGAAATGTAGTAGTCAAATTGACTCATCACTGGGCTATTTAAACAAATACATGAATCTTGTTATTGCACAAAAGTGCAAATAAACTTCAGGAACAAAAACACGTAATTCAGAATAAAATTATGAGAGTCTATGACAAGGAGTTACAACAATCGTCAAATAGAGTCATGTTTACAGAATCCATTCAGATAGATTTCGAACTATGGACAAAAATAGAAGGTATTAATACTACTTAAATACCGGTTACCTATAGGCTGGTCTACAGTATTTGAACTCATCAGTACGCATAACTTTACTAAGCAAAACTCTCCCTATGATGGACAAAGGTTAGACATAAGGAGAAAGTGTGGAATGAATGTAAAGTAATTCGTTATATAAAGATCTCGAAAGGCAAAAATGTCCAAGCTGTTGGACGGTATGAATTCACATCAGATAAGTTTCAAGCTGTCTAAGAAACGGCCGATGAATGCTTATCCACATATAGAATTTCAGATAAAACATCATACCGCATGTTTACTCTGTTATAAAAAAACTATTTGTAGTTAAATTACTTCTCATTAATCCCGCACAGTACTTAATTTCTTAATAAGTAGTCGATTAGACGTAGAACTCTTAAACCTAATATTTTGCGCAAAGTGCGAGATTAAAATAAACCTTTGCCCAACCGTATCCGGGGCTTAGAGTGATGGGAGAGAGAAAAACAAGCGAATGAGAACTTCCTAACTAACGCAATGCCACGCATGACGACCTAAACGCATGTTAGTATCCAAATAACAAACGGACTTCCCCTTTATTCGTAAGATCATGTTGTGTGAAGTGCGTCTATATTAAGGAACCTCAACGCACATGCACACACATAAGGTGACTCTTCTTGTATAAAATGTGATTGGTAATTTGCGAAAAAAATCAGTCCTTTAACTCTAAACTTGAGGTTACAGTACTAGCAGCATCAACATTTACGCAAACACGAGAAAAAAAGATTTAATTAGCCATGTTCTAAATAAAAAAACATGCTCAAAGGTTGATGACACAAATCTCTATAAAGTAATTCCAATTACTGTTGGATACATTTTAAATTCCTGTAGAGGCAGGCTGGCCTTCATTTCATTATTAAACTGCCCTTCATTTGAATTATCCAGACAAAATTAATCGAATTTCTGGCGACTACGTGGTTTAATCTTTAAGTCGATCAACTATGACGCGAGTTGCGTCAACAGCAGCTGACTCATCGATTTAAACAAAGCAAGCTTTGTTCGTAAAAGAAAATGGGGAAAATGGGTCGATTTATGACAGACTTTCATAGTATAAGCATCAATGTTGCTAGAAATGAGCTCGCAATCTTGCTGGATCAAATCGAAACGCGGCTTACCGATTAGAGTCAAACTGGAAGAACACAGGGAAGCTGGGTTTACATGGGACAAATGAACGCCTTTTCTCGCTATTACAATGTCTATGGCCCTTGTTCCTTATTCCCATATTTCGTGTTAATAAAGATCTATGTAAAACCACGCAATCTAGAATGGATAAATTCGAGCATAGCTTTGTGGTGAATAAATTGGTTGACTTCTCGGCACTAATGTGAGGAGAGATATGGATATAAGCAAGGTTGAAAAGATGACCAAGCGTATTAACTACGACACTAAAATATGGCACATACAACACACGTCTAACTCTACAGATAACGTTATAATTATGCTAGCATCGATGGTATTATTGGTGAGCATAAAACAATATCAATATCAGGGTGGTAGTTTTATTCTATTTTGGAAATTAAAAAGTTAAGATATTTACCTCCCGGCAACATTAAACACAAATGAATGATCTGCAGATTGAACTGCCAGTTAAATCCGATCTGCTCTGTTTATTTAACGGACTTATTGCCGATTAATAGTGCAGAGCTGATGCACAAATCTCCCAGCACTTTATGAGTAGGGCCATATGACTCATTGTGGCGACCTCAGTCCTAAACTGCACCAAAAGCATATAACCGGATTTTTTACAAGTATCTCGTAATTAAACCCTCTTTCTCCCCTTGTTTTCCACTTGGGTGTGATAAAGCTGGCACTCCACTTTCACGCACTAGTGGCGCATAAGATTGCTTCAATTCAGGAAAATTAATAAAACTATTATAATGAAATTAGGATATTAGCGGAATAAAAGAAATACGAACCTGAGGGACCAAAGACTGAGCATGGCCATCATCATAGGTGGCCAAAGTGGGTACAGAACCGCTGGTGCAGACACAACAGGCACCTTCAGATGAAGTGGTATCTGCTACACAGGGACGTTTACGACTGCCGCGACCACAACCACCTTCTTCCTCCATCTGTTGCTGATTTTGTTGACGCTGATGTAGAAGCAGCTTTGAATCGCTGGATGATGAAGTTGGGCCTTGACCTGAAAGTCGTACTGAATGACGGTGCACCTGAAAGAGAGACGCGAGGAGGTTAGATCAGGAGTTGTGCGATCCTTTTTCTACACCGCCATGGGGATAGTCTAACATATGCGTTGCCGAGACAGTTTATCTGAGGAGAAGCATTCAATTACTCATTTGTCTTCATATTTGAGTACTTAGAACCACTATTTTTAATATTTCAAAACACTAAATTTAATTTGTAGAGAATATGAATGTGGTGAGCTATTATAAAAAAAAGCGGGAATATTCAGGCACCAAAAATCACTCTATGCATCCAGATGTCGCAACCATTTATAGAATACTGTAACAAATAAAACGTTTATAGATTTCATCAAACCTATAAAAACGAAGTACTTGTTAAGATTGATCTCGGGAAGGCAATCTGGTGCCACTCTTGTTGGAAATTCACATTCAATCACTCCTGCTAACCTTAATTAATCAATGCGCTTGAGGGTTACAAACAGTGGGTATGCACACAAATGTATTGACTTCGCAACCAAAATGCATATATCTGGAGAGGAAATTAAATGTTGAGTGCGTTGAAATGTACTTTTGGTCATTTTTTCATTTAGTCTCCCTAATTTCCATGCGGAACCGGCACTTATGGATTACGCAAACACATACAATTTGAATGTTAAATATTACATGGCAAATACGTTCTAGCACTTCTTTGATAAACCGGCATTCATCAGGATGTGTGCCTACATGCAGAAGCGAGAGGTGGAGAGCAGAATAAACAGAAGAACAGAGTTGTGTTTGATTAAGAAAATTCAACGTAATTAACTAGGTAATTCATAATCGGACACCAACAACGGAGATGACAGATAGCAAATCACCTGACTTTTGAAAATACTTTTCCCGCAGTTGAGTGGAACTCAGACACAGCCTACGAACGAATAAACTCTCAACGATTTATCACAATACGTCAAGCTATTTATGCCAATTAAAACCGCCAAGAGAATTGAGTTAACCATTTCCCTCATTTAGACCGGCTACAGTCAGATGAAATAATTTTTGAAAAAAAACTGCATGAACTCAATGATCTTATCCCTCGAATACCGAATTATCGATTTTTGAATCCACTAAAACCAAGCCCATTCCTTTCGAATGTACATAACCAGATAGGTTTTGGTCAATTAATTGAAGTAGAATCAGCATATGAATTAGCGATTTTCTCCAAACTTCTTACTGTTTATGAGTAAGCTTGAAGTGACTATTTTCTTAGCTAGTTTATCAATGTGTCCTACTTTCCTAAGTCCTTCAAATTACGCTTCCTTTTATTCCATGAGCTTTTTGGGTTAAGGTATAGCCGTATACCAGTTATTTTACGGTCATTCCGCCTAATGTGTTTTGAAATCTCGGCTTCTGATTTAGCAGACGAGCAAATTAACAGCCTTGCCACCTTCTACCCGTGGCCTATTCTTTGTCTTTTCGACTTTGTTCGTGGTGAAGATAGCACAAGCTTCTCCTCCCAATAGTCTCTACGTCATTACCGTCACACACAGTAATGGCGCTTAATTGCTCTGCAAGACCCCGTAGGGAAGGGATTGTGCTGCCTTGTACTGGTGTATAATTGCCGACTACTGCTGTTGCCTAGTTGACCATGTGACCACGTCTAACTAAACTACCTAACCGATTAAACTACAGAGAATTCATTAAATAGATTTGATTTACGGTCAAATGAATAGGAACAAAATTATGACGATTTCCTAAGATGTTTATAAAATATAGAGAATTGAGAGGAAATCAAAACCAGGCAATTTAGATGATGTATCACCTATTTTTCCCTTTAAATTTAATTTAGTAGTCAAATGTCAACCAATCAAATGGCGACTCAATAAGCGCTGAAAATAAGAAACAGAAGCGATCCACTACTAATGCAATGTCAAATGAATAGAGTAGATCATAAAAGGCACTTTATCAGCTAAAAATTTTAAAACAGTAAGACAGAATGTCATGAAAATTAACGAAAAGTACTAAAACCAATGCTTGGTGCACGGGTGGCGTAACGGTCAGCGCGCATATTCGCAAATTGAGTGCACTTTCACCCATATAATGCAAAGTATGGCCAAATCTTAATGGTTGGAGTTGACAAAGAAGAAGACAACAAAACATGAGTTCCACATCAAAAGTGCTCATTTGTAAGGTCTAAGGTCAAATCGGTAAACATCAAGTGATGTGGATGGCAAAATTCACTGATTTGTTTTGATCATCAAGAGATGGAAAGAATGAGAACTTCTCAAGAACACCATTCTATCCAAGTCAATTGAAATGACCACTTCACTTAATGGACCTTGGAAGCTCTTCTTCCTCAGTACCTATTTTAAAGAGACTAAAATCGGAACAAAATTTAAACCGAATTAACTTTAAATCAAATAACAACGGTACGAAATAGAAAATCAACGGATCAGATCATAATAATCAGTTGACAGAAGACGAATAACTGATGAACATCCTATTTCAACTGCAAATACTTTAATCAAAGAAATTACAACAATTGAAGTTGTACTTCAAGTTGATGGCAGTTGCGTTAAATTATTCTATCGGTGACAAATTAGCCATATATTATTTACTAACCGCCTTGTAAATGACGAAAAGGGAATAAATAAAGCATTTCATCATAGCGAAGAATACCATTTCAATGAGTTGACGGCATCTCAACTGCAAGATGAGTTCAGGGTATTTATCCACAATTCTGGGGTAGAGAGCATTGAGTGTGCTTGCAACCAGTCCAAATTTGCAGCGCTGACAGAAACTGCGTAGGGATCGGCGATGCTGCATGCTCCCGATTCCCGGGAAAGACTCTGGCTCAACACCACTTTGAGTAGACGATTCTGTCGACAATTCTGCTGTCGCTGCCCCCTCTCCCGCTGTTGAGGCGGTCGCCAGGTCAGTATCACAGCGAGTCTTTTTAGGAGAGGATGCAGATTCGCCCATTTTCGTCCAACGCGAAAATGAACTAGCAGTTTCAATATAGCCATGGTGAACAAGATACCCGGCTACCAAACTATAAAGAGAATGAGATATCGCTAGTATATAAAATATAGCTTGAAATGACTTTTGACTGTATCGATAAAATATTCTTTTAAAACCGATAACTCGTTCAAATCAATGAGAACAGTAAAGCGGATATGTATTTTAATAAATAGTTAATTCCAGTCTGGAGAGAACAAATAAACAAAGTGGAGCTGGTGACGGTTTGCTAAATTAATGCACCATCTCGGAGGCATGAAATTTAAAATGAGTTTGCATCGTTTCTAGGAGCATTCCAGCGCCAAATTTCAGACTTCTAAGTCCATTAAAAGACGACGATGGTTGAAAGTCACATATGAGAATATTATAACTAAGGTTGAAATCTCTTCAAAAGACGGACTAAGAAAAAAATAACTAATTACCTCCATTCCCATGAACTGAGTTTTCATACCCTTTCCTATGCACTAACGATGACTTCGCCTGTCTGATTATTACAAAGTAGACTGTATTTATTAATAGGGAACTACACGTCCAAAATATCTAATAATGATATCCTCAGTGAACTAGAAACACATGTTGAGAAATTTAGGAAAGGCCCACTCAACATTTCAACTAAAGGAAATAAGCCGTGCGTAAATCGAATGCCTTCATTATCGCGACTAGTAATAAATACAAAAACCCCTATCAGCTTGTTCAAAGAACCTAGTGTAGAAAAATCCAGTGGCCAAGGTTCGAAAAAAGGCTAGACGGTCATAAAATATGCCATGCGCGTGGCACATGCTAGAACTCATCACATATAAAGTAACGATTGGCAATTGATGGATGTATGATTATGAAAACCACCAAAAAGCAGGAAAACTATAAATTTAGGACTTCAAAATTACCCGATTTAAAAAGTCATTCAGAGAAATTATTTTATGGAAGATAGTGTGCAAATGACCACAGGATACACCAAATCGCTTAGCTTAAAATTATAGGCCTGTACAAGGTCAGCATAAGATGAACGGAGTGATGGAATGAACGCAAAAACAAGCTATTCACGTGTTGGATGTAATCGCACACATCCAGCACACAGGATTGCACATTTTTGTGATACACGAGGTTATGTTACCAAAGTGCAAATGCATAGGTGTATGTGGAGAGAGCGAAAGAGGAGCGAGTTAGCCAAAAGGGAAATCTCACCTGCATTATTGCAACGCAAATTTATCTTCAAATGAAGAATTTAGCATGGTCGCCATTAGTACTGACAATTCGCAATCAAAATTAAGTCATATATAGCCAATTTATTCTAAAAGACAGAACTGTACTCCAATGGCAAATATAACTAGAACAACACGCAGAAATCTTGATCAAAGAAAAAGTAACAACGCCAAAATCAACTATAAAAATAAGTCTGCACTACCCAACAAAGATCGTAATGTAAAAGTAAACTGAACATCGACTAGATCTTTTAAAATTGCCTTTAAATTTCAAATAAATCAATAATCGAAACACTTGTGGAACCACAAATTAATACCATTACAAAGACAAAAATTTCCCTTGGGGAGGCAAATAGGTACAAAAGAGCATGTACTATTCAATATTCGATTAACTTTTAGCTTAGAAATAACACGAGTGAAAAAAAATCGATCGTATTAGAAGACTCTTAGTAAAGTTGCGTGTGCTGATAAAAAATCGAAAGAAAACTTAAGCCGAGACTTGAGTTAGCAACAAGCTACCAAACCCTAGGAAAAAGTCTACTTTTTAAGCTTGCTTTGATGGTCAGAAAAAAAAGCATCACAATATAACTCAATGCTCGCTAAGTCGTACGTAGCAATCAGAGAGAAGTAAAGCATAAATTTCAATGAAATCGCCATTTAAACTAACGAATACAGATATTAAAATAGGCGGAAGTTGGTACTTACAACGACTGATGATTTAAATGCTAGGAATCAGTGCATACAGAAAACAAAACGGTAAATATTCTAATTCTCGTAATCACACTGCAAGGCAAAGCAATAGAAGCAAAAGGCGTTAAGAAATGCAATGACTAATTCCCTTTGATTTATAGCCCGAGTAAGGACGCTGTTACCTTGAGGTCTATTCAAGATTTCCTAGCGAACAGGACGTCGAGAAAAAATTATGGCGGACTAAGAGAGAACGAACAAGAGGTCACGAATAAATACCTGACAATCCTCCATTTGAAATATGTTTATAGTAATAATTGGAATGATTACACAGCCTACTCAACCATTTACTATTTGAATAAAGTGGAAATGACATGAGAACTAGACATGTTCAAAATTCTTATAAAGAGAACGCAAAAATATCAAGACTGCTTGAACCGCTAACATGAACTATTTAACGACATTGCTTCGAATATCGGCCAAGAAAAACTGCTCTCAAAAAGGATTATGATTACTGCATGAACAGAAAGACAGAAAATAGACATTTAGAAAAGTATAGCAAAAAAAAAAGAAAATTGCGAACTTTTAAGCTTCGAATTAAAACAAGCGCGTATTCAAAGTTGCTCAGAGAAAAACTCAATTAAAAATACGAAGCAATCGAAAAAATGATTTATAGTCACAGAAAAGATCGCATTTTAATAAATGCTCCAATAAACAAATCAATGGATCACTTTGAATTGTCTGCCAAGACAAACAATTTTGAACTTGTGGACCAGAGTCTTGCATAGTTCAAAACTGAGAAAAGTTAAGTTGACTTACTCTCTCATCTTAACATCGATAAAATCACGGCTCAGAGCACTAACAAGTTGGCTCTCTTGTGAGAAGCGTTCGCTGGAAATGTGTTTAAAAAAAGGGTAGACAAAAGGTTCTTCTCCAAAATTGGTCAAAATTTTGGATTGAAGTCCGCTCATTAAAATCACGGGATGGACCTCAGAATTTCCATATATCTAAACAAAATGGAAATAAAATCATCGACTGGTGACATAAAACTGCCTTGAAAAATAGAAGGCAAAAACACTTACAGGAACAACGCCCTCAAAGGCATTACCCAGAAACTGACCGTTTTTGGTGAAGAAGAGGGAATTTGTTATGAAATTGACGC
This sequence comes from Hymenolepis microstoma, assembly GCA_000469805.3. Taxonomy (NCBI): domain Eukaryota; kingdom Metazoa; phylum Platyhelminthes; class Cestoda; order Cyclophyllidea; family Hymenolepididae; genus Hymenolepis; species Hymenolepis microstoma. Next base: position 23,176,886 of record LR215993.1, on the reverse strand, counting down.
CACAACCTATTATATCATTTTCTTTGAACCCATTAGGACAAAGAACAATGTCCGGAGAAGAATGGTACAAAGCACCACTATTATCCAAACCATAGCAGCTCGAATCCCAAACTAAAATGTATGGAAAAAAATGAACTGTAAATTCCATAATCTTATAACATGTCATCCTGCACAACAAATTATAAGTACCTATGGATTTGGGCGTGTTCTTTGTCGAAAACCCAATCACAATAACGCTAAAAAGGTGTAAATTATTAGAAAGAGAAAATACCATTCTGATTTAAGCGCGCAAATTTCAGTTTCATAATAATATACTCCCGTGTTAAAAGGAACAGGATGATCACTCTTAATAATCGGGAAGGCAGGAGAAGCTTCTAAGGAATCATTCTGCTCGTCAGCAGATCTTCCAAGCACTATAAATGGAGTGGCTGCTTGGGCAACACGCGTTACCGCCAGTCCAGACGGCGCGAGCTTGAAAGCTGATTGATACTCTTTGCGTCGCCAAGATGATGGTAAACTCTGAGTAGGTTCTGATGTATACACACTACGATATAACTCCTGTAGCTGTGTCATTTGAGTCGAATTCGCCATCTTGTCCAATACAGCTGATATTTAGTTTAGCCGCGACTTTGGTAGCAAACAATAAGCTGATTGGCTTTAAATTATTTATTTTTCAAAAATCCATAAACTTAACCATATATTTGGGATATTTATGTTATTGTCAATATAACTTAAAATTTAAATCAATAAAATTTTGTGTAAAGAATAGAATACAGCAGTTAAAATTAATCTTCGAAGCGCTAAATTTTAGTATAAATTATGGTTAAAATTGAACATAATTAGCGCTTTGTACAATAATTCCAAAGAGATCCATACCAAAAAGATTATATAATGCACTCAGAAAATGATTTTAACTTATATTTATTCCTTCAGGCCTTTTGTATATCCACAGACACAATTGTAAGCAAAAGAAGCTTCTTCAGCTTGCCGTAAAGATATCCAGCAACTTTGGAATAAGATTATTGTTTTGTTCTTTAAAGTATCTCACTGTGTTGGTTGTTAAAAAGCTTTTAATATCTCTAAGTGTGAAGTGGTAGATTGCTAACAAAAGGCGACCCGTCACAGTTAATCAATTCCTGTCGCTTGTCCTTAAATCAATCATTCTCTAACGATCAACAGTTGTTTGGTTTAAATTTATTGCCAGTAAGGAGACATTTGAAACTGATCTCAACAAAACATAAGACAGCCCTATTTATACATAAGGCATTTGTTACATTAATCAGCTGTTTAAGGTTTATGTCACAGCGGGTAGATGTGTCATAGCGATGACAATATGCTTCAATGTAACCTTGTTTAAAAAGCATTGTTATGGTTTATATAAAAGAAACTTGTTTTGCAAAATAAATACGCGTAAAGCAATTTTCTTAGACTATGTTATCGATGAAATATGCACAAGTAACTTAATGAAGTTTGAAAATTTATAGAAGATTTGTTTTACCTTATCTCTTAATATTTCAAATTACCAAAACATTATCATATATGACTTCGTATGAAATAAGGAAGTGAATCTTACGTCCTCTTAATTCCATTTTAAAGTGATATATATTCGAGTAATGACGCTATGTGGGCTGAGGCACATTGATTGAATAGATTGAATAAGTCGAATCCCCCGTTACTAGATTAGATCGAAAGTTGCCGGGAAGCCACCTCGATTTATTAAAAAAATGAATTTCTTTGCTAGATCTTGATTATGTCCCGTTTTCTATGTCTTGACATGATGGCTGAGGAAACACACATATACGTGGGTAGTTTAGTTGATCGGCATCTACTGTCTACACCGTCTTGGGGATTCGAGACGACCTCTTTGATCGTCCAAAATTTTGCCTAATATCTGAGCATTTCTTTAAATGAACCTTGAAATGTTGTTCAGTTTATGTTCGGCACATATAAGGCCTATTAAAAAATAAAACATATGGGAAATATTTTTAGAGAAAATAATAATAATAATAAAATAAATAATAATGTAGTATCCACATTCATAGATATGACCACCTATCCCTTTTGTCCTGAGATCTGCCGATAGACGGGAGAAATGCCATTCAGTTTCGGTAGTACATGAGTGATAACAACTCTATCTTTTCTCTTACAACATTGCACTAAATGGAGAGGAGGGAGAGGTGGAGTGTTCACTGTCTTATCTAGATTGATAAAGCTGTAAGGTATAGAATCAAGAAAAGTGTGAAAATTATATCTTTCACATTTCGATAAATCAAACCCTTCGGATCTGAGTTGCTTGAAAGCGCGAACCCATATGTCATTTCTGGTTTCGCACAGAGAAGACATTGCTGTCATGAATACTGATGATTTAAATGATATTTATGGGTATTCTCTAAATCCCCATTTTGGAGAAATGTCCTCTGTGAGAAATGGAACAAAATTTGGTTAGCTACAGGGACTGTAGCATGGGTATAAGAGTTTGTTGGGAATAGTGCTGGCAGGAGTAGGATAACGTCGGACCCTATCTACCACTGTAATAAAAAAATTAATCAAGGAAGAGCACGGAGAGTCATCGCTTCTGTTGCATCACGAGTCCCGTAGCAACACCAAAATCACCAGATACGCTCAAAAGGAGCAGTATCTAGCTTGAGACATCCAAGTAAGGGTCGAATCTCAGCAGATCAAATGGATCTCAGAGAAAGAATGAAAGAACCACTTTATTTTATGTCTTCTTCCCTTTTATATTAAAAATAGTATATAGTTATATATTTGCTTATCTTAATTAATGAATGACTCTGTAAATTACACAATTTTTCTGAGGCAACTGGATATTGGTAATAAAGTTCAAAGAACTAAATTTTCTCCTCTGTAGCGGATTGCAACGTTAATATGCCTCGACTTATGTTCAGTAATCTATATGGCAAGTTTCCCTAGTTTGGAATGGCTCCCAGGATTAGCTACCCTACCACAACAGTATGGAGGAAACAGACATATGACGTAGGATACGTTTATTTAGGATGTGTCACTGACACGGAGCTTAGCCGTTATAATACAATGGAAGGGCTTGTTAAACAATCCATGAACTATTGATTGGTGGGAGCTGAGTGGTCTCTGCACTCGTGACCTCATTTGCTCCCTAGTGCGATTAGCATCACGAGATAAGCATCGCGTTGTCCTTTCCAGAATGTACGACATAATGAGCAGTAGTTTTAGGTGGGGACTTGCGACGAATTCCATAGCCTATTTCAATGGAAATGGGCAATTAGAATATACCGATAATAAATACAGATCTTATTCTAGGTATGGCTAATGTAGATATACTAGGTCATAAATTTTAAATTTAACAACAACAACACCAAACCATAAAGTCAATGAAATTAGGGCATTTACTCTACGGGATATTCATATGAAGACTTTTAATACAGCTCTGGAAATCAAGAATGTTCAAGCCAGTGCTAGTATTGCATGCACGACACATATCTATCACAATCCATTTGATAGTGTACGAATTATACAGGTTAGCTAATTATTATTCTTAATTATTCAAGCACATTCACTAGCTGTTTGAAATATATGTGTATGCATGCCTTTAACTTCATTCCAAATTTGGTTAATTTGTGGGATAAGTCGTTCTGGACGGCCCAACGGTGAACTGCATAGGGTGTTGCGTTGGATCTTGTGACTTGTGGAGAACACAACACTAGCATGGCTGAAGCAAAGAGTCCCTTGCGCTCTGGAACGTGCGGACGCGATGCTGATCGCACCAAGGAGCAAGTGAGGTCACGTGTGCAGTGACCTTTCAGTCAATAAGCATTCAATATTCAGGGCACGATCAATGCAGCCAGAATTGTATACAATGACTAAGCTCCACGTCAGTTATACACAGCCTAAATAAACGTGTTCCACATCATACGTCTGATTTCTCTATATCGTTGAGGGATCATTGAGAATAATTCAAGGCTCATTAGCGTAGCAATACGCTTAAGAAAAAACATTTTTCCTAGATGTTTTATCGCCATATTCATCGCTTAACGAAATTGAAAATCTCTTTTATCGAAATTAACATAAACATCCTGCAAGAGGAACATCAATTATTAGTTTTAAAACATATATCTCATCATTAATTGTTACTTCAACTCGCTTTAATTTTACGAATGCGATTCGATCACAAATTGACTTTAATACTCTAAACCATACTTCAGCTCATTCATTTGCTACTTTGCGTAATGGTATGGCCACGAACTCATATTGACTAAATTATTTAATTTTATAACTGAAAAATTATCGTGTTAAATTTCTTGATCTCCGACATGCTAAGCCATCTTCTTAACTTTAATGAAATTCCGCAGTGGGGCTGCTTTAGTTGCGATGGTCTTTCGAGTTTGTTATGATTTTTTTACATCGGCCTATTTAGAAACCCATGATAAATACTTACTGAGTACCTATTAGTACCCTTGACCTTGAAATGATACATTAACTGGTGATTTACGAGTTGTCCTGCCTAGCTATTGTGTGTGCATGTTAATGGAAGATACTCCCCTACTATCTTGGATGGTAAAATAATAAAATGGAGAGTATTATATTCGTTGGCGGGGGGGTGCACGATAAACTTATCTCCAATTGGTGCACCCTGGGCAACGTATACTAATACGGCAAAAATGTCTATGAACCGGCAGTTGACTTCAAACTACCATGACCCCACTGTACGTCAAATTCGACCACTTACACAGTACTCACCCTTCATTTTTTGCTACCTCTGTGTCTTACATCAGTGAATCACTTTTCTGTTCCCCCTCCCCTCTCGACTTTTTGTGACCTTGATGTTCTTCTTCTCCCCTCTGTGAAGCCCGAAGTCAACTAAAGGGCTAATGATAACTATCATAAAGCCTGCCATTTGATACAAATATTTGTTAGCAGTGGCTCTCGAACCCAGTCGTGCCCTTTAAATTTGCTTTAAATTTGCTTCGTATTCATTCCGGCATCCGACTATCAAATGCTAGAACAATCTTACTAGGAGCTACACTGTTAATAATTATCACTACACTAATTCTATTGGAACTGTAAATAGTAGACCACCAGAATTCCTCTCTGAAAAAAAACAGGTTATTGTGTGAGGTCACTTAGGTGGTCTGTGCAAAGTAGTAAAGCTGAATTATGGACAGATGCAATTCTTTTCTAGGTAAATTTGAATCGTTTTTTCTAGCAGTCGAATTCCAACCCAATATTATTGAGGCCTGTTTACATTTTTGGGGTATTTCAATCGACAAGCTGCATCCGTAGTTCAACAGCCAATACTTTGATACTTGTCGTTAGAAGCAAAAATAACTTTTAGCTAGCTGAAAATCTGCCTCAGTATCGAGTTAGTACCCTTTCTGTTCACTTAAAAGCATTCATTCTCTCTATTTCTACTTGCACTTTGATTGAAAGAACCCTCACTTTCGTGCAGATTTAACGTCTAACTGTAGGACAAGTTCTTAACGATGATTTACTTTGAATTAAACGCGACGATTTAGTCTACTCCTATTTATCTTCGCGAAAGCTTCTCGATAATTTATTGTATTAAGGTATATTTTCATTGGAGGCCATTCAGATGCCAACAAAACTCTCTGAACCTTCTAGTCTCCAAAATCGGTTTAAGTGTGTAGCGGATTAGCTACCTAACTAAGCCTGAATAGTCTCAGAAATCTCTAACACAGATTTTCCTAGTTAATACGTCCCACTGAGTAGCTAAGCTACTGTAGAGTTAATAAACAGAAAGTAGTGGGAGGAGCACGTTTATTCGCTGTATCAAAATTGCGTGTTATGAGTTACAGGAAGCTTAGTCATATTCAACATGGTGGCATGACTGATTGGCTCCTGATTGGCTATGCGTTCACCGCACACGATCCGTACGCGAGTTGCACGTCTGCACCTTCACGTCCGCGTGCGCTGACGTGTCCCACAAGTGAGATAAATGTAACTTCAAAATTGCCACTACCCATTAGTAGTGCCTAAAATTCTTGTTTTAGTGGAACCCGATTCATTATAGTTTTTTACTACAAACTGGCATCAGTACCAATATTCCGTTTTCAAGGACCTAAATTTGTGCCATTGCTGGGTTAATTATAGATCAATATGGTCGCTTTTTATTAATCGATATGATAATTTGGACGGTTCAGTCAATTCAGTATTCTTGTTCAAATGACCAGAGTAGCATAATGACTGACATTATTTTAGTACGAAAGCTATTTTTTAATGCATTGAAAGCTACGTATGAAACCCCAAAAGGCTTAGATGGTACACATGGAATCTAGATCAAATCTCAATTTTTGTGTGTTGCAAACCAGACGCACTTGAGGAAGGAGTGCTTAACCATGCCAAAAAGGAATCAATCAAGCGGTCCCCACAAAAGCCCGGCTACAGCGCTTTCCTAATTGCAAAGTTGGTTAAAGTATCATCTGCCATATTTAATATATTTATTATATCATGTTATTTTTACTAACATGGATTTTAAACTGTTTCAAATACGTAAAAGGGGAATTTGGGCTCTCAGAAGTTTTTATATTTGATATATCCAAATTTAACTTAAAAAGGTTAAAGATTTTTAAACAAGTTTATTTTCTTCCAAAGTAAACAAGATTATGAAAGTGTGATTTAAACAAAGCAGATTCTATTGCTCATGCTTCTTTTTTTATATGTTAATTGTCTTAAGAATCGATATAATTATATAGCATGGTTGTAGATATTCGCATCATCGATTCACATATTTTAAAGCACGTTATTCGCCAACAACAAATGCCCTCAATTTTATTTTAAATTTACGGATATTTAAAGATGGATCTCTACGAAATTCCCGAAATAAACTATCTACATGAATCTTATATGAGATTGTTTAATGATGTGACGAATATTCTTAAACCGCTTCATTCGAAGTGTCAAGACAGTGATTATGTCATTATGCAATATATTTCCAGTGGTGGATATGGTAGTGTTTATGTCGGTCGTCATAAAGAAACAGGAAGAATGGTTGCCATTAAAGAAGTAGAACTCCCTTTTGGAAATGAGCATGTAGAGTCTGTATTTTTGTGACCACTTTAGCTCCCAGTTCGAATTTCGGCTTACCGCGATGTTCAATGTTTAAATACGCTTAATCATGATAATATTGTGAAAATGCACGGCCTAGAATGCGCACTTGGTAATAAAAACAAAGTTTTATGCATTTTTAAGGTGTCAAAGATGACGAATACATGTACTTGTTTCATTTTGCTATGGAATTGTGCGACTTTGATCTCCGCAAACTTATTTTAACAGATATTCAACTTACGGACTATCTAAGGCAGGATATTGCCAAGCAACTTTTAAATGGAATCTGCTACTTACACGAGTAAGGTCACTAAAATGTATATCTATTTTGAATTAACAGTCAAAATATAGTACACAGAGATCTCAAACCCGCAAACGTATTGATAAAATTGCCTAATCGGTTGAAAATATGTGATTTCGGGTTAGCCAGATTTATAGATCCTCTAACTTTGGAAGATTGGAGATTTCTTACTCCTGGTGTGGGTACGAGGCGTTACTCTCCCCCGGATGTTCTTTTGCATTCTCGTAATTACGGAAAGCCCGTTGATTTGTGGTCTGTTGGCTGTATACTTACGGAGTTGTGGATTAAAGATTACTTAATAAACCCACTCAAATCCAGTTCTGTACGATAATTAGCATAGTATTAGATTGCTTACTTCTAGTTTGTTAAATTTTCACACTTGTTTTATTTCAGGAAAGTGAGATTTCGGCAACACTCAGAGAAATTGTAAATATCTTCGGTCCAATCAACGATGAGAGTTTGCCGGGAATTGAAAGTCTGTTTACGTACGAAACTTATCGACCAAAAATAAACTCATCGGGAGAGCGTTCGTTTAGGAAGTTATGTGAATCGAAGGTAACCTCGCTAGAGGCCTTTGATCTGATCGATCGCCTCTTGGTTTATGATCCGTCCAAACGACTCACAGCCAAGGAAGCTATTGAGCACACATATTTTAAGCGCACAATACCACCGAGTGGTGAATCCAAAACTAAAATCCGTAAAAAGTTCTGGTGCATCTAACTGCCGGTTTGCAGAATTTAGAACCAATTAAATACCCATCCATTCGATCAGATCTGGATAAGTAGTTAATATTTTCATTTTTAGCGTTTATTCTTAATTTCATTAAAATGACTATGATATGTCAAAAACAATTTTCAGAAAATGTTTTCAAACTTTCCTGTTTTGCTGATTGAAGAAAATTAAGATCTATTCTCCTAGAGGAAAAAGGTCTGAACACATTAATTTAAGATTTATTCAGATCTATCAACTGTGAATGAAAGAGCACATAGACCTATTAGGCTATAATGCTGTTATGACCTATCGCGAGTTTAAGATAATCACTGCTCAAAAGATTGGCGAATTGGTCGGCTGTACCTCGTCATGCCTTAACCTCCCATAGTTATAATGTGGAATTGGCATGGGAACGGGCGAAGAAGTCCTCGTATTCCTCCAATTGGAAATTCGCTATTCTGCAGCAAGGATGTGGTTGAGTATGTCCCACACCCAAGCTTTCAGTAGTCCACTCGCTGACCGTATTGTGCCGAGCGCTGGCGATGCTCTCATACTAGAAGACAAGGTTTAAGGTTTAGCCTACTTCCAATTTCATAGTAACAACGTGCTTGATGGCCTACATTAGTATTCATATTACTAAAATAATGTAACAATGGCCGGAATTTCCGATTTACCCATCATGCATTACAATTCATTTATCTCTACCCTTAGTACCTTCAGGATGCTTGAAGGGAGATTCGCATTCCTTTGCAGTTTCATGGTCACTTATTTGATTGTCTTGTTCAATGCAAGACATTTGCCTACTTCGAAGCTGATTAAATGTCTTGTTAAGGTAGTTTTATAAAGTTTTATAACGAGACTCGCGTTATCAACATAACCCGAGGCAATGCATAAATTGTTGTTTTTTTAGTTGAAAAATAAGTTATATTTCCGAATAAATGTGAGCTTTCTGCTCACTTAAAAATAAGCAATAACAATAACAACTTGATACTTAGAAACGACATTATTTTATTGATCCTAGGCCCAATTACCCTATCTCTAGAATTCACTTTCTCTTATTAGTTGATGGGTCTCATATACCTTTTTCTGAGTGACAATTTTGCAAGTCATCAAAATTGGCAGGAAAACAGAGGATTTCATAAAATTTTTGGGTGGTGCACGACGGTCTCATGACCTTGGGTTAAAAACCTTGAGTGCATACATAATAGATGAAGTATTTTTTCAAATTATTTGCATATTTACAATGGCATTTCGTACATTAGCAGCCAATTATATGTTATCTCCAATCAATTGGTTCCACACTTTCAAAAGTTATCAAGCAAAGATGCAATAATTTATGTCATTTAAAAGAAGTTTATTTATTTCTAAGAGCAAAAGGATTTGACAATTTTATTGTAAGGGAATTTTGGAGCCTCCAAAACAACAACTAAGCCTGGAAGCAATAAAATGAAGGAATCACTCATTCTCTGAATTCTGGCATTGTGGGATTTCTTTGTTCAGTCATGATAACGTTGTGCACTACGCACTAGCATTGCAACTATTTTTTTGCATTTCACGCTTTTATCCTCCAATGAAACGTCTTTAAAGTTAAGTGAAAAAGTAAAATTAAGAGACAGAATTATGAGCGACACAATTTTCTTAGTAATTCTCTCTATAGTCACTTAATAAGAGTGTTTGAGATAAATCCGAGAGTCTCATCAATATGAAGCGAAAAAATTCAACAGACAGGGAAATTGCTTATTGGCAATAGTTTTCCTTAAAATAGCCGTGGTTAGCGTCCACTACAATTCCAATCCGACCTCCATCCCATCTCCGGGCCTTTTGGAGGGGTCTCAAAAGCTACTTTTGTTCTGTCCACTGACTGGCTGGCTTTTGTAATACTGGCACAACGGCTAGTGCCCTTCTCTACATAGTCCAGTACATGCGCAATACCCCATCGGATTAAGTTCTGGCAGAGTAAAGCTAGCACATCCGAAAATCATGAAAGTTTTAGGAAATCTCAGTCTGGGTGACTTAAGAACCGCCCTTTTGATTTGTACACAAGCCAAGGCATATGCTTCTGCATTTTGAGCTTTTCGTTTTGTAGAAGTTTTCTTATCAATAAAGAACCAGGTAGTTATCATTTCGGCAATACGCTTCAATATACCCAGAACTTTTATTGCCTTTATCGGACGGCTTCCGTGGATCTTTGCCGTTCGGTGAGATTTTAGTGATGTGTTTTCAACATGGCTGTCGGGAATCATCATAATACAAATTATTCTCCTCTCAATTGAGACTCAATTGGGTTCTAGCCATCCACTATTCCTGTTTTCATCAAATTAATTAATAGAAAAGGGTTTAAAACTTTAAAGGAACGTTCCGTCAGCATCATTGCCAATAATAGATTATTTATATTCTAATGAAATTATTTCAAAGGAACTATTTCTTTAACTATTATTAGCTGGCCTCTATTTCATAAAAATTGTAACAGTACTCTAAGCTGGTAAATAATACACGAAATGGCATGGTACTAAGAAAATGAATTATTTTGTTTTACAAGTGCGCAAGGCGATGATGTGGAAATAGCCTAACGGGCATCAAGCCACGGTTATACTTTTCTAAAAGCGTTTTGGGAAGATTAAGCAGGGGATTTTTAAAGGATAAGACTACAACTCGTTCTTGTGGATGATATCTTGTTTGTCATTTGAAATGGTGTTAAAATAACAGTTAATGAAAACGTGTGAGACTTGGGTTCCAAGTTTTTAAAATTCAAATAACTAGAAAACAGATTAAGAGTACAGGAAAATATAATAATTAATTAATTTTGTTTTGTTTAAATTTAAAAATTAGATGGAATAGATTTTTTAACGGGATCTCAATAGATCTGTTTTCCTAAAAACTCTCTTCGATAATGTTTAGATTATCTAATAAGGCCCACAAGTATCACAAAAAGGCAAACATTAAGATTAACTCCCATTTAAAGAGCTAGCCCGATGGATTCTTCAATGGGATCCTTCAGCAAAGTTCCTCCGAATAAGACTCAACCCTTGTTTCATTTTAACAAGTCTTCCCAGCTCAATTGCACTTGCGAGTCATCAGATTTTAAGTAGATCTAAAAGACAGGTTTCACAAAATCGATTAGGACACAGTAGGAATCTTTTCGTGGCCTGTTGGCGACATTAATTCCTGCCTCTAATAGCTTAAATCCCTGTCTCAAGAGTATTCGAGTGAAATCAGTGAAGTTCTAAGCCGCAGACTACAATCAACTATTTTTATGGAAAAGGAAGCCATATCCTCGTACTCTCAACACAGTCACTGCTGCTCAGACAATTTCACTAATAAGGATTTTTTGGTGCCCAATTTCTGCTCACTTTTTTGTGAAGTGTTGAAGGATGCTAATATTGTCCCACATGACATCAGTTGTCTTGTCTGAAATCACCAAGGCCCCACTGATAATAAAAGCAAAAGGGCTTTGTTGTAACATTTTACTGAAATTATCTACTTACTCTGAGCAATACAAGCTGTTTTATTTATTGATTTTTCGGCGTACGATATTTTCTTTTAATTAATTATATCCCTTCATTTGGGTAGACTCATCTCCTCACATAGACAATTTTGAATAATTAAATTGATTTGCATCCCTCAGATTGTGCAAAAGCCATTGATAGAATAACATGGAATTATTGCGAGCCATCAACAAAGTGGTTTCTCATCGCTTTCCAATTCTGGTTGCGTGACAGCTTGCGCTTCTTAATTTTGTTTACGGGTATATTTGTCTTCAGACATTGATAATGGGTGTGCGTGATAACTAACCCTAATTAAATCGATTTCTTAATAACTAGATTAGAATGGATCTTGCACACTTTCAGGCATGTAACAAAACATAACATTCATTTGGTATAGCTTTCAATAGTCAAAAGTATTCGAATGTAGTATAAAACAAGTTTCATGACTTTATAAAATATGCTCAACTGTTATAGTTTAAAATAATATTGCTTAAGATCAATATGAGACAAAAAATATCCCATGATTTGAAAAATAATGTTCTAATTTATTAACTGGTTGTGGAATATAAGTTCGCATTTCTTCAGTGGTAATTTTATTATACAGTGTGTTTCGTAATAAGAAAACGCAGTTAAGCAATTAAGTATATATATTTTTATGAATTTTTCAGTCGTTTTGCAGGAAAGCAGCATCTTGTGGGATTGAAATATTATCAATGCATTAAATATATTATTCAAATAACTTCAACCGTAACATATATTACTTTAAATTAATAGCCAATCTAGTTCTTTAAAAGATATTTTAGTTTTTTGCTTATGATTTAAAACAGGACGAAGATTTTGCTAATTTTTGTTTTCACTCTCCAATTGGGGATTATTTGTCCGCGCTTTTGTCAATATAAAAGGGATGCCTAGTAGTATATTCTCCGAGCCCCCTTTCGTTGATGATATTTTGAATGATTTGGAAAGTGATCAGACTGGCAACTTCAATACTGTTTACGAAACTCTTAAGCGTATAACAAAAGTCTCATTTGTGGATCAATATGAAAGCTTGTTGAAAGTCGGGCAGGGTACGTTCGGTGAGGTCTTCAAAGCCAGAAATAAAAATTCTAAACTTTTCGTTGCTATGAAACGAATTAAAACTGAAACAGAAAAAGAAGGGGTATTATATTATTTATTTTATTAGTACTTGCATAGTTTCCCGTCACAGCTGTCAGAGAGATCCGACTGTTGCTATCGCTGAAACACGATAATATCGTCTCTTTGAAGGAAGTCTGCTGTAGCTCAAGTATGTATCATCAATTTTTCTATAAATGCCTATTTGTTGTGTTTTAGAGACAGATGATCAGATGTTTAGACCTCAATTTTATCTCGTTTTTGAGTATTGCGATCATGATCTTGCTGGTCTTAATCAAAGAGTAGAGTTTCAAAATCCAGTAAAGAAAACAATTATGCTTCAACTTCTCAATGGAATTTTCTATCTGCACAGGTAAGTATTAATGGGTTTGACATTTCGAGTATGTGTTCTTGTAATCTAAGTTGAATTTTATATTGCGTCTAGGAACAATGTTATTCACCGGGACTTAAAGGCGGCAAATATATTGATTAACAAGTACGGAGTACTAAAGATAGCGGATTTTGGTTTGGCTCGCACTACAATTGCACCTATTCATCCGGATAAACCGCACCGCTATACTAGTAGAGTAGTTACCCTCTGGTACAGACCCCCTGAAATCCTGCTTAATGACAAGCACTATGGTAAGGCAGTCGATATGTGGGGTGCTGGTTGCATAATGGCTGAACTTTGGACGAAGTATCCAATTATGCAGGTATAGTACCTCTTGCCTTTTAATAATCCTTAATGGACGGGTTGTATCTTTATAATCCATGCTGCAGGGGGACAATGAGACGTCGCAGCTCAATCTTATTCTCAATCTCTGTGGGCCGATTACTCCTGAAACATGGCCTGGAGTTGAACGCCTCGATTATTATCGGAACCTTAACCTGCGAACAGATGTTAGACGCCATGTTAGAGAATGCCTTAAAGATAAAGTCACCTCGCCGTCAGCTATCGATCTTATCGATAAGCTCTTGATTATTGATCCATCTAAGCGTTTGACAGCTGACGAAGCTCTTGCTCATGACTACTTCTATGAAGATCCTCCTCCTGGAGATTTGAAAATATTCTCTCGCGAAGGCACGAATTACCTAGAGTACTTTAATTCGGCTCATTACCAAAGGCATCAAAGACAACAGGTTCAGCAGCAATTGCCTCAAATGCGGCACAACCAAAGACCCATTCCCTATGGTTATAATCCTGTTCAAGGGAGACCTCATGATCCCCAACAGAGGCGGCCTCCTAACGTTCCGCCTGAGGATATTATTCATCGCGATATGATCTATTGAAAGGTGTCTTATTTGTCTATTTCCTTTGTACAAAGAAGTCGTGTTCATATCTTGGAGTTATTGTCGATAGTAATTATATCATTTATTTTGAAACAATTAACGAAATTATTTATGCTCAGTGGAATTGTGATTGTTGCAAAACTAATAGGCCCAAGTCGATTTTTCGTGTTGGTGCGTTTACTATATTCTCTATTGTTGATATTTTGTACTTTAACTTTGATATTTCTTATAAAATCTTCATATAAGTGAATCTTTCATGGTGTTTTTGGTAACGTTATTGAAGTCTATTTTCTTTACCATAGATTCATGATTTTTCCGAAGTTATGTCCTGGAAGGATATGTATATGGTTGATTGTGCGGATTTACCGGGTGCCTAGCTTTACGCTGACTCGAGCCGATAATGGTTACGACACATTGGCAAGTCTGTGGCATCAGATAAGGGTAAAAATTCAACTCCCATCACAGTGGGTTATTGGTTAGATACTCATCACTGGAGGTCTAATATACCTTACTAGAGGGCGTAGCTTAATGTAGTTTTCATCGATATACTTCTCTTCTGCTCGTGTCTAACACTCAAGTGGTGAATGGTGCCATATTGCTTATTATGAGATCCATTTCATTGCTAGATACATCACAGTGCCCATTTGTCTTTTCTCTCACTCTACAACATGCTTTATTCTGCATTCACACTATTGACGCCTTGCTAATTGTTGCCATAGTGCCCACAATCAACGTAATTTCAATTTTAAGGTCTCTCTCCTTTCAGATATAAATATTTTGTAGCAGTAAGTACTGCACGCCCAGCTATATACTTTAACAGCGTGATAAGATCCTCACATAGTTGTGCATTAAAATAACTGGGTTGGCGGATGCGTGTCTATAGGTGAAAGTAGTTTGAGGAGATATTCTATTTCTGTCGATTTAATAAAGGCTGTTTGAGTTTTCAAGATATTTTTTGAGTTGAATTACTGGATCTGGTGTCAATGTTGAGAATGACATACTATAACTATCAAGTTATCTGATAAGAAGATACTGTAAAAATGAGTTCTTTTATCAAGGGACACCTTATTGTTAGTGTAAAAGAAGGAACAAGAAGAGCAGAGAATACAGAAGATAAGGGATTGCGGTCATGTTTCCTCTTGTTCACAATCCTCTGTCTCAAGGAAACTTGTGGATGAGCACTCCTATCGGTCTGGCTAAACTCTATGTCTGCCTCAATCCCCAGGCTCGTGCTATATAACTGCCTATGGTTTTATCCCTTTCTTTAAATCTCCAAACCTTCAATTTCGTTCCGTTTCTGCTAATGAGCCATTCACTTTAGTTGCTTGTCGCAAATATTTAACATCCGCACCACTTCGTATTCCTAACTAGGCGAACACACGCGTTTTTGAAATAAGGACCGATAACTTATTTGGGCCTCCTAAATTGCGAGTTCATCCGACCATAATGGTAAGAGTCATGCTTTTCCTAACACGCTAACTCACTAAAATGTTAGACATTTCATATTCTTGTGACCGATTGATGGATGAAAAGACTGCATTCCAAATGACACTCAAGTCTAAAAATTTGAAAGATTCGCGTATTATGTCAAAATTTTAAGTGTTATGGCCAGTGTAGCTGGAATCCCATAAAAAGGGTACGATCAATCAATTGGGCATTATGTGTGGAAATTTAATTTTAAGTTAGTGTGCTTTGCAGCGTTTCCTTATTCCTAAAGGAGCATTTTCTTATATCAGCTACTTTACCCATGCATCTAACATGCACATTTGGGGAATTATGGCGCAAATCGCTATCTAGGCCGTCTGTCGCACAGGCATGGAGACGACACTCGGATACATTCCAAGTATTATCTAAACTGGCATATTGGAGTCATAACTTGTAATCCCGTACACTCCTCTTTTTTAGACACTGTAGGTGGTGTTTTTTTCTCCTACGCATTATTATCATCACTTTCTCCATGGCATTTTGAGGACTAGACTTACCATTTGAGCGTTGTTTGGATGGTTTCGTTTCGAAAACCGGTTACATTGTCGCTGTATGTAGAGTGATAGTTTCCTAAAATATTTCCACATTTTAAAGCCCATTTCTTTTAATTCCCTTTCATTTGAACGTACTTGCTTAAAGTAGTTGCTTATCGTTTGGGTAATAATATCAACCTATCAATACGAACACGTATCTTGCTTTGATATTTCTATTTGGCCATTTTTTATTGTGTTTTGTCGGATTGCAGTTGTAACTAATGTAATTAAATAAAGAACCAAAGTATCTCTTATGGGGTATGGAGAAAATCATATCAATACGGTTAAGATGTTTCAATAAATCTTTCTCTCAATAATACCAAAAAGCGATGTTTGTGACATCCTGGAGATTGTGGATTAGGGTTAGATCATATTTACTAAATAGAAAGCCACTGAGGAGACTCACACTGGAACGCGAAAAGGCTTCATTCGTTTGTGAATAATCCTTTAACTCTTTAAGTTTGATAAAGTTTATAAATACCACCTTCGATCATGCAGGGTCTTGGTCTCATAAAGATGACAAATCTGGAATTCGTGTATGCCTGCAACCAAATAAAGCACTAATATTGAGATCGGACCGCTAGAGGCTTATTACGGAGAGGGACGGCTAAGGCGGTTTTCTGTAACAGAAAATAAGTATTGCGAAAATGGACCTCAATAAGGGATAAGTCAATACGCCCATTTGCAGTAAACTTATGCGATCTCATAAGGCGCAAAATGTTTAATGAAGAACTTTAAAAGTTAAGAACGAGTGCGATTGGTAAGTTAATTTTTATTCTTCCATAGTATTTCGAGTCAGCAGTCATGAATCAAATCATTAACAATTAGTGCTAAATACAAAAAGAAAAACTGTTTTGGATAGGCTGCCTTACAATATTCCCATTTAAGAAACTTAAATACGATCACTTCCCAACGGAGTCATGAAGAATTAAATTTCGTCGACAAAATGGTGTGCAATCAGAAAGGTAACTAGTAACAGCTTACATTATATAAAGCAATACTTCAAGATCGATAATAAGTGGGTAAATCCAATACCGAAATATTTGTGGTTTGTTAATTATTGGCTTTAGATTCAGTTGTTTTTAATATCTAATTTGTGTATTGCTTAGGTTTGCTAAAGTCTTAGTTCATACGATTTATATAGTCACCATTCGAACAATATAAGTTATGGGCTAAGACCCTATGTAGTGAATTAGTAATGAAAATTTTAATCAATTTATGGCAGTTAAATCATTCGTTCTGTAGGTTTCATTTTGCGAGTAAGCTAAAGTCGTAAAATCTGGTCATTTTGAAAAGGTAATGTTTTAAATTCTTTAACACGAAGAGCCATGTTAAAATTTTCTAGTGAACGAGGTGAGGTGTTCTACTCGAGGCGTGGTTATTCATAGACTTATTTTAAAATTTAAAATAAATTAATTTTTCTACATAACGTCTCTCGTGTTTTGCTTTATAAATAAAATTTTAACTATTATATCTAAAATTTTTACAGCTATGCTTAAAATTGGATTTTCGTTGAGTCATCATCTTTCCTCTATTCTCATTCCGATACGAACTGGTCGCTTTATGCGTCCCGGATCATTCTATGTTCCGTTCTCAGAGCGCTTTGATGAGGAAAGTAACGTAAGGCCTCTACCGCATCCTGAAACTCCAAAATTTCGAGGTATTAAACGTGGCCCTTCAGTAGATATCTCGTGAAATAATAATTTGGAGACTTTTTTGCATTCAGATGAGTTGCCTCCTGCCGTTGCACCAAAAATCGCTGATAAGCGCCCAGTTCGCTTTGTATGCGAACCGAATAAAATATACTGGTGGTGCGCTTGTGGTCAAAGTAAAGAACAGCCCTTTTGTGATGGCCATCATGCTCGATTAGTTCAAAAATGGCCATCTCGTAATCAAAAGCCAATGTTCAAACCTATTAAAGTCGTTTTCCAAAAGTGAGTCAATAGTCTGATATCTGAAATAATTTCATTATTGCCAGCTACTTTTCCATGTAAAATACTAAGAAATGTGTTTGTAAGTTTCTTCGCCTTGTCTTAGACATCTGTCTTTGTTTTATGGTAAGCACATGCAGACAACTGGCCGGACTTTATTTAATTATAAAATTAAAAACTAATACTTAGTGTTTAAACTAATTACTTTCTTTTACTTAATGAGCTCGAATATTTGGAGCTATGATTAATCACTAAAAGGAAAACTGTGCTTCACAGAATGGCCACTTTTGCATTGATATTTAATTTTTCTATTAACTTCAGAACACCCCTTTATTATTTACGGAAAAATTTAATTGTCCTAAATAGTGCACGAAATTTCACAAACTGTGTTAAGGGAAACTATTTTGGTTAGTATTTGTGTTTGCTATTTGAAATTCAATTTTTTTCCAGAAAAACAGAGGTTTGGCTGTGTACCTGCAAACTGACCGGTTCAGCCCCATTCTGTGACGGAAGTCATAACTGTGAAACTGTCCAAGATGCTATTAAATACTAATTACTCTATTCTTTCACCTCTCCCCTTTCCCCACCCTTCCTTACTGTACAAATTGTCTATTAAAGTAGTTATAATGGAAGTGTTGCCTTATTGTCTTTTTTATTACATTGATGCTTCTTTTAAATACTTCTTTTGGCTTAAAATCAAGCTTCGATCCTTAGAAATCTCCCGGCGGATTTTAACTCCCGTCTCGTCTTTTTCGTGGAATTTTAACCCCAACAGAACCAAATTTACCTTCTTCAGAGGGAATGAGAAAGACGATGGAGCGACTACGGATAGCAAGACGGAATCAGAAACTAGTCATGCAGAATTGCTGTAAGTCTCATTAATATGTTTAAGTTATGCACTTACTATCATTTTGTCAGTTATTGTCACAAACTATCATATCCTGGTTGTTTGTGGCGACTTCCCCCGATTGTATAAAAAAATGAAATCAATGTTAATTATGAAAGTAACGGGGAATTACGAATTCGACTGAATAAGTGAGGGATGTAGACGTTGAAAATTGTTGTCAAGTAAATTTATCTTTTAAAGAAACAGCCCTAGCTATTGCGAAAGGCTGTTAGAAATTGTAAATCGAGCTTTAATGACATCCTTGTTTCGAGACGGAAATCTTTACATTGGAATTTTCAATTTCCTCAGTGAACATTGGATTATAGGCTATATGTCTACTTGGCTATGTATCAACCTAACCATTTGGCAAAATTTTTTGATTGATCAATTACTACTCTTACTCTTTTAGTTGGTCAGAAGCGTCGAAGACTTTCATTCAGGACAAGTTGGTGAAGAGTTCAACATCACCGGTGGAGCGAACCTTGAAACACTCTCAAATAAAAGCCATCAAAAAGGCTGCATTTCTGGATACCGTGGAACTATACAAGGCACGGTCGGGCGCCCCTCGTCAGGGTTTCAATGAGTTCATTTTGGCTGCTCTCAAGCAAATGAAAGACTATGAAGTGGCAGATGACTTGGAGGCTTACAAGGCTCTACTCTCTGTGTTGCCTCGGGGTGGGCGATTGAAGGCGAAAACATTCCTTCATGCTGATATGGGAGCATTTAAACAGCAGCAAGATACGGTTACTAGACTTCTGATGCAGTTGAATGCAAATCGTGAGTACTTAATTTCTCTACGTCTTTTAATGCAAAATTCTTTTATCCTTGGTTTTTTCGGTCGAAGTGGAATGTAGTAGAAATTTGTTATCACGAAACAAGTCACTAAAGAATGAAATATTGAATCGTTTACAAGTATTTGAACACGGGAATTACTTACAAAGCTTAGTATTAACTTTAACGGCTGAAGCTCTTGTCGGTCAGAAGGGGTAAATGTCCACAGAAGCGCCAATTTGTTGGACTAACAGAAACGAAGACCACCATTTTTTTGCGTTAACAAATTATAGAAACTAATGAACCATAAGCATCTAACAACAGCAAAATACTCTTCCAAATGACAACGTTGAGTAGGCCAATGTTTATTGAACAAAGCACGGTGCAGATTCGAGCGATGAGGAGAGAAAGAGAGGGAGTGGGAAATGTACAAGCAGTTATACTGCAATTGATTATATTTTCAGACTGTCAATATTCTTAGTCATTAACGTTAAGCTAAGTTGCGTATGTTTGATCGCTGATTGTTTGTACACACGTCGCAACTTCAGAATATTCTAGCGCAAAAGAGATTTCTATAGTCCTTGGGAGTGTTTTACACTACAAAGCTAATCAATAATTACAATAAAGTGCTCTACAAATAACTTGTGGTCACCACAGGATTAAGCTTCACTGTGCGCTTGAGATAATTAGGTTTCAGAAATTAGCGATGACTACGATGGAATACAAAAGGTATAACCTCCATTCTCATACCAACCGTAAGATACGTAAAGTTGAAACAAATTTTGGCTTTGAGTTGGTCTGTGTGTAATTAGTTTGCTGGCCGTGTGTAGCGAAGTGGTGCATGCTGAAGTTGCCTGGGGGATTTTGCTGTTGTTGATATTGATGCGGTATTTTCAAGTGAGACACTTTTAGTAGAGTTTTTATTTCGGGTTTTTGTGCCTTCCTCCTTTCCTTTGCTGTCTCCTGCGGGTGGCAGGTATTTGCTCTTTGGGGCACTGTGTCTTATCATTCAGAGTTGAAGTGTTTTCAATTGTAACTATGACACTCTGTATCAAATTCCATTTATCGAGTTATTGTTGTAGAGGGTCTATTATCGTTGTCTGTCTTAAAGGAGTTCGATTCTCTTGTCTCCCATTTTTATGACGATGTGATTCTTCAGTTTATACGCATCTCAGGAAATGAACGCTTCCCTAGTTGTGTTTCCTGCTTCTCGACGTGCTCCAGAATGATGAGCTTGATGCCGTCGTAGAACGTTTTTTTGGGGAGGGGAGGGGGTAGGAATGACGTCTGACACAAACTGATTGACTTCCGGGGTCAGAGAGAATAGAGGACAGGAGCGTCGCACTTCCTGGTCGGTAATGTCATTCACGAAGAAAGTGCATCGAGGACAATTAAGGTTTCTGATATTTATTGTTTGGCAGAGGTATTGTAATCAGACGGATGTTAAGTTCATGCAGGATCATTGAGTGAAAGCAGAAGCTGTGCTCTTTTTTAAGGGTGTAACACCGCTTCATATTTCTAATGTTGCAACAACCTAATTTCAGACTTTGTCCTCTGTTTCTTGAGTGACTTCATGTTTGTGGCGTCCAATGCTGGTTGGTCAACCACATTAGATGCATTTTTTCCTAGGTAAAAAAATGAAATCCATAATAGTAATAGGTTTGGATACGTGCGTGTGTTGCAATGAGCAAATTGTGCGTCATTATTTAGGGCTCTCTATAGCTAATCTCACTAGCTAATTCTGATTTTTCATCATTGTAACTCCGGGAAATCCCACTACCTTTTCACAATGGACTTTTTAATAAGTATATATTACAGTCAGTTTATAATAAAATAATCGTGTTGGTCAGTTTGTTCCACTAGTGGATTTCATTTCAATTTTGCGTAATGTCCGTCAATTATCTTTACCTTGATAGTAAACCTCTGCATTAATTTAATCAAAGTTCCTAATTTGCCAACTTTATTTGTTTTTCGGCCAGCTTCTTTATTGCTTCCTGTGCAATTTTTAGTTATTTTAGCTACATATGATTTTAATTGTTTGAAATCGGTTGGCAGTTGTTTCTCACGAGTTAACTTAACGCGAATTTGTTGTATTTAGCTTCAGAAATTGAAATTACGAATCTATGACTGCTTTCATTCTATTTCTTAATTTTTTCTATTGTAGAGGTAATGCCGGATGATGATGTTGGAAATACCATAGTGGAGGTCTTCGGTTTCCGTAGCTATGTCATGACCCAATATCGCCGTATTATGTACTGGGTACCCAAATTTCGACACGCTAATCCCTGGCCTGTCATTGAACATCTCCCAGATGACCTTGATGGTGAAGACGCAATCCGATTGGCTCACCTTGCTGCTGCTCGTATTTGCCCTGACCCTAATACTGAGTTTTTCACTACCGTTTTAGTAAGTATTCATTATCTCTCAACCTTTGTATTATTCGATTTCGGCTTTTTTTAAACCTTAAGTCCTATTTAGAATGAAGAAGATGAGAAATCAGCACCTGAAATTCCAAGTATTATAGTAGGTGCTCAAAGTCTAGCTCAAAGAGCTTTGCTTTCTGCTTATTTGACTACTCTGAAAGACAAATCGACGTCTTCTGAATCCCGACTTCTTTACCTGGATGGTCCTCAATTCGTTTGGTACCGAGAATTACAAGTGAGTTTTCCAACAAATGAAATCCTATTATTGGAGTGTTTGTTTGATCCCTTTTGAATCGTTTCATTTAGCTCTCTTACTATGTTCTCTGGGGACATTTGGATAAACAACGCTTGCAGACTCAAATAAAGAAAACTCAAGAAGAGAAGAAGAGTTTGAAATCAATTTCTGATCCGTCCTCATGGGATTACCCTATTCCTGGTTCGGAAAGGGAGAAACTTGTCCCCCTCGTGCCTGTTGCACCAGGGGATAACGCTTTATCTTCCCTTCAACCACTGGAACATGGTGTGTTAGTTATTTTTATTAATACATTCGTTGAGTTCTGTGACTTAGTGCCTTATACACCGTTGAGTATTCCTTTAGGTCGCATTCCAGTTGCTTAAGTACCACACCCACAGTTAAATAGGTAAGAGGTAAACGTCCTCTACTTTCTTGAAATAAGTTTATGTGTCTGTTTTTCTTTCTGGCTTGTATTGATATCATTTCTACGAATTATTACGTTCCTCTTAGTGGTTTTCTTAAGGTCGTTGGAAAATCTCGCTTTTGAAATGGCTTATTTCATTCTAGAATTGGTTATTTGGTTCAGTGCTTACATCAAATGCTCTAATTGAAAAGAGAGATACACTACTTTTAATCAATGCAAACGGACGCCAAATCGGGTTTCGACCCAGAAAAATAGTCGCCTAGAAGTTGAACAGTTATTTGTGTTACTTTTCCATTGTAACGAGTCGGTTAAAATATGGCCTTGGTGATTGCTGCTTACTGACCCATTAAACAGGATGAGTTTTTTGATTCAGCTTTTTAATCAATTGCATTTTTACGATAATTTTACTTATCAACTAATACTCTCTCGCAAAAGCTCTATTCTGGCTAAGTGAACACTGTGTTGATAGTTCATCTGTGCTTTTGTATATGGGCCCATTTTTGTATAGCAGATAAAATTAAACTACTTGGAGTGATAATTCCTTCTTCGCCGAATTGTCTCAATAGTCATGTATAACTTTTCCACATTTACAAGGGCATATTTAATTTTAATTCTGTTACTTAATTTATATCAGTAGTGGCTCGGTTTGAAATCATAATCATTTTGCAGAAAATGCCCTTCCCGTTCCACGAGTTCCAAATGTGGAGGAAAGCATAGCTTGTCTTCAACCAAAGAAGAGTTCTCTCGCACGTCGAGGGAGCGTGAGCACAGCCGAACGCCGACGAGCCTTGTGGGCCTTTGATCCCCACCATCAACCCGTCTCTCTTACACATCTTCCAGAATCACTCAGTCGTCACGAGCAGGGAGAAGGCACAATTCTAGCCATTGGAGTTGTTGCTCCGATCTCCTCCGCTCTAGAAAATCAAAAGAAGGCGTATGGAGATGAAGGAACGTCAGGAACTCATCCGAACATTCTTCCTTTACCAGCACCATCTTCTCTTATTCAACAATGGCTGAATGCCCTGCGGAAAGCCAACCCTACTTTGGATCGCGCCACCGTAGTTATTCGCAATCAGAATTCTTGATGAAAGCTTGATTTTTTGTATAAAGTTAGGTAGTATTTGTTGTTTTGTGAATACATGCACCTGCTACTTTGATACAATGTTATATTTTCTTTGATATATTAGGAGCGTGATTATCTAAACCCCGAACATACTGTGCTTGGTATTTTATATATATTCGCTAAAAGAGAAGTTGGCAAAATCGGTTTCAGTGATCTTTTAAATTTCAATGGATAGTGTCAGTGTTGGAAATGACAATGATACCTTCCCTTCGCCAGTGACGTACATGCTTGTCATATCAGAGATTATAGGCACGACGCTCGTCGGTTTCCACCGGTGCCACCAGGACACTATCCTCCTGTTTGCTCTCTTTTGGTGTAGTGGACATCACTCACATTAGAGGTAATTAGAACGATGTCTATCGAAGCACATTCATTTTAGGAATGACCAAATTCGAACAAATGCTGGCTAGTAGAGAAAAACAACGTATGTGTTTCATACGAGTGGTTTCAAAACGAAATTCCTTCACTCGAGTTAAATGGAGAGAACTACCTCCTTTTGACAGAGTTGGAAGCTGATATGGAAGAACACAGTGGGGCTTTGTTTTTAAATCCTTCGACTATGGAGTACCTGTTTTGAGGTATTATAAGTCTGCTAGTTACTCCAGCGTTGACAGTTAAATTAATTCTCCTCACTTGGTTGACAATCGATTTCATTCACAAAGGATACTATCGGATTCCTAATTAAGATTCCGACTCTCCTGCCGCTGCTGAGGCAATAAGGCTCGGTAACCTGATGAAAGAGGAGGGTAAAGTGATATTTATGCAACTAATAATGCACTTTTGGGAGACCAGATACGAAACTTAAAACAGTGAATATTCAATTATTCAGGAAGTTCATCTATTTATTCATGGCTACGGGGTAGCGATGAATAGACTGATCAGGGCTTGGAAAATGGCAATAGAAAAATCCGTTACGGGAATTCTATGAACGTGTAGCGAATTGGCTATCTAACTAAGCCCGACTGTACTCAGAAACCTTAGTGGCAGAATCTCCTAGTTGGTAAGACTCCCAGAACTAGCTAAGCTACTGCAAAGCTTTACAAGAAATAGACGAATCCAGGGTACACGTTTATTCTGGACATGTATGGCTTGGAGCGTATTATGGGAGTAAGCTTATTCATTCAACATGGCGGATTAAGTAAAACGAGCGGAGGCTTTTGATTGGCCATCAAATGTGTGTCCTCGCACTCAATCCGTACGCGAAGTTGAACGGCCGCACCTTCAAGTCACGCTGTGCGCTTATGCGATGACGTGTCCTACAAACTCTATTCGGATTATCAAAGATATCAAGGAGGTATTTTAGGGAGGAACAGTTTATAAGAACATGCTTTTCATATATTTGCTACAAAGTATATATCAACTTTCTATTTCAAACTAAATGAATATTCTCAGAACTGTTTAATCAAGTTGGATCTGCGCAGTGCGTGGGAGTGGCAAATACTTGTATGAGCCATCAAATTGTCAAATAGCTTTTAGCTAAAACGAATATTCATAGGCGACACAGAAGTGGATGTCTGTACTAATAGGTCAAAATCGTTGATTCAAAGTTCACCGTGTTCTGATCGGTGATTAGCTATGTATACCACATGATGCTGTTGACCAAGGCAACCCTTAAAGCCAACCATCGTCATTTAAACTGATTATAAGCGCAGTATTAACCTTTGGGTTTATGCAAATATGTGCAATAAATTTTTAGAAACAAGAGCGATTAAATTAGCGGTTTCCAAACAATGCAATGAATGCTGCGTCATATTTATTTCGCAATGTAATTTACCATTTTACTGGTTGAAGTAACTTTCCTTTTACATCAGGCGCTTTCCAAATTTCCTAATTCAAATTGCACAGATGTGGATTTACTGATTAGAGTCTCCCCTTTCGTGGAATTAATTTTTCAATTTTTATTGGGTAAGTAAGAAAGCAGCTATTCAAGCGTTGAATCGAAATCATATTGGTTCAATCTCAATGATGCTCAATAGCGAGAACTATTATTACTAAAAAACGTTTAGAAAACTTTTAGATTAGAGTTGAACGAAGTATAAAATATGGTATATGTGCTTTCGATCAAAATTCTAACTGCTTGAAAAATTCGTCGAGCCTGTTCAAAACACAGCTCAAGGGTTGGTGCTGTGTCTGTACAAATGAGTGATAAGGTGCTGTCCGAAAAGGTTTTCCTGGGGCGCCTTGTCGCACATTTGTAGGCTAGTCTACACTAAAAAGCAATACAATCACTAAATTTTTACTGGTTTATCAATTACTGGAATTTGGTAATTCTAAGGTTTCTCATACAAGGGGCTAGATTGAGCTGTTGAATGATGAGGTGAAGCATGGGTGTGGTGATAGCAAAATATCTATTCTGGGGTTAACAGAAGAATAACCACAAGTAAAGTGTGAAAGACGATGGTGATAGTTCAATAGCATAATTAGCTACATTGAAACGTAATAACAAATATTCCAAAGCCACTCAGGTGCATGAAACTGAACGCACTTTTCTAAATGTTCATGAACTGCTTTACAAATAACAAGCTATGGAACTTCAGGATTCCTCACAGTCCAATTCTTTATTGGAAGGAACAACTCTGAACTAACTATTGTGGTTTCAGAAGTGATATTTAATGCCTCCTAT
Source organism: Hymenolepis microstoma (assembly GCA_000469805.3). Lineage (NCBI taxonomy): Eukaryota > Metazoa > Platyhelminthes > Cestoda > Cyclophyllidea > Hymenolepididae > Hymenolepis > Hymenolepis microstoma. The sequence goes on along the minus strand of LR215993.1, from coordinate 23,150,493 downwards.
GAGAGAACTCGTTACTAGTCGTTTCAAACATTTCGAGAAAAAATCAAATGATTCAGAAATATCAAGGTCCCCTTACAAAGTGCAGATGAGCTTGCACTTACGATTAGAGAGTTAAACACTATTTAAATCAATATGCGAACTAGGCTAAACGCTAGAATTCATGTGATGACAGCAACAACCTAGCCCTACTAATTTATTCCCATTGGCCAAGTTATCGATTAATTATGACCAAAAATGATACCGCTACAGTTGCTACATTGATTACAACCTATAATTAGAGTACCTTTTCTAAAGTTAGTTGTAACATTGATTTTGCATCAACTCCTGCATGTGGGAGTAAGGTGATTACTGCTAGTCGAAAAACAGTGTCTCAATACATCCACCCACGGATGACAATCACCCGGCTATGGTATTTCAGTCTCATGATAATTTACGAGCCACAAACATCTTACTACCTCAACCGAATCAATCTAATTCCAGATAAAAAAAAAATAAGAGGAAGTAAAACCAAACCATTTGAGATAACGAACAGTTGTTGATCCAACTAAATACTTGGAGCGACACATTAACCCAAAAAAGATGCAAATCTGGGATAAGGCTTGACAAAATTGTCCAATTAAACTGTAGCTATCTCAATTATGTTGACGAGTGCTCAAGATCAGGCCTGATAAGCTTATAGTCATCACCAGCCTCAAAATCCCAAGTGCGGAGTAGTTGGATTCTTTACGTGCTTCCACTTTCACCTTCAATTATCAAAACTACCAATCATTTACATAACCGTAATGAGCGGGCGGCTGAAGTCAAATGGGTTACCGTTAATGGCGGTCATAAGTGATGTAAAACCAATCTCGACCCTCGCTATGATAATCCCAAATATAAAACCATTCACGCATTTAAGAAAAATGAAAATTAAAGTCACTCACCAAATTAGAAAGCAATATGCATGCGTGATAGCCAGATTTCCAAAAAGAAATCAAAATATATCAGATTTAAATTTTATGCAGAGTAAGATGAAAGAAGAAGGATGGACACAAATCAGTTGAGGGGAGGGGGAGCTCAAGAATAGAGTATACGGTTGATGTTAGTTATGGCGACGTAGGTTGTTAAATCGAGCCGCAAGGGCATCGAAATCAACATCACTATTAGTAGGAGGCGCAGCTGGGGGCGTATCAATCTTTTTGTTACTGCCACTTTCCTCATCACCGCTTGAGCTACTGCTACCACCAGCTTTTTTGGCTGAAGGAGAATCCATTTGTGGATAAGGTGGAGGAGCGCCAGGATTGAATGTATCTACAAAATAGAACATCCGAAATTTCCAAAATCCCTCCAAATAAAGTATAAGGAAACTAAACAGGTCAAACCAAAATACCATTATAGTTTGAGTCATTTTGAGAAGGAAGAGGGGGAATTCTTGCATTATAATCCTCTTTGGAATCAATTTGAGGTGGGTAGGGTACGCCAGAATCAATAGGAGTAGGATTGAGAAATTCGTTGTTTAGGAAATTGTAATTGGGCAATTCTGGTGGCTCGCCAAGGTCAATCAACTTAGGTTGGTTGTTAAGGAGATTTTCATCAGGTGTGAATTCAACATCATAACTTTTTGCGATTTCAACCAGGTAAGCTTCGCATAAATTAGCTGGAGGTGCCTTAACATTGAGTTTTTGCATAACCTTGGGGTTGACATCGTGATTGGAGTTTGACAAGCAGGCTTGACAAAACTCCTTTCCGTACTTGATCATAAACTGATTCTTAATAACAAGCAGTTCCTGACAGTCATAAGACAGACGCGGAGCGCACCAAATAAGCGTGGCAATCGCTTCCCTTAGACCAGGATCGCATTCACTAAATGGAAAATCATATAAAATTACAAAGGGCTAGCTTACACAGTGGATGTAATAAGATTCATACGCGTGATGAGTAATTCACAATATATTTCAATTATTTCTAAAACTTCAAGAAGATAATCCTCCCGAACAATTTGTTCTACACGAATACGGGCACGGTCGATCTTTTTATTCCTGAGATATTCAGCCAACTCTCGACGAGCTCGAACATTGAGTTCATTTTTCTTTGAATACAGATTTTTCATTCTGACTACACAAATACGCAGATTCGTCTTCAATTTGTTTTCATCAAATTTCGGAGAGAACATCCTGTGGAAGAATCACAAATAACTAACCGAAATGCGCGAAATTTATACGACTGATATAAACATGCTTAAAGGAAACATATACAAACGTATATTCAGTATATAATAAATTTATATTTACATTGAATTTTGATTTAATTTTTTTATATTTGTACTAGCAAAGTATTATTTTATGAATAAATTGATGAATAAATATTTCTGTTTTGTCTTAAATACTTAATGCTATAAATTTCCCTTCTTACATTGGTTATCCTTTATGTTTCTAGCTATTCAGAAATGCTGGAAATATTTTTAAAGATAAGTGGAAATTCTACAGTATACATTATTCGAGCATATATTCATTCCAATAGAATCAAGGTTAGTATATTCAATTAATTAATAAAGAGTTTTGAAACTTATTAACTCAATGGTTTTGCATCTACTCTTCAGATATGAAGAATGCCAATGGTATAAGCATAATATTCATCAACCGAGTGGTGCCTTACTACGAGATGCGGATAAATTTAGGATTTTCCGCATTCTTATTAAGCTCTCTATAGGGAAAATCTAAACTGAAATATTGATGAAACTTGATTGATCGACTTATGGAGAGCACTATTAAATCTTTTGAAAACTTATGTTTTCTTGAAGATGCCTAATTCATATTAAGATATCTTGCGTCGTTAACACTGAAGTGCATGCCATTCCAGAAAACACACTATATGAATAAGGTCATCCTCTTTTTCAATTTATCTACTTTCGGACAGCGATGTCAAAAGGTTGAAAATCACTTTTATAGGAAATCATGAACTTTATAAACATTTAGTTGACAACGTCTCAATAAAATACATGTTGTGGTAAATTTAATTGCTAAATTGTTTCACGCATCTGAGTCGGCAGGGCTTCACAATGCGTAGATAATTTCATAAAGTTAATATAAAGATAACTATAACGAAAATTGGTATTATTTCAGATATTACCCAAGTAAAGTAACAATAAATATGTTACAGAATTTGAAACGGGAAAATAAATTTTCATTTTGAACTGAGTTTGGATCAAGTAAACGTATAAATTGATATTAAAAACAGATTTTTAAGTTAATAACTTGACTTATCATATTAATTTATTTTATTTTGAATTCCCCTTGTTTACTTCCAACACTTTCCTTACATGTTGATTGAATTAATTAGCTTTGCTTTCGTGATGAATTTCATCCCATTCATTAGCACACAAAACACGGGTTCTGGCTTGAGAAGTTTCCATGTAATAAGATCACTGGAGCTAATCCAAAGTGATCTAAAATAGCCAAGTATTTGAAATATGAGAATAGGGTTCACCATTAGGAATAGATGGGATTTATTACATTTGATTAGGAGAGTGTACGTATTGACGATAGTCTACACTATGATTTCGTCAAGACCAACTCACCACGATTGATAATCATCCCACTGAAGTATATACGACTATACATAACTGATGTCTCTCTTAGAAACAGGTATATATAAGCTCACCCGTCCAACTTCGAACCTTTTCAGCGGAATGTGTGACTTTAGTTATCAATTCAATTCCGTCGACGTTGTGTTAATTTGTATAGTAATTACATCAAAATATCACTTCCAATCGGTTCAATATTTTACTCATCCTTCAAAATATACAATGACGAAAACTCTCCCATGTTAAAAAACATATCATATTTTTTGAAGTCAAATTTCAACATTTTTTCTCTCCTTAAAGACCATTAGTTATTTTTCCTGCGCCTTCCTTTCTGAATTATTCGTGAGAGACAAAACATAGTTTGCTTAAAATTCCCTGGAATGCAAAAGGTTCATTCAGTAAGCAATAAATATTTGTGAAGTAATTTTATTGGGGATATATAACAAAAAAAAAACAATTTTATATTTTTGATATTGGAATGTATTATTTCCTTTTGAATTTAAGTGTAGTTAGACAACACGCCGTTGGTAACAATATAATCTATAGTCCTTTGGGCAATATAATTGCCTTCTACATATGGTAGTTCAGCTTAGTCAATTCTGGAGTACATTACAAAGTACAGTTTCCTTTTATTGAGATGGATCCCAATGGGTTTTTTTTAACTATTTGTGTATTTCTAAATATGAGATACTACAAGCGGTAATGCCGTCACTTCCACTTTTTTATAAGTCGACATTTTTATTACTACTTAGACTTCTCTTATGCTTTAATTGTATGGAACTTCCTACCTACGGTAAAATTGTAATTCAGACTGAGGCTAGATAATTAGAATTATGGTAAGATTGGTGCTTCATTTATCAAATGCTATACCTCACGTCAAAAGTTGGATTAGCCGGCAATATAATAATATTGAACAAAATTGACATATTGAGATTACGAATTCGAAGAACACGTCATTATCCTAACCTCTGAATGCTTCCATTGGTGTAGTTGCAGTATTAAGAAGCAGAGAATTCAAAAAGGCGTCTATTTTATAGCTAACTAGTTTTATGAAGCATCAAATCTTGAAACTCATCTAGGATGACTAAGCAAAGGACGCGCAGATTTCAGGTCAACACGAATACGTCAGGACAAGGAACCACGAGTTTATGTCCCAAATGTCTCAAAAATTACGCTCCGAAGGGAATTTACGCCCTACTTTAACTTCAGTCATGTACAGCTCATGATAAGTTTGTACCTTCCAAGGAAGATATCTTCAAATATTATAAATCATTATGTATCTTCTTGGCAAATTTTCTTCAATAGAGAGTAAGAAAGGTGCCTAATAGCCATACAGGCTTCTGCTGGTTTCATTCTCTTGTCTATGGCTATAGGAATGTATGAATAAACTGGACTGCCTCATCTATTAATCAATAAATCAATAGCGCATTGAGTTCCGAGTACATTTACTCATCCAGGAAACCAGAGTTCGAATAATAAATCTCGAAAGCTAAAACCATACACTCTATTCAAAATGGTCGCCATATGCTCACGAAATTCAAATAAAGTGAAGTTCTTAGTATCTTAACATCCTTTTGTAACCTCTGTCTCATCTTTTAGTGAACTAATTGCTAATATCGCATGATTAGATGCAATCCCATAATTAAGTTTGTAACGCAATCGATTTGTTATGAGTAAATAAATTTCGCTGATAGTATCTATCACTATTTACCGAATGACGCTAAAAACGAGCCTGAATTATCGAAAAGCTGGCCACTGAAAGCGAGGAAGCTTGCATTTTTGTCTTCAAATAAACTAAATATTAGCTTGTACATGCGTACACAGATCATTTTTCTGTTTTCCCTAAAAAATCACATAATAGCATGCTTGATTAATGTATTAACCGTATACTTGCAATTTACAGAAAGGAGCTTCTTAATTAGCTGCTTTTATACCCCTACCAAATATTTTAATCTAAAATGCATAGTTTTGTAAATTTTTGGGAAATTTGTCTTCCATTTTGTTTGCTCATGGGATCGCAATGAAAAAAGCTTGACCACTTTTGCTTTCGGCTTTTTAACGACTGGTATTAGATTTGGAATGCAAGCCCTAATAATCCTCTTTAGTAAAATCATGCAGTATAAATTTGTTTCGAAATTAGCTTATATATGCCACTAGTAACGAGGTTATAGAACGAATGAAATGAACAGCGTTTATTTTAAATTATCGCCAAGTGCAAACGGGATCAGAAAATAGATCAAATTGACGCAAATTTAAATGAATATTAACGCCAATTATCTGAGAAGGCCCACGCGCACGCCTCACTTGCTCGCTACGCGGTCGATAGTGCGTCGCGCTTTCCAGAATATTCTAGCGTGTCCGATGTTACCTTGGTTGGCTCTTATTGCGTTGCGCATTCCATAAACACTTTCAATTTAATTAATAAGGACACAGGGCACGTTCTTGAAACTCTCCCGTCTAGCAATTGCCCAATGGTAGACTGTCAAACAGACTCCTCATACACAGCTGTTAGTGTCCCCTGCTTAAAAAGCCGTCAATCAAAAGTCTTCGGACTTTTAGATGCTATAGAGCTGGTAATTTAACATCATTGGATGATGAACTTTTGATATTCCAGAATTCGTGGCTATTAGCTTAATGGTAGTATCAAAGAGGTCTGACTAAAAATATCCAATGAAATAAAATTTTTGAAAGAAAATTAAATGGAATCTTTAAATATAGTTTGATTTTATATGTGCACAAAGACCACGAAAAATCAGGGTCCAGATTTTAACCGATGGTATAACTAACTTTTAATATTTAATCAAACGTTCAATTGAATTCTGTGTATCACGCCACCAAGTCCGATCAAGAACTGTCCCACAGACACTCAGGGATTTTGTAAACTCTCAATTTTATTTATTCTCGTATTTCTTTTTTAAAATTAAGCTATGACTGGTAACCCTCTTAGTAACTTGTGAGTGGTCAGTGTTTCAAGCCTAGTTGGATTTACAAAGTTGACAGCGAGTCTTCAAACTTTGACAGTAGTGAGTGAAACAATGCTATCGAATCCGATTTCTCATTGTGTAGAATGTGATATAAGGAAATGTATTGTCACTTGGAAATCGCAATTCGACAGAAAGAGAAGCCTTAACAACGGATGGAATGTTAAAGTGACACTTAATTTCGTGGGCACACTCAAGACTTGAACACATGCTATCGAATGCGCTCTTTCACCATTTTTTGAAGGTCAAACGGGTGAAAAAGTATTTGCAGTAACTTCACTTAAAAACTGAAGACCGAGGACTTTCTCGGACGAATGCATTACAAGCCGAAAATTCTATTTTAAATTCGCAGAGTTCAGCCAAAATGACGGCATTTATTATTTCATACAGGTGCTGTTTGTGGTGGATTGGCAAACTTCGGCTCAGAGGAAATAAGAGCAATTAGTTACTTTGACGATAGGAACATCAAGTTGGAACTTCGGAACATTGAATCATGTTACAATGAACTATGTTAATTAAGTAACAAGCGAACATCCTGAGTTGTACTTTCAACTTCTTTCAGCTATCCCAAAGCTTTCAGTTCCTTCTTCTATTGCTCCAGGGATCTGTTGTTTCTTCGTGTTTTACCACGGTAAACAACATACTAAATATTCGTACCAATTATTTTTCATTTTCAAAGGTGTTTGACGACTTGAGTCAGTAATGAATGGCAAATTCCCTTAATTAGTTTGCGTGACTTGTATCAAATCCACATACTCACGCGTTTGTCAATAACCGTTTTTAGCAAAGTGGACTCACGAAGAAACTGGATAAAGTCATTAGGCGCATTGGGTGTAAGGCAGAGAACGCGTGAGTGTTGTCCTCTTCAATATGCCGCTTGGGTTAACTGCGATATGATTTAGATCACCCAAATAATTTGCTTATGTGGTCAGTATGGGTTATGCCAAAAGATTGTCCGAACTATTTCCACAGTTTTTCGCCAGGTTTATCACCCATCTAGTTTGATTTATTGATACGTGCATGCATGTTGAAGTGTTTGTTCTATCTCGGTCTTTCGGTAAACAATCCCAGTTTGAGAAGCTTAAATAAGCACCCAATCATTACAGATTTGATTTGATGCTTTAGTTGCTGAAGTTGCTGGAGTAGAGAGGAGGCATGTCTAAAAAGCAACAATGATTTCATTTTCGTCTTTTTGTGAAATTTCGATTTTATTCGCGAATTGGCCGAGAAATTGGGGAATATATTCTAACAAAGAGTTTTCATTTAGCACTCATTGTGGAAAGATGAAAGTTCCATTCTCTTCTCGCCCAACAACTCCAGCTAAAGATTCATCCTAATATCTTGCTCTCTTAAGATTCAGATTGTCTTCATTTTAACGATTGGTTTTGCCTTGAACAAGATTTCTCATTTTAAAAATAGTTATAATTTATCTCCAAGATGATATTTTTAACTGTTCTTGAGAAATAAGTTTCAATGCCTACTTATTTAAAAATTCTAATTCGTTGGTTTCTTTGTTTCTAAAATCTTAATCACCTTACATGGTCAAATTTTCCTTGTTTTCATTGGTTATCTCCCAATGGGGATGCACGTACACAAATGCCAGGTCCAGGTTATTAACGCAATTTTTATCAAGTTAATTAAAAATTCACGTGACTACTTAATAGGGATTCGATCTATGTGGATAAAAAGCATTATTTAAATAATTAGGAGATTAATAGTTGATCTACAAATGAGCTATCAAGTTGGTTTCTAACCTATACTATTGATTAATCGGAGTTATTAGGCAAGAAATAAATGATAAAGCCAGGGAAACTCACTACTTCGTAAAATTTCTGCATCTCATTTTTGTTATATAATAGGCAAAAGTTTATAACGTAAAGCAAGAATCGATATTAATTTGAAACTATTATGACTATATTTTCTCAGATCCTGTGGATAAAGTTAGAAAGAGAATAAAGTTTTGGAGCTCACTAACCGTGTGCGTGCATATTCACGTTTATATAACTTGGAATAAGGAAGCGAATGCCGGGCATCAGTGTTAATAAAAGGATAACAGTGTGAAAATCCAAGTCAGCAGAAGTAAAAATATCGTCTCCTGGAGCTTGAAGCAAGTGTTATTATTACTTTCAAGAACATGACCACCATTGTACTCATTTTTTATTAAAATACAAAGTTAGAACAAAGTTTTAGCGAAATCCATTAGTTAGTTTTTTGTTTACAACTTAAAATAACCAACGAAACACTTAGTCTAACTGAAGGAAAAATGTGAACAATTTCCCTTACCTTAAACAGAAATCCAATAAAATTCAATTAATAAAAGCTTATGGCAAAAGTCTCCACTTTAAACATTTCATCTCCATTTAACACCGATTAGGTAATAGATTCCAATACAATTAAGAAAATACTATCAAATACATCCTATTCTGAAGTTCAAATAGTATTAGCTTTGAATTTTTATAATTTAATCAGATAAGTTGTCTTGCTGTAACGTAGTCAGATGAAATGCTTCGCAACTGAGAGCCAATATCTCCAAATGTTTCCCTGACATCTCCAAAAATGAAATTCATCTGAGAGAAGTACTCCCAAATACTCGAGGCATGAAAGCCTTATTTGCAACTCGGATTATGCAGTAATCGTTATTTTCAGAGCCATGATCTTCAATTTTAAAGTTATATTTTCTCAATAAAAGCAATTCCTGAAACTAACATATCTCTTGTCCAAATAGTATCTTTCTAAGTAAATGTTCTTGAAGGTCATAGGAACTAGTCAGTTATCAAAAAGTCAATAAACCGCTTTATTCAAATGGCATTGAATTAACTACTATTCTGGGATATGCAGTGCAGACAAAACTCTTCCTCTATTTTAATAGTAAAATAAATGGACTGCATAATTTATTCATATTTCCGCAATTCAAATCGAAGTGCCGCCCAAGAAACCCTCTAAAATACAGAATGTCGTATTGATTTAATAACGTCCTTGTTTATTGCTGAAACATGTTGAATGTTAGAATTCTTAATTATAGTGAATATCTAACATCATTGAAGGATTGGAAGTCTCGAAAGCTAGGACACTTCCTCAACTAAATAACCGTTCTCGTCAAAACACTCGCTCCATTTTTAAATTCGTCATAGAGAACTAAGTTGATTCATATCTACCTGAAAAATTATGTTGTTGATTTTCCAACTTTCTTGGGGACAATATATATGGAAATGAACGTTCATAATACCGCAAAAAAAGTTTTAAAATGACAATAATGAAAGTTTCGTTTGAAGGACATATTTTCAATTATTGTAAAATGGTTATCTTCAAATATCATATATGAAAATTTTTATTTAAAAGAAATATGGAGCTTTGACGTCAGATCCCAGTAAAATTTTATTCACCATTGTATCTGAATATGTACAATGTTCATTTACATGTTCAAGTTCAAATATAATGAGAAATTCATCTCAATTTCCTTTCTAACAGCCTTATCAATCAGCATTTCTAATTTAAATACTATTTCGATATTTACTTTTGAACCAAAGCCATAAATACTTTATCTTAAGGTTGCGTATTCATTGATATTGATATTTAGTACTGGTAAGAAATTCTCCATTTTTTCAACCACATATTACCAATGCAACCCGTCACTTCAATCAAAATTATACTTTTTACAAACCTCTTTCCACCGCTATTTCCCTTTATGCAGCTTTCAAGTACCAGCTCCAACGGAACTTATTTCAAGGTCACAGATCCTGACCATGAATCCCTAATTCAGATATTAAAGGTCAAGTATCTTAAGCTTTAAAATGGCCCCTCTAATTTGGAGAGATATGCTTTACTCGCCAACTTATGGCGTTAATGCAAGCATGAATATTCTAATTTTATTTATATTTAAAAAATGAAATCTTTGACCAAATTTGCCAGTAATCAACAAACCAGCAAAAATGTACATGCTAATTTGTGAAGGATGGAGAAGAATTATTAAAACTTTCAATTAAACTTATAAGTGTGCCCAAGTACGCAAACACAAACGAAGGTGCCTAAGATTAAAAATCAGCGAAATCTGTGCATTTTGGAAAAATATATTATTTTATTCCTTCTGGTGAAACGTCCAATAAATTGACCATATTGCGCCGATTTGACTCCTAATAATATTTCGAAACTTCACTGTGAGAGCTATTCTTAAGCGCTCTGCGTATCAGCCCTCCCTCTCTTCCTCCCACAGCCATTAGGTAGTTTCAACAACCAATAGAATTTGAGCAAACATCTACAAAGGGGCTGTTACGTAATACTGAACCCATTCCCAGGTGTAGGTGGGGGAGAGGGGGGAGGGGAGGGGGGGGGGGAGGCGCAGGGTGCGTTTAAATAGAAATGCGGTTGTCCTCGTTTTGTATACGTGAATACAATTTTAGTGAGGTCAATTTTTGTTCTGAAGGTCATAAATTTTGCCTGAAAACGAATTTAAGGCAATCAGTTCCCATTCATCAATAATTCCAGTTAGTTATTCCGGTTCGAAACAAAATTTTCCTAAGTTTGAATTTCTTGAAATTTGAAGTATTTATTTCGTCTAATATATTTATTAACAACATGTAATCACGTACACTTTTGTAACTTTATGCTATATCTCCCTTATTATTTTATCTTATTAATAAGGACTCGTATTGCTTTCCATTATTATTATTCCATAGAGAGTAGATGACAATCACATCTGTCAATAAAGAACAAAAATAAGCTGTAAAGAGAGTCCCACCTCAAGAGGGATTGAGCATGGATTTGCAAATCTAATAAAAATATACTTGTTTAATAAAAAGTTGGATTATGGGATATATGAGCTACCTGGAAAATCAATAAGATTGAAAATTGAATAATCAGATTTTTAGTTTCAAACCAATGGTAGTCTAACAAACGTCAAAATTTTGTTTCGACCAAAAATTCGGAGGAAAAATGAACACTGTAACATCAAGGCTTCACGAGGTTTAATTTTTAACGTCATTTATACCAAAGCAAAGGCGTATTATTTCCATCACCACCAGGCTGTCTGAGAATATACCAAATTTGGAATCTGATAAAATGAATGAAATCGATTTAATAGATTAAGTATTAGTGAGTAATATTTGCAAAACGGCTCTTACTGATTGCTGCTAAATATAAATGAAGATAAATCATACCATTAAAAAATTCTGATTCTCATTAACTACTAGGCTTTATTGAGTATGACTTCTTAAAAAACAATTTATAATATTATTTCTGGATGAGAGAAATATGCCTTCTTTGTGCATATATTTTAAGGCAATGAAAGTGAAATATTGAACTCCTAAAAGATGGCGAAATTACAATGATTTTATTCAGCTGGATAGAAAACGATTGCGAATCTCTTAATTTAAATACCTCTCAAGGTGAACGATGTTAAATTCCATCCAAAAGCTGCTGGTGACCGTTAAATTTAAAACTGTGCTTCTCGTGGACAGATTATTCGTAGCACGAATGCCCTGAGCACTAATCCTTAATTCGATCAGATGTAGATTTAACCAAGTATTTTAATTTGTTAAATCAAATCCGAAAGTATTACAGTTGGATTTAATTGTCCTTAAAGTCCGCTAATAAGATAACGCCAAGTTCTTTATCAAAGCTCTCTTTTATTGTGAAGAGAGATATGAAAAGATTTACCACCTTACATTAAATTAATGGGATATAATTATTGAAATTTGGTTTATCAAAAAACTCATATACGGAACTGATAATGTTATTCCAGATAAAATTTGACTCCCACCTTCTCTATAACCTATTCAAAAATAATCCTTTTCCAAAAAACTAGCGGTCATTATCTTCGATTGGTTAACTGCTTTCTTGGTCAATAAGACCAACTTCACTCCAAACTGGTCACGTATGCTACAAACCCATTGCTGAAATCTGATTGGTCCACGTTTTTATTTGCATCACGGGAAGTACCATCCAGCAAATCCAATAGGGTAAGAATAGCAGCTTAAATTACATCGATATTATTCACAAATTTAATAGTTTGTGTCCATTCAATTTAATTCACTCGGAGTTCCTGCATACCATTGTTAAACGAAATAGATGCAATCTATTTCCAAGTACGAGATACTACGATTTAAGTAGAGTTCACTTATTTAAAATTAAAATTTTTTCGAATTTGTCTTTTTAAACAAATACACAAATATCAGCAGAAGTAGGAGGGAAATAAACTGGGTCTTCTAGATTGAATGATATATTCGGCAGGAGATAGAATGGTATACCGAATATTTTCTTTGTAACGGAACGAAGCTCTCAGGGTTTACCTCTCGCGGCCTAATTTATCGATCATTGCCCCCCTCCCTTCATACTCATTGATATTCAGGCGCACGCTGCAACTGATAGTGCTCTCTCAGTTCCCTTTAGCTGCCCTGGATGCCCTTAGGTCAAGGTAAACGGCGTGGATTTTTCTAGACGCAAGGTAGAACTCTCGGATGGTAACCTATTATGTCGTCCTTTATTTTTGAATTTCGAAAGAATAAATTTGCAACTAAGCTGAATTTATTCTCCCCAAAAGGATTAAGATGGTAATAATTTTTTTTGGTTATCATGGCATTCCTATTGCGTCTACAAAATTTGCATAACTATTGTGGGCAGTAGTTAAAATCACGTTCTATTTATGTTTGTCAGCACCGTGTCAAACAGTTAGCAAAAGTGTTTTCTCCAGGACTAGGGTGATCAATTAGTTGGTGGATAATGAAAATTATTAATCTTTCTAAAGTTTTTTAAGTTATTGAACTAGTTGTTGAATTCTCAATGGGAAAAGCAACTGAACGAATTGGGGTTGAGCTGATCACTTACATACATTATTCATGGTACAGCAGAAGTAGTTGTTACCGTAGCAGCAAAACCTGACATTCCAGATCTCAAACGCCAGGAAATGACCTATTGATTTCCTATCCATAGAGAGGTCAATTGCAGCATATGCAAATTGCAGTACATCTGGACATTCAAATCTATATGTATATGTGGAGAATTGATCGACCAGTAAGGTAGGTAAGGGTTTCAGAACCGATGAAAGCCATTATTCATCAAACAAACTCTTCGCTTATTGACACCAAAAACATCTGTAAAAGGAGTCTAGGTGTGTTAGATCCAGCCATTCTTTTGAATGTTGAAAGAATTCAAAATTTTAGTGAAATACTCATTCTGTAGCACTAATTCTACTAATTATTCAAGTAATGATAAAAAATGGTTCAAGTTTTTCTAAAAAAGCCAAATCCAGCACGTTACTGATATAAAAATACACATTCGATGGATGACGTTTGACGCGAATTACAAAGCGACCTTGCAAATGGTATTGAACTCGATTGACTAACTTCCAAACTCTCAGTGCTACCTAGTCGTGGTGAGGGAAGTTCAGCTTATTACCACCTTTCTTTTCTCAAAAGACTATCATCATATTTGCGTTATTGACTTTATATTTGGTTGGTGTAACTGCCACAATTTTGGATTTTGCAGAAATTTCTTCTTTAAACGAGAACACAAGATGTTCACGAAAAATTGATTTCGATCGATCAGGAATCTTTGTTGTTAATCAATAATTTTACTTGCAATTGGAATTGGCGTGCTGTCTTAACTAATCGAAAAATCAAGGACTAAACCAATATATATCTGAAATCGTATTTGGAATATCTTGAAATCAATTATTGATAGGCGTAATAATATGTAATTCTTCCAATTGTTTTTTACGAAAAGTTGATTTTGATAATTTTTTTGAATTTTTAATACCACTTGAAATAATTAATCAATTAACTGAAATCTCTGAGCTCTGAATTTCCAGAATAGTGCTAACATCCACTATTCATTTGATTTTGGGAGAATTTATCCCCTTTTTTACTTTTTATGCCCTTAATGGACGTGGCACATACTAGGAGTAATCATTATAGAGAACAGTTATTGCCATTGCAGATTAATTAACATAATGGATAAATGGACATATAAAGAAATGACCATGTAAACAAAGTGATCGTTCACATTCGGATAAACGGTTAACCACTTAAAGTGCTATCAGAGTGCGTAACTACGTAATTTCAGCAATTCAACCAGCTTCATTTCATTATTCTTATTAATACAAACTATTTTAAGACAATCAGAGCATTCCATCATGCTAACCCATATCTCTGCCATGGAACAATTTTTACACAAAGATTTCTTATTGATGGCTTATTGACGAAGACAAGAGCAAAATCAATCAAGTTCATTAACCTTAACTCGCACTGTTTATCACTATGCAGGAAATTCTCGTCTTAATTCCCCCCCCCCCTCCCCGGTTTTCTCCCCTTCCGTCCTCCCCTTTAACAACGCACAACTATTCTATTTCAACTCCTGGTCTTTTGGTACATCCTGTTAGTCTTTAGGAAGACCCTTTGTTTGTAAGAATTTGCCTCTCGACTTATTTACATTCACTCAAACTCTTCTTTTTTCATTTTATTCTATTGTGGAAAATGAGATGCAATTTTCGTTAAGATATTAAAAGTGTTCAATTCGCTAGTCTAGCCATCGGTGCACACCTTCCGGCCAATGCAGAACTTCAAACCCCATCAGTCTGACTAATCGAAGGGTTGACAGAATTCAAGGATGTCACCAAAGTTGCTCATTGATGTCACCTTATACATAAAATGAACGTTGGAAAACGTCATCCTAACTGGTCATGGAAGCACATCTACTATGTCTGAAATTAAGCAACGACTTTCGGAGGCTGTGAGATTTCGAAAGACCAAGACTTGTCCCACAATGAGATAATTAATTGATGAGTAGACAGTATAACTTACATACGAAATATAAACTTCGCTCACGCAAAATTGAATGAACTGACTTTTAAATGTATGGAATACTTATCTTCTGTTTAATTGTATCAAACTATTCAAGTTATTCGAAGTCATGTTAGCTTTGGTACTACCAAATTTTCTAACTTATTTGATCATTTCTTGCCAAATGGACCCTTTTACACTTAAACTGAAAATATCATCGAAGTGAGTGCTTCTTCCTCATTTACCCTCTTTTTTGCAGACGTTGAAGGTCATCTAAATCATCAAGATGTGGTTATAATGAGGCAGAAAGCATTTGTCAGGTTTAGATTTTTTTATCAATTCGATAAGCTATCCCTTCGTTTCTCTCGACTATGCCGATGGGACGACTCTAGACTGGAAGGGCCATCAGCACGGATGTAGTGATATTGAGAAGAGGAGTAGAAGGTGATAAGGAGTGAGACTTTATAAAGAATACGAGGTTCAGATATGAAGTTGGGTGTATCGTCAGCTGTGAAGACCTCGAGGAACTATCTTTGATTTAGTGGAGGCGTACAGGCTATTGATAAAATAGGTTCCACGAGTAAAAAAATTTGAGTTGAGTCCATGGGCGGGCGTGCTCGGCAATAAAACAGTTTTAATCAGATAGTGGAGCTACTTTAAGAGCACTACAAATGGAGATTAGATATCCTAATGCTAACGGTAAATAGCATTATTTGCCGAGTGTGGGACCAAGATTTGGATATGAAGAGAAAGGAGATCGACTATACCACCCTAGTACTTGAGTTTATTTTGACTTCAAGTAAATGAAGGTATCATACCGATTGCGTCATGTAACAGTTGTTTATGTCTTATTCCTTCCACATTCACTATACACATTTGTATAGTGCGTGAAATTTAACGCCAGCTTTGTGATTAAATTTGACAATAAAAAATGTATTATTTTACGTTCAATGTTTACATCCATTACCACGCATCCCAATGTGGCAAAGCAAAATGGCAGATTTTAGCCAATGCTATTTCAGTCAAGTGGAAACATGACACTTTAAGGTCACTTATTTTAAACCCTAGATTAGACAAATATCCATGCTGCATAACTCATACTCTTTGATAAGAAACTAAAAAATAACGAAAAAACGGATTAAAGTGTTGAGCTGCTCGTGAAATGATCTTCTGTGAATCTATTCTTTGTTTTAAAGTAGTTTAATGACTCTTTAAGTACCCTCCAAATATCGTTTGACGCGGTTACTGAGTTCTGCTGCCAGGATGGCTCATTCAAACTGATTCAATTCAATCTTACGGAAATAAAATATTGCAATTAATTAATTAAGTTGGTTTATTTATTGCAAAGAATCTACTCAATTCTTATTGAATGAAACAAGGTAGCGTGAGCAATCACGAAATTGACTTACGAGAGCAACAAATCATTAAGCATTAAGAAGACGTCATCATCTACTCACTAGCTCACGCCCTGGTTTCTTTACTGATTAAAATTCCTTGATGTTACCGTTATTCAGATACTTTTCCATTATTTGAATTAGAAAAGATCTTCACACTGTCATATGCAACAACTGCAATCTACCCTAACCCCCTAAAGAAGAATCGTAAATACATTAGAGTGGGAAAACTCGTAGCAGATTTAGCTACCTAACTAAGCCTGACTGCACTCAAAAATCTCAGTGGCAGAATCTCCTAATTGGTAAGACTCCCAGAACTAGCTAAGCTACTGCAAAGCTTTACAAGAAATAGACGAATCCAGGGTACGCGCTTATTCTAGACATGCGTGGCTTGGAGTGTATTAAGGAAGGAAGCTTAGTCATTCAACATGGCGGATTAAGTAAAACGAGCGGAGGCTTCTGATTGGCCACTGGCTATGTGTCCTCGCACTCAATTCGTACGCGAAGTTGAACGGCCGCACCTTCAAGTCACGCTGTGCGCTCATGCGATGACTTGTCCCACATACTAAATTGTACTGGTATCGGTATTATGTTCCATAAAAATAATTAATAGGGTATAGTGCCCGAAAGAAAACCGAATCGAATGTTTTCGGTGAACTAAGTTCACAGGATCTTGACTATCTAGTATAGGGTATATCAGCTGTGTATTAGAATTCAGTATCTATTAAGGAAGTGAGTCATTATTATAGTTAGCCACCAGTATAACCTTGGAGGATCGCGGTTGTTTGCAAACGCTAATTAGCTCAAACTTAGGCAAAGAGGCTAGAAGACTTATAACTCAACGAAGTCTTCTCTTCATTAATTTTGTTGGTAGCCGGGCGTATATATTCGGGATAAAATAACAATTAATTAACTTTCTGATTAGCTAGTAATACACCAGCTCGAATAGTTTGATTCCAAGTGAGAGCTCGAAAGTGAAATAGCTGAAATATCCAGTGACTGAGGCCCAGGAGATTGAAAATAGTTCAATTTCCTTTCTGACGAATTAAGAGATTATGGTATAGATCGATGCAGCATATTCCACAGACTATCTTAATATTTATTCATAATTCCTCATTTTACTTCACAAAAGAAAATTCATTTTTCTCCATAAATGCTGTTAATAGCGATCCCCTAGGGCACTAATGATTTATCGTTTCTTTATAAGGTTTAGATAAGTTATACTATTCAAACAACGTCATTCACCTTTAATATCTGAATTTTGACGAGGCGGGTGGATTGAGAGGTTCGGTATATCGAGTTTGAAACGAATACATATTTAAACGTAGATAATTGATCCAATCATATCGATATTTTAATTATATTCGTCTTTTTAATTAGTTTATTGCATTTTTATTTCACTACAAAGAAAATTGTACGGAAATAGGCCAAGTGACCGAGTGTATTTGCAATATGGCTAACCAAGCTATGCTTTAATGCGACGAGATAAATGTACCTTCCACTAACGGAAAATATGCGATTAGCAAAATAGCCGCATTTAACAAGTATTCGACGACAAAAAACACAATCCATTTACAGAAAGTAAAACTGATTTCTTTATTCATCAGAACCTTTAAAATAAGCGGAAATAGAACGTTAAACTCAATTATATTAAATAGTCCTGTGAAGAACACAATCCTAACATGACTAAACTAAGCAATCTCATGCACACTCGAACATTCTGGAGGATGTGGTCGTGGGTGCAGAGGGCGTCTCAGCTAATCAGCTATTAATATTCATTCAAGTCAGGTTAAATGTATTCAATTACTGATTGTGTTTGCCGTGGACATAATTTCAATAAACGCCATGCTCGCTTTACAGCTGTTTTCTCTGGGTCATTGAGGCACAGCTAGGATAATTTTGAAGCCTTCTCCTACAAAAATATTTTGCCATAGAGATTAGTGAGGATAGTCCTTCAAATTTTAGTTGTGAAAGTGACAAACATCCCCAAACTCGCCTAACCGATCTCAGATTTTAACCACCAGTAGAGAAACGAAAATTATATCTCCAATCAATTCACCTTGTTTTAACAAAGATAAGTGGTGAGAAATTTTTGCAATTTAATACTTTGCTTCATCACACAGTTTACGTGGGCTTATAATAATGAAACAAGGGAGGCGTCCTGATGTAGGCTTATAGAAAACGACTTTTCTGATAAAGCAAAAGCTTTAATTATCGAAGAGCTACGCCTAATGTCAACTTTCGTTTTAAGACACCTCGAAGTCTAAATACCTTACAAGGTACTTGAGAATTCATCTACATAAGCACACATCTTATAAATTTCACCTTTGGGCTAATCTTTAGATCACGTCTGTCGGAAAATTAAAATGTTAGCTTATGACTTCTAACAAGCACCTTTTTGGCGGAAGCCAAAACAGACGTATTAAACTGCGATGAAGTAAGTCGGTTTACTCAATCCAAGAAAGTAGGCCGTCCAAAATGCTTAAGTTAAAAACTCATTTTCTGTTAACTTAGAGCATTGGATAGAACAACGAAAATTTTGATGAACGATTACATCAATAATTTATTTGAACGGTTAAACATCTCTACTTATCATATGAGAGTAAGTAGAAGCAACGGCCATTGGGACCTCACTTCTTTACCATTTAATGCCCTTAATAATGCAGTCAAGAGTTTCAATACTTTTCATTAAACGGCATCTTTCTTCCGCAGTAAGATCGATCTTAACCACAGAGCCAACACCGTTGCTATTGATGACGCAGGGAACGCTTGTAAAGACATCGTCAGTGATACCAAGCTGACCCTGGAAACAAGTAAAGAGATCAAGTTAGTGAAGGAAATCATTCCGATTATTTAGAATGTTAGGAGTTGAACGCACCTTGATGCAAGTAGTGACAGGAATCACTTCGCCCTTGTTTTTGAGAATTGAACTACAGAGAGCGGAGCAGCAGAGACCAATAGCCCAGGCTGTGTTACCCTTTAACTTGATGATCTCATAGGCACTGCGAAGATATAAGTTAATACATTTAAAAGGGAATATACGCGTATAACTGAGAGATGAGTTAGGTTGATACCAACCTTTGCACAACATCGTGATGTACACTAGCAAAATTATCGGGATCATCAGGTTGAAGACATTTTGGATACACATCCGTAAAGCGGGCGCATCCAATTGTCACAGAACTCCAAACGGGTACGCTAGAATCCCCGTGTTCACCAATGACAAAGCCATGGATAGCATTGGGACTCATGTGCAGTTTCTTGCCTAATATTTCTTTGAATCTGGCGGTATCAAGCATGGTTCCGGATCCAATAACACGGTTTTTAGGGAATCCACTAATTTTCCAGGTGATATAGGTCATGATATCAACTAGGAAAATTAAAACAAGGTATTAAGAGGTAAAAAACAAAAAATCTGAATTTGTCATAGTAATAAACGTACCAGGATTGGAAACAACGATAATAAGTGCTTTAGGGCTTTCTTTAACAAGCTGAGGTACAAGTTCTGTAAGCAGGAAAAAGAAAGCATATCACAGGGAAATAATAAAATTAATTACTTTTGAAAATATCGACGTTCCTTTGGACAAGATTAAGTCTAGATTCGCCAACTTCTTGACGAGCGCCGGCAGTGATTAAGACAATGTCGGAATCTTTAGTTGTGGAGACATCTGTTATAGATAGTAAAATTTGTTTAATCAGAGTAATGGACCAAGATATTTTGTCCGGAGTAAAAAGTGAAAATTACCTGCACCACCGATAATCTTACAGGAATCGATGAATTGACATCCTTGCTGCATGTCCATAACTTCACCCTCGCATTTGTCCTTGGCAATATCATAAATGACAATGGTATTTGCAACACCTTGAGTAGCAAGTGCGAACGCCACGGCTGTACCGACGGAACCACAACCAACCACAGTTACTTTGGTGCTGTGAATATACACCGGGCCATTCTCTTGAGGAAAAGTAAGGCGTCCGTCGCTCATTATTTCGTCAAATCCGACCTACCCTTGATAGTTTATATAGGAGTTACCGATGTCAAGGTCGTGCTTAATTGATTTAAATAGGCTATTCTAAGAAATGCAAAAATTAAAAAGCCAGCACCTTTTAATAACTAAGTTCTAAATTCGGGCCTTTTATTTTATTTTATTATTTTACTGAACAGCAATTGAAATTATGAAAAAAAATTATTTGTAATATTGACCAAAACGGTAGAAATAAGCCCTTATACATAGTTAGCTAAAGTTAATTTGCTGCTATTGCAATTATACTTTTGGTTCAAAATTTTAATATAACAATTATTACCAGTTGATAGTTGCTTATGTATCAAAAAAATGTGATACTTAATGGACATAAGTGGTCTCCTTTAACACGATCTATAAAGTAAAATACGATCCAATAGAGCAAATGTAGTTAGCCAAATTGTTAAATACTTAAATTACAGAATTTACTTTTATGGCATTAATTATACCCCTAGAACAGAAATCAAATACCAGAATTTCCTAGTCAATCCTACATTTCTGAATTCAAACACAGAGGCAAAATAAACTGTTTTGAGAGATTAAATTGATACTTACACCCAATTAGGGCGATAGCAACTAAAATGATCTCTTTTTATTGCAGAATGCAGATGTAAACGTGAGAAGGACAATTTAGAAACGAATTTAGGTAGTTGTAATTTATGTTTAATGTTTAGACATTCAGGTGTGGATCACATCTAATTTTAGTGAAAGTATATGTGGAAAGTGTGGAAAGCAGAGTGTAACGCTGTAAATCAATTTTTTTGCAATTTGTCAATCCTAATGATTTGTAGTGAAATTTCTGTAATATGCAGCTGCTTTTGAAAATGTTTTTATAGCAATTTTATACAACGTACTAACTAATAGAGGATCAATTATTCGATACAACTTCAAATATAATTGATAACTCACACGAGTTTATTGCTTGTTGGCACGAGTGAATCTGTTTACGGGATATTTTAAGCATAATAATGATGCTTATCATTATAGGGTGTTTGCAATACGACATTTAATAAACGATACTTTTTGAATGATTATGAGAAAAAAATAGAAAAGTATTATCCATATTTGAATTTAACTGGATTTCGTAATTCATTTGTCTATATAGTTAACTAATAACTTAATTTGCTTATTGACATACTTTATTTGCCAAATGCAGGTTGTGATTTTTAGATCTTTCACTTACGTTACTACTATTTTAAAGGATTTGTGCCATAGCCATTTAAACCAACTTAGCGTATCGTTTTGAGTTCGCTAGTGCTCAAAAACGTTATCCGTTATAGGTCAGTTATCTTCGAATTTATATTTTTACACTAGGATCGACTGGGCCCATTCAAATGAACAATCACAAAATAAGTATTTGACCACAAGCACTCCTCATTTTCCTCACGCTAATGACTCTTTTGTCCTTAACCCTTTAGCGTTCGAATTATTTTTGAAAAATGCACCCAACCGCACTCTCACCGCAGACCGATGTCAACGCGATGAGCTTTGGTGGTATTAGGCGAAGACTATAGACCTGTTGAACATGTTTCAAATGACAATGGGGCCTTCTGTTACGAATCTAGTACCAACGGAGCTTATTTTGAAGAGAACCGTACTGTCCTAAGGGCGTTAAATTTTTAATAATGCAGTTTATTGAGTTACTCTAATTCTTATTTCGGTATAGCTAGCCGCAATAAGTTTATCTATGCATTAACTTGACGCTTTCCGCATGTTAGTTCTTTCCGGAAAAAAGGTTTCAATAACTCTTGGGCCCATTGCTAACGAACTCACTCTAGTATTGATTGGGCTGCATCGAAGCTAATATCCGATAATATGCTTTCTTGGTGTGTCCTCTATCAAAACTTAAACCTAATCATTTTGCAAGAGAAAAATAAAAAAACCATGAACTGATATTGATGAGAAAATTTACAAATAGGAGGGAGAATACTATTTAGTTGCAAATTGTTAAAAAGCGATTATATGATTATACCAAAGGTTAATTTAATGTGCCATGGTTTGCAAATGTCTGCCAACCACTTCAAATTTCTCTTTTGGGGTAACCGAGAGAAGTGAAAGCTGTGTGCGTACCTCTTTTTGGTGATGGGAAGAGTAATCTAGTAGTTAAAATACAACAAATAGTCTCACAGTCACATTCAGTTTACGCAAAAAATGTAAGTTTTAACGGTTACCATCCCAAAACAAGCACGTTAAAGAGATTTTCTAAACCATTGCGATTACAAATCTTCACGAGAAGTTTGATTTTTGTTGTATTGGATATAATGACATCCTTAAATTTGAAAGTCCAAAGCAAAATGCGTTTTGTTAAAACGTAAAATTACTGAGCATTTTTTTCTTGAATTAACCTTTGAATTGTTTGCTTTTTGGAGTAATTAATTTAAGCATTTTTTGCAATTTGTTATACTTAACTAAAAGACTGAAATAAAACGGAAATTTTTGTGCTCAGTTTGACTTCTGACAGAGTTAGGGTCTGAGCTCTCAAATATCGCTCATGTTTTTCGCCTGGAGTAATGTATGTGCGACGAAAAAATTGTGAATATGGTCGAATCAAACGATCAAGTCGTAAGCCAAAGCCTTGCGATACATTTTCTAACACGTAAGCAGCATTTTTTCTCATGCTCCGTTTTATGGCTTCATTTTACTATAACATCTATTTTTATATTTTGTTCTTTTTTTAATACCATATGAGAAGTTTTACTAACCATATCATTATTTCTGTGTTCTGTTGATTCTATAATTTACTTTTCCCTCAAAAAGTTTGAATATTTTTCATTACTTTGTTGTTGTATGTAATAATGTTCCGGTTAACAAAAATCAAATATTGGCAATTTTAATTTTCTGTTCTGTTTTATACGTTTTTTTATTTTTCGTCAAATTTGCTTTCCTTGATTATGAATTACTCATTGTTTTTCTTCTGCATATTTTCATTTAATCTTACCATCGGTATATGTTATACTTTTCTCTTTCCAATTTGCAAATCACGGCTGTACCGATTATTAATCGCGATTAATTTCTTAATTTCAAAGCAGTTTTGGATCTTATGCCAAATTATTTCTTATCTGGGCGTCGATCGTCGTTTTGGATTTCTTGATGGAATTTCGTTTCGAATACATGTGGCCCTGCTGGCTTCTGATTCGTACAATAAACGACTCTTTCAAGTATCAAGGAATCGTAAGTTTTATTCGTTTTTTTGCTCTTATTCAATTGCCTTGCTTGCTGTTTTGTTATTTTGTGTCTCCTTTTCATGGGATTTGATGTAGTTTCTTTTGGTTCCTAATTTCCTTTTTTCCCCTGTAAGTTATAAGTTGTTTAAAGTGAAGGAGCATCTTATTTCCTATTTTCTTCTTTTATTTGGGTTCAAATTCGCTGCTATTTTATCTCCCACCTTACTATTTTTACGTAAAGACTATTTTCGCACAAAATCATGATGTCTTTAATATAAGATACTATAATTTTTAAATTCGTTAGAGGTATTTTCAACATTTATTCTTTAAATAAGAATAACCCTCTTTAGCTCCTGATAAGAAACTGACACTGTCCTATCTTTTTCTTGTTATTTTGTTCGGTTATTCCTTTCCACTGTTGATTACCGACTTGTGTACTATTTTCTTTGTTAAAGATGTACATAATCCGTTTGCACCACCTGGCGCACATGACCCATTTGATTAGATTTGAGTTATCGTCCTAAAGCTCATTTAAATTTGACAACATATGCGTATTTAATCTCAGAAAACAATTCTGAATCTTTTCTGCTGCTAATAAATTACCGCCATTGAAACGGTTCTCTGATTGGATCTGCCTGACGTTTCCATGTATTCATCCTTATTATATTTAATTTATTTTAATCTTACCATGAACTTACTTTCTAATTAAGCGTTGCCCGATTCTGGTTATAAAGGGGTAATTTTGAAGATACTTTAGCTTAACTTTGGGGCCATTTTTGCACATTTGGTTCAGTGTTTTTGTTATTTATAGATCTCGCGCATATAGGTCCACACCTTAGCGTTGCATGTTAAATGATTAAACATTTAAGAGAGTAGCCAAACACGGGTAAATCATATAGTTCATTAACTAATAAACTGTGATTGCACCTGCTTTGATCTTGAAAATGGTCCTGAACTGATATGTCATTGTTATGCTCTTTAGCTACTTTGTCTTTTACGTAGAAGTTCTTTTCTTGAATTACGTTGTTAATTATTAAGTTCAAACTATATGGGTAGAAATTGAGTTAATTTGCAACATACTGATTTCAACACTGGATCTACTTTTTCTTTGCTAAAGTATATTTAGATAACTAGCTTTATCCAGCATTGACCTGAGTTTGAATTCGGGTTATATTTCTGGCCTTTGGCTAAAAATCGCATCTGGTTAACCTGCATGCCACCGGTGTCAAGACAGGTAACGAGATCGGTGCCCATCACTGCACATCCAGTGGTGTGGGTCACCCCCCTCCCCGCCTGCTTAATTCTGTTCGGTGGAGTGTTGAATGTGAATTTTTTTCAGATCAGGTCCGTTGTATCTTCCCTCTAAACTAAGTTAAGTGATGTGAGCAGTTTTAATGCCTTTTTGAATCTTAGCAAATTCCCGTGACAAAGTTGTATTCAAGATTTGAATCCTCCTAAATTAACATCGAAAGGGTCACTTACTAGCCCTGTTTCCATTGTCCATGCTATGCATGCAATGGACGTGAAATTCGAGTGAAAATATTTATTGATGCAACCACTTATTGGAAAGACCACCTGTGCTAGATAATTGTGATTGTCAAATGTGCTTCCTAACTTATGTCCTCTTAAAATACAGATTTTAAAATGTTCTAAGAGTACTCTAAGTGATATCTGATTCAAGATGTAGTCAAAAATATTGTTCTAATTTCCCATTTGAGATGGAGAATTTTAGTCCGAATGCGTCCAATCGAGATAATAAGGTATCTGAAGGCAGGAAAAGACGAATGTTTTATTCTTATGGCTCCTTAATTTTGATTGCCAATTGTAGTGATTTGGTGGGGATTAGTATTTGCTGAGCGTTTTGGTTTACTGGTTCTCTTAAATCAGTGAAATTAATAGGACTGTTATTCATTCTTGAGTAGCCGTTTGTTGGGGTTACCTAGATTACTCTATTTTCATACCTAAGTAATCATTTCTCCTGCACAATTAAAAGCGAGAGAAAGAGTGCGAGGGCATAAAATACAAACGCGTGTCTGTTTTTAACAAGCAGTTAGGTACAGTTTACTTAAGGTACTTCATAGGTGTTAGCAGGCAGCTATAGAATTACTGCCATTACTCTATATGAAATCCCCTCTCATATTTAACTTATTGCATTAAAACGTAAAGTAAATTTCTGTTATGGGTGTACTCTGTGACACCGGCATATGTCCAAGGTTTGAAATGAAGACTGCCTCTGATCAGTGTGAATTAGAACGTTTTCATCTGATCAAGGTAAATTTAGAAAGTCCTCATTTTCAATTACTTTATTTTTATAGTTGTCACATCTATGGTTTCCTTGCTTATTGATTCTCAGATCTGTACGTCCAATGACCAGATTTATGCCAATGAATATCAAAACGGCAACTTCAGAGTCATCAAAAAAGCATCCTGGTCACTTCGTCACTTGTTTTAAAATATCCAGCTAGATTTTTAATTTGACATGTATTTGTTACCATCTATTGTTTTAAGTTACTTTACTTTACTGATTAATATGGCGGTAGATTGCGTTTTTCTCCATCAAAAAGTTGCGTACCTATCATGCATGTATGTGCTATTGATTGGTAGCTACAGCTTAAAACTACAAGTACTAGACATTATTATTCCCCTTCTTGGGTTAGTGTCAGAGATCATGAACTCGAGACTGATACAGTGATTGGAATAATCATCTGTTCTGGTTAATACTATTCAAGGGACATGAATGGCCGAATGGGGATCAGTGAGAGATTCCTAAATGTGCTTCATCTGTTCAGTGTTAGAGTTTGAGCGCTTTCTATCACCTACAATAATGTGACATGGGCGCTATTGTTAACCAGATCATCTTCCAGCCTTTTGATAAGCCCCAATCCTTCTAAAGGGAATAAGCGAATTTCATCATGAAACCTCAATAACAGAGTAGCTCACCTTTGCCCTTATATTGACAGGTTTGCTTATTTACTCCGCTCGATGGATATATATTAATGGGCTTCAAACCCGTGATGCTTGCTTTGAAATACCTTGCAGGATATAATAATTATCTGTAGATTGGTTCACGCTCGTTGCTTGGATAACCAGTCGCACAAGTCAAACTGATGGCAGTTTTGAAATTTCAAATCTGCTTCCCTTACCCTAGATAAATTTTGGGGTCTTTAGGATAGGAGACACACGAGACTACTCTGAATCTCACAGTCTGGAACACCACGCACGTTGCGGCCACGTTGTGCTCGTCGTTCATAGCTTTGTGTTGGCTCACCCCATATGTACCTATACTGTCGTGTCATACGCGTTTACGCACTCACAAGCGTGTAAATATGAGAGAGCTGGCGATATAGCGCTGTCGATTCGCTCGCTCGTGGGATATGGAGGCGCGTGTATGCGTTTATGTGTATGCTTTCTTTCGCTTCTATCTCCATCACGCATTCTGCCTGCTCTCTCTTTCCTATTGGTTCCTATAATTACGACCTTGCCAATTCTCCCAACTGTCACAGCACCTACATTGGATGCGCTGACTAGCCAACTAGGACTTTAAAGGCGAAGAAATTTAATCTGACAGGTGTTTCGCTGTGATGAGGAATTCCAGAAACTGATAAGCTTTTCAATCCCCAACCTTATCCAATTATCCAATCCAGTTTGTAACATCTGCTTCTACTATGAAATCTGTTTCACCTAAGTACCTTGTGGCCACGTTGCACTTCATGGATATGAGAACAACAATGGCATAATAATCTTATCATAATTTATGTCGGTTTACTTGCAAACTAGCGTTTGCGATATAACCAGTTGGCATTTAATATGTGAGCTAACACTGGAAATTCTACCTGCGATGTCAGGAGTCTTTTAATATAGTGGGAGAATTTATTAGTTATCGCAAATTTTTAATTTTTTTACAGTGACTTCCCTCTGATTTTATTAATTGGCTATTGGTTGTTTTTCATCAATCACGGAGATAAAATTGAAACAATTGTGGATTTTTTATTTAACTTATATAAATTTGTTGTATATTGTATTAACTTGTTCTTTGTTTAATGACCAAATGATAAAAGTGGCGTTATTTAGGTTTTTAACCGAGTTAATCGGAGTTGGGGGGGGGGGGGGGGGGGGGGGTACTTAGATCACATAAAGGCACTTCAAAAATTAAGAGTTGAAATTTATTCTCTCAGAGAAAGCTTCTTTTAGTTAAAATAGTGGTGGAAAAATAAGCCAATTTCTAAATTTCGGCTTTGTCTAATTGAAAAAAAGTCATATTACCTCTCGGACATTTTCGAATTATTTCTTATGGTTAAATTTAAGGTGGAAGGCATGTAAGTCTTTTCTATTTTTTTTTCGTTCCTTTTTGGACATAATTTCGAGAAAAAATGACTAAGATATGTCTATAATAGTTCTGGTTACCTTCCTATTTTCTTTTCATTTTTTTCACATTTCCAAATTCATAGTGTGTTTGAATTTTATTAGATTTTACTTGAAAAAAGGTATACTGGCAGGAATTTGTGGTTCGTATTGAATTCCGACCACACCGTTTCACCAGAGAGGTGGCCATAGAACACATGTCATTACCATGCCTGTGTATATGCTTAAATATAATTGTAATTACTCTTATAGTAGATTAGCCTTGAATTTGAACTAATATTTTTCAATGTTACCTTTCTCTCTCTCCTTTGCTTGTAGACATTCGCGATCTTCTTTACAATGATAGCACTAACCTCGGATTTTATATGCTACCTGCTCGTACCCTCCAAGTGGCTCTTTCTTTTTGGCAGCACTTGCGTCTGGATGGAAATGGTTTGGCATGCTGGTGCGTTCCCCTTCTTGTTCCTATCTTGAGTCACATCATTTATGGTTTCGCTATGCGTTATAATCATTCGCATCGTAGTTTCAATATTTATAGGTTAAATTTAAATCTCGTTTTGATCCTTAGAACGGTATTGTTTTGTTAGTACAACTTGAAATTAAAATAAAATTTTTTTGTCATGTCATACATCGATGTCCTTGTCAAAGTGCTGTGTCAATCTTTTACATGCGGATATAATTGCGTTTACTTATCATGTAACTCAATTCTGAATTTGCGCTTCTTACAACCATAATCACTTTCGTTTCGCCATAATTCTGGCCATTGGAGTTCATCGTTAGACTTATTTGGTGTTTTATTTTGCACTTTATTTGCTCTAATTGTATTTTTTTACTTATAATTGGTTTCAGTAACAATCATAAAGAGCATTTCATCATCTTATTCTTTAAAACCCCTGTATTTAGGGTAGAGGAAAAGTAGTTTTCTCTTGCTCATTACTCAGTTCATATTGCGAAATCATTAACCCCATTTATTTCTATGAAATGCTCCTTTTATAATTTAGACGCTCAGTTGCCTTTCGACGTGTCGTGTTTCCCATACCCATATTGCCATTTTTTGGTTCGATCGCATTATTTACAATCTGAAAGGTCATAAAATAGCTTTTTGAATTGTTTCCAGTGTTATCGATAAATTTTTCTCTTCAAATCAATGTCTTGAAGGGATTTCGTTTTTGCTTAAATGCCACAAATTATTGATTGATATGTACCGGCGGCTCATTTTACGGATAACCTTAGTTTTAGGGAGAAATTGCATTCACGAATGGCGCACGTTAAGTCTTCTTCATTCTCCTTTACACGTAGTGACTGGTTCAAAACTTGGTGAGCTTATTTATAGTTTGGGAAAATTAGTTGACCTGCTGTTTTTGCAATGGGGTGTAAATTCAACGATAGTGACTCGCTATGTCTGACATTGAGAAAGCACTTTAAAAGCAGTTTATTCAATCGAAACATTTGCTCTCATTAAAACCCTTTCTATTATTTTGGTTTTCATCTCCTTGAAGAGCTCGTATCGAAAATTCCTTTTCAAATGCATATAAATCAGGTCAGTAAATTAGCAAAACGTTGCACTTTCTTCAGACGCAAATTGCCTTTCCCGATTTATTCACAAGTCCTGGGTCATCGATCAGATTGGGATTAAACTAGCAGCAAGTTTATCTGCTGGTTTTGTTTGGCCTTTTTAATCTTCTGCTCTGATCTCTTACCATGACAAAATAGAAACTAATGGAGTTTATAAGCCATTAAAATTCAGAGTGGCACTAAACTCGGTTTCAAGTTGACGCAGCATGAGACAGCTTAAATAATCTGCGGGCACGTGGTTCCCAAAATTTGTATATGACTCAATTGTTACTGGTTGCATGGAAAATGTCAGTAGTGCTCTAGTGCAGTGTCCTCGT
Source organism: Hymenolepis microstoma (assembly GCA_000469805.3). Taxonomy (NCBI): domain Eukaryota; kingdom Metazoa; phylum Platyhelminthes; class Cestoda; order Cyclophyllidea; family Hymenolepididae; genus Hymenolepis; species Hymenolepis microstoma. The sequence goes on along the minus strand of LR215993.1, from coordinate 23,120,345 downwards.
ATTATTTGCTATTTGAAAGCGCAAATTTATTGTCACTACACATTCTTTGCAGAGTACTTATGTAGTCTCAGGGAGATGAATTCTCTCTAAGTCATTTTCCCCTACTTTGGGCCATCACAGTATTAATTTTAATCAAATGTCCGTAATCCATTCCCCCCTTTCCACCATTAAAACTCGTTTTCACTACGTCTCGGGCTTTCGCTTACTAGCTTAACTGCCGAATGCCAATGCTGGCATATGTATTGGACGAGGTCTTGGGAAACTCCGCTTTTATGACTGGGCTTAGCATTTTCGCTTGCTTTATCGCACTTCCATTTTAAATCCTGAATTGACTGAAAACCAATTGCATTATCTCTTCTCTTTCGAACGACGGTGTGAACACTAAAAACTAGCACTGAAGTTATACCAGAGTCTCTTCTTCGCTTATTGTTTTTTTGAATCCTTCAAGTTTTACCATTATGTCTAACCCTCTACCTACTTAATGATTAACTTTATTCAATTATACTGGGTTACAACAGTAAACAAGAATCTTATTTTTTTTGAAATTTTAATTTTGCATTATTATACATTCACCACTTTTATGCAGCCTTCAATGTTGCATGGCAGCGATTTAAGCGCATCCTTCTGTAATTATTTATTATCATCTTACGAAATTCATAGTTTGACAATAACTATTCGAGTTCTTGAAAATGTTAACTTCTGAAGATCTCTATAGGATTCTAGATTTCAATCACCCTGTAGTAGATTTTAGGCTATTGTATCCTGTCCTTATCAATTTAAATGCTTCAGAGCAAATCTTTAGTGAACCCGTGTTCTGTTATTTTCATAAGAAGTCTTATTTTAATATCAGAAAAAAATTCACATTATATTTTCCGTGCACTTTTAACATCTAGGCGAACGCAGTCATCAAGGTATGAAATGGATTTATGTCATTTCAAAGTCCATTTTTAATTTTCATATTATTGACTTTTCTTTTAAGAGAATACTTTAGTTGAACATTCTTTCACTTCTCTTTTTAAGTAGTTAATTACTCTCCATAGCCGGTATGTTCTCAAGGCAATAGAATTCACGAATTATTTTGCATTTTACGTTCAGCGCAAGAAACAATTCTATTTAAAGAACTGGAATAGTGATCTACATTGCGAAATGTTCTTTCGCGTATAGAAACGGACACATTTTTTCATTAACTATTCAAAAAAGGTGTAATTTTCTTCAATGAGGTCTTGAGTAGGGTCGTAAGCCCGAACCTTACACTTTCTTTATCTAAATTATTTAGCTACTTTCAAATGCAGACAGATCTAAAATCGCGAGAATTTTGTATTCCTGTTCGTATCTTTCCACTTGATTTTCATCCGTTGCACTTTTAACACCTGCATGAAGGTAGTTTCAAGGCCGATTTCCAGATCCTTGCATTCCTAAATTTCTTGAAAAGTATTTTGGTAGCTTTCCTACGAGTAAGCTGGTAAATTTCTTTGCCCTTTCGTCGGCAATAGGTATGCAAACAGCGGCCTTAAATTTGCTTTAAATCCTCCCCCCCTCTCCCCTCTCATTGAAACATTTATTTTTTTTTCACCATGATATATTTGATTACTAATGTTTCGCCTATTAGATTCCTCAGTATTCACTGTAAAAGGCTTTGCTAAATAATCAAAATAATGTACTTACTATAAATGTAACGTTCATATGAGCGAGTTGGAAACCCATTACAAAATTTGGATGAATAAACATCTTCACCTCACATCTTGGAAAGCTATTTTTTTAGCATTTCGCCGCTAGCCTTGTTGGCCAATCAAATTAAAGTTTTCTTTTTAATAAGATGAGATGAACAGGAGGGGGGGGGGAGGGGGAAATCCATCCAATAAACTTGACTACGTAGAAATTATGGTTGGGATTAAATGCTTATGCATGTTTTAGAACATACGATCCCCCTCCTCCCCCCCCCCCCCCCTCTAATTACTAATCGGATTAGTAACGGTAGACAGTTTTCTGAGTTGTCTCTTCATCTGTCTTTGCCTCATCAAATTGTATGAGCCGGCTGGAGGACGATATATTTACAACGTACCTTTTTTATCCCTGGGTAAATAAGGGAGACCTCTATTTAATACTGACTTACTGTTTATTTTATCTTTTTATACAGAACGCGGAGTATGTGCACCAACGGTTGCGATGTGTTTCCTTTTCCTCTACGTGGAAGTGGCAATACGTCTTCGCGACCCCAAAACGATTCCCCTCAGCATCGATCTGTGTAGGCCATTTGCCGCCCACTGGTGCGTCCGTTCATCTAAAATTACGTTACTCAACATGCCTTCCCTCTCAATGCTTTTTATGCCTCATGTGACAATTTTACTCCTTTACAAATAGTACAATGCGTAGATAGTCATTGAAATTGCATGCCCATATCTCTTGAATTGAATTTCAGTCCATCCTTGGTTTGAGCTTAATTTTTAAATGTTACAGACCATAAATATCTCTAATAGTTTTTTTTTTTCAAAATTGCATTCTTTTCATCGGAAAATTACTTTTAACAGATCGCTTTTATCGTAAAGTATTTTGAGTTCTTGACTTTGCAAATAAGCCATTCCGATAAAGACAACTGTTGAAAAGATTTTTAATTTAATTTAGCTATTTATATTTTGCAGTTTTTGAAGGTAAGCTCTGTAGATCATAGCAATTTCGCGTTTGCTGCTTATTTTTCCGTCTTCCTAAATAGCTTAGTTTTGTTTGTATGATTTGCTTGAGCATTTCCAACGTCTCTAATGGTCTTATAGTTATTTTGAGGTTGAGGACATATCTACTGATGTTTTCTCAACACTTCTTCCTCTTTAATCACTAGGCTTTCCTCATGCCAGTTTTCAATGAATCTGCTATTAATTTAAATGATATAGTGAGTATTTTAAAAATTGCCTAAAATGTAAGGTATAAAAATCTCACTTTTTTCAACTATCTGGTTAAAAGATATGTGAGTAGAAACCTTCGTTTGTAAAGAGCTGTCAACCACTGAAAATGGAAAATAATGCTTAACCGTGGTGGTTTTTTCGAATACCCTGAGGTTTAAACGGTCAAAAAGCATCAATCAATACTCGAAGAGAGAAAACGTCATATTTCTTTCCGCTCTCCTTGGTCGATGCAATTTGGAAAGAACCTTCATCTTGTCAAAACCATTCCTAAATTAAACTAGGATTAATTAAGCTAAAGTTAAAGCTACATAGCACCCGTGAATGAAGTTAATCAAACGAATAATTTTTCCCCATGGCGGAGGAACAACCAAAAAGGCAGATAACAATAAAATCGAATAAGGGATAAATTAGAAGATATCGAGGGAACGTTGAGAGTACAGTGAAGGTGTCGGCAGAGTCCGTGTTTATTGATTAACTGACAGACAGATTTGGACAGACGGTCCTTGCACTTCAGTTCAGTCATTTTCTTTCAAAGGCTTTGAAAGCTGGTTGCTGCAAGCTTGATTGACTTTGGTGTTGCTGGATTCATTCAAGGTTAATTCTGATAGTCTGTTCTTGTCACAATGCGGAATATGTCACACATTTCGAGTTTAGGTTGTCTTGAAAACGTGAATAAATTGGTCTTATGACATGCAAAGAGCATTGCATCAACAACAGGCACTCGACAGTTGAAGTCGCAGATAAAACAATAATCTATTCATATCAATCAACTTATTATGGATGAATTATCACAATCTGGTGTATGTGGATATGGCTTTTGTTAACGAAAAAATCATTATTTTTTTGCGTGTAGAGTTAACGTCTCTGCGGTCTTGTTCCATCTCGTTATGCGATCTGTAGCATAAAAGTACACTTATTAGGGTGTTTTATCATATTGATGTGCTAGTAGAGATTTTGAGGACCTATTTAGGAGTGAATTGTATAGCTTTAACTGTTCAAATACCAGCTATCACCTATTGTCGTTTCCAGTGGTCATACTTGTTCTTGCGATTCGTGAATATGAACATGTGCATGTGTTCGAATGATAGCCATGGTGGTTATTTTGTCTATAGATAACTACGTCTGTGAGAACGGTTAGCACGTAACCACCACGGGCAAAGTGATCGAGTCGGGTTTTTAAATGTTTTTTGAACTTAATGGAGGTAACGATTCTGTCCAATAAATGGGGAAAAACGGGAAAGATTCCTATTTATGTACTTACGCTGAAATGACTAATCGCGGGCTTGGACTCTGTGTGAGGTAAATGATCTGTGACTAGGTTGGAGAGGGAGAGATTGGCGAGACAAATGGATAACATTTTGCGTCCATTAATGGTATTCTGCTAGTACATTATGCAATAACAGATTCCAGTCTGCCCTATTTACAATTACAGGCTTGTTAGCGCATGAGATCGCATTTAAATTGGACTCATTCCTTATGATTTGGATGGGATAAAGTCTCTATTGAGGCTCTATCTAATCATCCCGTAAATTAGCCAAGTGAACGAAATTATCGTTAAAATGCTATTGTCTTGGTCTCTGATTCCAAACTCCTCAGGTGTATTGACTACTGTATCCCACCCCTGGAATGAATTTTGCTGTTTTTGCTGTTCTTCTTATTAGGCATAGAAATGTTATCATTTGACAATATGCCGATGTTTCAGACTTCAATCTATGCTCACGTTGGCCACTATTAACACTACTGATGAAATAACTATATTTTCTAGCCTTTCGTATAATTTGAATTTTTAGGTTTGCTTGTTTCATTAGCTTCTGATTTTCAATTTGAGATGAATTAGCTGTGTGCGTTGATGAATCTAAGATTAAATTTCTGAGCTTCAAGATAGGTAGGATTTGTTTCTTTTGCCAACTTAACTTGACTGTATTAAATTACAGCAAAGGCAGATAGCTGTATTTGCGTTAAAGGCATTTTTCTGGATTTTTATTTTCTTCCAATTAGGCTGAAAAAATATACCTTTTCACGATTCCTTTTCCGCTAAAAACTATAATTTTCGTGTGACTGGTCATTAAAATGATCAAACCAATGGTATTTGACTAAATAGACCTTTAATAATTCATCCTGTCTCTGGAAAAAATTTTCTTACCTTAATTATCTCTTAAATTTTTCGTCGACGTATCGTCTGCTTCAGTGTCTAACATGTCTAGAATGCCGGCATTTACAAACTGTCTAATCCCTGAATTTTTCTTCCTCAGACTACTATTTCTTAAACCCTTGCAAGTTTCTATCCTAAATTCAAAACTTCCCATTTTCTCAATTTCGTTTTACTGCTTGACAGGCTGGTACGAAACTGCGATGTATTAACATGCAGTATTGACCTGCTCGTTCGCGTTTTCCGTCATACTCTTATCTAGCCTTGTCCTATCTCTCCTCTCTCATTACCCGCATGAATTAGTACGGTTAGTCGTATCGTCCAGTGACTATGTGCTGAAGGGTATAAAACCTCTTGATTTCTCTACTAACCGCTACGTCATCTGTGCAAATGCACCATGTTTTTCATCTACTTGATTACTCTCTAAGTAGACATTCTGTCTGGTTATAACATACCTCAAATTTGTCAAAATTGATTCCACTCGATTTGTCTTATGCTAGTTTATGGACGTTAACGGCTGTCCCTTTTTATCTCTTCAACCTAACGGGTTTTTTCCTCGTTTTCAAATTTCATTTACCCAGTGTCTGTGTTTTTTGGAATGGAAAGGTGTTGCAGTCAGTCATTAGTTTGTTTACATTTATTGAATTGAATAAGTCATTTGCTAGCATAACCATAAATACAACTTCTAAATATAATTCCGGTTTTTCGACACAATCATAGAACGTGACTAATTTCTGCAAAAGTTATTGTCCTGTTGACTTTCATCTTCTGTTAGTGTTCGAAATTAATTGCTCGTTCGGCCATAGCTGTTTTCTTTTATCTTATACTTGTGAAATATAATTAGAATTGAGTGTTTTTAATTGGTCTCTTATTCGAAATTCCTATAGGACGATTCGTGCATCCCTAGGTGACGTCAAATACGGTCGAATTTTATGTCCCATGAGACGGACAACAAAGCTGGGAATTTTCAAGCCGGTACAAAGGAGTTTGTTTCCGACACGCGTTGTTGCCAAGGTGTTACATTCTGAAACTTCTCTGACTATAAACATGTATTCTCCATAAAAATTAATCAGTACCATGAAGTGCATAAATGGCTTTTTAACTGACCTTTGCAGCACCATCGCTACTCATTCCTCTGGTTGTAGTTGTAACTTATTTGTTGTGGCTAACCATCTGAGCTCTAAAATTAAACAGCACTTGAACTCTTCTTCACCTGGTATAATTGAAGCCTCAGGTGCTTTAAGTTTGGGTTAATTTATGGCCAATGAATTGTCAATGCTTCGACCTTCTATTATTCTTACGTGAAGTTATTTAGTGAGAAAAGCTTGTTTGGCTTAGAGATATGGCCTACGAGGTGCGTCAGTAAACAAATCCATTCTTAAATCGAAATATTGAGATTTGAGGAATACACTGGCAGGAAATTATAGAATTACAATTCGAACAATTCATGAAAATCCAAAAATCGTCTCGCAGTTTATGTCAACCCAGAGTGATAGGCGTTTTGAGTTGGAGAATGTAGCTCTGTCTTTGCGCAAAGGTATGTTTCCGAATAATTTAATTTTGACATTTGATATCCGAGTGCAGGGAGCAAGATTAAATCAATCTCGTCAATTGATAAGGCACTGGCTATTAAAGACCCGAGATTCAAACTAAGGAAATTTCTGGGAACTTCTCATAGGCTTCTGCTTTAATTAATTTAAGTGCAATTTTCGCTTTCGTTCGATTTGTTCATCGTGCTCCTGCTTATCGTATTCAAGGACGAACATTTCGTCTTCCTAAAATACACCCACATATCTCTGGTAATTCAATTGCCCTTTTCCTCAATGGAATGACTTTTTATGGTAGTTTCAATTCATTAAAGGTCGTTTTGAATGGACTTAAGCATGTTCTTTCTATTATCTTTATGGTTATAAAGTACTGTCTTCATTAAGGTACTGCTATCAACTTTAATACACTTTTTAAATAATAATATGGGCGGTATTTTGGGCGTTACATATGGATCAGCCAATCATATATTCCAATTTTTTTTTATCTAACCAGTATAAAGTTGGGTTGTCACTAAAATATTACATTGTCAAACATGAAGAAAGTATGGTTAGACTTTCCAAAATAATCCATTAACTTAATAATGAATGCCTATGGTGATAAGAGTACCTTGGAGACCAAACTATCATCATATCTGAAATATTTGTTTATTTGACCCACCTAGATGTTCAAAACAGAGAGATCCGTATCCTCTTAATTAATGTTGTGATACATAGGGATACGACCGCCCACGAGATGCGCTTTGTTCAGCATGTACTTTGATATCGACTTATGTTTATTGGTGCTCATATAAAACGGTACTTACCTCTGAATGGATTGATAATAGTTAGTCACGTTAAATATAATAATAATATTGCATTTCCTTTTCGAACTGCGATTGTGTTCTCTTCTATTTCCGATACAATATCATTCCTAAAGAGCTTTCATATTTTTCTTTCTTGAATTCTTTCACTAAGCGTTTTATAATAATTTAGTTCTCTACGTCTCTGTTTGTTTTGGTTTGCTAATCCCTTGTGCAAGCTGTGTTAACGCCTAAAACTACAACTTGCTCCTTTTGCCTAAGGGTTCGCCTGCGGCTGCATACTCATTTTTTAAATAAGCAAACCATAGCATAGATTGCTAGCTTTGATCTTAATTCTCACCTTTCGAAGAGACAAATTTTGACTAAACCGAATTTGTTTACATCCTCTTTTGGTCTACAATTTGTACCGAAAATTGGCAAAAAATTGCTCTTAATGGCTTTTAGCTCGTGAGAGTATTGAAAAATTGGGAAATCACTAGGAGGTGAAAGGAAGAATTTTGAAAAAGCGCGAAACCTCAGTAATGAGTACAATTCAAAGTTTGCGTAACACGATGGGGCAATTGGCCGACTTCATCATCTATGTTCATTGGCAGTTTGGGACAATTGTATGATCTTGTAATAACCACGCAACGTATAGAGACTGATAAGGCCCACTAGCAACCGTGTGGAAGTACTGCATTATTATTATCTAATCCCAACCAATGTGGCTGATTATTCCGCTCACTGGGTGTTTACTGATGTTCATTGAATCTATGACCTCTGATTGTCCAGGGGAGCGAGTTATCCAATGCATCACCAGCTCAAATCTTGTTGTCCATATTAAGTGCTCATTACATAGATCTCAACCTTTATTAGTATTGCTTAGTACCTTTTATCACGTCATCTACTCTAAGTATGCAAAAATGTGAAACGCTAAGTCGTTAATGACAATTGTAATTGGTGCACTCTACATCATATGTCGCAATGCTCATATAAATCCTTTTTCAAAAAGGTTAGTTCTTCAATAGCTTTACGTTAGCATCCTGAAGTGCATAAGTATTTATCTCTCCGAAGTTATGAATACGTGTAAATTAGAAGTTGAATACCTACATTTAGTGTGTGCACGGAGAGAAAGGGGATATTTTAGGATTTGAATTTTTTTATGATCGGGGAATTGGATCGATTAACCTGGTGCGATGTTTAGGGTCACCCTCGCTGTATACTTGCCCCCACCGTATCTGTGTTGGCATGTCCTCTCATCCAAAGTCGTACTTTGTATTTAAGAGACTTAATCGTGGATGATATAAAAATTTGTATTGAATAGAGGTTTTTTGTCATCTGACAATATTCAAGCTCATATTTATTGCCCTTACCTACCGACATACATCTTTTCCCAGTTTAGAATGGCCATTTAGGATTATTGAAAGCAAATCATTTGGTCTGGTTTCTCAATCGCTCTTCGCTATGGCCTTTTGCCTACCAGCACGGATCTAAAACATTGACTGTGCCCATGTGGAAAACATACGATGTTTTAATTCAAAAAGATTTCTCTTCAATGATTCCATTGTATCATCAATGTAATATATCTTAAATCATTCGATCGTATTGAAGTGCAAATTGAATTAATGACGTTAAGCATTTCTAATGGTGAACTGTGATTCAAAATGCAAGAGTTGAGGCCATTTAATTTCGACGGAAAGCGAAGTGAAATCCCAATCTTATGAAATTTTCTTTTATTTAACTAATGGAACTGGCATTAGTTTGATGAAGTCACAATATTATATTGGTGAGTAGTGTTACCTGAATTGAATTCACTGTTCCAATAACGAAATCTATGAATAGAATTAATAATAGTAAGATATACTCCTGTTTTTATTTACGCTTGTGTAATAATGCGAAATCGACGTCTTAGTACACACATTTCATTCTCCATAACCTCAACATTTATTTGTTTATATACTAAGTCAACCAATTTCAGTTAGTCTGGATTGGGTAGAAATAAGTGTGTCACAATAAAATAATCAACTTAATGAAGACCTAGGATTCTTTATCTGTAAGCATACTTTCTAATTTATTATATTTCTTATATTTCTTAAATCTTTGTGTTTTCGAAACAATTAAAGTGGGAAAGAACGAACACAGCTTGACATTTGATCAGCTTAAAATTAGGCAGCTTTAATTGAAGACATCCTAGTCATTGATTACAACTAGCATATTTGAAGTAGAAACCACCTATAAGTATACAAGTGGATTTGTTTAAAACTCTGGAAAATGGCTTCACGTAGTGTTCAGTTTTAGTTTATAGCAAGGCAAATATTTTGACTTTTGTCCAAGCAAGGTGTCTGAAATCAAGCAGTATTTGTTCGCTGTAAATTCGTAACCACGGTATCTGGTGTTTACTGATCAGATGAGTAATTGGGACAGTTGGTCCTGCAGTATCTTTATAAATCATTTTGTTAGGCGAACTCACGACTTATGTCATGATAACCATTTTTTCTTACGCGAACCGTCAACGTTTTGGTCAATGGTAGGATGTAACTTAAATTTCCAAATAAATACATGCCACATTAGCTACAAATAGCGATGGAATGTGATTGTACATACGGAACACCTCTTTTACAGTACTGAATTCGCGTGTTTTGTATACGATTATGTACACAACATCTGCATATTGGCCGCATACGTGTTATATGGTATGTTGGAGTGTCTGAAATTTATTTAGACGTTTTTTTTGCTGAATTGGGTGTTCCCCAAAGTGTTTTAATGATGCAATACTACATATATGGATTGATAGCAAACATCGTTTAAATTAGTTAGTTTATCGTGGTCAGGTTATCGATTACGTTACTATCATAAAGCATCTAATATACGCAATAACGCTGATCGAAATCTGTAAATTTTTAGCTTGCAGCTCCTTTTAAAATTGCCCAAAGTATGGAAGTTTATTAGCAAATTTCATTATGCAGGAAGTGCTGTAAAATGAGGAACAACTTAATGGTCAAAGTGTTAGAAAATGCAAATCATAGCATCGAGAATCTTATTTAAAATGGGTTTTGAATTTTTCTTCTTGTTGCCTAATGAGCACAGTTCACTTTATCTTATTCTAAATTTTGGAACTTCGGAATTCTATCCTTAAATGCTAGGTGGATAGTTCGTTGGTCAGTAGTATTGAGATTGCTATCTCGCTTCATTTGTCTCTCATGGACTGGGTGTTCGGGATAGATTTGAGCTTCACTAGGAAAAAAGGTGATTAGTTGGATTGATTTATAAGAACTCCAGTAGACAGGAAAATCGTTCTATTGTCAAAAAGGTTTATCACTATTAATAACAATTTTTGAATTTCCGCCGCCATACATATGTCATATGTTTGGCTACTCTCTTCTTCCAGGGCTTAACTACTACCGTGGTAAGCAATTTCAAGTAGGTATATGATTTCAGCATAAGTTCTTTTTTAAAAACGATACGAATCGTCACATCTTCCTCGAAAGAGGACACATCTGAAGGCCATGAGAGTTCGAGGGAATTTAGCCTGCATGATGCAAGAAGTGTCCTTTGGATTGTATACAAACCAAATAATCTGTAATTATATTGTTTTCTATTCGGAAAAGAACTAGTTCTTTTGCTTCAGGAGGATGTTTCAATTTACCCATAAAATTCTTTGCCTTTGTCAGACTATTTTCGCCTGAAGTTGAACTCTGGGACGCTTGAATGACTAGTAGTAGCGAAGATATTTAATTGTTGAGGTAGAAAAAGATCGTATTCCGACGCTAGGTTGTTCTAACACTTCTATGTGAAGGCAATCAGATTGCCTCTTCTGTTATTTTCTTCCAGCCACAACCTTGTAGTCTTCATTGAAGTTCTCTATTTCATGCCGGATTGCTTTCACGGTGTTCAAGGAGCGTTGAGCACCAATCATAAACTGCTTATTTTGATAATCGATACGAGTTGTTCTTTACTATGACTCAGGTGGGTTCCAGTTATCATTCTCTTTGTAATTAGTGAAGAAGACTTAACTTTTAAAGAAAGCATAGTGTACGTAGAAAGAACAATCGAATACTGCTGTATAATATCCTGAACATCCTATATATTATCCTCAAAATGTGAATGATATCTTCAAGATGTTTTCGCATTCTGGAAGTACTTATCCTTTTACCAATAATTCTGAAAGGTCTTTTTCCATGATTTGGTATTCCTCCCCTATGCATACATTTATGACAGTAGATTAAATTGTTGATATAAACTTCGTCCTCTTTGTGTGTTTTCCCTCCTTTTTATAGCAAACCTCTGGGGGCTTTTTGCGTGATTCATTTGTTGAAGAAATAATGATCGTTTGATAATAATATTTTGAGCTCTAAAATGTAGCATTACATTGGACTGTAGAATCCTATTGAACATCGACGAATGGATGCATTATTTCGCCTTGAATAATTTTTTTTCATCCGTTTCAACCCTTAAGCTGTTTGTTGTAACTTTTCTGAGTCGGAGACTGAGCAAATAATTAAAAGAATTCACTTTGTGATATCCTATCTTCACAATTATACTCTCAGTTTCATGGACGTAATTATTCAGAGCTAATTGGTCTGTAATTAGATGAGGTGTCTAAAGTTTTTCCCATTCAGTCCAATAAGTAGTGCTCCATCAAGGTGAAAAATAGGCTTTCATACTTAACTTCACTCACTGTATCTTTTATTAATATTTTGCGTGAATCACTCGGTTCTCATTGGTACTAATCACCGCTAATGTGCTCCCTTTTCTTATTTTTTTTGCAGCATCGGCTATCCTGTTGTTACTCTGGGTTTCGGGTTGAAGAGCCTACTTACACACCAGCTGCGTTTGGTAAGTCCCCCTTGTGAGTTGTTGCACATTTTTACCCATGCCCTTTCCTAGTATGCGCCCCGCCTGCCTTTCTCAAAGTCTTATCTAATTTTTCATTTATGCTACCGCTATCACCATTACGCGAGTGTGTTGGCCTATGGGAACCAGTTAACTCACTTTCATCGTGCGTAGTCTTTTGCATTCATAAATTACTATTTAAGTCATAATTACGAATGACTCATAAAGTTTGAGGCTTTCCAGTTTCGCACACGGCGTAAACAATGAGTATGAATTGTCACCGTATTCATCTGCATTTTTTATATGAAAGTTCTGAGGTTCTTTTCGATATGCGATGAAATGGGTTGTTCCGTTTGAATCTTCTCTTGAACCTTGCTCATTTATATGTTGGATTGAATCTCGAATTTATTTCTTCCCCATTTCCTCACTTTGTCGTAAATAGCAATGAGTAATGTGTGCAATGTAATTAATAACCGTTATTATAATTTTTTCTTCGGTTTGCTTAGTGCATTAAGGTTTATTCTCTCCATTTCTAATGATTACGTTCAAATTCATAATATATCAATGTCTTCTCGTTGTTAAAATTATTACGAAAAATGGAGTAAATATGTGATGGTCGTACTCCCCTTCTAGGTGGTAACCGAAGGGCTAAAATTGCACCGATGGTTTAATCCACTTAAGTCAGTTGTATCACAAAATAGCGGTAGAAAGGGAAGACAACTTTAATTATGTTACGTTATCCAATTCCTCTGGACAGATTGTGCTCCACAAAACCCTTTTTCCATTTATTCGGCTAAATGACATTATAATTAAACGCTGATGCTAATACAAAATTGAAGAAAGTATGGGACAATATCTTTTTATGCCGTCAAGAGGAAAATTCTTACTTATTGCGTACCTTTATTTTCACTTTGACAATTCTTCGTTAAATAAGTAATTGAGTAAGATAGGATATCGTAAAGAATAGGGACCGAGCTGTCGAGGGAGGGGAGGGGAGGGGGGTGGGGTTCGTGGCTAGATCAATGGACGACTTGAGGAAATTGTTGGAAAATATGTGTTAGGAGTTAATAAATGTAAGTGATTTCCCATTAAGCGTCACTATGAATGCGATGAATCATTATTTCTTGAGTGGCTATAAGTAGGTTCTAAATTACCTGTGCAATGTAATCCACAATAATAATAATAAGGGTAGTACGTTAACTTGCAAAATTATTGCCAAATATTTAGTGTTACCCTTTATGAAATAACTGTTTTGAATAATAACAATTATTTTTAACAGAGAACTTTAAGGCCGCTAAGTATCTTAGACTACCTTTTAAGCTAAATCTAGTTTAGCTCGCTCATTCCTTTCGCTGAATGAGAACCATTGCAGTTCTCCAAGAGCGTACAAATTGGGGGGGGTTGCTAGTTCTTTGCAACATTGTAACTGTTTTAATTTTAGTTGTCAGATTTTTAGTTCTTGATGCATAGCCTACCACGTGATTTAATAAATAAATTTGTATGTATTTAATTCGAGTGTCCTGGTGTTAATCACCATGTACTAATCATCTGATCTTTAAAGCAAATCTCCCCACTGCACAGCCATAATTAGCTTGTGTGACGGAAATTGTCATACAGTATTGATATCGTTCGGTGTAAGTAGGAACAATCGCACATCCTTATCTGCGTAGTATGTTGTTTCAATATACAACCACTCAATCTCCAAGATGCTATGTGAAAGTAGTCGAGCACTTGGAGTAACTAGGGCTGCTCTATGTCGCTACTGTGTTAAAGATGAGCTCAGGAGAACCCCAAAAGTATGTGAGTATGTCTAATAGATGCGTGAGTTTAGCTTTACGGGCTGTTTTTAGTCTCCTCTTGTGTTATGTGACATGACATCTTCGAATGCGACTCATCTTTTCATTTACTCTCACCCTATAGATATGACTATCTAGCATTATTTGCTTTGTTTATGATTTTACATCATTTATTTTAGCGACGGCAAAGTCAAGTGGAGACACACAATTCAAAGTACTTTTGCCTTCTGGACCTTGCACTTCCCGAAGAGGCTAGGGCGCTTAATCGGAGGGGTATGTCTCACACTCTTTAATTTATCGATTTTGGGAAAGAGAAACTTACGTATTTTATATGTCTTGATACTTTCAAAATCGAGGCAATATTTAATATTGATAGCTAAATAAACTACGCATGAAGAAACATATAAATTGCTTCAAGAAACTAATTTATGCTTTATAAATTAACGTTTCATTAGGATGCAAATTGCGAACTAATGAGGTCAAGCGTCTTTTTGCTGTGTCCCTATTTGCAAAAGCTTGTCTGTGCCATTTGATCTGTTTGATTACCTGGCCAAACTGATCGTCTTCTTCGGCTCCACCAGCAGAACTTAACTTAGTTGCTGTGACAACTAAAGAGCGGCTGTCCAATTAAATCCATTAGTTATCGAAATATGTTGGAACATTGCTGAAGCTGATAATAGTGAATACTTTAAAACAATGGGTAGCTTAACTGTGACTTATGGAAAATTCAGTGAAGTAGTGGCTATTTTATTCTAGTCAAGTCGCCATGCGTCTGCTATTCTTCATTTGACGGCCTATTGAGTTAAATATTTATGAGTTTGCAATTCTACTGAATGGATATTTAAAATTCTTCTCATGATGTGCCTTTTAAGGTTTAATTTGCCGTTATGTTAACTGTCAGTGCTCTGTCAGAGTGTGGGAAATAAGTGGAGTCTATATCCTAACATTTTAAGAATATTCTCCAAAATGAAACTAGCGACCGGATATCATGATGGCAAACGTCATATGCATTATCATCTCTAGTTGTTTTGTCTGTTAAGTTATTCATATTCGACTTGAGTCGTTTGCTTTTTCTCCGTTGCTAATACCTCATTATCAACTGAGAAACAATATTTTTGTTTCATCTCTCGGAACTAGGGCCTGATTTTTTGGAAGGATCAAAAAGTGTTTGTCAAACAATAATGGTTTATTTTGGTGGGACATACTTTTTGGCGAAACATTTGTTGCATTGGTTACATATATCTCCTTAGCATGGTCTGAAAGGAAATATCTAACTGCGTACACAGTAAAGGTCTGACAATTGCTGAAATCCACTAATTAATAATTGCAGAGTGCCTCTTAAATCAAGTTGGTGATGTTAGCGGGCTTAGTTGACTACATCTGCACTTATCGACGATGCTGATGAATCAGCTGCAGATTGGTCGAACAGTGCATTTGCTCAAATTGACTAGGCCAAAGCTATTGCGCCTTCTATTAGGCTTTATGGACTCGATGGGGAATTCTCTCAGTATTTTTAATTATTGTTAAATAGGCTGAGCCACTTTATAATATAAATAATATAATATTATTTGGCCCGTACGCTTAACAGATACGCTCTTGTGATGTGAGCATTAAAATACGATTTGGACATAGAGATGAAAAGCTAACGGCGTTAGATTTATACAATTCTTATGAGAGTGAAATGTGAAGCAGCACTTCTTGAGCAGTAAGGATTCCATTGTTTTTATTTAAGAGATTCGCATCGGTTTACGTTAAGACGATTAGTAGCAATTGACCTGGCTTTCATTATTGAGGGTTTGAAATTGCTTTCAGTTCTATTTTCACCTATTTCACAACCAAGATCGGTTTTGTTTAAGAGCAGGCTAAGGTTTGCCTCTCAAATTGCTCATTATTTTATGCCCTTACGCCTTTCGGTTATCTAAAGGGGATAACAACAGATTAAGTAGTGGGTCTGTGAAGACTCATGATAGTGTTTTTTAAGAATATTTAAAATGTGCTATGACTTGCATATTCCATATTTCAAGCAACAAGTGTCTGATGATTCTTATTGAATATCCTTTTGAATGGTCGTTTTTCACCGTAATTTAGGTGAGTTGGGCAACGGCCAGTTGGCAGTGATGGGGCCACTCACCAATGCCAACCATACAGCACCAGCGACCAATTCAGCCTCACCAAATAACCACAACAACACAGGCACCAATTTCTTGGCTGTGACATCTTCCAATGCCAACTCCAATGTGACTGCCGCTTCCTCAACGAAGAACTCAAAGAAACAGCAACAGCAACAGAATATGGCCAATGGAAAGGTCTCTGGGGCTATTGCCGCCTTCTCCTCAACCTCAAATTGTGATCATTCCCCTGCTTCTTCGATTAATCAAGCTGTATGTCAGTTACTGCTTTTCTATTATAATTTTACCGCTACTACTGGAATTTAACCTAAATCTACATAGGTTAGAGTTCAACTTCAAAATATTTTGCTATTTTACTAATAAAGTTTACGCACACAAAGTTTTATTTGCTATTTGACCTTTTAGTTGGCTTAGTTCCTTTCTGGTGCCCAAACGAGTTGTAATATTTTTTATTATAACGTTAATGATGTAATTATTCATTGATGAAAGATGATTGCAGCAGAGCTTCTGTTTTTGCTTATTGAAAAAACAGAAAATTACCGTCAAATTTCTAAATTTGGTTCGCTTCCAATATTGGAAGAAATGATTGGCGTGCTCTTAGAAAATTAAAGTAAACACAATTACTCATATTCAGAGTGATTTAAGATAACTTTATAAAGATCTGTAGCTGGCTAATCGATCAAAAATGTTCCAACTGACTGGTACTCTATGCAATTCGAAAATTAGTTTTTTTTTCGAATACAGTTGGGGAAGTACACTATTAAATCATAACAAAGACTCAAGACCCAAGGCCACGTGCTCTATAATGGTTCTGGCATTTCATGGAGGTACTTACAGACAATGGGGAGCTGTGTTTGAATTACAAATAAGAATGTATGCCATGCCTGCTCTTTTCTGTTTTTCTTCATATAAAACGTTTCATAACGAATGATTGGTCAATACTTCAACACCGATATTTATCAGTAAGTATGGTAATCCGATAACCAGGAGTCAAGTGGGTATGGAGTTAAACTTACACAGTCGAATAGACTCCCCAACGCAAAAGGATAAAAATCCAGTCTTTTACCCCTGATTATCTTAGTAAATGGTCCTAGGGGGTACTCATCTTTATACTCATCTGCCTTAGTTTTGCTGGATATAAATATTTTGTGTTTGATTGGAAGCCGGTAAGCCAAAAGCTCTTCTGCGATTATATTTTGTCAGTCAGATCCCATAGTTTGTCCTCAAAACGCCCATTACCCTTATCAATATACTGGCTCACATCACTCTTGAGAGCTTAACAGTCATCTGAGCCAAAAATCTCCAAACGTAAACAACTTGAGGACTGCTTTTATTCCACTATAAAGCCTTTTATTTGTATATCCATTACTTTGGAATAACGGAATTCTCTTATCAGTCGTTCTGCGTCAACTGTAAAATTGCAATATCTAGTTGGCAAATAGTTTATCATTCTCCTAATCAGACTTACTAGCCATTCTTTGCAGAAAGGTTTATCTAAGCTAAAAGTATGGGAGGACTGGTTCCGGCGATTAATCGGGGTGTATGCGTTAATTAAGATGACTCCTGAACTGCTCTAGCAATGCAGGTTATTTTTCCTTCATTTTTGGCTGGTCCACCTAATTTTGAAATATAATCCCTTTTCCATCATTCCCACCTTACGATTTCGTAGATGAGAAAATCGTTGATAGGTTTACTCTATTTGTTAATAAAATGCCCCAATTTTTGTTCATGTGCATGCAGTTTATGTGGTTTGCATATTTTTATGGGCTATGAGTATTAGTCGTCTTTTATTACCGACCCAAACACAGCAAAGCTCAACGGTGTTTATCCATGAACTCAGGTACTTAATCTTGATTATGGTCATTTTCTATTATGCGTAAAATTTGAAGTTCGTATTGTTTTCTTATTGTCTGTTAACTTTTTCTCATTGTAGACCACAGACAGAAAAGTATTTCCTCTTGAAGGAAGCGACCAACACCAGAATCAACAACTTGCAGGGTATTCAGGAGAAGGGATCTCTTCAAGTTGTTCTTCCCTCTCTGGACAGGATGCTCCTCCTGCCACTGCTACCGTAGCGGAGACACGAGCAGGCGCCAAGCGGACACCCCCAGCACCGCTCACTCAAATCACCCCTTCCGCCTCAAATAACAACCGTTCCAAAGGGAATGACAAATCCTCTCGAGCTGGCAAGGACTCTTCTGTTTATCGGTGAGGGGGTTTAACTCTTGAGAACAGTTCAAATAGTGTTGATACTCTCCACTTATGACTGGAAATGTAAGAACGTTAGAACTAAGTAGCTAGGTATTTGATTTTGGTCTCTAACTATTCTATCGGCTCTATACCGATCTTCGCTGTTACAACAGAACAGATGCGGCTCAGAGGGTAGAGAAAGATATTATGTGTGTATGTGTGTGTGAACTGATTGCGGATATCGAAGTATGTACAAAGCTATTATATGTGGAACAAATGCACTTTAAACAATTTAATCTAGCAACATAGGAGTTATGGTATATGGATTAAATCTTGGCATCATTGACGTTTCTTAATGCAGGTTGCGGCAAATCTGTCTGAATCGATCTAATGGATTAATTCCTGACAACAGTGACTGTCCCTAACGCATTGCTTAGGCGTGGCAGAGCTCGTCGCTACCCCAGTTCATGTATGTGCTTAAAGGGGGAAAAGATGAATCAAGCCATTATATCAATGAATAAATGAGAACCACTACAAGTACTCATGACCTTTGACTGGGAAGGCGAGAATAAACTAGTCATGTCTAATGTGTGATATATACTTTAAAACACGAGAAATCAATCCTACTCAGGTCACTATGTCTCAAGGCGAGTTTATCATTTGGACCTGTATTAAGAGCTCGGGGCGTCAAATTTATCCATATTTATTTAACTACTACTAACGGGATATGTGCGGCTATCCTCAAGCTATACATAAAATGTTACGTGACCAAAATTGATAAGTGTGCAGAAAGTAGACCCATCGGTTTCAGTGGCGACTTAACCACATATTTCCCTTCATTCCTACTTCATCATATGTCCCATCTCATATGTGTGATGTGTGCAGATGCTTCTTCATGATTGCTATTGTCTAATTGCCAATGACACGCTACTCACATACTGTTATTCTGGTGCGGTGAACTCGAATACTTCTATTGCTTTAATAGCTAAGCTGGTAGTATTCTAAGAATTTCATTTTGCCATTTAGTGCTCATACTTCAAGGTATTAAAATTAAATTTAAATTTAAAAGCATCATCTGAATAAATAAGACAGTTTGTCGTGGCATGTTCATTCATGTTTTGTTTTCCGTTTATTTGCAGTTAAATTTACTGTTGCATATATCAATGTGCAAGTGAGTTCAATTGAAAGTGATCGTTTTCCCGTCTATATGTTTTAATTCGGTCAATATAAATTTGTGTTCTTTCTCAATCTGGCGCTTATGTAGAAAAAATATTCGTTTGCAGAATCGACAGTTTCTAAATGTAATTAGTCTTTGGTCAACTATTTCTATTCCTATGCTCTTCATTTTTATTGTTATTGAATATAATGTTCTTCCATTTCTCCATTTGCAGAATGGAGGATGAACTGCGACGGCTTCGGCATGAGCGCCAAAGTATGCTGGTAACCGAGTCCGAACTACGAGCCCAACTGGCCCAACTTACCACTCTGGAGCGCACTTCACGAACAGAGACTAACCAAGCACGACAGGAAGTCGAGTTTCTCCAATCAAAGCTCTCTACTCTCACTCAACGCCTTGAGGTAAGCTCTTTCCTCCCGTCTAAATAGCAAATTATGACCTACTGAATCTCTATTAAGCTTATGATGTGGTCGTTCAACAGCCTTTTAGGTTTTTATGACTGTGCATTTATAATTTTATAAAACAGGATCCATATATGACTTATAATCGGTATGCAAAATTGTGGCTTTTTTATCATTATCCTCTTGACACTTCAATTTCTATAGGATGGACCTTAGTTTCTCACGAGTATCATTGATGTTAAGAGCGAGCATCCTTGTCTTCGCTAATTGAATATAACTGCAGAATGATACTAATTGCATCTTGCTCAATGAATCTGTAAAGTTTTGTAGAATGTTTTTTTTACTATCCGATTGACTCACACATTTATTTACCATTTTTGTTCTAATTAGTTTTACCGATCGGCTACACTGTTCACATAGTACTTTTGAGAAATGAGTAGTCATTTTTTGTGAAGGGGATATGTAAAATCCGTTTACACATTATGTGCTTTGGGATAGTAAAAAATTGTTTCCTTTTGTTGATGTATAGATGGGCAAATATCCAAGCATATGTACCGGAAACACAAATTTATCTTCGACAAGGTTCATCCACATTTACGCACACTCTTAGAAAAGTTTCCTAGTTATAGGTAGAAAATCTCAACACAATTTTCCTTCTTCTAATTTTTCTTATGGTCGTCCCGATCCCAAGGCTGCTTTTGTGGAATACAAAATGAAGTGGTAAGAGGTGAATTCCAAAACATTCCGGAGGTAGTCATTAAATTCCACAGGCGTCTTTGCAGTGCACTAGAATCTAAGAGTTGCGCATCCAAATCCTACCCTCAATACGATCTACAAATAAACGATCCTATTACCTTTATTAAGCACTAAAAAGAACGCACGATTTTAATATCAATGCGATGATTTATGATTCAATTGGGTAACCCCCGTTGTTGGAACCTAGACACGTATCCTCATCTCATTGTTGGCCTTTCTGTTTTCGACCTTCGAATTCATTTTTTGTCTCATATTTCTTTGCTGTTGTTGCTCCTATTTTGTAACTTTTCTTCCTCAATCTGGGATGGTTTACATTTATAAATATTACTACCGATGTTAACTATTTACTGTTCAAGAAAGCGGTCAATGAAGGAGGCTTTTCTTTTTCCCATTCTTAATTTAATTGATGAAAGTTATCTCATTGAGATTAACGGGTGGTCTCATTAATACTCCCTATAATTAGTTAGAAATTCAGTTTTTATTTTATCCATTTATCTTGATGTCATAGAATTCAAATGGGATGTCGATAAGTATTTATTTGCTGCGCATATCAATACTAACTTTGATTAAATTTTCACCAAATGTAGTAATAAATTGAGATTGAGGTTATTTCCTTTTGTTTTTTTTTTTGTTAAACCTCACTAAGGAATGAGACTCCTTATTTATTCAGATATTTCACAGTGTGATGTATATATGCTCGTGGCGGAGTGGTCACGAGATTGATGCTCATTGGTATTCTTATGAACACGAGGTGTGGTGGAACGCGAGTTTCTCATAAGAGCGGTTCCATAATTCTTTCCTATATTCAAACGACTCGGAAACTTGATCATTTCTTCTCTTCTAATTTTTGTTTGAATTTAGCGTAACAGCTTAGGGGTAATGTGCTAATTTGGTCTTTGATTGAAAGATATAGGAATGTAAGGGGTTTGGCCATTTTAAAATATTGGAACTCCCCGAATTCATTTATCCTTATGCTAAATCTGGATTAAAATTTATCTAGTCATTGGAAACCCAATGTACCATAAACTTAACTTGAACAGATGATCAAGAAGTTTCAAAACCTCATTATATCTTACTTAAACACATAGTTACCAGAACAGCGCGATGATCGTTCTCTCCACATGCTGCTTGTAAAATTTCTGCTTTGTCCGTTTTTACACCTTGAAGTGAGGCTGCATTGCAGCCTAACCAGGTAGCCGATAATTGCTGTACTCTAAAGCTAACGCATTAGCAGCTGCATTCTCTCGATAAAGACGGGAATGCTTCCTTCTAGTTTGCGTGAGCCTTATCCTTTCTTTGAGTTTAACTCTCTGCTTTTTTTCTTTTTACCTGCAGACAGAGCGTGACAACTTGCAAGCGGCGGAGAAGAGGGCTGCAGAAGAGAAACGACAACGCAGCAGTTTGGAAGTGAGTCTGGCTTCAGAGAAACGTGCACGACGAGAGGCCGAAAATGCACTAAAAGCGGCTGCTACAGCCAGCCCTTTTGGTGCTATTGCGGCTAGCAACTCCTTTGTCAATAGCAGCAGTGCCTCCACGAACGCTTCCAACACCAACAACAACGCATCTACACTTAATTCCAAGTACACTTTACTTCATGTGCTTTACTTACATTCATATATTTTTTCTGATTTTACACTATTCCATTGGAACCTCTTCCCTTTTTTTGCATACTTCGAGGCGTCACTTGTATTTGTGTCGATCTCTCAAGTTGTCGTATGTGTTGTGGGCATGAGGGTTCTTTGCTATTTTTAATATTCAGCTTATGAACTACGTCAAGTAGGTCACTCAAAACGGCCTCACGCACTTATGCTCCGAATAGACATTTTCATTCGACTAATCATTCTTATTGAAGAACTTTCTATTTGGCAGTCAGAAGCGCTAGATTTATTCGACATCCATGAATGTAAATCACTAATCCCTGTGGTTATTTCTGACCACATACGTGTCTATTAAGAGCGTATTTAAGTTTTTTTCCCTCTAAATCAAGTGTTGTCTGTACTTTCTATTTTGAACTTGCGAATATTGAGCTCTAAGTGTTCATGGTCATGGTCAGAGGTATATGTTGTTTACTAATTCTCCAAATCTACACAACTTGTCGAAACGTGATAAATGAGATAATACTTCTTATGTTTTAACGGCACCATTATGTACCGTAACTTAACAATGCCAAGGATTGAACAATGATATATTTTTTGTTTTTTCCGTGATTAGTAATTGAGGCTTAACTTTCGCTGGCTCAAGTTTGTGCAAAATCCATTTTTAGTGATGTAGGTTCCGTTAATATCACTGCCACCTACTACTTCATTAGATGCATTTTAAACGGCTAAAATAACACCTCTTATAGATTTTTCTTTTTATTGGTTTAACACTGCCTTTTATGTTTGCTTCAAATGCACAATTAACAAGCGCATTAAGTCTTCTCCCTTGTGACATTACTGATAATTCCTTCACTATAATTACTTAGGTTTATTATTATTTTTCTTAAATTTGATTTAATTATTCTTGAAATACCTTAGATAGCTTTTCGAGAGTCCTTTTACAATCTTTTGTTAAACACTCACAATACTTACTGAAAATGTGCCTGTTTTTGGAAAAATATTGAAATGAAGGTCAAGTTAAGATGAGAGGTCCTGTTATTTTTTGCCATTAATAAACACCAAGTTGAGATGGTGCCTTATTCATTCTCCTTCGGTATCCTTTTCGTTAGTTTACCGTCACGACTAGAGATTGCATGCTTTCAATTAAACTTGTATCAGTAACTTCTACTAAAGGAATGAATTGATGTGGCTTTGCAATTGGCATGGAGACTACACCTAAAAGTTGTCAAGTTGTTGATCATTTGATCAAGTTCATTTATTGATCATACCATTCTCATTCACTTGTATCTTCTCACATGTAGGTAGGTGGGACTCACACAGACTTTTTAAGCAATATCTAACATGAATTAACAATCTTATGAATCGACCTGACTAGTTACAAAAGTTGGTTGCATTGGACTAGTGGTTCTTCATAATATAGTGTGCAAATAGAATGACAAAAGTTTCCGATACGCACTTAAATGATTTATGATTTTATGTTCTTCGAAAGTGATTGCCTGTCGTAGAGCTTACGTAATGACCTTCAATTCACCGCTCGAAATGATTTTTATAATCTTTCAAAGCAGGAAAATGGTCATACACGTAGTTTGCAAATTTATCATAGTTAGGTTAAACACCTCGCGGTTATCGGTGATTTAACGATGCCCAAAATAGCTGACACCATTGATAATAGAAGTCAAATTGTACCATCGTTTCATTCATCCGAATTCGTGCTAAATTATAATAAGAACTTATTGAGGACTTTCTTTTTACTCTGAAGTTCCACGTATTACTAATGATTTGGTTGCTTCTACTTCACATACGACGTAAGTAATTTACTGTCAGCTGTGCTAGCGTTGGAGGGTATTAAATCTAGGTAAAAGTCTTACTGCAATTAGAATTCCGAATAGTATGACTATTACCGTTCCCCTTATGACTATAATCTCTCCATTCAACTCACAGGAGATCCTTGTAATTTGAAGAGACAAATTTAAATACTGCGAAATCACGAATCTGATCTCGATGGAAAACTGATCATTTAAATTTCGTATCAAGGAAACGGCTACGAATTACAGGAATGGGATGATCCGACTTTTCTTGGAAAGGTGTTCTGTAGAATTAACTTCTTCCGTTTACACCAATGGTAGTATTCCTTATTTGGCAATGTATATTTTCAATTTCACTCTTTCTCCATCCACAACTGGCAACTCAATGTGCGGTTTGTATTTGTTTCTTTTGCTGTCTATCATTTCACCAATGCTTTCTCCCAGTTTTTTTCATACTCGAATGCGTTTGCGAATCCAAATGATGGGAACGATCTCTGGCTAGGATTATTCATTCCAGTAGTATTTAATATCTATCGAGTCCATTAGGAGAAGTGTTCACAAGATTTGACTTGGAAGGTTTCTCGAAACCTGCTCTTATACAAAACACACATTCTTCTACTTCTCCACCCATACTGGCACTTAGGAGATGTGTATGTTGACCACGTTGCATAATCCTCCATTCGCCTTAAAAATTTGACATCTTCCCAATCCAAACAATGATTCATCAAACTCTCATTAATCTCCTCTATGCTTGGTAGTCGAACTCTATCGTACACAAAGGCTTTGGCATACACGTCTAGAAGTGCTTGTCCTATGCTTTTGTTCGCTGTCAGTGAACTCTTCATATTTTTTGTATGCATATCTACCTTGAGATGCATCCATTTGATTACTACTGAACTTGTCGTACAGTGTTCTAGCTTTTGGCACATCTATTCCAGTCTCCTATCTACCGCCCTCAAAGTTGAAAGTCGTCTGTGGTGTTGGTTTAGTTCTTGCCAGAGTGTATACTTAAACGAATCTGTCCCCTTCATTTCATACTAACTTGTGCATTTATATTTTTTTCCCATTTCTCTGCATAATTATCTTTTACCCTATTCTTAAATCATTACGTAGTATTAAGAATGAATACAAATCCTCTTAACTATTTTTGGTGTTTGGGAATCAAAGCACCTCGAAACGATCATAGAGTATGTCTCGAATAAATGGCAGAAGTTTCTTATCCCGAGACAGGACATAAACTGCAGTTTTTTCGTCGGCTTCTTATCAGATCTTTGTATTGCTATTTTGTTTTGCTTTATCTGTTACAGAGTCTTGGGAAAATCTGGGACGGGTGTCGGTCCCGTGGGGAGTGGAAGCAGCAGCAACAATCCTCGCTCTCTTTGCTCACCCAGCGGTAACCCTAATGCAAGTGGACTTGGTCTCAGCAGCAGTAATCGCTGTACCTCCGACACCTGCACTCACAGAATTCATGATTTGGAATCACGTGTGAAGTCCCTTACACGTGAATTAAAGGATGTTCAGCTGCTCAATGCTACTCAGGCCAATCTCCTCAAACAACACCAGTCCCAACAACAACATCAAAATAGCGAACAACTCACCGATCTCATGCTTCATCTCAGTGATATAGAGGCTGAGAACGCCTGCTTGAAGGCTAAGCTTAAGAATGAGGACAAGGTGAAGCAGGAACTGCTGGCTGGATACCACAACTCTCTTAAGGAGATAACTGAACTCAATGGTGAGCTCAAACATTTTAATTGACGAAGAGAAATGAGATAATTTTTACTCTATGATTCGAAAAAGTTTGAGTGGATTTGGGTCCGTCACACGGACTTTCCTAGTTAATTCTCCCATTGGTCTTTTAGTTTTGAGCAGGCAATTTTGCTCCTATATTGTTTTTTCTTAATGTTTGTTGTTTTCTCAGATTAATTTTGGAAGGTCAATGTTATGGGGATTTAAATCTATACATTTTGACTTGCATCTCACCTTAACTAAAATTGTTGCTGAAAATGGTATTGGGTTATCAGGGTATAATTTGAGAGTCGCAAGGGGAGGGGGGGGGGAGGGATTTTTACTTGTTGGAAATCAGTTCAGGTGGAAAAATATGTTAACATGGTTCACTCCTATTTACTAAGATTTAAATGGATACTAACACCGAATTAACTTTAAAGTGAAATGTTATACATGAAGTGTACTTATACCACAACTATGCTTCTGTTATTTTATATTTCACTACAGAAAATTCCGTGATCTTTACTCAAAGTTGCACCAACTCATCTGCCTTACGTTACTGATTAACATCATCTAGATAAGGCAAGTAATTATGAAAAGCATAAAAGTCCATAAGATGTATGGGGGTGGTACAGTCTAGGGAGTGAATCATTTGAAATGGAACAAGTACGAAGGTTGAGAGGAAGCGGTAACCCATCAAAATCCTTCATCTTGAGCTTAGTAATTGTCTTGATCGGGTCAATAATTCCACCGGCCTCCCATGCTCGGCTTCCCTATTGGTTGCGATTCCATTTCCAATGTATTTTTTTGGCTTAAAATTGAGTATTGATTCAATATTCGAAATCGATTATGGCGGATCCTATTATTGATTTACCTTCTCACGGATGTTTTCTAGTCTTAGAGATTCTAATGTACTTGTAATACTTCAATACTCTAATTTATGTATTTATTCCTTTTTATTTTCTAGCTACGTTGACAAAAAAAGAGTACCAGATTGTGGATCTTTACATGCGGTTGGATTCAATAAACCCTAACAGTCCGTTCCATTGTCTGATCAATAATGGCGTTCCACAAGACAACTCCGTCTCCTCTCCAGGTCCAGATGGCCGAGCGGGTAATCAGCATTTGCGAATTCCCTGCTCCTCCTCAAATAGTTTCATGAATCCAACGACAAGCGGAGGTAGCCTTTTCTCCTCTCTTGACTTTGATTTCGGTGTTGGCAGCAGTTGGCCTCCACCTCAATTTCCCGGCGCCTCGTCGTCCACAAACACTTCTGTAGCATTTTCTGACCAGCATCTTCTCAATTTTAATCAGCCTCAACTTCCCCAACCTCCACGTTTGCGATCAGAGAGTACCAATACGGTGTTCTCTGCTTTCATGAATAGAGGAGGCCCGCATCAAGAGAAGAACACAATCTCATCAACACAATCGAGGTTCGATGTGAATTCAGCAGAGGTAGACTTAGAAGCAGCGTCAAGTAGTCTCTCTCCAACGGAGTTTCTCTCCAAACTGAGGATTCAACTGGCCGCGGCTGCTGGAAGTGGGCAGTTACCGCAATCATCTCAACCAGCAAGCCAGCCTGCTCCAATTAGTCCACCATCAAGAGATATATCAGGGGGGATCTCGTCATTGCCGGTTGGTGGTGGTATTGGTGAGGAGAGGTCAGAGGAAAGCAACCCATTAGATCATCAACAACCAATGGGAGATGGCGACACAGGAGGAAGCGGAGGTGTAGAAGGGATACACGGAGTTGATGGAGTGGAGGATTAGTGTATGGGGCTTATAAAAAGCACCCTGCTGCTGCATTTCCATCCTCTTCCTCTCTTAGCTCTCTTTCTTTCTTGTTCTCCCCTTCCTCAATTGGCGTTCATGTGTCCCATTCGCCAGTACTTGCTACAATTACTTAAGAGTGATGGCGAGTGTGTGCGCTTTTTCTCTGTTCTCTCTCTATTACCGCATACCCTACATTTATCAAAACAAGCGAGACGAATTCTTCAATAATATAATGTTTTACTAACTAGCTTTGTCTCGCTTGTTATATTTCCAATGGGGTGGTGGAAAACTTATGAGTTGTCCAGGATTGCAGTATTCATTGATAACTATAATTAATAGTTATGAAAATGGATGAATGCGTTCGTACGTCTACTTATCTGTTGATAAATAGTTGTTCACTTCTATTTTTTGATATAAGAGGTTATTTGGCCACACCTGCTTCCCCTCGCATCTGTAGAACGGTTCAAAAGTGTTTAAGAAATCGGTTGTATTGCAAATTGCTGGGAAGTCACCGATATGTCGTCAAGGCTTCTCACCACCCATCCACTATACCAAGACTACAAAAATGTAAGGAGAAATTTACTGCTTCAAGAACGCTTGTGTCAGAAGATCGCGTAGAAGGCTTCCATTTTGTAGCCTATAGGCGAAAGAACGCTTAGATGCAACGGGGAGAAGTTAGGCGACTAAAGGCAACTTAGGATTAGTCTAAAGTTACTATGCTCATTTTCATGGCATGAATGTTGAATTCTAGACACTTCTCATATTACCGGGGGGAGGGCGGGTATTGGAACATCTACTTGTAGGAGTCCTTCTATTAAATAAACTTAAATTTTCACCCACCTTGAAGTAATTAGATATATTGGTTTTCGAAACCAGTCATTGGTGTGGAGTTGGTGAAATTGATATCGAACGCTGGGAACTGGTTTTATGCACTTAAAATTACAATTGAACAGGCGTGCAAAGTACGTAATTGCATATAGCCAAGCAATCCTAGCCACAGTTACAATCCTAGATTAAACATAGGCCTACAGGATGATTGTAGTTTTGAAGAGAATTAGCCTGTACAAAACGGATGAGGACAACGTGTGGGTAGGTGATATTTGTGTCCAAACACCTATGTTATTGGCGATTGTTAGTTTCTTACTGTGACAGAATACATGGTGTCTACTTCGCTTTTTAGGAATAATTTCCTCCTAACGAACTATTCGAAGGAATAAAATAGTAGAAAAAATTATTTATCATAGTTTTATTAGTTAGAACGTGCTGTCTTATTGCCATTGCCGGCAGAATTTCACGGTTGAAACTGGAGGACTCAACTACTCAATGCTGATATCTGCTTGAACATCTTTATATAAAGAGGATTCCGGGTATTGGGAGTGCACCGAATACGTATCATATAAGGGTAGCTTACGTACATAAAGCCTTCGTGATACAAAGAGCAAAGGAAGCTAAGTGATTTAACATCTCATAATTGGAATAAACCAGAGCCAAATCCCAATCAGAACAGCTCCGAGATAACCGAGAAACCGAATCGATTCAACTCTTAAAACTTAATGAGTATGTGTGGTGGCTTATTTATGGGGCCCGATTAGTGGACTGCTTACCTGGGATTAATCACTCTCACCCCACGTCTCCTGAATGCAACTTTGTTACCAAAATATTGTCACTTCATAACCTAAGTTAAAGTCTATTTCTTCCTGGAATTTTTATTATATGCGTTCACAGTCAAATTAGTTGGTTCATGAAAAAAGTTCTTACTCTTTCATTAGCAATAAAAGCGCAGCAGCATTAATACCTGTTGCCAAAATAACATTGCCAAACGATTACGATTTCAGCTTTTAATGTTATATTCAATAAATGGGAGGGGTGGGTGGGTGGGGAGGGGGGGGGAAGGAGGGAGGTGAAACTTGAAGATTGCAAACCTTAATTGTGAGGATGCGGAAATAGTGTGCACTAGCCACTCCTAAAGGAAGCGCTCTTCAGATGGAACACGCTACACTGCGTCGCCGATATGAAGTAGGGTAAATAAAACGTGTGGGATTCGGTGACTCTGGTTTTAGTGCTTACTTAGCTCGGAGGCTTGTAATTCCTTCAGTTATTCTGAACATATAGAAGGCATCGAAAAACTTCACTATTAAGTTAATTAATAAGCAATTGTTTACTTTGCTCAACTGTGAATCAGTCTATTAAGTGCGGAAGATTAACAGCATGCATCCCCACATTCAAACGTCACTCCCGATCCCCAAATCAAACGCTTTTTCCTTTAAAAGGGATCATAAGGATCTCGAGTACAATGAAATACTGGCCTCTATTTTCAAGAGAATGAAGTCTTACTTTTCTCAGCTCGTTAGTGAATTCATTAAAATTTTACAGATACCTCCCTCCCTGGAAGCGTGTGTTCGGCATCCCCATTATTTGCTATACAAGATCGTCAGTGTTCAGAACTCCAAACACCTGTTTATTGTATTTTTCTAAGCTAAATTGCAATATCGAGCCGTCCAAATTTCCTCAAACTTTACTTCATTCATTCATATTGCTTTGCTTACGAGTGTCCCCCCACCAAAATTTTCGTTATCAAACTTCACTCCCCCTTTTAAATTAATTGGTTGGAGCAAGACTATCCACGTTCAAGTACGCCCTAGCACGTCCCAATTCAGCAAATATCTACCTTACGTTAGTGACTAAAATAGTAATTTTAATTCATGTCGCTCTGTTCAGCGGCTTGAAATGCCACGACGTCATACCTTTAGACTAGAATCTATCTACTTAGTTCGAGCAAAAAGGATTCCCTAGAAAAGCAAATGATTAGGTGTGCTTTATTTCTGGTTGATTACTTCCACTACATTTCTTTTTTTCGCATGTAAAGGAAGAAGTGATTGGGAAAGCAGAGATATGTGTGAGTGAGAGGCAAGTTGGAATTGATGGGATGTTAATGATAACAAAGAACAGGAGAATAAAGGAGTTAGAGAAGCAAATAAAGAAAGTAGGTCAAGGCACACGAGTTTCTTTCCCATATGACATTCAAGCCGTAGCCAAGGTCGCAGATGAAGGAGTAGGAGTAGGTGTTTGAGCACTGACCGAGTCTGCAGCGGCCTTAACCCCATAACAGGACAAGTGGTAATTTGAATTACCAGCCACCACTCTCCTCGCTTCTTGGGAACCAGCTTCTGGAGCAATTGGCCGAGAACACACTGCACATCGTGGTGCATAGCGCTTGTGGAAGTCTTCCAAACAAAGAGGTCTTCCGTGCACATCAACTGTGAAGGGCTTTGCATCTAGATGAGTGTGACATACCGAGCAGACAAAACATCCTGGATGGTAGGGGGCCCCAAGAGCTCGCACTATCCTCTCACCTGTAGAAAGAAAAAGATTAAAGTCAATATCTATCTTTTAGTAAATATTATACAACTTAAATTTAAGCAGATGAAATGATGAAGGATTCTTCAATATATTGACTTTAATCTCCAAGTTTTTTTTCAGTTATTGAACAGATCACAATTGCTTACCTTCCGTGAAAAATTCTATCTGCTGTGGGTTAAATAATACCAATATGAAAGTCAATACGGGCATTACTGCTAACGCTAACTCAAATGACTGGGAAACTTGATCATGCAGATCAAAATCCATTGAGAGAAACTGCTGAGGTGATAAATAAGAAGATTGTTTACTTTTGAGGGCAGTTAGTTGCTTCCATATAGCAGTAGCGTTACATTAAAATTGAAATTATTTGAATTGAAGTGAAATTGTTTAGGCCATAACTTTCAGACTAACTGCGAGAGCATTTTGAAGCGAATAGCCCACTTTTCTACTCGAGTTCGGATTGGGAAAGGTTACATACAATAAAACATAAATCATTAATAATTTTTGCTATTAGTAAAATATTAATAAATGTTTAATGACCACCATTCTTGGTTAACAGAGCCTTTTTTCTTTTCCACATGCCATAAAGATAAAGATAGTAGCGATTTACGCAACACCTAAAAACTCCACTTTCGTAAATACTGGTGACTCCGAACAAAATTCGTTTGCCTGGGTCTTAGAGGTGTGATAATTAGTTTTCCTATTTATACCTGGAATATCAGGTTGTGAATTTGTCCTAAATATCTAAAGAAGTGCATCAAAAAGCATATTTTCTTAACATTGAGTTGTTCGTCCTGATTTCTTCCAAATGGATAACCATAGGCGTAATACTACCTTATTGGATATCCCAGAAACAGTCTGGATTATACCACTGACCACAAAATATGTAGGATTATAAGGCCAAAATGATCCATAAATACTTACCTATTGGTCTTCCGCAATTAACACACGACTCCACTTCACCATCTCTAACACAGGTAGGGCAAAGCAGACGATGTAGACTATGATAGTACCCTTGAGGATTGAGCTTGGTTCTGCAGTTATAGCAAGTAAAACAGGTTTCGTGCAGTCTCACTGCAAGAGCTCCGGTCAAGGTCACAACAGGAGGGTTGGGTGATCCTGGACCAAGAGTGGCCGACTCAGGAGGTACCAGGGGTCGTCGGCAGCGGAAACAGTTGTTCTGAAGGAAGGAATCGGTGATTCCACTGGATGCAGATGAGTTGGTTGGTGAAGAAGTGCGTGGACTGCTCACTGTGAGGGGGCTTCCGGTGTTATTGTTGTTTGCTATACTCGGAGAGCCGACTCTTTGTTGAGTCCGTTGTTGAAGTTGGATCATTCGCGAAGGCAGAGTTGTCGCACCACCGCTCCCTCGGCGAATACTTCCAGCTAAGAAAAAGAGGATTAGCTTTCAAAACATTGAAATCAGTCGGATCCTTCTCCATTTGTATTCTTCCACTTTGAACTATATGGTTATAAAAAGGAGCAATTTGACCTGCCTTCGTACTTATGGAAACATTATCCTGGCTCTCTTCGCTAGTGAGCTAGCATAGTCCCTTTCCATACTAACCCATTAAGACGCATTTGTTTAATCTGCTGTTTTCTAATCTTGAGAAAACCAGAACCGACAATTTAAACCTTTGTTATATTATAACCAGCAGCAGCACAAAAGTATTCCATTTTTGTTGTGGAAAGCAATCGAAATCCGATTCGGGCTGTACTTATTGATCGGTTTCCATTGTGCCGTATGTATCGATGGCACATTTATCTGAAATTACCGCGTAAAGATTAAGAGGGTTTAAGAAATATTTGTATATTTAGGTGCACTCCTACTTTAAAAGCAAGTCATTAGGAGACATTGCTTTGACTTACAATTTAGACAACCAATAAGAGAAAATGACTCGACCAAATAAGTTAGACAAGAATAGGTATTTTTCTTTATTGTATGTACTTTTCTTGTAAACGAATTTATGAATATTTTTTTCGTTACCAAAATTTGATTTATTTTAATGAAGCTATTAGGTCAGTGGTTTATGTGGCTGACTTCTATTTGACAAGATTTTGACAACCATCTATGCGCATTCAGAAGGTTTAAATGGTAAATAAAAGCCTTCTTTCCATGCCAAAGATTCTAGCGTACACAAAAATCTACTGCATAGACTCTTTGTAAATGGGAGTGGCATGGGAAGGCGTTGGTGAATCGACCACTACAAACCCAAAGATGATCTACCAAATGCAGAAGACTCCTATGTTCAGTAGATGTATGGTACGAAAATTGGGCAAAAAGGCGATAGCAACTGAATCACAGGTAGTTTTATTTGCATTTTCAATACGAAGATTATGGAATCTGGCGTAAATCTAACCGTCTATGGAATTGAAAAAAAAGTTGATCTGGAAACTCAGGAGTTCAAATGAAGTTGAGTGATCACAATATTCTGGCTCTCGGTCTTTCTGTCCTACTCCCACCCTAAACTGTACTCTCTTTCAACAAGTTTAAATGATTTCCCCCCTCCCCCCTCCCCCCTGGATTTATGATATAATTGGAAGTAGGCACCCAAAACTGCTGGACCAAATCTAAACATATACCTGCATGCAGAGTGCACCAATGTGGAAGCCGAACTGATATTTCAGTGTGGCCATTGGCTTGATCCGGCTACATAGTCATCGATCGTCTATGAGAGTAGGTACTCACTTCTTGGTCTTTATTTAAGTCTATCATGCAACTTATGGATGCTAAGCCCTTGCACATTTATTTGATACAGTGATATGGTGTGCAGTAATAGATGCTTACTTAGATGTTCTTTAATATTCGAATAAGGGATATTCCAACTCATTTCACTAAAAGTATATCGATGCAAATTAGAAATTAAGTTTTAATCGTGAACTCCATTCCAACACACTGGTTATTCACCAACTTAGCCAACTTGATTAGGCTTTCAAATCATTGAATGTGCACCGGTGTAAATGACGCTTCCTTTGCCTCATTTCTAGAAAACCACATAGCATCCACGTAAAAGTCATCTAATTTTACACTCAATAGAATTTGAACAAAACCGTGTTGTGTCTTAACGAATTTAGTGGATTACTTGAACAAGAATTAATTTCTAGAATTAGAAGCCATTAATCAGTAGAATAGAGTTACCGCGAACCATACCTCGTGCACATCTTTGTGCATAGAAAAATGTGATTATTTTATGAATCAAGTAAACTTGAACAATAAGGCAATGATAAAGCCCATTGCTGAGGATTTCGATGAATTAAATTAATTAATACTTAGGTTAAAAAATTTAAGTAGAGTTAGCAGACTTTCTTAAATCTCATTTTAAATTATGAATATATCGAATATGGAGATCAGTCATTAAATATTCTAAATTAAGATAAAAACTGTCATCTATTAGAGGACAACTGGAGAGATAACTTCGTGACCACTTTTGCTAATCTTAAGCAATTGCTTGAACGCTTGGCCGATTTCCATAAAGATTGCTAGGGCAATTCAAGGAAGGAAGAGAAGTTAAATCATTAAACCAGAACGGTAGGATTTCGTGGTAAATTTATCAGATCTAAAATTACATTCATTGCTGAGATAGGACCCCTCCTGAGAGTCTAAAGGTTCTAAAAGTACCATAAACTGCGATCGTAAGTACAGTCCCTATAAAGTATGTACTAAGATGCCCAAAGAATTATACGACAGACAATTTCACTTACCTGGTGAAGAAGTTCCATCCACATCTGATCCATGCGGAGACATAATTCCACCAGTAGATCTCGGAGCTTCCATTTTTTGCATCAGCGCATCCGTCAACGCATCTACTTCCGCTTCGGGATCTGTCGAAAGTGAAGTTGGACTGACCACTGATGGAGCGGACTTTCTAGTTAATCTTCCAGTCCGATAACTACTTGCTGGCTCGGGTCTAGAAAGACCGCCACTGTAAATGCCGCGGCTTGGGTAGTAAGACGATGAGTCGAGATGAACAACGGGGATCGAAACGCCACCCCCACCACTGCTTCCATGACGCCCATGTCCATAACCGGGAATATCTGTTCCTGGCATCATTATATCCGCAGTTGGTCGATATCGGAAATCACTCGGGCCACCCAACGACGCTTGCATTGGATATAATTCTGATACCTAAATAACAAAGCACAGCTATTTAAGCACAACCAATTAACACCCCGTACCTGGCAAAACGGTCGTGATTGAATAAAACCAACTTGAAAGTAACTGAATGATTTTCGGCTGGCGAGCGTGCACCCACCACCGTCCAATCAGACAACAGGAAATTATCCATTAGCATCATTGCTTTAATTTGGAAGTTTTGGATTTTCTTGGAACAAATAAGTTCTGTGATGAAAAAATATGCAATTAAGCATTTCGACACTGCTTTTCGCAAGATCACGTCGTTTAAGATCCGCTGTTCTCAAAATAGTAGTAACACGTGGAGCAATGATAAAGGAAGGTCCGTCTCAAGGAGGATGAATTAATGCTACGCTGGGTAAAATGACCAATTCTATCAAATCTCATAAAACGCTTTTCATGAATTGCCTTTTCTAATAAGTTTATTTTAGAAAATAGTTGTTCTTTCCTAGAAGATCTCGGTTTAAGCAAAGTGAATTTTGTTATTTAAGTAGCATATGTTTTAATATAACAGAGTCAACTTCTTCCGCTGGGCAGTTCTATGAATTCATGGTGAAATACTGTGGCAAGTAGCTTAGTCAGCACACAGACAATCCAACCCCGCACCCAGTAATTTAACATACAATTATTTTAAACGGATCATCACTTTAAGTACTGTGAACGTAAATACATAGGGTTTAAACAAAAGGATCTGGCATTTTTATTGGATTCAGAATACAAACCAAAAATCAATTTAAATCCCAAACAAACATTTAATTCCGACGAAGGTCGACCTATATTTATAATTAACACGTTCTAACTAAATTAACAAAAGTAGGTCAAACTGATATCTTGTTAATGGAAAAATAAGTTTAAGGATTATAAAAATGCTGACCTGTGCGTAGTGAGGAGTTTTCTGAGCAGGTTTTACAGTGTGGTGGTATTTTCTGTCATCAGTAGTCCTAGGACCAGCACGTTCATTGAAAGCACTGTTGAGGTACGTAGATCTTCTTCCGTAAAAGCGATCCGACATCAGGCTGCGTTGCTAGTGTTCTCTATGCCTCCGTTGCTTTTAGTGCGCCTTACTGCCTTAAGGCAACATCTACACGGTGCACTTAGTCGATAGGCCAATGCATTTGCGCTTTCAACCAATCATCACGTCGGGTTGCACTACTGCACGTGCGTGCATGCTCCTGCACGCGTACTTAACAGCACTAGATAGATCAATAGGATTTGTCAAACTAAGATTGGCTAGAGGCTAATTAGGCGCTTTCACAATGAATTGAGGAGAATGATTGAGAAGTCTTGGTGAAAATCTAGGTCAATGGTGCAGAATAATGAGCTAATAGTTGCGATCACACAACTACTGAAGTCACGTAATGAGTAAACAGGCGATAGTATTGGGGAGAATATATGATTTACCAGATGATTTAGACACCATCTTAGGTAAACGATGATAATTTCATTGCATAATCATATTTATGAACCTCTGGAAAATAATATTCCGATAAATAAACTGGCTCTTCTAATTAAATCCTTCACTCATTTGTGGATCGAAAGGTTCATCGTTTATTATTTGATTTGGTCAACATGCGGTAAGTTCAGGCTCACAATGATAAATGAAACACCGTTTCAAATAAATACAACGTTTGATGAAAGCTTTAAATAATATTTGAATATGATCTTAAGTGTGTTTATGACGCTAGTTACAGCCAATGTGAAGGCTCCCTTCCACAGCCAATAGCACTTCAGAAACCAAACTCGTAATTGGATATTGCACTAATTTGTGGACAGGCCTGTATTTTTAAAAGCGCAACTGTTAACATGTAGAAGGCGTGTTACTACCCGCAGTACAATTTTAGCATTACATAAGGATATTGATAGGAAGTACTATTCTATCTAAAATACAATTGTCGTCTGCTGTTTTGTTAAAGTTGACATAATCCTGGTTTTAATTAACTTCCTGATCGAATGAAAGGAAAGATGTCATTACGTGCTCAAATTACGATTGCTACCCATTTCACCCATTTTAAATTTGTTCACCTAATTAATTCAGATACTTTAAGAAATATAACTTTATAATTTTAGGGTACTTTGGTTATAATTTCACTTAAAGAAGTCCAAATTTAGCAACTAAACAGTAAGTCGATGTCAGGGTTTGGCAATCAATTACAATCAAAACATTAGAATTTTGTATGAGGTTTGTCGTTCTAATTTTACCAACTACAAAAGATTGAAATAGAAATATTCGAAAATAAAAATGTGATAAATAAACCAAGGACGAGGCTGTAACAAAAATGTCATTTCATTGCTGAAGAAAGGGGATCATTTATTATCATAGGATGAAATAGGGTCCCATGCATTTAGCACAGGCGTTACAGCTAATAATCAAGTAACAACATCAAATTAAACCAATCAACATCGTTGGGTACCAGAAAAGTTATCCCTATCAGAGATTTGGTCAAGGGCATCAAAAGCATCACCAAATGGTTCACCTCTGCCTTCGTTGAATCCGGAAGAGGTCTCTTCATGCAATGGACTTGAAGTATCCTCTCCTTCTTCATCAACGCTTGTATCTCCACCCTCGTAACCATAATCTAGAGTGTAATCAGGAACTTCACTAGTTTTGCTAGTCTTTAACTGATCTTTCAACACTTGCCCGAAACTTGTCACATCGGTTGTTGTATAGATCGGACTTGCTGTCGTTTGAGTTCGTCCTGGAGTTTCTGCCAATGAATGTGTTTTGGCTAAAAGAGGTGAAAATTGGAATTTTTAGAAAATACATAATCAAAAATAAGCAAAATCTTCCAAAGGCCAAGATAGCAAGCAGTGTTCAAGAGAGCCCATGCAGCAAATGAGCAATAATTTTATGTAAAAATTGTGTCATAAGTGTCATAATTAGAAGATCTAGCACATTCCATTTTTGAAGCGAATGAGTGCATTCATGAATTATTGATGAACGTTTGTCAAAGTGCTTGCTTGTGCATTTCATTAGTACCAGATCAATCAGCCTTTATGCTTCAGAAATCACCGAGACCTAATGCTAGATCGTATTCATTTTTAAATATACAGTGAAAAAAAATTATTTCGATACGTATTATTGATAAGGTAAATAAATGTGATTTAAATAAAGATTAGGGTAAAAGAGGATCTGTTTGGGATAAAACCACCGAATGGAGGCATTAAACCTTAAAGGAGTGCCAATTTTAGATTGTAGAGTTGCATATAAAGTAATAAAAGTGCGATTGAAAATAGGGTACCGATGGACGAGGATTGAAGGTCAGAGTTGAAGAACAGTTTGAGAATTCTAATGAAGATTAAATGAAACTTAAGCAAATAAAGCGACATCAAATCTGGCCCCTCCACATTCCATCACTTTCTCGCTATGCTTTTTCCCGCGTTTTGTTCATTATGGGCTTAATTAGATCAAAAGCGGGAGTAGAATTTCTTGAGAGAGAGAGAGAAGAGTGCAAGACTATCACCAGAAGAGCGTAGTATTGAAGACTTACTTGATGCAGTTGAAGTAAAGAGATCAACCGATATAGTTGGCATAACTAACCAAGCGCAGAAAAACAGAGCCCATCATTTAATAAAATTTATAAAAAAAGGAAATATCACATTTCTGTGCTTTGTTTTCTTTTAGAATGTTATAAAAAAGGAACTTAAGTAATAATAATATATATATGATGCATTTCAAGTCGGTTCTGTCATAGTGAGATCATCAATTTGTTTCTCTTCTATTTACTCCCACTACTTTCTAATTAACTCCAGCCACAGCCAATATGACCAGTCATCTGCGTGAAATAGCCCACATTGGCATTAGTCAGACTGAAAAGTCAAAGGAGCATTTATTCACTTCATGGCGTGATTTATTTTGATCACCACCTCTATTTGTCACACAGCTTTATGCTCACCTTATCTCTAATGTTTCCTAAAAAAGACACACTTGGACTACGCTTCTTGCACTTTAGCGAGACACCGATCTCTTATCAGCATGAAGGTGTCGCTGATCATAGCATCTTGATAATTGTACTAAACAGTTGCTGTTGTCTGTTCACAGTGGATTGACCTTCAAATGCAGATTATAATGAAATAGTCTTTAATAAATCGATCCAGTGCCTTGGAGGCCAGGTACTTCAGCTTGCTCCTTACAAAATCAATAGGGATTAAGTTAAATGTGGATCGACAGACAACCTAAAGTAACAGACAAGAATATTAAGTGGGAAAATTCACGTTTTGGCAGAAACAATGATCGACTTACTTGGGAACAAAGGAGGTGGCGGCGGTTCCGGCATTCTGAGTTTTCTCTCATCGAAACTATGAGTATCAATCTCATCTAAAAGAGAGAAGTCGAAACGAAACAATTATGAAAGTAAATAATTAACTTAATGAAAAAAACTGGCGGTGTGCTCAAAATAACCAAGAATAAATGCGTTTTCAGAACGACAATCTCAGCTAACCTGCTTTCTCTGCGTAAGGCATGACATATTCTCGAAGATCTTTGTCCGGAGAGATCTGAGGCGCGGCCTTTTTCCGCCGACATCGCCAAATCATAACGCCGATTATCAAGCCTAGAAACGGATATGGAATCACGAGGAAATAAAATAAAATGAAAGACTTTTTCCCAAGCACAACAATCATCAACGACTTTAACTACTCTATTTCCGGATGACTAGATTCATGTAAAATAGAAGGACAGCTAAACCGTTACGTTGTGGAAGGCCTTCCTCACAACTTACGATTAATATCTTCAGGAAAGTTGAGCAGATGAATTTCTGGAATTTGCAAAAATGACAGCGCGTTTTCTTCAACCTTAGTTGAGTAATGATAGGAGCCATTTTAATTATTCCTGTTTTTTGAGATCAATGAAATTAAAGTGGCAACAACAAAGCTCCCGATAGCAATAAGTTTCACAAATTTTTTATTCTAAATTTCCGGATAAAAAACAGCCTTCATTGAACAGTAACCGGTTGGTACGAGCGGATTAAACGCGATTCAAGCATTAAAATGAGTAATTTTTTATCTGTTATCCGATGTCTATTAATTTTAATTATAAGAAACTTAAAGCAGAACTCAATTTTCGCATAAAGGAGACCACAAAATACATTCTGATAAAAGAACATTTTAAGTTTCGTAAGGCCAGGCAAGAAAATCACAGTTAAAATTTGATTTTCGGAACAGGTTGTTGGCTGAACAGGTTCGATTATTAAGAACATTGAATGTCTATTTACTCTTTTAATCGCAATATTCCTGTCAGAAATCTTGATGCCAACTTCATAAGTTTGACCTTTAGGACGTTATGCCGCAGTAACAACGAACCCAATCTCTTCACCTGAAGCCAAAAATCCAGATGAAATTGGTAAATGAAAAAAATTAGAACTCTTCTTTAATGTCAAAATATTTTTACTTTTAAGTTGTCAAAATATTAACCAAATTAACGGAGGACAGTAAACCAAAAAGACCTCCATTAAGTGAAGTTAAATATCTCTCTACCCGCAACGAACTATGCGGATTAGAACACTCATAGTATATTTCTCTCAAAAATTATACAATGTAGAGAAAGAATAGATTCGCCATAAGTAACCGCAAAATGCAAAATTACCCAATAAACTCTTTATTAATTTTTTTCGATTATAAATAGAGCAAACGAGTTCGATGGAGATAATTTTGCTTTAAAAACCATACTTGAAAGCCGGGGCTAGAACATTAATTTTTAGTGCGTTTAAAACGCATTCTCCCTACAGTATACTCTTTTATGAGCTCAGTTGATAAGGATTTAACAATTTGGGTCACTCCTAGATGAAGTAACTAACAGCTGAATTACTATACACACGTCAAAATTCATATCTTTAGAATGAGATGATGCAGCACTAAAGCGTTTGGAGGAACCTAGACTTGGGATTTGGTCGACACTATATCCTTCGTGTATTAGATGGCATTCTAACTGGTAGGAATCCAATGAAACGAAACTCAGAACAGTAGTGTTTGCGTTGTTCAAAATGAGCCATTCTGACAGGAAGCCTCTAAGTCAGCCCAACACCCTCATCACTAATAGAATACAGGTCGCTTCTCATGAGTGATAGTTAATTGTTAAACTAATAGAAGCAACTGACGTTTTGTCTTATCTCCCTCAGGGTCTGAGTCGATTGTAGTGATATTTAGTGGACACGTTGATTATTGAGGCGGTAACCAAAATTCACCATATTTCAAGTGTGTAGAAGTTTCTTACTTTATATGCAAAACATCTTATTCAAGTCAATGGGAAGGAAAGCACACTGCAGGTAAATAAAATTTGGAACTTTCCTTGTTTAAAGTCTCTCTGCAAAATAATACTTATTGTAAGAAGTGGACGCATTCAAATAGTTAAATAATACATCATTTGTTGAGCCATAGTGACCATCCAAAAATAGTTATTTATAGAAGCAGATAGACAATTACCTATGAAACACACAATGGCCAGAACGATTCCAACAAAAGCTCCAACAGTGAGATTTGCCCTCATAACTTCCTCCTCACAATACAATCCAAAATGCGTCTCCGGACAGTGGCATACAAATCCTCTACTGTCAACTATCGACGGTTGACAAGTGCCTCCGTTCTGACAAGGGAATCGTGAGCAGATTGCCAAACAGTGACAGCTACTTCCAGGTCCCTCAACGCAACCCGGTCGGCACCTAATGCAAATGAAAAATGATGAGGTTGAGAAAGATGACGTGCATTATGATTGGTTAGAGTTGAGGCTTCTCATTGGTTGGGCTACGCCCATGCAGTCCTGCCAGCAAATACTAACAATAATTAGTTCGCGTGTCAGATTTGGGAAGTTGGTAAAATCGATACTTACAGACACATATAACCTCCAGGAGGTTTCCAAGTAGGGACGCACGTGAGGTCCCCTGCACAACTGGCATTCGTTGGACAGGCAGTAAGATCCGAGCATGCATCAAGATTGGTTCCAAAACTGCTGATACTGATAACCTGACTGTTTATACCGGCTGCTGAAATTTCATCCGAGCTGAGGGGATACCAGTTTCCGCCTATTCGAAGATTTCGAAAACACGTTTCACCGATGCTTGAACCAGCTGGGCGTACCTCACCGTCGCTAAGAGCTGGAGTATCCGGCACGAAGTCTCGTCGAGCCCCTATTAGAATCTGGAAACGAAAGAATATCATGAGTACGTCTACGAATGCTGAAAATGGCATAATTGTCATGCGTACTTAATATTTATTTAAGATAAAAAAACATTTAACAAGAATTCAAGTCAATCAAAGTTATACGTAAGATAGTGAGAGCATGAAAATGAGAAGGAAATTTGGAAGAGATAATTATCTCATGGCTTTGTGAAAGATTTTATTTGAAAACCGTTACAACAGAAGAGCATTCAGTTGTGTTCAAGAATAAGGTTAGGAACTTGCCGTTGTATATATTAATTAAACGAGCTTAGTCAACAATCAAACTCATGCAAATAAACACATGGTGAATTTGGACGCAACCAGGAATCACGTAAGATCATTTGCATTCTAGAACTTTCCAAGAAGAAATGAGTCAAAGTCCCAAGATCGAAAGCACTGAATATCGTAGAACAGCATTTGTTGCAAACCGGTTGGCGGATCATGAAATATGAATGTTGAAACTCCAGCTACTCACTAAATATTGCACAATCTGAACCCTAAAAGATCAAGTCCAGTAAAACTCTTTTAATGCCGTGAATTTGCGCTCAGTATCGTTCTCATGCCCTCTCCTTTGTTAAATGCTATCCACCATATAACAGCTTCCCATGTCCTACCATGGGTTATGGTGATATGGAGAGCTCAATTTTCCGTCGAGAACGTGATGCGATAAGAAATAATTTCTTTTCCTATTAAATAGGTGATTGACTTAAGGGGAGTCGGTCAAGCTGCAACTTTCACCATGCCACTATATCGAACGACTGAACGTTTGGCCAAGTCGTATTGTAAGTTATTTGAACTTTAAATATTACTATTCTCTTGGTATTCGCAGTAAAACAAAAATTAGCGATCTTTAATTGTGAAGGATTAAAAGGAAGCTGCTAGAAACGTCAGTGTAACGAGAAGTCTTGTTGCACTTGATTATTGGATTAGGGTTTGTGCAAAATTTTCCAAAGGTTTCAAAAAGTCAAATTTCATTTGTAAATCTGTAAATGCTTTTTCAAAATGCAACGTGGTTTCTTGGCACTTTAATTCACTTTACCACAACATGAACTGAGCTTTTTCACTGATTTGATGTACTCTAAATCCATTAAATCCAGCAATAAGTGTGATGTTGACTTAATCATCTGATTGAACGAATGAACTTGTTCGAAAGTTTGGATGGAAGATTTCGAAAAGGAAATGCCCCAGTCTTGGTAAATGTACAGATGGGATGACGGAAATTTGAGTCTACAAAGATTCATAAACTATGCTCACAGAAAATGACTGATAAATTGACAGCGTTTGACTGATTACGATAATAATAAAAATAACACTTTGTAAACAGAGAAATGAGAAGTAAAAAAAAACGG
Source organism: Hymenolepis microstoma (assembly GCA_000469805.3). Taxonomy (NCBI): domain Eukaryota; kingdom Metazoa; phylum Platyhelminthes; class Cestoda; order Cyclophyllidea; family Hymenolepididae; genus Hymenolepis; species Hymenolepis microstoma. Next base: position 23,076,797 of record LR215993.1, on the reverse strand, counting down.
AATCGTTTTCTTTAATCTTTTGCTCCTTCAATTCCTTATAAATAGCCTGAAATGCGGACCATTCATAGTAAATAGTTTTTTTAGAACAGAGTAGATTCCAGCGTAATTGTTGACTGCCCACTGTCTTATCACTCCAATAATCTCACCCTCCTCAGCACTGATATTAACTAAATACTCGAAATAAAAGCTGCTCACTTTTTTACCGATGGACATCCTGAGATAGTTGGAAGTTACATCAAGAGGAAGAAAAGCAGCTAATCCTGGTCCTGCACCATCGTCAAGTTCAACAAAAAGAGAAGAGAGAGATCGAAAGACTCGTACTTGATGCCACGCTCCGTCGTTTAATTGGGTTCTCGCTGGAGATACTAGAAGTGTGTTAAAGTCGCCCAAATTCATAGAAACCTCCAGTCGCGTGTTGAATAACCGAATATCCATCGAGGAATTACTGAAAGCGAACAGAGTTCATAAAAAGAACTGATAAATATTGATTCTTGGTGATAAAATAATCAATACTTACATAAAATAATTTGGCTCTGGTCCTCCGAGATAAATCAAAGTTCCATTGGCACTTCGAGTGCGAAAGTCGAAAGTCACGTCAGTTTGAACTTGGTCAATCAACTGATATTTTAGTGTCAGTTCGAGGTAACTTGGACTTGGACCGAGCTCTACAGAGTACTTCGTTTCGATGCACTTTCCCTTCACCCTTTGGTATCCCAGACGACATTTACATACAGCTCGACCACTTTCCACCCAGCAGACGCCCTAGAAAGAGAATTAGACAGAAATATTATATTGAATAATAATGGGTCAATAATAATTAATCGTACAAACCAAGTATTTTGAGGTAATTGCGAGAAATCGATGTAAACAAAGAACCGAGTTGCAATTGCCAGGAGATTCATGAATAATATTCGGACTAAACCCGGTTCATACCAAATTAAATTAAGAGGGGAAGGAAGAAGAACACCATCTAAAGGAATTTTAATTCAACTGTGTGCCGGTGGCGCGGTAACCAATGCGCTTCTCTACAAATCCGAGGTAATATGTTTGCCGTTCATCGGTGCATACCCATTGGAATAGCCAAGTGCATTGGTTCATAACTAGGGTGACAGAATACACGAATCTCCCCCAGAGAGGTATAGTCATGCTAACTTGATATGAGTCTTGAAAATACATTTTAAAAGTGTCTTGGGAGTTACTTATGGTTCACAAAATGTTATTACAAAAGGATACAGATGGTGACTTAATTTGAATGCTTATATTAAGTAAAGCAGTGGCAGAAGCGCTACCGGTCTTACATGCAGTGATTGAAATGAACGCTCACAACTGTAAGATATATATGATTCGCTTTTAAAAGGAAAATACTTATTGCATCAAAAGAGGCACTAAAGTGGAATAAGAATTGGTAAGAAATTATTAAACAAAGAATGTACTACTATTTACTTATAACATTGGAATAATCAATAAAACTTATGATCATTCATAACAGTGCGCCCGAAAATAGTCATTAATTTAATAATTGGATCTTACATTAGGAGCACATATATCCCGACCCTTTTTATTGAGACAAACTGGCGGAGCAGGTACAGCGTTCCCACTGATTTCCCACTGTGCAAGATTCCAGAGTTCGCCGTTAACTAAGACATCTCGAAAGGCGCTTCCAGCAGGAAGGGAATGTGTAGTCAACACTGATGGATAGAGAGAGTTAATATTGGAAACTTTCCGACCTCCCAATTGAAGAGGCCATTGATCCACATTGAGAGCTCGATCGACTCCAAGATTGTACGAAAGAGTGAAGAGGCAATCAACCAAACTGGGAGGATATTCCAGACCATTAGTTTGAGCTATCCCGTTACTTTTGCCGCAGGCGTCAACCATCAAAGTTACTTCAGTACTAGCCTGTAACATAAGAACCAATGATTTAATAGATATTGGCTCACTTCAGAGTCCTTTTACTAACTGAAGTATTTTAAATAGAGAAGCTAGGAAATAAATTCTATTTGTGACTTTAATTATGGAACAGACTATTATCGATCACGGCACCTAACGCTTTATGGAATTTGAACTATTCAAAACTGTATTTCATCGTGATTCTAATCACTACACTGTGAACTTGCTTCATAAATTACCGAAATAAATTGGACTGACTTTTCCTTTTGATCAGTGCTTAAAATAGGTTTACTTTTCCTTCAATGTGACCTAAAGAATGTGCATTCTGAAGTGCATTATGAACTACTCACAAAAACCCAGAAGAACATAGATCTACTAGTTTAAGCCATACCGTATTGCGTCACTTACAAGTGATTAGGCAGGTAATCGAGATGAACTTGATTACAGAGCGAATTTTATCATGTCTCATAGCCAAGTATGGCTATCGCATATTTTATTTTTAAGGACAACGCAGAGCATTATAAAGTCAGGTTTCTTGCTAGCTATCAAACACAATAAAGAAGGTATGGAATGAGACGATGAAATTAGGGGATTTTCGTTCAAATAAAACGATGATCTCACTTAGTTGAGTTATGTGTTAACTATCGAGCCGGTTGGCCATTAACTTATAATGGTTATCAAGTGACATTTTGTACTGAATATCTGCTTGCGAATCACTTGGTTCACAACCTAATTCTAAATCATTAGAGCGAAGTATTTATAAAAGAGTGTGAATGATGGATTGAAAAGAATTAAAGAGTACAAGGATAACAGGAAGTTCCTATCCAGCCACTAACCTTAATCGTATCAGAGGATCTAAAGATTATTACATCTTGTCAAGTTATCTTCCCTAATAGCGACTGTCGTCTCATGCTTGCCTAGTTGGTCGGTTTGTGCGAAGTTATTTCAAATTCCTCAGTATCAACGGGCTTGGTGTTCTATAGGATCTTTATAACTGCAGAGCGGTATATTTATTACGACTAACTCAGATTGCGTTCATGTTAATAGAACAAATACGAATATTGATGAACCTCCCAATCTTGTAGATTTCTTGCAATCGATGATTAAGTAGGGCTCACCATTATCGACCACGGTTATCACTTACACGTAATACTTAAGAAATTTAAATCAAATGACTTTTTTTTCAAAATATCAACTGCTCACCAATTTTTGCCTCAACACAATATCAATCTTGTGCCAACGACCTTCATCCAATCGAAAATTGACAGTGTAAGTAGCCGACATAATATCACTCCTTCCTAAGCTGTAAGCCAAAGTGAGTCTTCGACCTCCAGATTCCAGTTGAAGACCAATAAAATCGGAATACACTACATTGGTTGACAATTGACTAATCGGTCCAGCGTACATTATTAGACCTGGTCGATCTTTTAGGCCAGGAACCATCAATTGGAACTGAATGTGAAGTTGAGCACAACTGCCAATACTCGGAGTCCAAGCGTAGCCTTCATCAGCGAAATAAATTTGTGTTTGTTCGCAACGTCGTCCTGAAAATCCCACCGGGCATTCGCAGTAGGTTGTCTGAGTTCCCGGCATGATGCTAAAAGAAAAGGTGATACAGTTGTGAGAATGAGGGAAGATTTCATGGTTATATTAGTTTATTTCTACCTGCAAAAACCACCATTTAGACAAGCGTCAGGACTCGAACAATCAATAGGTTGTTTAGTGGGAGGGACTGGATCACCACCGTTGCACCAACAGTCAGATAGAATTCGTATGATTGACCCCAAAGTGGATATTCCGGGAGATGGTTTGGTTAGACCAGCAAAGGGATCGGTGTCTGTCGGTGTGGTAATGGTTTTCAGACGCGTTCGACAGCCATGACTCATGCACACAGAATTAGCGGCTTCTTCGGTACCACATTGAAGCTCGACGGCTCCAGAAAGACCTCGTACAACTGCAGCAAGGCTAACTTGAGTGTTAGTGGTATTGGTTCGCAGAACTGTAGTGTAGTCATCAGCATTTTGATAAATAGTGTCAATAATTCTGAAACAATAACAATGCACAGCTCGTCTCTTACTAACAAAGCAAATTTTTGCTTTGAATATCAACACAAATAAAAGACAAGCGTTTGGTTTACGAAAAAGAGTTTAATTTGAGAAGATTTACGGTGCATTGCGCTATTCTGAACGGTTATTCTCCTAAATTGATCTGGGTAAGCTATCGAATGAAAGTGAGGCGAGAAGAGGATAGCGAAGTTATCACGAAATATATTCAGTAATTACCAATATTATTTGGCTGATAGAATACACAGTTTTGAGTCACTTGCAGTCTACCATGAGTGGACACCATATCTAAGTTTGGTAATGTAAACTGATATAAGATTTAAAATTGTTAGAAGTTGGCTCACAACTTCACAAGGGGGAAAACGCACTTGTACACAGTGTCGAAATGTAGTGAAAGTAGGCCATAGAGCCATCTTCATGGAGTTACTCTTCGTGGAATCTATGGCTATGGACGAGATGGGCGTCCCGATTCACATTTTTCATTCTTCCAAGTCCATTTAATTGAACGCATGCCGCACTTGTATTTACTCGATATTTCGACCTGACTCCCTAGGCTAATATTCGTCTGCTACCTTAACCGTTAACATAATAAAGTTTTTGATAGGACACCGACAAGCATTACGCGAAGATAGAATCCATATTTTGTCTAGGGTTGAGTCGGTGACGTCTCGCAAGTAGCCATCAAGGCGTCCGCGGATCTTGGCACTATTTGGGCGCCCTGTCATTAGTGACATTCTTACGGCTTGTCTGGGCAAAATTCTTATCGACTCGACTGTTTGTTGAGCTCCAGCATTTCACTTAATAAATCAGATCTTTATGCTAATGTCTAGTAAGGGTAGTCGGACTTTTGAAAATACAAAAAGATCCTCTTTTAATCTTTTATCTTATTCTAATTGAACCAATTATCGAAGATCACATAATCATCTTATTAGTGTTATTATCGCATCATAAATTGAAAGTGTTCGATAAGAAACAAGAGCAAAATAATAATACATTGTATAATATATATTATAATATAAAAATTTAAGTACTTTTTTACCTTCCCGGAACTTCGTAAGGAGATGAATGAACTCCAACAAATACGTTAAAGTCCTCACCGATTTGTTCAACCGGAAATACTGCAATTGTATTCTTTTTAATTCCAAGCCGTTCAGCAATAGCTGAAGTCAAGCGCTCTCTCGGAGTGAACTTAATAAAAAGGAAAATTTGTCACCGTATCAACTATGTTGAAGTTCCAGTTATGTACCCATAATAAAACCTTACATTAGAGGAATTAGACCGTTCCACAAACCATTCCCACGTGGCCTTTTGGATTCTAATAATAATTCCATTAGTGAAACCGCTGCCAGGAATCCAATTTATACGGATATTAAGTGAACTGGTGGCATTTGGGAGAGCTTGATTGAATCTTGTGGAAACCGCAGCCTCGACAGAGAAATCACCAGGTGGTGAAGCATTCACGAGATAGAGAACACCATCATCGGCCACTCTAGAAAATATCACGCAGTTAGTTTTGGCCAAATATTATGTTAAGCACCTAACTCAACTGACTTTGAGCTATTTTGTAGCAGCCTGCCCTATAATATGGTTGAATTTGAGGCGACGAAGGATAAGAGCTTCCCACCCTAACTGAAATGATCGCATTAATAAAATTTTGACCTAAAAGCTTGGGGAAGCCAATCTCAAATCCCCGAATCGTTAACCTGCCAAGCCGTAGTTACTCAAAGTTGGAATATAGACTAAAATTTTAATCGGGAATGGAACTGTAGTTTGAATACATTGTGAACATATAGTCTAAATCAGCTAGAGAGACCAAAGATCAATGACGGAATGCAATACTTAGCTAGAAGATAAGGAGAGGATACCCAGTGCTCAGCAGGGTAGCCATCAATTGATGAAGTCAATTAAAATGTCTTCAACTTCACAGCTAACACATAAGGCTTAGTTAGTTAATGACAGTGTAAAGATATAGTGCTTAAGGCCAGGAATAGACGTTATTTTGAGTAGCATCGCAAATCAGATCGCTGACATTTCCTCAGTGTTCCTTAGCGTTTACAAACATACATTCTCATATCTAGCCCGTGGGGTGTGCAATAGACTTACCTCCACGTGGTGCACCCTGGGAAACGTATACTCATACGGCAAAAAAGTCTATAAATCGGCAGTTGACTTCAAATTACTATGAACAGCCTGAAACGAAACTCCAATAGGAGAAATCGTCCTTGTCAGGGCGAACCACAACTTCTGCACATCCTTCAGTGGAATGCTGGAGGGATGTCATAAGACAAGAAGATTCAAATCCAGAAAATTCTGGATACCTATAACATAGACATATTCACAATCATGGAATCCAACCTTACGGATGACAAACTCACATACCATCAATTTCCAGGTTACACCTTGCATCTGCTACCTAAAGACCGGCAAGTGGCAAGTGGAATATTGACTGAAGTAAAAGAAGGCCTCACATCACATTGAGAAATAACCAAGAGTATGGGCTCAATGCAGGATATATGTGAAATAATCAGATTAAATGTATGGAAAAGTCAAAACCACATCAAGATGTACTCGGTCTATAATCCACCCCAGAACAGACCCAACTTCGATCTTCTTAACATCTCCCACAAAACTGTAGTACTTGGAGACTTCAACGCCCATTCCACCAGATGGAGCTATAAGAACAGAAACACAGCTGGGAAGGAAATCGAAAGCATACTTAACAGCAGTCCTCTAGAACTTATTTAGAGCGATGAGGATCCTGCGACATATCTCCACTACGATGGAACCAGAATAACTCCTGGCTTGCTTCTGGTTTCAAGTGACATCAGCGAGCTCACACGACGCGAAATATTCGACGATCCTGGATCTGGTCACAAACCAGTCATTGCTAGTATTACCATCCACTCCAAATCCATGACACCCAAATGCCAACCAAAGTATTGTGGAAATTCAAGAAGGAAGACTGGCCTAAATTTACAAACCTTTTGGAAGCCGAACTAAACGCAAGTCCTATCAACTAAAATCAACATCCTGACAAACTATGCAACAAATTACCAATAGTATAATCAAATGTGCAAGGAAAACTATTCCTCGCGGCAAGGTTAAACACTATAGAGTGTTTTGGTCTAAAAGAAAACGGTAAGTTATTCGCAACACTGCTGAACAGACTGGAAAAACGGAAGACCTACAAGCCTGGAGACGGCAGTCAGCTGTCCTAAGGCAAGCCATCTTCAACAGTTTCATTGCAAATATTAACTACCAAAATGATAGCCAACGCACATTCACATTCCTGGGTAACCTCCTAAACAACAAGAAAAAATCCAAGAAGGAACCAATACGCTTGAACAATAAACTGCCTACTACCGACTCCGAAATGGCTAACTCTTTAGCGAGGTTCTATTCCAACAAACAAAAGAAAAACCCATTTGCCAGAAACTCTTCAAGAGATATCAGGAAACAAGTAGCGAAATTTGATGAAATTGAGGAAGACACAGCAATACCACATAAGGTACTTACACTGAACCATTCAGTTCTCACGAACTCAATGCTGCCATAAAACAGCTAAAATGCAAAAGGTCTCCTGAAAAAGACTGTATCCACCCGGAATTTCTAATTAGAATGGGACCAAAAGCCAAAGAAATCTTGTTGACACTATTCAACAAAATATGGGAGACCAGTCTTGTACCTATCCAATGGAAAGTTGCCATAGTAATTCAAATACTAAAAAAGGCAAAGACCCTAGCAACTTTGATAACTATAGGCTAAACTTATGGAAAGAATGGTTAACACAAGGTTGGTCTGGTTCCTTGAAACCAACAACATTCTTGATAACGAGCAAGCAGGTTTTAAGCCACAAAGATCAACAAACCAACAAGCGGCCACGCTCTTCTAACACATCAAAGATGCCCTCGATGCTAGAAATACTCTTACAGCTGTACTCATCGATTCAAACCAGCATATGATCTAGTATGGAAAGAGAACTTAATTCTGAAATTGGCGAAGATAGGGTATAAGACATAACATGCTAAACTGGATAAAAGCATTCATTGGACAGAGAACATGTAAAGTCAGATACGGAAACGATCTGTTCAAATCGAACCATTTAAAACAGGCCTACCACAGGAACTGTTACAAGCTACTCTCATTTCAACGTCTTCATCAATGACAGCTGAACTGGTACAGACAGTTACGGGGGTTAAGTGCTTACTTTATGCAGATGACCTTGTTCTATGGTATTCCGCCCCCAAGAAGAATGCTCAGAAGAGGACTCAAACTATTAGTTAGCTGGTTCGACAACAATGGTATGGTTATCAAAACACCGAAAACCGCATGACAAACATTTTCATTGGCCCACCACAGCCTAAATCCGCATTTACTGTGGAAGTGTACTCCTCTAGAACAGATCAACGAGTCCACCTATCTCGGATTGACGTTTGACACAAAATTAACATGGAAAAACCTACTGCGCATTCCCAGTGACACATTTTGGAGCAGCTACTAAAATAGACCAAGACACCTAAAAATGCAATAGAACTGAAGCAAAGATTACAAACAGCTGACAAACCAAAAAGCTTCTCTTTACCCCAAAACCCATTTGCAGATAACGAAGTACCATTTTGCATCGAACTTATTGGCCATTTCATGAAAGCAGATTATTGGCCCTTGAGACAATTAATGTAAACTATCCTGCAGATTAATGGCTCCAGGTCTTCACTGGCGGGTCATACGTAGAAAACCTAGCAGACTTTGGTGCAGGAGTTTACTCTGAACTATTCACTTTCTTCGCAGCAGTGGGAAAAAATAGATGTGCATTCGAAGGTGAAATAGAGACCACAAAGATAGCCTTAGACCAATTTTGCTGCGTAGAATACTAAATTCACTAACGCGGTAATTCTTTCGGACTCACAGTCAGCAATAGAGTCAATTGGTAGCAGAGAAGCACCCAAAACAGCTGAGATCTACGAATGCAGAAATCTGTATCAGCTACTCAAAGAAAAAAAACAAAACAATAGTTCTTCACCGAAACCCTGGACACCGTGGCATTATAGACAATGAGCGCGCTGACACATTTGCTAAGAAGGGGACCACAATTTTATAAGCCATAGACCGGCCAATATCTTTCTACACAATGAAAACCTTAATCAGGAGAGAATTCACGACTTCAAGATGCAACGAACTTAAAGCCCGAACAAAGGAGAAGCAGTGGACAGCGGCACTCTCCAACATAGCCGACTGGCCTAGACTCGAAGCTGTTGCAGAATTTAGACTGCGTACCGGACACGATTGCCTGGTAAAACATCTTCACAAAATAGGAGTATACCAACATGCCCCTATGTGACCTTCAGGAGGAAATGAAGAAGACCCATCTGATACGGTGTCCAGCCCTACAGACAACGACGGAAACCCAGAGATACTGGGAAGCCAGAAGTCAACTAATGGGCTAATGATAACTTTGATATAATATAATAATATTTGATATGATAATAATAATAATATCTAGCACAACACGTTTATTTTATCGTTGTCTATAAATAGGGGGAGGAGGGGGGGGGGGGAGGAGGGAAGGGGTGGTGAGACATCTAACATTTCAATGGATGGTTCACTAGAACTAAGACAGGCACTGTAAACGACGGCCTTAAGAAATAAAACCGGTTCTCATCCTTGGCCGCATGAATTACTGCAACGATATTATCATTAATCCCACAGATAAAATGACTCAGAGTAAATACCTTTCTCTATTCAATATTGCTTACTTAAACATGAGGTCATTCTCATTTTGAGGAATAAATTTGAAAACTCGATTGATTCGATCACAACTATAAACTTCCGTCACTGGCATTGCAGCAATTGGCATATTCGGTAGGGCATTTGCATCTGGATAGGAAAACAAAATTATTAGATAAGATTTAACCTTAGAGGAGAGTGTAATAAGGAATGAAGTAAAACTTACAAGGCCATCGCCACGTGTCTACGAAAGAAGAAAAAAATGGAGAAGGTGTAAAGAGATTTAATATTTTCAAAGTAGTACTAATAGAATGCTAGATTAAACCGCTAACAATAATGAAAGATTGTTTTTGTCAAAATTCTCTTATTATTAAATCACAATTTTTTGGAAGGTTCTTTTAACACTTACGCTTTATTAGCTAGAATAAATCAATACGATCGGCCAATCCACGCACTTGGCATCCACCGATGAGCATTGATCTCGTGTCCTTTAACCTATGTATCACTTGCAAGTAATGTCTTTATTTGATTTTACACAGATTTGTAAATAAACATTTACTGAGACTTTCCATTATCTGTCTTTCAATTTGTGGGGTATGCGATAGACTTACCTCCATGCGATGCACCCTGGGCAACGTAAAGTCATTCGGAGAAAAAAGTTTGTAAAACGACAGTTGACTTCAACCTACCATGACTCGACTGTATGTCATATTGCACCACTTCCACAGTACTCACCTCACCTTACCCTTTTCTCTACCTTTGTGTCTGTCTCTCTCTCACATCCATGAATCACTCTTCTGTTCTCCCCTCTCAACTTTTTGTGAATTTGATCCTCCTCCCCTCTGTAAAGCCAGAAGTCAACTAAAGTGCTAATGATAACTATCATAAAGCCTGCCATTTGATATAAATAAATCTTTCAATTTGTAACAATTAAAAGGTAATTAATCCTATTTTAATTTTTTTCTTAAAGTCACTAATAGCGTAGTATTGGCTGGCATAACCTACCTGATGGAATAAAAACTTCCACATTTCCCTGTCCATTTCCTGGGGCAGGAGGGTTGTCGGTTGTCACTGTCACCGTCAGTGTTGAAGTGGCTGTTCGGGTCAAACTCGGAATGGAAGCAATTATTGGTACGGAAAAGCATGAAGTTCCTTCAACTTCCCGTGAGATAGTTGTCCGCAATGCAAGACTGAATTTTCCGGCTGTACTATTGATGATTTCGAAAAGTCGTAATGCCTGGGCAGAGTAGGAGCTGATAGCATAAGCGATTTCAGTTAATGCATTTGGGTAGTCGAGATCTCTACAAAACAAATAATCTGTCAGAGAATTCGAATTCTTCTAACAATCATTTATAATTCCTAACATTGCTTGAATGAACTGAGGTAAAACTGGGGTTCCTGGGGCGGAATTATCGGGGACAAGATATCCCGTAAGTTCATTTGTAGGAATCATTGGTCCTTTGGTGATCACTGTAAGAGTCAACGTTGTTGTGGAAGTTAGAGAGGGCATCAGTTTATCGTTGACACTTATGATTATGGGCCAGAGAACTTTGCCGTCTTTGTTCGAGGGAAGAATTGGAGAAGGCACAGGAGAAGTGTCTGGATTCTTTAAGAGCTCTAGAAGAGTATCCCGCTCCAGACGTGATATTAACCGAAGACGAGCCTATAAGGAATTAAAAATGCGCAGAGGATATAGAAATGCTAGCATTAGAATAAAGAGAAGAAATACAGCCAATTTGAGGTTGGCTTACGATAGAAAATATTCTCAACATTTGCATCATCTCAAAAATTAGTAGAATCCATATACAAATCGCAGCTAAAGTGGTGGGAGAGTAGAGTTCAACGTAAAACACACAGAGTCGATTTTTCTAACGTATACATTGCGTTAGCACAAATGATAATGACTGTTGCATTATACGAGGTGATGACCCCAAGAAAACCGAATCAACTGACCTATCTCCCTCTCCACTTTACTACTTACCACCTACCATGTCAGTAATTAAGAAATCCTTTTACATTCTTAGAAGGACTTAAATCTAAGTCTTTCTAAATACCATCCGTCCAGCTTATCCGAATAATTCTTCACTGCTTAAAATATCTATAGATCTTGAGATGTCGGAAGTTTACCAAACAGTTCTACGAGAAACTCTCCTTCAACCTCAATAAAGAAGACTTAGAGTTGGAGAGTTAAGACTATAATCATCCTCTACTCTAACCATTTGTTTTCAGTTTGCATCTAAGTTATCATATAGGTTAATCTGATTTCAAGATCATCATCCAAAGCGATAAAAACAGTCTAACCTATTCTCAAATATTCAAGTAAGAAGAGCAATAATTTCATAAAATAATAAAAGTAATGAATTTTTTAATAGATATTCTTGTTTTCAAATAAACGCAACATTTTATTAGTACAGATATGATTTCTCTTAAAACGATTCTTCTTTTTATTATTACTTTTTTCGATAAATAACCATCCAAATTAAAAGTAGATCTAAGGGAATTTTTCTTACTGTGTTTTCAGTGATCGCATCGATACCGAACATTCCATTTGCGGATGACTTCGAATCAATATGGAACCAGAAGCCTTCATTCACAACATCTACTGCTGGTGCTTGAAGAGAAACAAGTGACATGACCCCCATTGTCTGATCGAGTACCTCGCCAGGGCCTGTAGAAGGTTGAGCTTGAATAATTGGTGGATTGTCGTTAGCCTCAGTGACCACTATGTGAACAGTTGCAATCACTCGATTGATGTGGTTTGAATCGAAAATGATTACTGTCAGATTTTGAGGCCCAGGTGGAATCGAGGGGTTGTCGTCAACGTTTAGCTTTTGCAAAGGCTGCAAAAGATAGAAACAAAAAATAAAATAAAATGAACATGCTGTTTGCTTTTTTCCTAAATTTTTACCAGTATAGGTGAATTATTCTGGATAGTATAAGGAAAATTGCAAAGAGCTTTTGTCTTTCAACATGGTACATTTTGCTATAAATTCGATAAAGATTTAAAGTCAGCCCTGGACTCATCTGTAGTACCCTCCCGCCCCCCCCCCTCCCCCTCCACTTTGTCCTAACTTTGCATTTTGAAGTGTTTCCACGTCCACTTCTGCTTAGGAGATGTCTGTTAAATCCATGGCGACCTATGTGTATCAAGCTCGAATGAACGCTTTTATTTATTTTACCGTCGTCTAATTAAGGGTGCAATGGGGCTGGAAGATTAGATCTATTGGTAGTATTTCTCAAAATTCTGCAACAGTGATTCACAATGCCGCCGAAGTTCCTCTATCCATGTCTATTTTTTGCAGTTCATACCATAAGCAATCTGGGCTGCCAGGTATATATCGCTTTAAATGTCCTAATTAGCTGAGGGAAAGAGGGATAAAGCTCGAAAATGATGACCTTCTTTGATTTCAAGATTTACACCTTTTCCCTTGGGATATTCTTGAATGAAGTGTTTTGAAAGTGTTAAATTCTGCAAAAGCAAAGAGTTTAAGAATTGTTAGACGATATTTAAACTATAAGAGGACATTTGAGAGTTTATGAGGATAGTAGAAAGTGAACATCTGGAAACCTATATACTGATCCACATCTCCCATGTTCACAAGTTTCAGAACTGTTAACTGGAACATATTAGGACTTGTAGCTAATACCATGCTGAAATACTGGTGTCAGGCGTCACTGAAGAATAGCCATGAAGTTCCTTTTTGAAAGTATTTTCCAATACTCACCCTGCGTAAAGAGATAACATCCTGTCCAGAAATTCATTTGAATTTCGCTACTCCTTTCATTGACCATTCTGTTCATTTGGTTAGAGCGATAGGCCGCTAACCAGTGACCCCTGATTTTGTAAACGCTGCATCAAGCACTCTAACGATCGTTTATCAGTAAGCGCGATACATAAATTAATTGAAAAATAATTAAATCAACTTAGCAATAATTTTGAGATAGTGAATGCCTTCAATTTACTCTGATGCCACAAGCGTCAATATTTGGATTGTAGACTACTCCGAAGTAGGCATTTGCAGAAGAGAGAATACAGGAGTGCTTGCCGAAATCCGTAATATCAAAGTCCTGAATGTAGATTTCAAAGACGTCAACTCCAACACTGGCCGTCTCTGGAACTGTTATACTGAATTCCCTAAGGAAGTAAAAAGGTAGATAAAAATTCATTCATTATTCACCACCAGAGTAAGTCCAGACAGCTTGACTAAATTTTCTTTAAGATATGATGTTGGATAGAAGGAGAAGCCTTTAAATATTTTTATATAGAGACTGTCGCTTGGACAGAATTAAAAGTCTCTCAGTATCTCGAAATTATAAATAGGATTTTAGTAGAGGGGGTGGGAGGGGGAGTTTTCAGCTGACTCAGCTGCACCATGCTTTCTATGAAATCGACAAATTAAAAGCTGGCATTAAATATTCAAAGTAAAGAAAAAATGCCTACTTAAAAATGGAATGAAATGGGTGACCAGGATTGGTTTAACACCTACAACCATCTATAAAGGTGATATCCAAGCTCTTAGTGTCTGGCCATAAGATAGTTGTCTTTGGCACTCGGTGACTTGAGGACAATTAACTTCCTCCTATCGCAGGGTGTGCACTTTTTGTCTATTGACACAATACATTATGGCTAAATATGCTCTTTGAGGTCTTCTGGATGTTTTGAGCATAAATTCCAACGCGTTCGAGTAACGATGAACGTAAAAATTGGTACTATCAACCAATAGTTTAAAATTACCCATTACATATTTTAACTGAAATAGAATGAATTGACGAAGTGGTTGATTGCAAAAGTTAAAATTCGAGTTTTTTAATCTTCATTAGTTAAGATTAAAATTTTATTGCCAAAAGAATCATTGCGACTACCACATACCAATACATTTTAAAGACAGGGAGTTATGAAATGTAGCCAAAATTCTCGAGGTAATCCTAACCTAATGGTCGAGATATTCAAAGTTTGCAATTCTTTCCTTTGAGTAAATCCCAATTTGAAACTCATCCATATTCCTGCTAAATCTATTGCTCTGCTCAAATCTAATAAACAAACACGCCTATTAGGAGTACAAAGTTGGTCGCCAGCCTGGATACTTCTGCTTTACTTTGATGAGCTCAAAATGGAACTTGTTAATCAGCAATTGGTAAATCTAGTCGTGAAATTATAAGCAATGGAGACTTACGGCCCTCCAACAATGGTAGGAGCCCAATCATTGACATCCGTAATTACAACTGTCAGGGTTCCACTGACACTGTAAGCATGTCCTGTTGTAGCTGGTGGTCTTATGTTCGTGGCGATAATAGGGATGAAGTACATTTTTTCTGTTTCCGCTTCGAAGTCGAATACCTAAACTCATAAACTCAACTCCGAAATTCAACTTACAGTAAGAGGAATGAGGGAACCAGATTCAGTGATTCGAAAATTTTTGTTGGCTGTGACTTCTGCGTAAGTTGAGATTGCATTCAGTTCGAAATCAGCGTCAGGGGCTGACAAGACACCACATTCAGTTCCAACAGGAGAGTTTTCTGGACAACCGACCATCTGATTGGGAAAGGGCCATCGAGGGTATTGATTGTTGATGTCAATAAGATTAACCTGAGCTTGCGAATAAGAAAGACCCTTTTGATTGTTTGCGATCACAGAGACTCTGCATATCTGAAATGAAGAGTTCATTAAGTGTTTTAGTTTTGGTTTAGGCTAATTCTAAAATTAAAATTATTGTTGGTTAAATATCGCGTTCACCAAATCGGTCGTTCCATACGATGTATCCATAGATTAATAACATTGCAGAACACCTCTTCGTGGATAATGTCAGAGCTTATAGTAAAAAGGTCATTAGAGTTATCTTCGCGGACAATTGGAATGACAAAGGTGTAAGTCATCACGGAGTAAAGATATGCTTGAAATCCAAGTCTTTTTGAGAGGATACCTTTAAACCTGCACGCACTCAAAGGATTGGTTAAGACGACTTCATGCGGATGATAAATACGTGTTCGACAAGAATGAGGACGAAATGTGGATGTTGAACCCAGCAGAGAAATCTGGTTCAAATGCCTACGCTGGAAATCACGTGTGGACATTCAGCACAATAAAATCTTTAAAGGAAAGCTCGATGAGTTGATCAAAAATGAAATAATTAAATATGAACTACCAACTGGTAGAATCCTTTGTACAACAAATGGATGAGGTAAAGAAGCTGAAGTGGACGAGAGAAGATGAAATAAGTTTCATCAAATGTAAAAAAATTACATTTTTTGCTCAATGCCATAGAATTATTTCGTGCGGAGAACCGGACAGATTTCAAGCTTCACGTGAAAAGACAGTGAAACGATAATGTAAACAATTCGGTTATTGGCTGGTATGGTCAGTGTATTATGACTATTTCTAAATGTCTGAGCAAATAAAACAAGGCCAAACACGCGGAAGATATGGGAGACTATATTTGATACAACAGAACTGAAAAACGAATGAAAAAGCAGTTGACCTGATGATTCCTTGACCCGCTGTCGCATTGCCATTTGTTAAGACGCTTCCTCATGTCTAAACGTGATAAAATCGTATATCTTTCCAATGAAATTAAGTAGATAAATGCCCTGAATATTCAATTCAATTGTTTAATAGCAAAAAGTATTGCGAAAATATCCATGTTTCCGTAATTGGTATTATTTTCGCACCAGATATTCAAGATTTAAGTTACGCGAGAGCACAGAGCACATTGGAAGACAGTATGTGTTTTTGATAGCGAATTTGTTTGCCTAATCGTTTCCACTCCTTCCAATGGGTAGAGAAGACACCTGCCTATATCTATCACGTCGAAATAATGTAAATAATGTAAGATCACTTCGTCATCTCAATTATTGGGAAAAATGTAGTGAATTGAGAAAACTGACCTTTCTTAAATCAACAAAACCTGTCAGTAGGCACTGATCATCGTAGATGAGCATTTGTGAAATACTCATTTATTAAATAGTGTATAACTCGAATCCGAGATCAAAATATGTGAGACTCTTTATTACCATGGTATTGCTCTAAATGCGTTTTTGACACGCCCCTCCCTTCCCGATTTGTTTACTGAAGACAGCTGCTTCCATAATTGAAAATTTTAACATTTTTAAAACTATGCTACTTAATTCACATCTGTTTTAATGGGATTAAAAAATGTGATCTCGAGGGACTTTAAGTGAAAATTGTAAATCACGAAGCTGCCGACTGCGTGAGAATATTCACGGAAAATAAACCACGTTTTCGCAATAAAGATTGACAAGGAAGTCCGGTTTTGTAGGAGGTAAAGACGTTTTAAAAGGCACAAAACAGAATGCCATCTTTAACACAGATAGCAGATAGAATAGGAATCTTTTCAAATATCCCTTGAAAATCAGAGACACTTTTTCTGAGCTGGCATGAGAAGAAAAGATCCAAATCCCATTGATCAAACCTCCTCACTCCTCTCCCACCCCCCATCCTCCCATCCCATAAACAACTTCCTCTCAGCTACAGGTGCAGATTCGCTTTTTCGCTTATTATAAAGTATACCAACTCTGCCAATAAAAGGACACATTACTATTATTGCTCGATTTATTTCTTTTAACTTAAACATTAAAGTACTGGGAAGCCGAATCGAGTATTTTTGGTATAGTTGAACGAACTTTACCGCATTATCAATCGTTGGTTTCCATGCTTATTAGACCGCTACAGTTTATGGCTAGGCATGTATCTAATCCTGTATAAACAAATTTATTGTCCATAAAAAAACTTTGAAGTTTTTCTTCATTGTCTGCGAAAGTGCAGGCAGATAACGGCACTAGTGGGCACTTAGAAATACGGCCTCGAAAGCCTATTTTACCTTAACTTTTATGAAAAACCTTACAACTTTTCAGTGTCAGTGTTGAAAGAGATGGGTGATAGACTTTGATGCTTTAAATAACCAAAGCCTAACCGGTTGTCCTTCAGGAAGGTCACGCGGCATTCCTTTGATTATTCTCAGTTCACCGGTCTCAGAATTAATGCTGAGATAACCCATGCGGTAACCACCAAGGGAGAAAGTCAGCTTTGCCGGTGTGTTGGGATCCATTGCGGTAGGCTGCAATTGATAATATTTTAAAATACAAAATATTAAAATAAAAAATATATTGATTAAACGTAATAAAGCCCAGTTTAATGAATCTGCAGGTAAGCAGTTCTTTCTGTAGGCAAAATTGATAGGGTTCATGATAAGAGTAGATGGACCTCGAAGTTAAAAGTGCTACTGTGCTACACCAAAACCAACCTAAGCACTTGTCGAGACGCAGTTTACTATGGGCAACAAAAGTAGACGGATCATTGGAAAACACCTGGAGGCCATTGGCTAGATAGAGACATTACCTAATTTACATGTTTCTACTGGGTTATGTTGTTAAAATGTCTGCTTTCTTTCAACACACATGCGCTCTTTTACCTCTACTTATGTATATCCCAGTCTCTTTCAACTTTCTTCATTCTTCTATCACCTTTATTAACTTACCTCGTTTCGACTCACAATCATAAGGACTGCTAGAATTACATCGATATTGTACCACCATTATTAAGGTAAATAAGGAAATATGATAAAACTGGTTGGCTTACTGAAGGATCTAGAGAGGGAGTGGAGAGTTCAATCACAGAGTAATTGTAATGACTTTGTGAAAACACTGGCAATCGGTCATTTGAGGGAAGAATATTGATGGTGATCGGGGAGGATATTTCACAGGCGCCATCATTTACAGAAACAGTGTATTGCTGATTCTATTGAAAAAAAAAATAATTATAGACATCTTACACTGTGTATATTTTGGTACATATTGACCTTGAATGGAATAGCGCTATTAATTTTATTCCGGTTCTAAGTATTTTGGTTCAACTAAAATAGAGTTCTTTGAAAAGTCCAGGACTTCACTAATAAGATCCATTTTACATATAATTTCTCGGTGGACTTCACGTCATTCCATTTTCACTCGAAAAATCAGTTGTTACTTCATATTGAGCCAGACCTTTGGTGACCTTTAAGGAGGTTATTTTGCAGCCATTCTGAGCACACTTTGCACTGCTTTACCCACCTTATCACATCACTTCTACGCTCTGTGTGGGGTTGGTTTACACGGCAATACAGTCCCCTTATTAATGTTTGATTAAATTATTAATAAGTAGACTATCTTAAATTCATCTTTGCGTTTTAAAATATAACCATCCATATTTATATTGCTTTGTAAAGATTCCACAAAATCAATATAATTTTATTGTTAAAGTGCATCCATACCTGTACTGTGGCTAATCCTAGTGGTCGAGCGACAATGATCATACCTGTTGCGGAGTTAATCGCAAATTCGTACTCCGTTCCAGTTAAAGTGTAGGTGAGAATTGATGTGGCATCCGCATCAGTGGCCATAATCTGTCCAATCTCCTCACCCACCCCAACCGCTTCCGTGACATTAAACTCAATGGGCGTGGAAGATATATGTGGACAGTGATCGTTTTGATCCAAAAGATGTATTGTCAGTGGCAATTCGCCTAGAATATTAAAACAACTTTATTTTTCCTATAGTATGCATTCAGTTAACTTAACAGAATAATTAACTTACCAGAGTTAGGTCGACCGTGATTGGCAGCAAATGAGGATGGAGCACTATCCTCAGCCTTGACCTTAAGTACGTAATTTTTCTTTTTTTCATAATCAAGCGGTGTTGAACTGGTCTTAAGCAAATCGCCAATAATTAAAAAATTTATCGCGTCCGTGGTCTGCATGAGGGAATACTTCACCTAAACGAAAAAAAGCTGTGTCATGTTAAATGTATCGTTGCTTGTCTCTTTTGGTTTTTCTCGCTGGTAAATTGTGACTAACCACGAATATATAACTCAACTGACCAACAAATTCTGAATATAATAGACGTGGACCTTAAATAAATCGAGGCATCAAATTATAAATATTGACCATTTCGACTCCAAAATGTGAACTCTCCCTATTCGAATTACAGACTACTCAATGCTCATGATTTCAGTTAATGTAGGACTGCTGGTGTCCTGACATGTCCCGTCTCATAACCAATTGGAATGTTTTATTGTGTTGCCGTATTCAGATGCCCTCTTGTGACTAAAATTTGCTTGTTGCTATTTCATGGGTAAAAGAAAAATAAATAGTATTATTATGCATACGTATTTTAAGGACAAGTAATACCTGACTGAATGTAGGAGTCGGATCCATATCCGCTGCAAACAACTTCAGAACAGTCGTTCCAGGTGAGACATTTTCTACAAGTTCTACTTCCGACAGACTTGACTGATCGATAAACTGGGGTACCATATCGTTAACATCCTCCAACTGAAAAGTTTTGACCGCGTCTGAGCAAATATCACCCCAAATTGGATGAGTCGGCTGTTGACAAGTTCGTATCCTTACCGTGTATTTATTCAATCGCTGATAAAGGAAATTTGATCCCGAATAGAGGGTCAGTGTCGGGCGGTTTTCAGGGAAATAGATGATCTCACTAGTGAAAGGGGGAGGACTGTTGACCCAACCGGTCTGTTCAAAGCCTCCCGGTACGTGGGTGATTGAATATTCATAACTGGCGCCTGGCCATGGAGTAGCACTCGCTTGGACTAAGGCCATATTGCTGGCATTTTCCATAAACTTCTCAGCTCTAAAAGCAGAATCAGATGCGACGAGGTGAACTAATTTCTGTTAAGTCAAAATGCATGAGAATGTTGAAGGATATTTTAACCATAACGTTGCTCCCTCCTTAATGCCTAGTGAGCCTAGTTCTTATTCCTCACTAATAGTTAAAGAATAATGAGATCTCCATTTAATACAGTCCGAGCAAACTTTGCATTAAGCAATAGTTACTAGGTTTGGAGAAACCAACAAACAAAACTTGAATACGCATATTGTAGTCTCGGGATGATGAATTTTCAGGGGTCGTTTCC
This sequence comes from Hymenolepis microstoma, assembly GCA_000469805.3. Classification (NCBI taxonomy): domain Eukaryota; kingdom Metazoa; phylum Platyhelminthes; class Cestoda; order Cyclophyllidea; family Hymenolepididae; genus Hymenolepis; species Hymenolepis microstoma. The sequence goes on along the minus strand of LR215993.1, from coordinate 23,056,196 downwards.
AAGTCGTTTATTACACTGTTCAGTATGCAAGCTCAAACCACTCATGGCAGCTTGCCAGTTTGTCCGTACAAGAACTGTTACTAATCCGCCTGTGTTATGAATTTCAGCGTCAATAGTTTGAATACAACTTGTATTAATTTTTAAGATAGCCTTTGTTGAGCTCGACTCTGGAGTAAATACACACGTCTTCTCTTCCTTTTTGTCTGTAGTCTAGTAGCCAAATAGTATCGGGAAAGTCTTGCAGGTTTTAAAGAACTCAAATTTGAAAAACTCTGCTTTTCACATAAATCGATTTAATTAAACTTAAACTCTACACAATGGAAATACCTATCTCCTCAATTTCAAGCCAAGTTAGTAAAGAAAACTTACGTGAAATCAAATCTAAGAACAGGAGGAAGAAGATTAAGATCTGAAGTAGCTACGACAGTTACCGTAGCGACTTGCCATGTCTTCGCGGTTCCCGCTAAAGGTACAGGATTTCTTGCCGTAACATCGAAGGTGTATTTCTCCTATAGGTTTTACGGAATGAACTTATTGCACCAGATTTAAGTCTATGCTTCTGCTAATCATTTTAATTTACATCTAAAAGAGTCCCAGTGACTCTTATCTCACCGGTTGCCTTATCAATTGCGAAGAGTATAAGGTCGGGAGGATTAAATTCGTAGATGATCTCGGCATTCTGAGTGCCTTGTTGGTCAAGATCAACAGCAACTACGTGAAGAATGGCACTTGGAGGGTACTGGCTGAAATCGTGGTATCGCTGCACAAACGCCGTGTAGCTTTCAGGATCAAATTGAGGAGGGTAGTTGTTGATATCTTCGATTTCCAATCGGAAATTGCAGAAGGACTTTAGTTCCGGTACCCCTGCAAATATTTTATTTAAATGACTCATCTACTTTTAAATATTAAGTAGCAACTTTCAATCAAGCGTACCCCAATCATAAGCTGCAACCGTAAAGAAGAGCTGATCGGGCAAAACACCACCAAACTGGTCGGCATTTCGCAGCATCGCCTTTGTATTAGTAATAGATCCAGTTTTTGAATCAATTGTGAGGTAGAGACTAGGTTTTGCAAACACCGTATTGCCGACCAATTCGTATCGAATGCGGATGGCTGCCAGGTCTGGGTCATCGGCATCTGTTGCAGTAACCTATCGAAGATGTATAAGTGCTTTATATTACTTGTGTTTGAAGTGTCATTATGAGAATAAAGTTCATACTTTCCCAACAACTGTTCCAGCCGTAGCCATTTCTAACATCGTCATATTGGTCGGACATTCCGTAAAGGTTGGTGCCACAAGATTTCGATCTACCACTTCCACACTAATCGATACCGTCTCACTTTCCAAGGTACTTCCCTGAGCAGGGCAGCCCGGACAAGTCCCTAGGTCTGTAGCTCGGACAAGCAAGGTGTAATTGGCGAGATCAGGTTTTCTACTCAAAAAGATCCTTCCCGTCTGGCCTTCGATTTTAAAAGGACCGACTTCGGCTATTGGTCTATTGGTAACTGGAATACAAATAAATAGGCTACTCGAATTCCCGTTAAAATTATAGGCCTCCATACCTAGTTCTACCGTCCCTTACCAACGTCTACAAAGAAGAAATTAACTATTCCTCCATCCCGATCTGTGGCAGAGACTTGTGCAAACGGGTGGGAGTTGGTGTTTCGTTGACGATAGATTCTAAATGGTGGAAGGGGTAAAATGACCGGTGGGTTGACATTGGCGTTTTGAATCATAACACGAATCACTGTTCCAGCACTGGAAGTTCTATCAGAAGCCACCAACTGGAATTCATAAAATGGGCGACCAATGGGGAGCTTATCAAAATTAAGTAATCTGTAAAAACAAAAACGAAAATTAAACGCTTAGAACATTTGATTTATCACAAACTACTATTTAAAAAGGAATGCTTTGTAACGCACTCGGCGGTGGTAATTTGAGCTGAGCCTGTCGAGGTTGCAGTAACACGAAAATTCGTAGCATCTATACCTTGGAGTTCGTACTTATATATCCGGTTGGCTTGATCTGTATCCTTATCTCCTGGCGTAACTAGAATAGATAAAAGATTGATAATGCCTACGAAAATGGCAGGCGTAGTTAAGATAGGTCACTATTATGCACCACAGAGGTTGGTCTGGTTGCTGTCTAACCTTCCTGGACATTCATTGCATTCATAGCATAGATAAGAAAATAGTATACTAATGCCAATAGAATTCTGATTTAACCACATGGGTAATGCAATATGGAGGGACAATTAAATTCCCTTATTTTTTCGATTAAAATTTCATGTCAATAGGCCATTTACGGAATTCTTAATCGTCATCAAACGAATCTACTTCAATAGCAAATACTATAAAGCTTCCATATTGTTACTTTTACTGGACCTCAACGTAGATGTCTGCATTGATCTTCATCGTCCTTTTGCATTCACTCACACGATTGCAACCTTTCCGAGTACGTTACAATGTGCTTTAGTTACTGGGTGTCCTATCTGGCTCTTCTGGGTTTTGTAAGTGGCTTCCAATATGTCAAATTTATCAAAGATAAGCTTTTGATATTATAATACCAGACCTCAATATCAACAATAATAATTCTTGGCATCAGTTCAAATACCATTGACTACTAGTTTCAATTACAGCAACCTAAGTAGAATCCTAAGTTGCAAGGTTCCAGAGAAGAAAAACCGTTTACAGATTTATTAATGCTTTAGGATACAACGGATTAGAAGGAGTTAAGTTAACTTACCCTCAAGAACGACGGTTCCTATCCGAACAGTCTCGAGAATCAATTCAGTCTGATATGCAGCCAACTCGAAGTAGGGGGGATTGTCATCCAAGTCAACGATATTGACCACCATCTTTCGAGAATATGTAAGGTAAATAAAAATTTGAAAGAAATCTTGGTTAATGCTTACTTAACCACAGTTTGCACTTCGCCGATGGGAGAGGCACTATCGCTCAATCCTTTAAATGTACGCCTACTTCTTCTAACACCAGACTAATCTGAACGAAATCATTAAATGCGGAAAGCAAATCTTCGGATTAGAAAACTGATACCTGGTCTGATTACCGAAAATCGCCTACAAAGTCGAACTTCATTCTGCCTCTTTCGAACTCTATCCAAATGAGATTGGGACGAAAAAAAGCTACTTGCAACTCCAACCACATAAATTTTTTTCGTTTTGATTGCTGAAATCTTCAAGTTTATCTCGCATTTTTATTTTGCAACTGTTATTTTGATTGATATATGCCGTTTTGGTTTTGATATGACCTTCTAATCAAATTGACCAAATAAATTTATTCAAGTCTTTACCTGTGCCCTGTAAGTAAGTGAAGAGACATGGTTCTAAATTGCTTTTATGCATGGTCATCTAAGAAGCGATATTATGATTGAGATATTTCGAAATGCTTATGCTCTTTTGCCATTTACCGAGGCTTAGAATTTACCACTATTCAAAAATAAAATCATTTTAGACTGAGAGGAATCCTACCAATGCTGTTGCCGAATAGGCATTCGAAACATGGCCTTCAATAAGATAACTCCAGGAGTGATCGAGAACTGACTCGTAGTCAATATGGTGCTTAACGATAATTTTACCATCTCCACCATTATCGATCCTCACTGGCTCTTTCGCAGGATCTGGCCGGCGTAGCACGTTGAATGTGACCTGCTGGTTGAGACCGTTCAATGAACGTGCCGGTATATATCCCACTCTAGTTGGGAAAAGAAAAAGTGATAGTTTAACACCTCTTATTACCTGCTTTGAAGTATCTAAACTCCATAATTTAAATCATTATTAAGCTTTTAACTAGCTGAAATTCTTTCCCTTCTTTTTCCCTCTCGCCTCATTTTAGTACTCTTTGAATTACTTCACTGCTCCCAATGTGCAAAGTCTTCCCAGCGATAATGGCAATTTTTCGCATTTCTGTAAGGACAAAAATGCTTGTACCATTTGGAGTTTTCAGTGGAGAGCGTTATTGAGTGAATAATAATGCAGAAGGTAGTTACATATGTGGGGTATGAGACTTCCAGAGCAGTAATTCCAGCAGAGTTGCCAGCAACTTTTGAGCAGTATAGTGGATCTAATTTAGGAGAAAAACGTACACTGTTTCTGGAGCTATTTCTTCTGAGATGTTGATTTGAAAGACGGGCATGGGAAATTGGACAGGTTGATAGGCGGTGTATACCAATAAGAGCATGTCAGCAAAACTGGTTTCCGGCACATCAGCATTTAGATCCACCACTCGAATACTTAATCGGTAGACATGATTGATGAGAAATGGATCATCTCCAACGGTGGTGATTACTCCCTAAGATGAAACAAACTTTTAATTTGCACTTATCAATATTTATTTGATATAAGTGCGAAGTAAAAATAGTGTTTGGGCAAAATAATAGATAATTTTCAAAAATACATTTTTCAGACAGAAAAAATTTAGAATATTTGAATTGAGAAGGAAATTCATTTGTAATTAATGACTTTATTCTTAAGGTATTATTGGGTGCTTCAGGACGTTAGGGTTAGATGGGGCCAAACCTTACCGAGAGTGAATAGAAAGGTTTCAGAAAATGGATCAATCAAGTATATGGTAAACCCGAGATTCAAAAGTAAGCCTCAATCGTGTATACGTAGTGGCGCCGACCACATCTACAGAAGTATGGAAAAAAATGTTGCATAGTAGTACAAATCTTATAATCTTTGCAATAAAGAGATTATTTTCAGAGTCATTGAAATGGCACTAATCAAGTAAGGATATAACCTTTTAAAAGTGAGAAGATAAGGGTAAATTTGTGCCTCAGATCAATGAGTGGGGAGGGAAATTGATAACTCGAAAGGAAGAGAACTGGAGTCAGCGTTGAGCAGGTGGAACATTAGGACACGATGAAGGAATTTATTGATATTTTATGGTATGTTCGTAATTCGGGCCACAAGTAAACAAATGTCGTCTGAGAATTAAGACAGTAGAGTTATCAGGCAGAATGGAATAATTCAAAACTATCTTTTAAGTTGTCATTTTTCTGATCTGGGTAGGATTTAAGACACATTCCTCCGATAAAGTTCCCTTTTTTAACATTTTAGCGCTTTTCTCGATTAACTCTGAGCAAACTACTTAAGTAGTTTATTACATTACATTACATTAGGTTGGAATTGGCACGTTTATTAGACACCAATGCTGCAATAAACTTGATTAGGACAAAAATGGGAATATGAAAATATTTGAAACTGAGTGGTATTTATGGAAATTAAATGCGTCTTGATCGCTTACATTTTCCGATTTAGTCTTGTCTTAATCCTAATTAGTTATCATCTTATATTTAAATAGCAAGTTGGTTAATGAAAATATCTATTGATTAATTTTTTACTGAGAGTTTGACATGTATATTGATATTTTGCAGGCAATCAATTCTTTTCACAAATTTCATAAGATAAAATTTGAAATACTTCAGTGAATGACTCCCTGTATTCAATACGATGAGTTAAGAGAGCATCACACGCATTTCTCTTCTATCATTTATGTTAAGACACAACGAAAAGATCGTAAATTTGGATTGAGATCTTGATGGCGCAAGATATTTGAAGACATTCAGTTCCATTCAAGCTCGATTTTAAAGAATATTGAGGAAACATTTAGCTCAAGATGGTTTATTTGAAGAAATAACTTTTACATTTACATGGAATTTCCATGCACTTATTTATAATAAAATCCAACTGATTTAATAATAGACGAGAAAGAATGAATTGAGCAATAAGTACAAGACCCAGAAGACCCAGTGGAGAACATGTTCAAATTCAGATCAAGCTAGACACACTGAAGACAGGAGAGGTCAATCATCCTGAAGTCGCATTGTCTCAATTTCGATATTAGTCCCAAATCCAATTTTCATTATGTAAGAGGGTTATTTGATCACAATAAAGATTTCTGCAGACATGTTCGTTTGCTTTTAAGGCAAGAGGAAGTGTTTCCTAATATTCAGTTCAAGGAATACAAAGCAGTAGGTTACTTTGTGTTACCTTAACGCCACCCACACATATATCATCGGTTGATGCAAAACAATAACCACTGGGACAATTAGAGCTAACATTTGGTAACCCAAACTAATAGAGTTTTGGACGATAATTTTAATCTCTGCTTACAACTGATTTTGACTTGGGTTTATGAAATACGTATTTTTGAAATACTCCAGTATATTAGTCAGCATTCGTGAAAAGCTATATCTGCTGTAGTTTTCATTCAATACCCTTCAAAACTAAGCTTTAATTAAACTGAGTATCGTCTAAAATAGAGCAAACCACTGATAATGTTCGAAAGTTTCTTAAATATAGCTTAACCAGGACACGACCTCACTTTGCTGAATTGCAATACTTCATGTAGTTCTGGAATGTATTTTCTTACAATGCCTAACATTTGTCAATTCACAGATCATGAGATCAATGGCCGTCTGTGCACAACTATTGGAGTGGGTGGCTAACCGCACTGGTTAACTCTGATCAACAAAATTGATGGAAGAATGTGAGCTTCTGGCAAGAACAGTTCCAGGTAACTGGCTCCAAATGAATGAATATCACATCGCAAGGTCAAATAGTAAAGCTATTTCGATTGTTTTGTTCAGTTGGCAAATAGACGAAGCAGTCAGAATATCAAAAACCTCTGTTTCAACGCACTAGTATCGACGAAATTAAATGCTAACCATTTAAATGTAATAGAAGTTACTATATCATCCACATTACACCGAATCAGCCATAGAGAAGATATGAGCACAGCAAAAAATGGAATGATTTAAGAATTGAATGACAAGGTATAATTTAACGTGTGCGGTCTTTAAGTGTTGCTGCAAACACACACACACGGGTGATTAGGAGGTACATGTTATGCTTTTGAGAATAATTAAGGAGCCGCTTGCGTGCGAATTGCAGAAAAATTGTGCTGTGAGTACCGTGAACGCACAAGTTAGTTTAGTGTGTGGACATGACAATCTGACACCTGAATTAGTCCTTTTCGTGACAGTCTTAAAGAGATGTTTAAAAGTGGGCAAAACTTGTGTGAAACTTAAGGACAACTTCTGTTAGTTATTCTTATTTGTTATCTAATGAAAATATGCAGAATGAGATAAAACTCTTGATAATAAAATACAACGCAATTTATAAAATTAAACTAATATGAGAAATAAAAGCCCTACGTAAATAATCACATGGATTTATTTTTTTGTTGTAAAAATTTCTAAATTTATAGAATATTAAAAATCAATTCCATAACTGTGCATATTAATGAAAGAAAATGTAGATATGATTAAGATCATTTTTTATGCATTTGGACATTATGAGTAAAATTATGATACGATATAAAATTGTACGAGATCAGTTTATAAAAAAATAATTTAATGAGAAAAGGAATTTTAAAATTTCAAAATCATTTTGAATTCAAAACAATCATTCATGCAATGGTAAATAAAATAAAAATTGATGAAGGTGAAAACCGAAATGAATTCTTACAGAATTCGGAGAAATGAAGAACCTTTTCGTAACAGACGAATCCGAACCAGGAGACCAACTAAATTCTAGGGAAGCCTTAGCATCCGCATCCGTTGCTTGGACTTGAAAAACACGTGTCCCTGGAGGCGTTTTAGATTCCCCATTAAGAACAGCTTTCGCTACTGACCCAGGGTAATCCGGCCAAAATGGAACAAACACTGGGCGTTCATCGTTGACATCGATTACCTTGACAGTTACAAAGACGTTTTTGATCTCGGTTGTGGCTAATAATAAAAATTCACATTTTACTTCATAGGGATCAAAGTTGGGTGAGAAATTTGGATTAGAAAATTATTTACGTAAAAGATTTGATTCCGAGAATGCCTTGATGAAGAATAAATATGATTGCTGCTTTTCAAAGTCAAATGGATTATGACTTTTAATACGAATTTGACATGATTTAGAGGATAAGTATATTGGATTATTTGACTCATCGTTAATAATCGAACATCTGGGGTTTGCTATCTTAAGATAACTCTTTAGATGCAATAAAATTCCATGGCTTGTTTCGGGAACGTACACAGAAACGTCTACTGTATCTGTTTGTAAGGAAAATGCTATCCCGAAAAAAAGTACGCATACATATTTGTACATTTTGTGAGTTTAATTTCCCGCCATTTTAAAAATCATTGGCCTTGAAGATCATAAAATCCTAATAAAATATTGATAATAACTTAAGTACTTATTTATCTTGAATTTGCTCAAAATTTGATTCTTATTGCTAATACGCGTCGTGTTTTTCAATCGAACTAAATTGTGCTCCCAGCTAATGATCGAAAAAATTCTAAAATGGCATAAATAGACTTTATGCTTATGAGTAAACTGAAATTTATAAATTCAGTTATGGAGCTTTGTCCTGCAAATTGAATTATAAATCCAGTGAACGTATTAAGAATATATAATTTTGAAGATTTTGTTAATTAATTTGATTACATAACGAAAAATCAGCTGTAAATTTTGTTGCATGTTGATTACTTTTGTTCTGTAGGCTGTATTTAATTATACATTTTAAGCAACGCAAATCTGCTTTTAGGTCTTATTAAAATCAATATTTTCCATTATCTTTTGTTTGTCAATCTTTCATATATCATGCTTCACAACTTATCATTAGAAGTAATGGAGGCGTTATTAACTTTCTCAATATACTCTAGTATTAAAAGGGCAAAGAAATTTCTTCTACTGTCGAAATTCAAAGATTTACACCTTCCTAAACTTGATTAATTTAAAAAATGGTCTTTCATTTTAAATGGTAAAAATTAAACTATCACATAAATTAATGTGCGCTAAACTATTCACTATAAATTAATACAAATTTCATCACACTTATACTTTAGGTATATGTGGTCATTCCATTTGCACTTCGATTATAGGTTAGCCTCCTTGTGCTACCCGGTTGCTAAACTCACTCAATGGTAATTCGAATTAAGATTAATTTTGGTTCTTATCCATTCAATCTAAAGTATATTACTTTCATTTAATTTGTTATTCTTTTTAATGCAATATCTCAATTTCAGTCTAGTTCTAAAGTATCTTCAAGTAACCATAGAGATAATTGGGATGCATCTCCTGAGAGTGGGCGCATTAGACATGGGCGTCGAGATCTTTCACCAGTTCCTCCTCCTCCTGCGGAATCTCTTGGTGAAACGCGTCGCGTTTTCTTGAAAAGGAAACACGACGACCCTCCATCTAACAATGCGTTTGCAGCTCGCACCATGCAAGAGTTCCTTCGTACAGAAAGCACCAAAGACACTAATGATTCTCCTATACCAACTAAACGTCCAAAATCAAGTGTAGTCGTTGTTTCTAAGCCTTCTGTTGATCGCGTCGATCTATGTCCCATTCTTGTTCGTGTATTTTATACTACTGATGGTCGTCATACACCATCATCTGCTTTCGCTGATGGAAAATATCCCTCAAATGAGGTGCAAATTAACACATGGATGAATGCTTCCTTGAAAGAATTGTCCCAAGATATTGTTTTTGCTGTTAAGTCACAATCGGGGGAGAGAAAACGACAGCCTCAGCTGAAAATTTCGCAGCCTATCCGATTACACTACTCCTCCGTATTTCCTGATAATGTGTCTAGGGGAAAATATCGGAAAAGAGATTTGGGTTTCTGTGTAATAAACAATTTTGCTGACGGGGACGAGGATGCGAGGGTTTCGCTTGATGATAGTAGTGCCACACTCGAGTCCAAAAAGTTTCATGTAAGATCCATTTATAGGAAATGCATATCTTGGCGTTATCATCTCAATTTGATTCATTTATCTTTTTAAGATTGGTGACTTTCTGGATGTGGCGATATGCAATGTGGGGGAGAGAAGGATTGAAGATGGAAGTCGTGCTCGAAGAGGACTGGATAAGAAGGATGCAGGTCGTTTTTAGTTAACATCTGGTTTTTCTCTGTTTACGTGTACAGTTTTATCTCAGCACATATACCATCATGAGTTGATTAATTAAACGAAACTTATTGAGAACTCAATTTTTGGGATTCGACGGTTTAAATTATTTTTTCTCTTTGCTTATTCGAAAGATCATCGCGTTAGAATTAATCCCATACGTCTTTGTTGCCCTCATGTAATCAGCGCCTTTGTCCAACTACTTTATTCAATTTTGCTCGGAACTGACCTTATGGAGTTGTAAAAAAATCATTTTAGGCTGTCTGCCGTAGAGCACTCAATGAAATCGATGTTATGGGTTTTAAGCTCTGTGATGTTTTGTAGTGATGGGTCGCTAAGCTATTGTTTTCAGTTTCTACAAGAGGAAATATGCGTTGATAGTGAAGTAGTCCGCCTCCTAACCAATCAGAAATCAGTTAATGAGTATGAGCTCTGAAAATAATACAAAAATCAGTTAGAATTTTGTTTAGATATCCTATCACTTTATGTGCATTCAGTCAGTTAATATTGGTGGGATGTATTCATGTATTGAGAGTTAGTCGGCCAGCAGATTAGATTGACTAAATGAGTTATTGTGCGTGTACGGTTTTACTCCAGTGACAACAATTTCCAGCAACCGGTAGATTTTTTGTAGGCGCACACCGAAAAATTAAATTTATGGGCAGATCTTCACATAGATGGCAACAGTAGAGCTGTTGAACTCCTACTTACCAAAAGCAGATGGTCCTAAATCCGCAAGGTTGAATGATTTTTCAAATAAAGCAATAAAATTGTAAGATGTGGCAATTAACGAATAGGTAGCTTTGTCTTGTTTGATGGGTTTTAACAACTGATTTTAATCACTAGCTTCCAAATAACCTTCAGCGGCAGGACTTGGCTTTATGATCAGTCATAAGCATGCTAACCTATTTCACCTAAACACAAAAACTCGTGTCAGCTTTTAACGCTAGATATGTGGTTGATGATACTGAATATTGTATTTAATGGCTCACCTTATCAATTGTAATCACCAGCTCTATTTACGATGACATGTTCGGAACCGGAGGTTAAGAAAAGAACGGGGACTATAATAATGGTAGTGATCACTTCACTCCTAGCTTAAAAAATATTAGGTTCTATCGAGCTCAGAAAAATGGATATTAAAGTCAAGGGATTAAGCGCGAACACGCCAATCATAATAAAGATATCCTGAGTCTGATCTTATCTTTTACCTGTCCTCCATCGTCATCGGCACCTGTTGGGTTCTTGCTGATTTCAGTGAGTCAGGTGCAGCTACGGATCTAGCACTTGTAGAATAGCTTGACGGCTTCGTTTCATCTTGTCACCTACACAAAATGAGGCCAGTAAATCATACTCTAGAAGTGCATGACCGACTATTATGATTGAACTCCACTTAATATCGTTGCTACATATTCATTAAAAGGTGACAAGGGACGACGAACTGAACTAGTTTCGTGCCTAACTTCCTCATATTTTAATCCCTATCAAATCACCGATAAACGCAATTACAGAAGCCGGGAGAACTTGTTATCCAACTCGCATCTTTGACGATGCATATATTTTACTAAATATTGGCAGAGACCCTTGGGCACTATATTTAGTTTGCTTGCATGTCGAAGAAATCAAATGAATCGGCTAGTCAAGAAGACCAAATCGTTAAAAATGAAACCGAAAACTTAGCGTATTTATGATTTTGGAAACCGAACGAAACAGAACCCGATGTTCTGGCGTCAGCAAATAGTCCTATTCGGTCCCCGTTTCTTCTCTTATTTGAATGTTTTGTTAAATCGCATTGGATAATTAAATTATTAGAACACTGTAACAGGATTGAGAAACGCCCAAGTTTTAAGTTGGGTCAAAGCTTGTGCGCAGTGGTTCTGTGATCGGTCATATCCACAAAATGACAGATAAAACGCCGTAATGCAAGAAGTACGAATCCCCAATACCTAATCTATCAGAACAGAATTTATGATAAGTATAGCAAAAAAATGCGAAAAATCAATTTTAAACATCTCAAAGGTGAAAAACGAGATCAACCAGATAAAACGCCTGCATGAAATAGAATAAACCAAATATAAATCGGTGCATAGTTTCAAGAAAGACCGTATGCCTAGAGAGCCAGAATTACAGCATAGATAAAAAAGAAAGGACCCAAACTAGGCAACACTTGCAGCTTAGAAGGTGTTAGGGTTTTAAGAAAAGGTAATGGTAGATACTATGTCTATATATTCACAGAACTTTACAAGTTTTCAATACATACATCTACAATACGCAGAGTGACAAGATTGTCCTGAAACACTAAAGGGAAACAGCGATTAAGGAAAAAACAAGTGTTGATACCTACCTCGCATAACTCGATGGCGTCTTCTCCGATGAAATTGATACCAAAGTGAAGGATGCTGAAGTGTCTTTTCAACTACCATAGCGGTAACCAGGACATTGTTTCTGGGGAGAATAGGTCTTCCAACTATTGTAAAATCGGAATTCCCCGCTAGCAGTACTTTTTCGAAGCGAATTATTTCACCAGGCTGGGCCTCCAAAAGTGGGGCTTTTGCGGAAATTAAATCGTTATTCGTAATTTTAAACTGCTTGCCGGCGAAATGAATGACTGCAAAATTTCTTGAATTATTCAGGGCAAGCGATTTAGCTACATTGGTTCGAACCTCTATAGGAAAGTCGAAATCAGTTTTTAAGGCATACCGTTGTAAATCAGCAGATCAGCAGCTGCAAGATCCTTCTTGGATATATGCTTGTCGAGTTCTACGACAATTCTAAAAGGATGACAAATTTGCTTTAAACAAATAACCTTTCTTCCTCAAGAACGCTCTGAACACGGTCAATCTTATGCCGATACGGTTTTCTGGGTGTATTTCGACGGATCCAGTCGAAAAGGTTATAGGAGGTGTGAATATTTCTGAAGCTTGATTGGAGAATCAAAGAAGTAGATTGGGTTATTAGTGAAGGGCACACTCTTGAACCAACGGCTAAAGCCCAACGACAATTTAAAGCCATCTAGGCCGAAAAAATAATGACAGGCTGATCAAAACGCAATTATTTTGAAGAATAGGACGTTGCCATAAGACAGAAATAAAAAGTTTTGATAATCACAGTAAAAATTTTTCATAAGCACACCTGTTAAAACGACCGTCGACAGATCTTTAGCGTCTAATTTGTAGGTCATAAAGGAGCCGTCATTCCTTAAAATTTAAAAAAACTCCATAAAATCACTTTTGTTTTGTATTGAAACAATAGAAACCACAATAGATTAAGATTAATATCTAATACATCTAAAGCAGTTCTGTTGTGTTAATTAAGTAGTGTATAGTAGTTTCCTTAAAATGATTTAAACAGACTTGCATTTTTGCTTAAGAATTTCAATTTTTTCAACTTAGAGAAAGCCAAATAATAGAAGGAAAGTTATATGTCAGGATATTTTATTCAATTCATTGAAAAATTACCCATATATCTACGAATTATTCTAATTAATTGTCCCGACTCAGTCCTGTAAAGAAACAATGCGCTTCTAGTTTAATATTGAGACACTATTCATGCTCAGTAACACGTTAATACCTAAAACGTTTATAAAATGGGAGCCTTAAAATTACCAAAAAATATGTAATATAATTTTCAGTAGTGGATGCGCATAATTCAAAATATTTCTTTATAGATTTCAGTATAAAATTATTTCGTCGGAAAATTAGTATTTTGTAATTTTGTGACATTTATAATTTAAATTTTATGATCAGACGATTTGTTTTATCGGGTTAATTTTCTGTGGTAATATATATCTCGGACACCTCGTTCCTTCTTCGAAGTTTATGCATCTGTTGCGTTAATCTGTTACTTTCGTCATTATTAATCATTCGGCCTTATTTATTTAATTTAAAATATTATTTATCAATGATATGGCGGAAGTCAGAGTTCTTCCACGCGATTCCGTCCAAAAATTAACTTCTGATGATTTAAATGGAACAAATTCTAAACCAAATTCTCGAAATCATCTATCAGCTTATAATGGAACGCAGGTTTCAACTCTTGCTCAGCGGTTTCGAGAAAACTGGTTAAAGTGCAACCCGTCCTTCCGTGATATGGATGATTCTTTAACAAATCTGAATTGGCTTTTCGTAAATTAAAATTTTATAAAGATATTTTTTAGGAAATGAACCCCTTTTCACTAGAGTCAGAAAACTTTGGTGTGAACAGGAATAGCAAATTTGCTATTGATCGTTCTTCTTGTAAATTTTTTATTTATGTATAACTACCTATTTAGTACTAACCAATACCAAAATCTCCTGTCAACCAACTCACCCGTATGCAGGGAGTTTGTTAGATCCTCAAGTCAGATTGGATTATCGAACGAAGTGGACTGGAAAGCCTCCATTTTCATATGCTTCACTTATCTGCTTAGCAATGAGAGAGTTAGGAAAGCCCAAAGTTACTCTCTCTGATATTTACGGTTGGATTATGGCTAATTTCGCCTACTATAGACATACTGATTCTAGTTGGCAGGTATGTGGACTTTCTTTCACTCATTTATTGTTTTTTTATAATTACATCTCGGCTTTCAATAGTTCCGCGTATTTGCATATAAACTCTAATTTTTTGCCCTTTGTAGAACTCAGTCCGTCATAACCTCTCCCTGAATAAATGTTTTGAAAAGGTTCCACGGGAGAAGGGTGAACGTGGTAAGGGTGGTTTCTGGAGAGTAAATCCGCGGCACGCGGATTGGTTGGAGGCCAATTTAGCGAAGTGTCGTCGGGCTGCTCCGCCTCCTGGTCCCCCGCCTCCTATTCCTCGATCCCTTCTTCTCGAAAAGCAACAGGAACAATCCCAACAACTTCATCAAACAACGGATGGAATATACCTCGCATTTTCTTCGCCCAATGCTACTCAAGCAGCATCTATCTACCATGCTACACAGCCCAATCAAACACATCAAACCTTCATATGTTATCGATCTGTCAGTGTACCTCCTGATGTCTCGAATGAAATTGAGACCGTCACTGTCAAGCGAACAGCCTCGGATGTTGTTTACCAAAACCAACCTCAACAACAACAGATACAGCAACCTCAACCACAGCCTCATGTTAGAAGACGAAAGACTCCACCATGTTCAATGTATTCTTCAGCTGAACCTGATCTGGTTGAGGTGGATCCAAAAACAGAGACTTCTCCTCAGTCCAATACTGGTAATTATTCTGCCTTTTCAAACCGCAAAAGATTGGCTTTGACCGCTCGTCAAAGACTTCCTCAAATGTGGTCTCAATCTGGCGGATATAGAAAGAGCGAAGAAAATTCATATTCTGAGCAGAGGTCGTGGAGAATTGATTCAAATCTACATGTGAGTATCATCAATATAGTCTTTGTCTAAGAATAATACTGGAGAATGATAGTGAATTTATATATTTTTCAGTATGGCGTTCGAAAAAGACGGGATGCAGAGATGGAAAACAGTGACTTTTGCTATCATTCTTCAACTAAAAGATACCATAACCAACAGCATTCATACCCTTACAATAATGGTGCTTCCAATTATAGCTATTCAACTACCTCAGATTGTTCTAAGCATCGAGTGGAAACTCAACTGAGACATCACACACAAACGCCTGCAGAAGATCATTCTTCGCCTATTTTGTCTGAGCACATTAGTCTGCCGTGTTTGGACTCTTTGCCGAGTATTGCTGAAGAGTCAGATATTATGGATACTAGTAATGATCCATGGAAGGAAGATTTATTTGACTTTAACGCTTTACCCTGGCAGACGATATCAGATTCTAATAATGAACAATCAAACCTTACTGTGCAGTGTAATACTCCTGAAGATAGCAATAATTCCGCGTCTAATCATCCCCAAAATTCTTCCTCGTCTAGTCCAAGTCCTTTGGCTTCTTTCACATCTTTTGGACAGTCAGTGGCTAGTTCTATCACTTCTTCGAATACAGACTCGGGTGTTGCGTCTCTTGTGAACCCTTCAGATAGTTTAGATCTAGGTCCACTTGATCTAGATTTCGATACCGTCTCCTCAACTCTGAATGACTTGGTTGAATCAACTAGCTGTGCTATACCCCCTATTGATGTTGATTTTGGTGCCGAATTGAGTGATTCAATGCCCAGATCCCTTGAAACACCTCCCACGTCTGAAAATCGGGATTATGACGATCCCAACTGGAATTTTGGTGTTGGTGAAGGAGGATTTTTCGAAAATGGACTCTCCTTAGGTTAACTTTATTTCTCTTCCTTTTTTTCTTATTCACCGTTTGTTGATTTTAACCTCTAAAACACTGACTTTGGCCGGTTTTTTATAACTTTATTAAAATAGTTGTGATACACATGTATTGAACTGAGAGTTCTTGCACTCCCTACCCTTATACACTAAGAAAACTAAAAGAAATATTTCCGCACCCTTCTTTGTCCTCTTCTTATCCATCCGCATTTATTTCCTCTTCGTGGTTGTATAGTTCTTTCTATCCCTTTTAAATAAGTTAATTTTAATTTACAAAAAAGCGTTAAATTGAAGGTGGAAAAAAGATACATGGGGTCTGAAACTTGTCCCGAAACAGTCCCTGTCTATTTGAGACTTGCTTGCGTGTTTTAGTTCATTTCTGAGTACTGATTTTAAGCAGTACTGTCACATTTGAAAGGAAAATCAAACGTGTGCTCAAATTGAGGTTTTTCTCGTAGTAGATTTTGAGGTGACTATTGATTTTCTATATTTATTCTAAAGAATATCAGCTGCTACTCAGGTCGGTTAGCTATCGTTCATCCCCCCCCCCACCCCCAATTTTAATCTTAACATTTTACTCCACCCTCCGACTTCATTGATTACTTAATGACTCATAGAAATGGTGGGGTGAAAATTAAGTCGTCTTTAGGAGAAAAGGGAATCGTTATGCCTGTTTTTATCATAAGAATTTTAGTGAGGCCGTAAGTTTATTGAAACCGGAAAGTGGTTTATCCGGTTCTAGGCAGTTCATTTTAGGTGTAACCTGTCTCTTAATGCGTTGCTGACTCAAATACGTGATTCATCTGATAACCGTACTTAAATTTGGCCCCTCCGTAGGTTAAATCACTCAATCATATTCAATGGTGAAATATCCCACGTGGTTAAAAACGATCTCTAGTTACGGATAGAAGTTTTCTAACTCATTCATAATTATGCTCCCAAGAGAGGAGGTTTGAATCTTATCATTAATCTAAGTGTCGGTCCAAATGGATGTTTAATATTAGCTTATAGACGAAATAATCGAATCAATGAACTAAATCTATAATTGAGTTACGTATTTTACAGATCGATGTAAACAAAATTTTGAGGCGATGGTTAAAAGCTAAAAAAAAAATTTGTCTTGGCGGCGGATTTTGTAGTGCATTCTTTTCATATAACTCACGTCGCCAGCTTTTTATCACGTTTAAGAAGGAGTCCATCCCCCCTTCATCCTCCATTCAGATCATCTTGGCTCATTTATTTGGTTTCGTCTCAAAATAATAATGCAAAACCTATAGAGGCCTTGGTTAAAGTAAAAAAAGCGTTTACCATGCCAAGGTCAATAAATCTATTAAGAACGTCATATAACCCATCCACAAGCAATGCTCAGTTTCATGTTAGCAAAAATACATTTCATTATGCTATAACATCAAATCGAATGCACTTTTACCTAATCAATTTTAATTTAGTCCATTTGAACAAAAGACGTTTCAGGGGTGTGATTATGAAGGGGTGGGGTGGGAGTGGATTATTGCTTTTAATAAAACATTTACTGAATGGAGAAGGTTTATACATTTGAGGATTTTTAGCCTTGAAACAAGGATTCTTACGTAGCTTTAATAGTGGTTAGAACCACCTTGGTCTCAAAAAAAGCAATTCCCAGAGAGTTTTGAGTTCAAGCAGGTGGAAATTATGACACATAATTGTTTCATTTTGTCTTCATTAAACTCACCTAATTCAGGTTCTTGTGAATTTCTATAAGGAAATGTTCATTCGATCATCTTTAGTACAGCGTAGTCATTAGTTGGTATGGAGAAACGAGATCTTCTTTCGATGATTAAGATGAGATTGTTGTAATACAGTTTGAAGGAAAATATAATTTGATTAACTAATTTTTAAGAATCAGTGTGTTCGCCAGAATTAATGGAGCCTTACCTTGACAGATCTTCCTGTCTAAACTAAGTAATTTTGAGAAAGCTGAAATTATATATTGCTTCTCATAAGATATATTATGACCTTAAGGCCGTGATAGCCTAAGGTTAGTAGGACTGAGCTGTCAAAAGGAGTCCTTTTGGTAGAGATAATCCAGCCATTTCACCGAATGTTTCCCCAAAGTTTAATTATGAAGTACATTTGAGTTTGCGAAAGGTGAGAGTGACAAGTGAGGAATGAATGGTGAACGAGAAAATGAATAAGTTGAAACAATGATATAAATATTTCTGTGTTTTATTTGTAAATTCCGAAAGTAATTTAATCCCTACCCTATCGAATGAACCAAAGGTGTTGTAGTATTAAAAATTCCGAAATTCAATTTTCGAGGTTTAATCTTTAGGTTTCTGCGTTAAATGATGTCCAAAATATTCAGAGATCGTTGAATCTATTTAAAGCCAAGTGGAGGTTAGGGCGACCTGTGAAATCTTTTTAAAAATAACAAAAATCAAATTTCTTGAAATTGCACACTTGGCAATGAACTGTCATCCAATTTATACGTTTTCAGTCTTGCCCAGCTAAAGATTTTCCCACTACCAAACTTCTGTCAGATCAGGTTCAACAATAAATTGCCTTGCTATGTAGAAATTTTACGGACAACTGAGAGATTTTACTCATTTCTCTCACTCCAAATACTTTCGGAAGTTTGGCCAATATAAGATGGTTCGCGAATTCTCTGACACCATGATTTTTTCCTTCTCCTTTAGATTGAATGTGCCTTTGATTTAAATCCGGACACCTAAAATGAGATACATTAAATTTCCACTCGATATCGTTGCATTAGTGTCTCTAAACTACACCACCAATCGCTAAACCTAGGCTCGATAACTTTTAATTATGTAGACATTTCGTTCGTCGATTATATTAATATCTAAATTATGATATAATTAAATCTAATGTCCCCATAAAGCCACGTAGTAGTGTAGCTTAGAGATGGGACCATGAGAAGAAAAGTCTCATGTAAACATCCATTCATCCTCATCCACTTGTGGATTCAGCCTCTCACTAAGCTATTTGCTTATGCTAATCGCCGAAGTTCTTGCATAATTGTATGACTTTTGGTACCCACATCGTTATTATTATAGGAGTCAGACGAATGCGAAGGGGGGAGGGGGAGGGGAGGGGAGGAGGGAATTTTTGGAGTGGAAGAGGAATTAGCAGCGGTATATAACTTTCCCCTTAATTATGCTAATAGAGTATGACTTAGGTCGACTCTTGGAGAGGAATGGAAGACAATGTAGGGAAATGTCAATGGGACGGACACATTTTTCCGGAGATTAATTCAGTGGAAGCTCTTTGATGCAAGCTACTACAGTTTGATTATACCACCGCTCTTTCATGGAGAAAGTATAATTATTAATTATGCTCTCAATAAAGTCTGTATAATTTGAACGGATAGGACTTCTGCATAATTTTATACAATTATTCGATTTAATACTTGAGGTGGGAGAAATAAATGCAGATATATCTACTATATTAGTTAATAAATAATTTAAAAAAATTTAATTTAGATGCAATAGTCCTAAATAAACTATATGTGGTCCTTTAAAGAATGTAAGCTGGTATCCTTTCGCCTTCATAGGCAACGAACTGTTTTCTAAAGTTAGGATTGGCGCCATCGCCGAAATTGTTTAAATCTGGTCCCCTCGTGTGACTGTTTTCCTCCGCAATCAGATGGATTTAAACAAGATATGAACTGAGAGATTAAGAAAGATGAATGAAAAATTTTACCCTCGAAAACTAACTTTAGATCTAATTAATCCCCCCTCCCCCCCACACTTGTTTTTAAAGCAAAGTTCATAACAAATACGCCAACAGTCCCACGGAATGAATTTTTCAAGGAAAAAAGACCCTGCTCACAATTGGAGTAAACCATGAGGGATCGGTTCAAGAGTGAAACTCTTCAATTTACCATTTTGACCTCTTTTTGTGCTCCTTGTCCAATGTGAATCAAAGACAAGCCATTTTGCTCAAATGAACTGGAGGTTACCTACATGTAAGGAAATAGAAGTTATGAAAGGCAATATTTACTGAAAACGATTTAAGGAATTCATTTTTGTTCGAACATTCTAATAGACGGAGATTAGTATATAACACTTGAGTGGCGAAAACCTTTTCTCCTCGGGACTGACATCTCTAAAGTTCTCATACACCACCCCACCCAAAGAAATAATTAAATTCCTTGTGGGCTTTCGACTCTAATTAAATGGAAGAACGATGAGGACGCACTGGAGACTGACCACATCAACTGATCATCAACTGAAGCATTAAGAACTGTGAAAGTAAGAAATGTTCAGTGTAAGTAACGTTTTCTTAACCCTATTTATTCTACATTTTCTCATTTTCTCTTTTTAAATGGCGACTAGGTTTCCCATAACTTAAGTTTTGATACATTGCTCAATGAATTGCTATGAAAAATACCAACTAAAATAAATAAATTGAATAACACCGATACCATATTTATATGCATCCTTGCCCTAAAACACCCTTGTGGTTTAACTCATATAATAGTGGTACTCATGGTAATATATTTTGCAAATAAGAAGAAGTCACCATTTTAATAATTTGTTTTATGGTAGTTGTTAGTCCTTATATTCAAAAGATTATCTCTAGTTTACTCGTCAACATAATTCAGGGGTGAAGATGAATTGTGCTGTCTCGCGCTGCGCAATTGCAATCCATATGTATTTCTCATATTCATCGGTCACTTTTACCAACATGCAGATACAACCTGCTCCTAATCTCTCAATGAATGTATAGCTTGTCATCGATCTGGAAGTAATTAGGCATTTAACAGCAAACTTTAGCTTATTCCAAAAATAGTCATTTTAAGAAGGCAACTTGTTTTAGAGTTTCAGAACTTCCATTTTACCGTATGGGGTCTGAATCTGCCGTAGCCATAACATCATTCTGTTGACTAAATAATCATACTACGCTGACAATGTAGTCTTATATCAATCTCGAGGCTCGTTATTCCGTGAAAGGTTATGTATTGTAAACTGGTGAATGATTGAATAGTGAGTTTGCGCCTGGCACGGCGTCTCAAATAACCCTTGAGATAACTTTGCATTTCTCTCTTTCTCGTTTTGGGTGCTCAGATTTCATCACCTCAACGGAGCAGCAGGTCTATTTCTCTAAGACCTTACTGGTAGGCTAAAATTTACAATCAAAGTGCCTGCAAATACTTTGTGATTTTTTTGCTAATATCATGGTTGCCAAATTTTTGTAAAATGACCTGGAGGGAAGTCGCATTGTAATGGATACTTAGTAATTTATGTCCTCCTTTTTTCTAGAAAAAAGAACTTGGATTTGCTAATAAGAGAGTCTGTTAAAGCGATAAAGTTGTACCTGCATCCGATGAATGTTTAAATTGATGG
This sequence comes from Hymenolepis microstoma, assembly GCA_000469805.3. Classification (NCBI taxonomy): domain Eukaryota; kingdom Metazoa; phylum Platyhelminthes; class Cestoda; order Cyclophyllidea; family Hymenolepididae; genus Hymenolepis; species Hymenolepis microstoma. The sequence continues at coordinate 23,034,697 of LR215993.1, read as the reverse complement.
TCAATTGCTAGGCACGACTCGGAGTTAAGTCGCTATAAAAGCAGAATTTATACGTTATGCAAATTTTCCCACAAGTAATTTTATTATAAAATGTTAAGATTAAAGTCCTTCAAAACTGTGTGCAGTGAGTTCCAGACTCTAGGCTCAAGACGGCAAAAGAGAAATTGCTAGATTAGATAATCAGTGTTGACTACACTGAGTAGCAATAAGACTTCATTTGTAATCCTAAGTTAATAAAACTGCGGCATTAAAATTTATTGTAAATTTCAGAAAGATTGCTACCTCTTCAAAACTCTTATTAATTTAGAATATACGGCTTCCATGCGGATATGCAATTTACGAAGCTATGAAGAAATTGTCAGTCGCATAAACAAGCAGTCACGATGTTTTAAGCTCAAAGAGACTTGATTTTACAATTAAATTTGGCTTGGTTAACTTTCATTGACATTATGCAAGTTGCCTCACTCCAATCAGGAATCTCAGACAACGTGAGGTATCTTCAATTTTCGCTCAAGATGAATGTCATAAATAACTTTCTTTAACGATGGGTTTGAATTCGGTGTAAGTCTTGCAGTTCGAAAGACACTTTAGATGCCTTAAACCTAATTTCTCCTTTTTCCAAGCCAGTCTTTCTTTACTCACATCAACCTAACGTTCAAGTGCTTTGCAAATCATGGTTAGTAAATAGATTAACATGGAGTAAAGATGGCAACTTCGAATAAGTCTAAATTTCAGAGGTTTTTTCACTGGGTACATATTGAAAATAGCGTAGAACTGTAGATATCAATTTACAAAATAGCAGAAAGGAGGCAAACTTTCTTTTGGCATTAAGAACCTCTTGTCGCAAGTTAGAAATACCTCCAAGAAAGCCTGAGAAAACAGGAAATGAGACAATACACACGAGTACAAAAGAGTTCTTTGCCCACCGATAACCGTATATGTGTTGATTCTAATGTTACTTATTCGAGCGTTGTTATGCCAACCGCCATGCTTTTGATGGGCTTTCACTGACATTGTTCTCCCCACATTCCTCACTCCCCCATCTGCTTTTCCTCTGCAAGATACTTACTGCACAATGTCCACACGTGACGATTTCTAAAAGCAAAGAGAATTATCCACGCCCACTGATCACTTGTGATCGAATAATGATGATAGTTTAGTCCAGTCAGAGAAGTTAACTCATATTCAAATTTTGAAATTTTCATTAGCACTGTGGAAACGCAACTTTAGCATGACAAATGCAGAAGTCTCTTGACCAATCAATGACCAATGCCCATAAAATCAATCAATGGTCAATTCCAGTACAGAATTACTCCACCAATCGATGACCAAAGTTATGAGGCCATCATACCATAAAGTGTATATAATGACTAAATTCTTCGTCATACATACATACAACACGCTAGCACATGTCACGCTTGCACGCCAGTACGTCAGCACGCTATATTAAATAAACGTGTTCCACGGTATACGTCTTTTTCTTCTATTCTGGGAGACCTACCAACTAGGAGAATCAGCCATAGAGGTTTCCGAGAATAGTCAAGGCTTACTAAGTTAGCTAATCCGCTACAGCCCCAAAATATATTTGGTCAATAGATCGAAATTTATGGTTTATAATTTAGTGATACGAAATGGGGAGAACTTCAGTCATGAAAATAAATTGGAGCTAAGGTTTCTTCATTGCCTGGAAAATTTCCCTTTATTTTTTAGAACCACAGTTTGAACCGAATGGTCTAAAGTAAATGAACAAACATCATATTAGAAGTTATGTGTTAAAGGAGTAGATTTGCTTCCATTTGTCTTTTCTAAATCCATTTCAAATTCCTCCGGTTTTTGAGGCAGGCGTGAACCCGAAATTGACCAATTTGCAAATACTGGCTGATGGCGCCAATCTACCCTTTGTTGGTAAAAGCTGACGAGGTTTATCCTACTGACCAAGATGGCAGGATGATTTTTAAATTACACGGACCATTAGAGATCGCTCAAGGTAACGATGAATATTACAGAGAAGTCTATTCCTCTCAATATCGAATATTAATCACAACCGAAAGGTATGCGTTAATTTATGGCTGGTTTCCCATTATTCATGAATATATAATGTTTTAAAATATACAGATTTTAACAGTGGCTTTTATCTTAATATGAGAGCTACTTGAAGCCGACTTTTCATATACGAAGATGTACATTTTTAGAGGTCCCAGAATTCAAATACCTGCTCAATTCAGTCTAGGTTAAGGCATAAAAGCAAAAAATTTGCAATTGGTGCGATATAAATTAAGCTACTTAGAACCTACTTAGATTAAGCGCTTATTCTCAACGTCTTAAACTCGTTCATTTATATCTTCTATTCAAGGAGCATTCATTTATAGTTTAACTAAAATGGAATTTAAAACTCTTATACTTCATCGATATCTGCTAATACGCTTGAAGGATTCCCAAATACTCCAGGAAATCAATTTGGCAGTATTGATTTAATTCAATTAAATCACAAATCATGTTATTTATTTTCGAGTTTGCCTGAACTGTTTACAAACGATTCAGTTGGAAAATTTAATCCACGATTTGTACTCACCCTTATCTCGATAACTCAGTTTTCGCCTGTGAAATCCAACTTTACATCTGTTGTGAGACTTGTGGTACAGACGGTCGGTTTCCACTCTCCCCTTCCTTTTCTCGATCTTTACTCGTTGCCGCTTAATAAAACCATCTTTACCTTCGATTCAATTTTCAAGATCAGTGGTAGCGTGGTTGACCTTTGTTACCAACAGCAGTTATAAAAGTGACCATGGTTTTGAGATACACTTTGCGTGTTTTGACGACTCTTTAAAGCCCTATTTTTGGCCACCAAAATCTCAAAGTTAATATTCTTTTCGTGAGTGAGCGCAGCTACCAAAGCTATCATGAGAATCCAAAAGGGCCAGAAATTACTCATAAGCAGGCTAAATGGATGCGAATGGGAGGAAAGACATTGTCATAGCAACTGGTAAATATGAGGGAGTAATAGCTGAGTACGCAATGACGCAAAGTTGTTTTTTCGGTAATGAGGCGCAGATGACCAATCGCCAATCTCATAGTAAGTGGTTGAGGTAATAAGCAACTACCCGTCGGTACCTCGTCTGGGCGTAGAACACGGACTCACTGTTGTCTCATGTATTGTTCCGCCCATCCCAGTAATTGTTAAGACTACTCATCATTTATTTTGTTGAGGGGAACGGCATTGGTCATTATAATTCGTCAAAGGGCGGAGGAAACCATTCAAGTAATTATTATATAGGGATGAGCTGGCCTGTCTTGATTTGCACTGGTCATCAATCTTGACCCGTTCCACCTAATCATCAAATAATTATTCAGATGTAGGTAGCACCATCCTTCCCCCCCCCTCTCACCCTCACAACACGCCCACCCCCGAAACATTCATTTGGTTTTAAATAAACCAGAACTGGTTTAATGAAAACGTGATTTGAGAAAATACTTCCCGTATATAACCAATATCAAGGAGTAAAAGTGACCGAAACCCCAAAAAGATTTCACGAGAAATCTGCTTTTCTCTGTCAAACTCGAATGTTCAATGCTGCTCTGACTGATTACCTTTGCTTAACGGGCCAATTGACACTTACTAAAACTTCTTGAAAACGGATCTAAAGCGTAAGACGTCCACTTTTGGATTAAAAATAATGTACTCATCCACTCGACATCCAAAAAAGAATTAATTTCATCTTAACCACAAAAACCAAATCAATGTTTTGGTTGATTTGACTATATGTCAGTCTAATTCAATCCAATTTTACCTAAAGGGTCATTCACACACGAAACAATTGCCATATAACAAGGGACCTCCATAAAAAATGAAAATATGCACCCATTTTAATCTGAGTCATACCCTGGAGCACCATGACGCATTGTCCAAAAAAGTACGTAGTGGTCATCAAAGGGCGAGACTTAAGTCTATTGAAGGTCAGGAAGGGAGGCCATTTCTGTATGCTTAACCTCCAAAATTCCTGGGAATAAAGAGAGACTCAGTCGTGTAAAATGGCCCATTAAATTACCTCAGAGTTTTAAGCTACGTTAGCCAATTAAAATGATTTCATACTTAATTGGTGTCACTTGGCGTCAGTGGTGCATTGGCCACTATACATTTTTGTCATGTCAGAGATCATGAGTAAATATCGATCAATCGGATAGACGTTAATCGATTAAATATCTGATGGAATTGAATATTTATTTTCGATGACTCCCCATTTAGGTGTGGTGATTATTAGTTTCATAGAAGTGCACGAGAAAAACAATTCTATCACATCATCATCTTGTCCAAAAATAACCGAGCTATTTTCCTCATTCACTCGCAAGCCTCGACTGCTATTCTGAAAGTGTCCTGAACAGTTATTTTTCCTAATCGGTATAAATATCTCATTCCCAACTCAACGATTCGAACACTACTCCTGACATGGATTTATTGAAATATAAATATCATCAGTCATGTAATACGTTTACTATTCGGTTGTTCAATAGCATCGACAAAACTCCCGTTAAAAGCCAAACAATTGGTTTTGCTGTTGGTTGACCTGCTTCATACGCCTAAAAACAATTTCCATCCGCTGTAAAGGTTGGCGTTAAAATGTTTAGTTTGAATTTCCTCGCACTTCCTATCCTTGACAAATTCCGTAATTACACTGGAAATGAAAGCTAAATGATATAATCCCGGATTTTGAATTCAACTTCCAATCTTAAGAGAGTATGATAGCATCAACCACCTACGATCAAGGCCCCCCCCCCCGCGCTCACAGTTTACACGATTTCCACTCAAAAGACTTGCCTATTGTTTCCCCAAGAGGTGGTTACCGGGACAACGGCGACTGGCATGTCTACGTTGACAAAGTAGCCAACTGGCCAGCTGGGCGTCGACTCAATGACTCAGTCCCGAACGGAAACCCACACCCGCGCACGCCATCAAATCCTTCCCACAAGCGGCTGCTTACTCAATGACCTTGAATTGAGAATGCATGCGCTTCTATTGGTCATGTTGAGGCAAATCTCAAATCTGGTGTCAACATTGAGATTGAATGGGTTTTAGTTAAGCCAGGTCATTTAAAACTAGCGAAAATATTGTATGGAAGTTATCTTTATAATCAATCTCATAAACACTGCTCAATAACATTTTTAACATTTTATTTTATTTAAAGATTTTATTATAAAGACACTTACGTATTCGTATTTATGTGAAAGTTGTATAAAGTTAAAATTGCAGTAATATCTAGGCGAAGCACTACCATCACAGCAGTGGTTCTTTGCAACCATTTTAGCATGATGATTATTACACATGGTCCAGTCAAAAATTTGAGAATTTTTAATAGTGAGGCGACACCTATACATAAGGAGGTTTGGGCAATATCCGGAAATACGACCAGGAACCCACAAGTCAAACATCATGTAAATTTTAGTTTCTCCAGGTTGGCCCAATATCAGTCGATTGATATGTTTTAGCCCATTATGTCAAAATGTTCCACCAAATGTCAGGATTTCTGAGTGAGTTCCCTCCGCCAATATGCAGGGCTTGCTAATGAGTGGAACGAGTCAAGTTGCTGTCCCCACCATCCTGATATAACCTACTATTAACTAGGAACAGTAAGTTGATGGTTAGATGATGTCTATTCCTACTCACCAAAAGAGGACTCTAGAGGGCATCGTATTTTTTACCTTTATTGTGGTATTAGGTAGAGAAATTAAGTTATTTATAACTTTTTGTTATTATTATTTAGTGTGAATGATCACAGCTTACGGAGTTTCGCAAAATCGGGGTGCTGAACTATCTCATCTCTTCTGCCAAATGTCGTGCAAAATCATTTTTACTCTGTCACTGGTAGAAAAGTGAACTGAATTAGCATGATTGAGTCTTCTTAAGTATAGTCCGTTCCACTAAGCAGTGGATATCGCGCAATAAATCACGTACTGAAATTGAAGAGCCAAATCGCGTCCTTTGAATTTGGGCACACGAAATATCTCTTTATTTATACTGTGCTACTCGAAATTAAACTCGAATGTCGCTTGACTCTGATAACTGAAACTTTTCAATCCACTTTCCATTACTATTTACTGTACGTTCTGCTAATCAACGTTAATTTTTTTATAGATTTAGCAATAGTTTGGCCATAGTTATGGAAATTAGTATTTTGGTAATAATCGATTATAATCCCTAATATCTTCGGGCAGCATTTAGATAGCAAAAAGAATATCTTGACAAGTAGATTAAAGGATTTGTTAATGGTGATATCGTGCTTTCAGAGCTGCACAAACCGAAGCAATAGGTACTGTCCGAATCTTTCCACGCGCGGATTGCCTTATAGATGACGTAGCTGATACTACAAACTACTTAAATGTTTTAGTAGAAGTGATAACTCAACTAATAAACAAAACCGGGTTTCAGAACCTCGAGATGTTTTATTCAAACGCACTAATTGAAATAGCAATAGAAAATTAATTGTCAAGAGTTATATGGTTACATATTTGTATTAATTAACTGCGAAGGACTTTCGCATCACGTAGCAAAGCTATTGTCACTGACAGCCTTGGTTTCAGCACACCAGTCCAGGCATTTAGTTGTGGAAAAGAAGACAGGGTTTGAATTTAAAAAAAGAGAGGGGCTAGTATAACTAAAAACTCGGGTAGAATGGAAAGCAGGGAAGGATGTGAGAAATGCAGATTACTCACTACAGAAACACATTTACTAGAATAAATGGCAAAAGCAACTGCTTTGAGAACTATCGACTTCTGGCATCTTCCTAGGTCATGACTTTGCTTAAACAAGTTAGAAGTAGACACGCAACCATACGAGAGCAAATAAAAGCACACATTTGAAAGCACAATTAACCAGCGAGGAGGCGGAGCAAGGAACTTTGTGGGGTCATTGACTAGATCTGAAAGCGTAGCCTTCGGTAACTATATATATATATATATATATATTCGGAGGCATTGCCGGGTACATTCTGAATAGACTGGGTCCTGGCTTACTCAAATGGTGAAAGACAAGTGAAAAAAAATAAGTTGAATAGTTTCAATAAACCAGCTTTCTAAATGATAATTATCTTGAGGAAACACCATTGACGTTCATCGACGTGGAAAGTGGTGTCTTGACAACAGTTTGAATTTCATGTTCCCGTCGGACGTTATTCAAATTTTTGGTTTGAGTATCACTTCCAGTCACATTTACAAAGTTGTTGACAAATTGTGCCGGCACCCATTCATCTGCAACTCGGAGCACATTGCTTATATTTATCATTGCCGAAAAAGCTACAAAGCTGAACTCATTCAAATCATATTATACTTTAATCAGATAAAACTCAGTCTCAATTTCCAGCAGAGCACTCTTTCCTATTGAGCTCGCCAATAACACAAGTGGGTTTAAGTGGAATAGATGATTGATTATTCATTTATGAGTAGCTTTAGATATAGTGATTGCACGTAGAACAAGGCTGATAGAAGTAGATTGCGTCCTGGAGTAAGGGTGAGTTCGACAGTGTTGGCAAAAGCAAAAGACATAATCCGCATTAGGTGATATTGGATCACTACGAGTTGAAGATTTCGTTGCCTTTTATTCTTTGAAATCTATTATTTGTAATCTGCAAATGTGTTGATAATAACACCATCTTCAGGTTAGTTGATCGATGCGTATAAGCCCGTATTCACTTTGAAAAGACACATTTAGGAGGAAATTAAATATGGAAATATTACTGATGAAACAAAAGTAGGAATTCGGAAAGCATCCAGTGGATGCGGTCACTATAATGCTTTGTAACGTAGGTGGTGAGTATGACCAACTTCATTGGCCAAAACTGATCAGGAGGTTAAGGGAAAGATCGTTTTTTTCTGGATGACACCTTGATGCCACCCCACAACTCAAGTGTTTTAATATAAATTAATGGAACAACAATGAATAATTGAATCCAAAATTGAAGAAAATGTGCACACAAGGAAGCTGATTTATTTGGGCAATAATTTGGTTATTGAAGTGTTCCCAAACTTCTGCTATGACTTGTACAACCAGTTTAGATGGTAATTGAGTCTTTGGAAGGGAGAATAAGTCATTGCATTTATATGCAAGAGGAAGTCAACTCAATGATGTTAATAATTTCGGAGTTTCAAATTACCCTGAAACTTTGAAAATGAAAGAGTTGACTATTTAAAGACGTGAGTAATACACAATCTGTGTTGGTTGTTCCCATGATAGCATTTGCTTTAACTTTCCCCTTCATCAACCGCTTTCTCTTAATGAATAGTAAAATTTTTCTCAATAACAAAATAATTCATTTTAAAATTTAGGTATTTACTTTAATAAGGCTTGGAACTGTCAGTGCTGCAGGAAACTCATAGGCATATATATATATATATATATATATATATAACAACTATTATCATTACACAGTAAAACACCATTAAAATAACAAAATTTTAGATAAAATGTTAAATATTATTAATATTGTATTAACCAGCACAGAAATATTATGAAAAATAGAGATTTTGTTTAAATGATCCACTTTAAAGTTTTCGTCTAGGCAACCTATAGCCTATACCTAAACACTTCTGAGATTGGTTACGAATATGCTTGATAAACGCGAGCTAAAGTCTGTATGTGTGAATGCCTTATTTTCCCATCCTAGAAATGGATCTTGGCCCAGAGGTAGAGATAGGTCAGTATTTGAAGGAATATTCCAAGCTAAATTGGCAACTGAAGAGTCTTATCGTATTTTGGAGACCTGCCTTTTGCACTTAGGACGACAAGTAGAATTCGTGCTTAAATTTCGAATTTTCACACAGAAAGTGTTGAAGACCACATTTCTACTTCCTTTCATCTTTAACTCTTCTCAAGTTCTCCTTCTGGTAAGCACAGTGCAAGTATCTTCCATTGTTTCTTATTCTTATGAACTTTCTACCTCATACCTGTCAAAGAATACATACTTAAGTTCTAAAAAAGTAATTTTACAGTCTAAAACGTTATACTCTGAATATCTGTCTTTGACTTCCTTCTTTACTGGTTCAGATGTTGCACATGAGATCCTAGTACCCAGATTGAATCCTACTTTTGAACAAATAAGGCTCTCATCGACCATTTATCGTAAGAGTAATAGTATCGAGGCCAAGCGATTGCTCCCCAACAACTTGCCTCACTCTCCAATGATTCCTCTACCATTGACCACTACATCTAGTTCTACCTTTCAGTCTAAAATACCACCACCCAAGTGGTATCCTTCATTTAATAGACTTAAGCTCTCATCGAGAACATTTTGTCAGAGTATCAGCATGGAGACAAATCGATTGATTCACAATAACTTGTCTCGCTATCCACTCAGTCCTCTTTTATTGACCACTTCATCTGGTTCTATCGTTCAGTCTAAAATACTACCTCCCAAGTGGTATCCTTCATTTGATAGACTTAAGCTCTCATCGAGAACATTTTGTCAGAGTATCAGCATGGAGACAAATCGATTGATTCACAATAACTTGTCTCGCTATCCACTCAGTCCTCTTTTATTGACCACTTCATCTGGTTCTATCGTTCAGTCTAAAATACTACCTCCCAAGTGGTATCCTTCATTTGATAGACTTAAGCTCTCATCGAGAACATTTTGTCAGAGTATCAGCATGGAGACAAATCGATTGATTCACAATAACTTGTTTCGCTATCCACTCAGTCCTCTTTTATTGACCACTTCATCTGGTTCTATCGTTCAGTCTAAAATACTACCTCCCAAGTGGTATCCTTCATTTGATAGACTTAAGCTCTCATCGAGAACATTTTGTCAGAGTATCAGCATGGAGACAAATCGATTGATTCACAATAACTTGTCTCGCTATCCACTCAGTCCTCTTTTATTGACCACTTCATCTGGTTCTATCGTTCAGTCTAAAATACTACCTCCCAAGTGGTATCCTTCATTTGATAGACTTAAGCTCTCATCGAGAACATTTTGTCAGAGTATCAGCATGGAGACAAATCGATTGATTCACAATAACTTGTCTCGCTATCCACTCAGTCCTCTGTTATTGACCACTTCATCTGGTTCTATCGTTCAGTCTAAAATACCACCACCCAAGTGGTATCCTTCATTTGATAGACTTAAGCTCTCATCGAGAACATTTTGTCAGAGTATCAGCATGGAGACAAATCGATTGATTCACAATAATTTGTCTCGCTATCCACTCAGTCCTCTTTTATTGACCACTTCATCTGGTTCTATCGTTCAGTCTAAAATACTACCTCCCAAGTGGTATCCTTCATTTGATAGACTTAAGCTCTCATCGAGAACATTTTGTCAGAGTATCAGCATGGAGACAAATCGATTGATTCACAATAACTTGTCTCGCTATCCACTCAGTCCTCTTTTATTGACCACTTCATCTGGTTCTATCGTTCAGTCTAAAATACTACCTCCCAAGTGGTATCCTTCATTTGATAGACTTAAGCTCTCATCGAGAACATTTTGTCAGAGTATCAGCATGGAGACAAATCGATTGATTCACAATAACTTGTCTCGCTATCCACTCAGTCCTCTTTTATTGACCACTTCATCTGGTTCTATCGTTCAGTCTAAAATACTACCTCCCAAGTGGTATCCTTCATTTGATAGACTTAAGCTCTCATCGAGAACATTTTGTCAGAGTATCAGCATGGAGACAAATCGATTGATTCACAATAACTTGTCTCGCTATCCACTCAGTCCTCTTTTATTGACCACTTCATCTGGTTCTATCGTTCAGTCTAAAATACTACCTCCCAAGTGGTATCCTTCATTTGATAGACTTAAGCTCTCATCGAGAACATTTTGTCAGAGTATCAGCATGGAGACAAATCGATTGATTCACAATAACTTGTCTCGCTATCCACTCAGTCCTCTGTTATTGACCACTTCATCTGGTTCTATCGTTCAGTCTAAAATACCACCACCCAAGTGGTATCCTTCATTTGATAGACTTAAGCTCTCATCGAGAACATTTTGTCAGAGTATCAGCATGGAGACAAATCGATTGATTCACAATAATTTGTCCCGCTATCCACTCAGTCCTCTTTTATTGACCACTTCATCTGGTTCTATCGTTCAGTCTAAAATACTACCTCCCAAGTGGTATCCTTCATTTGATAGACTTAAGCTCTCATCGAGAACATTTTGTCAGAGTATCAGCATGGAGACAAATCGATTGATTCACAATAATTTGTCCCGCTATCCACTCAGTCCTCTTTTATTGACCACTTCATCTGGTTCTATCGTTCAGTCTAAAATACTACCTCCCAAGTGGTATCCTTCATTTGATAGACTTAAGCTCTCATCGAGAACATTTTGTCAGAGTATCAGCATGGAGACAAATCGATTGATTCACAATAATTTGTCCCGCTATCCACTCAGTCCTCTTTTATTGACCACTTCATCTGGTTCTATCGTTCAGTCTAAAATACCACCACCCAAGTGGTATCCTTCATTTGATAGACTTAAGCTTTCATCGAGAACTTTATATCAAGGTAGTAGTATAGAGTCAAGGCCATTGTTTACCAATATCTTGTCCTGTTCTAGAATAACTCTTCATTCTTCCTCCAGTGAATTTGAAATTCTTACTCCATCTTTGATTCTCTTTATGTTCTTCTTGGTATTCTCCTACCTTCTTGTTTATTATTGTTCAGTGAGTGGTCAGGTTCCTATTTTCTTCCTCACAAAAGTGGTTTGTTTCGGATTTCGCTCACTTCTTTTGCCAATATACATCAGTATGTGTTCTCTTTTATTGTCTCTGGTAACGTAACTCTTCCTCCCTGGTTAATTATGGTTGATAGAGTGCCCGACTCCTCCCCCCACCTCCCAGAAGTGGTATTAACTTTCGATTTTTACCGTCCTCATACTGAGTAAAATTTCTAGTACTTTCATTGCCCTCTCTCTTCCGTTTTTTCCCATTTTTTGATTATATCCAAAAAAGACAAAAAAAATTTAAAAAAATTGAAAAGATAAAAAACAATGATTATTCATATTTTTGACCAGTTTTTTGTCCTGTTGTGACATACTGATAGACATTAAACCTTTTAGAAGGATCCTCACTAGGTTGATAACAGAATAGTCGGAGAACTTCACACAAACCTCCGAGGTTTCTGTGCGAAGAGAATGCTAGAGTAGTTTTGTCATATCTCTTGAACGCCACTGTTGTATTTTTAAGATGAGGTTTACCTTCGCGGTCTTAGTTTTTGTTGTTTTATTAGAACGTGTTGCACTTGAGTAGTCATTTGAAAGTGTTTAGAATAAGTTTAAAGTGCATTGTACTACACGTTTCGGTTAGATACTGCAAGATGTTGTATTAACGGTTTAGAGAAAAGGTGGAACAAGCTCCTCACAGAATACTACCCGTACTTCTACATTTTTTCATAGTTCTCCGTTTTAGATGTATTTAAATCCATCATATTGATTCCTCAATTTTGTCACTTTTCATCAGTTGCCTGACATATGTTTTGGCTAATTATATCTTTATGCTGGTTGGTTGAGTTGTCAGTATTTTTTTAATTTTTTTTGAGATATAGGTAGATGTAGGTTGACCAAGGCACATATGAGTTGCCGCGGTCAGTGCACGTACGTAGTGCTCCAAGCGCTAAATCGTGCGTGCACCTCACCCAGGAGAATCCAACCCTCACCTCCACGTGGTCCTGGGTGGTAACGTTAGTCTCCCTTCCACCACAGAGGCAGGGAGACTGGCGGCGAACGAGGGCTCTGGGCAAATGATTATTGTTTAGAGTAGAGTTATGGTATAGGACGTGTTATAATTATGTTCAATTTGTCTCTGAGGAAGAGAAGATTGGAATCTTTACAATACATGATGCCAATACGAGTATATAGCGCATGAGATTATTTCTTTTTCGAATTTTCTATAAAATGGGTCTTCTGTAAGATATAAATGTAGGCATTTGGAACATTTTTAATGATTGATTTTGGCTGGTTGATGTTACACCCCACGACACAAATGAAGGTCAAAATGTGTGAGTCGACGAATATGCAGTCAAATAGATATCATTTGGTTGCAGTCAATGGTTCATCCCATTACCGTGTGAATTGGGAATAAGCTGATTTTAAAGGCGAATGAGAACAAATATAAATTAATTGGTTGCAATAAATCGGCGAATTCTGTACACTGTGAAAATTAGACCACCGATAAACCGATGCGGAGCCGATGAGTGAAATCTTTCATTGAGAGTGGGAAAAGGCATATTTTAATATTTTAGCGTCTATTCTATCATCGATAATTATGTAAGAGTGATTGTTATTAATGACGGTAAGTGATTTGGAAGGCGACGACGACTGCGAAAGCCATTTCAATCTTGGGTCATGAACAAATTATGTCACAAACGGTCATCTTAATTGATAATCATTTCCATATTTTAGTTCGCAATAAGGCTTCTTCGCAAGATCTCTTCTATTTGTACGGATTTAACGTAGATGAATTGAGAGAAAGGTGAAATTTTCAAGACTACTTTTATATGCGTAAGCTTATTTAAAAGCACGCATTTAACACAGGTATAAAATCTTACACTAGCAGCTTTTAGAAGTCCGGGTGGTCACTTATTCACATGTGAACCACAATTGAGGGCATATTTGAAAGTAGAAAGAAGGGGATTATTTCTTAGAGTAAAGATGTGTTCACTGGCATTGGTAGAGATTGAAGACATTTTCCGCCTTAAGTGATATCGGTACATCACAAACCGATCTGTTTGGTTAACATTAAATGACACTTCAAATCCACCTCTTGAACTCTACAAAATATGCTCATACAGTTAAATTCCATGAGATTAGTATTGATAGGCCCAAATTCATTTGCGGCCATTCATTTGTTTGAAGAAGTATCAGTTGAAGTCCACCACAGGAGCCCCAGTTCTTATAAGTTTTTCTAACAGTAGCACTACCGTCCCTTGACTACAAGAATGCCCAATCGAGACCTAGCCTATTGAGCGCATTTCGTACTTGATTTCATAACTACTTCTCTAATTACCGCCATACTTTATTAAGTATGCTTGAGAAGAATACTTAATTCAAATCCTTATAATTTTGGCGACCAATGGAAGCAAAATCGAAAGAAATATTCGAAATAGCCCTTTAATGGAAACAATTATTTAATCTTTTCAATCTCAGACTTATCTAATCATCCTAACAACAATCGAACTTCTACAGCACCTGAGATCTCAGCCAGATCGTTTGGCACTCTTTTAAACCAGTTAGTAAAATTTGATCAACTTTTGAATCAGAGCGGAATCTATGGGTCGCTGGAATTAGAAAATCTTCAGATGGTTTGGGCATCATCAACTCTTAATACACTCACATGTTGCCAACTATAGCTAAAAATTGAATTTATGAGATATCCAATGGACGTGTAATTGCCTACCTCACTCAGAATGCATATGATTGACTGAAGTGAGCTTGAGTGCAAGAAATAACGCACCATTTTAGTCGTAATGGCATTATTCTTGTATTTAAAGCTCACTTTAAAGGTAAAATGTGAAGCTGCAAGACGTCAAGAAGAAATAATCCGCTCAGCAAATGACCACCTACGTTGCACAAACTGAAAGAGACTGATGGAAATGAGGGCGGTTTGGCAGCTCAATAGACAAATATTGCCCTCCTGATGGTCAAAAAATCTAGAAGCGCTTTCATATTGCCGAGCGAGGATCCATAGAGCGTTTGACAGAACCAAGTTTACATGAGCTTTCGGTAGATTTTAAAACTCAATATATGAATTTTGATTTCGAACATTTTTGATTTTAAATATGATTCACTGAAGAAGGAATTTACTATCATAAGTATGTCTTCTTTTGCGAAAGAGCGTAACTATGCACAATTATTTTATAAATTTTACAGAGTTTATAAAATTCAAGTGTGCAATTGCAATCGGAACTGTTCTTGCTACTGAGGTAAATTTAGTAACAAGCCTTATCATGCTACTATCAGTGGCGATTTTCAATTAAAGCCAATCAAAAACGCCTGATTAAAACAATTGGGCAAGGCTGCAATAAAATGAAATGTTACTCGTAATTGAAGTTTTGGTGTCATCAAAGCAAATATTTTATCAACCTTTTTTGAAGTTCTGATGATACTGACAGAGGTCGATTTATGATAGTGTACAGTTTTAGTTAAGAGAAGGATATACCATTTCACTATCTCTAACCTTCATAGCAGACGAGACTTGGGCAGAACTTTTCCTCTTCAAACATCTTATCGCCTATTTAAGAAGCTCAACAGGAATATATAGACTAGTCTTCGCATGATAGTCAATATGAAATTCAAATTAATTTTTAAATTGTGAATATAAAAACTGAGATGATATAAAGTATTTTAAATGAATAATTGACTAAGGCAGTTGCTCAATATTAAAATGCAAGAAACAACAAGTGCACACATTTAACGATTTCGACATTTAGATGACGCAAATCACTTGTCTATACGAACTGCTCTCTTTATTTAATTTTAAAGCATTTTATAATTTAAATGAATTAAAGAAAATAATGAAAATGATTTTCCCGTTCCCAAGAGAATATTAATGTTACCAAACTTTTCAACAATTATTTAAGCAACAAATGAAAAATTCTACCACTCCCGAGGAATTGTTTAAAACAAATGCCTTTTTAAAATAATGCATGTAAATTTGGAGAGTTGAATTTACAATTAAAGAATTACAAACAAACAAACTTTAATACTTAGTAATGTAGTAAGTATGCATTTATTGAACGAAATGGATGCACAATTGTTGGCTTACTTTAATTATGGAAAAATAGGCAAAGATATTGCTGGAAGTTTGAAAAAAGCAAATATTTCCGTTAAAAACGCTAAAAACGTTATGTAAATACTCTTTGTTACATACATTATTGTATCTTCTTATTCAGGTTTTAATTTCTTCTTGCATTTGTGACACGAAAACTTCTTACAGATCAAAATTGGTATTGATTGGTAAATTAACTCGAATACTTACGAATTTAAAATATTCCAATTTCAAATTCGTCAGTTTTATCATTTCAGCAATCTGCCTTTTACCGAAAACAGCGAATACCATGCTGCAAACAAAATGTAATACCAATTAAATAAACAAGTTTTGCGATGGGCGCTCATATGGGGAAAATGTCCAACAATGCTCATGGGTATCGAGTATTAATTAGATAATCAAATCGGTTTTAAAGAGAGAATTTGGTTATAAAAAGCATTTTTGCGCATTAGTTACACATGTATTACGTCAGAAATTGGGAATTGCCAAGACAGGATCTTCCTGCATGGGAATAGGAAACTAATTACATCAAATAAATAGAACCAGAATTTGAATTCAACAGGGTACAAAGGCAAATGTCTTCAAGTAAGTCAGAAGCGATGGTTTTCAAGGTGCTGCTGGACGATCCATGTGCTTCTTTGGCGAAAAAGTTAAAAGTTGTTAAATTATAAGTAGGAATAGACAATACATTTAATAAAGTAACACTAAAATAGTATGTGCAAATAATCATAAATTTCTCTTTTTTAAACGATTGAAGTTTTTCAAGCAATTTGATAGCATATAATTAAATATGTGCAGGAGAATGGAGTGCATGGTAAGATAAAGTTTATCAATACTTATTACCGAATGGTAACAACAAATCGAAATAATTAATGGTGCATAGGAATGTTTCCTTGATCGATCTTTAATCAATGGTTTGCAGTGGATTGATACACCAATAAAGATCTCCTTGTTTGGACTGGTTCCCAGTACTAGATCAGCTACCTCAAAGCTCTATGAGAAATAGGCGTATGTCGTGGAACGCGTCTATTTGAGCTGTGTGTAACTACTACTTCGGCTGCATTGACCGTGTCATGACTATTGATTGCTGATTGGCTGAGAGGACTCTGCACTCGTGACACCATTTGTTCCCTTATGCAATCAGCATCACTCCCACATGTGCCAGAACATTCGAGCGAGCCAGGGATTCTTTGCTTCAGCTCTGCTAGCGTCGCGTTCCCCACAAGTTCTATATACTTTTAAAACACTTCTGCAAATCATTATGCACAATGCTTAAAAATGATCAGTTAATGTTCGCATAGAAAGCTACGATTCAGACAAAGTCTTACGTTGATTTAAGTATTTCAATTGCCAAATAAGGATCAAAAATGTATTTTCTGAAAATTAGAGTTAGGGTTATCTTTAGAGCTTGAGTTCATTTTACGTTTCTTTGACCTCAGTCTCACCAAGATACGCGTGAACTCCATTCCTACATGGGAATAGTTTTAAAGACAAATATGGACAATTGCGCTGACTGCTCCAAATCTAAGTTTTGATACTTGTGTTACCCAATGATCACATATTTCATGATTTAATTCTAAATTTTAAAATGCTAGAAGGGAGAAACTAAAATTGCATGCGAGTTAATAATGAGAAGTTGAACACCTCCCACCTTCTTTTCAGCGGAATATTTAGTCGGTGAAAGGCATTCTACAAGGTTCTCTTCCATTCATCGTGAAAGTGGATTCTATCACAGACAGATTTCGTTATCATGTTTAAATATCTGATTTCAAGAAATAATGGTATTAAAATTTTTGCAAACGTGTGCGAGTTGTGATAGAACTAAACAGATTTGTTTAAAAGCACCTTAATTCAACTTTCACGGACGTCAAGCTACTAATCACAGGACTACCTACATAAATCGTTTTCACCAGTGACCAATATTTTCATGATAAATAATGTGACTTATGCAGTAACACACCGAAAGGATGGCGTTTGAGCACGATATGCAATTTTTTGATATTTATTTCGTTAGGATAAATTAATTTTTCATACATTTATAAAGGTTCTCTAGTTCAAAATTAAAAAGCTCACCTTAAAAATGATAATCTTTTCTTAGTATTTGCATGATTTTTTCCTTTTAATTTAAATCTCCATTAAAATGTTAATGAAAAATCATATTTAAACAAATTTTTGTTTATATGAAAATGTATAAATAGTTGTCCGAGTTATGTAGCATTGGTTTGCAACGTCAGAGCACAAGTGAAATAGAAGATGGGTTGGAGAGACAGAAATGATCTAATCAAATAATTGCAAAGAGCATTAATTTATAAGTTATAAATACAGGCCAAGAGGTAAGGAAAGGAGAAAGGAGGGTTTTCTGGAAAAATAAATATTTGTTCTGCAAATGTTTTATTAATTTTAATACACATTGTTTTTAGACCTGGACATACTAGATTCCTCTATCAACGGTATAAAACTATTATTATGAATGTTGGGTCCCCTTGTCATCGGTGTCAATTTAAAGGCCAATCTGCTTTAAGTTTACTGGCAAATTTGCTTATATTATTATTCAGTCTTGAGTTCCGACTGGCTTTATAAGGATACTCACGAAAGCTAAAGATTTGATCACCTATCGCTCCAAATATTGGTGTTAAAAGTATTTTATAGATAAGGTTCAAGTATAGAACTGAGTAGATTTAAAATGCTGCTTTTTCTCAAGTAAAACTTACATATTATTAAATAAAATTATTACAGGCATTTTAAATACTGGCGCAAGAAATATAAGTAGTCAAACGACGTTGCCTAGTTTAAGGAGGTTGGTTTTCGAACCAATCAAATTTAGCCCCAGTGACAATGGCAAATGATTGTCAACTTACTCTTTCTCCCAATAATAAATGTTCTTCTTTATTTTCGACTGTCGAATGCCAAATAAGAAGAGGAAGTTAACCAAAACATATAAATTAATGTTCGATCTCAAGCTTGAGCAGAAATTGGAAGATTGGAGTTATGTTAGTTTGAGGAAATTTTGCACCCACGTAACTTGCAATGTCAACAGAGAGTGCAGATGCACTTACACAGGCTCAAATTTAAAAATTCCAATAGCTTTGCTACCGATCCAGGGCGCGAAAGTTATAAAATGTCAATTAGCGCTAAAAAACCCACTTTTTCTTTATTAAAAGAGGACAATCTAATCTCTGTTGTTACAGGCGTCTGAAAATTGCCCTGGGCTAAAAATAATTTACCTAATTTGTCATTAATATGATTAATAGGGAATATTTATGATTTACTTCCGAATAATGACCTAAATCAAGTATATTTCTAAAACCGATATCAAGTGAATGGAAAAGTTGTTGGATGAAATATATTGGGGGATCATTGAATTTATCATTAAAATTTTAAATCTCCATACCACTTCTGAACTCTCGTTTAATGATCTTTCCTCTAAGTTGGCACATAGCTCAACGTAGCCTAAGTGCAGCCAAATGCAATGCAATCTGTCAAAATTTTCCCAAATTGTTCTCTGTTACCATCGTGATACGCAATGTTTAAATAATATGTAACTATTACGAATCTCCAACCGCAAAATACAAAAATTTAATTAATTTAACTAACGACCAGACAATAAGCTGTGGCTTTAATACCTTGGAGTTTTTGCTAGGTGCTATTGTACTGAGGTTTTACTTTCATGGGGGCTAAAACCACAGGTTGTCCAGTTGCAAATTCATTTGATAAAGAAGGTCGAGACAAATAAATACGATGCGCATCCGCTAGAAGTTTCTACTCTGAATGGGTGGATTTAGTTTCTGGATAGTTAGAAAAATAAAACAGTTTTAAAACACAAGCATTTTTCACCTTGCTTGGCATGTTGCTGCGTTGCGCTTTAAGATACATGACTGATTACGTTTGCAATATTTTGGATAAATGAATTCTGCAAAACTTTTCACAAAAAGTTTCAATTTGATGTTTGTTATAATTGCATAATTAAATCAATTTCATTTTGCAGGCACCTTCAGGTATTCGGAAAAGCTCAATTACTATTATGCAAAATTGGGTTCCTGTTGACACCTAGTAGCAAATTGAGTCGAAATTTTGCGCTTCGCTTGCTTAAAAGTTTTCGAGGATTTAAAATGAATACATAAGAAATTTCAAAGTCTTTACTATGTTGATAATTATAATGGTACATGCATTCATTAAAACTTTCCATTTTCTAATTATTTCAATGTTAACTATTACAGTCAGTCAGGAGAGGCAAGTTGAAAACTTAACGGTGTATTACTTTCCAGAAAAAAACGCATTTTTCTTATTTATTTGGTAATATTTTAATCTTTCTAGACATTCCTTCATTTATTCTCAGTTAAATGTAAAATGAGCAGTCTCTCCTGAGAAGAGGCCAGTTACACACCGAGAGTCACCAAGCTCTAGTAGATTAGTTCAATAAGAACGTTTTAATGAATTACGCATTCTTCACTGCTTGACAGGAGGGCAACAGTAACGAGTATACGCAGCACCAATGAAGAAGAAGATTTCTAATGATGAGAGCATCCATGTGGGAGAATTGGGCAGTGAAGAAAATATGGTAAACAGATTTTGCGATTTTAGTAATTTGGTTCGAAAAGAATGGAACACGGAGTAGTTGACATGCACCAATTCGTTTACACATTGCCATGCCAGTTCGTTAGATTTGGTTAATGTTGTCCTTTTACTTTACTGTAAAGTTAAGCTTTGATTTTTGAATCACATATGTGAACATTTTGAATGGTTATACTTTTATTGAAAAAGATATGGAACATCAAACTCCCTCGTCATAGTTAATTTAGTTAAATATTGTTTCAAAAGCTGAAAAAGTTCGTATTTATACGCCACTACACTTATGACATTTATAAATTAGTGCTCCTATCAAATTGGTCTAAGAGTAACCGCATTAATGGTGTAATTAGTAAGTAGAACATTCGGCTGCAAGACTTTTGGCAATTTCTTGATGGATTTACAGATGAATATCAGCTCATTGAAGACGTGGGCAGTTAGAAAGGAGGACGAAGAGTGTAAATACTCACAGCAGAACAACTTGATAGGGACATGAATTGATATTCAATTAATTGCTAAATCAATTATACATAAGGAGCAGGTTGATTATATTGAGTTTCTTTAAATGAGCGAAGTGAGTTGCAACGCAACCATGCTTGCTTCATCAATCTATTCTCGTTTATAAAATTTTGCAGATAAATCATGTGACCTGGCCAATCACAAGCCTAAATGAGTTGGTCAACGAACGTTGAGTAGATTGAAAAAGTCATGGGATAAAAAGTCAAAATTATGTCACTGCAAATTTAATCCTCACCCAACTCAAACAAATTAGGACACGTGAAATACTAACTTTATTACTTGCTACTAACACAACTCGAATTTTTATTCCATCTCTTCAGATGGAATTCTATGATTGATGTTTTGAAAGTAGAATATTGTCAATAATAGTTCAACGGCTTCATCGCACTTAATCGGTTAATTACTTCAATTTCCTAAGCAAAATTTATAAAACATGTGCTCATAACTTTTCCGGAAACAGTAATTAGGTATTATTTTTCGGGGTTAATATTTAAGTAATTTCTTTGTAGTAAAGCAATTCGTGTTCCAAGATGACCGCTATTTTTCAATTTGTATAAATTGATCTTTAAATTAAACTCAGAGATTTGAAGAGCAATATTCTGAAATTATTCGTATAAAGCAAAAAACATTACGGAATAAATTTTCATCATCTCTCTTCTGTTGAGTTTATTCCGAAATGTGGGAATGCAAATTTTACCAGTCATCCGTTGGTCAGTATTAGCAGGTTTCATTGGCCGCTTCGTAGACGAATCGTTACCTGTTATCATGAAATCTAGCGTGATCGGTACATATTGTACCTACTTCATTTGCTTAAAAAATGAAATATTTTTAAAGTAGTACTTTGCTTCAGGAGTGATGAGTTCAATTATTTAGAAAGAAAACCGCCCTATTAAAGGGCTATTTAGACCGACCAATCAGAAGTGTCTCTTGCTTAAGAAGCATATTTGAATTCTCCGCATTTTAACGGTTTCAAAATGAATGCCAACATGTCCACTGTTGCACCTCTTACATTCATTGCTTCACAATTTGAAATGGTTCCTCCAGCTAGGTATTATGCTTTTTCATATCGCATTTTGGGAACCATTGCAGCAAGTCTTGTTCTCGCAGTTGGAATAACAGGGAACATTCTTGTTATAACAGTCACTATGTGGTCTTCCAAAATGCGGAGTCCTACTAATTGTTACTTGGTGTCTCTATCATTCAGCGATTTGCTTTTCCTTTTGCATGCTGCTGCCCCCTTAATTTTTGAACTTTATGTTATGATAAACCAATGGACTTTTGGAGATTTAGCCTGTCGAATAATGATAGCGATGCAGTACTTATCTGTAGACGCGTCTATTCTCTCTATGGCCGCATTTTCAGTTGAACGATGGGTTGCTATCTGTCATCCGATGCGAGCTCAAACTCTCTGTACAGTTAACAGAGCCCTTAAAATAATAGCAGGCATATGGATATTCTCTGCAGCCTATAACTCCGTTTGGCTATTTACTGTTACCACTGAAATCAAATATTACCTACAAGGGACTTATACCACTTGCACCTATAAATATGCGCGTGGTCGTTATCTCATTGTATATCTTCTTGATCTAATACTATTTTACGCTATTCCACTATGTCTTATCTTTCCCATGTACATACAGATAACTTCACGTTTGTTTACCTTCCACAAGTCGCTCTGGTTCAATCCGATTAAAAAGAAGTTGGATGGTGAAGGAACTCGTGCTACAAGTTTGCCAAGACGCGCACATTCCATTTTGAGAGGATATACAAATGAGCAAGCCGGACAGAGCGGTATGAACCGTGCAGGAAGTCGTCAAGTTCGTTCAAGAAAACAGGTAATCGTTGAGAATTTTATTGAAACTTTAGTAACTAAACAAACTTTGTATAAGTATGTTTTTGTAATAAATAAATAGAAGAGAAAGATATAAGTTGTTAACAGGTTAAAAGGAAAATTTTTCAGTATTTGATCACGAATTTTGTTGAAAAGTGCAAATAATTCATATCCCAGAGAAAGTTTAAATTTTGTGAAAATAAAATGGTTTGGTGGTGTTGATATAAGTTAAAGGTAACATAATTGATAACGTTAATGCTTACAGAAGCAAATTTTTTGCATTTTAATTAGTATATTTTGTGCTTCCGTTCATTATATTATAAAAACTCCTTACGAACATCTTCAAGTTAATCCCCTTCGCACCAACGGAGTTAGGAAACTGAGGATAAATTGCATGCATAGGCTCTTTAAATGCCTTCTTAATTTTTATGGCTAATGTGTTTATATTTATATATGCAAAACAAATTTGAAAATTTAAATTTACAAGTGGTTTTCAGCTTTTAGGTTGTTAAAATGCTTATGACAGTAGTCTTTCTTTTTGCCATATTCTGGTTGCCATATCGATCGCTTGTCGTCTATAACAGCTTTGTGACAATAAGAAAACCAGATTACTGGTTGTATCTTTTTGCCAAAACAATGGCCTTTCTAAATTCCACGGTCAATCCTATTCTCTATAATGCAATGTCTAAGAAATTCCGCCGAGCTTTTCGCCTTCTAATTACTCAAGGTAAGATTTCACATTGAAAAAACTATAACCATTCATATAAGTAAATGTTTCCATCGTTTATCAAAAGCTAACATTTACTTATCTAAAATTGCTTTTGGGGAAAACGGATGTGAATTAAGAGTTTTTTGAGCAGGTATTTAAATAACTCACAGTGCTTATGAAATGAAATTATTTCTTAAAAATTCGTTGAATACCCTCAAGAACGTATCTCGGTTGTGATTATTATAAACGAGATTAATATGCTTTTCTTCAAAACCATACAAGGACATTTTGACAGTAAATTCAGTCAATTTTTATGAATAAATTATTATTCAAATTAAATCATAGTTGACTTTACATACATTCTTCAAACATAGACTTTTATGACCAGTGGTGGACTTAACGATCCGAAAATTGAAGCTTTTGAATTCACTATCCTTGGATGAGTAAAAAGTTGAGGCACTCACCAGAACATTTTGAAAAGTTTTGTACGCTATCAAATTTGCATTGTAGCTAAATTGCCAATCCATTGGTATTAGTGATTATGCGTAAATCCCTTTTATGAGAGTATTCTGCAATTTTATTCATAAAAGCTCACAAGTCTAAAAAATGGAGTGACCTCTGAACGCTCGAAGTAGTAAAAATAGCCAGTAGGTATGTAATTGAGATGTGAAAAATTGATGCTTTCTGTACTTAGTTTGAATTCTGGAAGACTGTTACCGATCCACCTGCTCCAGGCTCAATTATATGTGTTGATCCATCTGGTTCTGAAAAAGATTCATGGTCATGGAGATAGAAAATGGTATATTTTTAATTCTCCATTCTATTAAAGATTGAACTTTTAGCAGATATGATATCAATAAATCCATGGCCAATCCGGTTAGATTAGCACAACCAGCCATTAGCAGGGAGCTTTGGTGTCATTTGTTCCAAAATAAGCTAGACGGTTCTCAATGCAATTGGAACGCAAGAGGTATTGTGTGAAAGCTGCTTTACTCTGAAATGTTAAGTAATTAAGTAAAATTACCGCTGTGCTGCCAGAACATTGACGGCGGATTGACTGGAAGGCCCCTGGAAGCGAGCTCGTGGATGATCGATGTGCGATCTGTAGCACAACCGAAGTTCCAGAATGTTCCAGTGCGTTGTACGCTGCACGGATTTAAGCATAATATTCAATATATATATATATATATATTTCTTCAGCGAATTTTATTTTAAAAACCACAAAAGCCCATCTTATAGAAAACTAAAATCAATCAATCACGCATTAACAAACCTTTAAACTGTATTTTACCAAAATATTTTCATTTTTTAACATAATCTAAGTATAATTTATCAAAATTTAATTAACTGAAATATCATTTTTAGTATGCCTGAAGTCTTTATTTCATACGCAAATTTTGTTAAATAATTTATTTGCTTCTGACATTTACAAATAATTTCACAAATCAGATAACCAATAATGAGAACCAATTAGAAAATAATGACAGGCTAAATTTCAAATAAAATTACGTTTCTTTTGAATATGTTGTTCCCTAAAGAAGTGTAATTTTACTTAAATAGTGCGAATTAAGTTCTCTTTTAAAGAATGACATAAAGTGAAAACAGATCATTTTTCCGGAATCAAACTCTCTTTAATTTCCATAGAAGTAATTCTTACTTTTACTTTGAAAATAAATATTAAATATATATATATATAACCATAGGAACTTTATTATTTTGAGAGATCTATTAAATGGTTTTCATGTTTCTCCAGTGGGGAAATATTTAGTTCAAAATATTACTCAAAAGAGTCTTTCTTTTAGTCTCTTATATCTTCTTTCAGCTGTCCTTTGACGCCCTAGTTTTCATAAAGAAGGGTTTAAAGCAATTTATTAATCAAATAATTATTCTGGTTCAACTCAAGAGGAGTAAAGTAATTACAAAAGCCTACTCATTCGTATGAAAAGCAAACCGCTGAGTGTACCATGGGATAAATAATAGTTAGATCAAATGAATATTGTTTTAGCAAATCCAAATGAGTGTTAATTTCCTGGAATTCAATCATTAAAATTGCACTTTTAATGCTACTATTTAACCAGTTGAAAAGCTTGGATAAAAGCTAGAGGAATGATCTAACACAATGACAATTTTGCTTGAAAAGGCAGTGAAGTTTCATCTTCATTTCAAATGAATTTCAAGTTAAAAAATTTAATTTTCATAATAAACCACTTGTAATCATTTTTGATAGCAAAGAGAATTTATGAATGATTATCTTTGAGAATAGAATTCACATATTCAAATACTTTGTAAGTTATTACGAAACAGCAAATAGAACTTAAAGTGCCTAGGCGTATAACATTGTCTCGTTATTTCAATTTTTACATAATTCATCCATGTTAATGATACCTACCTATGTGGATAATTTTACAATAGACAAAAGTTGATTTCTACTTTTATTTAACTGTATGCAGTTGATAATTTAAATACTATATAAGTTAAATCGTAAAATTTTGCCTAAGTAACAAAGGTTATTTTATTAAATGGGCTCATTCAAATTGTTGCACATTATAGGAAAGAGCTTTGAATCTGAATAGCTTTCTGTATTTGATCAACTAATCGCAAGTTGCAAACGATGTTTCGTGCTCGATTGACGTGGGGATCTAGGACACAGAAATTGACTTTAAAATTATTTAGAAAAGCAACATGGCTGATAATACCTTAATTTACGTTTTGAGAAATTTTATGAATTATTTTCGTTATCTCTCATTCGTCACCAAGCACGTAATTAAAATGCATGAAAACGCCCTAAATTAATCTTCTCTATGGCATATAATAGCATTAATATAATTGAGTCAACGACGTTTGACCAATGTACTTTTTCAATCGACATTTGATTAGTTTTTGATTTCCACAATTTCAACTTATGATATCCAGCAACAGTCCTAATTTAATTATTCTTAAAATGCTAAACGTGAGTTTTTCGTTCAATTTTCATGAAGTTCTTCTCATTGCAGTACCCTGCTTTGGTAAACAACGAAGGTTAAATAGCGTTCTTGGCAGCCGACGAACGGAATGCATGCGTTCTCGGGATTATCTGCGACAAATTCAGCTACGTAGACACGTGCTATCAGAGAATGTCATGAATGAAACCCAAAACATTGAAATGCACTTGGTTGAAGGCCAAGGGAAGTACGGATCACCAAAGAAGGAAACTCCATAATATATTTCAAATTCACTTTGGCGTCATAAAATTCATTCATTTGAGTGTATATACTGACTGAAAATATGCTTATTTTTGCCGTGCTATCATAAGAATATAAAATAAAATGGGTTAACTTGTCTATTTTGTCAAAAATACATAAATAAGTTATGTGATAAAAAGTTAACCCCGTAAAAATCTAAAAACAATTGTTTTACCTAGAGAATCTGTAAAAATAGTCTCCATTTTACAATTGCTATTATTGTTCCTAAAAATATAAAAAATGTTCATTAAAAGACCTTAACACACACGAGAATTCGAAGGGTACCAAAACGTCTTAGTGATTTTAATTTTGGGCTCCAGTTTTACTGAATGGGTAACTCATTTTCGGAGATTTAAATATAATGATTGACCCCTCGGTTTGAAGCATGCGCATTTCTATGATGCTTGGCTTGTTTAAACAAAAAAGATCGATATTTCAATCCGAATTCAATTTATCTCCTAATGGGGGAGAAAATAACTCAGCTATCATGATATGGCAGAAATGGGATAACTGAGTTTATTCAACTTGCTTTTGTATATCCTCGCAAAAGAGTATTTTGGCATAAATAGGCGATGAACGCAAGCGCTAAATATTTGGTTAAATATTTTTTGTAAAGTGGAAAAGGTCATCTTGAGAATATAGTGGAATGTGCACATGGGCATTTTGATTTGGAATGTCGACTCACGCCTGCTCACACGATTTAAGTAATGGCCACTTACATTCTCACCAACTTTGGTTTCCTAACCACCACAAAGTATGATGTACATATTAACTTATAAATCATAAAATTTTGGGTAAATTTTATTTGATTTTTATTAATTATTCATCCTATTTTACTTTATTGTGACAATATCTAAAATGGGATTAAAATGGTGTTTCTTTAAGTATCAACGGTAAATGACCAGCACAAATTATTAGTACGTTTCCACGTTACATATACACTAAGAAGGTAAAATACGATGTCTTTCTTGAAGGTAAAGAAGTATTATATTTATTTCTAGTGTAGCATAATTTTCAGAATAACTGTGGAAAACTGAAGTGATGTCTAAAAACGGCAATTTGAAATCTCCTCTAAACTTCTTTTTCATACGTTTCACAGTCTGGTTTTTATTTATTTTTGATGCCAGAAGAAGTTTGGTATCTAACGCCAGTTTTCAGAGGTTTGTTCATTGACAATTAGATTTTCAATGTAGTCTGTCTATAACGAATCGTCATTTCTCATAAAAGATGCATCAGATCAGTCGTCTGTAAATATGACCTGTTAATGTTGTTAAACGATACACGTACAGGCACAAAACTGTTCCAGTGGTTTCGCGAATGTCACTCTGACTGTTAAAATGAAGTAGAATAGCAGTTTTAAAAGTACTATGATAATTTTGTCTCGAGAATTTATTCAATTAGTTTGGAAATGTATAACGCACAGATATTTGTAGCAATGTCTATCAATCTAACCAAATTAGCAGGAGCTAATCACTATTATGAAATGAATCGTTTCCTAGCCAGTTACGCTGGATCACATGACTAATGAAAAACTAAAATTTAGGCGAATTCCCAAGCGCATTGAACGTCAACAATGCAGAGGCAAAAGGGAGTCAGATAGTGAGAGTGACAGTGTGGTCTCTGTCGTTCACAAGTAAGCTGGCAGACGTGCTAGATAGAACTGATATGTTACGTAAAAGCCTTAGATCCCTAAAATCATTTTCTTCAGTGAATTTGGCAGACATGCAAAGCCAGAGCTGATGTACTGATGCATATTCTGAACAAAGGAAGAACACACAATAAGCATAAACTAACGTCAGGACTACTTTACAAGCCAAAATAATTTTTTGAGAAGCATACAAGAACAAATACTTTAGGGTTCTAATTTAACTTTCACATTCGTATATGTCTGATGCTGAAATCTTTTTCCCTTCAATTCATCAGCATCTACAAACCATTTTTCAATGTGAAAAACAATTAAAATTTTTCATTTGCTCACACACACCCTCTC
This sequence comes from Hymenolepis microstoma, assembly GCA_000469805.3. NCBI lineage: Eukaryota > Metazoa > Platyhelminthes > Cestoda > Cyclophyllidea > Hymenolepididae > Hymenolepis > Hymenolepis microstoma. The sequence goes on along the minus strand of LR215993.1, from coordinate 23,006,096 downwards.
GAATATGGCAATGACAAGAATTTTTCATTGGCCATTAAAACTTTAAAATATGCTGTTTAATTCAGCGAATAAATTTCTAAAGAATAAGTATTTCCAAATAAAATGTTGGAGGAGTTGACAATTTATGTTAAGTGCACAATTTCCGATTCCGTTTTCTTCTGGAATGTCTGCAAAAGCTATGGCAATTAGACATTCCATAAAGTACTTCATTTTATATTAATCCAAAATTATGCTTTTGTTCCATTCCTAAACCTAAATTAACATGCTTTGAAACCGGCATGCAAAAATTTAGGAGACATTGAATAACACGAGCATTTCTGTTGGTTGCAGAAAGACTTATTCATAAGTTATAAAAATGAATTTTCATAAACTAATACCATATCTCAAATGGGCACTTAGACCATTCACGATTTACTAGTGGACAATCGCTATTTTAACTCAAATAATCAAGTCTAGTGAATTCTAGATTAGACACAGGAAATAAAAGCGCTCAGGAAGAAGAAAGACAGAGTGAATTATCCTCACAGGGACCATAACGGCTGGAGAAGTTAAAACCTAGACAAAATGGCAAAGGGATATTTGAACCTTAGTCGAGTATCCTCACTATCAATGAGACGGAGATATGAAGCAATAATGAATGATGATCAAATTCGAGAACGGATGGGAAATTCGCTGACTAAATTGAATAAAGTCATCACATGAAGGACCAAACGCAGAACAATGGAAACATCGTATGAGTTCAAAATAATTGCAGTGAATCTTGGAAATAACTACTACTAATTCCGTAATTATTAATTCCTCTTCGTTTGCGCAAAATTGAGACTCGCCCTATTGGAGTATTAATATTTACAAACCTTTTCGGTTCTTTGCAAATAACCAAGCGCTGTTAGTTACTCTAGACTGCCACATTTCATGCGCTTACACTAATCTTTTTTTCGTCGGCAGCGTGCCCTCGGTTTTTAAGCTTTAATTGCCTGGAGCAACCGAAATCAAACAACGGTACGTTCAAAAAATCGTAGATTAAAACGTTACGGAGTGAAACATCAAAGTATCACAGCGGGTCTTCATTTAATTTTTGGACGTGGCTGTACTATATTTACTAAATGGACAGCGTGCGCTACAAAATTAAAATTTTACTACCCGGAGTGAAACAAATTCATATTGGAAGGTATTATTTGATTAACAAGAGTCTCAGACTTGTCGCCTCATCTTTACATAAGCAATATTTCTCTTAAATGGAATCTATTCAACAAACAGCCGTGTGACTAACTATTGAAAGGATTTTTCGAATAGTTGTCATTCCTGGCATAACTGATCTTATTATAAAATATTATAATATTTTCAAGTTCTAACTTAATTCTTAAATGGATTTAACGCTTTAATTTATTTTCAATCCCTTTAAAGTGGTTATATCTATGCAAATGTAGTATTATTAAGAAAATAACAGTTCTGGATTATTAATTTATCCATCCTTCCCATAAGGTTATTTGTTTACACACCTGGTGTGTTTGTTGACAACAAAGACCCACAACCATATGCCTACTCTTGTATCTAGTCTGTCAGCTTTATATAATTAGATCCTGAACAAAAAAGGCAAACAAAGGAATATTGTGTTTTTTACCTGCAAAGATTGTGTTACAACAGTGAAAGGACACAACAAGCCATTAGAGTCTAGTCAATAGAGGTGAAATGTACAATTTTCTTGTCTCCGAATAAACGATTTTAATTGGCAGTTACTTATGGACACTAGTTGACTAAAAATATAAAACAATGCTCACAATGTGAGTGGTTGTTATTAGAGGCTTTAAATGTACGCAGTCAAAGATGCTTGAGGACAAGGAAGTTCATTTGACAGTGTAAGTCAAAAAACAAGAATGGTCAAATTTTGAATAAAATTTGAATTACATCTAGCTTCAAATTTTATTATTCTTTGAAGTCTTCTTTTAACTTTAGCATGAAAGTTTGTCGTTCTCATGAAATTTCTCCAAAATTTATTGTAAATTTCTCTATTAATGACTATTAGCTTAGTTCATTCCAGTTTTGCGTTTAAGAGCAACAGAGAAATTATATCAAATTTGGCAAGATCCTATTAGAAAGGTTGAAAAGAGCTTAACTTAAATTAATAAGATATTTTCAATGGGAAATACTTTTAAAATGCATCATCAATGATCTTAAGCGGGGATTTGTACGCTTTCTAACGCAATTTATTAATCAAACCATCAATAAGACTGGAAGTGGCGACATCATTAGATGCATTGGGAAATCAGACATCCGTAGTAATCTGATTCAAATAACGGGAAAAAGATAAAACTTATAGCTCAGTAAAAGAGCTTTCTATTAACAGAATAACTTTAATTACAGGCGACGGCTTTTTCATTATACATTCACGTGCAAGCATGAGAGTTCAACTATCGGTAATGCAGCACATGATAGACGAAGCTTGAGAGTTGCTCTCGAATGCAAGGAAATATTCGATTAGATTGTTTAATAAAAAACATCAGGATTAGGTAAATCAAGGTGTAAAATAAAGAGAGAAGGAGACAAGAATAATTGATTAATTTCGATTATCGAATCTTTGGAAATGAATGATTAAGCATCACATTGATTAATTTGACTTGGCAAATATCTCAGCATAGTTTAAATTTTTGAAATGAAAGGACTAAACTGCTGCCAACTCATCAGGAAGACATTGGTACGCCTTTAGGGTAGGCAACCGTGTGCATTTATGTGCGTTTATGCTTTCCAATAGAAGAATAACGCAAATGTAAGCAATTTCTGATTTCATTTGGACTTCGTTCTGAACTAGCCATGTTGAATCCTATTCTGTTAAGTTAATTCATGTAAATCTCTTTCCTGTTAAATGACAGAATCGGCAAATTTAAAACCACATCCTATGATAGTTAATAGGCGTCTCTTCCAAACCCTTTGAAATTAGTAAATTGGGTGCGTACTGTCTTCTAATTCCAGACAAGCAAAAATATACTCACGAAGCTAATACTTTTAACATCTACTAATGGCTTAGGTTTCCTTATTATAATACTCCTGGCGCCACTGGCAATCTAGGTTTGTCAGGTCAACAAATTTTAAATTTGTTCATCCCCTTGATAAAAGATTTTATAGAAAGCCACGCACCAATTTGCCAGGTCACATCACTTTTACTTAATACTGATATATTTCAATATTAAATCGTAAAATTAGCTTTATTCGACTAATGTAGTATAAGCTCTTTATTAGCATGTTTATTTAGCAATTGGATGCAATCATACCTATTTTTTATTAACAGTAAACATTATGCAACCCAATATCTAAATTAGTTTACTTGAAGGTCAACTTGCATGTGTTCGGTGCATTCAATCGAGTACACTTAATGTCCACTCGTAATTCCTCCCTCATATAACAAATTATTGATTCGTAGACCTTCTCAATCATGCTTGTAAGGAGAATTCATCTCGGACTATACAGGTGAACTAATTAGGTAATGATTTATCTAATAACCATTTCTATTTGAATTCATTCATTTTCTTATTGGTAAATCAGCGCTTGAGCTACAGATATAGGAGTTAGGCAACTGAGCAAGCTGTGAAATGGGCAATTATAAAATTGGTTATTTAAAAAACTCAAGAATGTCAATTATTAAGGTTAATCTAAACTTTTAATTGTGCGTTACAAATCAAATTCAAGAAGTGAATAAAAATCTCCCTTGAGAAATCTTAAAACAAATAGTTTAACATTTTTTTGATTCTTCAAGCGATGCCCTATAGTTATTTTGTAATAAAATGTGGTAGAAACACTATAATATAAAAAATTACAATTTCATAATGAAAATAGTACCGAAGTTGTATTTTTAATTGCCAATGAAAAATTCTATAATCATTTATTTGTTTATGCACTTTATAATATAGCAAGCTATTGTTTGAATTTACAGTTTTTCTATTCCGATATGAAATTGTTGCTCGATATGAGATTGGTGGAATTTAATTTGCTGCAAGTTCAGCCTTGCTCAATGCTGAACACAATTCATATTTTCATCTTAAAGAAGAAAGATAGCCTTTCTGTATTTTACTGACTCAATTTTATTTGAGATTGCTTGAAATTTAAAGATTTAATCCAAAAGTCTTGAATCGATATGTAGAACAATTTTCGCCTTACTTAAATTAATTATGATGGTTTCGCGAATGCATTTTACCAAAATGTGTATTAAAGAAAAAATTCATTAGCAGTTCTAATAAAATATCCTCCATTTAAATAATAATTGAAAGATTTATTAAATTCATTGAATGGGATATTTAAACTTATTCATTAAATTTATTCACTTTCGTATATTTAGTTTTGTTTTGCTGCTTACTTAATTTGAACTTTATAATGGTAATAATTTATCATTTTTGTGTCATCACCCAACTAAAGTGTCCGATTTCTGTCAAGTCTGACAAAACATCCATTTACCTTTCCTTTTTAATACTGATACAATATTTATTGAACTTTACTAGAAAAAAAGTAATTAAAAGCATAAACCAAGTGCTCAGTCAAAAAATTAATTTATTTTAATTGAATAAGGTAATAAGTAATTTTGTCGTATTTAATAATATAGAAAATAATTTAAATTGAGCCCTAAAGAATATATATATGTGTTAAGGATTTTGTCACAGGATGAAATATCTTCTAAGAGTCTATCTCTAAAGCATGTATATACTTTGACTATACATTTTCTATGAATTTCAGATCACAGCACCGATCACGATGGTGAAGTATTGTCAAGCCACTTATTCTGAATCTGTTAATCTAAAATAGCTGATTTTTAATATAAGGGAAATGAGATTTTTTGAAACCTATGACATTTCCAAAAGGTAAACTCTTATATTTATCTGAATATTTTATTTTTGAGCTCCCATTGGAATCAATAAATTCATATCCAATGGATTTCATATTCTATTTCATTTTGAAATTATTTAGAAATCATGGGAAAAATTATCCCTAAACTTCATTTGTTTCGAAGATGCAAGCAGTGTTACTTGTTACGAATTTTATTGCGTCTTATATTGCAATTCCATACCTATTCAGTTAATTTTTCTTAATGTGAGCCAGCCTGACCTTCTTACTTAGTTGATGCTTATGATCTACGGTTAAGTATCCTGAACTTCACCAAATTCAGAAAATTCAATGCTGTTCAACGAGTCACCTTGACTTTGCTGACTGCAAATGACTGCAGACTTCTGACTACTTGATATCTCTACTACACAAGGACTGAGAGTGAGTAAAAAAATAATGGTCGAGGAGATTTATTGAACCCGTGAAGGAGAGCTCGGAGAAGTCAAAAAAAGTGTTGTAGTGTTTTGATATGTGGATCTGCGAAGGTAATATTTTCGCTAATTGAAACAGCAATTTTCAAGCTTTCTATATATTTGATGAATTTATAATTAATAAAATTTAATAATTAACTAAAATTTTAAGGTGTGAAGGAGGACTCTTATGCAGTCAAAAAGCACACAAATGAAAAGACGTTTTGTTATTTCAATTCAGATACCCTATGATTAGTGATATTTTTATTGGTTGTTTTAAATAATTACTCATTCTGTTGTTTTTATTAGACCTAATAGTGGCGTTAAAAGTTCAATGAATATTTAATTCGTAATATAATCAGAGTATTTGAAAATCTGTTATATCAATATGTAACTGAAATTCATAAAAAATTACTCTCAGTTGTAACAGCTTTTAATTCGTTACATCACGTTTCCGCTTTACCGATTTAGCTCGCTTCAAAGAGCAGAAATTTATGTGAATTGAAGACAATAAATATAACTCACCTTTAGCCAGTGCAATCAATTTGTTCATGTTTGATACAGTAGTTTTAAAAAATTTGCAGATGTTTCAACATTGAATTATGAGTATTACTTTAAACAAACATAATGTCCACCTTTTATCTAATTTGAATGCATTAAGTTATATTTAGTCTCGGAAATAAATCAATCAGCCTATAATTACTTCTTTTCCTACTATGAACTTGATATGATAAATGTCATTTTCAATCACGTTATGGGATTAACTGCATTGTGGAGCAATAATAATCATCACCTCGTTTCATTCAATTAGTGAATTACTGATACATAAAGATTGCTTGCCGTTTTGATGACTAATGTCATTAATGTCAAAAAATGAGTATTAAATTTATTAATTGAGCATATGAATATGTCGTTTTGACTTCAGTCTCAATCTCTTTTTGTTAAGTACGATTCAAAAAGAGCAGATATGTATAGAAAGTAGTTATTTTGAAATCGTGCACATATACATATATGTATTTAAAAAAAAACAAAATAAACTTAAACTTAATAAAATAGCTATTTACTTATTTGACACAAAAAATATAAACAGGAGTGCATTAAAATATTTACACTGTTAGTTGTTTTATAATAAATGCTTTTGTGAGGTTAACAGTAATTAAAAATAACAGAGGACTCAAATTAAAATGCACTTGATCGGGTATGCAGAAGAATTTGAGTTAGAATAATTAATCTCTATGATTAAAAGGGATAAAAGACATATAACGCTTTTTAAAAGGGCTGATTTGTTCAGTCTTTGTAGAAGCATTAATATCCTTTTGAAGAGTGTATAAAGTAACACTTTCTTTTAGTGAAAACATCCTAGTGTCGCCTTATTTTCTACCTGAAAAGAAAAGTTTAGCAAAATGTGTGAAGCATATATTGCCAATATGAGACAATTGAATTAGTTAAGCCTTAGAGGAAATATCTTAGTCTCCCCTACAAAACATCTTCAATTATTTGAGCTATTGCACCACTACTAGTTAAGGTCGCTTTCCACACGAGCGATTTCATATCCACATTTCTTAGGTTACAAAGACATTTGAAAAAATAAGACCTTGCAATACCTATAAGTGTGAATTGCTTTAGAACAGTTGGAAAGTCTACCGATGAGTCAAGAAAAATGACCTACGGATTAATAAAAGTGAGGCAGCAACAAAAAAATCCATTCAGTCTATTTCACAACTCTTCTTAATTGACCTTAATATCAAATAATGAAAATCGATATTTCAAACACAATACAGTTTAATGAGAACTGGAAAATTCACAAATATGTATATAATATTGTAATGATCGTGTTGTAAATAAAGACAAGCTTAAGTGAACATGAGAAACTTTTCATTTATCATTATCTAAAAAAATTTTGCAGGTTGCATTTCAGTAACCCTTCAATTATTATAACCAAGAAATTAATTCAGCTTTCTAGATATTGACTAATTTATTTATTGTATTGATTAGTTAAAAAATAAGTTAGTAACTATATTTGACAGAAGTGAAAAGCATGTTGCTTCCTTTATTCCCTGAATATATTTTAGATTCGATCAGGTTTTTAGCTTTTATTAATTTGTTCTACAACTACGACTAAAGCAATTTTTCATGAAGAATGATAAGATCGTTTTTTATTTGAATAATTTAAACGTAGAATTAGCTGTCACATATATATGAGGATATATAATGACATTTCCTTCTTTAGGATAAGAATGTCGTTCCTTAATGCTCAATAAAGTAGGAAATACTGAAAAGATTTATTGTTGTAGTTACTATTAATAATTAATAGAATACCACTGATGCTTATTAAAACTCGCTGGCGAACAAATATTTGGATTACATTTAATTCATACCGACTTTTAATTGTATTTGTTTCTAAATCAAAATATACAAGTCGAATATGATTTTGCTATTTTTTTTAAATATTATAAGTGTTAAATTCGGTTAATGTATTATGAAAATATATAGTGAAAATTATCGAAATTATTTTCATTGACTTTCCGAATATGCTCGCCAACTGAAAAGGTGGTTCTTAAATTTTCTGGAAATCTTAAAAGCCCGTATTTAATATTTGTCAGAAGCCACACTTTGTAGTTGCAGATATATAGTCTGTTCTCCATTTCAAAAAAGCAATTAAATATTCAGGAAGCATTGCTTGCGTAACTTTTCAAAGTCTAAAAGAACTCCTTTTGTATTTGAATCAAATCGTTCCGCATATTTACTAACAAGCTTATTAGTGGCCTTGTCAGCCAAACCAATTTTAAATGTTGTGCTCAAATTATTTTGCTGATATTTTCTCTATTTTTTTGTATCATAATACTATAGTTTAATTTAAGCCAACAATAGTAATAAGATGTGTTTAAAAACAAAATATTTAAGTGCGAAACCCCGTTAATTCTTAATAGTATTCATATATGATTCACGAGAAAGCTTAATATCAAACCGAGACGCCGTATTCTTGATACGTTTCATTATTGCCTATGTAACGTTTGAGCTCTCCTTTTTATGCTGCTATCACTTGTAGAGAGAAATAGTGAGAAAGGGCTTTGAATAACCATATCTTTTATTTTCCTCGAGCTTCATAGCAATTTGAAGTAAATCGCTTTAGACAAGGTTATAAAATGATCATTGTATCCAGTTTCCAGAAATTGAAGGACTTTATTTGGGAGAATACAACAGATGTTGAAGTTCTGACTTATAGGTCTACTCAGCTTAAGTAATTAGGGCTCTACTCATTAAATAGGTGAAATTGGACATTTCACTAACCTTTAGGCACGATTTCACTTTTTAATTAGCTAGTATTTACGTGTTATTAGATTTCAAGGTAGCACCCTTTCTATTCTTCTTCCGTTAAGACACCAGTGGGCCCTCCAAGCTCTCGTTGCTCCTATTTGGAAAAGGCTTTTGCCCTTGCTGGCATTTGGGATTATTCGATTTTAACAGGGATATTCCATTCAAGTCATTCAATCACCATGACTAGAAATAGATTTAGTTTAATTTTTTTCGTTTGCCTAATAGAACTTGCAAATAGAAAGATAAACTAAAGATTTGGGAAATCTCTGAAATTGTTGTCACAAGGGTTAATTCATTTGACCCATCAATTCTACTTATGTAATATTCACTTAAATGGCTGTTTGCCATTTCAGATTCCGAAATTCAGATTTCGATATAGCCCTTTATTTAATAGGGTTCTTGGAAAGTGATATTGGCATGCATTCAACTTGGATTTTATCAGTTTAATAGGTTAATTTATTGGTGTCTTCACTAAAGTGCATCTGATCTTTAATTCAAATTAAAGTACATATCCTCACCTTTACCAAATGAAGTAACCATAACTTTCTACTAAAATTAAACAAATGAAATATTAATATCTAGTCACGAAATGCGTTATGAAAGCTTTATGTCGCTGAATGTTTAAATTAATAATACTTGGAAATTAGCAAAGATATTTGATCGTACAAATATAACTCACTTACCGACTAACATTTAAAAATCGGATAAAATGGCTAGACAGTTAAGAAGAAGTGATCTACGTATTTAAGAAGTGTTTTGTTCTAGTATTTGTTAAGATTAGAAGCACGTATTAGTTGAATATTTTTTGGAAGGTAGTCAGTATGGCCAGTCTGCAGAATAACATTTCTATTCCTGCCTAATTAAATTCCTTCCTATTGACCAATGTATTAAGTTCAATTTAGTTGTTTTTAAAAATTGACAATTATTGGTTAACTTAATTTTCGCAACAAAAATATGATCTTGGTAATTTGACAACCTATTAATCAAAAAAAGAATCGTCCATCTCTGCTAGTGTTGGAATTATGACTCCATTTTCTCAAGGAGGGTCTGAAATATTGGCTTTAGTGAGCTGTCCATAAAGGAGGTGTCGTAGGAGGTTAAGTTGAACTGTTGACAAAAAGAGGTGTGAATGTCAAGATGTCAGCTGAAATGAAATTTGGTAAAATAAATATATATTTTCAATGGAAATTTGGATAATTTAATTACGAAACCAAGTCGAAATTTAAAAGTTGAGCGAGGGAAAGTAACTTCCAGATACTTGGATTTGGAACCAATGATAATCTTCATGTGACATTTCTAATTTATACACTTCTAGTCGGTACCCGACAATTAGATTCCCTAAGTTAGTACAAACACTCAAGGTATTTGTCCAATTACCAGGACGAGAGGATTAGAGATAAAGCCTGATCCGTAGACAAATGTTGGTAAGGTAAAGGGGAAAAATCAATCATTAGAGCCCTGAGAAGTGGGGCAAAGCGTACAAACACTCAAAACTGAAGGATGAGGGTTGGGCTGCACGTAAATATACCATGGGCGTACCAGCTACAGTGCAATCAAGGAGTGAATCATATTCTTTATTATTATGAAAATGTGATCATGACGACGTAGGTGTGGTGAGGGAAGGGGAAGAATACTAGGTCACAAAAGTTTAAAGAATAACAAAGAATATGGTGAAAGGTACAAGTTTTCTAATAATGGTAATTAAGAAGGCTAAGCCGAGACCCACACACACATTATGATCAGTCGAAAAGGAGTAGGAAGTGATGCAGAACAGTGATTTGATTCACCACAAGGGAGTTTTAGTATACGGAGCGTTGCGATACGATCTTTAATGATTAATAGCTGTTCTTAAAATCACTAAACTGTGTAACTACATTTACATGGACATTGACAAAAGATGTTCTTAAGCAAATCCTAAAACCTGAAATAAAAAAATTGTTTTCAAATTTAGTCCTTAAAATGCATTAAAATAGACAAAATCAGACTGAGATTTCATTTCAAATTTTGATAAAAAGTTGAAATTGTCGCAGATTTTGCATTAACGGTCTTTAATTTTAGTAAATGCTTTTCCGATGGAGGGCCCTTGAAGGCACAGATTCCCAAATGGCATCATATTCTTTACATCGGAAAACACGCCTGAACGGTTCATGATCTCCAATTACAAAATTCATTGAAGATAAACTGAGTTAACTTTTAGAAAGATCTCTAGATTCACATATCTTAGCTCTTATCGACTGAGTTTTTGACCGATAATAGGGTTCAAATGATATAATATGCATTCGTGTTCTCTGCATTTTGAATTCAAAGTCTCTGATATATGATTCAAAGGTTTCAAAACAAGAGTTAGCAAATCTTACAACCATTCTTGTTTTAATTAATTTTTTGATTTCATTGGATAATCCGCTTCACCTCTTATTAATTTGTTTTGACGTTCTTTGAATTTGTATGCTTATCCATGACTAAATGTGATATTCTGTAAAGTTAGAATTCAAGATTTGTGGATCTACGTCCTTCAATCGCTTAGTCACCCAAAGGCATTATAATTTGGGCGGATGAGAGTATGTAAAATAAAAAATTCTGATTTTGCTCTTCATGACGTCTTTTAATGGTTCGACAGCTGTGCTTTGTGAGTAAGCATATTACGCACACTCCATTTACAAGGTCACTGCCTATTTATATTCACCGCGAATGTCGAAACACCTATAAACAAAATATCGATAACCAATCATATTTGACTACTGAAGGTAGGTATTCAGTATACTTCTATCAGCATTCGTTAGGTGCTTTCATAAACAAGTGTTATTCTAATAGTTTTACTATCAGAATGTTGGTAAGTCGAGTTTTTCAGTGTTATACTTTCGATCACCATCAAAAATTTATTGTGGGATGGTAATTAAATTATAAGGAAAAAATTCATTTACTTGCAGTCACAATACGTCACTTTGAAGGAAGATGAGACTTCAAGCCGACTGAAATCGTTGCTTATTCAGCGTTGCACTGAAGTCAGTCAATGCAATTTTATTGTAAGAGCACCAGGTCGTGTTAATCTTATCGGTAAGTATCTCTGTTTTGACCTACACTTTCACCCATTTCATAAATTCTTTTCTAATGGTTTATAGTTTAAAATGGTATTTCAAGATGCTCGGCAATTCACCCTTTAAAGAGATTAGAGGCCAAACGAATGTTTGAGTGAGTGTCACTCGATTTTGAAATACTTGCTTGGAGTAAAAATGAAAAATCTTTAAGTCACTAGTTGATAAACAGTGAAGGAGAAAAAACTAACCTTATAACAAATATTACGGAATTTACTTTTTATTTTTGGACCAGAGCCCACAATCCATGTGTGAAACAGAGGGGAAATCGATAAGCTAATTAAAAGCCGCGAGGTATTTCATGGTCACGACTATGGTGAAAAGGCAATTTGCTAGACGAAAATCGATAATTAGATCACTATTCCAAATAACGTACGTACTAAGTACAATATAACAACTTGAAGCGGTTTGCTACACTATAGAGCCTTGACTATACTCATTACTTCTATGGCAGATTCTCCTATGTTTGTAAAGACTCCCAGAATTGGCTAAGCTAACGCGAGGCTATGGAGGAAACAGACGTATGGAGTGGAACACGTTTATTTGGGATGCGTGTGTGGTGTGTGTACAGATAGGGAGCTTAGTCATTGTATTAACATGGCGGGTTTTGCTAAACCAAACAGGGACTGTTAGCTGTTTTCCGCGATCACGACCTCACTTGCTCGCATCTTCACGTCTGTCTGAGTGCGTTGTGTGCTCTACGAACTACACGGTTTTACCACTCCCAGTTAAGGAAAAAATATTTTTAAAAATGCTTTGTTGAGCATGCCAAAGGGAATGTTGAATTTATTTTTGCCTAAATTCACATCTTTAATTATGACTTGCAATGGTAACGCTTTCAGAGAGATAGGCTCATTATTATTAATTATTTCTTTACCAGGTAAATTTTATGCAACTTTTAATTGAAAATGACCTTTTAACTTATTGAAAATAGATTTTCATTCATCTTCAGATTTTACTTAATTTCTTTTATACTATTTTGCATTCGTCAAAATTATTTCCAGCTTATTCCGAATTATCAGAAAAAATCTCTCTTTTGGGATTGGTGCTTAAATTAAAAATCAAAATTAATATTTCTGAAAGTTGAAGATAAAAAATGTACATTTTATAGCACCTCTTATCCTTTTTACCACTTGATTTAGAAATTTCTCTAAATATTTATTCTCTTTTAGGAGAACATATTGATTATAGTGGTTATGCAGTTCTTCCAATGGACCTTAAACAATCAGTGTTTATTGCTGTGGCAAAATTGCCTGAGTCTTCTCAAGGAATGGTCCATATCCTCTCTGAAAACGAGGAATGGGAGTGAGTTTACCTTCAGTTCTACAATTTTGTTCATATGTCAATGATGAACCGACATATTTCTTAGGGAGTTTTCGTGTACCGTTGAAGAAGCTGAAACATTTGCGCAGGATGGACCCTCATGTCCGTTGAAGTGGTATCATTATGTCCTTTGTGGTTTTAGAGGATTTTGCGATTACGCTCGGCAGAATGTCCCAGTAAGTAGACGTTATGTACTATTATAACATTTTAAATCCTTTTTTTGTTGGATAATTTATCAGTCAAAGCTGTCAGTCGCAAAGAAATGAATCATCTTTCTCGATTTAGTGCTTGTTTTGTGTTTCAGACGATGTGTGTCCACAACTAGATAGGAACAGTGACGCAGTAAAGGGTTAAGACTTATTACTCAACTCTTTATCTTAATATTCGTGAATTGAATACACAATTTCCTGTTATTCAGGGCTGGAAAGCTCCATCGATTTGTATGCTTATCGGAAATGGAAACGATCCTTCTTATCTACCAATGTGCGCTGGACTTTCAAGCAGCAGTGCTCTGGTCGTTGCTTCCGCAATGGCCGTTATGCGGTCTACGAAAAGCCTCATTGAACCTGTGAGTTAAACTCCTCTAAATTACACTCTAATTTTATTTGTCGTATTAACAAAAAGACAGACTCAAAGGAAAGTGGGTTGTGATATGAAATATTGTGAAATGCGAATCTATATTTGTGAAATAATAACCTCAGAAAGTCCTGTACTTAACCATTTTAATAAAGTGCAGTTGGTCTAAAACTAAATATTCTAATTACAAGTACACTGGTGCTTTTAAGCAATAAAAACTCTACTTTGTACTGTGTTTGGTAAGTTTACAAACTTAAAAGTAGAGCATTTACTCTTCCTTGTCAAATGCATATTAAACGTCTAAAAGAATAAGACGGTCATTAAAAATGATGGTGTGGTGCTGTTTGAAACGTATCGTTTATCTTTCAGTACGAGATGAATTAATTTGTGAGCTTACTATAAATATTCTTTAATATTTATTAAAAGAGGTAATTCGAAGGCCAGGAAAGTGACTGTATTCTTGCTAGAAAAATTTAAAGCCTACTTAAATTTATAAGTAGAATATTTTGTTTCGTTTCATCTTACAGTGTGATTTCATATGAAAAGACATTCTAAAGAGCACCAATATATTTTCCCACTTAGAAAATCTTGGCAAATATCTGTGCGGCTTGTGAGCGTCTAATTGGAACCCGAGGCGGGGGAATGGATCAAGCGGCCTGCCTCCTAGCTGACTCGACGGTAAGTCGTGGGAAAGGCATTAATAACAACTCCTGCCGATATTGGGATGCATTAAAAGTATCCCAAAGTATAGTCCAAACATTTGAGAAGAAGCGTTTATTGAAATATTGTGGGTTATTTTTCTTCATTAATAAACTGCAGATCCGAATTAAATAAATTTAATACCTTCTTAAGCAAGTTGCTTTTGGACATAATAAAAGTTAGAAATAATTTTCGGGTTATTATCCATGCTATGCGCTAATGTACCGCTCACCCTTATTTCTTGAGAAGGGAACTTGCTCTGGACATCTTAAAATGATATTGGGAGACATGAATTCAAAGTTAGTGGGTATTATCATCGTGGATAATTTCAAGTGATAAATCATATTGATGCCTATTCAAATTTTGTGAGGAAAAGACGAATCTCCATTGTCAATTTATTCTTCTGAAAGTCTTGTAAAAGATCGTATACTTGGCACCATTCACAAGAGAACTCAATACCATTTTTCGTGGCTTATGAGCAGTCATAGAAACTAAATATTGTCTAGCTACAGCTAATCTCAGGATTGAAGATGCTGGTGTGTCGCAAAGATACAGTTTCAATCAAAGCAGCCGAAAATCTCTCAGAATCAAGTAGGGATTGATTTCATCTCAAAACATAGACTTTTATATCAAGCGTCTTTTTTAAAGAGATGTCAAAGAAAATTACAGAGATTTATGATGATATCATGAACGTCCTCTCAACAGCTGCTACTCCAACTTTTCAAAAGCATAGTGAAATGAACAGAAAATCAGTGCCGCGGTTTGAAAAAGTCATTGAATTTTTGTGTGTGGAGTATAGAACTTGGGTTATTTCGGAAATCAGTATCCCGAACTATATGCTGTTAGTACAAAGTCAATTTACTTATTTTAAAGGCGAAAAGTAATTATTTGTCTACTAAATAGAAGAGCTTCCAAGATTTCACCGAATAAACTTAAGAAGCCTAAGACCTACTGAAATGGATATTCCAAATCAGTAGTCAAAATTGGATAAATTATGAATGGAACAATTATGTTGTTAGTCCTAGTTCTTTTACATGATGATGTGACGAAGTATTCAGATTACCGAAAGTGGTATTCTTTAAAACAACAGCAATAGTAATAACGCTAATGCAATTGATTTTAATGAAGCATTTTGTTGGAAGAAACTTAGGAAGGCCCATCAATGAGAGGTTGAAAAGCTACTGCTCTCTAGTACTTAGATTTGGCCAATCTGAAATGCGGATCCATTACCAGCGTACGCCGTTACCTGATACTCCGCAGATTAGAATATTAGGAAAGTAAACAGAATACTGACTGGAGACATTTAGCTGTTTTGTCCATAAATTTTCAAAGTATAATTTGTGACAGCTCCTACCTAGAAACTGCAGAGTCAAGCTGAGCTATCTTGAATCAAACTTCTTACGATCTTTACATTGTGATATGAAGTAGATAAATCAAAGATGTAGAGAGCAATTATTGCTAGAAGAAGGATCAGAGACCAGAAGAAGGAGGTAGTTTGAACGTCTAGGTGTGTTGTGGAGATGTATCGGAGTGGAGAGTTTCTGCGTCCTCGATAAGTAAAACACCAATTAAAATAACAAGATATCGTAAGCATGTGGGTACAGGAATGGTTCCTTTACATCACTTTTTTTTCTATTTGCGCTCTTTTAAATTTTTAAAACGTCGTTCTTCAAGACACTGATTTTAATTTCAAAAATGTAGTTTTGCATGCCATACTAAATGTGCCAATATACAATTTCTATTTGCAATAAAGCAAATTTTATTTTTCAATAGATACTATGGCTCTTTAATTTAGAATATTATAACAATTAATATTTGATCATTTTTTCGAGATTTTGCAAAAAATATTTATCCTTATTAATAGCGGTAATTTACAATAGACATTTAAATTAATGGCAATGGCTTTTAACGTGGAATTGTGGAAAATATAAATGCGCAATTGGATAAACTATGTGCCGAATTTGTCAATTTTTGGTTAATAAAAAAATATTTTGCAGTCATTTTCTATCCTTACAGGCCATGATGATTGAATTTACGAAGCCTCTATTAACGACAACACCAGTGCTGATACCCAAAGGCGGTGTCTTTTGTATTGCTGATTGCGGAGTTCGTTTAAATAAAGCAGCCACTCCTGACTACAATACCAGAGTGTCTCAATGTAGAGAAGCTGCGTTGGTAAGCGAAAGTTTTAATATGCAATTTAGTAATACCATTGGAGGTCATCTAAGAGTAGAGGGTATAGAAGATTTGGAAGAGGAGATTGTGATAAGGAAAGATTTTTGGAGCTTAACAGTGCAAATTTGATATCGCTTTATTAATTGAAATTCTTTAGTGCAATATGTTCGATTTATCTTTTTTACAATTAACTCTAACGAGGACTTTTGGTGAGTGTATTTAATTGGGTAAAAAATTGTCTGCCTAACCCATAGGGTGTAAAATGAAACGCAATTATTATATCAAGGAGAAGTTCTATATGCTTCATGCAGATATTCTTGGGAATGCGTATACTGTTAGAAAACGATTAGATATCCAAATCGTATAAAAATGCCTAATGCCCAACAAAACTTTCGCCTAATACGTACAATCAATGCAAACGGTTGTGTGCTTTCCATGCCATAAAGAATTCCAAACGTATCAAAACGACTATTCTTCTATGTGCGCGATCTTTTTTTTCCTATACGAAACAAGCGGAGTTGAAGACACCGACGAACTCTGAAAAATTGAAAATAATTCAAATTTACACCCGCCACTATAAATAAATGTTGAATTTCTGAATTTGTTGCAGATTTTATTGGACAATCTTGAAAAGAAGCCAGAGTATAATAAAGAAACCGTTACCCTCTATGACGTGCAGATGTGTTATGCCAAAGAAAGACCAATTGAAATGGTTGGTGAGCAGTCACCTTGGATGAAGGCCTTTCCGAATGTTTTAGGTAAGATGATTGGTAGGCTTATAATTTATACTGTTCATCAGTTTTCATCTTTATTGAAAGAGTTCAAAATATCATTCAGCACCTCTTAACTTACCACAAAGAGTGATGCCTTAGAGCCCATTTTATTTGCCCAAAGGTACGTTATTTGATAAGGATGGAGTGAGTAGCAGTTTTAGTATTTAGGGCATTAATAAAAGCTCCCAATAAATCAAGTGCCTCTAATTAACCGTGTTCCACTTTGTTTAGCAGAGCACAAATTAACAAAGGTTGGATGAGTGTTCACCCGATTTTGTCAAAAAGTCGATACTACTTGATCATTGTCGCACGAAGTCACTGTGCGGTTAAGTCTTATCTTCGATATTTTGAAATGACATAGCTTTCACAGTTAATCTCTTGAATGTGCAAATAACGTGATATTCTTTTAACTTCAGCTCAGTTCTCCTTTTCTCATTTTTATAATTTTATTAATTATCAAAATCGAACGCTTTCCAAGATTAAACAAAAGGTTCTCTTTTAGTTGGCAAAGATTAACTGTAATTGTAAGGATTCAGAAGGAATAATCATTGTATTATCGTGTTCACATTCAGATATGCAAACTGTTTCTGGTAATGAAACAATACCATACCTATGTAAAGGATACATATGCTTGTTTGAATAAATATGAGATTTCAAGACTTTCACAGTAAAAGAATAAGCCCACTAGTTAATTTATTGCTTTAATAGAGACGAGGTAGGATTATAAGGGAGCATTTTTGTAGACTGCTTCAGGACATAAGTAAATACAACATATTTGACAAATGGGGAAAAAACTGTGATTATTAAGAAAATTGAAATAAACATTGCATTAAAAGTGTCCAATTTCACCCACTGACCCATTAAGGAAATCTTGTTCGTAATCCGAATTCATGTACACATCATTGGTCAAGATCATATTTGCTTGCTTGGTTCATTTCGAATTGTTATTAATATTAATTTAACATCTTTTCTGCTATTAATGAATTTTGATGACAATAATTATTCTAAAAAGTGGGAACCTGATAACTATTTGCGTGATTTATTGCTATAGCTCCTGATTACAAGATCTTCAATAAATTTATCACCCGGAATCATTTACCTTTTTACGACATCATGCAATACTTATTAATTTTCACACATCAATGTACTTTATCTTGTCTGAATCTTGGATGAAATGACTGAAAGTTTATACAGGCTACTTATTAAATTGTTATCTGAAAAACTTACAAGCTCTGATTTTTATCATGAATATTGCTTCTGTATTAAGCACATCTCTACTACTTGAATTTGCTTTAGCTGGGTCAATTCCTGCACGTCGATCTATGCACTGTTACTCCGAAGCGCAAAGAGTTATGAACTTCAAGGAGCTTTGCGACATGGCTGCAATGCAAAACTATAATCCCGAGGAGACTGATAAATTTCTGCGCATGCTTGGGGAAATTATGAATGAGAGTCATCGTTCATGTCGTAATTTATTCGACTGCTCCTGTCCTGAACTCGATCGACTTGTCAAGATTTGCACGTACGTTAAGGCATGCCAAAATGTTTACTCATCACGATACTTCTCAAAATAAGTGTAACAATCATTAATGCTACATGACAGTATTTAAAAACTTAAAGAAAAAAAAGATGCGGAGAAAATCGAAATCTTTTTAGCTTTATGCGTAAAGACAAGATAGACACTATACAATATCGTTCTCTATTGGAACAATGAAATTAAAATTCTTTGGTTATACATGATTTGGAAAAATAATGTAGTTTTAGATTGAATTAGGAAATTCTAGTGAATGAGGTAATCTGGAGATTTCACGATCTGTAAATAACAATGTCATTTTGAATCAAGTTATGACAAGGGTTAATTTGTGTTATTGATGTTCAACGCTAAAGAATTTACTTGTCTGATTTTTTGTAATTCCACACTTCACAAATCCCCTCACATTTCATTGCGAGTGAAATAAAAGGCACTTTTGAAAGCAATCAAGTATTAGAAGTATTTTTTTTCGTTCTGCACTCTCGCACCTTTGCAGTTGCGTAAATGTCTGTTGGCATTGAAGCTGAATCTGAAATTTGTAAATTTTCTATTTCAACAGCAAATATTGCCACCAGAATTATAAACCATTGCATAGTTTTGGTATGTCAAGGCTCATAAATAATTGTTGGCGGTCATTTGCTATAACAAATTGGATCTACCATAACATAGAGTTAGTTCTGCTTGTAAATGCTGTTTTATATTGAAATGGGATTTTAGAAGTAAAACACTAAAATATTTTCCTGATAATCAATGATCAAATGAAGTAGGTTGAATCTAATGTTCTAACGACCTAGGGAGAATGTATGTATTCTCATCCTTCAAGGTAAAATTGACTATTTCATAAAAGATACAATATTTTGCATTAAGAAAAAACCCAAGATATTATACTTTACTTAAAATATATTAAGGTGATTTGTTAAGAGGCATTCACTTTAATTCCGACTTAAAGATTTCCAATACCTTCCATTCATTAGTTGAATAAGGTTTCAATTTTAAATTTTTCGTATATTTTTTCAATTTATTAACAATTCTGAATATATATTTTACTTAACGGTATAAATTTTTGCTTATTTAGCGATTTCATATGACGTTATCATGATTCGGATTTAATAGCCATATGTTTCGAAATTCCCCTCAAGTTGCTAATAACGCCGGTTTTATCACTCAGTCCTCGAGATTTAATCACATTTAGCAAGTTAGAATCAACCTTTTTAATCATTTATGTAAAATAGAGCGAGACAGTCAATACAGTTATCCTCTTTTATAATTTTTCTCTGTTTTTCGTTTTTTTTTTCATGCTTTCTTTGATCTTTATTTTCTGATATTTAAGATTTTTTTTTAAATTTCAAATATTTCTTGACAGTGGGTAAGAATTTGAAATTAAAGTGAATTTCGTGATAAATTTCTATTTCGCTCTATTTATCACGAATTTGGCCATTTTCTCTCAGCTTACATCTCTTAATGGCATATTTTGATAACTTTTTAAAATTATTTTAAGCCGCATGTAATGGCACTATTCTTAAATTGCTAAAAATAAAGTTAATACCTTAAGACATAAAATAGCCATTAACTCCAAAATATGCTTGCAGAAGTCGTTGATCTTTCTCATCAATCATAGCACAATCCTAGCAGGAATAAACTAGACAATCCCATGCGCACTCGAACATTCTGGGGGTAAGGTCATATGTGCAGAGGACTTATCAGCTAAGCAGCTATTAATATTCGTCCGAGTTACTGATTATGCCAATCGTGGGATAATTTCATTAAACGCTACACTGGCTAAGCATCTTGTTCCTCTATATCGTTGAAGCTGCTTAGATAATTCCGGAGCCTTTCCACACAAAGATATTTTGCTAGTGAGATTATTGAGGAAAAGTCAAGGCTTATTTGTGTAGCAATCCGCAAAAAATACAAGCTAAATTTTTGCAACCTTCGTTTAGGATTAAACTGCATAACTAATAAAGTTATTTAAAATCTCATCTTCTGCACGCCTTCACGAGTTTTCACAAGAATCTTGAGTCAGAACTCTCCGTGCTCAAATGCGGAGCAGTATCGTCTAAAAATTCATCTGTTGTAAAGAGAGTGCTAACCAAGATAGAGGCACTAATTTATCGAATAAGTGATGAGACAATAAAATACTTAATAAAAAAGTTGAAATACCGTTATTTTAGTAAAAATTTGAGTTCTAAACTTGAAAAAAAGACCGTGTTTTATTTTCCTGAGCTCATAAGTGAGCAAGACGTGTCCATTAGTACTTTTGTTGACAGTGGCAGCTGTATACAGGTCGGTGGAGCAAGAGAGGACAGATGATAGAGTAGGGAGTTGAAATGACCACAGTATGAACACTAAGAGAAACAGTGATTCTGGAAAATTATAGTCACCAATTCTATAAGACAATTAACTTTTTTTCTCAAAGATTAATTAATATTTTGGCACATACATAATCAGAACATTCAATCACTCCATGTCACTTATAATTCTACTACCATTCAAAGAGCTGAATCAAAAAAGATGTTCCATTTTTTATAAAGCAGAAACCGGTTGGGATCTTTTTAAGAGTCAGCTCATTAAACTTCTATTACCAATTAAAAAATGTGTGAACACAACTGGCTTTCACAATCGCTCTGGTAGTAAATTTGCCAATTTTTTCGCAATACCACTGTAAATGACAGTTTCAGAACAGAGAAAAAATTGGTTTAATTGAGTGATTTCCGTGAAGCGTTTCGAAGAGCATTATTTTAATGGCTTTCAGTAATTATTGACTTGAAGGCTATAGACAGCATTTAAAGGAAGATCTATAATCACCATTTTCTTATAAAAATGGGAAATTTTTGTCGAAATATGTTGTATGTCTAAAAGTCTCAGGCATCCTGTTTCTTAGCTATTTTCAATCTGGAGTATTTCTGGTTTTTTATGCAAGGAAATTCCCGAGTAATTAAGACCCAAGTTAACCGAACTTACACGTGACGAATTCATTCTATTACTGAGTCATTTGAGTTCTGTCCTCCAATTACTTACAGAATGCGCTCCTACAAGTCGAGTACAGGTGAGACGCCTCTATAATGTGTATATGTAAAAGGAGCTCCATCAAGAACTGAATTCTAATCAGATGAATAAATTGAAATGATACACTGTCACCGCATGTCATAGAATGGTGCCTTGTTTATTTCAATTATCGAAATTAGTATTTATGAAATTGGTATTCAATTTTTGTGAAGTAAAGAAAATTTTGTTTGAATTTGATTACTGCATGTGTTTCTATTCAATTCTTGTCTTTTTAAACTTGATGGTTTTCTTTCCTCAGTTACTTGTTAACCTGAAAATGAACATCATTTAATAAACCACTAATCATCTCTTGATTCTTTAACTTCCATTTTCCAATAGAACAATCTATTGCGATCTTTTAACATTGTTGAAAATATGTTATCTTTCAAAAGTCACATCGTCTACTCAACTTATTATAATTTTCATTAACTTGCAGCGGAACAAAATCTTAGACTCCATTTTTTAATAAAACATTCTCTCAGGAAGGAAAATTGATATTTATTCAACCGGATACATAGGAATAAAGTCTGTTTTGAGTTGATTTTTTATTCAAAATTTTCCCAAAAATATTTTATTTGCATTCAGAGTTTAAGAAACATATGAATACAACTAAAATCTGTTATAACTACTTGCCAAAAGCCATACTTAGCTCTGCGTGAACGAAATAATCAATTATTTTTGGATTTATAATTGTTATAAAATCATGATTTTAATCGGAAATTTGTACTTTTAAGAAATTTGATAAAGAAATTAATACCACAATGTAATACCGAATTATATAGTAATAAAATTATTTTTCGAATTTCAGCGCCGCAGGCAGCTATGGAAGTCGATTGACAGGAGCTGGATGGGGAGGCTGTGTTGTTTCTCTGGTTCCTGAGAGTAATATTCAGCAATTCATGGCAACGGTCGCAAAGAACTACTTCAACTCAACCCCTGAAGCCATTCCAGATAAGCTATTTTACACGAATCCTGGGCGTGCTGCTTGCTTCATTGATGTTTGCCGATAGCGACCGGAAACGAGCGTCCGTTGTAATGAATGATTTTAGTAGTTAAAATTCCCTTACAAACAGCGTTAATTGCGTTCTTTTGTCTAATTACAACTAGGGCGTTTAAATTATACAGTTAAGTATGATATTTTGATAAAGACAATGTTTATAAGCTTTTTTTGCTGTTTGTTGTCAAGTCCTGAAAAGCGGTGAAATAATCAAATCGATTTAATCTTTCATATTACTAAAGAATTTATTGACGCCAGGAGACACCAGCATTTTTTCAAACTCAATCATCCAAAATGGTGAAAAGTTTGAATATGTACAGAACCAAAGAATCGAAAAAGGAAGAAGAAAATATGAAGTGCAAATTTTAATTAAACGATTGTACACATAGAGAACTCAACAATGGTCTTTAGGAATGTGGATTGATGAGTTATACCAGATGACGACAGCGGCGATGATTACCATTCGTCTTGCCTACTTTTTGAAACCAAAAGTGGATGTAAATGTCCCTTAATAGTACTATATGCAATTTCACAAGAGTATTTTAGGCTGATTAAATAAGTAGAAGTCTACAGTGAATCATCATCATGTATCGGAATGATTCCTATTTCTGAAGAATATTTGGTTTTGTGTACACATGGCTGGGAAGTCATTCCAATTTTTTAACTGCTCATTTTATGCCTTCATATCTATTGAGCTCTAGTGAAGTCGCTTCAAGAGATTAATTGACTGCTAGAAGGAAATCACTAGTTAGCAAGTACAGTTTACATATTTTTTATTTCGATGAGCTTCGTTACTCTGTTACATATATGAAAATCAGTCTTACAAGTTCATCTACAAGAGAAATGAACTCTTCCAGTAATCTAACGGTGCCAAGGGGGAACAGATGCTCAAATTCCACACCGAATTCCAGAGATAACTTTACCTCTCCAGAAGTAAATTTTCATTTATTGCTCTTATTTCTATTATTATTCTTATTGTTTATAGCTTTAAATCCAACTCATATTTGCCACGAGAATATTAAATTACCATTGGATTAATTTAGTGGGTCTAATTAATTAACATCTTTTATATCCGTTAAGTTTAAATAACACCATTAACGGGTTGCTTCGGTGATTAATGATTATTACATCCGTTCTAATTCTTGGTGAAGGTAAATGTTTTTACCCTTTTAAATCAGGACAAAACATTTTAACCAGACTTCAAGAGCCGATAGTGTTAAAAAAACATTTTTAATTTATATTTGAGAATTTGACTCAGTAGAACTTTTCTTTGTTACGCATCATTATATTTTCCTAAATAAATGAAATCAACGAGCGCTATAGTCTGGAAAATGAACTTATTTCTCCTGTTTAGTCCGCTGACTCCCATTATATTTGA
Organism: Hymenolepis microstoma; assembly: GCA_000469805.3. Taxonomy (NCBI): domain Eukaryota; kingdom Metazoa; phylum Platyhelminthes; class Cestoda; order Cyclophyllidea; family Hymenolepididae; genus Hymenolepis; species Hymenolepis microstoma. The sequence goes on along the minus strand of LR215993.1, from coordinate 22,981,913 downwards.
CTGATATGAAATGTACAGCAAGCTCTCCCAGCTTCACTGAGATAAAAATGTTAGATATTAAATATCTTGAAAAAAGCTCTAGTTTTGTAATTTTTAATTTAAAAGTTGAAATGAAGTTGTAGCGGAATTAGCTACCTAACTAAGCCTGAATATACTCAGAAACCTGAGTGGCAGAGTTCTCCTAGTTCGTAAGACCCAACAGAATTAGCTAAGCTATCGCAAAGCTAAGAAGACAGAGGTACCCAGGGAACGCGTCTATTCTAGACATGCATGGCGTGGAATGTGCTAAGGGAGTAAGCTTATTTATTCAACATGGCGGATTAAGTAAAACGAGCGGAGGCTTTTGATTGGCCATTGGCTGTGTGTCCTCGCACTCAATTCGTACGCGAAGTTGAACGGCCGCACCTTCAAGTCACGCTGTGCGCTCATGCGATGACGTGTCCCACAAAGTGACAATATCGACAAGCTTGTGCAAAACAGCATTCAAAAGTATTAAACACTGTAGAAAAGAATTACCTGTAAATCAGGAAGCGAATCAATAAATTTGAAATGTTGAATATAATTTTCCCTTTTTTATTATTTATTATTTTTATTACAACGGATAATTATGATTATTTAGTACATATGTTTTTACTGTAAAAGTGTTGATATCATATACAAGAAGCTCTTTGTTGATGTTGACATAAAATATCAAATAAAGTAATAATATTCTATTTAATTTAGACTATATAAGTGGATTTGAATAATTCGTTTAATTTATAATTGGAAGTCCAGAGTGATAAATCTTAATTGGTTGCAATGAGTACAAGATGTGTCAGCTTGTAACAAGTATCGAAAATTTTATTATTCATTGATAGACGAATGAGGTTTCTGAAACTTAATAAATAAATAAGTTTAAGACGTAAAACAATTTGAATTGCTAAGTGCTATTGACCGATTGGATAAGACATTGAGTTCACTTGTACGAGAGTGCATTCTCTCCGTGCCACTTACAAGATACAAATATGGTAAATCAAGACCTTAGGACGTTATCCAGGGTCACGCATCAATTAGGCTGTTGTCTGAAAAATCGTATCCTTCATAATCGGACATCATTGATTAATTTGATTTTCCAAAGTCAGCCACAATGGGTGGTTCAAATAGATCTCAAATCTTAATAATACATATCCGGTCTGGTTTAGTCTCTATCGCCTCCCTCCCTCACTCGCTGGAATCTGGGTTACTGTGACACACTTGATCAGTTCTTCAACACCAAAGTATGAAGAACAAGATAGACATCGTCCTTTTATGACACTTATGTTTGTATCAACGAATTCTTGCACAGTACTCGAATAAATCCGTTATTGGTAAACAAATCTAATGGCTAATTGGAATTTTCAGCAATGAAAGAATGTTCCTTTCTATTCCAGAAATTTATTTACATAAATATCGCGCATGCCAATTTGAGAGCATGGCGCTTTCTATTACGAGGATAAAATGGAATAAATGCCACCGAACAAATTGTGCTTTAAAATGAAATCAGCTTTGAAACACGCTTATTATAAAATTAAAAGAAATTTTATATTTTTATTATCTGATGCAAATAGTATTACTTGTACAGAAATCAAGTTTGGTTATAATGCAAATGCAAATTTGTACAAAATAGAAAAATATAATGAATTTTGTTTATGTAAATTTAAAATATGCATGTTCATTAATTGAATTTGCAAGTGGCCACAAGTTCTGAATAACGATTCGAATTACACTTTAAATGATTTATAAATTCGCTTACTGAACTATTAATTTCTACCACTTTAAAAAGGCATTCCTTTAAAACCCTGCCTTTTATCTGTTTTGAAGCTACTCAACGTAATATGATACACCACTCTTGGAAGTCAAATTACATTTTCTTCCATCAACATTGTAAAAATTACACTTTGTAAAGTAAATAATTATTATGGATTTATTCTGAACATATGAATTTGACAAGGTCAAATTAATTAGGTAAAAAATTGTGCACATATAAAATTTGACCAACTCTTAAGTGAAAACACATTCAAAAAGCCAACTTTCAGAAGAGTTATTTCAAGTAAAAGGAACACTTGAAATTTAATTAAAGAGGTCAGATTAAGGCAAGAAATATAAAAAAATGGACTCTATAAAAACGGATGTGGTATTTTATAATTTAACCGGAAATGGAGTCTTGTATTAGACCTTTAGTTTTTCAGGCTCTTATGATGGTGGTTTTATTAGTTTTGTGCAGGTATTGTGGACAAGTTAACCTTAGTTCTCTTAGGTCAAGAAACCGGAATATCAGTTTCTAAAATGGGATGTATTCAGTATTTAATTTTATTTATACACTGGAGTTTTGGAAATATTCATTTTGTGGCCTTTAAAAGTGCAAATTATCCTGATGGTCTATTAATCAATCAAATATTTACAAAATTTTTACTTAAAAATATCTTTTCCGAATATAAAATTTGGAAAATATGTTAATCTTAGAATATTTTTAGGTCGAGGGAAACAATGGCACTGAAAATGAAAAAACTAAACGTACTGAAAAAGTAAAATTAGTAGAGTAGAGTGAATGGGTAGTTTTAGTCCCCGAATGAAATTTAAAAAGACATGATCAGTGTGAATTAGTTCCATAATCCTAAGTGTGTATTGCTCCAATTCCAACGAAAGTAATAACTTCAGGAAGAAGTTAGGACAGTTATTCTCAAATTTAAATATCGTAGTACAAATCGTTTTAAAGCATATAGCCTCTTAGTAATGTGCTTTAACGTCACTTCGCCCTCTGAGGTCGGTAGAACACGCGGATACAGAGCGATTCTCAATGTACACAATAAAAAATAGTGGTATTTTTTCATTTTAAACATCTAAGCTAAATTTAATTTATATCTCGGCATTTCATACTGGTCAAGACCTACCGCAAAGTAAAAAAAACATTTGTTCAAGGATGTGGGAATTTGTCGATTTATTTCATTTGTCCAAAAACCATTTCTTGAAAATCTCGAAACACCAATAGCTCATCACCATCTTTTCTTTTCCCCGATAACTTTCAACAATTTTACAATTCCTTTAGCGTCAAACAAATACGAGGGGTCTTGATGTCTTAACCTTTGGCTGGAATTCTTCATGATTGTTTGTGTGTGTTTATATTAAGTGGGAGGTGTTCCAGGTGTGACAATTTTTCATACCAAATGCCCCTTATTTACGCTAGCGTGAATGGATTAATTATAGTTATGGGCATAAGCTCAAATCCACAAATACAACCCCTGAGAGTCAAAAAATTTACCAAAGTTTAATACGAATTTCAAGTTTGTTCTCTTGCAAAAATAAAGAGCATTAAAAAGAGTAATATTTATTTATTTATGTAAAATGGCAGTCTCTTGATAGTTATCATTAGCCCTTCGGGCTCTACAGAGGGGAGAAACATCAGAGTCACAAAAAGTCGAGAGGAGAAACAGAAGAGTGATTCACAAATGTAAAAGCGACAGACACAAAGGCGGAGAAAAAAGGTAAGGTGAGTACTGTGGAAGGGGTCAAATTTGACACACAGTGGAGTCATGATAGTTTGAAGTCAACTGCCGATTTATAGACTTTTTTGCCGTATGAGTATACGTTGCCCAGAGTGCGCCACGTGGGGGTAAGTCTATCGCACACCCAGAATAATAGTATTGTTGAGAAAAAACGATGACGCATTTATAACTTCATAATATATAGTTTCTTATAAAAGTGAAATATTCAATTTTATCAGAGGCATTAGCTTGTTTCTAAGTTGTTTATAATTTAAAATATGAAACAACAGACGAACCATTTATAACAAAATCATGTCAAGAGTAGAATTTACATACTTAATTAAACAAAAGTTAACAACTGCAACTCCCTTCAAAGCAAATATCTAGTTGCTTTGTTCTCCTTTGCAAAAATATAAATGAGAAGAAATTCTTCCAGGGCTTTTCACCATTTGTTCTAGATTTTAAATCCGGTTGGTGCCTTCATCAGGATGGAAATAGCAGCGCCGGCAGTTTTTGATGTGTTCTTTTTAATTTTGAGACAAGTATTTGATTGAACTTCCAACATCGCTCTTTATTATCTGAAATAGGGTTAAAAGATTGCTATCTTCGTTCATTTAATAGACATAAAATTAGAGTAAAATGATATTCATTTGAGAGTGATGTAAGACATGTGATGGATTGTATTTGTGCATTCACTATTTCCAAATGGCCTTTGTTCCCTGAGCACCTTTTTTAGGGGCTTAGACTAAAATCCATAATCTAATCATGCTGAACAGGAGACAGTTACAATTTCCATAGAGGTTAAGCACTAGGAGTTGTGAGTGAAACAAGTGCATTATAAAGTTACGACTAACATTTGATAGGGAGAGAACTATGCTCTGACTTATTATAATAAATTATTTGAGGGACACACGATGACTCTATGGGGAACTTAGGGTAACACGAATGACTAGGTGCCACTATGATGATTAAGATATAAAAAATTGGAAAGACATGAGGATTCAGTCGTTACAATGCTTCATTTGAATTTTGGTAGCGTTTCGTTAAGTGCCAGTACATTTCTATCTGGCTAAAAAAAGAATGCGTGTATTCAACTGGAATCCCACCCATATTTAGAGCCAAAGATTCGTTAACTGGCGTAAGCCAACAAAATTTCGTTTACTCTTAACCCTTTAACGCCCGAATCATTTTTTGAAAAGTGCACCAAACCATACTCACGCATGTCTTACGCCGACGTGATGAGTTTTGGTAGTATCAGGCGAAGGCTATAGACGTATTGAACGTGTTTCAAGCGGCAATAGTGCCTTCTGTTACGAGTCTGGTATCAGTGAAGTTTATTTTGAAAGGCGTTAAATGGTTAATGCCCAAATAGCGGGGTGATACGAGCCGCACTCTTTAGCAATGCAACGCTCAGAATGAGGCACTTTGGAACATCTTCAAAACAGACTAGATGCGAAATAAAAGTCGCGCTAGTTTGCATTGAATGCGTTATTCCATAAGATCATAATCAGGGTTGATCTCTTGCTTTCAGTCTGGCTTTCATTTAAATCAATCATTTTCACATTAAAATAACCAAAATCTGCACGAAAATTATGATAAGGAAAATCACCTATTAAAAATATTTGAAAGGAAAATTTTGCAATAATTCAAGTTCAGTTCTTCTAGTGGCATGTGTGAAAGTCTCCTACTTTAAGCCTGCCAACTTCTTAACTGTTGGCTTGAATAAATATATGAATAAAATCAATTGTTTTATTGGCTATATACAATAAAATAGATCATGTAGGTAAATATAACTCACCTCAAATATGAACTATTCGACATATTTTGGACAGCGTTGGTATTTAGAAGGTGATATTAAAAAGCTTAATTATGAGATGGCCACTGCGACAATATTTGACGAGACGCGATTTTTTCCCCCTTCTACTATTTTGGATGCTCGAACTATTAGAGCTAGGAAGATCATAACCCACTCTTGGAACAGCTAAATTGCCAAATTAACTAATATTAGTGCGACTGAAAGTGGATTTTCTCCTGCAAAGTTGTCCGGTAAAGTGTGGTCCAATTGGCATATTCCTATTTTACGCGTTTAACTAATAAAGGACATCGTATAAAGGAGTTTTGTTGTAGTTTAAAAGAGCCACACAGTCTGAACTATTTTTTGAAGTTCATTGAAGTCATCTCGATGCGCAAAATAAGTTTTGATTGTTTGTCTTTGCGAAGTTAAAGAAACTTTAAACTACCACAACAATGAATAGTAACGATCTAAATTTCTTTTATTATTCAAGTTATAACTCTGAGACTGCCCTCAATGAGCCTTAGTTAAATGCCATTTTGAAAGGTGTGGTTAAATGATTGGGTCCGAGAAGAGGATATCCTTTAACGTGACAATGACTACTATCAATAACCAGAATAGAAGGAGAATCTATAACTTAAAATTGCTTTACTTGGGGGAATCAAAGTACCTCTATTTCAATCTACATTCACAGGAAGTGAAAATAACAGACACTTGCAGATAGTTAGTGGTTACAGACTGAAACTAAATTACACATGCTCAAATATAACCACACAGGCCTTTGGTAATGAGATTTGTATAAAGAGAACGCATTAATATCAATGAGCTAACTATTTACTTAATAAATTATTCTGGTGTTTTCACAATATCTATTGTTAAAACTGCGACTAATGTTTGATGTTGTAGCGGATTAGCTACCTTAATAGGCCTTGACTATTCTTAGAAACCTCTTTGACCGATTCTCCTAGTTGGTAAGTCACCTGGAGTTAGTTAAACTACCGTAAAGCTATAGAGGAAACAGACATATACTGTGGAACACGATTCTTTAATATAGTGTGCTAGCGTACAAGCGTGATGTGGATTGGGTCATTGATTGGTCGGGTAATCGTATACTGGAATTGACCATTGATTGAGCGTATTGGCATTGGTTATTGATTGATCGAGAGGCTTCTGCAATTGTCATGCTAAAGTTGCGTTCCCACAATGCAAATTGAGTTGTGAGGTGTTTATGTTTCTACTATTTATAATTTTTAGTTATTTCATAGTTTCTCGGGCTCAAAAGTAACAAATTTGCGATCAATATGTTCTACAAGTTCGAGTGGATCAATGGGTTACTTAAAGTCAAGAGAACTGATAGGACAAAATTCGAAATGTAAATCACGCTAATAGATAACTTAAAAAAGGAAAAACTCATAAAGATTTATTTATTTTTGTCTATCTAGTGAATTTGTGTGACATTTAGAGGGTTATTCCATCATTATTTCTGTAAAATGACTTCGCTCTGAGAGGTCCATTTGAACAGATGTGCTGCAGCTCTGCTTAGGCTTTAAATAATTAAAAATGCGTTTGAAATGATTCTTTCTGTTTTTCAATTTACTACGAAAAAATCGGGAAAGAATAGTGTTCACTTTTGATTGACTTACTTCACATCGTCAGTGATTAGCAAAAGTTTTAGCCCAAATTTGATGAGCACCAAAATCAACGGTGATGGGCTTTTTCTTCTCTTAAAAGTTCTTTCGGTGGTTGAACATGATTGTCAAGTTCAATCATGATTGTCAAGTGAACCACATTGAGACATAACTGTAAACAAATATTGCCGTTTTATGAGCAAGTAATCAGAGATTAATTGATCCAATAGTTCCACTTATTGGAAGATCAAATAAAACTACTATTCAATTAACCTGTCAAATTCTATGAGACGACATTTTTTCTGTTTGCAATAATACCTGTCACTCTATTTAATCGCAAAGGCGAGTCACCTTGTGAGGTTATTCTGAAGAATTTCTATTTTTAAATATCTTATGATTAAGGAATGGTTGAATTCTACTACATAGAGCCAATGTCCACAATAATTTGTCAATCATTTTCTCGAAATTTTATCCAGGTGCAAATTCTGCCAATGATAAATAAGGGAAATTAAAGAGCAATCATATTATCTTTAAAATTAAATTTTTTTACAAAATGTAAAAAAATTAGCGCATAGATGAATAAATTATGTGGTTCCTTTGTAAGCCACGGATATGTGCTTTAACTCTTATTTTCAATTGTAGCGCAGTTGACGGAAGGTTAATCAAAGTCAGAAAAAAATATTAAATTAATTAGGTAAACTTAAATTTAAAGAAAGTGACTAATCCTGCTATTCACAGTGTACCAAACGATGAAATTCAAATCTGGGTCATCCGAGGAATTTATCACCCACGAGCTGAAATATCGATGTACCTTGGAATGCTTTATTTTATAGCGTTCGTGGGAAATAGGAATTTTGAACCTTTAATATGCAAACGCTTCGCCATCAAAAATAGGAAATTACGCCCAATTTGGTGTAACGTTGAGTGCCCACAACCCCTTCATTGGGTAATAGCAAATTTGATATCAATAGATGTATATCTTATCATTAGCGATGATATCTCAAATAATCTATTCTCCTATTCGATTTTACTTCCTTCAGCATAGGGGAAAGCAATTTGGTAATTGAAGTGAATGCCTTTTTTATTAAAATATTTTGGTGTGAAGTTTCCCAGAGTTCTTAAATATTCTGAATTCCACCTAGGGAGGTAATTAATTTAAACTAAATACAGGACGGATGGTAAGAATATTGCATTTATTACCTTTTACCATCACACTCTAGTTTCTATCACACACCGTCATTCTGCACTTCTCTAACCATTATCTCAAATTGAGTCCCTTAGGAACACGGGAATAGGTCTATCCTTGGGACGTGATAACTGCTCTGATTTTCATTTAGCCTTATTTGATAAGAGAAACAAAGAAGGAATGCGTCATCACCGCTCTTCGAAAGAAAAACAAATTATGGGATTCTAATAACATCTATTGTCTTATTTTCTTCCTTGTTTATTAACTTAAAGTCAATATCCGAACCTGTCGTTCTTATTATTGGCCATTTTTCTACAGACTGAATTGAAAGAAATTGTTGAATTTATTCAAAGCTCAAACATCTGAAGGCGCAAATGGCCTTATTTTGATATAAAATGGCCAAAGAATTCTTGGATATCAACGAAATGAAAAGTTACGATGATAATCAATCTAATTTATTAATGCACCCACTCTCACCCAACTGCTAAGTGACTGCAAGAAGGTGCAAATTAATAAACCAACCAACCAATTAATGAAATTACATGTTCGAAATCCAGATAGAAATCAAAGAAGTAAATCAAGGATATTATTATTTTGAGCAATGGTTTATTACATTGCAAATATGTACCTTAACTAAAGGACAAAATTCGGCGTTGTAAGACTTCAAGTGCCTATGGATATTGAAATTACGCCATTCCTGCGCCATTTCTTCTCCTTCCACTATTCCCTCATTTCGGGTACTATGGCATAATTGAAACCCGTGGTTATGTGCTTTACCGTAGATTTTACAAATGCTCCAATAACATCTTTCAAAAAAAAGAGACAAGCTTTGTTGATCAATCACCTCGGTTCAACGGAATCATAAAAATGAAATGAAGATACAAACTTTTTGCGAATGGCTTAAGTTAGGTAAATGATAGGAGGACCTTCTACTTACATTATAGATTTCAACATAGTTCAAAAAGGTTTTATTCACTATTATGTTAAAAGTATGGAAATTTACTGACCTTACATTTGAAGTATTAGGTAGTATTTTGAGCCCATTTAGCAACACATTACTAATGATGCTTAATATCTACAAATCGTATTATGTTTTCTTATTCGGACTAACCTTATCTAATAGGATTTTCTGCTGATTTCATGTTGAATAAATCAAAGTCTCTTGATTTTGTGCTAATTTTCTCTGTTTCCTTTTGGTGTAGCGTAGATTTTTGCAGCTGTGAGGTTTGGCCAGATGGAACAAAAGCAAAGGATATTGCACAAGTCTCCAACTTGTCAAGTTCTTTTAAACATATGGAATATTAAAACACATTTTAAGCAACAATGGGATATCTTTTTCATGGGTGAAATTGAACTAACAAACAAATAGGGAAAAAGTACTTGAGACAAAATCCCATTAATGATTTAGAGGACGATTCACTATGTAGTTTTGGTGCGTAAGTAAGTTAATAAATGACTGAAATGGCATTACACTGATTCTCCAGTTAAAATCAAGTTAAGTTATTATTACATTGAATGAACACAATTGTGCATTTCACTGACCTCATCACTATTCCAGACTACTTCTTAGATAAGGCAATGACCTTTAAAGTAGCCTTTGATAACCTTTTGGGCGAATATTTAGGGGTGTTTACACTTGCAAAGAAGGAACTATTTTCACACCGCCTAGATAGGTTAATATTCAAAAGCCCGATGAAAGTAAATTAATTTTTCCAAATATGGGAATCCGAACAAGAAATTCGTGCAAATTGAAAATAAAGCAAATATTATTTTCCATTTAAATAATTTTACAAATAAGTAATAAAAATAAAAAAGTGATTTTGATTTGTTTGCATTACAGATAAAGAGATCTCCCAAACTCAGATTTCTGGCAATTTTAACACCAAAATTACTCCAGATAATGACCTTTTAAAGAGGTAAATTTTCTCTTGAGCGTATCATTTACAATTGATGGCATTTCGTTTCAGTAATAGGGTGGAATGGAATACTTCGTGTTTAAAACTACAACCACCAAATCAATTTCAGTGTGTGAGGACATATAAATGTCACCAAGAAATTCCTATCCTTTAATATATTTTAACCCCTGGCCAATTGAAAGTCCGTCCTTCACCTGAAGAATTATGATAGAACATTACTTAGACCATTTCTTACTGCACCTATATTTCTGTATCGAGTTCCAATTGTTGAAAGAAAGCACGAGTGACTTTGACTTAACTTTAACACTCAGCCATTTAGTTTCTCATTAATAGCACTAGGTTGTATTTGTCTGACAAATATGTTTCGTTAATTCCTCTATTGTAGAGACTAGATATTGGATAGTATTTCGCGCGTTTCTTAAGTGTCCCTTCATCAAATATTGTTAATTGTCCTTTGATAATAATAAGTTTCTCTCAAGAAGCTACTTGAGGTTCATAATAAGCCTCCTAACGAAGTGTGAAGTAAACACTCAATATCTATTCAACAAGTCTCCACATTTCACCAGGCATTAAAAATTCATGAAACGGTAGGTAATCAGTTAGGCGATCTCAATAGCCTCTAAGCAATCACACATCGGGAGTGCAATTATGGCACAAAATATGCCTTCACTAATCATTAACCTTCCACTTTCGTCTTCGCATTCTGTCAGCATTAGCCCGTCAAGCAAAGAAATAGGATTGGGACTCATTCAATTATGTGTAAAAAAATTGATCACCTAATTTAAAACTGTTGAGAAGAGGGAGCCGAATTTCCAAAACGGAACCAAAATTCAAACTGAATTTTAACTTTTATAGGCACTGAATATTCCGACATAGAAGTACCATCTTTAAGCAGAAAAAAATCTAATTTCAATAGAAAGTAAACTGTGCTTCACTAGATTTATTGAGGGGAATCTTGGGAGTTATTTCTTTTCGCCAGTTCCTAATATAATTTTAATTAGCTGTGCTCTTCTTCCTTTATTCCTTCATAATGGAGAAAAAGGTAGTCAAAATTCTATTGTTATTGGAAGCATTCTCCGTAAAGAAACCAACAGGAAATGTTCGACCTTGGTGATTACATAAATTATTGTTTGTAATAATGTCCTCGTATATAAAATATTCCTCACAAAAGTAAAATACTTTTCCTTTTAACTATTCATTCCCATAATTTTATTGGCATTTAGTTCTTTCAGTAAGAATCAATCAGTGATTTTAATTTAAATGAATCAATGTCTATAACTGCAAGTATCTAGATCTTTAGTTCAAACTGAACGAGGGGAAATCGTTAAAATGTCCTTTGAAACTCACTCCTAACAGTCTAATTTAAAAGCAAATGAAGGATTTTTCACACTTGACATAAATCAGTGTTCCTTCGAGGACGGTTTATTTAAGCGCAAGGATGGTGCCAATTCGTTTGGAAGAAATTAGTCTAAAATAAAGCACTGATTATTATGAATTTTTCGTAGATCTACCTCCGTATGTTTTCTTTTAGAAAGCATAATTACCACCTGTGACAATCTTGTTGGCAATTTTATAATAGCCCAATCTAACATTAAATCGAGTTTTGTTTGGGTAATTTGAATGGCTGTTCTTCTAAAATATATAATCAGGTATGAAGATATACTTCATGTAATATAGTTTATTGTGGAAGGACAATCTTGGGTCTTTTGACAATTCAGTCCATAATACCTATTCAGAAGTTAAACAAAGCGTGCAGTTACATACTTGGAAGAATGATAAACGATTTGGAGACGATCCCGTGCTGACGCATTTTCGATTTCAACAACAAAACTAATTGAATTGGCTCATTGAGCGTGAAATAGATTATAATTTTTTCACCAAAACTACTCCTGTAACTCATAATATAAACATCCTTATTTTAATTTCCCTGAATTTTTCATGAATTACTTCCCATCTCTTTGGACAACCATTGGTGTCTCTTTTTGTGCTAATGAATCCAACTCAAAGCTCTCAACAGACTCCCTTGGCTCATTCGAAACTTGTAATTAAGAGATCATAATGTGAAAGGTGTGAATATCCTACTTGACATTAGAGAGTACTGCTCAAATGCTAAATCAACTTACCTTTATTCCTTATATAGACAATGAATGCATCTGAAAGAAAAGGTAGCGGCGTATACGAATAAATTATTCAGTTTCTTAGTGAGAACAGATAGGATACATCATTAGATATTATTCTGAACATCAGCCCAAATTCAATGCATTATTGGACCCGCGAATTTCGTTATCTAATCGTTCTTCGTGCCAAATGTTGTGAAGGTAACATTAATAATGAAGCAATGGCTCTAAGCAATAAACAGTTCTTGAAAATCATTTTCCGTCAATTAAAATCTTTAAATCCAACCTCTTAAAAGTACATACACCTTATTCGGTTGACATTTTTTGTAAATTAACTGCAACTGAATCGTTTTGAAAAATAAATGGAGTATTTAGAATATGAGGTCGTAATGATGGATGCAAAAGTTTTATTTGCAGTCGGCCGCAATCTCAGCAGCTGCCAGACTTTGTAGGCTTTCATTTAGTATCTTTTATATTCTACTCCCAACCCGCATGCAATCCGTTCAAATAAACTTTATGATGGAACTTTATGAAATTAGCAAGAAAATGTTCTTGAAGGGTATCTCCCGTGTTCTCTCCACAAAAATAAAATTCAAAAAGATTCCAGTGTGTAGAGAGTACTAACCACTAATATTTATTAATTTATCGACATGAATGCATCACAATTAGTCAAGTAAAAGCTAATTTCAGGGAGCGTTTTAATGGACACGGGCTGAAAATATTTCCATCTGTTACTTACTAACCAATAGGTAGTCACACTGATGCGACTTACCGCTTGAAATAAGCAGTTATGAAGGTGTTCAACCATTTTCAAGGATGCAATTTTAAGAACATCCCCAACAATGATGACTACTTTTGCCAAATTTTTCCACTCTCAGGTGGAATCAATTCGAATATAAGTAACACTTCAAAATTAGTAGTCATTAAGCTACATTCATTAAGTCAGAAAAGCATACCAGGGCCTGTAGAAATATTCCTAATCTGTATATGATTAAAAGCATGTTCGGGTTTATTAAACTGATTTATATATCTCTTTACTGTTGGTGTATAACTTATAATGGCGACAGTCACTGATTTTCATAAAAGGAATTACGTTCAAATGAATCTTGATTATTTGAGAGAGTGGAGGAGTATGTCGAACTCGAAGAAAGACACAAATTATTACTATGAAACCGCTAAAGACAATGAATGATAGCTTCAGTGTTTTAGTACTTTCATTCAGTTTGGTCCATTTATTCACTCACCGCAGTCCGTGAATTAGGTAACTTGGAAACACTAGTGAACATTTATTTAGCTTAACTGAGCTTTTAAAAAGAATCAGTTTAATTATTTTTTCAGAACAATGCTTGCAACTTCATGTTAATTATTATAATCCATCAAGACAGTATTCACACAATATTAGGTAATTTTATTCTGTTGACTCAAATAATAAATGAGTATGTGTTTGTGAACCTCCCCACTCGACTCCGGCTTAATCAAGAATATGAACTGATATTTTTGTGAATTTTGATAAAGAAAATGAATGGGAGAAAGTGTACGGACTGTCATTCATTTAGTTAACTTGGGAAAAATAGCTTCTGAGTTGGTAGATGCGTACATATGGAGGTCAAGAAAACTTACAATTTATCCAGTTATCGATTGTACGTTTAATTAGTTAGGTTTAATGAAGAACTGCTAAAAACTATGGAGATTTGTACTAGGTTAGTTAAAAGAAAAATGTAATATGGAAACAATAATTTACATTATGGGGTCTATATCATCTTTTACTATGGTAACCCATATCAACAAATTACCATTTTCCGTTGTAAGCAAACAATTGAAGACATGTCTAAGATAGGTCTAGGGAAGAGGCTTCGTATTCTAATGTCTAAACTTGAAGCCCTCAAAGGTTGTCGGATAAAATAATATTTTATATGGTTAATTGGGCAATTCTTCTATCTTCTTCTACTAACGTTGTACTAGAATGAAATGAGCCCAATGAGTTAGAAGGTAAAAATTCCGTTCTCATTTACTCTATCCATTTCTCTTTAGCGTTGTTGGAGTTTAGATAAGTTATCTTTCTCAAGAATGACAACTTGCTGAGTAATGAAAAGTCTGTGCAATTTAGGAAGTACTTTCCACTTCGTAGATTGGGCTAATCACGATTTCACTAATGCGTCAGTATTTACTTTTTCATAACAAGCTCTTCGGAAATTAATTTTAGTTCTGTCTTAGATGACCTACAATTATTAGCCTCAGTTCAGCTATTAATCCATGAATCTGCAATATTAACTATGTCCATCAATAATTTTGAAATCATCATATAATTTTAATCTTGAGTTTGAAAGAAAGATTACCTCTTATTCCCACTTAAGATCAAAAGGCTGTCTCATACAATTGACTCCATGAAACACCCCCCCCCTCCCCTCCCCCTCACAACACCGAAATGACAAGGAGCTGATAAAATATCTACAAGAGTTCAAATAATGATGATCGTTAATGTGATGGGGTGTTGACTACATACTCAGCAGAAATTTCTCCAGAAGGACTGTAGGAAGAAGAAGCATGACTTTCTAATAACCTTTTACTTTGATTACATCATATTCATTAATTTTAGCTTATTTTGTTGTATTTCCACCACGAACCATTGCTCAGATCTCCTAAGAGAAATAAATGAATAAGTGATGAATCTCTCGAGAGTGAAATATGTGAGATATGACTCGAACTCTCAGAGGTCTTAACCTACACATCTCTATACGTATGCGAGGATTGCTATTCCGAATATTCACCTCCCCCCCCCTCCTCCTCCCCCCAACTTTACAGTTGCATTAAAACAGACGTCATTGAAATAATTCTTGCGAAATACATTACGCATGAATTGTAAAAGGTAATACAACCTTTTAAATTGAGCTTTCTTAACTTGCAATATTTTGATAGTTTGAGCTGAGTTCCGTACCGGATATCTATTTTCAAGGGCGACGGTTCGGCTTAATTAGAATTTCAATAAACCATCATTTTTCTTATCGTTTCGAAGAAAAGTGACACTTTAAGAAAATGGATGCACAAGCTCAAACGTTAAGCATTGGTCCCACTTTTATCAAGTTATGAGGCAATAGGATAATAGAAGTTGAGCTTTATCTTTTGCGAGCATATTTTATCTCATACCCCAGATGCCAGCGAACTGCAGTTGTTTATAATTAAGCAAAAGGCCTCTTCATGATGAACTCTATTCACGTTTCTAGGTACCATTTCTGTGACTTACCAGACGAACTCATGTGTAACTTGAAGTTATTCAGTTCCATTGTTTTTATTTTTGGTTATTAGAAGGATACCGGTCCACCAGTTTATAATTTATTGTCACAGTAAAACAAGAAAATTATCTTTTTTAAAGGTTAGCATAAAGATTATTAAATGATATAAGAGAGGGAACCAATAGCGTATTGAGAGAGACATTAAGGTATTAAAGGCCCGTACTCTATTTGATTCGAGTAAGAGAGCATTTACTCAATAGATGCCTACGGTTTCAAAATTCAGTTTTCGCTATACGTCTTCTGCGGTACAGAAAACGCCTGTCGATGCTATCCAGTCCGTATTAATCAGTTTTTCCGCCCATCAATGGTCGGTCATGCTATTCCAATTCCTTTTTCCGAAAATGGTGGAGAAAATCCAGTGAAGTCACATGATATTCAGCAGCCCACAGTTTTATCAGAGCAGAGATGAACTGACTAAAAATTCTGGCTTTATAATAAAGTAAGCAAATCCAAAGTCAACTTGTATGCGCATCACAATGTGTTTGAGCGCCTATTCTTATCTGGCATTGACAGCTTCTTCCCCACCTTTTCAGTGTTCACTCATGAAGTTCACAATGGCCATTAAATCATTAAATCAAACTGCGCACTTTAGATTGCTAGTTTGTGGCTTTAAGTGTGCATGTGTGCTCGCAAACATAAGCGGTGGTACTTGAACGTCCTTCAAAGAGCCAGCGAGAGAGAGATTCTGGTTTATTTGGCATAAGCTAAACACATTTTGGGCCTCATTAAACAAAGTATGGCGTTCTATTATCGTGTTTATTTACCTATGTAAGATTTTATCCTAAGTCAACTCTTTGACTGACCAAATCATCAGGCAAATTTATATCTCATCGAATCTCTTTTGAACTTATGCATAAGTAAAGCCAAATTTTTTCGTCGAATAAAGCTGTGGTCTGTGCCTAATAGATCCATTGAATTCTGCATACCTTCAAATTAATTAGCCTTAATTTAAATCAATGGACGTGGATATGTGAGAACAGCGAAATTTGACCCCATACACCACATCAAGGATCTTTGAAAATACTGCAGATGACCTAATAAAGAGAATAGAAAGTTCAATCTTTTGAAATGCCTATTCAATCAGCATAAAAAAGAGAGATGATTTCTGCCAATAGCGTGTCTGATTTACAAAACGTGTTATAAATCCACTTAATTGAATAATAAAGGCCAAATCATGAATGTGAGCTTTATTCCGCTGGAGCATCATTTTGGTCTCACAATAAATGTGAGCAAAATTCAAATTGCCAATTTCAAACGCCCTTGAAGTGGGTCTGACTCCTCTTTATCGCCTAATCTCTTCTTCTCCAGTGCTCATCCTGTCTTATGAAATAAAACTGGAGAGGATAAGTGTGTAGTATGTGGCCGCGAGAATACAGGTCAAAGATGAAATGCTAGTATGGCTTAAAAGCAGAATGAGATCTCTTAGCAGTATTACAGCGCAGAAGGGTCATACTTCACAAATGTGTTAACGGAGCAATTTCAACATAATGGATATGAGGAATTAAATAAATTAACTATTTATTTACAAATTTGAGCTGGGATTTGGACTAAACGATTGAGGATACATGAATAAGTCATTAAAAAGAATCCTTCAGCCTGTCTGCTGATGACAGATAGTGTCTGTACCTTGGACTTGATTACTCTATGTGCCTCTATTGCTACTATCAGCTGGAATTGATCAGTTTGAGAAATGACATTCTAAGTTTCATCGTTTCGTCTAACTAGATTATTGCAGAAGGTAGTATAAGTGACATGTAACAGTGAGGCGATTGATGCTATGCTTTTATAATGTCTGACTAGGCTAAATGGAACAGAATGTCCTCGGAAAATAAGATGAGCTTCAATAGCAAAGTCGATGAAGTGCAGAAATGATTTTTGTAATAGTGAATAAAAAGAGCTTCAGTGTCTGCGAAATAGCGAAGTTGCAGCATTCATCGAAATACTGTCCGTAAAGGAAAATTCAAGAACATTCACTTTAACTTTGCTTGAATGCGAGCGGTGAACCTTTATGGTGAAAGCTGGAGAGTCCACCAAAGTCTTAAAATTTTCTAATATTGGTTTTAAAAACAATTGTTTTGCTTATAGATCGAACCATGAATTGAATAAGGGCAGAAGAAGTAAAATCTCTCAATTTGGCTTGCAATGAACTGAGATGCTCCTTTTGTTGAATAGATTTCAACGTCATGAGCACTGAAGAAGGCGCTTTAGGAATTATTACACCTAGCTTTCTAGCAATACGCTCTCTTTCTCATCATAATGCCTAGTTTTGAAGGGCATATTCGTGCGAAAGTTTTCTCTTTTTTTCGTTAAGCAATCTTGATTTCGCAATAATTAAATAAGAGTACGTTTCTATTAGTCCGGCAGAAAAATGAGGAAAGTAATTCCAATACTAATTTCTTATTTACCCTACTGTTTTAGCCAAGTCGATGATTTGTAAGCCGAAAATGTTGGTGGTGTTATGATGGTAGTCTCTACTTCAGTAAATACACCAATAAAACAACATTTACACTTAATATATTTCGGTTTTCAGATTGTCTATGTCCAATATCTGCATTCTCGCCTTATAATGGTCTTTTCTAGGGATCGGATTCATGAAAAGGATTTATCTTATCTACATTTCATCTCACACTTTGTTTTTACTTTAGGAAGCTTGAAGCAACCAGAACTAATTTGCTTCAAATAGAATGAACTTGTTGTTGGTGAGTAGTTTCATCCAAATCAGAATTCTTGAAAAACTTATAGCACGTTTAATCTTCCCTGTGGCCTCAATCGCGGAAGCATTGACAGTAATATCTACTGGTTGTGAAGTCGATAATTATCACCACGTGTGTGCGTTTCAAAGTGCAAACTCACGTTGGCTTACTATCATGTCTTCACTTGTCCTGATGGAAAACTTGATGAAACGTGTGTACACGCGGTAATAGACGGTAAATTTGGGTGTGAAATACCGACTTCACATAGATTTTCCAATTGTACTGATTAAAATTTTGACATGCAGCTGTGACTGCAGGTTTCATTGCCAATTTCTCAAAAAGGAACTTAAAAGGGGAAAAATATTCTAATTTATTTAACTATTAATTCTAGTAGATTTCTTGACATTTTATTTTCCGGAACAACTGCGCATAATTTCAACATAACTATAACATATAGATTCACAATATCAACCAGAGGGAAGTTCAATCGTCCTATTACTTACAGCAGATATTATTTTGGATTTGCAGTTGGTATTATGAAAGAAAAAATTCTTTTATGCACACAAAGCCGGCATCGGTCTCTTATAAGACCCCTCAATGAGGGCGTATAAAACAAGTTTAAACTAAATTATGCCAAGGTCAATACCAACGTCACTAAAATATGATTGAATTCAGGAGAAGATTTAGCTGGAAAAATCTATCAGAAGAAGGCGAAATCAGAGGTAAAATGATTGAAAGTTTATGACTGAGAAGCAACCCCGTTAATCTAGTTTAACTGTCTATTTGTAAAGAATTGAACTCGATTTGATGAATAAAGTGACATGTGAATAGCTGAGCAGTGCCAAAGAAGTTTAAGTCCCTGTCGTAGGGAAGAGGTGTAAGCCAAGGCGGCAGTGTTGCTAAGTTAAGAACATAGTCGCTATTTACACTTTGTGAAACTATTAATCTAAAGTGAAATTAGAAATCGCACAGAGAAAAAGCTGTGAGAATTAGTAATGCGTAATGGGCCGGTGTGTCCGCAATGTAAGACAGATTCATTAACAATATATCATTACTGTCAGAATATCAACTCAAGCGAATTCAAATGGGTTCTGTGCACCAAAAACATGTAGGATAGTATCGTCCTGAATATTGGCCGAGCAGTCGGGTTAATGTTAATGTGCAGGAGTATAGCGAAAAATGTCTTGGAACAAACTTCACTGCTACCATTCCATCCACAAGAACTCGAAATTCTCCAGAGGGGCCATCTTGAGAGCATAACATGTAGTATTGCAGAAATAGATCGACAAAAATTCCTCGCTCTCTCCCCCCTCACACACACCTTCCTATTTATTATTCTTTAAGTTGTAGTGATGAAATTCAAAATGACGAAAATAGGTAAGTGAAATAAATTTGAAGGGAGAGTTGAGTCCAGATACATTTTTCAAAGACATACAACGTCCCTGTGTCAATACTTTACCTTTGTCCACTTCTTGTCAGCTTGAGAAGCTTTTTACAATGGGCCAAATAAATGTACATTTTATTTAATTAATTAACTAATTTAATAAAATGGTCTAAGTAATTTCTTAAGGAATTTAGGGAAATTTTTAAAATTCAAAACTCATCTTAAGGAATTATGAATTTACACATCTTAGTATCGCTTCATGGAAATTTGCACCATCGCTTCAGGTTAAGAAGATAATTCCAGCAGTAGTTTTAGATTAAAGTAATGAGTTAATAATCCATTTTTTTGCTATTGAGTAAACACGAACAGTGGAATTGGTCAATTCCATTTACAGTTGTGCATGAACTAACACTATGAAATGGAACTCCATAGAATAGTGCCATGAGTTAAAAGGACTGAATATGGGTTGATAGTACAAAGAATGGAAAATTATGGTTGGAGGTAAGTGAATAAGCAGAATTTAGGTAAACCACTCGACAGTTAGAACCGCTAAGAATGACAGAAATAACCATAACATTTCCTTCATTAAAATGGAATAAAATTGAAAGAACATTGGATGTATGAGACGCAAAGACTTGTGATTAAACTAGCCACTGGAAGCTTTCGTACTCATTAAAATTAATTAAATTATTAACTTCATTCAGGCTATCACATGTTAGCGTGCTGAGCCGAATGAATGGGATATGGTGGAGGAAAATAACTGCCTTTTCCTTTGCCAAAAGTCACTTGATACAATTAGTGCATAGTCTGATTTCAATACATGGCGTTTGCATAAATTACTTTCGATGTTAAGTGCAGTATAGAATCTTCTCCCATTGAATGTCCCTGTCTTCCATGGAAACGCGCTGTAAACTGACAATAGTTCATTTTCGTGGAACTTGTTAAGAATAAATATATGGCTATTGACCTTCCCTTAGCCTGTTTTAGCTTAGAGTTTTTAATCGAGGTAAGCTATTTGGAGCCATTACCCCCAAGTTGATATTTAGATCGTCCCAGGTCATAAAATTTACACCTATGTGTTCATTTAGTTAAAAATAAAAAAATACTATTTTCAAAAGATATCAAATCAAGAAACTCTCGTCGTTCTTACACCGAAAGAAAGATGATAACTTCGGGAGCATCTTCTGTTTTAAAAAAGTAAGATTTCTGGAAGAAAATGACGTTCTTATTTTTAGCTATTATTTGCAATCGAAGCAATAGAAAATACAATTGGTTCCTTTCAAACAGTGAGACACTTATTGCTCAAACTAAACAAAGTACACAAAATGTACTTCCTTGCCTGTCAGAAACAAATGCCATTTTTGCGAACGCCGCTTTAAAAATAGAAGTAACGTGCGAAACCACCTTTGGTTTGAATTTGCCAATCAGTTAGATCCGCATGTGCCAATATGTTTAATTGTGCTCTCTAAATGACAATTTTTGATTCTTGATCTCATTTTAGAAGTTACTTATTTTAATATTTAAAATTTATTTAAAATATCGCAAATAGCTGCGGTTATTAACAAACTAAGAGATACTTACGCCTCAGAAGAAATTTCAATGCGATTTTAAGCAGAAATAGGGCAGTATAATGGCAATAAAATGCAATGTGCTTCTTCAACGTTAGATACCACTTCCGGATTAACAATTTTAATGATTTGAACTAATTTTTGACCATGGAGAAGAAATCTCAACACAAAGTACTCTACGCCATGTAATAACCAACTTATTAACTTTAATATTTATGCAGCTTAATCTGTATTTATTTATTATCCATTGCAAAAAAAGTAAACTTATTCCAGATTAATTGAAGAAAGTGACAAGTTAACATGGAATTTGAGAGCTTTGCCTCAGGATATTGGTTTGACTTTTGCCTCTCGAGTGTAGTCCATTAACTCCCACTCCAATGCTCAAATACGCCTTCTTCCTCAGTAATCCATATTCATGACGCTTACAGCTTCTTCATTAATTCATTATTTTTGAATATTCGTTCAGTTTATTTTTTCTGAATAATAATTAAATTACCTTTTAGGTACCAGAAGTTGAAATAAAATTAAGACGGTAGAGTACTCCAGATTTCAATCAACCGATATTCATTCACCGATATTCTTAGCTGAATAATATTACCCAAAATTAGGTAACTTAAATTGTGCAAATATTTTGAGAAGTCAACACGCATGAGTTAATTCAATTTAATCTGATTTTCAAATTGTGCTTAAGTATTTACGGAAAATTAAATTCTTGTTCATTTAGGTGAAATTGTATTAAATGTTGAAATTTCTCGAATAGGAGCTTTTGAGTACTCTTTATTGATTTAGGTTTTCTTTCCATACTTTAACTGGCAACGTTTTTAGAATTCGTTATATCACATTGGCATTGGGAGGTTTGCATGAATCTTACTTCGGAAGATGAAGGAGGTTGTGAGCGTACATGATCCTGGTTGGAACTCCCTTATATTTGGAGCATTCGCTAACCGAAATGCAAAATTTCTATAATCTTAATTTTTTATCAAAAAAAAATTTCTCTGTACTATCTAGATACATTATTTTATACGGTGAACCTTTGCATTTTGACAGCGATGGCTGAATAATAGAATATGTAGAAAGTGTATTTCTATTAAAAAGCAGTCGTTCAACATGGAAACCTGTATATGATATATATGGAATGTTATGAATTAGTTGTATGTTCATCTTGAGGGCGCGTACCAATTTTGAGCATTTTAAACATCATACATTACGATTTTTGTTTCTGACTTCGCGTCATTGCATTATTAAGTCCCCCCCCCTTCTCCTCATTGGCTTTCTCAAGTAACCAATCAGGACGCACATAATGCAAGACTACCAATCACAGTGCAGATAGGCGGGCGCACAGCTGATTAAGAGACTGTGTCGAAATAATTCCACATTTTGACTGTTATTAGGTAGAGTCCTCGTGCCGTTCACGCCCTACAGACTAAGGGCGCGTCTGAATGGGGCCGAATTTTAGCCTGTTCTATCTGATGAGCGCTGTGTTGCTGAGAGCACTTGCTCAACAATCACCAAATTCCGAAAACTGTCCCTTTAGTTGTGCCCTTTCCACGGACAAAGAACTACTTTGTTCCTCAAATTCCAACGAAAGATTTTCAGAATATGTGAGCTGCCAAAATGATTTAATTAATGAACGCTTTGTCATCGGCAATCGCAGCAGTATTCGTCGAATTTCTCCAGGAGGGTTAAAGGATCTTAGTTCATATGACACCGGAGGAGTTGTGAATATCTTTCTTGATATGAATATTCTTGAGTTAACTCCTACGTCTTTCACTGGCCTTGAGGAAGTTCTTGGCGATCTTAATGTTCTTCACGTTAATACTCTTCATCCAGACACTCTATTGCGACACAGGAAGATAACCTCAATAACATTTGATAGTGATCGCGTTCCTCAACTACCAGATTCTGTCAAGGAAAAAGCGGATGTTCCAGCTTTCCTTCGCCTGCAACCGCTAGATCCAAGTATGCCTATTGAGATGAATATGGAAGTCCGATGTCACAAATGTGCTAGCGAACAGCCAATTCAGGAGTCTGCAATAGTAACATTCTCTCGTCATGAAGCTTCCAAGGCCGGTGAAACTCTAGATGCAATCAATATGATCTATATGGATAACTGTCCCACTCTGGATAATGCTCTTGGCTGTCCGAAGAATGGATCACTGGATCAGTGGATTCTTAATGTAAATGCTTCCACTGGCTGGTTGGTTGATGAAGTTAAATTTAAAGTCGCAGGTGGTACAACAAAGATGAAACCATTGTTACTCTCGGTGATAATTTGGTGTACTGTTCTTACTATTCTCTTGATATGCTTGATAGTTGCCCTAGTACTTAGATTCAAAATTAGAGCCAAGAAACGCAATGAAGAGCGCAAAAACGCCAACTTGAATCGTCGATGCTCAGCCACTTCCCTAAAGCACATCATCTGTGGAACTTCATCGTGCGATGAAATTCACAGAGCCTCTTTATGTAACGGAGGAACATGGATCTATGGAACACCTTCTCAGAATTCCTGTGCGAATCTTCTTTGTGAAACACGTAGTCAATATTCATTTCGTCCATCCCCTTTTCTTGGCATTGGGTATCCACATCTACGTGGAAGTTTCTATTCCACGGATATGCCTCCCGGTTATCGAGCATCAATACCCGACTTTCTTACACTTCTCCCTAGGAATAAATCATCTTTAGTGAATGGTGATGCCTTATTGACGAATGGAGATGCCGTGAAACCGAAAGGGGACCCAGGATTGCCACCCGTCCCCACTAGTGCTGGTTTCCGAGTTGCTGGAACGCCTTCCTATAAGAGAGCTCACGATGGTACTTTTAGGATTGTACAATCCTAGCCACTTCTTCCCAACTAGCACCTTCTAGAATCAAGCTAATGCGTTCTTAAATTTGCTGGTAAGTGGCATTTTGTTTAAACCTGCCTTCAAACCTACTTTTTTTCAAACCAATCATCTGTAGTTCGCGATTTTATGGCAGTCAATGTTTTATCGAATTTGAATTCATGTCAGTTCTGATATAATTCAACTTTTTCATAGCTTTCATTTAAAATGGAAATTCCTTATAAAAGCTTGAATCTTATATGCCTCAGTAAGTTTGTAACGTGGTGTCAATCAGCATAAGTTTTAATTTGAATTAAACTTATTAGCCAACATATTTCATTATTATTAGTTAAAGCAATTGGTCAATATATATCTTTGTCCGTAATAACTCCAATAATCAAGAGCTCTTATCATTCTGTTGCACAGATTATTAACTGATATCTAAAATGTAATATTTGAAGTATTTGCGTTGCTATCAAATTCAGCTTTAACTTGTGAAAGAGTGGCACTCATATCGTTCTTAAAATCCAATGTGGTCAGCTGTTTTCCTGAAATTCCTTTAATTGTTCATTGGTCATAAAACGTTTACTATTTTGTAGAACGTTCCTACTTAAGTCACAAGAAGGTATTTTGAAAATTAAAGAGAGATTAAAAAGTTTTTTAAATGTTAATTTGTTTTTTTTTAAATTGATACAGATTCAAACACACAAACAATCACGATAATTTATGAGATCGTGATTTAGAATAGATTAAAAAATTCAAACCGTGTTTATCAGAATTTTTATGACCCGATTCTATCGGCATAGAAAGAATTCCATTGCCAAATCACCATGGAAATAAAGCTTAAAACACCTGGTCATTGAAGTCAAAATTTTCTTGAAAATTAATGAACTATCTGGTCTAGACAAATGCAGGGTACGATAATACTGCACCACATTATCTACCTAATAAAAAAGTGATTTATTAAAATATTCGAAAATGAATGTATGTTAAAACTATTTAAAAATACTTTTCATTTTGAATAAGCCATAGTGAAACAGTTGCTCTTGAAGTCAAAGAGCACTAGATCAATGTTCTTCGATTGGAATAACCAATGGTAGTAATGAATTCTGTCAAAATGGAGTATGGGTTTCTCACAAGATCGGCCTCATGACGCCTACTTTCGATTACATTCGAGTGTTGGCAATTCTTTCCTTGATTAGCATTTCTAGGTCGTTTTCAATTTGAGACTATTCAGATTGAGTCAATTCTCACCATTCTGTAAGTGCAAGATTGCTCTGAGGTAAGGTTACCATATTCATCTTCTTTCCATCCCACAAAGCCTAAACTGTCATATACATTTTGGATCTTTTTCTACAGTCCAGTTAAAGAGTGCCTCCAGATTGTATCGCCTTATTGATTTTCCCCAATAACTTAGTGAAATTATCCAGCATCTTATATAGTCATTTGACTTTCCCTATTTTCCATTCAACTGGACATTAGCCTTCCATTATACCTTAGATATTCAGGCATTTCTCACTCGAAATTGATTAATTTGTCTGCCCTTAAATCAGTTTTTAAACCATTACTTACTAGGTGGCAAATTTAGTAGTATTCGAACATTCAAGATCTTAAACCCATAGGTAATTTCAATCTTTGTGAATCTTGGCTCGCATGATTAAAGCATCGTTTTTCGGGATAGATTGGTGAATTAGTACCTTGGCCTTGAAATTGCGCAAATTTATTTGAAGAAGTTTGAGAAGGAATTGCTATCACAATCCAAGTTTATTCATTCTCCACGTGACATGTACTCGGATAAACAGTAAAAAATGGTGAAGTCGATTTGTGTATGTGTGTGCAATTGTTTAATTCTAGCGTTCGCTTGCACTGGTTTGAGAGAAAGCGATGAAGAGATTGTTTGAATTGCATCTCCATTGATGCAAGCAACAGCTAAAAAAAATTTGAAAGCTACTAAGATTTTCGGTTATTAGAACTTTGTAATAATGAACGCATTCCTGAAGACCTCAATTCCCAAAGAGCAATAGGTCTCTTTATTACGAGTTCATCCTCTTAAGTGAAGTGTAATCATTAGTACTGTATAATTTTCGTTAGTACAAGAATCACCGTGGTTACAATAAAGTTCGTTCGTCTGTTCATAAAGCTCCATGCGTTATGCTTTTGGATGACAAAATACCTATGTTGGAGGTCATATGTTTATTAAGCGCAATCAAATTCTTTCCATGAGGGCTGTGATTTTTAGCATTCAGTTTGCCTATCCTTATATAGTTGTGGAATCGAATGTATGTCAAATTGATAAAAGTCTCGTCTAGAAACTTGACTTTTGAAGTTGTTTACGATTACTACGTTTATGAAAAAGTAATCATCTCGATAGAGCGAAAGCATTTATTCCTTTCGTGCAAAGATTTAACAAAAAATACCCAATAACTCTCTCTCTCTCTTTCATTATTACACATAGTTTCTTTGGGAGGGAGGAATTTACACAATTCGTAACACGCTTTTCATGATTCAAAGCTGAAGGCTGGTTGCAGCATTTCCAAAGACATAGCTCTATAGTCCGAGGTTTCACTTTCTTTTATTTCTCAGAAGAATACTACGTTTCGATAATATTACCAAAAAGTACTTATACCATTTGTAGACATAACAGGGTTTTTTATCTATGGAACGATTTTTTTAACTCTCCTCGGGAGTTAAACAATTACACTTTTTGACTTGAGAGTCTGAATTTTAATGTCATTCATATAACTGCTGGTAACTGATTAGATAATTACAAATTGTACCCTTCAATTACTCCATGCTTTAATTATTGGTAATAGCAGATGCCTCTCTGTTAAAATGGAGTTTCAAAAATGTAATCAGTATTTTGAAAACTTCGGTTAGGTGTACCGAGTTAGTAACATCCACACTAATCATGCTTCAGCATTTATTTTCTAGTGACTTCGAATTGCTTTACAAATGTGTATCTTCACGGAAACGTTTGTCTCTACTTATTGCTGTATCAAATTTCTCACCAACTAGGCCACGTTTATATTACAACGTTTTTTGCAAATAGCAGAAATATTTTCTGTTAATTTCTAAAATTGCAATGGAATCTCCTTATCATGCTATAAATAAATAGCAGTGTATATCTTCCTACGTCGTTCCACATCTACTTCCATTCTTACCAACTGATTAAGTTAATACTAACATTCGATAAATTTGTAGATGATTGACGAATTCACCATATTTTCTCAGGTGAACTAAAGGATATGTATAGTGATTACGAAGTGTTGACATATTTTTTAAATGAAATTAATTAACTTTTAACCCATATCATGTAAAAATAGAATGCATTATATTCAGTTTGGAGTAACCGCATGCTATTTCTCAATCCGGGCAAGAACTTCGATTGAGACTTTTGTCATTTTTTTCATCGTTGTGAGCAATCTTAGTTGTCGAATGAAGGACCTTCGAAGTTCATAGTGTACCCATGACAATTGAAAGTCTTGAGCGCTCTAAACGGAGTTATTTTGCAATCACCTAGTAGGTAATCGCCTGAGCATTTTTGTTATTATAATCGATAATTTGTACCAAACCAAGTTGCGACTTACGATTGTCAATCAATTTTAATATGCCATTGAAAGGACTCAGAGCTTTGGATATAATTTATTCGTCATTGCACTAATCAGTTTGCCTTTGAAGTTTTAAATTTTGGAGAAAATAATTGGAATTCGGCCCAAGTTTGGAGTTTTACTCGCTTATTCCTCCCTTAGATTAGAAAGTACACATCGAAATTTGTCGAGATTTCGTTGAACAGTTTCAACCGTTCCCTTCCGAATTTGGCCTGCTTACACCCCTCTTCCCCTCCACACGCTCCAAAAATTTTTTCTAAAGACCTGCTTGTGATGTAATTGAAATGTCAGAATTGGGAATTAGTTCAGATTAACTTACTCACATTTGTCTTTTGAACGATTTGAAGCGTCCAGATATAGACTCTTGGAAGCCACTTTGCTCATTGCATTTTTAGAGGAAAATGAAAGGTCGCCATTCCTTTGTACCTAATATTATTTCAATTCTAAGTTTTGGTTAAAATATTTCTAGACACGGTTTTATTTCTCATGAAAATGTAACTTGTTTTGAGATATTACCAAGTAACCACGAAGTCGCGTCACTTAAAACTAGTAGCAAAAATGCTATTCCCACATAAAGACGTCTATGGTATACTAAAAAGTTTAACATCCGCTAATCTAATTTTTACCTACATGCTAAATGTCGGTTGGAGAGAATTTGTACATGGGGACACCTGTGCGTAACCCCCCATTGACTCACCATTATGTCCATTTGACTGAATCTCTCACTAAACTGGGTCACTCCGTTCATCCGGTGTGATATGTATATATCCACAAGTGATTAGTAGAGTCGTGACTTGCTGTGCAACTGCTTTAGAAATTCACGAGCACCCATGTGGTTAACATCCGCATCTTGGAGGTAAGTCGAAATTGATAGTGTTGTTCCATAGTGTGTGGCATGAAATATATGTCAGCAAAAACGAAGCTCTTTACACTTTTCGAAGATGTGAGTCGGGAATACTTAGAAGGCCAAAGACCTTGTTTATTTAATTGTATTATTAAAACTGGTGACATTTGCCGTATCTTCCATCGGTTCACCATGAGTGTTCAATCAAATTTTAGTCCTACAGGGACTTAGAAATTATATAAAAGCATATAAAACTAAGCTAGTGTTGTAATAAACTATTTGGACTTCTCAAATTTAGTATCCAACTATAAAGTGACGGTGAATGTGGATTGTGAATTCCGTAGAAATATGAGGTGGACTAAAACGATTCGATTTTCAAAAGCCTCCATCATGGTTTCAAGGGGCAGCGATGTTCGGCATCAAACCCCTCTCTCCTAATGAATTATGATTTAAATATTGCTAAAGTTATCCCTTTATCCCGCAAGAAATTGCAAACTCAAGTAACGCTTTTAGGCGAATAGCCTCCTATACAGCAAGATTATTAGTGGGCATTCATACATTTATTTTCCACAGCAAAGCAAATGCAATGATGGAGTACCTTCTGAGCATCCATGAAGGAAAGGCGTTTGGGTGTTAATAGGGAGCAAGAACAGTAAAAACTCGATTTGGGGAATCAATAAAATCCTGTTGTTATCCCCTTTAAAATAGAATCGTTCATTTGTTTTATTGGCGTCTTTGGCCCCATATAGAGCATCGTGTTGTGCATAGTGAATGGAAATTAATTTTCGTTTCCAAGAAGAATGTGATTAGCTTTGCTAATTGTCTGCTTATTTGCAGCAAGTCACATACCACGAACCTCTTAATTTTATGCATTAGGGCGAGAAATTCGGTCTGCTGTAATTTTTTCAAGTTCAGTATTCAGATCAGGTAGTTTGATTGCTTGCTAGGATTGGCTTCACTTCGTAAGCCTATTGTGGAAACGTTAATATAGTCTATTATATATATTGGGACAACTGCTGTTGGGAGTATTTTAAACAGCCCCTTTTTCTATACAATCCAAAACATTTAGAAACAGCTGCAGAGTGCTCTGTTTGCATATGCAAGGACATTTTTTTCTGAGAACAATTGCATTGTGTATGTAAGAATGCATTCGACATAAATTCCTCCGGGATTTGGCTTCTCTAAATTCTCTCCGCTATTTTTTTATTTGCCACATCAAGAGGAAAAAGGCGATCCAGTTGTTCTAAATTTATCTTATAAATTAAGAAATCGCGCGTTTTTTATCATTATAGACCTCCAACCTTTCAATGTCACTATTCTTTATTTTGTGCACTTAATTTATAATTCTTGCTAAGGTATGATATCTTGATGTAAAAGAACTGAATTCCTTGCTTAGTTAGGGCCACATTTCGAATTTGATCAGTGGACTGATGGAAGTTCAATAAACCACATAATTTCCTATGAATTCCCATGGTATTCAATCGAGTCATCTTAATACAACATTTGACACCGAGTAGGCACAGTTTTCCATCTCACTTTGCACTTAACAAAAACTCTCCAAAGTACTTGCTCTCCCATTTGCATATCAACGCCCTCAATATCGAAATTGAATGTTATTTAAAGGTTTCCGTTAGTAAATCCTCTGGATAGCTACAATTTCCTTTGAGTGATAAGTATCGCTATGCTACTTTCTTTGAGTGTTTCCTCCAAAGTAACCTCTCTTGTTATACGAGGACAGTGTTTTGGGAGTTCGTATCGAAGGCAGAATTTTGGGACAGACCGATGGTGAGGGCGCCTTAAATTGATTCCCATTCCACGATGAAATTCTACACCGATGTGTACTATTTCGATGTCTGGTGTTATGACTATCAATCTGTGTTCTACTTTGAACAAATAGTGCACATTAAAGACATTTGACTATAAATCATTGCCACTGTTAGCAGTCTATTTTGCATTTTTGTGAGGGTGTTTAGTGAGCCAGAGTGGACTGAATTTAAATTTTCTTGTTTTGATACGAGCCAAATCTTTTCTTTTACACGTTCAATATCTTATTTCTGTGTATATTTCCAAATTGGCTGATAGGCTATATGCAGACGTAATGTCTGAGTAGCATTATATATTATTAGCCAACTTGCGTGGTCTTTAACCTAGTTTTCCATGTAATTATCAATTATAAAGTCTACTCAGCGTTTCTTTGGTAAAATGCAAGTATCTGTCAAAGAAATCTAACTTTGAAAGAGGACTTGTCTATCAAAAACCTAAAATAACTTTTACCTTGGAGATAATTTCTTTTCCTCAAAACCTACTTGATGCATTGAGCATAAAGATGTTTATTGTGATGAAGCTCAGTTTTTAGGACTAATTTGCCTTAAAAATGAGTTGCATTGTAAAATCTGCTCTGGTTATATTATCTAATTTATGTGGCTAGGGTCTGAAGACATATGGCTTGAAACACTGCGAATATGAATTATTTTCATTACATATCATTAGGTAAATTGGCCACCAACTTGTGTACTTATTGTGATGCGTATATCACATATTGATTTTAAAAACTGACCTACACTTCCTGAATAAAAACGCCAGACAATAAAACGGTTCAATTAGAAAAGTCGACTTTTCAATTGTCTGTCAATTTACTATGCACTCTTCAATCAAACGACGTTTGTCATTGTGTTAAATGTTACTTTTTTGTAGCACCATTAAGGCTCCACTTAACTTACTGCAAAATGGTCCATTGTCACCATTTGTCAGCGAATACTTGCTTAAATTTGCGCGAGAATATTCATTCAGTATAGAATAATAAGAAAATTGATTAATTTTTTTACATTATTTTCAATCTCAACCATTTATTCATATCAAATGGCAGGCATTATGATAATTATCATTAGCCCTTTAGTTGACTCCTGGCTTCACAGAGGAAAGGGATATCAGAGTCACAAAAAGTCGAGAAGGGGAACAGAAGATGGATTTAGAGATTTAAAAGAGACAGACACAAAGGTTGAGAAAAAGGTAAGGTAAGGTGAGTGCTATGGAAGTGGTGGAATATGACATACAGTGGGGTCATGGTAGTTTGAAGTCAACTGCCTGTTTATAGACTTTTTTGCCACATGAGTATACGTTGTCCAGGGTGCACCACATGGAGGTAAGTCTATCGCGCAACTGTCAGCCACAACCATGGAATAAGAGAAGAGAACACATGTAAAGCAAGTGTCTGTCCCAATAGCCAGAACTTCGTCATTGCTATGAGCTTTAAGATTGTTACAACGGTCAAAAGGGCTATTTCCGAAGGTCATTTCGAGTACATTTGGATAAAGTCTTCTTTGTTATCATTTTTCACTGCAAAACAAAGAGATCGCATTCTTTTTCCCAGGAAATTATATGAACGTGAGGACAAATTAAGGAGTCCATTTCGAGTTAAGGGAAGGGTTTTACGAAATGTAGGCTTTGGAATAATCGTGTACACTTCTAGACCTGGAGTGTGTTCCATAGTTTCATGATCAAATGTTATGAATTCCAAATTCCAGACTCTGTCTTCTCGTTTCTGTGTAAATCCATGCTTGCGTGGTACAGTTTATTAACGTGGATTTTTACTCAACCAATGGAGGCACCAATAGGACGATAGGCGATAACACGATTTTAACCAATCAGAGTTCACTGGTGGTCATTCAGAATGAACTCTTAGATTATCGGCTAACACTAAATTGACAATTGCTTAACATTAACTTATTACTATTTACAATTGGTAATTAGTGTGAAGAGGGGTGCACTGAGGTTCAAATCTTTTATATTAATTTGCTGACTCGAATTACTATCTGCAATAATATAGGTATTTCCTTCATATATTTTACATAATAATTTTGGTTGTCGAATAATAGGTCATTGGTAATTAATGTAAACTTGTCCATGCATTTATTCGTTTCAAGTTAAACTTTTACTGTTTGGTAAAAATTGCTCATAACTTTAGGGTTTTTAAGGACAAGGTGAACCAATGTCATGCTTTTTTCTATTGATTAGTTCAAATTAAAAATATCGATTTGGCATTTTTTTACCTGTTTCAAATCCTTTATATCTTAGTAATTAGCTTTGGCTCAGACGCCTATGGCTCTCAGGAGTCAAATTAGAGTTCCTCATCATTGTTAGACATTTAGGGTGTCGTTTGAATTGGAAATGTACAATGCAATTTGAAGCACCTCGATGCAGACATCTATGCACTCTGCCTGTTTACTCTTAGTTCGCATCCTCTCATGAAGTAAAAACTCCTCTTTCCTCTCTGTAAGTATTCGAAGACGAAAGATTTGGTAGCATTGTTGCGTTCGCCTTCTCCATTTGCATTATCTAAATATTCTAAACACTTTAATGTTTTTCTCGCAGTCATTCTGGAAACCTTACTTTCACTAGTAAATCATATCACTTCTCTGCCAACTGAAGCCCATTGCTTTCTCACCAACTTCACTTATACATTCATAGTTCTGCGCTTTGCCAACGTTGTGTTTTAGAGTAATCTTTAAACTTTTGGCTACATTGTAATCTTTAATCTGAGATTTAACCTGCTCACTTACTAACAACTTCATTTATGTCGTTTCTTCATATTGAAGTAAAAGTTTAAATACGGAAACGTGTTAGTAAGATGATAAACGCTAAAGGAGATTTGCAATCACTTTGCAGTATAAATTTAGCACATTTTAAAGAATTTTAATTTTCACTTGGCGGGGTGAATTCTCCCTTTCCTCCAAATTCTCTCGAAAAGGGGAAAGCCGAAGTTGGTATTTTCGACTAAAGCTACGAACTGATTAATAAATAGTTGCACACTTCAAATTCCATTCGCTTTAATGATACTTAAATAATTTTTTTATGAAAGTATCTGATGGCGGAGAATATAATACTCTCTTTTTAATTGAGCAGCGGCATTTATGATATTACGTAATCAATTTAATGGAACGCGTGTTACTCTACGCAAAACAAAACGTTATTCACATTTTATTAATGGTATATGGGCTAATGAAATGTAAACTAGAGCAGAAAGGAACGAGATCGAATAGGAATGTGTGTCGACATGCTTGACGGCTCACCACATTGTTGTCTGAGCTCTGGAAACATTTTGTTGTCAATTTTCTCATAGTAGGTGGAATTCTTTGTAATACACAAATAATTTAAAGTTTGAATTTACAATTTAGCTCCTCTGTTTCTGGGCACATTCATTATTGCTGTATTCAAACATTGTTCACCAGCTGATTAGGTTGACATCACCACTGATTTAAACGCTATTCCAAACGGTAGAAATAATAGGAAATAATAAACCAATGCCTACTGATCTCTGCAATGCATAACCAATTGCTCTAAATGAGCAAAGTTCGTTTTAGATAATCCCAATACGATCATGCTTTCTAAACTTATCGAAGAAATATATTGGGTGTGAATCCATGAATTGAGAGTATTTATCTTCAGATATGATATTTCATTCTTACGATTGTGGATTCATTTCAGATTTGGCTTCCAGTCTCCTGAATATCAAAATATTGAAGGAGTATATAATTTATCTTATTTTCACCAATGCTCGATGTCTGTATTCCTCAGAAAGATTGACATCTAGAGAGAATTGAAGGATGAGTATACTTCAGAAGAACACCGATACTACATAGAAGTAAGGAAGGGCTTTGTTTTATTCACCAAAGTCTTGGAAAAGTGACACTGATTACCATAACATAAATATATGAGACTTGCATCATGCAATGCACAAACTAAAGATGTTTGTATACAAAATCTCTCACTTGCTTATTTTTACATTTTCAGCGCCGTCATCATTAAATGACAGACACATTGGCACACATTCGCCTACAGGCGTTAGGAATGAGAATCGTCTATAATACATCTTGCGCTGCATAATCTACTATTTTGGTATTTCTCCCACCACCCCAAGAATAGTTCTTCTTTCTATCCCATTTTCTTCAAAATGCCACTTTGACTGAGTGTGTTTTCACCACCTCCCCTCCCCCTCCCCCCCTCCACTTCTTCTAAGCGCCCCTTCTCTTTGAACACCACCACTACCGCTATCCAGCGTCTGGTGGTTTCTGTACAGTGACTAAGAGCATTCTGAAGCCAAACATTACCAAAACAACCGTGCATTTCCCTCTGTATGGATCTAGGCATTCCCCTTGCTAATGTGAACGCACTACTATTAACAGTACCATTTAAAACCAATACATCTTCCTATTGCTTAGTCGCGATTCTAAACCCCTTATATTCTCTTGTATTCTTAGTATATACACTTTTATTTTGTATTGCATTACAATGCTTCTACGTCAATTGCGATTTCTATTATGCTTCATTGGTGAGGTAGTTATGAGGTAGTTGTGTCCTCGAGAATTATTATTTTTTATCTGTTGAGAGGGTGTACGTTAATAAATGAACAAATCACCTGAGTAGAGATATTTCTACAGCGTGGTTTCTAACTGAGCATTTGGATGCTTTGTAAACATCGTTGCTGCCAAGATATGAGAGGCAAGGATAGGTTGAGACAGACTAAGAGGGCTAAAAGAGGGGAAATGCATTTCTGATCAAATAGATTTGATACAAATGGAAGAAGAGGTAAGAGAAGTTGAAGAGGGTTAGTTTTCTACTCTTGCAAATACAGTACTACTGTTTAAGACAGATTAGACCAATGTATGAACCATAATAAATTTATCATTATTTTTATATTTCTCCATCTCTAATGGAAGCCTATCCAGAAATGTATCGCCTACATTACATTGTCTAAAACGTGAGGTATACTGATGACCCGTAGTTAGGAGTAGCGGACACCTCTCTTATCATTTTAAGCTACCGGAATTTGTTTTTATAAATAATCTAAATTCAAGACAATGTAAAAATTGAATTGAAAATCCAATTCTAAATAGAACATTGCGAGCAATTTGCTGAAAAAGAATCTCTAAATGCAATGCCTTCAAAAATGGCATTTTTCAGGCCTACCTCTTTAATGTCAAACTCGTATTCTCGATACCGGATACTAAATTTTGGACTTAATAAATTATAATTAAATAGGATCATATTTGATTTTTATTTAACTATTCGTTGAAAATTTGTGCCACACAAATGGTTTTGCACGAATAGTTTTGCTGACGGCGGAATACTTTAATAAATGTAACGTAAAAAACAATTGTCGAAGCTGTATCAAAGTTAGTTTATATGGCAATTTATGAGTAAATAAGGAATCATTCTAGGAAATGTTATTCATGTGCTCAAGTTATTCATTGGTGACCTTTTTCTTATAAATGGCATAAAGTAACAGACTGAGTCATGACAGACAAAGGTATGTACCCAAATGAAGGTTAAATGTTCTCGATAATCTTCCCAGACTTTGATTTCAATTATTTTACAGTATTTCATCATTTATAAACAAATGTGGATTTTCTCACGATCTGCGTTTACTTTTTATATTTTTTTAAGTTTGGGTCAATAATCACATAAAATTTACTTGAAACTATGACTCGAATACCAAAGCCTAACACGCTTTGCTAAGGTCCTCAAGTACTTGATAATTGAGAGGAAACTCCAATTAGGGATTTCCTCAAGAATAAAATTTTCAAGAATATATAAAGCCCTCGGCGCACCGTGAAGCTTAGAAACAGGAAGAAGTTAAATGACCATTACAGGCTCAGACGGTTGCAAAGATTGTCAAGAACTGACGTGCGAAACTTGCAACAACAACAGGTACGTGCACTTAAAGAATCGAAGGAAGTTTGTGTCCATGATGTGAAATTTTAATTTAAAATAAAAATCCCATTTTGGTCGCCCTTGTGTGGGGTATAAGTATAAACTTCTAGTCCAATTTATGTGGTTTCAAGCCTCTAACTTGCAAGTGAAACAGTCCCGTTTTTGGACCGTCAACGAGACGTCTGTGAACATATTAAATGGGCCAAAGTGTAATTTGAAGATAGAACAATTGAGCCATTTGGTGAACAGGGGTGAGAGGGTACGCAGAAATGAGTAAATCAATGCGTCTGTGGGAATCGAATCAGTGTGAGATGGATATCGTTACGTTATAATATGCAGTAAATTTGATTGCCTATTCACAACATGGTAAATATTTTAAACAACCATTCAATTGTACACATTTTATTTAAATCGTTGAAGAAATTGTCATGGGGGAAAATCAAGCATCTGTTCAAATTGTTAGAAAATCCAATTAGTCCGATGAATATGAGGGTTTACTATATGATTATTTCCGGGTGTATCGTCAATCCTTTGCGTTCCTTTCGTCCAGAGCCTTTCTGTTTATTCATTGATGGCGTTACATGGGCATAGCACTCCCCCACTCCCCCTCCCCACCTCCTTATTTTCTAATTACCTTCTGAAATCTCCTTATCTCTTTCCCTCTCCCTCATTTTCCCCTCTCTGATTCTAATTTCTGACAAGTTCAGCTAAAATCAGAGATGCAAAATCGCATTACGTCTAAAATTTCGAAGTCTATGAGGAAAAAGGACAACAAGCTAATGCATAACTTTTTAGACGAAGCGTTTGTTTTCAGTGATTTCTTGCATTCAGGGATTATTTGTGAAAGTGCGTGTAAAAGGTGGAGGCATTTTTTGTTGTAAAACATATACAGAACATTCAAAGTTATGTATTTGGCAAGGCAGCTGCGAAAATGTCGAAAAGTCCAGCCAGTAGTTCCGTTGTTGAATAAAAATGATTTATACTTTTTGGTAGTCTTTAAGCACAATCAATTCCCCTAACTTGTTATCATATTAACGGTGTATAACACTTTTGATGTCGGTTGTGAATGTCAAATGAGGTAATATAAATAACTTATATACAATAAATGCAAAATTAAATATTAAATCACTACAAATTTAAAAAAAATCGAATAAGGGTGTAATAAAGCTTTATTGTTATTGATCATGGTAAATAATACCTCGATCTCAAGAAAATATCGGTACACTTCGAAGAGTAAGGTAATCGAACCTTAAGTGGAAAGGGGATTGAATTCTATTAAAAATTTAAAATCCCAATTGGACAGTTTAATGCCTTAGATATAGTCTACCGCTGCATATGATCAAATTCCAAAAGTCAGATTTCGGGGGATTCATGCCTTCTTTTCTCTAACTTATAGCATACAGGTGGTGCACCGAGATTAGACAGGTTAAGACTTCAACATTATTCCGCCTACCGTTCTTTCATCCTGATTTAATCGGTACGTATTTCCACCTGCTGTTGCCATAAAAATTAATTATATGCAAATGCAAAAAAATGCCGTTGTAATGTTGTCTTGACCGTGGTGAGCGATAGAGTTACCTCCATATGGTGCACCCTGGGCAACGTATACTCATACGGCAAAAAAAGTCTATAAACCGGCAGTTGACTTCTAACTACCATGACCCCACTGTGTGTCATATTCCACCACTTCCACAGTACTCACCTTACCTTACCTTTTTCTCAACCTTTGTGTCTGTCTCTTTTAAATCTCTAAATCCATCTTCTGTTCCCCCTCTTGACTTTTCGTGACTTTGATGTTCCTTCCCTCTGTGAAGCCCGAATTCAACTAAAGGACTAATGATAACTATCATAAAGCCTGCCATTTGACGAAAGGAAATTGAAGTTTGCATTCGTGAAACTCTCTCGATAAACTCGGTTATAAAGTGTAAGTTGGCAATCACTTTCTTTCGCCATCTCATTTATTCGAAATGGAGTTGGTGCAGAAGAAAGCTTACACCCGAACTAACTGAATTTGGATAATTGGGCGTTCGCGCCAGTTCCATCCTTAAGGTCCTAACGACGTTTGCTGGTGTATTCGGCTTATATCGTTGTTCTTCCTTTAAGACAGCAGAGTAATATTAGCCTACGCGAATTTAACATTGCAAAGTGTCATCACTGTGTGCACGACCTCTGACTTTGTAGATTGGTGTATTAGCATTAAATCACCAAAAGCATCTTAAACGTACCTTTAGCATTCAAATTCCGTCCAACAGTCTTACTTATAACACCCACGCCTGTCTATTTGCACATATGTAAACAGAGAAGAAAATAAAAAGTTACCCAAATTTGTCCAGCGATTTTTGCAGCTGTCCATCGATGTTGTTTATTTGTTGTTTTACTTTTTCTTCAAGGTCGAAACAAGGCAAAAAACATAGCCGAGTGGAATTGATACATATATCTTAAGTGGAGATGAAGAAGATGGCTTTTAGACAGGTGGTACTAATTAACGAATGATTCATGAACAAAAATAAGGCAAGGCAATTGTGGAAACGGGGAAAGTTGTGAATACTGAGCAGATGCCTCGCACGAATTACAGCAAAATGTCATTAATTATATATATATATATACCTCGACGGCGTCTGGTCAGAATAATTCTTGCGCACAACTATCTCCATCCTTATGATTAACTGCTTATTCGACTCCCATCCCACTGATATGGACATTAATGAATTTCATCTTGACTGCTGTTCGCCTGATTCATATACTTCTAGGCTGTTAGATGAGAGATTTCGGTTATATTGGTCCAAATCGCTGTAATTTCTCAAAAAAATATATATAAATTGCTGGACTTTATTAATTTTTTGAAGTTAGCTCGAGAATGTCTCAATATAGCCATTGCATTTTACCGCTTTCTTACCATCGGTCAGAGTTTGGACTAAAAGCTTTTAGCAACAAAAAATCGCACATAACTCAAGATACTACGTTTGTGGATGTAAAAAATGAAAGTTAAGGTTGGCCAAGGGAGTAAAATTCTCTTACATTAATTTTTATTATTTTTATAACTAGAAGAGCCTTCCAAATTGTAATGGGTAAATTTTGACAGAAAAGTTACCTTGTATCCTTTTAGTTAGAAATCTCTTTATTCTCCACTCGGAAAGATAAATTGCCTACGCAGAATAAAGGAAAGACTTCAATTCATTCCATGTATTAAAGCATTGGTGCGACTCATTTCCATGTGGTCCCTATGTCTGTTCATCACTCTTGTCATTGATTAGAGGCTTGAGAACCCATTTTGCCTCGAAAATTTCGGTAGGTCGACATGAAAAAAAAATGTAGAATATGTTTTCGTGGATCCTAATGTGCTGCGGTCTTCCCTGGTCAATTAATTCAGTAGGTAGATATAAAATAGCGATTTAATTTTTGTCAGTGTAGTCAAATTCTGTCTAATTATTTCTAATAGTTTTTAATCAGCTCCAGAAGTTCTAGTTTATAAATTGAGAACTGGCTTAGCTTTTAGAGAGTCGGTATTATAGACTTGAAGTTATGCAGTTATAACTCCATTCTACTCAATGGATAAATTTTAAATTACTTAAACTTAGGATACACTTATTTTATTAATATTAGAAGTTAAGCTTGTGAACAATATAGAATATGAAGGGAATAGCATTGATCAAGAAAAATGTTCCCTGTTTCGTGCAAGAGACAGCTTTTGACTCTGCACTGATTTCCTCAGATATGATTGTAGAAATAAGGTTTTCGAATGAAAGGCGGTTGTAGAAAATGAGTGAAAAAGATGAACACACAGTCTAGGTGATAGGAAATATCAGAGACCCTTAATTATCTAGCAGTCCTTATTACTTAGTTAAATAAATCAAGACCGTGAAACTTAGAGGAAATGAGACATGTATAATTTATGCAGATTACTCAACTCAAGCCAAAATTCAAATGCATCTGTCTCCTATCTTCTCAATTAATATAAATTGGCATCATCCTTTTATCTTCTTCACAAAACCAAAACTATGCTATCTCATACTAATTAGCAGCTCTTAAGGGGAGAGAGTGTTCCTATCCCTCAATATTTCTTAACCATTTCGAATTGGGCATTTTACTCTCTTCTGAAAGTGTTATTGATGAGGCCAAGAAAAGACAAATGATGTAAGTCCAAATCTTTTGTTAAAATAGACAAAAGAAGAGCCAAAGCGTTGGAGCTTCACTTAAAAAACAAATGGGCAAAAATAATGAACGGAGATGGTTTTGAAGAAGCACAGGTTTGTAATCGTTTGCTCTTTTCCAAATTTCGCTAATCCCAAACCAACTTGATTTGCCCCTCAATGGAAATCAGGCTACACCCTATTTGATAGAGTTTGAACGCGCAGTTGATGACGCCATAGTTGCGAGCCAATGTAGTGTGGGTAACTCTAGCCTTAGTGATTTTAAAAGCCAAATATCAGTTCATATTTATTTGCTTCATTTATCAAAATTAACGTTACTCCAAACTTAACGGTAACACAATCAATTATGTTACTAAAATTCATAATTGTGGCAATTTTTTATTAGCACCCACAATGATAACGGATTTATATCACAGTCCACTTTGAGAGATATCTACTCAGTGACTTTAGAAGAAGTATTAAACAAAATAATTGGGCCAAAGAGCTCCAGATATCGCGAATTTATACTTATCCAAATACTCAGGGAGTAAATTTTTTATAAGATTTCGACACCATAAAAAGGGTAAAAAATATAGTCTTTCAATTTGCCTCTATATGCCTCGTTCACTCAGGTTGCGCCTAAGCCATCATTCAACCTTATCAAAATGTACATGCAAGCCGCTCTTGACAGATGCACTACTGTCTGGGTCATAATCTATTACAAGTTTCATCCCTAAATACAAGTTGCATCAAGCTAACAGAAATTCATATACCCGTAGCTTTCATTTAGTCAATAAATTAAGTGAATTGATAAACAAGCCTACTTCGTCTTTATCTTTGGGTCTGTCTCAGCTGCAGCCTATCCATGTCTAGTTAGCAGATAGATCATGGAGGCGGAGACTAGATCTTCTAACATGGTGCCATAGTGGAAGAGTTTTGTTGTACCAAACGAGCAAACGAATGCTTCTGGAATTCAAATTAAGTCAGGTATTTAAAATGTAGTTCTGATTCAATCCGTCAAGAGAATTTGCATAATCATTCATCTTTCTGTTAATAGTTATACAGGCTAATTGCAGCCCAGAAGATAAGACCTTCTTTTAAGATGATTATATCCATTAACTATTACTAACTTCCATGAAGAAGTGTGTTCAAGGAATCCACTTTCAGAGGGCTCATTTAAACACTCACTCGCATTTTTACGATGACCCAAGATGGCTTTGCATTGCTTACGATACTCTGATATAACTGTCACTATCAGTAATAAATATATGTTTGACCTGTTTTGGGATAACGAAATGATTTATCAATCGAAATGTGTTTATATCGATGCCGAAGGAACTAATTTGCCTACAATTTCCATGTAGTTTGTGAATGCGATGCCTAACAAGCGCTGCAATCCCATAAGTCGTGAATCTGGAAAATAACATTGAAGCAATTAAGTAGCAATTGTAGATCAAGGTGTTATACCACCTTATCTTGTGGCAAGATATTGAAGGTGGAGGACGAAGAAGAGAAGACAGGAGACAAATTGGATGGATACTGTCATAAAATAGTGACCAAGAGAGGCGTATTTAGGGTCGGAGAGAGAGAGAGAGAGAGAGAGAGAATGAGAGACAGAAAGAGAGAGCGTTGAGAGTAGGTGGACCTGGGTGTCCTACATGCAACATGTTCAACATGCAAAAGAAGGTTATAGTGGTCAACTATGAATAGGTTGTCTTAGCAATAGCAATAACCCCTCTGAAGAGAGATTAACTATTGATACATCTCTTAATAAAGCCTTCATTGTCCTTTCAAGCACTACTTTCCTATCTCCCAATGTTCTCATGAAGGTGGCAGCTCAAAACCTCACCATCTTAACCTAGTTCCCTCGGTATTTAGAAAGAGAAAGCAACATCACTGGTTGGTAAAGACAAAGACCTCTTGAGTAATTCGTCTTACCAATGACTTTATGCTAGCTCTTCGCCCATTCACCTCAATGTTGTCTTCTTCAGTGTTGCGAGAATTATGATGAATAAAAGCTTCTTAGGTGGTCAACTTTCATTTAATCACAATCACTGAGCCAGTGACATTGTCAACACTGAATAATGGTGGGAATACAATGCAGGCATTAGCCACACTGCTGTGGGACGTCGTAA
The DNA here is from genome assembly GCA_000469805.3 of Hymenolepis microstoma. NCBI lineage: Eukaryota > Metazoa > Platyhelminthes > Cestoda > Cyclophyllidea > Hymenolepididae > Hymenolepis > Hymenolepis microstoma. The sequence continues at coordinate 22,939,593 of LR215993.1, read as the reverse complement.
TTTATGACCACTAAAAACCGTTCGATTCATCATATGCTTCTCATACAGAGCACTACTCCAACAACACCCAACTACAAAGAATAACGCTCTGGTACTAATTTCGTCTCTCTGTCTGCTGAATGGTCAGTCTGAGTCACTTTCCCACTATCAGTAATTCAAATTTGCAAGTGGTGTTGAGTCGAAGAAAAAGCACGAGAGAGAACTTGCCATTGTAGTCCTAGTCACACATAGGCGTGCTTTACTCAATGTCAACTCGTTTTTTTCTACTTCACGCAGTACCCAATTTCTTTTTCACTTTCCAGGGCCCTGTCGGCGCACTGGGGATGACGAAATAGTAAATCAGAATTGAGGCCTTTGGTCTGTCCACAAATCGTACTGCCGAATTCATCTCGCCTACTTGAGTCACACAAACCCGCCTACAACCGCACACAACAAATGTTTGCTTTCATCAGTGGGGGTTTAGGGGTTGCCACCTCACCAAATAGTTTAGTCACCTTTGTTCCATTAGTACATAAAATGATTGTTCCCACAATAAATACTCGTCTACAAGACATCACTTATATCCCTCTCCTTATCTCAAGATAATCTAGTTTGATGAATTTTCGAGTTCATACTAATCTACATGGGTGGAGATTTAGATGGTTTCAATCGTTTGAAGTGACCCTCTTTCGATGAGTTTGGTTCCAAAGTCCATCGCAATGAGGAGATTAAAGAGGGAGAGATAGAGAGAGACAGAGGGAGGGAGAGTTTGTATCCATGATGTTGTTTCTGTGAGAATGTTGCATTCTAACGACATAATCGTGGACCAGAATTAAAAAATTTGTTAGACACCAAAATCACTCCTTGTGCATTGATGTACGTCAAAATATTGATCTTTCTGTAAGTAGAGTCGAAGGAGGAACACTACGCCTCCTGAGCACTCACGACTGTGTTTTTGACGCCTCCTATTCTATTCAACTAAATAGGGCTTTTCTTTCCAATGCCTTGATCATTTCTCGTTCAAAATCAAGTGGATATCAGGTAATTACGAGTTTGTCCATTTCACCTCCAATGTGTTGTGTACTTCCAATTTACTTGGTTATGAAAGCTGTGGTTCCTAGAGGGATAATATGTTTGATAATCATCCCAATAATAGTTAACAATAATTATGTTCTTGTAAATAGATTGCTTTAAGTATTCGTAACATATTAATAATAACTCAAATTGCTACCAAATCGTCATCAAATATTGGCTTATAACCTGGTATGATGTTTGATTGTCGTAGCAGGAAAGTGTGTAGTACTACTATTATGAAAGTGTAAAAGGAGAACATAGTAACTTTTCTGATAGTTGATAGATTGAAAAGCTGGTCACTACCAAGTGTCTGGGAACTGGTGTCATAGGTTTGGAAATTCTGGTGCTGCTGAACTGCACTCTTGTGCATAAAGGAGGTATGTGATATATAGGAATTCTAACGAAGTAGGTCTGTTTTTGACTTCCTGAATTATTCTTCATTCTGAATACCAATTTCTTCTCATATTCCCTTAGCGCTTTGTACTCCTTTTATTATTACCCGCACTTTAACGAAAATTTCCGATCATTTCGACTATTTGTTTTTCTGCACATTCCTAATATAATTGGTTAATCTTCTAGTTAAACCCCTCTACGCATATGGCTTCGCTCATAGGCTCAACCTTATCATTCCCCTTGTCCCACATAAATTCTTCTTTCCTGGAAAATATTTAATGTTTTCGAGGTTTTAGTTAATCGACAGCCTGATTTTCCACGTTGCTCTGAGAACATAATTATCAACAAATCTCAACCTATACTCAATTTGTCTTTTTTCACAAACTTTCGCCAAAATGAACAGCCATGCATATACGATAAAACATCTAAGCTCTTAAGCATTCTTCTAAAATTCAGTGCACCTCATATTTATCCAGCTTTTGTTCTTGTGATTCAAGAGAAGTCGCTGCATCCTATTCGCCTAGCCCAATCAGATTATAGAAGCAGTTCTATTTGAGATTAGCATTACCCTAATTAATTCCTACCTCATCTCTCGTTGTTTACGATTTTCAAAATAGATCCTGATCGACATAAGTCCACATTAGGTCACCTTAGCTGGGTCCTTTTTTCCAAAACATTGGTATTTACTGTGTTCCATAGCTCTCGTATATCTTCACTTCAGATAAGCGATGTTCATCATTTGGGCTTCTACTTCGTGAATCATTCCTTCGATAGATGTTGATTACCTTTGCAGTGGCTTATTTCCATCTCAGACCTGGTCTGTTTACGGAAAAGATTTCTTAATTGAATGACTAACTCATTCAGTCCAAATAAATCTCACACATCTCTCCTTCCTTTCGAATGTAACTGTGCTGCCTCTTCGAAAGTGCTGGTATACGTTCTGAATAATTTAAATTTGAAAACAACATATCCACTGTTAACTGATATGGCCGAAAAAAACAAAAAAAGTTTTTTTTTAATAATAATAATGATAAATATTTTGGTTTAGCTATAGGATTTGAGGGTTATGCGAATAATGATACGAAGCCTGGATTTCAAGGCAAAGGGATGAAGTGGCAGCAAAAGGGACTTTGCGTCACGCACTTTGTTTATTTATCTTCTCCAAGTAAATTTGGTTTCCTTTAGACGAGTTTAATGGCGCCGTTCCTTCACTAAAACCCTGTGCCACCATCAGCAACGGTGACTTGATTTGATAATGACAAGAAAATAAAAAGCAATTGATTGATGATGAAACCAAAGGGTGCGCAATTCTGAAAGTAGGACAGCAGATGTAAAGCTCTCATTGAGACATAAACAACTGGATATGTTTAACAGCCTTTGTCATATAAATCCCTTCGTCTATTTAAGCTAATGTAATTTGATACAATACACCAGTTTCGGAGTGTATTTTAACCCTCTCAAGGTTGAATAGAACTGGGATAGTACGAATAATTCACATTTGCTCCATTTACAGTAACAACGACAAAAGAGACTCCAATCCAGAATGTACATGTTCTACAGTAGCAGAATTTTTGCACAAGAAGAAAAGATCTTATTGATTCAACTTAAAATCTAAGCTCTGGACTAACGCCCTCTGTCGTTCGAGGAACAAAGAGACCGTAGCCGCAGCCAAAACTCGACCAGAATTTTTGTTTCGAGACTACAACCCAATCCACTTTACCATTCTCCTCTTCTTCCGCATATTATTATACCCAAAGCATAACCTTTGTGTTGATGACAAAGGTTGTAATATATCGGCGATAGTGTTTTTGAAAAGACTTCGATTATTATGAATATAATTATATTGTTAATGCATTTTTTGAGGGAAATACACTTTTCTCACTTTCTGACTAAATATTCCTGTTATTTGTTATTTACGCTTCCTTAGTTTCAATGAATTCGGATTGAATTAGCTTTGCCTATCAAATTAGACAGTATCCCACCGCGTTAGCAAATTTCCCTTGTATGCGCATTCGGGATTGTTCTTTTGACTTTGCTTTCGTTAAATTTGCTCGAATATTTCCTTTACGTAAAGTACCATTATGGCCAGTCAACCATACCAACTTAGAAGAATAGCTACTCCCTCACAAACTAATGGTATTCTCAAAAATAAATGGGAAAAATCAGTCTTTCCAAAATAAAATTACCAAGAGTTGAATGGAATGTGAGGGAAAGAGACAGTTGAGATAGGAATTAAAATTTGGAATTGTATTAGTGAAAAAAATGTGATATAAAAAGTTTGGCTACAAATAATTATCGTTCAATAATCAGATAAGGGTCAATACATGTGATAACATCTAGACCAACCTAAATTAACATAGACCAATTGCGGAGCTAGTCAGAATCTTTTGGCACAACGAAAGCTGCAGGCCTATGCGAAAATGCGTAGGTGCTTCAGATAAATTAATCAACTTGTCTCCTCCACCCCCACAGGTACAAAAGCATTGATGCTGTGTGATGGCTTTCATCTTAGAACAAACTATTCACGAAATTGTGAATAAGGAAATTTATTAAACACCCACTTTCATTCACCATGCGAAAAAATGCCAATTCCAATAAAAGTGTGGCCGTATTCAAAAGAAATAAGGCGTCAGGAAAAAGGGTCCCATGAAGATGTCGAATCCAGTTTGGTAAAGAAGAAGGGGGGTGTGATATTTTTCCTAATGTTTGCCTTGTTATGCCTCTTGTCTTCTTGATTGTCAGTGCCTTAAATGAAATCATTATCTTTCCTAAAGCAATAAGCGAAACTTGCTATCAATAAACGTTTTGATTCTTGTCATACATTTGACACACTTTTCTACTCTAAGTATTTAAGGTCAGTGAACAGATTTATTTTGCATGCAAAATTTTTGTCCGAGTTAAGTATATTTCAAGTTGGCAAGAAAAGTTAACTTTTCAACTGTCGTTCTGCTACTGAATAGAGTAAAAGTTTGCAAACTGTAAAACTCAAATTGCTCTTGAAAAATCTTATCAAAGCACAAACTCGATGTACCTTTATATAATCTACGATTAGTCAGTCCTGTTGAAGATGCGGAATATTTGGTCAATTTTGGGGCCAGAAAAGAACATAACTGTGTTGATTTATGTTCTGGGATTATGTATAAATGGAAAAATTCCACTATTAAAAGGTTAAAACACTCATAAAATGTGACTAGAATGATTCCCTTTATCTGATTGAGTGTAAGGGGACCGAAGTAAATTACGGTTAATTAAGACCAATTAATGTTATAAAATATAAGAAATCAAACAATTTCTTTTTGCTATTCAGGTGAAAACTCAACATCTGGTTGATTGATTTGGCTAACTTACCGAAGAACAAGTTAGTATTTACCATTCCTCTGAGTAGAAATCAAGTAAATTCTACGAGTGGAGTCTCTTGATTGAGGAACGGATTTCTCTATCTTCTAACACGACTGTTTATAAACAAAGTTACTTTCCTAAGAAAGGGTAGGAGAGGCCCATGCTGGATTAGGAGTGATCTCTCCTCCTAATTAGGATCTGGACGGCTATCTTTATCCAAGGCGGTTCATAAGGTTCAGCTCCAACTAAGATGAAACTCATTTGCTATGTTTGGCAAGTCTAACAGGTCATCGTTAGAGGCTCGTAAGAGCACAATCAGAATATTTCAATACCAAGTGTGAGTCACATCTCGACGCTTTTTACTTTCATCCAAATGCCTGATACACTCTGTTATAAGTATACTCCAAACTTGAGTGTTTAAGGAAAGTTAAGGACTACGCTTTTTCATCTAGCCATTAATTTTCTTTGAAATTTGGTTGTCTCTAAAGGCTTCATCAGCCTATCTTGTAGGATTTCGCATCCATGTCCAAAATCGGAGAAAGCCTGACTTATAGCAATAAGTAGTCATGCTTCGGATATTTCCGGTTATGTTTTCTGGCTCTGAAATGGGTTCATAAATGATATTTACAAATAATTAATACTTTGACCCCTTCCCCTTTATAAAAACGTTGAATATTTTTCCAATCTCTGTGCTTTTTGAGGCTATTTTCTATTAATAACCACAAGGAATTTTGTGCTTGAATTTGTGCTTCAAGTAGCTTAAATCATTTCTATCATCTCAGCCATTCTAGTTCAGTTGTGAAATAAATCCGGTTTAAACAAATAGTCGAAAAATTCTGCACAAAATATTTCCCAGGAAAGTGGTAGGATTATTGAAAAAAAGGTAAATATTTAATTTACTTAAGTTTACTTGTCCTTACGAATCAAACGTGAACATGAAAAGACGTAACTGGAGATAGTGGTCGTTAATTATACTTGATTGTGTTCTTCAAACATTACCTAAAAACGAACATTATTCTAGAAACCGTTGAATTGACTTAGTAGATCATGTGATGTGACTTATTCGCTGACCAAAGCGTTCCATAATAAACAGTAATTTCTTATTAAGTTTGATGGTTTTAAGAAATGCAGCAGGGGAAAAGGAGATAGGGCTTCAAAGGCAAAGGACAAGTGCTGGCAAGAGGGGTTGTAGACGGAGAAAATGAGAAAAGGATGCAGTTTGAGAAGTCGGAGGTAATATCAGAGGGATTGGGATAACTATTAGATTACTTCCAAGGCCACTAGATTTCGCAGGGATAAAAGGATTAAAAACAGGACAATTAAAACTTTGTCTTCCGACGACAGCCGCATACCAGTTTCTGCCGATAAACGGTGATTAAGGTCATCTGTGATCTAAGAAAAAAATTTAATTGAGACACCCAAGTAACTGTGACAGCTGCCTAACTCTTAAACGAATGAAACATAAATTCTGTCTCTAATGTATATCAAGCTCTTCATATATATATAACTGTTCCCATCTCAGTAAATTTCATTCTCTCAAACACAATGGATAGTCAAAATTTAACCACTGAGCATTTTTCTGCAAATTTCGCTCTGATAAATGGCTGGGAGTTTTTCAGCTCCTTGTAACATTTTCAACTTAACTATATTCAACTTACTCTTTTGCATGATTTTACTTTGTAGAAATACAATTTTACTCTTCAATGCGATCAGTGCAATAAATAATTGGTGATTGTCTACCTAGAAGACACTACTAGGAATATGCAAAAGGAGAAGATCGGAGACTAATGAAGTGACTTGGATGATAAACCATGGATATGCGTTTTGCTCATGCTGTTGATATAAGAATGTCAGTATCTGGTAATAGTTCAATTTCAATTAACAAAAACGCCTTCTGATGAAGCAGATGTTATAAATCAAAGTCAACCAATTTCGTGAATATTGCGTCTAGTAGATGTACCTCAATCTGTTTTTAGGCTCTATTAGAGTCATTAATATTTTAAAATGAAATAATCTAGAGATTGAAACAAACACATTCCATGTTGGCGGTAATATCAAAGAAGCTACTTTGGTGATCAGACCAGTCACGGAGAGAACTGAAATTAAACGATCCTTAACGGTTAAGGTCCAACATTTAGGCATTTCTATATGATCGATTTATGCCTTAATCGTACTGATAGGAGTACAGAGGGAAGCCTTCTAGCCTTCTAACCAGACGAAATTGCTACAAGTAAATAAATATGAATAAATGAAACTTTCATTCATGAAAGAAACCGATATTTGCTCTCCCTCTCTCAATTAAACGATAAACTTTTGAACAACAAAAAATTCCCTTATTAAATGCGCCCAACTCAGATTTTAGGTACAAGAATTAATTAAGACTATTTGGGTACTCAAAGGGTACTCGGCAAGAAAGAAGGCAAAGTGTGCATGAAAATCCTGTAAAGAAATATATGCTCTGCATTGTTGGACATCTACCAGAACTGAACAATTTGCGTATAAGAGAAAGTAATTATGGCACTCTCGATATCATCAACTATTATGTCTTGTCATAAACAAATTTATCATTTCTGACCAATGGAATTTAAGCTGCTTTTATTCGCCTAAAGGTTAACTAGCTTATCTAAATGTTTTGACCTGCAAACGTTTCGGTTTCTACTGGAACTTTTTCAGCACATTTGCTATCCAAATTGGTGCCAAGGGCAGGTTAATAGAATTAGTGTCTATTGTTCCTTTCCTTCCTACCGGTCATTATTTTGATAGCATTTCGACACCGTTATCGTATTTTTATTTATAAAAAAAAATAATTCCTCCAAAATATTGTACGAATCCGTAATCAGGTGGTAACTGGATTGGAACCGTCTTGTGTTAAATGAACGTAAATATTAACTAATCAGTATTTAACATTGTAACCAGAATGATATGAGAATTGGAATATGAAATGGACGACCAGAAATGTGTTTTCGTGTTTGCGAACATCGAGGGAAGGTAATGGCTCCTTAGGTAAATACAACTTACTGTTGACTTACAGGCCGCAGTCACCTCGCCTCCGCTATGTTACAACTGAAACTGCGGAATATCACGTAGAATATTTACATTATCAAACATGGGAATAAAAATTTATTTAATAAATAAACTCGACCTTTCTAAAATAGTTCTATTAAGTAAATATTATGCAAATCGAGTCAAAAAATCAATTGTCCAAAGATTGATGACTTTGACTTTGCACTCGACATCTTACTGATGCCCCTCCCTCCTTTACATTTCACTTATGGGATTTACTTTCATAGGATGATAGTAATGCTCCTTGTTTACAGCGGGTAATAATATAGGGAACTATAACATATGACAAAGTACAGAGTTACGACTTTAAGCAGAGTATTTGGAAAGGGGAAATTGTTGGGATTCCGACACTCTCACATCTCCTTTATGCACAAGAGTGCAGTTCAGCAGCACCAGAATTTCCAAACCTATGACACCAGTTCCCAGACACTTGGTAGTGACCAGCTTTTCAATCTATCAACTATCAGAAAAGTTACTATGTTCTCCTTTTACACTTTCATAATAGTAGTACTACACACTTTCCTGCTACGACAATCAAACATCATACCAGGTTATAAGCCAATATTTGATGACGATTTGGTAGCAATTTGAGTTATTATTAATATGTTACGAATACTTAAAGCAATCTATTTACAAGAACATAATTATTGTTAACTATTATTGGGATGATTATCAAACATATTATCCCTCTAGGAACCACAGCTTTCATAACCAAGTAAATTGGAAGTACACAACACATTGGAGGTGAAATGGACAAACTCGTAATTACCTGATATCCACTTGATTTTGAACGAGAAATGATCAAGGCATTGGAAAGAAAAGCCCTATTTAGTTGAATAGAATAGGAGGCGTCAAAAACACAGTCGTGAGTGCTCAGGAGGCGTAGTGTTCCTCCTTCGACTCTACTTACAGAAAGATCAATATTTTGACGTACATCAATGCACAAGGAGTGATTTTGGTGTCTAACAAATTTTTTAATTCTGGTCCACGATTATGTCGTTAGAATGCAACATTCTCACAGAAACAACATCATGGATACAAACTCTCCCTCCCTCTGTCTCTCTCTATCTCTCCCTCTTTAATCTCCTCATTGCGATGGACTTTGGAACCAAACTCATCGAAAGAGGGTCACTTCAAACGATTGAAACCATCTAAATCTCCACCCATGTAGATTAGTATGAACTCGAAAATTCATCAAACTAGATTATCTTGAGATAAGGAGAGGGATATAAGTGATGTCTTGTAGACGAGTATTTATTGTGGGAACAATCATTTTATGTACTAATGGAACAAAGGTGACTAAACTATTTGGTGAGGTGGCAACCCCTAAACCCCCACTGATGAAAGCAAACATTTGTTGTGTGCGGTTGTAGGCGGGTTTGTGTGACTCAAGTAGGCGAGATGAATTCGGCAGTACGATTTGTGGACAGACCAAAGGCCTCAATTCTGATTTACTATTTCGTCATCCCCAGTGCGCCGACAGGGCCCTGGAAAGTGAAAAAGAAATTGGGTACTGCGTGAAGTAGAAAAAAACGAGTTGACATTGAGTAAAGCACGCCTATGTGTGACTAGGACTACAATGGCAAGTTCTCTCTCGTGCTTTTTCTTCGACTCAACACCACTTGCAAATTTGAATTACTGATAGTGGGAAAGTGACTCAGACTGACCATTCAGCAGACAGAGAGACGAAATTAGTACCAGAGCGTTATTCTTTGTAGTTGGGTGTTGTTGGAGTAGTGCTCTGTATGAGAAGCATATGATGAATCGAACGGTTTTTAGTGGTCATAAATTACGACGTCCCACAGCAGTGTGGCTAATGCCTGCATTGTATTCCCACCATTATTCAGTGTTGACAATGTCACTGGCTCAGTGATTGTGATTAAATGAAAGTTGACCACCTAAGAAGCTTTTATTCATCATAATTCTCGCAACACTGAAGAAGACAACATTGAGGTGAATGGGCGAAGAGCTAGCATAAAGTCATTGGTAAGACGAATTACTCAAGAGGTCTTTGTCTTTACCAACCAGTGATGTTGCTTTCTCTTTCTAAATACCGAGGGAACTAGGTTAAGATGGTGAGGTTTTGAGCTGCCACCTTCATGAGAACATTGGGAGATAGGAAAGTAGTGCTTGAAAGGACAATGAAGGCTTTATTAAGAGATGTATCAATAGTTAATCTCTCTTCAGAGGGGTTATTGCTATTGCTAAGACAACCTATTCATAGTTGACCACTATAACCTTCTTTTGCATGTTGAACATGTTGCATGTAGGACACCCAGGTCCACCTACTCTCAACGCTCTCTCTTTCTGTCTCTCATTCTCTCTCTCTCTCTCTCTCTCTCTCTCCGACCCTAAATACGCCTCTCTTGGTCACTATTTTATGACAGTATCCATCCAATTTGTCTCCTGTCTTCTCTTCTTCGTCCTCCACCTTCAATATCTTGCTACAAGACAAGGTGGTACAGCACTTCGATCTCCAACTTACACTCATACCTCATCTTACTAGAATAGTACTAATATTCGCTAATTTTTTATATAAATGTACGCCGTTATTTAGAATAAATACATCTACTTGTAACTATAAATACCTTGGAATATATCTCTGGATCTCTTTCAGAACTGCACTACATGGATGTCGAAATGAGAAAATGCTTCAAGACAACAATTCGAAGGAAACGTGTCCCTTCCCCCCACCATCGTCAAAATCTGTATATATAAAGTGTTTCCACTGACCAAATTTGTCACTTAAGGAAATGTTAAGTTCATTGCGCTTGAAAGAATTTTATCAGATTTAGTCCTCACCATAGCTTAATGCAACTTTGTCTACAATGACAATTTAGCATAATTCTCTTTGGGTGCACACTAAGAGCTTAGCAAAGTGGGTAAGTGACTAATACCAGTTTTTTTTCAGAAGAAATGAGACAGAATGACTCACCCGGCTCAACGTCGCTTCCTCAGATTTTGATGGTAAACGCGACTGAGTCGTTATCTCGCTTTGCATAGGGAAATATGGCTTCTCAAATATATGCTGCCTAATGGACGCACAAATCACGCGTTTTCAGTGAGATCACGATATGCCCTCAATCGGGATCATAGATTAGATTTTATTTTACTCAAATGACAACCTACATTGGCACCACCTTGAAACACGATGTGGTGAAAGAAGTCTATTTTATGGCGAAATGCACTAACGTGCGTGATGGTCCGATTAAATGGATGAGGTGAGTAATATCAACACTTAACTGATTTATCTTGGGCTGTGCCAATTAATGGTTGTTTTCTTACAAAGGATTGCTACAAGAAAGGCTTCTTTATGTGCATATTTCTGGCTGTTAAGAGCATAGTATGTGGACAGTATAGGTATGAATTAGAGGTGACCTAATCAAAATTGAAATATTCTACGTTGCTCTCTCAATGCTAATTTCTACTAACTTCAAGTGGGAAAGAGATGGAGATTGTGTTGTAAGTGCTTATAATTAAGGATGAATAGATGAAGGAAAATTTTATCAATTTGTTTGAGAGATGAGCCCAGGGATACATTAAAGAAGATATTGTCCAAATGTGAGCGTCAGAAATTAGAGGAAATTAATAGACGATAGTGAGGAAGCGACGTGAAAAGAAGGATTTCGTAAAGAATTAAACAAGCGGTCATCTGTAAAACCACCTTGCCTATCCAAAAGCGAGTTCTTTATCTTTGTAGATTTTCCCTCTCTCAATATATGCATTATTACTGTTGCTTGGTAAAATACTTTTCTGCGAATTAAATCCAAGAGTTGGTTTTATAATTCCAAGTCAAGGTTTGCCTTAAAACATTTACACGTTTGCATTAATCATTGGGTTCATATTAGCTTTCTTCTTCAATTATAAGATTTGGAGTACAATGCATCTTATTTCTGATCCCGAAAATAGATCACTAGCTCCTCCCTTCACCAAGAAACAGGAGGTGTAGAAGGGACAGACTGTCGGTTTCAGAACTTTATTGGATAAAAATGTAAACTCAGGAAGATAAAGAGAGGAAGCAATAACTCTGACAATGGCGTTAGTTTGGGAAGGGTAAAAATTGAAGACGTCTAAAGTGGTTTAATGGGAGGTCAACATAAATAAAGTGGTAATACAGAACTCTGACAGGTGTATAATTTTACTAATTTCACGACTTGTCTCCTGGATTATGAAAAATACTTGCCTATGGCGTTCGCTTCTTGTTGACCGGATTTTAAATTAAGAAGCGTCTGTCTTGTCAATACATTTTCTATTTTTGTCCACTGGTGGTTAAGAATGCAAAATTTTCTTTGTTAGTATTCGGGATAGTTTTTGTATTTAATAAATCAGGGTCGAGAAAGGCAAATTTTTAAGTTGACAGTGTAGCGGAATTATCTACCTAACTAAGCCTGACTGTACTCAGAGACCTCAGTGGCAGATTCTCCTAGTTGGTAAGGCTCCCAGAACTAGCTAAGCTACTGCAAAGCTCTACAAGAAACAGACATATCCGGGGCACGAGTGGGGTGTAACAAGGGAGGAAGCTTAGTCATTCAACATGGCGGATTAAGTAAAACAAGCGGAGGTTTTTGATTGGCCATTGGCTGTGTGCCCTCGTACTCAGTCCGTACGCGAAGTTGAACGGCCGTACCTTCAAGTCACGCTGTGCGCTCATGCGATGACGTGCCCCATAACAGCTCTCGGAAGCAGTACTAACTCAATATAATAAAAAAAATTATCTTTATTATAAACGTGTAAATGGTTTGCGTTTTTTGATTTTGGGTAGGAAAAGAAAGTTAGCCATATATTTGAGCAATTATAAATTTGTTTATTTCTTAAGTACATTTAAACAAAATTCTATGTGGTATATATAAATTTGACATGAACAAAGCACCACTTATTAATGGAATAAAAACGAAATAGGCTGGATTTCGGTCTTGAAACAAATAGGTTCATAGCAACGTTAAGGCTAGATTTGAAGACTGATAGAAATTAGGCCAGATGGTTCGTCATAGAGTTTATGATCTTCCTAGAACTAGCAATGGCCTTTTCTAAGTAAAAACACATGAGTTAAATGGGACCGTGAATTTATTGAGCGACTGGGAGTGAGTGATAGAATGAATGAGAAGGAAAATATTGTGAATTTTCCTTTGGAGCTTAGTTTTCAAGGAGCGGGGGTGGGGGGGGGGGGATGAAAATCACAGTAGATATTGATTTTCAAGAACCCGGGCTCACATTCATTCGAATTTTTCGACTTCCTGGTTTAAATTCGACTGCTTGTATAGGCAAGTGCACACCCGAGTGGACTGGTACTTTGGATGATATAAAAGAAAATCAAATATCCAATTAAATTTTTGGATGCTATTAATTCACTGCAGTTTATGAAATTTTAAATTTTAGACATTATGATTGGGCTTTGCCTATGGGGTTTATCAAAATGGAGCGTTGAATTCCCACAATAATGCTTTATCGTAAAATGAACTCGTGATTTTTATAAGTCGAATATTTATTTATTTAAATATTTACTTCAAAATCAGGTTTGATCTGAGTCTGCAAGATGTTGCTTTGGTCTCTTAAGCTTCTCCATATTTGGCATAAATTATTGATTTAAGAAACAACGGATATTGATCCCATTGTTGAAAGTGTCGTATTGGCTCTAATTTCTTGTTTATATTATTGGAGTTTAATTGCCTGAAATACAGTTGAGTTCTCATAGTAAGCGATTCAGCTAATACTAACCATGAAATGACAATCTCCACATGTATTGATGAAAGTTACATTTATGCCCACATATCTTCTCTATGACAAATGCAGAAACCTCTCGACCAATCAATGACCAATGCCAATGCCAATACAATCAATCAATGATCAATTCCAGAACACCAATCAATGACTCAAGTTATATGAGGTCATCATACCATAAAGTGTATATAATGACTAGGTTCCACGACGTTTACACACATCACACATCACGCTTGCACGCCAACACGCCATATCAGATAAATGTGTTCTACGGTATACGTCTGTTTGTTCTATAGCTTTGCGGTAGCTGAGTTAATTCCGGGAGACTTACCAACTAGGAGAATCTGCCAAAGAGGTTTCTGAGAATAGTCAAGGCTTATTAAGGTAGCTAATGCGCTGCATATTAAAACTCAGTGGAAACAGAAGTTCAAGGGCACGGGGCTGTACAGATCGCATGTATGTAGTCTAATTGTGAAATATATTTCAGTTTACTAAATTCAACAAAAACCGGATAAAGAACACGTAATTGCTAAAGTCCAAAGTATATCTTTATGAAAAAAATTTGTTGTTTTTCAAAATGTATTAATGGGCATATCAAAATGAAAAAATTCTCAAGATGTGTTTTGTAAAGTAGCACGTATAAATCGCCAGTAGCAAGCAATCCAAAATTGTGGAAATTCTCTATGGAGAGAGAAATGTACACATGACTAAACATACGACAAAATGACAGATCATATATTTTTGTAAATAAATATTCCGGAATCTTGTGAACTTGAAAAAGTGTAGGTTGAAGATTCTCCATTAAATATGCTCAATGGATTGATGATTCAACAAAAAGCTCTCTCATTCTGAAAAAAAATGTATTTAGGGGGAGAATGTACAGAGTTGAATCATTTGAAGAGCAAATCAAAGTTGGCGAGATCTACCAGGATTTGTCTTTAGTAGAAAATATGCGAAGAAAAATAATAGAACGTCATTTTCTTCATTTTACAATTAAATCTGCTATTCACATTATGTTTGCTATGGGTCGTATTAGTATTGAAATAGAATGGATGCCTTAGGTGGTCAGACGAATGATGTTAAACAAGAATAAATATAAAAGATTAGTCATAATGAATGTCAACGAGGGAAGAATTGTGAAGTATTACTCAACTTATTGATCAAATCATATCAGTTGAGACGTTGTCGGCCTTATGGTAATCACTGATGTGTATTCACGTGTACAATTGATGTGCGTGAAATGATAAGGTTAGTAAGCACATGACAAGTGTTTCCTATAGTAATTGAAAAATGCCACACAGCGCACACTTTGAAATAATGAATATTGGGACACTCCAGACTCGTCTTCTCTCAATCCAACCCCCCCCCCCCTCCCCCTTAATAAACCTCTCTTAGTCACTATTTACTGACGATATCTTTCCTATTCTCTTCTTCATCCTCCTCTTGCATTATCTTACCACAAGATACGGTGATACAGCGCCTTGATCTCCAACTTCTCCTTAGTTGCTTGAATGTAAATTTCCAGAATCACGACTAATGGAAATGCAGTGCTTATATTGAGGGCCAATTCTTCTATCAGGCATCACATTCACAAACTACATGGCAATTGTGTGTAAATCATTTTCTTCGGTATTGATATAAACACACTTCAAATAGTAAATCATATGGTTATCCCAAAATAGGTCAAACATATATTTATTACTGATAGTGACAGTTATATCAGAGTATCGTGAGCATTGCAAAGCCATCTTGAGTTATCATAAAAATGCAAGAGAGTGCTTAAATGAATTCTCTGGAAATTGATACCTTGAACACACTTCTTCATGGGAGTTGATGATAGTTAATGGTTAATTATCTTAAAGGAAATTCTTGTCTTTTGGCATGCAATTAACCTTTATCACAATTAACAGAAAGACGAATGATTATACAAATTCCCTTGAAAGATTACATCAGAACTTCATTTTAAATATCTGACTTAATTTGAATTCCAGAAGCATTCGTTTGCTCTCCTACTCTTAGATGGTTTGGTACAACAAAACTCTTCCTTTATGGCACCATGTTAGAAGATCTGGTTTCTGCCTCCATGATCTATCTGCCAACTAGACATGGATAGGCTACAGTTGAGTCAGACCCAAAGATAAAGACGAAATAGACTTGTTTATCAATTCACTTAATTTATTGATTAAATGAAATAAAATTCCCATGTTATTTATATTCGATAATTATTTTAGGATGAGATGATAACGCTTTTAAGCATATATCACAAATTTATTTATTGTGCTTGATAAATAAATTGTGGATCATAAGTATGCGTTAATTTGAAGCTTTAACTGACAGATTACGGTTAATTTTAGTATTTTATTACCTAGAGTTCTTTTTTAAAAGTTTACCGAATGTAAGAATTCAGAATTGATGTTTGGTACGATATTTCTGATCTGTAAGCCAAATCAGTTCTCGTAATAATGTGGGTTAATTCAAAATACAATCATAAATTTCGATCACCAATTAAAAGAGAAACGTTTTTCAATGTGTTGCATTTCAAAAGTTGAGTGGAATTTTATAAAGGTAGAAATCACAATTGATATTATAGTTTTAAAGTATTAAAATTGTTTTATTGGTTCATAAATTTGTTATTTGTGGCCTTGATCCGTTTGATCTATTAATTTTTTGCATTCCTTTTATGTCCTCGGGTTGGAATGTCCCACGAGAAAGTATGTAACAAAAGCGCTTATTGCTCTGAGTTTGGACCTGTTTGCTTCGTTGGCGTGGACAGAAAGTGAGGTATACTTATTTTAATATTTTTTATAGGTGTGAGCGAAATCAGTCTAAAGGCATATGGCATCATCATTCATTCGGTGAACACATTTGTCGCAATTGCATAAAATTCTTCAGGGATATAAAGTATTTACAACTCTATTTGCAAATATGATATTTAGCAAATGTACCAACTGCGCGGATATTGTGAAACGTTCCTATTCAATGCGCCTACGATTTTGGGAAGCCAGTTTTTTGGACTATCCTCATACTGATACTTTGGTTAATGGAAGATTGATTTATGAATACATCATAAATAATTTGCTACCGTTGTGGATGAAGTGTTGTCATTGTTTCAAATGGCGTCAAATTCCCATACAGTCCAGTTGTAAGCGGGGTGTAACTAAAAACAAATTTATTTGTTCCTCGATTGCAAGAGTACATTGTTACTAATTTCCTTAGCTTACTCCTTATTGCTGCTTTTTAAGCAACTTCCTTATCATTTTAGGGCGTGTCCTGTGACTACCCTGAAGATCGGGTACGTTTTTCTCTTATGATTTTAAATGTCAATGCGCATTCCTGTGTCTATTTTATTTCGTTAGCGAGTCGCTGCGGTTCCCCAAAACTTTATTCAGAATAACTTTACCCCTCGGTTTCCTGGACTCCTCCTTAAAAGTCCACTCACTTTTCTATGTTTTAAATATCCCCCATTGCTATTGGGTATTGCTCCGCCAGAATTACTTACTGATGAGGATTCTGATCAGTCTTGTGAATCTTCGAAAAGTAAGGGAATCTCGTTTTAGTTTAAGCAAATGCTTTCAGGATTTGTCGAATTTCGGCAGCCATTCTCGGAACCTCGCGATGAACACAATCTCCCTGGAATATGGAATCCTATATCCTGTTTTCGGTGGGAGACAACGACGTATCCTAACCTTATGCAGTAAATCTACTTATGAAATTGTGTCAATTCATTCATTAGGTACGGGCACTTGTATCAGGCTGTAAGAAACACAATAGTATATCTGTGGAATTCGGGCAAATTTGTGAGTCGGTTTGGAACCCATTTTCTTTACTGCCTAATCAAAAGCATTTGTCGATGCTTCATCTTTACAGGATATGATTATTGCGGAGGAAGTTGCAAAGTTTATATTCATTCGCGGATTGATACGAATTATTATTGTTGATGAATGGCTTCCCAATTTTATCTCGCATTTTACGGATCGGTGTCTTATTAACGTGGGTCGCTGTATAGAACCAAAACAGGTGTGTCATCTTGATTTTTTTGCGATTTCTCACAAGCAACATTTTACCTGACTAATATTAGTTGTCTTTATATATTGATATTGATTAGAAAATTGAAAATTTCTCCCGTTTATTTATTTTGGTTCAATCTCTATGATGACCTCTGGTTCTAACATTTTATATGTTTAGGCATTTTTAGCATTCCACTTGTATAATCAGTCAATTAGGCAAATATTCCTTGCCTGCAGTGTGTTCACAATTTAGATTTTCACGTTCAATGAACAGATTGATGACTGATAAATAGAGACTTTTTAAATCTAGCTCCGGAAAGTATTTCTTCCGTTTTGGCCAGAAAATGCTATTGCGAACTTCTGAAGTAATGATTGATACGTAGTTCAGGAAACTCTTTGGACTCGTATCAGCCAAGACTATATGGCCCTCCAATAATATTGCTACTGGTAATTAAATACAGAACGAGGGTGATCTACCTAGGATCTAGTATCTGGAGGTCTGGAATGCAAGATTTGGCTAAGTTGTTTTCTTTCCAACTCTACACAATGTAAACGGAGATCTCATAGCTGTGACTAGTCAAGTTTATCGAAAGAATTAAAAAATGTTGTCTGTCGGATTCTTGGGTGTATTTCTTTATTCTATATCAAATTAACTTCAGTACTTATATCGCTAGGACATTCTAGCGGGTTGCCGCTAATTATGGTCAGGTGCACAAGTTCTGTGAAAATCACTCAGTTGCTTTGAAAGTTTTCGAATCGGCTATCTTTCATGGCCAGGGTGATGTAATGTAACGTGTTGAAGTGAGTAAGCGCACAATTCTTATAGTAGGCCACTATATTTTCTAATGAATTATACATATAAAGATTTGATGGTTGTTAATGCTCGAGTTCGGAATCTTCTGCTTTTCAAATGATTCATTTTAAAATGTGTTTGTTTTTTCTTTCAGACAGGCGAGAAAATCGATCGCAGATATGTAATCGTTGCACCTATTGATCTTAAATCTACCACTGTCTACCGTCAGATAATCAACAGCCTCGAAGTCCGAAGTATGAATGAGAGGAGTTCAGTATTATACTCAACTCTCTCTAATCTGCCGCACACTCCGGAATTCACTTCATCCATCTTCACTGAACAATTAATGGTATGGTCTGAAGAACTGGGTTATCATCTTAATAATGACTGTCAACATCTTTTTAGGTCCCTATAAGTATCTTCGATTTCCCTATTTCTAATCATGTAGTTTCTCCAATCAACAATTACGCCATGATATTTGCGAAACAGGTAGGCAAGTTACTTATTTAATCTTTTATATAATATATGTAATAACAAACACTGAAACGCAGATACATACCTCAGAGATTATGGATTTTGAAAGTCAGATACAGAGCACGAGTTTCTTGATCTAAAACTGTCGCCTCTATGCCATGTGAATAGCGATTCAAAGGAATAGCTCTTTCAGGGATGGTGTTTTTAAACTCCATTTATGTCGTTATCGCAGTAGTCAATGTTTTTATCCTTCAAGTCTAAGTTCACGGTATTATTATCAGTGAACATCCGGTAGTGTGAATGACTGACAGTAGTGATTAATCATAATCAATCATATGGGTGGTAAAATTTTCAATTTCTCAAAAGGGAAGCTCTAAGTCACCTTCTCTTCAACACTTCTCTAGTTATTGTGTGGAGTTTTTGTTAAATTCTGTTTTTTTGTTGAAAAAAAGGCACAATCTCTTTAGGTGAGATACCTTAATTTATAATACAGGGCCACTTTACATGACAAAATATAGGATCGTTTCGGGAGACTATTGGGAATCAAGTTAACTTTTGAGTGAGCTGTTTTTTTTTCACAGTTGTTGCTAGTTCTAGAGTGAATCTTTAAAATGGCTCACAATATTTTATCCTATTTTAGATGAACCTACCTACTAAACCTCAAGGCTTGCCAGTTTTATTCCAACGCGGAGTTGATGGGACAGTTCGAATCTACCCAGACCATCTGGAACAATCTCGGTCTCTTGTCGATCGACTCTTTTACAGCACAGTAAAAATGAATCAGCTGAATGAGTCGCCTGAATCCAATTCCATACAAGGTATATTAATGTTTATTTAATTTACATAGTTAGTGTGTATTGTGCTAGATGGGGTAGACAGTAATTTGAAAGGGATCTTCGTTGTATCTTGGCTTTATGGTTTTGAGTCTTCATAGGTTAAGACAAAGATTATTCTTTTCATGTCAGTTATTATTAGGGATTCATGATTATCTTACGAAGGGTTTTTTTTACCTCAAATGTACCTCTTAATTAGGTTTATCCACCTTATTTCAAGAAATTCACAAATGTAGATGCATATTAGTATAACGTTTTCTATGATTTCAGGCCTACTGGATGCTCGCCTCGCTGCTTTGATACTAGAACTTGATACCCCAATGGAGTTGCCTGTAAGTGAAATAGCTTTTGTAGTCGTCTAAGACACGCTTTAAGATAATCGTCATCCTTCTAATTTACTCTAATTAGGTTGATCTTCGTTTAATTGAATATTGTTACGCTTGCATAGAGGAGCGTTTGACTGTACTCATCTTATCCAGTGAGGTTAAGGCCAGCCCGACAACTCCTTGCCTGGATGATTTATCTCCTCTGGATTTCTGCAGATATCTCCAATCAAGAGGACCAGGTTTCTACCATTACGTTCTTAAAATTCTCAGTAACCACTATGCACCGCAGGAATTTATTGAACCCGGCGCTTTTTCGTCCATTACAAAGGGACTCGGGCCTAATAAGGAGGTCGGGAATGCCGTGCGTTCTATAATTGCAACTCCTTCTCTGTACACCCTAGATG
This sequence comes from Hymenolepis microstoma, assembly GCA_000469805.3. NCBI lineage: Eukaryota > Metazoa > Platyhelminthes > Cestoda > Cyclophyllidea > Hymenolepididae > Hymenolepis > Hymenolepis microstoma. Next base: position 22,919,190 of record LR215993.1, on the reverse strand, counting down.
ACAATGACTCGGAATTGCACAAAACTGAATTAGTAAGTAGTATAGCTACTTATAACTAATAAGTAGATAATGTTACTTAGAATAATGTTTTCTTCCTCAGGTGGTTGTAACTATCCCTACCTCACGAATGAAGATTATTTTCTGTGACAGTCCAACAGAAGAGGCACTTAAAAGTCTTCAGGAGGGGCAGAACTCGGACAAGTTACAGATATTCTTACCTCACAATTTCCGAGTATCCATGCCGACAATGTTTGAGCTGGAAAATCCGACTCCCGTTTGCTCTCCGTCCTCTAATATCCCCGTGTATATGACTGTGACTTTAATGTATGAAGAACCTTGGTGGCGTCAATTACTTTATATGGCAGGAACATGGGAGAAAATGAACATGTGTTATCAGTCAATAGATTTGGATGAAGTTCCATTTGAATTTTCTGAGGCGCCAAAGTTTTTCGCCTTCGTTCCAAAGAGCAGGAAGGATAGAGGATTTTGTCATTACTTCAAGGATATTTCTCCACCGGTAAGTAATATATACTACTGATTTCTCTCCTATAAGTAGGCTTTTATTAGAATGTTTTATGCAAAGAATTAAACAATGCACGCATAATGTTTTCTTGATCTCACTTAATTGTGGAAGGGAATAATTTATCACCATAAAATATCACCTGTTAATAAATCTACTTATAAATCAGCTCTTTTTCAGCTTTTTCATTTTTTATATTTAAAACTAGATACTTGTGACAATTCCTTCTTTTTCTTATGGGTATTTTAGAGATTGCATCAAATAAAATTAAGTGAACTCAATGACTAACTAGTTAATAATGATTGAGAGAAGATTAGCAGAATGCTTGTTTCTTACTAACTATGTTTCTGGGTGTCTGCTCTTTGAACTATTTGCTACTTATTTTCTTCGCATTCAAAATTTGTGTCATGTAATAATAATTCTTTTTGATTTAATTTAAGGACTCAAGTTGCGGTATTATTCAGACCTGCATTATCGGTAGTAATCTTTGCAACGACTGGGCGAAAAATGATATCGAATGCGCGAATCTCGTCGACAAACAACTTAAGCATACGTTAGCTACAAATGCTCGCAGGACGGGAATCTTGCTGGAATACTATGTGAAACGCCTTTATGCACCCACCTCTGTTAATGATGCAAACAGCGCTCCTGAAGTGGAAGTCAAATCAGCGAATCCAGATCTCCTTGACAAGACTCGGGCCGTTGGTGTCAACGTAGATTGTTCTGATGATGTGCATCTTACTGATTCAAAGTTTGTAATCAACGGTGAATGGTGGCGAATGCTGTCCGAACAGGCTTCTATTCATGTGCTGCTGGAATTGACCACGGTGTGTGGTTTGACCAAACCAATTCAAGTGAGCTCAGTGTTCATCACTTCCTTTGATTTTAGTGCGCTCGTCAAGGAAACCACTGTATGTGTTTTGTTGGCTTTTAGAAACCTTCGGGTTTGCACGAAATAACCTTAGGTCCACTTTCTTGCTTTCTAACTCTAGAATTATGTTCAAAGCAGTTTTTGTACCCGAAAATCTAACTTAATTGTTTAGCTCTGAGTTAAGTGCCGTCTTTCAAAGTGAGCCTGTGTTTTCTTTATACATCTAATCTAATTATAGCTAAAATAGGCCGGCATCTGGGTGATTTGTTGCGTTCCGCTCGTGCGTTCCAAAATACACACCTATATACATATACTAATGATATCCGAGTTTATTTTAAACAATTTTATTCTTTATGTGAGTATTGTCCTTTTGAGGGGTCTTAGTTACCCTACTTTATAAATCACGTATTATATTATTGGGTTACGGTGCTTCGTGATCTTGTTTTCTATTATATTCTTGTTTTTATGAAGCACCTTGTATTAAAGATAAATATGAATAAAGGACTCGAGTCTCGACTTATTTATTTCTACTTCTAGCATTTAGTTTTTATCCACTTCCTACGTCCATTACTCCCCAATCAAAGAGAATGTAAGGCCTTATACTCATTCACAGTTTAGTGTTCTCTTTTGCGGAATCGATTTGTTTCGTTTCATTTATGCTAAGAGATTGTCAAATAACATACACGTCGACTCACCTGGAGAATAGACAAACTTCATAGGGGTTTGAGCCAAATAGTTCCATATTTCATTTTAAACAGATTTTGAAAGTTCATACTTCCAGACCTTAGTAGATGTAAGACAAAACACTTTAAGCAATAAGGAATCATTGAATTTGTTTTCAGGAAGACTCGACGACTACTGCTACCAATTATGATGTCGCGTTTTAATGGTTCCTTTGAACAGACAGGCCACTAATTTACTCCTGAATATCTACCAAATCAAGTCTAGTTGCTCTTCATATTATTTTGTAGAACGAGTTATTTGCTCTGGATATTCTCTCCAGGGAGGTTCTTACAGGACTCAAATGGTCCAAGTATGTGTTGGGCGAACTAATGTCCAGTGAAACATCACAGGAAGGCTTCCTGTCGGCTGATTCTGTTTGCGAAGAGTTGATCGCTTTTGAAGAAAACGAAGAGCCCGAAAATGGAGCCTCTGATGCTGCTGAGATTGAAACGCCTCAGAAGCGTTCTCTTTCACCCTTATTAGAGGTCGAGGTGGCTTCAAAGCGCTCTCTTGTCGATTAAACTATTGTGAACTAATGCAGACTTTTTATATATGTGAAGAAGCTCAAATGATATATTTATTATAATTTAAAATGTAACACATAAATTGAGTCGCTGCTTTTTTTGTCCTTCTGTCTGTTCTAAATTGATTAGCTTTCCAAAAATAATTTACGTCTAGGGGGTTCATTGTTATTTGGGTTAGAAAAGCGTTTTTGTGAGGTATTTCATTAACAGGGCTCTTAAAGGGCAATGAAACCAAGGCGATTTACACTAACGAACAAAAAGAATCACGAGGAAGGATACTCCCCAAGCATTTGAATTACCAAGCTCTATTTCAAGGCAATTGGCTGTATCTGTTCACATGAGGACATCCATTAGTGCATTGCATAAGGATACTTAAGACTTCTTGTGACCGTCCTACTACTACTCAGTGTTAATACTAGCTCAAGCAAAATTTTCAAGTCGTAGGATAGTGTTTTTGAGAAAGGATTCAACTCATAAAGAGGAAAGAGTGGAATGCTTCAACCTACATCTAGCACAGATATTAGATTTGTAATGCAACTCCTGTTAAAGGAATTTCGGTACACGTCGATTAATCAGATCCCCTATTTATTTTGGGGTGTTTAAAGAGATCGTTAGCTTGCTTAAGTTATTTTCAATAGGAAAATAGGTATTTCTGGTTTAATCATCAGCCCTCAACCTAGAACTTCAGATTCTCACTTCCCGATAGTTAAACCATTAGTGTCACCTAATTAGCTGCCCCAAACCTACCTATTTTGGAACGCACAAATCTGGGGGTACGTCTTCCTAGTATTATTAATTGAGGAAATGGAATAATGATGCGTGCAGCGGAGCGTTTAGATTCAGTTTTTTTAGCCGTCCCATAATAATCATGACGTGCTGGCTAATCAGACCACAACTACCATTACTGAAAAGGAGTGAGAAGATTGCTTTGGAAGTTTCTTCTTTCATACGTGGCAAAGATATTGCGAAAATGGAGATCTTGGTTATAATCCTCATCCACTGCATAGTCGATACTCCCCTCCCCCCAGTATCTGATCTAACCTTTCCACTTTCACTTGATTGTAGATAATCTTCATTCACCGTCTGCCTTTAGATTAATTCATAGTTCACCACATCTAATTCAGTCTTACTTGACTCCACAAGTGACAAGCAGTTTCTGAAGACAAGTAGAGTCAGTAGACTCAAGTAAGCAACTTAACACAAAAAGTGGTGCTTATTTCTAATGATAAGATTGCTTAGAGTTTGTCATAACTTCCCAAAGAATAGAGGAGAAACGCGCGAATGAGTACCAACACAAGTTAGTATATGGTTTATGTTCACACAGATACGCCACGCGTTCTTCAAGTTGTTGGATGAATGAATCCCATTTTTTAATCTCGCTTCTGCCTTAGGATATCTACTGTACCCAATGTAACTTCTAGACCTTTTAAGGTGTTAAAGGATAATCAGATCAATCACTATGGCTACCGAAAGGAAGTCACGCATTTACCAAAAAAATATTTGAATTCAGTGTTGTGTCTAGACAATTTGAAGAAGACCGCCATGTAAACTTTTTTCTTGGTAGACAAATTATTCCACATTTTTTATGAGAAATACATTTCATTTTATAATTATGGGTAAAAATGTCCATCCCGAAAGCAGACACTGTATGCTTCTTTTCTTTCATCCGAACTTGAAAGCCATTACTGAAATGCTCACAATTCGCCTATGTCAATTTTGATATATACTGGGCAGCGGGAATTTAACTGACTCGCCAAAATCAAGACGGCTGTGGGGACAACTTTGGATGACTAATGCAGGATCAATGACCAATACCAATACGATCAATCAATGGTCAATTCCAATACACGATTACCCGACCAATCAATGATCCAAGTTAAATGAGGTCATCATACCATAAAATGTTTATAATAACGTATTTCACGTCATACAATGCACACACACAGCACGCTAGCGCGCCAACATACATACGCCTACATACAGTACGCCGTACTAAATAAACGCATTCACGGCATACGTCTGTTTCTTCTATTCTGGGAGACTTACCAACTAGGAGAATCTGCCACTGAGGTTTCTGAGAACAGTCAAGGCTTATTAAGGTAGCTAATCCGCTACACGGCCTACGAATTATAATGATGTTTTAAAATCCCTGGTTGAATCAGATCCTCGGTTAACTATGGTTAATTGGGCAATAACACTTGAAGCGCGCCTGTAAGTTGAATAGGAAGGGAAATTTGCTGCTGGTGCATCGATTCACAGTATATCAAAGATGCGTGGAGAAACACGTACATTTGTAATTTTTTCGCCAAATTCCTACTGGGAGTGAGAGATGGGTTATTTGACACGGAGCTAGCAAGGAAAAACGGTGGTTGTCATCAAACCAAATGCCCGTACCATCTCCTCAACTCTTGGGAAGCTTCTTTCAAGCATTTGACAGGATTTACTTGAAATAGTTTGAGAAGAGCAAGAATTTGGTAATAGAGAAAGGCTACACTATGCAATAGAGGACAAGTGACTGAACGCAAATCGCGAGAGATATAGAAGCACGAATCTAACTGACCCTCCATACAGCTCTTGTATCTCAAGTTTCTTGTTTAGTCTGCTTTGATGTAATGGCAATTCCTCGGAGGCTGATTTGCTGGTTGACAACGTGATATGTTGTCGACGCAGTCGTACAAATATTGCAGGACCACGTGTTAAGGATACTAAAACGACCATTAAGTAACGGATTTCACATATTTTTTTGAATTCTTAATAACTCATCTGAAAATTTTTCGGCACTTATTAACTGTTTGCCCTGAGCCAGTTCACCGCGGTAAAAGTGTTACTTTGGCTACAGAACGGAAATCAGTCATATTATGCACCATCAAATTCAAAAGATTTTTATTTCATAGACCGCACATTGAAGTCTGAAAATCGCAGTAAAGAATATAGTTATTTCAACTCATTATCTCACTTAAAGTTTCGTGAGTTTGAAAACTAAGCGATGACAATGTTAATAACCACCAGAGGAAAACTCCATAATGGATATCACTATAGAAGCATAGTGATCATGCGTCAACCAGCAATAAACCAGCCATTTCTCAAAGAATATGTGAGGTAAGAGGAGGATCTATCCTCTTTAATCACTCTTTAATTTTGAGTATTTGGATATCAACAAATGGATACATTAATCAGAAAAAGCTCCCTTTCAACACTGAGTGTCCTTTTTTAAATGCCAAGCCTTTTTTGAGTAGAATGAATTCAAAGAGTACTTTCGTCTGGCCAGCTTGGCCACATTCTCGGGAATTTCCCATTTAAGGTAGCGAAAGTGGAGTAGCGCGTTTTCTGAGAGGATTTTAAGGCCAATTTGTCTCGCCCTTAAAATATTAACCTTGATAATCTGAAAACTTTAAATTTAAAGCGAAGCACTAAATTGAGTTAACTGTCTATGAAGATGTAAATTTCAATAAATTTATGAAAAGATTTAGTTAATATTACAAAAATGTTTTCAGATTGGCGATTCTTGGCCCCGTATTAGTTTTAACGTAATTTAGAACTTTTTAAAATATTAGCAAAGCATAACGTAATATTATCTAAAATAAAAATCGAAATTTTAAGGAGTTCTCTAATTAAGGTGTTCAAATGAATTCATTATTGAAAGCGGAAAATAAAAATGACCTAATTTCGGATATGGAATTATAAAATGAGGAGGTCGAGAATTTAAGGACTGGCCTTGGTTGCAAGTTCATCAAAGTCGGATTGACTTGAAGTTGCTCAGACGTGCTTAGACTGTGCTTAATCAAGGGAGCAAAGCCTAATTTTTGGAAATTCCCGCGGTTTGAGCATCGGACTTAATTATAGCAGCCATTTTGACAATTGGGGGTTATGTTTTCATATCTATATATGCACGATGGTTACTTCAGTCTACAAGATGCAAGGAATTACATCTGAATACACCTCGGTTCCCGTCTTCTCATTAGTGCATTGTACGTGCATATTGGTCTGGGTTCTGACTGTGCTTCTCTATTTACTGGTGACCGTTGGATCAGCATACTCTCGTTTCCTAAATGGGAACATTCAGGAAGGCATAAAATGTATTGGCATCTATGATGCTATTCGTACCAAATGGGTTAAATTTCAACAAGATAATTTGCTGAATGGTAAAAAAGCTGACTTCCTCCATTTCTACACGTGTTCTCCAAGTATAATAATGTTGCCGTGACTCACTGTCTCATTATACTCCATGATAAGAGTCAGTTCATCTTTATAAAACTGATTTCAACAATATCAATTGAGTTGGTTAGCAGTTTAAATGAGAAATTATATTTGCTTGGCTTATTACGAAAGGAAATATTTGCGCAAATCGAAAGGTGTATATTAATAACTAAACATCTTCATGACTTTATTCAGATGACTGTGATCAACTAACCTTCCATATTTGATGATGTTTAATAATTGATGAAATATGTCATCAGGTCTAGTGTGAAAATTTGCCATTTAGGGAAAATATCTACATCATCGTCTATTGCCTTTATTACTAACCAAACTAATGAATTGAACTTTTTCAATTTTGAGGAGTAACCTAAATGGGTATGCAGGAAGTTCGACTGATGAGAAAGCGGAGGTTCCAAAAGGTGCTGATAGCAACTTTGTGATACCCAGGAGTATTACTGCAGATAATTATCGGATTCAAATGGATGATTTTCAGTAAATGGGTATCTACTTCATTATTCGTTTAAGCGCTTGCAAAAGTGTTTTACTTCCATGTCCAATACCTACGGATTGGTCACTTAATCCAGAAGTGTCGGTCTTGAGATTTCGATTCATTACTTCTTTTCTATGGCCGTTAATACAAAATGACTTCGCCTACTGTACGCCAGCTAAAGGTCTTAATATGTCTGAGGTGAGATACCTGGTGCGATCTCGCAATTTTCGTCTGAAACAATCTCCAGGTTACTTTAACTTGCTTGATCAGTACTGGACAATGGCAATACTTGTTCTAACGTTCAGGTGGTTATATACGCAAGAATGAGGTGGAACACGTCGTTTTGAAGCATCTAGTAAATGATATGGGTGTAGTTGAAGTGATAAAATTTAAATAACTTACCCCAAACTATTTTAAAATCAACTATATTAGTGCTTAACATGAGAAGAAAATTATTGTTTCATCGACCCATAGCTTTTTCGCTTAAAGAGCTTCAGTTTTTCCAAAGTCGAGAATTCATGTATTAAGTACCTTTGCAGCGAAAACTTCGCTCTTAGATCTATGTATACATTTGGTGTTTTCGTCTATGCAATATCTTTTAACATGGACTCCCCGCAATATGTACGGGCTTTGGACTGGCCTCATGGCCATCACTGCACTATTTATCTGGGTGCAGAAAGCGCACCAGAAGTCTGAATATGACGAAATCGATAGTGGAGAAAATAGTTATGAGGATGACTATATTTAAAAATATTATTAGTGGAAACTTAGATATTAAACGATCAATATTAGCAGTTTCATGAATTAAGAGCAATTCTTTCCATAATTGCGTAGCCCTGTGGATTATTTTCCCACACGCATTGGTGTTAGAATTTTATTTAATAAGCCTAAATAACAAGAGCTGGACATAATAGACAGGAGCATGTCTGAATAAGAGGAAGAGAACGTAGTCGCGATTGTGACATAGTTAAAATGGGGATGACTTATGCCGTCTGGACGCGAAAGAAGTCACCAGGCGTGTAAACGAATACAAGGTTGGGCTCCTGATTGCTGGTTAGTTGTTAGTACGACCGAAGACTGTTTCTAAACACCTTTCTAATGGTTAAACCTAGCCATGGTTTTATTCCTTTAAGAATTCAGGAAAAAATAGGTTCTAAGGATTGGAAATTAAGTGTCAAGATCTGAAACCGCAAGTTCAAAGAGCAGCTGTCCTTAGGAAAATAGGGGAATGTTCGAAGAAGAATTGTGCAATCACGGTATCTGTTCGGCCAATTCGAATTGTGCAATTTGACCTGACCCAGTCTAATAATATATACTATCATATATACATATATATACATATTCCTTCTTAACTTCCTTACCACCACTACAAGTGTAATAACCTTGGTCTCTCAAATGCCCTCTCTTTCTCAGCAGTTCCGCCTTGCCTTTCCCTCTATATTTCCGATAACACAGGCAGTAACAGACTCCAGGGTGACAGCATCATCCAAATTCTCATCGACCACGTAGTCATAATTTTCATATGAATATTTTATTTGCATCTTAAGGGCTATTCATAAATGTATTAAACTGAGGATTAATAGGTAGCCAAGTAGAAATCTTATGAATAATGGCAGTTTTAAATGGCTCCATCCGAAAGCTGAAACCTGATTCCAGATGTTGCCTTGAACTGGATTAAAACTATGGGCTACCTTTACATAAAAGTCTCTCTTAAGTTTATTAATATTATTATTTCATTGGAGGAAGACATCACCTTGATAAAAGTAGTTTAGTAAAGGCAACTCAGGTGCTCGATTCAAAAGTGAAAGTAAAAATCAAATGCATCCAATTATGAGATCAATAGGGATATGGTCAGTTTTAAAATAGTCCAAAAGGCCTAGTCTATAGGGATTGGGCAAGATGTAATAGATAACACAGATCTTTAAGGATGGCATACAAGAAAGTGGTATATGACTGAGATAGAGCATTCAATTGAAGTTGAAGTTATCTCTGGATCTGGCTTCTCACTGGTTCGCTATACGGGCTTGTTGACCCTGGTTAGGCCTTGGAAGGTCTCTTGTTTAGTATACTTCCAATTTTCCACCTGCAAAATGTTCGATGGTTCAGAATATATTAAAACACCTTATCTACATTTACTGTTGATGAATAGCAGATTTAAGGTTTCTCCCTCAAATAAGGGTGGTGTGCCTGACTTATTACCATAGAGGTTGGCGATAGTTTAGTGATGTTTTTATGCTTAATTTTGATAATTTCAAATTGCGCAGTAGAATTTTTCCCTTTAACTATTAAATAACAGCAAGTTAATAATATTTAAGTTTATTAAAAGATCAAATAAGCATATGAATTTGTCAGAATGTAGTATACTGTGGGGAATATAACGTGGGTGAAGCAAAGGAGGACATGCTCGCTCAAATATTCTGAAACATTGCTTACGTCATGCTAACCAAACTATGAGGTCACGAGGGCAGAGACCACCCGACAAATCAATAACCAAAACCATTATGTTGTTATCATACCAGAAAGTGTTTAAAATAACTAAGATCCCTGCCAGTCGTCAAACCACCAAACACAACTCAACAGACAACCCAACGGACAGGACACGATCTCTATACAACCTCCAACATAAAATCACCCAAATAAACGTGTTCCACGTGATACGCCTGTTTCCTCTATAGCTTTGCGGTAGCTTAACTAACCCTGGGAGCTATTCCAAACTAGGAGAATCTGCCATAAAGACTACTGAGCATTAGTCAAGGCTTATTAGAGTAGCAAACCGCTACAGCACAATCACCTTTAAAAACATTGATTAGAAACTCTAATAATTCGAATCGATTTCTAGTTTGTTATAAATAAAAAACTGCTATATTTTACCCCGTTCAAGCTACAGGTGAAGGTTAAGCAATTTACTAATTAAATCTAAGCATAATAATTCTATTTTCCCTTTGGACCTTCAAGTTCGAGTTTAATTGACCACCGGGAAAAAAGGGAAAAGTAAATCTTCTAATCAAGAGAAGATAAAATTAAGTCACGAGGAATTCTAGCGCTTGCGTGGATGAAGTCCACAACTACTTGCATTGAGCACAGACCTGCTAAGAATTCATGGAATCATAAAGTACTCTCAATGGAACTGTAATTCTGCGAAAATATATGTTATAGGAAAACAATTGCATTCACTCGTTTCTTATGTAATGAATTTTTAAATAGTTCAATTGAGTTCGAAATTATTTATTTGCTAGGATTGGATTTCCGATCGCAGTTTGCATTTGTCGTGGGTGCTTCTTTCCTATCTACCGGCATGAGTTCTAGAGAAGAAAAGGGCTTATTTCAAAGTGTAACTACGGTCAAACGCAGTTCATCATTTTATGATGTTGAATTAGACCTCAACCACCCATTCTGCAGATTTTGTCTAATAATCTTTCAGCTGATTCTGAAGTGGCGCTTTCTCTGCGTTTTTTCGAAAGACAAGGGATTTTTGAAGTAATACTAAGAGCATATGTTATCAGGTAAGTTATTGAAGTGGTTTGCCGGTGACACACTGATCAGTACGGACGTTTGCCATGTCGAAGTTCGCGAATCGATACTTGGCAACGAACATTTAATGAAAGGCTCCAATATCTTTTCTGCCTAATATTGATTAAGCGACTTTCTTAAGAGATTATGTTTTAAGCAAGATAGGCGTTTGAAGAACTTGGTAGTAATGATTAAATCTACGAGATGACAGTGAGCCACTGAACCAAATTTTCATATATCTTAGTAGGTATTAATACTTAGTATTTGCAGAACTCTGCAGAATTTTAATGAACTGCTGACGTTTATATATCTCTTACCGAAAGTTTTTGAAAACGTAGATCGTTCTCTGAAGGCAAATACCTTTATAGACAACACCGGAGCTAAAATTAAATATAATTACTTAAAACCACGAACATACTGAAGCTGCGTCTGCGCCCCTATTATGAGGTAGACATAATCACGCTTCACAACCACAGCGTTCCTCCCAAATCCAAAAATTATCTGCCAATGTTATCCAGATCTAACAATTGTAAAGGTGAAGATGGGCCAACCCAGATCAAACCTGTAAGCAAAGTCAATCTTATGATATCTGAATCTAGATGAAGTAACTTCCTCCTACGTCCCTGAATCAGTTCAATTAGTACCACTTCTTCTTAAAATTGAACGACCCTTTTCTTTCCTAAATATATTTTGATATTTCTACACGACTAAAGGTTGCAAGAAAGAGGAAATTAATAAATGTGCTAATTGAATATGATTTGCAGTATTCAAGGAGACGTTTGCCTGATTGTGTGTACAAACGCCTTATCGAGGGAACAATTCCAGAGTACTACTACTTCCAACACATCACATCTTGTATGTGTTATTTACACTCAAATAAATGATAAGGCTGTTTAGAGTAAAATCGATGGACGTAGGCATCCAGTCCATTCCCGAATTTGTGCTTTCAAGAGGTGATAAATTTGAGTAGTTAACAAGTAAATAAAAACGTCACTTATATTTTCAAATAGATACACAAATGTACACATGAGTGAGTTACTCCAATTCACACCTCACATCTTCCCCGTCATTTTCATATACTTGTACGACTTCAGATCTATACCAGCAGCCTTCAGACGCTCATCAGAGAGTTTCGGATGCTTCGTAGATCGATTGACTTGATGATGTTGTTTGCGCTTTTTCTTCTCTGGCCTCACTTCATCAACCGAGGAATCTTTATTCTCCACCTTGGTAATTTCCAACTTCCGTTTCCTTGTAGGACGAGACTCCTGTTCATTCGCCAGTTCCTTTAACTCCTCTAACTTTTCTCTCACTCCAGATGGAGCACTAGATTTATCCTCATCAAGCTGAATATTGGCATCCAGTTGTTTTTCACCTGCATCGCGTTCAGCTGCGACTATAGCTGAGTAAAATTCTGCTTTACGTTGCTTCTTTCGGAGACGTTTCAATGCTTTCCTGTGAATTTGAAACAGGGAATGAGTGCAAGCTACACATGATTAATATTAGTTAAAATCCAGGCGATTAAAAAAGACTATCTCTTGATGGTGTTTATGTAACGCAAAATTATATTTCATTATTTGCACAGAAGAAATATGAACAGACATGGAATACATACAGTTGATTGAGTCACATTAGACAATTAAATAGGGTGCTTGCCCTATTCTGATATTGATTTCTACATAACTAAAAAATGTGGAGGCGGTGCTTAAATGTCAGCATTACACAATTTTTATTATATCCTCTGATTCATTCAAATGCAACCTTGCCATTACAAATCCCCATACATAAGAGATTACAAACTTTGGCCAACTGCAATAGTAAATGAGTGAGTTGTAAGTATCGAAAACCCATAATGAAAGAGGTACATTTTCTTTCTCTCAGCTAAGCACATTCTTTACAAGCAGAAACAGCAAACATACTTTGAAATACGCTGTCCCTCATCTACTTCAGTTACACGTTTTTCCCCACTTGAGAGAGTCTCCCCTTCCTTATCTTCATTCTCCAAGAGGGAAGGAATGAGCTTTGTCTTCTTGGAAAGCATTTTCGCAGAATGGTACTTTCTAAGATCCCGCTCCTCTTCCTCCTCGGTTCTACAAAAAACGATAGAATCGTCAGAATTACTCTTCGAAGGATGATAGTAAATCTTTTAAAGCATTTGAAAACATCGAAAATAAGACCCAAACTTCACTGATTAAAAGCCCCTTTCAAAAATTCAATGGGTGTGTGCGTTTGTTCGAACAATATAATGCATAAAACTTTTGTTATTATAGCCCACAGCAATGCAAACGGTTTTGTCTCCACTTCTGATTTCCATGTCTTGATTTCCTTCCCTACCCTTTCATTGCTTCCCACTTGTCCAAGATGCACGTGGTTCCAGCTAGTTCTTGGCCTTCTCAAAACGCCTAGGGAAGATCAATTGGTATGGAAAGGAGCGAACTCCTAGCACGGCTTAATTGATCTTCAAGAAGTAGTTTTACTGTGGGCATCAGGATTGCTTCAATTCTCCTTTATATGAGATAAGCGTTAGAAAAACACTTATTTTTAGTGAATTTAAGAATTATTACCGATTAACAATCAACATATAGCAACATCTCATAAGAAGACCATACTCTATCAAGCGTTTCCAATGAACCCGGACCACCCAAATGGTTAAATTTTGGGGTGGAGAGAGGACAAAGAGCGTGGGAAGAGATAAAAAGGCGAATGAGAACGGTCTCACCCCATGAGCAACCCCCGCTCACTTTCTCTTCTAGTGAAGTGCGCAGGAATCTTTGATGCTTTGGGAGTTTTAACTTACATTCTTATCCTTCTCCCTCCTCCTCAAGTGTGAGAAAGAAAAACGAGAACAGAAAGCAAACCATTTTATTCTGCTCAATTAAAATCTTCAAACTTACCAAACTTAATGAATCCTAGTGCAAAAAAGAATTTGACGCATACGCCCTAAACATAAAATGAGTAAATTTCCAAGATGTATATGAGAAATAAACTATTTTCTCATTAAAGAACTGCTGAAATTTAAAGATCTAATCACCTATAAGCACATATTGTCTTCACCGAGACCCATCGATTCAGTTCCTTCTCATCTGCTTTGAGAATCTCATCCACAGTCAGTCCAAAGTCGTTTGGTTTCACTTCTCGATATTTAAATCGACAGAAGACATCATCTCCAGGTCCAGATCCATTGATAATATCCTCACAATCAAGCTGATAGAATTGATTGAAATATTCCTCAAATTTAGGATACTTCTGGGGATCATAGGTGGGTTTTTCTCGATCAAGAGCAGTTCTTAAAAGGGATCGACCGCGTGCTCTTTTACCGCGTTTTCGGGGGACTAAAGTTGAGTAGATCTCTTTTGCTGCACGGGCTAGAGCAGAGGTCCCTGTTTCATCCGCATTTCCTTTTAAGCTTTTATTTTCCAATTTAGAAGAGCCCTCATCCCCATCATCATTTCCACTACATACGTGCTAAAATAACAATACAGGAATATAAACGGAACGTTACACGGACTGGTATCATACTAATGAAATGGTTTTTCAACAGACCTGTCTGGGAAGATAGTCCTCATAATCACCAGTATCGATATTTTGCAAGAAAGCAGCGTCCTCTTCATCAGACTCAACTTTAGGAGCTTCATCGAGAGCATCATCTGCTGTCGAAGCACCGTAGTAATCGTCATTGAAGAGCTTGGCAATAAGGCGGTCGTGTGCTTCGGCATCCCAGTCGTTGTCTAAACAATCAATCATTTCTTCCGTGACCTGTAGGGAATATATGTATATATAAGTACAAAATATGAATAGACTTCAACGGACGTCACCTGTGACCTCTTTAGCGAAGACCTTTAAGATGGACAAGATCAATCATCCTCAGCAAACTAATACTCACATACAGTGTATCCCCGCACCCTCCTAAACAACTTCTGTATACATATATCAGATACCCTTTACAATGGATATTTACCACTCGAAAGTAGGCTAGATATTCCTAATAGAGTCAACAATCTTTCTAAGGCTAGTAAGAAGCAAAAGCTTTATCGAGTGAGAGGAGCAATAGTTGCGTTAGGCAATTTGAAATGAATGAGAGGGGGAAGGGGGAGCGTGGGACTTGTAAATGAGAGGAGAGAATCCGAATTTTGACACACGAGCGAAGTCAGTTAAGGTTTGTGGTACGGACTGTTTTGTGCCGTGTGAATCTTCTGTAGATGTAAAATGAGTAACCATTAAAAAACCATCAACTAACCATCACCCAAACCTAGACACAGAGCAAACCTATGAGACAGCAACCACAAGCACTATAAACTGTTGCACCAACAAAATCTTGGTCTCTCACCAGTTAACGTTCCAATACTCCGATTTCAGGATCAAAAACCTAGATTTACCAGTACTGGCTTATACAACCACAGATTTTAGAACTGATTGGCCAGTAAGTTGAAGTCAATAGTTGATCATGTCGCTCCGGAATACGCATCTCCTTAGATTTTAAACATAGATGATTACAATAACTCAATAGGAACTGAATAACTCAATTAAGTACCAATACAAGTGCAAGATAATTTACTTCATTCATATGAGTATCATCTCCGTTCTCAGCATCCATATCAATTTTCGCCTTCAAGGCGAGTCCATCACCACAGCTCTTTCGAATTCGTTCCAACCTCTCGGCGAACTCAGCCATCTTCAGACGTTTTAACCTCTTAATATCAGCCATTTTCGCGGCTTTTTCAGCCGCTTTACGCTCGGCTCGGGCTTTGCGTTTCTCGGCTCGCGTCATGCCTTTTCCGGAGGGTTGTCTGAGAGTGTCATCGATTTTTCGGGGGTAGGTTTTGATCTAAACATTAAGAATCCAAAGAAGACAGATATGGATGAGTGGAATCATAGAGTAAGCATAAAGAATACTAGAAGTGATGAGGTAAAACTTACAAACTCCTTGTCATCCTCTTCAAATCGGTAACGCGAAGCGGTGGTCGCTGGGTACTGTTTCTCCTAAAGTGTGAAGAAGACACTAATGAAAAATTAAAATATAATTAAGGTAGGACTTTAAATTACAAAAATAATTTAAAGTGGTAAGGATTGTAAATAGAGCGTTGATAGAAAATAATACACGAACTAATACCTCCGCCTAGTAATCGAAACGCCATTCTAGCTGGTTCGCACTAAGAACAAATTGTTGATCCGCAAATGTCCAAGTTAAGGTTTAAGATAAATCCTTGTCTTTAAGAAATCAGATCCACAACTTTCACTTACTGCTCAATCCTAACAGTGGGC
Organism: Hymenolepis microstoma; assembly: GCA_000469805.3. Lineage (NCBI taxonomy): Eukaryota > Metazoa > Platyhelminthes > Cestoda > Cyclophyllidea > Hymenolepididae > Hymenolepis > Hymenolepis microstoma. The sequence goes on along the minus strand of LR215993.1, from coordinate 22,903,093 downwards.
ATACACGTAATCTACTTAGTCCTTAGCAAATACGAACTTTTAATGGTATTTTTTATACGAGTGAAAGGCCATCTCCATCATTCCATGGAATAAAAAGTGGTTTCAGTTAGTGCGAGAGTAAGTTACGAGTTGTATGGAGTTCTAACTATACCATATTTTGATTTTAATATACTATGCCAATCTCAATTAAGATTTAAATTCATTGGCCATCCGATATTAGCTTTAGGTGAAATTATCATAATTTATTTGAAATAACACTAATTTCACTAATTTAATCAGAATAACAGAATCGATAACTCAGAGTAAAAGCAAATGGCTCTACTGCATTTGTCCAGTGGAGTTCGGGAGCCAGGTTTGAGAAAAATGTAAATGATTGGTCACTACTACAACTTACCAACTCCTCCTCATTATTATTCCAAGCGTCTTCAAACCTCCTCGCCTTGACAAGAAAATTATCGTCTTCTTCTAACTCTTCAGGAGCAGTTAACAGAGGCTCATCAAGTCCTAACAGCTTTGCTGCTGGTTTCTTCTTAATTGCCAAAATTTCCTCAACCATTTTATCTGCGTCTGATTGATTAGATTTTTGTGCAACGTTCTCCTGATGCTGTTTCTTTTCCGCTGGCTTCCAACGACGGTTTACGAGATAGTCCCGCAGAAATTCAGCATCATCTTGAGATACATCGAAAGTAAAATGAGAGGTATCCTAGGAGGAAAAGGGTGTAACAAATTAGAGGGAAGAAAGAGGAATAGGTTTTAATAAAGTTAGGTTGCGTTAACATACAACTGGAGGCTTCTTAGGTTCGTCCGATTTGGGCTTCGGAGTTTTCCTGGCGAATATTTCGTCATCGGCATTTTCAAAGAGCTTCGCCGTTTCACTAAAACAAAAGACATTAAAATAAAATTGGCATTATCGATATATTTCATAAACTCGTGCAGTGTTCTTCAACCAAAAAAAGTTGAATTAGAAAGCATAATACTTGAGGGGGAAGTAACAAGAAAACAAACCTTCGTTCACGAATAGCAACGTGCATACAAAAGCCTTCCAAACTAAGCTCTAGTTGAACTGAACAATATTGCATATCCTGATTACTATCCGTGGTAAATTGAAACCATTGCTTTCCAGGTCCTACTTCATCTTATCAATCAAACAAACCAAATGTACCCTAACCACATGGCATTTCCGGCTAACCTTGAAAGATCTCAGATCACTACAAAGTAATAAAGTTGAATGGTAATAGATTGTCACCTTCAGATACTGCAAAATTAAAGAAAAGTGAAAAAGAAGACCTGAGGCCGAGGGACTAGGCGAAAGACATTTGCCCTATTTTTAAGGATAATCACCAATGCTAATAATTTTATTAGAAGTGGTTCGAAATTGCGGATTATTAGCAACATATAGACAACTTTGAGCAATAGAGGATGTAAGAGCTTAGCGAATATGGGAACTTGCGTGCATAATAGTGGTTGAGCTAATATTTAAACGAATAAGAGACTAAATGATTACAGATATATGCTAGTTTACTTATTCCTAAAAAAAGAATAAACCTAAATTTTTACTTCTTACGCTAAGAATGCCTCTTTTACAGCATTGGGATCCAGCTTCGAGTCCTTAGGATCAGTGATGAGATCATCATCTTTCCCTTCAGCTAGCAAAAGCTCTCTCACATGATCTTTCAACAAGACCGGCTTCATCTTCTTGGCTTTCTTCTCTTCTTCTCCTTCATCCTCCGGCTTTTCTTTAAACCAGACCTTCTCCTCATCATTCAGAGCTGGATCGTTGCGACAGAGGGCATCGTAGAGACGCAAGAAGTCCTCCTGTTCTTGATCCTCCCATTCCGAATCTGACTCACTTGAAGATGAGGAGGAATCAGAGTCAACGTCACTCATCTCTGAATTATCCCCTCCATCATTCACAGACTTTTTTTTTAACTTAATATCCCCGTATTTGGATTTGAGTTTCATCAACTCCTCTTTTTGACGGTATTCGTTATAATGCTTGGCAAATTCTTCGTTTACTTTAAACTCCATTTCTCTGTAAATGAAAGAATATTAATGAACTCTGTGGCGAGAGAACAAGATTAAATATTTCAAAAGACAAGAACGTAGGAAGTGAGAGTTTATATATTTGTGGATTTGCATAAAATGACAGTTTTTATATTCAACAAGATCTTGTAATATTGTACTCAAGGAGCTTGACATAAGGAACACCTTCGGAGGTCTCATTAACTGGGGACCCGGATTTTGTGGAGGCATAGACGGCCAGTTCTCCAGTAACAGTAGGAGTCACTTTACCAGACCATCGGACTGAATTTGTAGAACTATTGGAATTCGACGTAGAATTAGAGGTAAGAAAGTGCCATTCTGAGGCGTTGATAACCACAGCAACTGAGACATATTTAACTGGTACATCAAGTCGGAAGAGATGACGTTTATTGACATCAAGGTTAAGCCGAGTAGGTTCTAGAAGTCTAGCTCCAACCCACCAGTAGGTTTGCTTAGGAAAAGCTGGAACAAGACCAGAACCACTAGCCACAGTAGGCCGTCTAGCATCTACCAGGATACGATAGACACACTCAAGATGATCGCTAGCCTCTGTAGTGATTGTACCAGTCTCCTCAAAGGCTGCGTATATTGTGAGGTAGTAGAATGCACTGACAGGCAGACGAAGGTGATAATGAGCGTTGGCTGAAGACGCTGAGTAAGGCAGAGGGAGAGCATTCGCAGTGAAAGTACTTGCAATGCTACTGTCAAAGCTAGGAGAGGAAGAAGGCCGCATTTGGAGGAGAGCAAAGTTGTCACAGTCTGTCATCTGTTGACCAGGACGATCAAAAGACTTTAGTTGATGACATAACTAGAAAAGAGAAGAAAATGTCATACTAAAAATTCTAACATAGTAAAGCATTCGGAAAAATTGCAAAATTACCCTTAACCCAGGGGAGATAAAGAAAGGAATTTTTAGCGGTTCTGAGGAAGTATGGAGAATATAGGGTCGGTTACCGTTGCAACCACTCCCAGTACTTTTGAGAAGGGAGACGCCAAAGTGTTGTGCAGCTAGGGTTCTACCTAAGAAACCAACTTCTGGAAGGCGACCCATCACAACAAGTCGTGGATAATTGAATTCACAACATTGCACCTAAACATGAGAAAAAATGTCGATTAATACAAACCTTAAAGTTAATCGAAAGAATTTTAATAGGCAAATTTTTTTTAGGTATTTTTAATCAAAGAAGTCGATTCATGACAGAACTGACTTATAATTTTCCCCAAGTCTTCAATCTGGGTTGACCTATTAAAGGACCATTCGCGCGTTGAGCAGAAACCTCACTTCAACTAAGAATGACTCCAACTCCACCCAAACTAGCAATAAGCAGTGTTCTCAGGAATTTAACAGACAGAAACGACCATAATTTCAGTGCTTTCGAGATAATATGCAAGATTTACTTGGAATGAGCAGGCGAGTTCGCGTATATCATCTCGTCGCCAATCAGGGGAGACATAGATATTGAGGTAATAGCGACCAGGTTGTGAAGGAGCACAGTGAACACGAACCATGTCCGATGGTTTGATAAGCACCTCGGCTAGAGAGAAGCCCCGAATAAAGCTCCCATCTGCACAATTCTCCAGGCTACAGGATATTCCAATGAAATAAGGCATCCGTAATTTTATACTCACCTAGAGAAAAATAAATGCACATTACAAAATGTATAAACGATAAATGATCCAGATAGACATTGAGAAATCACTGATTCTTAAATAGAAGTTATCAAGTTAAAGAACACATTTTCTATTTCAGCAGTTTTGGATAAAGTTTTCTTGAAAACTTCACTTCGTTTAAATATTAATTCCATTGAGATTAATATCCCAAAATCCTCTCTTGGAATGAGGAATTAACACCTTTCACTCAGAAAACCAGGGTAATGCTTGCCAATAGTAATGACCTAGTAAAGGGGGCACTTCAAAGATAGTGTCCATAATCTGGACAATGTCAATAAATGAAGTGAGAAAAAATGTTGAGGAAGTTTCACGAAATTAGTAAAATCCACCAATCGTTAGATCAAAAAGAGAGCAAAGATGAAAAGGGAAAACACGGAGCAGATAGAAAAGTGAATTTTTCACTATTAGAACTGTTTTGAGATTCAAAATGAAATCTTTATCAGCGTACGGATTAGCACATATATATCGAGGCTCAAAGAGGATTTCTACTTATTCCAGCAAGGAAGTAAATTTCTCTAATACCAAGACTCACTTGGCCATTCTTGGTGACAAGCTTTTGTGAGTAAGGCTTCTTCAGGGAGAGGCCAGCATTGAAAAAAGCGGATTTGAGCACAGGCAGGGAGACAAATCTTGCTTGAGAGACAGGTTTAGCATGAAGTAATTGCCAAACCTTGTTATCAGGCCAGTGCTCAAAGATGTGCTGCTCAGGATCCGTAAAGAAGTAGAAGTCGTCACACTTTGGAGGTGTGTCTGGAACTAGGAGAGCACCACCGATTTAAGATTAGATACTTAGTGGAACACGATAAGAACTATAAAGAAAACTTACGACCAGAAGACAGTGAACTCCAAGCAGAAGTTGCGTAACGAGCTGCCCAATTACAATTTACAAATCTCCAACCATCAGCCACGAACACGACCAACCAGGTGTTACGAAATAAAGCGCCTTGTTTAAGAGACATCCCTGGTCGGTATCCAGCTCCTTTTGAGTAGCCAGATACGTATTGGCAGTAAATTCCTGCAAATCTAAATTTATGAAATTGGGTAAGATATAAATGCATGATGCTTACCGACAGAGTTCGCGAAAGAGTTCATTCCTAGAGAGGGAACCGGCTTGGACATTTCGAAGCATTCCAATAAAGGAATCACTAGGAGCTGAAGGATCATATTCAACGGCATCAAAATTTTTAGTCGTCACCCATCGAAAGAGGCGCCTTTAACAAGCGATGCAATGTGATTTAGTTCATAAGAAATGGGTAAGCAATAGTTTCTAAGAGAAAAAAGACTAACCTTACGATTTCAACATCCGACTTACAATATCTGGTTAACTGGGAAACCAAATCCGTTATCAGGAGAGGATTTACATTGAGCAACTAAAAGGAAATGAATAAAATTAATTAATAGCTAGAGACTTGGTGAGAAGCAATATCCCTAATATCCCGTTGACCCATCGATATTGATCATTGTTCGTTAGTATTTATCAAATTTTCAAGTTTATACAAATGCTTTATCGTAATAAAAAAAAATGCAGTGATCAGCAGTAAGCATCAGTAAAAAACTCATATTTCCATCAACATCATCGAGCTGTCAGAATTAGGGCAATAGCTGATACTATTGAGAAGGTAACGCAATAGTTAACAGTGCATTTAAACCTAGAAGCGTCATAAGTTAAATAGTAAAATATAGCCCTTTTGAGAAAGCAAACAACTCAGTACATCCAGAATTCTAAGTCGGGATGATTCTCGGGACAGAGCTAGGATGAGTTTTTTCTACGTGATCCTGTCCTTCATTCGTACCTTATGGGACTATTTTGTTATCGTTCTCACTCAGGTGATTTTCCAAGATTAAATTTTTTAATAAAAACTAACAGTACAAAATTATTCCAATGGAATGTGCGAAATTTAAAACATATGAAAGCGAGAATAACCACATCACCTTCAAAACATATTCATCAATCCGAGCTAACTCTTCCGGAGGTGGAACAACAGCTGCCCTTGGAGTAGGCGGGGGGAAAGGCTTCGGTGGTGGCATGGCCAAACGCGGCGGAGGAGGCTCTACAAGACCTCCAGTTGGAAGTAACACTTTGACACGTCCAAAACTAACAGTTGGCGTTGCATCGATAGTGCCATTATTAATATCATTCGACCTGGTAGTATTAGCCCCAGCTTCAACATTACTGCTATCCGGTCTCACTTCCCCTTGGAGTTCACTTGATTTTGTCTCATCTTCATCTTCATCCCCAGCTGTGTCTACAGCGCCCGAAAGTTGAAGACGAGAAGCGAAGTTTTGAGAGAGATCACTACTCACGTCACTAATGGTATTCGTGATATCGGCCTGAGAAGCTTCATTGCTACGGGAAGGTTGTGACTAAAAAAAATCGGTTTCACTATCGTTTTGAAGAAAAATAAAACTCAACAGCTAGCCATTTAAACGACAGAATGCAGTAGGAAAATGTTAAGATTTGTAGACTTCCAGATGCATGCTTTCATCATTTGCAGAGGTTTAAAATGGTGAACAAAGAATGAAGGAGATTAAGAAAGTCAGTTACTGCTACTGTTGTGCATTTATGTCAATATGGCTAGCTTGCACGTCAGATCCATCTATACATGTTCAGTGATCAACCACACTGGACAAGAGATGGATGTCAGAACGAAGATACTTTTTTAACTTTCCGAGTTTAAAGTTCTCTTAACAAAACTGTTAGTACATTTAAAAAAATTAAGTTTTGCTAGTAACACTTAAAGAGTTTATCTGATGGTAAATTTGCAAACAGAAGTGGTATTGAGAAGGCAATATTTGACCGTTAGAGAATAATTTGAAATGGTACTACGTCAGTGCCCCTTATGATACTTCGACGAAAGTTATCACAAATACTTAGATTGAGACAATAAAAGAGAACGCATTTGACAAGCACCCTTTCGTAACCGAAACTAATTATGCAAATTCTTAGCCAAAAAACCAGACTTCTACATTACATTCAAAATATCGGTAATTTTTTTGCCTTTTTTTATCTCTCAGTATCAAAACAACACAGAGGTGGCAATAACTAGAAGTTTTCAGTGAGAAATTTATTTGAAGCTTCATGTTGTTAGGGAGGACTTTCTGGTAAATTATTATCTAAAAATGGGAGATTTTAAGGTGAGAAAAGATCTAATAAACTAAACGATCACTCCAGAGAGGAAAGACGACTTAGTGAATGAGTTAACTAGGTCACGCCCAAATACTCCTCTGGGGATTTAGTTGCCAAAGCAAGCCAGCTTGCTATTACTTTCTCTCTCTCTCTCTCTCTCTCCTCTCATGCAATAGTAAAGCAAATGCGATTTATTTGAGCCGCTAAAATACAAAACATGCCGCCTTTTTAGAAGCTGGTATGCACTTCCAGTAGTTCTACAGCCCAGGGCTTTATTACAAAAATGATAATTTAACTAAAAACTTAGAATGGGTTTCAGTAGCTTCATATTCCACTTATGATTTGGTATTAACTCCTATTTAACAAGAGTGAGACACAATGCAAAAGAAGCCTGTTTGTTGAAGGTCGTGGAGTGAAGGATTGGTTGATAGTGATGAAATAGCTTCGATCAGAAGACCAACCATGAAATTCTAGCAAGAGATAGTCCGTTAGAAGAACTGACGGTATCTTTCTATCCCTGCAAAGACCCGTGTTTTAAGGCTGGTTCATGTCCATTGTTAGGCAAGGAAATCAAATAAACGAATGATACCCCAAAATGAAATCCCAAAATAGCGATCGAGTGAGACAAAAGAAACCGTATTAGAGCTACCATCCTTACGACAAATAATCTCATTCATTTATACATATAGAAGGTTTAAATTGCTATAAGGGATAAAAGATATGTTCCAACTGGAAGCGACAAACCAGTGAAAAGTCAAAATAAGTTGGTTCGAATGAGGCCTCAAGAACTGCTTTCCCCTACTTTCCGCTTTCCAACTTACAAACTTGATTCAGGCAAACCGAGGAGAAATTTCCCAAAGTCGATTCAACATTAGACGACATTACCTAAGTAGAGCAATTATTGGCATGTGAATCTGAATGATAAGTGTACTAAAAAACACAAATCTCCTAGATAAGTGCTTAAATAAATTAATGCAAATTCTTCACTGAGCTGCTAATTATTTCATTAAGAGACAATAGGGAACAATATTGCCAGAATATCTACAGCTATATCTAAAATTGTACGCCAATTAATTGAGAAGATCGTTGAAGCGGAGATTTTTTTCAAAAAAGAACACACGTCACTTACACAAAGGATAAATAATGAAACACCATTAACCTCCGCATCATTGGTCGCTAAGCCAACGACATACAAGGAACTGCGTTCAATATCAGTTTCAGCGTCCTGTTGAAGTAACTATTGTAACCTATCAATTTGAGGATTAAAAGCCGATTTTACTAATATAACAGCAGGAAACGAAAAAAAGCGGACAAATTTCAACACCAATTTGAGGAGAAACAAGATTTCTGCATATAGCGGTGGGAAACGCTGGACTAGTTTGTGGATATGTGAGCTAGTTGTGGGCCAATGAATTTAGGAAAAGCTTGAACAGTATCAACAACAGCCCCAACATACTTACCAGTACGGATGCAAACAAACAAATGTTCGCAGCTACGTGGTTCATGAGTTGTCTTAGGACGGACAATGTCAATAGATTGTTTCAAAGGCACCCACCATCCATATAAATTAGTTTTGATATCCAAAGGTAACAATTTGAAGATGACTTGCATTCATGTGAAGATCATTATTTAGGTAATAAAATGTCTTGGGGAATCCCCACTTCACCTATAGTATCTAACAGTATTTAGAGAGACACATAAATCTTAGTAGTAGAATCAAGACGCCCTAGCATTATAATGATGCAATGTCACCGCTAGAGCAGCGTGTAACCACCTCAAGCGAGTAAATAAAAAGCCTTAAGCAAAGTAAGGTACATTTGGCCAGTACCTCCACTCTGTAAGATTTGAGCAATTGAGACAATTTCCACACAATTTCTTCATTTAATATGAAGTTGGATGATTACAAAAGCCAAATAGTGCACAACGTATACGCACGGGGTACCACCAACTTTGAAAGGAATGATAAAATGACGATTTGAAATTCTGGCAACTAGCGAAAACAACATTCAAGACTGTAATAATAATTGAGGTGAATATCAGGTCGAAATAATTGTAAAACAAACAACAGCAAACACAAAAGGACATTAATGGCCTAAAAGAAGTGAAACAGATTAAAAACAGCAAACTCCACAAGATGTCATGGCGACTATCGAGGAGGAGTGAGAGACAATGTGGAGACCTGTAAAGGACTTTCTAATTATCAACACGCAATATGGCGAAAATCTACAAATATGCGCAGATGAAAAGAACAAGGTGGATGGAGAGAAAAAGAACAGAACTCGAATTAAACAAAGCCTTCGAAAAAACGAAATTTTAACTTAAATGAAGAAAAATCGAAATATAGATTCCTCATAAGCAAAGTTACGTAACAGAAAGTATTATAAAGAATGAGTTAGTCAATTCGAAAGTGCAAAAAAAAATCTACATTTCAGTGAAGAAATAAGATCTACAGTGCAAATCGCTAGTAAATACAGCGACACTGCATCGAGTATGAAATCAAGGAACTACAAGTGTTTCCATGATATGCTTGAGAGGTATAAAAATATTTCCGAGCTCTATTTAAGAAGGCATTTCCCCCGATATTCACCTTGTCCCTTGAGGAAATTTCTAATTTTTGTCACTTCATATATTAACTAAATTTAGCCAGTGCGGTTAACTATTCCCCTCAGTGGACATGCATAGAAAGGCACCGTGAAGCTGCGACCTTTAAGCGAACGAGCATATTGGTGCATACTTGACTTGGATAAGAGGGAGAGTCTGGAATCGCGTGGAGAAATGAGAAATCATTATTTCAACACCTGTTTTATTGGATAGAATGAAGCAGCGCAGCTAGCCATCCATTTAATTGAGTAGGCGCGGAGCCCATAACTACTGTTAACCACAGGGTCTTCGGCATACAAAACGAGGTATATCAAAAGCACTCATAATAAGAGTGATTAATATAAAACTGGCAAATAAAAGCAAATCTGATCAAAAAGAGATTTACCGAAGTTCAAGATAACTTCCCATAAACTAAAAATGTTTGGGGATATTTCATGTCACAAATGAAACGCATTTTAAGATCAGTAAATTCACGGTTTATACGAAAAAAAAGAAAGAGGCAAGCAAAACAAAAATTGCTAATGAGATTAAGCGACTAGAGTACTGAAAGAAATAGAACAACTACGCACCCAAAACAATTCTTCTATGACAATGTCCATACTGCAAATTGCAAGAGCAACGGCTGAGGTAAAACACGTGCAAGCGCAAACCAGGTTAGCAAATTTATGACATAACAGTGCCACATCATCGCAATTTATCTAGATATCAAGTACAGTGAGTTGAACAGAATGGCCTGATCGATTAGATGACCTCAAGTATACTTTTATCAACACCAAACCTAATCCAAAGATATCGGTTGAAAAGAGTACTTTTAGTAGATTGATGTACTTTTAATAGCTTTTATGGTTTATTATAGGAAATCAAGAAATTTAAAGCTATTTTGTAAATTCACAGATAGGAGTAGCGACCGCCCGAAAACAGGTTTCAGAGAGCAATGATAAAATGACCGGAATTACGCCCCCGCAAAAGGCTTTGAGGGTGTGATCTTAATGGGACGCGTTGGATACTTCGCTTGTCCACATGGTGATATGATGATGAGTAATCGGATAATATGAAATAATATTGATGTAAAACACGGTGACAATAAATTGAAGTTACGAGATGAAATCAAGCAGCATGACTCAATATTCTAGTGGCAATTACACATTAAATACTGTATAAGTGCAGATTTGAATTGGAGTAACCACCCACTATTTCCAACTGCCATTTTAGCGTGCCGTTCCCGTTTCTCCTAACAAACACCTTAACAATCTATTGAGTTTTGCTGTGAAGATTGCTCGAAGTTCAAGAGCTAATAAGCCGACCTATCTAAAGTGACTGTTAATATGCTCATGCACAAGCATGATGAATGTGCATCAACGAAAGTAAACTCTAAGATCAATGAAAAGGAACATTAAGTGACACAAGATCTCGAAGACCTAGAATAGAGCAAGAGATAGCATAGGAAAAACGTTGAAAACGCCTCCACGATGATGAGTTAAATGGGAGAAACAAAGTGCGTTCAATGAGTTAGGCATCTAAAAAATTTAAAGGTTAGAGAAAGAAGCGGGGCGAATGGCAAGCAATTAGAAAATTAGCAAGCAAGTAAACGGCAAAATAACATTTACACACACACAACACATACCATGGACAACACTAAAAAAAAAAAAGAACAAGACAAATTTAAAAAATACAATATAAAGAAACATCAAAAATGGGCGATAGAAATACAATGCAATGCTTTATTATCCAACATACTACTAAGTCAATAAGTAGATTCTGCACATTTCAAATAGCTTAATTGGGTAATTATAGGACAAATTGCACAAAAAGCACTCCACATTTGAATGTTTAACGACTTCCTCCTAATCGCAATTCTCTAGAGGACAATATAAACAAGAAAACATCTATTTTTTAAATTAAGCGAGAAATGGAAATAGGGAAAGTAGAAGGTGCATCCTCATAAGGTTAGTATTCCAAATTCAAGGCAGTCGTCCTAGGAAATGAAGAGCAAATATTTTCATGATACTAACTTCAAAGATAAGCGTCACAAATAAGACGTCGAAGAGCGATCTCTATGGGATTTTTAAGCTACAAATTCTTCCTTCCAATCGACCTTTATACATAAACGGACTTCTTACATGACTTGCGAACGATAGTAGAAATAAGTCAGATCTTCCCTAAAAGGTTGGAGTTCCTGATTAATATATAATATCAATATATATTCACCAAAGCGGGAAAAAGCATTTCCCCTCCATTTGCAGAACGATATAAATTATGCATTAATGCACTGGCAAAATAAACTGTATAGTTATTTCAATTAACCACTATTCATTCCCTATTATTTTCTACCAGTAGTTTCATTTAACCTTGTTGCAATAACTACTACATCTGAAAATAAATAAAACCACATTCTACAAAAATTAAGTGCCTAAATGAAAATCTTTAAATATAGGTGAGGAGCCAAATAACATCTCTGAGATTATAAAAGTGGGGCAGATACCATCGTCCAACCTTAAAGGCTAATGCACATTAATGTTCTTATTAAGTCCATTTGATCACAAAAGGATTAATTAATGGTCATTATTACAAATAAAAGCATTAAACACACAGCGGTACAAACATTTATAGACTACAGTCACCGAATCGAGCAGAAGGAATAAAAATGAAGATTTCTTACTTAAAAAGTTGCAATTTAAAGAGATCATTTCTCTTAGAGATGTTTTCAAGACGGTAGCACTGATTTCAAGATAAACACCTGCTTCGGTCAGCCAAAAGAATAGAAGCATTTTCAGTAAATGTAACCATAACTGCTCATTTTGATAGAATAGATAATCAAAATTATATTGAAGGATTCATTAAATGAGGAGAGCCATGGACAAAAAATAGCCATACTACCATTTTTCAAGAAATGAAACGAACCAGGTTAATCTAAGGTTTTATATCAAAGTTGATAAGTCGGCACTAATCCTACATGAAGCAAGCATAGAGGCAAAAAACAACGGATAGAATACAAATCACTGAAACGTACATGTTGACGGTTTTGAGCAGAAAAAATAACACCTTCACTAGTGAGGTAATCTAAGAGGCTCAGTGCTCTCTGTCGCATTTCCGGACAAGTAAGAGCCTTCAACAAAATCGCCTGAACTTCAGCTGTTCGACCTTCATCAAGCATAGGCTGTATTCGCATGGCCAAAGCATCTACAGCTCTAGCTTCCTCTTCCTGGTCATCTTCGTAGTCTGCAGGAGGATCAATTGAGGAATTGGACATCGTAAGAAATTGCTTCTTACGTCTACGGGCTCGAGGATTCAATGATTTTGTTCTACGACGTCGGCATACCTAATATTAGAATAAGAGAATAAATTTAAACCGGCAATAAGACGTGCTACCAGCAACCACTGCAAGTTTTACACGACTATAATCACAAATCTAAATTATTTTAATCCAGATAGATCATTTAATTAATCAGAGTTCTGCGAACCCACCATTTATCACACTTTGTTCCAATTTACTCTTGTCAAAATGGTTTAACTAGCACATGTATAGAAGCTATTAAAGCTATAAAAAAAGTTCATAAAATAATGCTGAAATGTTTCTGATTCTACGACTTTGGATTTTTTTCTAAGACGAAGAGGTGTACAAGATGACAAAGCTCAAAGATTAGGAATTTATACTTGCTTCGGGATTATCGATTCCCACGTCACTACTGATAACCTAGCGGTTTTTTTCCGCGGCAAATCACTATCACTCTGACTCATCTGCTCCCTAGACATATCTAGAGAGCAGAAAGATGAAAAAGCGTTTAAGATATTAGTAGAAAAGATTTAATTGGGTAAAGTCCCCAAAAATAGAATGATCAGCCATCCAGTCGATAGACAATGGAAGATTTTAAGTTACGGTGAAGACAAAAATATGCTCAATAAGTTATACCCGATTTCGAGGTTGTGAAACCGCTATAGGCCAGAACTCATCGCTAGAGTGGTTATTATCGACTTTTTCAGGAAGATTGATAGAAGGCGAAGTGGATCCAGAGGAAGAAGAGGAAGAATAGTTAAGAGTTCGTCGCCGAAATGATCGCCGTTTGAGACCATTTACAGATCGATAACCCGTTGGTAAGGAGCCATGAGGTTTGATGAGTCGACGTCTTTGACGAGTACCAACCGAATCCTCTTCGCTGGATTCTCGTTTCGTCTTTGGGGAAAAAATATGAATTAAGCAAAGAGTATTTGTTTGAACAAACTAATCGAAAGTAACAAACAAAACAATAGATTATAATTCAGACAGAAAGGATTTGATAATGGGGTAAATACCATTTAACATTAGGAAACGGTTCTAATCAAACCAGATGAGTAAATATTTGTATTCAAATAGGAATAAAAACGAATAAAAAATGATTGGAATGATAATCTCTATTGCCTGATAGTGGTTTCCAATTTTTCAATTAGAAAACTCAGTTATTTTGTATAAGCTTCAAGGTGGGTTTCATTAAGTGATTATCTATTATAAGCAACCAATGCAAATTTTTTAGCTGAAATGTCATGAACAAGTCGATACAGTGGCATATAGACGAGAAGAAAGTAGGCAGCAGAGATACTACAAATTCAGAGAACGAAAAACGAATTAGAGTCTAGAGGATGGCCAGCGGTTAAGTATGTAAAAAAGCAATAGCAATCAAGATAGGGGTTGGACTAGCGCAAACCCCAACCCACTCTTTAAAGTCCACACTCAACTTAGCGTTGAATCTTGAGACATGTGATAAGGATGATGTAAAAGAATACAAATCTTCATTCCTGAAATTATTTACAAGAGCCTAGAAGACAGAAATATCTCATGTGCTATTAATATGTCAAAAATAAAAGAGGTTCCAGAAGTACCGATAATTTTCAAGAAAGATTGCATTTCACCTCCCTACCCATTAAAACTCATACACCTTTGTTTCAAAATCGTGTTTGCTGATCACTTTTCGTTAATGAAAAAGAATTAATGAAAGTAACTCTTAGATGCACTAATCAAAGAACATTGGGTAAAGGAAGACTTCCTTTAGCCAAACCAGTTCTATTCACTCTAGTTTTGGTAATCAATAGCGTTGGTAACTGGATCACGACGCATAGCCATGAAAAGGTCAAAAGTTCTATACTAAGCAAGACAATATACAGAGCTGTAGAAAAGTGGCATTATTCCTAATCATAATAAATTTGTGCTATATTCTAGCCCATCCCAGCAAAAGGCTGGAAGTTGTAACTCATTCTTCCTAGGTCAGAGGTTAGAATAAAACTAGCTCAACAGTCTTGATATTTATGCAATTGACTTGCCGGAGATCTCAAGAAAGATTGACAATCCGAACATTTAAAAATAAAACAGATTGAACGAATTATTTCAATAAACCCTCATGCCTTGCTTTACCCTCATAAGTGACACAAAGTGAATTTCTTAGCATCTCATGAAAAGCATTTCCACTAAATACCGGCTATTTGGAGAAGGGAAAAAAAGTGGAAACACTTTGTAAAAGGCTTGACACGGTGAAAAACGGGACTTCTATAAAAACGAGGGGAAAGAGATAGGTCACAAAAACAGATATTTCTAGCTATAAAATGAATATACAAAAAGTGAATGCTGGAGAGATTCATCTTTTGAGCACATTTCTAGAACGAATACATTTTTTTGGCGAAAATAACACTTCCATTATTACCGAATTGATAGAATAATATAATAGGAAAAATGTCGCAAAACCAAATAACCGTCAGCAACAACAAAGTGGATTCAAATAATCTAATATAAACTGTGTCTGTTTTAATTTTGGCAACGTAATAAACGTTGTAGTTTTTTTTCACATTTAATTGAAACAACTTGCATATGAACTGAACGTTACCTTATTAAACAATAATTGCCGTACGAACATGCTGCGTGAATGTTAGTAAGCTGTGTCGTTTAAGCTTTTTCATGTCGATATAGTTGAGTAATTAGAAATCAACAGAAGGCATATAAAGAACCAAGAAAAGAAGAGAATCCCCAAGTAGGTTGAAAGGAAGCACTAACCTTGAAGATGGGTTAATTCACTGCGCCTTTCTACTTTTATAATATAATAGAATGGTAGAAAGCGATTGTAAAAGAATGAAAGAAGATAGATGAATGGTATGGTCTGAGAGAAGGCAGAAATAGAAAATAATTATAGAGCTAATTAAGATTTACAGTTATTTTTTGGCGCAAAATCAGGAAAAAACATCGACAACAATTTGAGACTAGGAGAGGTTATACGGTCGGCAAAATAGAGAAGGGTCAATAAAACTCATTCATGTAAATGAGATATCGCGCACTGAGATAACGCGAATAGTCAAAAGATCAAAATAGGCGATACAATACATTAACCCAGGTTCCCTCCTGGACCAGTAGTAATTGCCAACTTTGTGCGCAGATGAATATAGAACTCATGAATTTTCTCCTGTAAACATACATATTAACTGTTACAAAATGGACACTAGCGACATCTAGAAATATAAGCACCAACCAATAAATCAAACAGATCTCAAAATCATTTTACATAAATAAGTTAGGAGGTCACGAAATCCATGGAGTTATGCGATTGACCAACGATACCAATTAAATGCGATCACCAAAACGGTGGAAAAAATGAGTTTCTCCAAAATGTTCCAGGATGTAATCGTTCTACCCAAAAAAATCATTAAAACTTCCACGGATGAGATTAAGGTTTTTACACAAATAAGGCGGAATAAGAGGGAGAAAGCGTATTTCAGATGGCTATAAAAATATTTTCAAGAACATTTGCATACTATTTATGCAGTAATTAAAGAGCTGGCCCTTAACAATGAATAGAAATATATTTACACATTTCCAGATAATGGTGATAGCACTTGACTTTTAAAATATTTTTCAGCAAAATACCAAGAGAATAATTAAAATGCTTAGTTTTTTTTTCGAACGCACAAATTTTCCAAAACTCACCACTGACAGAGGAGTAGTCCAGTGTACTCGTCGAAGACAGTCCATTATAGAAACACAGCTGTCCCAGGATAGCAACATCCTACTCGAATAAAGTTATTAATACTTGCTCTGAGGGGCTTAGAAAGGTTTTAAATACATGCACGAGGATGGGAATTAAATAGCAGCAAAAAAAAAAGATTTAGAAAATAGAAGAAAAAGGAAAGTCTGAAATAAAACCCTAGGGGAAATGATGTGTATTTAACAGTAGGTGTACAAAGTTGTCATTGACCAAAAGTAAAGATGCTGACAACAACCGCTTGACAAGTTGAAAGCAAAGTGAAAAAAAATTGATTTCGAAAGGCAGCCAGATAGGTTAAGATATATGCGGAAGCTTATTTGCATTAGCTTGAAATTTTTGACGAATAGAACAGAAAAATTCCATGTAAAATAGACGAACCATGACATAGGAAAAGATTACATAAAAAATAATCTTACGAACGACGAAAAGACAAAAGTTTTGCTTCAAGTATAATGGCAGACCAAAAGAAAACACTATAGACACTGTAGTTTTCGGGTCTTCGTAACAGAGCTATGATTAACCGTGAATAAGGTTTAGGTAAGAAAGCCCTCTCCCAATTTGCAACTAATAGATCAATACTAGTGATTGAAGAACGGGCATAGAAATCGCTCAACAGTGCTATCTCCAATATCCATTCCAAAACGCTTTTTCTTTTATACTCAAAGAACTTATTTTTCTACTCCACATAAACAAATAAGTGTTGACCAGGGTGCGCACATCTTAGAGAAAGAACTTGATTTATCCTGGATGTTCGAAAGAACAGCAAAGGATTGCTAAACAGATTCCTAATTATAAGTGTCAAGATGACTTTCAACGAGAATTTTAAGTGGTAGGACAAGATGGGGAAAAATACTAGAAGTGTTACTGCAGAAGACAAAAACTGCTAATTGTAATGAATAATTCAGTGCCAAATCAGTAGCAGAATGTTAACATAAACGTTCACAAACTACGTGATCTAAGCACACTAAAAACCCCACAACATTATCAAAAATACTGATTAAAACTGATCAAGAGGGAACGAGATTCCATTTGGTTAACAAAACGGTACTTCACTACTCAAGATGAGTGCTGAAAATACCACCAATTAACAGGCAGTAAACATTAACTAGTGCTTGAAGAGTGACTACGTTACTTTCTTGCAACTCCATACACAACTGAATAGTTACGAAACCAAAACGAGGTAAAACGGAAGTAAAACAGATGGCCAATTGATAATAAAACGTCAATGGCATCCAATTAATAGACGTTTGACTGCTTTTAGCATTTTCGCACCACATTCAAATGCTAATCGAACCTAGGACAGAGAGCAAAAGCTACGGTAGAATTGACAAAATAAGCCAAATTCGACATGAAACGGCTAAATCAGGCTACCCTCCAAGGAAGAGTAAAAATCCAGCCATATACGCAGATAGTGGCCACAGTCTTATGTGATAGTTAGAAGGACGAAATATACCTAGATTTCCTATTTAAAAAAATTGCTCTGTTTAGTAAACCACTTAGGAAAGCATGTGAATACGACGCTTCCAAAACGAAAAAGTCGACAACATTCCATCTAACAACAATCTAAGCTAAACTTTGAAAAAATGCAATGTATTCAGACGGCCCTTCTTTTCAGAGCCAAAATATTCTGAATTCTCAATTACCAACAAACATTTTGATACTAGTTTGTATATCTTCGTTAGATCAGGTGAAAGAAAATGAACTCGATCAAAATTGGAGAAAATATGGTTCAATAGGAATATCAAAAACCTACCCACAAGAACAAATTGTAAATTGATTTGCAATTCAAGAATGAAAATGAGTGAATTAGAGAGAAGCAATTTAGATCAGTGAAAACGTGATTTAATCTAGAAGGAATGAGTTTAGAATTTGAGCGTTCATTCGCAAGGAAGTCTCCAATCAAAACGCAATCGATGAATTAGGATAAAGATAAAACTTTACTTTAAAAAGTCAAACTTAAGAATAAGACGATGACTCAAAAACAGCACAAATCAAACACGAAAATTAA
This sequence comes from Hymenolepis microstoma, assembly GCA_000469805.3. Taxonomy (NCBI): domain Eukaryota; kingdom Metazoa; phylum Platyhelminthes; class Cestoda; order Cyclophyllidea; family Hymenolepididae; genus Hymenolepis; species Hymenolepis microstoma. Next base: position 22,884,645 of record LR215993.1, on the reverse strand, counting down.
AATAATATTTGACCAAAACAAACTGTTATAAAAAGTCGAAAACTCTTGAGTATGGATAGAGGTTCACGATTTTTATTAAGCATTCCATACTCAAACACCTCCAATATAAATTAGGGAGGCGTCCAAACTAACCAAAATAAGAGAAAAGAAAGCGTTAACAAGATATTCCAACCAAAATATTTAACGACTATAACGCAATATGAAAACATCAAAAAACCTTTAAAAGAGATTTGTGGAACAACAAAAAATAGAAGCAAGTGCGAATGTCATTGAAATATATATAATTTCTCGAATGGTCCAATCATTGCAGGAGTAAGTGCAAATGAAAGGAATATAGAATACAGGCGAACAAATTGACAAAATGGTATTGATGCTTAAAAAGAAAATTTAAATAATAAATTCAAAACGGTAACTTTCAAAGAGTTTGAAATATATCTGTTTAGCAGTGTGTAAATTTCGAAAATTAGCAGCTATCTATAACTTACTGAATGTCTAGAAGGGGATCGATGAAAAGATGAGTTCCGTGAAAGAGCCTGTTTTTGACACGACCGGCAAAGTTCGCTCCGTTTAGCCGTATATAGACATAGAGGCTCACTAGGTGACAAGGTAATAACTGCAGGAGGCTCAACTACGCTCTTATGATAAAACATGGCAGAGTTAGGAAAAACAGGCTGTGAATATTCAGCTTGCGGTCCGCGAACACTAGTGAGAGTTTCATACACAATAGTGGGATAGCTTGAGTGATTACAAGGAGATGAAGTATATTTATAAGAAGGCATCTGGGGTTCTGAGATTATGGGCTGTAGAAGAGGAGGGGAAATCGTGGAATCAAAAATTTGATTACAAGCGGAGCTAGTATTACAAGAAATCGATGTAATACGACCACTTCGTCTTGCAATGCGTCTAGGCACAGAAGGTGGATTAAGAGTAGGAAGGGAAGGAGAATATGAGCCGGGCTGAATGGATGAATTGGTAAGACGGTAAGGGAAAGTAAGGAATCCGTTATTAGAGCTCTCGTTCGAAGTAATGGGTACAAGAAGACGAGAGGGCAGCTCTTCACTAGGAAACGAATGAATATTGGATGTCGATGATGTGGAACTGCCAATGTATGGAACACCCTTGGGTGGATTTGAGGTCTGAGCTAAAAAGTTTGAACGCAAAGAGGCTATCTTCTGTCGGTGTATAAAAGCCTCAGAAGCCACTGTTGTGGGAGGCCGCATTTGATTATAATTCTGCCTTGATTTATCGCCATGCATTGTCCGCTATTATAATCATTAAATAAATTTAAAAAACTCGGCTCTAAAATAACCAAAAGCAACAGATCATGTTGAAAATCTGGAATGAATAAAATACAATAATAATTTATGAAAAAAAATGTGAGTTCAACGCTCATGTTGACGTACCACAATAAACGCAAAGCGCATCACGCAGAAAATACAGGGGATGCTCTCAAAATAAGAGCAAGTATTTTTGCTTATTTAAACAAAAATATTTCAATGAACATAAACCTAAATACTGGCGTTATAAAATATTTATTGTGAATATTTTAATATACATCGAATCTACGTTAGTTGTTATTTGGATTTTCATTCGTTTGCTGAAATTGACAACGGCTTCCAATAACCGCTTCCTTTCAGATATTAAGCCTCGAATTTGCTAATTATGAAATTAATATGTGCCATTGTGCGACAGGTGACTTGATAAGAGTATAAAGATTAATTTCCCCAATCAAAGAGGCTTAATATCTGAAAGGAAGCGGTTATCGGAAGCCGTTGTCAATTTCAGCAAACGAATGAAAATCCAAATAACAACTAACGTAGATTCGATGTATATTAAAATATTCACAATAAATATTTTATAACGCCAGTATTTAGGTTTATGTTCATTGAAATATTTTTGTTTAAATAAGCAAAAATACTTGCTCTTATTTTGAGAGCATCCCCTGTATTTTCTGCGTGATGCGCTTTGCGTTTATTGTGGTACGTCAACATGAGCGTTGAACTCACATTTTTTTTCATAAATTATTATTGTATTTTATTCATTCCAGATTTTCAACATGATCTGTTGCTTTTGGTTATTTTAGAGCCGAGTTTTTTAAATTTATTTAATGATTATAATAGCGGACAATGCATGGCGATAAATCAAGGCAGAATTATAATCAAATGCGGCCTCCCACAACAGTGGCTTCTGAGGCTTTTATACACCGACAGAAGATAGCCTCTTTGCGTTCAAACTTTTTAGCTCAGACCTCAAATCCACCCAAGGGTGTTCCATACATTGGCAGTTCCACATCATCGACATCCAATATTCATTCGTTTCCTAGTGAAGAGCTGCCCTCTCGTCTTCTTGTACCCATTACTTCGAACGAGAGCTCTAATAACGGATTCCTTACTTTCCCTTACCGTCTTACCAATTCATCCATTCAGCCCGGCTCATATTCTCCTTCCCTTCCTACTCTTAATCCACCTTCTGTGCCTAGACGCATTGCAAGACGAAGTGGTCGTATTACATCGATTTCTTGTAATACTAGCTCCGCTTGTAATCAAATTTTTGATTCCACGATTTCCCCTCCTCTTCTACAGCCCATAATCTCAGAACCCCAGATGCCTTCTTATAAATATACTTCATCTCCTTGTAATCACTCAAGCTATCCCACTATTGTGTATGAAACTCTCACTAGTGTTCGCGGACCGCAAGCTGAATATTCACAGCCTGTTTTTCCTAACTCTGCCATGTTTTATCATAAGAGCGTAGTTGAGCCTCCTGCAGTTATTACCTTGTCACCTAGTGAGCCTCTATGTCTATATACGGCTAAACGGAGCGAACTTTGCCGGTCGTGTCAAAAACAGGCTCTTTCACGGAACTCATCTTTTCATCGATCCCCTTCTAGACATTCAGTAAGTTATAGATAGCTGCTAATTTTCGAAATTTACACACTGCTAAACAGATATATTTCAAACTCTTTGAAAGTTACCGTTTTGAATTTATTATTTAAATTTTCTTTTTAAGCATCAATACCATTTTGTCAATTTGTTCGCCTGTATTCTATATTCCTTTCATTTGCACTTACTCCTGCAATGATTGGACCATTCGAGAAATTATATATATTTCAATGACATTCGCACTTGCTTCTATTTTTTGTTGTTCCACAAATCTCTTTTAAAGGTTTTTTGATGTTTTCATATTGCGTTATAGTCGTTAAATATTTTGGTTGGAATATCTTGTTAACGCTTTCTTTTCTCTTATTTTGGTTAGTTTGGACGCCTCCCTAATTTATATTGGAGGTGTTTGAGTATGGAATGCTTAATAAAAATCGTGAACCTCTATCCATACTCAAGAGTTTTCGACTTTTTATAACAGTTTGTTTTGGTCAAATATTATTTTAATTTTCGTGTTTGATTTGTGCTGTTTTTGAGTCATCGTCTTATTCTTAAGTTTGACTTTTTAAAGTAAAGTTTTATCTTTATCCTAATTCATCGATTGCGTTTTGATTGGAGACTTCCTTGCGAATGAACGCTCAAATTCTAAACTCATTCCTTCTAGATTAAATCACGTTTTCACTGATCTAAATTGCTTCTCTCTAATTCACTCATTTTCATTCTTGAATTGCAAATCAATTTACAATTTGTTCTTGTGGGTAGGTTTTTGATATTCCTATTGAACCATATTTTCTCCAATTTTGATCGAGTTCATTTTCTTTCACCTGATCTAACGAAGATATACAAACTAGTATCAAAATGTTTGTTGGTAATTGAGAATTCAGAATATTTTGGCTCTGAAAAGAAGGGCCGTCTGAATACATTGCATTTTTTCAAAGTTTAGCTTAGATTGTTGTTAGATGGAATGTTGTCGACTTTTTCGTTTTGGAAGCGTCGTATTCACATGCTTTCCTAAGTGGTTTACTAAACAGAGCAATTTTTTTAAATAGGAAATCTAGGTATATTTCGTCCTTCTAACTATCACATAAGACTGTGGCCACTATCTGCGTATATGGCTGGATTTTTACTCTTCCTTGGAGGGTAGCCTGATTTAGCCGTTTCATGTCGAATTTGGCTTATTTTGTCAATTCTACCGTAGCTTTTGCTCTCTGTCCTAGGTTCGATTAGCATTTGAATGTGGTGCGAAAATGCTAAAAGCAGTCAAACGTCTATTAATTGGATGCCATTGACGTTTTATTATCAATTGGCCATCTGTTTTACTTCCGTTTTACCTCGTTTTGGTTTCGTAACTATTCAGTTGTGTATGGAGTTGCAAGAAAGTAACGTAGTCACTCTTCAAGCACTAGTTAATGTTTACTGCCTGTTAATTGGTGGTATTTTCAGCACTCATCTTGAGTAGTGAAGTACCGTTTTGTTAACCAAATGGAATCTCGTTCCCTCTTGATCAGTTTTAATCAGTATTTTTGATAATGTTGTGGGGTTTTTAGTGTGCTTAGATCACGTAGTTTGTGAACGTTTATGTTAACATTCTGCTACTGATTTGGCACTGAATTATTCATTACAATTAGCAGTTTTTGTCTTCTGCAGTAACACTTCTAGTATTTTTCCCCATCTTGTCCTACCACTTAAAATTCTCGTTGAAAGTCATCTTGACACTTATAATTAGGAATCTGTTTAGCAATCCTTTGCTGTTCTTTCGAACATCCAGGATAAATCAAGTTCTTTCTCTAAGATGTGCGCACCCTGGTCAACACTTATTTGTTTATGTGGAGTAGAAAAATAAGTTCTTTGAGTATAAAAGAAAAAGCGTTTTGGAATGGATATTGGAGATAGCACTGTTGAGCGATTTCTATGCCCGTTCTTCAATCACTAGTATTGATCTATTAGTTGCAAATTGGGAGAGGGCTTTCTTACCTAAACCTTATTCACGGTTAATCATAGCTCTGTTACGAAGACCCGAAAACTACAGTGTCTATAGTGTTTTCTTTTGGTCTGCCATTATACTTGAAGCAAAACTTTTGTCTTTTCGTCGTTCGTAAGATTATTTTTTATGTAATCTTTTCCTATGTCATGGTTCGTCTATTTTACATGGAATTTTTCTGTTCTATTCGTCAAAAATTTCAAGCTAATGCAAATAAGCTTCCGCATATATCTTAACCTATCTGGCTGCCTTTCGAAATCAATTTTTTTTCACTTTGCTTTCAACTTGTCAAGCGGTTGTTGTCAGCATCTTTACTTTTGGTCAATGACAACTTTGTACACCTACTGTTAAATACACATCATTTCCCCTAGGGTTTTATTTCAGACTTTCCTTTTTCTTCTATTTTCTAAATCTTTTTTTTTTGCTGCTATTTAATTCCCATCCTCGTGCATGTATTTAAAACCTTTCTAAGCCCCTCAGAGCAAGTATTAATAACTTTATTCGAGTAGGATGTTGCTATCCTGGGACAGCTGTGTTTCTATAATGGACTGTCTTCGACGAGTACACTGGACTACTCCTCTGTCAGTGGTGAGTTTTGGAAAATTTGTGCGTTCGAAAAAAAAACTAAGCATTTTAATTATTCTCTTGGTATTTTGCTGAAAAATATTTTAAAAGTCAAGTGCTATCACCATTATCTGGAAATGTGTAAATATATTTCTATTCATTGTTAAGGGCCAGCTCTTTAATTACTGCATAAATAGTATGCAAATGTTCTTGAAAATATTTTTATAGCCATCTGAAATACGCTTTCTCCCTCTTATTCCGCCTTATTTGTGTAAAAACCTTAATCTCATCCGTGGAAGTTTTAATGATTTTTTTGGGTAGAACGATTACATCCTGGAACATTTTGGAGAAACTCATTTTTTCCACCGTTTTGGTGATCGCATTTAATTGGTATCGTTGGTCAATCGCATAACTCCATGGATTTCGTGACCTCCTAACTTATTTATGTAAAATGATTTTGAGATCTGTTTGATTTATTGGTTGGTGCTTATATTTCTAGATGTCGCTAGTGTCCATTTTGTAACAGTTAATATGTATGTTTACAGGAGAAAATTCATGAGTTCTATATTCATCTGCGCACAAAGTTGGCAATTACTACTGGTCCAGGAGGGAACCTGGGTTAATGTATTGTATCGCCTATTTTGATCTTTTGACTATTCGCGTTATCTCAGTGCGCGATATCTCATTTACATGAATGAGTTTTATTGACCCTTCTCTATTTTGCCGACCGTATAACCTCTCCTAGTCTCAAATTGTTGTCGATGTTTTTTCCTGATTTTGCGCCAAAAAATAACTGTAAATCTTAATTAGCTCTATAATTATTTTCTATTTCTGCCTTCTCTCAGACCATACCATTAATCTATCTTCTTTCATTCTTTTACAATCGCTTTCTACCATTCTATTATATTATAAAAGTAGAAAGGCGCAGTGAATTAACCCATCTTCAAGGTTAGTGCTTCCTTTCAACCTACTTGGGGATTCTCTTCTTTTCTTGGTTCTTTATATGCCTTCTGTTGATTTCTAATTACTCAACTATATCGACATGAAAAAGCTTAAACGACACAGCTTACTAACATTCACGCAGCATGTTCGTACGGCAATTATTGTTTAATAAGGTAACGTTCAGTTCATATGCAAGTTGTTTCAATTAAATGTGAAAAAAAACTACAACGTTTATTACGTTGCCAAAATTAAAACAGACACAGTTTATATTAGATTATTTGAATCCACTTTGTTGTTGCTGACGGTTATTTGGTTTTGCGACATTTTTCCTATTATATTATTCTATCAATTCGGTAATAATGGAAGTGTTATTTTCGCCAAAAAAATGTATTCGTTCTAGAAATGTGCTCAAAAGATGAATCTCTCCAGCATTCACTTTTTGTATATTCATTTTATAGCTAGAAATATCTGTTTTTGTGACCTATCTCTTTCCCCTCGTTTTTATAGAAGTCCCGTTTTTCACCGTGTCAAGCCTTTTACAAAGTGTTTCCACTTTTTTTCCCTTCTCCAAATAGCCGGTATTTAGTGGAAATGCTTTTCATGAGATGCTAAGAAATTCACTTTGTGTCACTTATGAGGGTAAAGCAAGGCATGAGGGTTTATTGAAATAATTCGTTCAATCTGTTTTATTTTTAAATGTTCGGATTGTCAATCTTTCTTGAGATCTCCGGCAAGTCAATTGCATAAATATCAAGACTGTTGAGCTAGTTTTATTCTAACCTCTGACCTAGGAAGAATGAGTTACAACTTCCAGCCTTTTGCTGGGATGGGCTAGAATATAGCACAAATTTATTATGATTAGGAATAATGCCACTTTTCTACAGCTCTGTATATTGTCTTGCTTAGTATAGAACTTTTGACCTTTTCATGGCTATGCGTCGTGATCCAGTTACCAACGCTATTGATTACCAAAACTAGAGTGAATAGAACTGGTTTGGCTAAAGGAAGTCTTCCTTTACCCAATGTTCTTTGATTAGTGCATCTAAGAGTTACTTTCATTAATTCTTTTTCATTAACGAAAAGTGATCAGCAAACACGATTTTGAAACAAAGGTGTATGAGTTTTAATGGGTAGGGAGGTGAAATGCAATCTTTCTTGAAAATTATCGGTACTTCTGGAACCTCTTTTATTTTTGACATATTAATAGCACATGAGATATTTCTGTCTTCTAGGCTCTTGTAAATAATTTCAGGAATGAAGATTTGTATTCTTTTACATCATCCTTATCACATGTCTCAAGATTCAACGCTAAGTTGAGTGTGGACTTTAAAGAGTGGGTTGGGGTTTGCGCTAGTCCAACCCCTATCTTGATTGCTATTGCTTTTTTACATACTTAACCGCTGGCCATCCTCTAGACTCTAATTCGTTTTTCGTTCTCTGAATTTGTAGTATCTCTGCTGCCTACTTTCTTCTCGTCTATATGCCACTGTATCGACTTGTTCATGACATTTCAGCTAAAAAATTTGCATTGGTTGCTTATAATAGATAATCACTTAATGAAACCCACCTTGAAGCTTATACAAAATAACTGAGTTTTCTAATTGAAAAATTGGAAACCACTATCAGGCAATAGAGATTATCATTCCAATCATTTTTTATTCGTTTTTATTCCTATTTGAATACAAATATTTACTCATCTGGTTTGATTAGAACCGTTTCCTAATGTTAAATGGTATTTACCCCATTATCAAATCCTTTCTGTCTGAATTATAATCTATTGTTTTGTTTGTTACTTTCGATTAGTTTGTTCAAACAAATACTCTTTGCTTAATTCATATTTTTTCCCCAAAGACGAAACGAGAATCCAGCGAAGAGGATTCGGTTGGTACTCGTCAAAGACGTCGACTCATCAAACCTCATGGCTCCTTACCAACGGGTTATCGATCTGTAAATGGTCTCAAACGGCGATCATTTCGGCGACGAACTCTTAACTATTCTTCCTCTTCTTCCTCTGGATCCACTTCGCCTTCTATCAATCTTCCTGAAAAAGTCGATAATAACCACTCTAGCGATGAGTTCTGGCCTATAGCGGTTTCACAACCTCGAAATCGGGTATAACTTATTGAGCATATTTTTGTCTTCACCGTAACTTAAAATCTTCCATTGTCTATCGACTGGATGGCTGATCATTCTATTTTTGGGGACTTTACCCAATTAAATCTTTTCTACTAATATCTTAAACGCTTTTTCATCTTTCTGCTCTCTAGATATGTCTAGGGAGCAGATGAGTCAGAGTGATAGTGATTTGCCGCGGAAAAAAACCGCTAGGTTATCAGTAGTGACGTGGGAATCGATAATCCCGAAGCAAGTATAAATTCCTAATCTTTGAGCTTTGTCATCTTGTACACCTCTTCGTCTTAGAAAAAAATCCAAAGTCGTAGAATCAGAAACATTTCAGCATTATTTTATGAACTTTTTTTATAGCTTTAATAGCTTCTATACATGTGCTAGTTAAACCATTTTGACAAGAGTAAATTGGAACAAAGTGTGATAAATGGTGGGTTCGCAGAACTCTGATTAATTAAATGATCTATCTGGATTAAAATAATTTAGATTTGTGATTATAGTCGTGTAAAACTTGCAGTGGTTGCTGGTAGCACGTCTTATTGCCGGTTTAAATTTATTCTCTTATTCTAATATTAGGTATGCCGACGTCGTAGAACAAAATCATTGAATCCTCGAGCCCGTAGACGTAAGAAGCAATTTCTTACGATGTCCAATTCCTCAATTGATCCTCCTGCAGACTACGAAGATGACCAGGAAGAGGAAGCTAGAGCTGTAGATGCTTTGGCCATGCGAATACAGCCTATGCTTGATGAAGGTCGAACAGCTGAAGTTCAGGCGATTTTGTTGAAGGCTCTTACTTGTCCGGAAATGCGACAGAGAGCACTGAGCCTCTTAGATTACCTCACTAGTGAAGGTGTTATTTTTTCTGCTCAAAACCGTCAACATGTACGTTTCAGTGATTTGTATTCTATCCGTTGTTTTTTGCCTCTATGCTTGCTTCATGTAGGATTAGTGCCGACTTATCAACTTTGATATAAAACCTTAGATTAACCTGGTTCGTTTCATTTCTTGAAAAATGGTAGTATGGCTATTTTTTGTCCATGGCTCTCCTCATTTAATGAATCCTTCAATATAATTTTGATTATCTATTCTATCAAAATGAGCAGTTATGGTTACATTTACTGAAAATGCTTCTATTCTTTTGGCTGACCGAAGCAGGTGTTTATCTTGAAATCAGTGCTACCGTCTTGAAAACATCTCTAAGAGAAATGATCTCTTTAAATTGCAACTTTTTAAGTAAGAAATCTTCATTTTTATTCCTTCTGCTCGATTCGGTGACTGTAGTCTATAAATGTTTGTACCGCTGTGTGTTTAATGCTTTTATTTGTAATAATGACCATTAATTAATCCTTTTGTGATCAAATGGACTTAATAAGAACATTAATGTGCATTAGCCTTTAAGGTTGGACGATGGTATCTGCCCCACTTTTATAATCTCAGAGATGTTATTTGGCTCCTCACCTATATTTAAAGATTTTCATTTAGGCACTTAATTTTTGTAGAATGTGGTTTTATTTATTTTCAGATGTAGTAGTTATTGCAACAAGGTTAAATGAAACTACTGGTAGAAAATAATAGGGAATGAATAGTGGTTAATTGAAATAACTATACAGTTTATTTTGCCAGTGCATTAATGCATAATTTATATCGTTCTGCAAATGGAGGGGAAATGCTTTTTCCCGCTTTGGTGAATATATATTGATATTATATATTAATCAGGAACTCCAACCTTTTAGGGAAGATCTGACTTATTTCTACTATCGTTCGCAAGTCATGTAAGAAGTCCGTTTATGTATAAAGGTCGATTGGAAGGAAGAATTTGTAGCTTAAAAATCCCATAGAGATCGCTCTTCGACGTCTTATTTGTGACGCTTATCTTTGAAGTTAGTATCATGAAAATATTTGCTCTTCATTTCCTAGGACGACTGCCTTGAATTTGGAATACTAACCTTATGAGGATGCACCTTCTACTTTCCCTATTTCCATTTCTCGCTTAATTTAAAAAATAGATGTTTTCTTGTTTATATTGTCCTCTAGAGAATTGCGATTAGGAGGAAGTCGTTAAACATTCAAATGTGGAGTGCTTTTTGTGCAATTTGTCCTATAATTACCCAATTAAGCTATTTGAAATGTGCAGAATCTACTTATTGACTTAGTAGTATGTTGGATAATAAAGCATTGCATTGTATTTCTATCGCCCATTTTTGATGTTTCTTTATATTGTATTTTTTAAATTTGTCTTGTTCTTTTTTTTTTTTAGTGTTGTCCATGGTATGTGTTGTGTGTGTGTAAATGTTATTTTGCCGTTTACTTGCTTGCTAATTTTCTAATTGCTTGCCATTCGCCCCGCTTCTTTCTCTAACATTTAAATTTTTTAGATGCTTAACTCATTGAGCGCACTTTGCTTCTCCCATTTAACTCATCATCGTGGAGGCGTTTTCAACGTTGTTCCTATGCTATCTCTTGCTCTATTCTAGATCTTCGAGATCTTGTGTCACTTAATGTTCCTTTTCATCGATCTTAGAGTTTACTTTCGTTGATGCGCATTCATCATGCTTGTGCATGAGCATATTAACAGTCACTTTAGATAGGTCGGCTTATTAGCTCTTGAACTTCGAGCAATCTTCACAGCAAAACTCAATAGATTGTTAAGGTGTTTGTTAGGAGAAACGGGAACGGCACGCTAAAATGGCAGTTGGAAATAGTGGGTGGTTACTCCAATTCAAATCTGCACTTATACAGTATTTAATGTGTAATTGCCACTAGAATATTGAGTCATGCTGCTTGATTTCATCTCGTAACTTCAATTTATTGTCACCGTGTTTTACATCAATATTATTTCATATTATCCGATTACTCATCATCATATCACCATGTGGACAAGCGAAGTATCCAACGCGTCCCATTAAGATCACACCCTCAAAGCCTTTTGCGGGGGCGTAATTCCGGTCATTTTATCATTGCTCTCTGAAACCTGTTTCCGGGCGGTCGCTACTCCTATCTGTGAATTTACAAAATAGCTTTAAATTTCTTGATTTCCTATAATAAACCATAAAAGCTATTAAAAGTACATCAATCTACTAAAAGTACTCTTTTCAACCGATATCTTTGGATTAGGTTTGGTGTTGATAAAAGTATACTTGAGGTCATCTAATCGATCAGGCCATTCTGTTCAACTCACTGTACTTGATATCTAGATAAATTGCGATGATGTGGCACTGTTATGTCATAAATTTGCTAACCTGGTTTGCGCTTGCACGTGTTTTACCTCAGCCGTTGCTCTTGCAATTTGCAGTATGGACATTGTCATAGAAGAATTGTTTTGGGTGCGTAGTTGTTCTATTTCTTTCAGTACTCTAGTCGCTTAATCTCATTAGCAATTTTTGTTTTGCTTGCCTCTTTCTTTTTTTTCGTATAAACCGTGAATTTACTGATCTTAAAATGCGTTTCATTTGTGACATGAAATATCCCCAAACATTTTTAGTTTATGGGAAGTTATCTTGAACTTCGGTAAATCTCTTTTTGATCAGATTTGCTTTTATTTGCCAGTTTTATATTAATCACTCTTATTATGAGTGCTTTTGATATACCTCGTTTTGTATGCCGAAGACCCTGTGGTTAACAGTAGTTATGGACTCCGCGCCTATTCAATTAAATGGATGGCTAGCTGCGCTGCTTCATTCTATCCAATAAAACAGGTGTTGAAATAATGATTTCTCATTTCTCCACGCGATTCCAGACTCTCCCTCTTATCCAAGTCAAGTATGCACCAATATGCTCGTTCGCTTAAAGGTCGCAGCTTCACGGTGCCTTTCTATGCATGTCCACTGAGGGGAATAGTTAACCGCACTGGCTAAATTTAGTTAATATATGAAGTGACAAAAATTAGAAATTTCCTCAAGGGACAAGGTGAATATCGGGGGAAATGCCTTCTTAAATAGAGCTCGGAAATATTTTTATACCTCTCAAGCATATCATGGAAACACTTGTAGTTCCTTGATTTCATACTCGATGCAGTGTCGCTGTATTTACTAGCGATTTGCACTGTAGATCTTATTTCTTCACTGAAATGTAGATTTTTTTTTGCACTTTCGAATTGACTAACTCATTCTTTATAATACTTTCTGTTACGTAACTTTGCTTATGAGGAATCTATATTTCGATTTTTCTTCATTTAAGTTAAAATTTCGTTTTTTCGAAGGCTTTGTTTAATTCGAGTTCTGTTCTTTTTCTCTCCATCCACCTTGTTCTTTTCATCTGCGCATATTTGTAGATTTTCGCCATATTGCGTGTTGATAATTAGAAAGTCCTTTACAGGTCTCCACATTGTCTCTCACTCCTCCTCGATAGTCGCCATGACATCTTGTGGAGTTTGCTGTTTTTAATCTGTTTCACTTCTTTTAGGCCATTAATGTCCTTTTGTGTTTGCTGTTGTTTGTTTTACAATTATTTCGACCTGATATTCACCTCAATTATTATTACAGTCTTGAATGTTGTTTTCGCTAGTTGCCAGAATTTCAAATCGTCATTTTATCATTCCTTTCAAAGTTGGTGGTACCCCGTGCGTATACGTTGTGCACTATTTGGCTTTTGTAATCATCCAACTTCATATTAAATGAAGAAATTGTGTGGAAATTGTCTCAATTGCTCAAATCTTACAGAGTGGAGGTACTGGCCAAATGTACCTTACTTTGCTTAAGGCTTTTTATTTACTCGCTTGAGGTGGTTACACGCTGCTCTAGCGGTGACATTGCATCATTATAATGCTAGGGCGTCTTGATTCTACTACTAAGATTTATGTGTCTCTCTAAATACTGTTAGATACTATAGGTGAAGTGGGGATTCCCCAAGACATTTTATTACCTAAATAATGATCTTCACATGAATGCAAGTCATCTTCAAATTGTTACCTTTGGATATCAAAACTAATTTATATGGATGGTGGGTGCCTTTGAAACAATCTATTGACATTGTCCGTCCTAAGACAACTCATGAACCACGTAGCTGCGAACATTTGTTTGTTTGCATCCGTACTGGTAAGTATGTTGGGGCTGTTGTTGATACTGTTCAAGCTTTTCCTAAATTCATTGGCCCACAACTAGCTCACATATCCACAAACTAGTCCAGCGTTTCCCACCGCTATATGCAGAAATCTTGTTTCTCCTCAAATTGGTGTTGAAATTTGTCCGCTTTTTTTCGTTTCCTGCTGTTATATTAGTAAAATCGGCTTTTAATCCTCAAATTGATAGGTTACAATAGTTACTTCAACAGGACGCTGAAACTGATATTGAACGCAGTTCCTTGTATGTCGTTGGCTTAGCGACCAATGATGCGGAGGTTAATGGTGTTTCATTATTTATCCTTTGTGTAAGTGACGTGTGTTCTTTTTTGAAAAAAATCTCCGCTTCAACGATCTTCTCAATTAATTGGCGTACAATTTTAGATATAGCTGTAGATATTCTGGCAATATTGTTCCCTATTGTCTCTTAATGAAATAATTAGCAGCTCAGTGAAGAATTTGCATTAATTTATTTAAGCACTTATCTAGGAGATTTGTGTTTTTTAGTACACTTATCATTCAGATTCACATGCCAATAATTGCTCTACTTAGGTAATGTCGTCTAATGTTGAATCGACTTTGGGAAATTTCTCCTCGGTTTGCCTGAATCAAGTTTGTAAGTTGGAAAGCGGAAAGTAGGGGAAAGCAGTTCTTGAGGCCTCATTCGAACCAACTTATTTTGACTTTTCACTGGTTTGTCGCTTCCAGTTGGAACATATCTTTTATCCCTTATAGCAATTTAAACCTTCTATATGTATAAATGAATGAGATTATTTGTCGTAAGGATGGTAGCTCTAATACGGTTTCTTTTGTCTCACTCGATCGCTATTTTGGGATTTCATTTTGGGGTATCATTCGTTTATTTGATTTCCTTGCCTAACAATGGACATGAACCAGCCTTAAAACACGGGTCTTTGCAGGGATAGAAAGATACCGTCAGTTCTTCTAACGGACTATCTCTTGCTAGAATTTCATGGTTGGTCTTCTGATCGAAGCTATTTCATCACTATCAACCAATCCTTCACTCCACGACCTTCAACAAACAGGCTTCTTTTGCATTGTGTCTCACTCTTGTTAAATAGGAGTTAATACCAAATCATAAGTGGAATATGAAGCTACTGAAACCCATTCTAAGTTTTTAGTTAAATTATCATTTTTGTAATAAAGCCCTGGGCTGTAGAACTACTGGAAGTGCATACCAGCTTCTAAAAAGGCGGCATGTTTTGTATTTTAGCGGCTCAAATAAATCGCATTTGCTTTACTATTGCATGAGAGGAGAGAGAGAGAGAGAGAGAGAAAGTAATAGCAAGCTGGCTTGCTTTGGCAACTAAATCCCCAGAGGAGTATTTGGGCGTGACCTAGTTAACTCATTCACTAAGTCGTCTTTCCTCTCTGGAGTGATCGTTTAGTTTATTAGATCTTTTCTCACCTTAAAATCTCCCATTTTTAGATAATAATTTACCAGAAAGTCCTCCCTAACAACATGAAGCTTCAAATAAATTTCTCACTGAAAACTTCTAGTTATTGCCACCTCTGTGTTGTTTTGATACTGAGAGATAAAAAAAGGCAAAAAAATTACCGATATTTTGAATGTAATGTAGAAGTCTGGTTTTTTGGCTAAGAATTTGCATAATTAGTTTCGGTTACGAAAGGGTGCTTGTCAAATGCGTTCTCTTTTATTGTCTCAATCTAAGTATTTCCTCCCGGGGGCGTCCTCGGTCTCCCCAGCGACTTGTTCTTTCTCCTCAGGAGCCTCTTCGGTCTCCTCAGGGTCCTTTTATAATAAACAGAAATATAAACATTCCACAAAGATATATACTTATGCAACAACACACAATTACTTATTCGTTCAAAAATTCGGTAACAGATTACCAGTGATGCGGCATATAACGTAATAGACAATGAAATTAAAAGGTAAATTATTATATCTGTCTAGTCAGTCATGTCAGCGAGCATGTGTTTGTGAATCACTTATGGTCAACAAAGAATGAAGAGACTCCTGGACGTCTCACCTTTTATTTTTTTATTATGCTCCAATTCAATTCGTACGAACCTGAACTGAAACAACCATTTTCCTATTAATGTTGTTCTGGTGATGTATCTCAATCCACTCCGATTACTCCATTTGTAATTATTACTTTTATCTGGCCATCCCAACGTGATTAGACATTCTTTGATATTCGGTATTAGAAAAAATCAAAGCTACTTTATTACTTCTCTCAGTCCTTCTGATTCGGCTAGTACGTGACCGTGGCTACGACGCTGAGTGTTTATTTTACCACTACTTACAAAAGATAACGACACGGGAAGACGACTTTTTGTCTTCTTCGGATTCACTTGCATAAAATGGTAATTTTATTGAAACATCACTTCAATCTAAACATTACCCGACTTGTATATATTTCAACTTCATGAACAACAAAGTCCGACAGAAAAGCAAATAGTCTTTCATTTGATTCTATTTCAGACCGATCATCGGCCACCTCAGAGACCTGTGTATACGTAATGGAATTAGAAATGGCATGAGAGAGATAGGTAAGGAGGTGAACGCTTGGTTTAATGGAACAAGTAATTTAAATTGTCACAAAATCCTATTGTAGTAATTGCTTAAAAGAATATGGTTCACTTTGTGAATTCAATAGCATCCCAATAGATTAAAGATTTCGACAGGTTCAACTTGACATAAAGCAAGAACTTAAACTGCATTAAATTCATTTTCTTAATGGAACGATAATTGTGTTCATAAGCAGAAGAAAAAGAAAGTCCAACACACGCTTCACAAGCGTCAAATTAACATAGAGGTCAATAACCACAAGACTGCGTCAGGAGAGAACCAAGTGAATAAATAAGATTGATAAATGAGACACAAGAAGAATTGAGAATAAACACAATAACTTCGAACTATTAATCCAGTCATTATCTCCGCTCACTTTTGTTAATAGAGAAGTGAATTGTACGAATAATATTAAATAAATGAGAAATAAATATGAACTTCACCTGTTCATCCTCCTGGAGGGTTGATATTGCCTGTGTTGAATCTATTGGCAACTGCAGTAAAAGAAGAAGTTTTTCAATTCGTAAACATTTTAGAAGCACGGATTACAGTAAAATAATCAATAGAAAGGGACTATTGCTCATGTTTGACAAGTCAAGGTCAAAATATAGGCAAGGACAATTTCTTCATCAGGATGATCATGGGACGATATTCTTCTGCTCTAAATAGAGGGTGGAAAACGTTTCCCTCCACGGGCTTTCAAATGATTTAGTAAAAGGCTCTCGAGATAAGCACACAGAGATGGAGTTAATGCGACGTAATCTAAAGTGAAGAAACTACTCAAGAGTTTCGGGATCATTTGAGCTCATTCCTCTGACTAGAGTCGAAAGTGATCTATATAACTCTCATCCCCAACTTGTAATATCTTATTCTACCAAAAAACCTCATCCAATAAAATATGCCTCCCCTCAATCTCGCTGAGCATAGAATAGTGTAATAATTGAGCAGACTGATTGATTATCCAAGTGCCATTTATTTTGACCTCAGATTCCGAAGCTATCCCTCAAATATTCGATGTTCCTGAAATTCAACATGAATAATGTTGGCAAATAGTACACTTCATTAGACTCTAAAAATCAATTTTAACCAATACTGTTCCCTCGATACACACCCACTGTTAAATATTATCTCTTTTATTCCTGCCGTTAATTCTTGTCCCAGTAAAACAATAATCTACCTACAAAGATTTCTCAATAATGTGATATTTTGACTATGGAATAAGGGAATTACAATTAGCATTGATTAACACTCTTGCATCTCCTAACTAATATTGTTATTAACTGGAGTAACAGAAGTTCTTGTGGAGGATCGGAGAACGAGGATGGAAGGTTCGGCAACAAGAATGGTGGATGCGAGAGAGAGGTATTGAGCAGAACATTTAGGCGAGCATAATACGATCTCTAAAGTTACTTCAGCTTTTAAATGCTAGCCTGATGAAGCATTGTCAAAACATGAGATTTAACAGCGTAGATACCCTCTACGGCTAAATCATTTTATCTATCAAGGTCACTGAGGCTAATGAAATAATTTTCATTATATCAAAAAATATAATTTGAAAAATTTATAATTTAAAAAGACAATAAAACCTTACTTGATTACAGCTTTGCGCTCTCCGTTGAGGATTTAATGCCTATAGAAATATTACTTAATTATCAAAGCATTACCATGCTCCACATATAGCCTTTTTTAAATTTATAAAATATCATTTTCAGTTCACACGTTAGAATAAAAGCCCACCTCAGTATCTGATTCTGTATCGTAGTCGTCATCGGATTCCACCGGGTAAGATATTGACCTTTGTGGAAATACGACTGGAATCTGTCAATTTTTAAAAATAAACAAAACTCACATTGAATTTAGTATAATTATAAAAGAAAGTAACTAATTTGAAATAAAACCGTTGAATGATTCATAAAGATTGAAAACTCACAGCCCATTCCTGCTTCTTTTCCTCTTGAACTATGGTCGACTCTTTTGGAAGTTCCTCCGAAGGCTTTATTATCACAATACGAAAGCATTTACAAAAGGTTGAAGCAATAGTTTGTTACTCTATTGTGTTTCGCACAAATGGACAACCCACCACTGTTTCTTCTTCCTTTTCATCTTGACTAACAGGCGAATTCGGTACACGTCCCCAATCTTCATCAATTATCAGAGGACGGTCTTCTAAACTGCCGTCCGACTCCTATGGCATAAGAATCAAAATGAGAAGTAAAATTATCAATGTAGCCAAGTCACATTGAGCTACCTGATGTTAATGTTGTTTAGAATATTTGATAATTAACGCTGATCTCAATGAACACAATCTGTCATTCTAAAGACGGTCTCGCTCTAATATAAACTAATTTGTATCATCAAAGAAAAGGTAGCTATTCCCTTCTGTACACGTAACACCAAACATTCACATCACTTGTCAGTAATAACTCCCTTAGATACCACCATGAATGCATATTGGCAACTAAATAGTGCACAAAAATGAGCTGTTTGTTAAAAACTTCTTCAAAAACATTTATCCTGATAAAGCCTTTTTGCAAGGCCAACGCAAACGCCCTATCGTTAGTCTTAAAAAGTTCTATTCCAGGCTTGCGAGGCTAACAGGAATACAACTAAGTTTTATACCTCCTGAAGAGGCATGACCATCTCGGATTGATATATAATCTTGCAAAAAAGTCATGTTTTGCACACGCTTCAAGCAGGATCTGAAAGCAGTTCTTATGAGGATCGATTTAGCTGATAAATTCATTCTTTCCACTATAAGCTAAGCGCAACGAGTCATAATTTGTTAGATCCAAATTTTTATGGGATCACCTAATTGGAACACAATTTACAAGTCTGATCAATTGGATTCGAATTAATAAATGTGGGTGTAATAAAATGTAAAGTAGTACACTCATACCTTTCGTATTTGAGTGCATAAATAATTAAGTATTTCAAAAAAACCATAAAGCTGACTAAGTTGCAATAATTAGTACAGAAGCTACTTAACCAGACCCTCATTATCTCTACCACTCTGACTTCCATCTTTTGAGGTTGGTTTGTCGGCTTCGTAAATGATGTGAATTAGGGTATCAAATAACACCTAGTATGTATATGATGACCCACATCCTTACACACCCTAGAACTGTCAGCTGATGATGTTTTTTTTTCTGTTTTTCAACAAACGAAGGAGGTAAAGCAACAATTGGCCCTCTACTAAAAGCTCCATTCCTCTAGCTCAGTATTAATGTTTTACTATTCCATTCCAAATCCCAATTCATTTTTTAATCTCCAAACCATTTCAAAGTATCAAGCATATGCATGACCTTCACATTTCATAAAGTTTACGGTCTTCAATAGGCCGTGGGTTTTTCCAAGAAGAGTTCTAGGCTAAATTGACAACGTTCTTAGCTTGATTTCATCAGGGAAACCTGAATAACTAAAAAACCCATGCGCATACATTGGCCTTTGTAAACAAGCAAATTCACTCACCAAACTGACAACCTCTAAACGGTGCTCTAGTTCTTCAGTTAGTGCTTCCTCCTGCTGCTTCGCGGTATCTGCTGTTCTCTAGAAAAATGAGCGGAATATATGGAAAAAATAGCGCAATTCCTAGCACTTCAAACTAGTGAAACAAGTTTAATAACAGACACATACTTTAAACATATTTCAATAATGCTTTACGGTTAACAAGACTTACGGTACTTTCAACATTGTGCCTTTGAGCTACCGAGGTTGATTCTTTCGTAATTTCCGTCACCTGCTGGTCCTTGGCCTTTTTAGTTTTTGAAAAAAAAAACAAATATATACCAAAAAAGCATAGAAACCTCACGGTAAAGGTAATTTTTTACAGTCCCTTTTCTTTCCTTTCTTAAGAAAATATAGAATCGAGCTTATTAGAAAAACATTCCTTTGAAATGGATCCTTTCATTAGGCATGTGTTAATCTCAGTCGTAAAACATAAAAACACATCCCTCCTTCCGAACTGATTCGATCGGTATTTCGTATTATTAAACGGCTAATATACGCTGATGTACATAGATTCTTACCGAACTTTCCGGATCTCCTTTAATTCGAATTAGCTTGTCAGAAGCCGTTTTGTCAGTCGCCATTTCCACTTCCCGCACCTTAGAATCTTTAGTTTCCTAAAAAATAGAATATGCTCCATTCATTGAGCATTTGACATAGATACATACAAGGTAAATACATGTCCCATTAAATACAAATCCTGTCCATGACGTATAATCTTTATATAGGAATGGAAAGTGGTCTCGACATATCCTTATGATATTGTGAAAGTTGATCTAGACAACAATCATGGGTTCATTTAACTGCTTGGCAACCCCAGGAACTTAAAATTTTAATGATTAATTTGTTTTGGAAATATTACACTCATGATTTGATTTTTTATTTCAGAGAGGTTCCAGCCAACTGATTCCTTATTAGTTTCAATTCAAATTAAGATATCTACGTCAGTTTCATCTTACTTTTCTCAAAGTACCTGTTCTATTCTGCAAGGAGGAAAAAAGGAAACGACGACACGAATCGACTAATTGATAATTAAGCTCCATATTTTTCATTTTTTTCAGGTAAACCAATTAATTTCCCACCATTAACTGTGATTTAAAGGACACAGTTGCAGACATCATGGGTAGCAATATTTTCACAAATAATACGCCCAATTTTCTGGGGTTAAATTTCTTTAATAACCCCAGTTTTCTTTAACGAAACTGCGTATTTTAGAAATAATAACATTTTCCTTGACAGAAATTACCTGGGTACCACCACCTCCTTCCATTTCTAACTGAGGCGAACTGAAATAACGCCTACGGATTTTCATATCTGAATGGAATTTAATGCTCTCTTCGCTGCTCCGTTTTCGGCTTGACAAAGATTTGTACCTTGCAAATGGATAGCACAGATAAAAATAGAGACACTGAGATATCAATATATAGAAAAAACACCTGAATTTGAGTTGCCTCATCCTTCGTTCACACCTACTTGAAGATTTCAGAAGTGGAACATGTAGATTAAAGCTATTATTTAGGCATCTGAAGATTGACAATTTGAAAATAAGTACCTGCTTGTAGGTTTTTCGGCAATGTAGCTCACACTTTGTCTTATTTCCCCCTTTCTGCTTCTTGTGATAAAGAAAGGTAATTCATATTAAAACAAATCTTTAAGTATTGACGTTTTAAAAATGGAAATCGTAGCGTTTGTAAACCTTGAGCTTTCCCCCAGAGGTGAAGAATAGAGAGATCGAACTGAAGGGTTCATCCCCCTTTTCTCTTCTTCTCTATTCACAATTAGTCTTCTCTCAGCTTAATAAAACGCAGATTTAAATTAATAAACTAATTGCATACAATTTTTAAATTAATAATGAGATCTAATGGAGTGAACTACAATTGTGTGTCTCTCTACTCCCACTCGAAATACTTATGCTTGTAGATTGCATATCTGCCCATTTAATTGTCATTTGTATAGCCGGTTTTACAAATAAATGGGAGTTTATATCCAGCAAATAAAAATGACTCACGCTCATTCGAATGGACTAACTCTCTTGGTTCATCCTAAGGTGGCAGCAAATTTAAAGTGTAAACGAAGTATAAAGTAGTAAAGCGAGAAAACTCAAGCACTTACCCCAGACTTTCTGCGTTAAAGCAAATGTAAAAGAAATGCGCACTTAATACAAATATTCACGTTCATACAATTATAAATAAGGTCTTAAACCTTGGCTCCTTGTAACAGTAGAGTTGAAACAGTCGGATCAAAATGAATAATTATTTTGAAAAATTGGCGATGAGATAAAAATACCTTTTTGGGAAATTCCAGGAAGAAGAACTCAATCTTTGCGTCCCTTCGTCAATCTTAGAGCATTTTGAACGATCACCATTGCCTCTTGTATGAAAAGAAAAGATTTAGATTAAAACAGCTATTTAGATAATGGCAATTTAAAAGGTCGAACCCACACGGTTCTGAAAATCTGCGTCGCGATGAGGGTACAAATAACCGAGAACAGAACCTTCGCCAGTGTTTTTTCAACGCCTTCCACTCGAAGTATTTCGTTTTACCTGGATAGATAAATGTATTCCATCAACGGTATTAATAAGGTCTGAGAATGGTATTTCGTGTTGAGGTTACGCAGCGCTGCCGAAGCTGATCAACGGAATCTCATGGTCATAAAAACATTCCTGAACGCGTGAACGCAGCCAATCAGCAATCCAGCTTATGCAACTTAGTATGGCAGTGATGATATATAATGACTAAGTATGTTGGTAGTTGGCTGCATTTGTAATAAAACATTCACTCCACGCCTTCTACAGTGCTTCTGAAGTTGAGTGTAATGTACCATTCAGGATACGCAATCCACATATTAAACTTAATGAGAGCCTACCTTCGAAGGGCTTTAGAAATTTATGCATATATTAAACAGATAAATTTATTAAACCGCAAGTAATAATGAGAGATTGGGGTTGATGTTACATTCTACTGGATGGTAACATAACAAAAAATCCAAATTCCATAGACCATTTCTACCCATTCCGACAGTAGAGTTACAAGCCTGTAATTTATGTCGGCCTTCCCACGACAAAATATGCGAGTTAAAAGACAATTTCAAAGTAAAGAAATCACTCACCATCTTTTGAATTGCGTCGTCTATGTGGTTGATCCTAAGTTAGGATTGAATGCAAAGTCATAAAATCGGCGGCAAGCTTGAAGCGCACAAAGAAATGAATACATACCAATGACAAGCTGTATGAACAAAAACAAAAGAGACACATATTTAATACAAAGCTTTAGCATCACGGTAAGTTCAACAAATTAACTTGCTCTGTCCTTGCTGCGGCTTCAGATATGCTAGGTGTTGGGGAATCGGGTTCCTTTTTGTCGCTCGAATCAGATGAAGAAGTGTGTCGCGAACCCGTCATTTTATCTGATGTCTCGGTAAAATGTGAATATTTTTTACAGATTCATTTAGTAGAAAGAGCTCTGATCAGACAAATGTTTGAAAAACATTAATTGAAAGATGTGAGTTCTAATTTTTTGGTTATTCCCAGAGTTTAAGCAGTTGATATTAGATAAAATTATTGAAAATTGTCTCAAAACAGGGAGCACTCTAGCGTACATAAGCTAGTTGCTGTGCCATTGAGATAATAGAATAAGTGCCACCGCCTAGTCTCGCAAGCTTATTCCAGACGTGTCTTTTTCTCCCGGTTATAACAACATAGAACGACTTTATTCAATAAAGTTCTTTGTTCATGTCAACCTAAATCCTATACAGTTGCCATTCAGCTGTTTAATAAATCACGTGCGCGGTTAAACTCTCTTCAAATTGGCAGGAAAGAGTTTATCTTAATGATAAAGAGATTTTTTTATGGAATTTATTATGCAGAAAATCCTTATAGCGCCACTATTCTGAGTAGTATGAGACGTAAAATATGCTATTTTTAAAAAAGTAAAACCAATGTGATTTTGCGTTGACGATGTTAATTCTTCTGGTGCCTTTGTAATCGTAGATAATTAATATTTGATAGTAGCAAGACTAAAGCATTTTTGTTTTATAAATTGACTACTATCTAAAAAAATAATAAACGAAAGATAAATAAAAGATCTAGATAGAAGTCCAAATGAAATTTTGCGAAATTTCACCAAAGACATATTTAGTTGCTACTTAACATAAATAAGTACAATTAAATGTAATCACTTATTCGTTTCTATGGAAGTGAATATAACCACTTTGATAAATTAACAATGCTCAATTCGAGGTGGTTAGAAGTAATTTTAAATTCTATGCTTTGCAAAGCATTTTTTTTGAATTTTATAACGTCGGGTGAGACAAACTCTGTTCGCGTTTCATATAAGTGACGATTTTGTACCGGATTAATGAATTTATAGTGCTTTTCAATTTTATTACAATATAGGTAAGGTCAGCTAGGGCGGAAACTTCAATTGATTCAACAGTTACTGTCACAAAAGTATTTTTGAAGCCCATATTCTGCACTGACTTTTAGCTAGTGCATGGAATTAGAAATTCAGATGCTATTAGGAATTTCACATTTGAAACGAAGATTTATGTAAAGCTTTGTTATAAATAGTACCCAAATATTTCCCCATTTTAATGTAATAGTGGGATAAATATGAAATGTTTATTTAATTAAATCACTATCCCATTATTAAAGCTATTAGTTTTTTCAGATAGCTGAAAATTTTGATATCACTTCCAAATCCAGTTCCAAATTTCTGGTTTCCGTCTGTGATGTAATTTTAAAAGACACCGTTTGATGAATAATCATGTTGTCAGGTAACCTAATGGTGAACCATGAAAAACTCCAAATTTCGCTTGCTGACTGCAGTTCATCATAATATCACTGAATCCCATTCGGAACAAAATTGCCCTCCTTCCGTTCCTGTTGCAATGAAACTGGAAAATTGAACTTTTGTGATCAAAGTCATCAACTAGTGTAAGTGGTGGACATCTTGTATAGCATGTAATTTGTATAACTCAAATACAGCTAAATTCCTATTCATTCAATTGTAACGGGTCACTTTTCCTCTGATATTTTCATAAAATACGATCTCTTACATATGGACGAGTTGGATCACAGAGAGTAAATTTGCCTATGTGAAAGTAAATCATTCTTACTTGAAGTGCTCCCCGTCTTCTCTTAATGCATGCCTTCTTTGATTCATGTGTAGGTGGAAGACGAACTGTGTGCACATTGCAACGGACACTGTGGAATTAAGATTTGAAGTAAAATTGGATATTAACAAAAAGGCTTAAACTTCAATGTGAAGAGTGACCAATTTAAAAGGTTCAATTATTCCACCTATACTTTGCCACTGACTAATCGATCTCACCAGTTCCTTAACTGATTTTCTTTAAGTTTTCATTCATTCGTTACAAAGAAAAGTGACGAAACCAATGTAAGCCCAAAAACCGTTGGATGAAAATTCATTATGTTTTTATCTAATGGTCATTAAAGCAACACCTTATTTGGTCCCCAAGTTGTCAAATTGTTACAGGAAATTTTGAACTAAAATCAGGTAGTAGGAGCTGAGACTTTAGCTACAACCTACTAGCAAGAAAGGAACAATTTTAAGAAGCCTAGCTCAAAGAGTTGCTTAAGTTCAAGTGTATTGAATAAACCATAATGAAGATTCGGAGCAGAAAGATGGTAAAAGACGATTGAAGCGTACGAGCAGCTATGCGATAGGTGTGTATGTCTGGTGGTGATCTTTTGTGAATGGAAATACAAAGATGGTTTATGTAAGTCACATTGACAACAAAGGGTGGGAGGATATATGTGCAGTTGAACTTCCAGATGAAATAAGACCGTTAGATAAAATGAGAATCGATAAATTTGGTCTCGATATGACTGGCAGAGATTTGAGTTGTAGGGCCACAAAGGCGAAAAATCAACCTATTTTCCTAACAGATGTGAATCATTCGTAAAATCTGTACTTCTATGAAGAAAAAGCACTAAACTTGTGGCTTGTTGCGTTGCAGAATTTCGTTTAAATTGACGAAATTTGTTGAATATTTTACTATTATTTAACTTGGAAGATTAAGTCTATTCTGGGAGGTCAATAATTTCATAACAGCTGCAAGAACATATTGCGCACTATTTCTGCTGAAAATAAAAGAACTTCCCATTTCTCAAAAAGTGAGCGAATTCCTTAATTGCTTCAAGAAACTTAAGTCGAACATTTAGTTAAGCTTTCTCCCTCAAAATCCAAGTAAAATGCTCCCTCGATGTTCGTATCACAGCTTACGTCTACCATAAGGTTCCTCTTTATCCTGCTTTACCGTTATCTTTCATACAACATCTTGCTACAGCTCCTGTTCAGGTGATTAACAGCGTTAAGAAGCTGCCCTTTTAGGTAGGAGATAGTATGAAAGTGACGAATCTGTGATATCTTTCATGCCTGAATTCGTTCTAGCGTGACTTATCTTCGTGCCTTAAGTGTCAAAGGAAAATCAGTTCCGAAATTCGGTTTTTCGATCACTAAATAAAGCAAATATACCACTTAAATGGATTTAAAGAAGGTTGACATACCTTGGCTTTCCAGAACTCTGGAATCGTCTCTAAAAGGTCATGGTCAATGCTATCGCATTCGATCTAACTTAAAGCTACTTTTCCATTCTAAGCGATCGGCATTATTGGATAGCAAACACAATCAACTCGAGGAGCTCTTTTTGAAAAATATATTCCTTACCACTATTAAAAGCAATTTCACAATTTGAAGACAAGGGTGCTGCATATTATGTTCTCCTGTTCCTTCAAGCTAAAGTCAATTGACATATTGACATCACTCTTGTTAGAACTTAATATCTTATCCTGGTGGACACAGAGTTAGAGCGGTCAATGCAAATACCGCTTAAACCAACCACAACCGGTACCATTATCAACAGACTCCACTAGGTGCTCACCACTCCAAACATACAACAAATAACATCATCCGGTTATCTTTACTTTAATTTGAGCACTTTTGCTGGAGACCAAATATCTTTTCTTTCACATTCTGACTGATCTAAATTACCTAGAAAGGCAAATTGCCGAAAATGTGAAAAGACAACTTCTCATGTCGTAATTGAGGGTACCAGTGGAAGAGATCCACAAATTTCTTTGTCGGTGTCCAGATCTGGGTACGCCATTGCAAACATCCCCATTTTCATATATTCAAAACCGAAAATTGACTCAACGTAGATTCCTCTGAATTTATATCACCACCGTCCTCAGAAAAATCTCGAAAATCAAGAGATCCAACTTAATCGTCTGATAGACAGCTACTTCCCACGCTTCAGGAAACCTCAGGCAAGATTTAATATGGAAC
The DNA here is from genome assembly GCA_000469805.3 of Hymenolepis microstoma. Lineage (NCBI taxonomy): Eukaryota > Metazoa > Platyhelminthes > Cestoda > Cyclophyllidea > Hymenolepididae > Hymenolepis > Hymenolepis microstoma. The sequence goes on along the minus strand of LR215993.1, from coordinate 22,857,727 downwards.
CAGCACCTGAATGCATTGGTCATCAACTTTTGTTGAGGATTGTTGCATAAGAATAGGAGACCTTGATTACAAAATTAACTTTACAATGTATTGTTAATTATCAGCTAAAAACGGCACTTCGTTGTGCTGCAGAATTTCGTTTGGCGTGACCCTAGGCTATGTGAGTTCTGGCTTTTTCTGGCTATTTTGGACGACTGATGCGGTACTAAAAAGAAGTTAATGTTCAAATCTCGCAAAAAATTTCAGATTTACAAATTTTAAGATTGTTTAAAATACTTCTTTTAACTTGTCATCATTAGGCGGGGGGAAATTAGTGTAAAGTGACAAGTAGTAAATTTCGACTTTTCTGAAAGCGAATTTTAAGGTGTGAAAAGTATTTAGGGTTACTTTTCCTGACCATTTTAAAGAACATCATTTGGTGCATTAGTAAAGGATGCTTCGCTTCATCTCGCCATAATGGATTTTCGTTTTGTGCATGCGGCTGACCGATTTTGTCCTGATATTCACTTAAGAAGTTACATTTACGTACATATGTGCCAATTACGTTGAATGATCAAAGAAGATAGTTAAATTGATGAACAAATTCGTTTTTGTTGAGTTTGAGCACTGATATTGATTACCTTCACTTTCTTCTTGTTAAAGCACTGATAAAGAGGGATAAAGGTAGATCATCGTTAGCGAACTGTCGTTTTAAACGCATAAAATATTTCAGATATGATTTGGAATAGAAATAATCTAAAAAAATCATCTTATCAATTTAGTGCCGTATAGAGATTAACATTAACAAAAAAATTTACATTTAGAATATGCAATGCTTACAGATGGGCAGTACCAAACAGAAGAATACCTTATAGAATGGATCATATAATTTGTTGAGTCCGTCGATCTGGTCATACTACTGCTCACTGGAATATCTGCAATATTGATCAACTAAAGGTCAAATTTGGGATGATTAAATCCCAGCCTTTCTATGCCTCTAACTTACCAGCCCAGATTAAACCGAGATAAATGAAATTGAGGGAAGAAAATTATCTATGATAGGTTCGGTGGATCCGATGAGCCTATCACTTTGAGAAACCGTCTCAAGAATGCAGAGTGACACTTCAAACTATCCCTATCAAGTATTCCCAAGAAACCGTTGCGGAGACTGCACTCACTAGAATGTTCTCAATCTATAATTCTACCTCTTATTTTTAATAATTAACCTCAAGAGGATACCTATCTCGACAGTGAAACTTGGACTGAACTCAAATTCCTTTGCAAAACATCGATTCACCTTCAAGTGATTTAATTTAATTAGCGTGAATAAACTACTTAATTGACCAATGAATGATCGCATCTCGTTTGTAGGCTCCCTCCTCTCCACCCTCGATACGCGGTGTTTGTAAATATTACATCTGATTGTGCTATCCTTTCCCATTAATCTGTATACAACACATCGTGTACACAATCGCCGGTCCACTACATCCACTGTATCCACCCTCCTTTGTTCCGTCTATTTGTCTCCCTCACATTCTGATTTCTGATCTTTTCTCAATGAATCATTTTTCAGGACTCTACGGTCTTAACCTTTGTTCTGCTGTTGCAGTGAAGATGGTAAGAAGATAGCAACAGGCAAATATATCTTGGCTGCTGACCATCTTTAAAAGTGTTTTAAGAAATTTGAAAGAAACAGTGTTTACATCTAGTTGTCAAGTTTTGCATTTGAGTGTGGAATCTCTCAGACGCTGCAAATACGGTTATAAATGTAATTTTTTTAACTCTGATAATGACTCCTTAAAAGGCGTGATTTTATTTTAACAAATACCATACACTGTATTAATGAGGGTTGAGATGAATTTAAGAAAATTCAAGAATATTTGTCTTCCGAAATTAAGATATTAAAGAAGCTAGAAAAATGAGAAGTTATGACGTATCAAATATGTTATATTAAACTTGGAAGAATTATTTAAAAAAATTAAACTTGACAACTTCATTGGTGTTTGTTGCCGATTGATCATTTTACTCATAGTTTTAGAAAACGACACTTCCACGTGTCATGCAATCGCTACGTGGGGTACACTTTATAAAAGAATTAGTTTTTATCTTATTAACGAGCTTGACGCTTACTGAAAGTTAGGATATCCGTGACAGGAGAAGGACAAAATTCAAGTGATTTGTTGTGAAGTTGGCAGTTCTAAGCATTAGTTAATTAAATATTAAGACAAACTTTTTGAGCTGTCAGGGCGAATTGAATGAGAACGCCCATTCTCTGCACTTTACTAGTTTCCTTGTCCATTTTTTTCACACGAATTTGCTATTGAGATGGACCATCCTCTTTTGTGCGAGTTTGTAATGCTGATATCCAATTCTTAGAAAAATGTTTTATTTTCCTCATTTGTTAGCAGTGAGATTTTTTATGCTTTATTGCATGAACGCAGCCTTATATAATGCGTTACTTGCTTTAAATCTGCATAGCAAATATTATCATTGTTGGGTATGAAGTATACCAAATCGGACAATTTTAGTGCGTAGTCGTGAAAACTACACTACAAAATATTGATTCAGTGAGACTAGTTACTACTACCACTTTAAAGTGGAAACTTCTTTAAGATTTGGTGATGTTCCTTGGCCATAGACAGTTAATCATTTAGTTCGAGTGTCAGAAGAAAGGGTCATATTGAGACACCGACAACATTTTTGTCATGAAAGCAAACACGAAGAGAAGGAAGAAACGAAAAATAAGAACAAGTGCAACAGGGAGAGTGAACGAGTAGGGTTGTGCTATTGTTGGTAGCCAATGGAATTGATTCTAGAGAATCGGGAATATCCTAAGCACACAAATCCCACCAGTTTGTGCGTAAGCAAGGAGACCAACATCATAGGAGGGGATCATGTGACATACTCAGTCAAAATCCCATGCTGGTGGGGCGTGGGTGGTCTTGCTAATCTTTTATCTTCCCCTTGTTATACCTTTGATATCTCGCAATTTTTTGCATCATTATGGCATATAAATGTTATTTTCTAGAAGACATTTTTTAAACTACCAGCTTAAAACACGTTATCCACAATGTGTGAAACACTGTTCAAAATAAAAGATTAGGGCGCGCAAGCAATCAGGCAACTTACCTCTGCATCCGCAGTCATACTGAACTATCTGAAAAATACAGAAATCCGCTAAATCGATATTCCTCCTTTGCCTTTTTTTAAAAAAAATTACACTCTGGATTAAATAATGGATTGTTAAGGAGCCTTCAAATCTCTGCCCAGTCTTATTTAACTTGTTGCTTTAAATTAGTATCTCAACCAGAAATTACGTTTAAATACTTATTGATATTTAATTTGGAATTTTGTAAATCCTTTTGAAAATATCAATTATTATGAGGAAGAATTCAACTTTCCTTCGCAGAGGAATCGGCGAATAAATTCGATGGAGTAAAATGATATAGATTGATACATCTCCAACGGTTTCTGTCTTAATGAGTTAATTATAGAATACGTTACTTGACTGACACGCAAACCGGTTTCGTAAGAGGAAAAGATAAAGCTGTTAATTCGAATGCACTATTTTTCTTTTTATTCTTATTTCACTCACCGTTAAGAACAGGAAATAACCCTTTTTGGAAAGAACGGAACACAAATAATTCACATTCGAATTTTACTTAAGCATTTCTTTAAATCATTCAGATTTCCACTAAATGATAATTGTTGACCTTAAGTTTTGCTTGACTGATCTTCGTGGTCTTCGTAGTCACCTGAGCATGGACTTCTATAATGATACATCACCTACTTCTCAATCATTGAACTCTATCGTTCACCAATAATTTGGACCTTTATTGAAAAATTTAGTGACGAGAGATATTTATTGTGATATTTTCTTTTTAATAATTCAGCAATGAATATTCAAATCCCGTTCCTCAAATTGCATTAACAATGTATGATCACAGCTTAGTCATAAAGCGATTATTCATTGAGTTCGGACTCTAATAGGGTGAAGTGGCTCAATTTTTAAGCGCACGGTTTATAAACTTACTGCTTAGTTAATATTTGAATTAAAAGAAAAGTAAATCCAAAATAGTGCGAGGTCGAAATGCCTACACATTGCCTAAACAGATTGCAGGGCTAGGTACTGTTTTGAGAAACTCGGTGTACGAATTTTTCATGGCTATTTTAGTACACTATAAACCCATAAGTTATATTTACATACTCTTGTCAATATTCGCTTCCACTGTTACCCATTTTTTTCATATATAGTTCAGTTCCCATTGCGATTTACCCGTATTCCACCGAAGTCCCCAATCTGAGCTTGTTACATTGAGTTACCACAAGATATCAATAAGTCTCCCTTCGTTAGTCATTGGAAATTACAAAGTGCTTTCCTAAATACGAATTTTCAGTTTCCAAGAATAACTAGTCAACCATCATCCAGAATTCTTTCATCTGGATTTATAGTCCTTTAAAATTACCAGTATTGCGCCAAAGGACATGGTTTGTGCTTCAGTAACTGAAAGTTTGGGAGATTTAAGCTTGCGATGATAAGACATCACTAAAATTCCTAACTCTGTCTACTGAAACTAGAAATATAAAGGAGTACATAGAATTTCACAAAAGAATAGACTTAAGAGTGCTTTTCCGTCACCAAAACATTCATAAAAAATATCACGTTTCAAGCTGGCTTGAGAATTATTACATGGATAAAATGATAAAATCTTTATTCATGCATTGAGAAATGTATTAATGACTGGCTATCTCATGCAAGTTTGATGCATCAGGAAATGCTGAAATTGGCAGTAAAACACAGAAAGTAAGATAAAATACATCACAAACGTTGAATATTTTAACAAATAAAGATACCTTCTTTAAAATGGTACGTACCAATAACTGCATAGAGGAAAGAGTAGAGTGGAATGAGGGTCATCACAAATGAAAGCGTGTATATTTGACATAGGGTCAGGCAACATATTATTTTTAACTGGAGGCAATTCAGGAGCAAAAATCAACGGTAACCTATGTTGGCATCACTTCTGAGACATTTTTATATTTTTCGGCCCTCAAATTAAAACAGAGAAAATGTATCATGGAACTTTGAGTTTGTCAACGACAGCAAATCCCAAATAACTGTTAGTGATTAGAAAGGTTTAGAAATCGACTCAATTGTGAACAAAGATTCCAGTATATCAGCTAATCATCATTTGGGATATGGACGATTAGTCTTGACTGATGACTCACAAAGAACATTTGATTGGAAGGAGGATATTTAAGTCCCTTCCGAAATTTTCGGATAATAACCAAAGAAGACAATATGTTCCACATTTGGAGTTAATCAAGAAGTGTATTAATACAAAATATTCGACTATTCTTACAGTATTTACAAGGCCAAGTTCCTAGGCCAAAATTATATGTTTCGTGCCAAAAATTTCAGCAGATGGGTTGCCTAAGATATCCCGTTTTATGGACAGAATCATTAGTCAAGAATAACCGGTTCTGCCGCTTCAATTCAATGTCCTTCTAAAATTGAAGGAAGAAAAGCGATTTTGTGTGCTAGTCGAGAGCTTATAGTTTTATCATGGTAGAGATGCGATAGTTAAACTTTTGGAGATAGCAGAATTACGCAAGCTGTGCTCAGTCGAGCACTCTGAATGGCACTTAAAATAATCGTTTGATAAGAGAAAGTGAGAAGCTAGTAAGGTACTCACAGCGACAGCTAATTTTCATTTAAAGAGGGTAGCCTGTGGCACTGTAGAGACTTTTACAATCGCAATTGTTTACTTATTTGGGTTAATTGTAAAATATCTTCATAGAATAGTATTTTCAATTAATTCACCTTTTCTATTAGCAGTAAGTGACATTAAATTATAAGAGAATGAAAAATGTATGAGTTGTTAAATCACTCATTTTATTCTTTTCAATTTCCAAAATTAACTCGTGGAATCTGAAATTTATAACAATGAAGCTCAGAGCATTAACTATGCCATTCAAATTAAAGTGAATGACCTAAATACTTTTTCATTGGAATGACCCAATTATTGATGCACTCTCTGAATTCACTGTACTGGTCGCTAAATGACTATTTCGAAATATTTGACCCACCGATTTGAAGCGTTGAAGTGTCACAAAGCCTACGCTAAATTTAGCAATTCACCATGAAGTTTGAATCAATATTAATGTCATGATAGATAACTTGAAAACACTGATTAAATAACATTGATTAATTTTTTCATTTAATGATTTACGCTCCACAAAACCTCATAAATAATGAATATCATTTTAAATACATTCGGGAGAATGTATAAAGTTATTGATTGAAGCAAATCTCGCATTTCCTTCCGCTTTCTTAAAGTTGCTATTAGTCGAGTAAAGTGTTTTACAGATGCTTGAACTATCAGAGTTGCTAGTCTATTAGTTTAAATCTTGTGGACATCCATTTCAAACACGATATCTTAAATGGATATTCTAAAACGTTTGCAATAAATTAAGAAAGAGTGGTGATCTTATTTCAACGGCCACTATTGCAGTGATTATGAAAAAAGATAAGATCATGATATAGCTTTCAAATGGAGAACATTTATTTAATATTTAATTGCAAATAATTTTTTAAAGTTTAATCGAGGCTCAGTTTTTCCTTTGCAACGATTACTGATCATTGTTCATGAATGTATTTATCCGAAATGCCCGACCTGAAAATGTGGTTTGTTTGGAGGTAGTAAAGATAGTTCGGATTAGCAACCAACAAAAGGAATTGAATTCAGAGTTTATTTAAATAAAGATTTTCCTAAGCTGTTGTCCTATTTAATGAGGTTGCGCCATGGCCTGTTATCCTTATGAGATCCTTTCTCTGTAAACCATGCTTTGAATTAAATTATGTTAGAGTCTGCATTGTAGCCGCGTGACTTAGCAAAACTAGGCAGTCATTGAGAGTTTAGTTGAAATAGTCTACTAATTATATTTTTGAATACGTAATAGGAAATCCTTTAAATTCATTAGGTGGTCTGTAAAGAACCCGTCAGTCTTATCAGAATCTCAACGCAGTTAAAAGTTTGATGGTTGGTAGTGCCAAAAGAAGCATCGTTACGTCATTGGATTTAATTTTACTCAGAGGTTTTAGTGAATAACTTGGATTACTTAAAAAATAGTTACTACATTAATAATGCATTTGAAATAAAACACTTCAGCAATCCAACAGCAATAGCGGCTGGGAATTATAGAAGAACGAAGCAAATTATTGCTAAGCGATGCAAAATGGGAACTAAAGTTGAAGGAAAAAGGGTATATCCTTCCACTTTTAAACGGGTCAGAGATGACATTTATTGTCAAAACTTGTAAATTGTAGCAGCACAGCAGAAAGAGAAAAGTAGATTTATGAAACCTTTTAATCCATCTGAAACTATGCTTGAGATTTCAACTTAATATGTTAGATTATACGTTATTTATTACTGAAATTTAGTAAAATCTCTATCTAGTATGGCATTAAACTGTAAAAATGCTGGACGTTAAATGAGCATTTGACAAGCATGAGTAAATAATTCCACAACATAACTTTGCTAACAAACAGACTGGCAATGATCCATTCAAACTCCTCATGTAATAGCTTGCTTATGATGAGAAGGTCTAGATTCTTCTAAATTTGCATACTTCTTTAATGCCTTCAATTGCGATGCAAGAGATTAAGAATGAATTTTCTCTCGAATTAAAATATTTGGCAAAGTATTTGCATAAAATGCTGAGTGCAAAGTGAATATATTCTTTGATATATTCATATCAATTATATTTTTTACATCATTAATTAATTGAGTTTGAAGTGACCTATTGAAATATAACATACCCTATTTCTAATGTCATTTTGAACCCTTACTTCGGGTTTTATTCATTTTGAATTCGTCGTTGGATTTACACTTGTGGATTTTTTGGCCTTAGGTAACACAGGAATTGATGAGCACTATTTATTTCAAATTTCAGGTAAATAGCGCTTCCCACAAACCGGAAGTAAGTATCCTTTAATGGTTTATAATTAAATGAACTTCACAGGTTAAGTAGGAGAAAGAATTGCTCAGGAGAATTTTGAATTGTTTTCACTTTACATGCTATAGTTCTGCAATATACCTCCTGAATATTATAACATTGTCGGCGACTCACTTTCAAATAATTATAATTCTAAATGCACGGAATTCACAGACAAATAATAAATTAAAGAATCACATCTAGAAATCTTCTAACATCTGTAGTTTACCCAAGCGGAAGTCTGCATTGTGAGTTCTGCTATGTAGAGATGACGTAATCTGCTTGACATAAATCCAAACGGGGCTGATTTTACCACCTTCAGGATAGAAATTCATTTGAAGAAGCAAGACTGACTCTCATAAATAAAACAACTGAGAATTGTGGTTAGTAATCTGATGAGTAATTCCGGAGACGATTTGTGAGAACTGAATGATGGAATATGAAACAGTGAAATACCTCTTAAGCGTGAATATTACTCATCAGTCTTTTATACATTCTTCAAGATACCAATTTTTATCGATAATTATCCAGTAATCCACATTTTCAAATTTTTTCTTTACTGCATCATTTATAATTAAATTATAGAAATATTGTGTAAGCAAAACGCCCATTTCTTCAGGATTATTGATGCTCGGGAATATTTTGTTTTCAAAAACCTTATAAAGAGACTCTCAACTCAAAATTTTATCAATTTGAATAAAAATGAAGCCGGTTTCAAAATAAGAAAGTAATAATATCTTCTAAAAGTTGTTCAAGAATGCCAGAGAATTGAGAAATTTATATCAGTGACTCAAACTAGAGGGATCTAAATTAAAAAAGTAATAATTGTTATTAGTCAAATGCCATAAAAACCTTTGAGCGAATGTATTGAATTATAGCAATTTAGTCGGAACGACGGAATTATGACCTTTATAATACTTCAAATTTTTTAACAATGTCTTCTCAAATATTAGTGAAAAAATTAAGTAAAACATAGTGTTTTAATCTTTGACTAAAAGAAATTTGTTTTAAATTATTTAAATTTAAAATGCATTAATTGGAAATTAAACAGTTATTTAAACTTGAAGAGAGAAGATATAATTCATCTGTCCTTTTTAAGCGTCAGTTATTTATTAATCCTATCTAGAGTATGATTTTGTTAATCTTAAATGTAATTTAAAGAGCCATATCAATTAAGAGAACTCCCACATTATTTGGAAAATAGATAAAAGTTCCAGATCAACAGTTTGATTTTAACAGTTGAATCAAAAGAATTAGTCGTCATAAAATGCAAAATTCAAATGTATGAACGCGAGTCATTCAACTTTGTTCATAAATTTCCTGCGTTCATAATTCATGTGAAATAGCACTCACCCTTTTACCAATTCCCCTTCACGTGACACAGACTAATTTATCCTTCGTTGAGTTTAACTAATTTGGCTCATTAAGAGAATGTATAATAACAAAAATGGTAGTGTATAACCTTGTCGGTCTCCCCCATTATCCACTAGATAAGGCAAAAATTTTAATTTTCAAGGCTGATCATTTTATTAGAATATCAGATTGAAACATAAACTAATTTAAAAGCAATGCAAAATATTCCTTTAAAGTACCAGACACATAGTTAAATAAATCTATTGTCCATTTTAGCAAAGCTTATATCGAGTTCTTGAATTTTAAATATTATGAAAAATGCCTATCACTTACTCCTTCATATTTTCAAATAATTTAATGCACTTTCCATTATTTTATGTTTGAAGTTTACCATTTTCCTTGTGCTACATTCCCCTATTCCATTTACTAATGTGAAGATTGGTAACTATAAAATAGCAATGACTTGCAAAATTTTCAATCAAAGTAGACTTTTTAAAAGGTTCAGGACTTTCTCGAAACAGAACTCTAAAAATCACTAGAAAAATTGATATTTCACCAATAGAACGAGTTTACAAGTTAATTAGAAGTACCATCAAGAAAAGTTGGGGCACTGCCTAAGATCGCTAAGCAGATAGAATTTCTATTCTGCTTTCCGTTCAAAAAACACAGTTATACTGAATGATAGTCCTGAAAAGTACAGCATACTATTTGATTTTCTTACAACGAGGATCTTTATTATGAGAAAACACTACGTGTAACACTAAGTGTAACTAATTAAATTACTTAAGTCAGCATTTTCAACTTGAAATGACTGCAAAATAATGCCCAACTGTTTGATTCATGCTCGTGTCTAGACCTCCTTACTTCAAGCAAATTCGAGAACAGAATTTTCGTCCGGGATTTTATGTGTTTGGTCAGACAGAACATTTCACGTTGCCCATGTCGAGATTGCAGCACTTTGTACTAAACTCATAAATGAACTATTTTTTAACTATGCTTGTTACTAGTAAAATTCTGCATACGCAGTAGTCATTACTAGTGTATAAGTAAGAATACGTCAAATTTGATACACACACATATATATATATATATATATAGGTGCCTGTTAGCTAAGTCCTTAGATTCAAGGATTACAATGCAATAGAACAAGAGTAATAAGAGTCCATTATTCTTTGGTTCGGTCTCTATTAATACGAAAATTAATTAAAGCCTGTTATTACTAACCAAACTGCACGCATATTTTTGTGAATAACGGCGTCTTATTAGATCAATTAAGATTCGGAAAAGTTTATATCTGTGACCAAATCAACGAAAATACTTGAGGGGGGGGGGGCTATTTTGAGCATGAAAACGCCAAACGCTCATATTTTATATGTTAATTGAAATTCAATTATAATTAATTCATTTTAAAATATTTAGGTGTTTATTTTTCAAATTGATCTAATTTCTTTTTGGGTAAATCGGCGGATTTTTTAAGATTCTGGATACTATTGTATAAAACTCTAATCAGGGTGAACTTAACTTGCATTACTTTGGGATGCCCAACGTTGTCAATCATTAAATCTACCCTAAGATCTATTCTATATAGTCTCGTCTATTCCTCCAAAAATACTTAACTAACACACTACACCACTTATCTCTGACCTTCCATCAACTGCTGCAATACCATAGTAATGGCATTCACTCAAGTGCGCCATTTCACCACTCATCTTCTTTGTGTAGCTTAGCCAACGTCGAGCGTCTCAGTGCCATGATATAGGCCAGTGGACACCCCATGTTAAATATAGTAACACCCATTTCTGGAAGGTTAAGGGACAAATCCAGTCTAGATAATATATATATATATATATATATGACCTTCGCTGAGGAATATTTACCGCGTTGATTTATTTTATTCGAAATAGATTTGAAATTTTACGATCATTTTTGCTACTGTGAAGTAAACCTACCACAGACTTTTTGGAGCTAATATTCGTTCAAGCTTTCTTTTCTTAATTCCACGTCCTAACTTTTTAAAAAAAGTGTCTCCTTTGAAACTGCACTGAACTAAAATGGCTACTAAAACTAACCATTCGCTCCCAGATTAGCACATGATTTGCCATTTTTATGAACAAATTGATAATAACTATTGAAGAAATGCGAAAAATATGAGCAGCGGAAAGACAATTTTAATCTAATCTAATTTCTTTACCAAGTGAGGTAATTACTAAGATTTCAAAGTTAGTTTTTTGATGAGATGTAATCACTTCACTTTCTAATTTTTGTTTTAATCAACTTTGTATTTTGTATCTACATTCAAATAAGATAAGCAAGGATAAAATTAAATTAGCAAATGTTTATTTTGTAGAAATTTGAATTTAACGGCTTTCGTGATCTGGTTCGGTCCCACTAATACAATTGGTTCATTAAAAGAAACCATATAGATTTGTCATTCAACAAAATTCACTTTAATAATTGATTATTACACACCATTATCGACAACGATTTTATGATTGGCTGCAAAAATTTTACATACGATCGTTTGAATGCTATTTTAAATACCACTATTATAAATGCAGGTTGTTTTGATCTACATTGTTACTAATCAAAAGTAATAGCATTGATGATAGTCATAAACAAACGCTGAATGATGTTATTTATGTATTTACTCAATTTATTCTTAATATTTACCCTACTTCGATTTCATCTTCATAGTTATGAAAGAATTCTATCAAATAATTGATTTGAACTGTACTCCTTAAATGGGATAGTTAGTAATATCGATAGAAGGTAAGATCAATTGCATTGTAACACTTCTTGTAACTGTTCTAACCCTGTTAGCTTAGAAATATTATTTGAGCTAGAAAAGACGAAATTGGCAAGGTGACCATTCTTCTAAAACTTAACTCTGCAGGATATATGCTTTCGCATAATTTTCCAGAAGCAAAGTCACTTTACGAACGGAACAAAAAATTACCTTTTGAAATAAATTTTCAGAACTGCTTACTACATAAAGGCTCTGACAGAGGACATTAAAACTCGCAAAAAGGGCACATGACGTCTCACAGATGTCCAACTTGCTTCGAATTCAACACACGAATATGATCAATTATGGAATGCACATTCTGTGGACCAATCTGATTTGAGCTTCACCACATTAAATAATTTTTTTTCTAGTACAATTTTTGACAATTCATTTGCAAAAAAACTTAAAAAATTCGTAGGAATATTTAATAATTTATGAGTAATTTACAGCTGTTTGCGTAGAAACGCACTTTTGTTACTAATTGCCTTTACCTTTTGTAAGCTATTTAAGCAGCAATACGAGTGAAGAAATTTTTCGTTTTTCAATTTATTTATAAAAAAATTCTTATTTAAAGAGTCCATATAGAAGGAATTTGAGACATGGAAGATAAGCTAATGAAATTTTGATAAGTTTTAATGTTAAATCTCTTATCATTTAATGTAATTGGCACAATATAAAATAAAAATTGAACATGTTTGTTTAATTCTTGACTGTCCTGCATAAATTGTTCTGAATTTTATTAATTGGTCACTTAAAGACCTTTTTATCGTATTTTATTCATTGCGAAAAAAACGAAAAGGAGGACTGGTGGGAGAAATGACACGAAAATCGTCTAAAATGATAAAGATTTTGGCTTGATTTCACTTAATTCCAGTTTCGTACTTCTCTTTAATTGACGAATTTGTCTTATGTTTTGCAAATGTCTTAGTAGCACGTGAACATAGGGATATTGGGTATTCAAACGCGATTTTACTGTTTAAGACCTAATCCTAAATAATAGCTTACGTTTGAAACGATTGCATGTTATTTTTTAGCCCACTTTTTAATCAAATTTTAAATCAATAAAATGAATAGATGGGTGAGCAAATTATGGCAAAAGCTGAGAATGGTTTATTTCATTATGCTCGAAGCTGTTTCAAGTTCCGATTTAGAAAGATCCTGTTGAAACCGCAAAAACATCTCCGTTGCTATTTTTTACAAGACGTAGACATTGATTTAAAAGAAATTTGATTAAATTTCGAATGGGAAAATATTTTTTTATAAATCAGTTGTAGTATTTTAATAAGATACCAAATTCGAAACAAAATAAAATAATTGACTACCTTTTAAATCCATCTTAAATCAAGCATTTTCGATGGGAAATTGACATTTAAAATAAGCTTTAGACAAATCTCACACGACTTCTTATTCAATAATCCACCTGCCAATCTCCATCTCAATTATCTCCTAGGAGTTATCTGAACATATTCGCACTGAAAAATAAGCTCGAAGGAATTTGGTTCACGAGTTTACTAAACACTGAGTTTATATCTTTATATTAGTTATAGTAACAAATGCTCTAAATAAAAATGGATTTTAGTTAGACAATTTATATCCTTGTGAATTTAATTGTGTAAAAGTAGCCTACGGACACTCAAGACATTGGAGCCTACTTTGAATATAAAATGAACATACATATCCTAATTGACAAGATAATCCACATCGAGTTTCACACAGAGAGAAGCATTATCAAAGTTTGTTTCCATTAACCTAGTAAAACTGACAAGTTTTCTTTCACCTCACTTTAAATGTGCATCAAAAGCAGAAAGCCAGCAAAAATTCGTGCTACCGCACTTTATTTTGGTGAATCTAAATACATTTCGAATTTCGATGCAATCGTGGAAAGTTTTAAATTTTGATTTGACTCCAAATAAGAAACGGTTCATTCATGTACTCAATTTTACTAAAAATTTCTTCTTTCCAAATGTATTTCTTTACTTATTTAATGAATTTGTTATCAACCTATTTATCGTAATTTGGGCTTATTGCATTCAATTTATTCACACACAGGGTAAAATTTTTATCTAGTGAGAGCACAATTAATATCCATTTCGGAAAATATTTTACACAGTTAATGCAGATATGTTTTTTTGAAACTAATTGAATGTGAAATTAAATAACCGTCCTTCATAGATTTATCTCAAATTGTTTCAAAAAAACTTTTTCATTTTAAAATCATGGAAAAGATAAGAAAGAAGAAAGTCCCTCAGGTACATGTTTTAGTTATGCGCCTTTTTATGAAAATACCTATTTTTGCCAGTACGATTTAAGTAAATATATAATAAGTCAATAAATTTAAAGATCTTTTGAATTTTACGAAATTAATCTATTAACTTACACATCTTATAAACGTATTTTTTATAATTAAAATGGCCAAAACTTCTATTGAGCAATGATTAACCATCTAACTTGAAACGTATTCTACAAGGTTTATTATTACAAAATTTACCTCGACTCAGACATCAAAGTAACTTTCATTATCGCACACTAAAAACCGATTCGTAAAATATGCGCTGAGAAAAACTACACACAAGTGAAGACCAGCATTTAAGAATTTGATTATTATCATGAACATTGTTAATAAAATTGATAAGGCATTTATTTTGACAAGCGCTGTTTTGTCTGTACTTTTCAAGTACATTAAGAAATTTTTAAAACTACTTCAAGAAAAAAAATGAATTAATGAGCCATTCGCTAAACCGACTAATAAGGACTAGACAATGTAGAAAAAGTCATGCTAATTAATCCATACTCTCAATTTCAAACTTTTAATTTAACGATTTCTTTATTATCTGATAAAGAAATAATGCTGGTATAGACTAGACATTCTAAAGCTGAACCTGAGGGAAAGTTGAATTACGCAGTCTCTTCCGTACACTGGAACTTAGCGGAATGGTCGGCCACCCGCATCACCGGATGGACATTTGTGAACAAAGATTCACTAATTTCTGTTTTGTCAGAAATACTAAATTCCTGATAAATTGTGAACAAAATATACTAATATAACGTATCGCAAACGTAGAGGAAGTCATATTATTTGACTACAATTTTGATGATACACTAGCCAATAATCATTTCATCAATAATTGATTATATGTCCGAGTTTTATCAAATTATAACAGTGAGATTGGAGTTGTGTTTGGGGTGAGTGAAACATTTAACAAAATTGGAAATAATTGTGTTGTTGTGCTAGACAAATTTTTTAAAATTTAATAGACATAAAACCTGATATCGCCAGTACCCACAGTGCTATGCGAACATTAAACTCGAGATAAGGCAGATAAATTATTGGTAGTCAGAACGCTATAAATTTGTAGAGATTTTCTCTTTAAAATATCTGTTGTTTAAACAGGATGGGAGATTTCAAAGCAAATTGAAGTCTTTTCAATATTTTAACTGACTATTACATTAGGACTTATCAACCACTTGAGAGTATTTTCAAAATTGTATGGAATAACTTTACCACTGCGACCATCTAACTTATGTATCCGATGATTTTTCCAAAGTTAAATCAATTTTCACATTTTTTGAGTTTCACAAAATGTCCCACTGAGGGGTTCATATAGAGTTAAGTATTTCGTGTAATTAATAACTTTAATCACAGATGTCTATTTTTGACCTCCTGTTCTCTGCAGGTATCCGAAAGCAATGCCATTGAATTGGAATTCAAATCGACTCGTGATAGTAGCAATAAAGCGTCATTTTACACTATAAATTAATCATCTCTTTCAGTCAACATTTTTGTGTATCGCATTGTCTAGACTCATGTATTAAAGCCAAATTTATTTTGGCATCAAAATTTGAACAGACCAAATTTAAATCGACTCCTCAATTTGATTTGCTCTAAATTCGCACAGTTTCGGTAGCTCTTTACTTCTAAATTATAATTTATTCTTTAAATGGGGTAGTTCATCCTAAAATAAGTAAGTAAATTAAAATTAAAGCATATTATTAATTATTAAAGATCCTAAGGTGATAATTAACTTGATAACTGCCTTTTGAATCTTTCTACTAAAGAAAAGTTTATTACATTTGATAGTCCTTTGAACACAATTAGTCTTCTAAAACCTGGCAACGAAAGCTTGCTTTCTTATAAAACTGCCGGAATCTTGGCTTCTTTGCAAGATTAAAAATGAATAGAAACTAGACTTATCGTAAATGCCCAAAACATAAAAATTTGCAAACTTATCAAAAATTCACGAAATCCGTTTGATCTCCTTAACTAAACCTGGTATACTATTGTCAGTTTATGTGATAGAAGTTATATTCGTCACAATGATTTCTGTTTTTAACAAATTTGTCAATGGTAGATTGTGATGCAGACAACGCCATTATGTTCTATTTCACAGCTCAAAGAATTTAAATTTTGAATTTGCTAATAAATCTCCTAGGAATGTAATGACTTAAATTTTGCTCATCAACACAGAGGTGGCATATTCGGTAGATACCACAACAGGCGATGATCACGAGGTTCCTATCTGCTTCAATTTCACTAAAAAAACGCACTGAGTATTTAAAACAAAGTTAGCTCATCTTCATTGATGGAATTCTTGCGAACACTAACTCAATTGCAGGTTGTAATGGTACTAATAGGTGGTCTTAAATAAATCTCTGCTGTTGAATTCACCGGGCGTTGTTAAATTGTATTTAATCATAACTACAGATTTTGAGTTATTGTTCTTCGGTATGCCATTCGTATTATTTAAATTTGGTTGCTCACAACACTGCTGTGCTATGCTATGTAAGAATTGCTTTTAGATGAATAGGATATCCCAGGAATTTTTGAGTCACTTTAGCTGAATCAATAGAACTAAAACAATTTAAAAACGTTTCATTTCTGGAGAATTAGCGGACTTTTCTTAATAGGACAGATACTCTTGCGTAAATTACCATCATCTTCTAATGAAGGGCTTTGATGTATGAAAAAATATACCAAATTCGTTTCTTAATTAAAAAATGTAACAATATATATTATATTAAATAAAATACATCATATATAAAATCGTGGATCATGAGAAATGTCATGTCTCACAACAGCTCGTGTTTGCTATACTTTGTGTTTAGAGAAGTCCAGAATGGAGTTCAGCAGCTCCAGCCCATGTCCCATTACCCCAGAGGTTATATTTTTGGCTGTTTATTTACACTAACTAAAATCGCTTTTACTGAATTCGTTACTGAGGTCAATGGAGATCGTAATTTACTAGTCACGTAATCACGATAGCATTTTCAAGCTGTGTACTGTTAATGATTGAGAAATATGATGATTGTTGTGGTTTGAGTTGAAAACACTAAAGGAGTTAGAAATATATTGGCTGATCAACGACACCTTACACAGTAACCTTATGATGTGAAGGTAAAATTCACTTTGGACCATTAGAAAAGAGTAAAAATGGTAATGAGCAGATTATGTGCCACTGAAATAAAATGACATGGAATAAAATTCAATTTACAGGCGAAGAATTAAATTAAATTTATAAGCACTGAGCTATTGAAAGGCACTTCGTACTTTTAAATACCTAGACAGTATCGGAAAGTCTCGATTGACACGGCAAATATTTAATAAACTAAGTGATTATTTATTTAAACGTTAAAATAAATCTATCTATATTTTGTAGCAAGCGTTATCAATAAAAGTAGAACTAGAACCCACAAATATAATAAATCGCCTGCCATTCCTATCCTATTCACTCTTTTGACTTCAAATTTTGTAGTTTACGGGGTGTTTAAAACAAATGGCTACGTTTGCACAGCTTAAGGTGCATTTGTAACATGACAATATAATTGAAGAAAATGAAGAGATGTCAATTTGCTTGGCATTTGAGAATAAAAATTTTTTTAAAAAATAATTTTAAAGCAAAATTTTTCAAAAAGTACCAAAGTGTGTCCTTTAATTTCAAGAAAAAATGTTTACCATTCCTACTGTTCTTCCCCAAACTATTAAAATCAATAATTTGATTTTAGGCTTAAATATTTTGTCATTTTATCCTTTTTAAAAGTAATAAAAACGTTAAGTCATTGAATCTAATATGAGGAAGTTTGGAGGAGAGAGAATATGATGCTAACAAATGAGAGGGAGCTTGAGAAGATATGAATAAATTTTAAAGGGTATAAAACAATGTTATAACAATAATAACAAAGAACGAAGTAGATTATAGAATAATGGTTGAGAGAAGAACAATGGAAAATTCAAAATCACTATCCCTTTTCTCAAGCCACGACATTTAATTTTATGCGTCAGATTAATAAAATGTGTGCTAACTTTACCAATTTAGCACAAGTATTTCATTCACTTATTTATTCATGTTGCTGAGAAAGTGCAATCTAATAAGTTTCCCATTTTTTTCGAAAACGGAAACTCTTGTTAACCTTCTAATGGTATTAAGGTTAAAAATACCTCAATGTAACTTTAGTTGGAATTTTACTGATTCTGAGAGTCTAGTAACAGTGGCTGCTCATTTTATAAATAACAGCAAACGGTCTGAAAAATAAAGTTAAGATTTCCTTGAAAGAATAAAATATTTCCTTTAAAAAAACTTACTTTTACTTTTGAAAACATACTTTAAATTGGAGTGCAGGCACCTGCCAGAAGGGATGAGAGTTAGACGTAACAATTTCTGCGTCAAATGGAGATTTCCCGATTCTGGTACAGTCCTCCGTTTATTACTGTTCTTAAATGAAATAGCTCATTTTAAGATGAGCGGCTTTCACTTTGATGATTTTAATTGAATTGTCTGCATTTGCATTGCCACTGATATCTTGACACAGTTATTACTACAGCAAGAAGAATGTCTATGGCTTTTACATTTGGATATCCGATAATGGCCTCATTGGTGTAATCGTCAATTCTAATCCATAATTTGTATAAAACGAAATATTATTCAGGTAAAACGGGTAAATGTTGAAACCTCACCAGATTTAATACACAGAGAGAATAATAAAAGCTTTTTTTAGAGTAGAGTTTCTAATTTTTTCGCTTATTTAACCAGCTTACTTCAAATTTGTATTAAATAACCATATTCGGGAACTGTAGTTTACACCGTAGCAGGATTCATAATTTGCGTGCGTAAAGTTTTGTAACTTATTAAGTACCAAATTTTCGAATATGAAGTTTTTCCAATTAGTTATGCTTATCAAGTAATTGGATGTGAATATCCGTTCACTTTACGACGTGTGAATTATGTGAAGTTCTTTCACACAAGTCCAAAAATCTTTTAAAATTAAATGGAATCCAATAAATAGCATAATTAGTATTAAAATCAGCCTAGTTTAGTTGCAAGCTCTCGTCATCTTATAGACGCATATTTTTATGCAGCGATAAAAGATGTTTTGAGATGCCAGCATTGATCATTTACGCTGGGGAAAATTTAAGCGTAACCTAACCGTGGAAATCTTAAAGTTAGATGAATAGTTAATAATAGCACCACAACACATTATGTCAAGACTAATATTTGCAACACCTCAAAATAATTAAAATAATTGCATTCAGTATGTATAATTGCCAGGGTGAACATGAGATTATGGCTGTATATATTGAATTATTTATAGAAAGACGGGTGAATCAGGCATGGATTGTGACTAGAAAAAAATACTCAAAGTTCCGTTGGCAAGTCTTTGAACTTTCAAGTAGAGAATTCTATTGCAAAGGGGTTTTAAAGGATGCACGATGGCGTATCGCGAATAATAATAATTTATCCTAACCGACTTACTAATTATATATTTCATATGGCATTCATATTTCTTAAACCAAGCACGAGGTACCGTATATATGTAAAAGCTTTGAGGTGCTTATTTTAATTTGATGGATCTATTTCGATTTCCTAATAAACTGAAACTTGTATGGAAAATTTTGACAGCTGTGCCTCATTTCGGAAGATAATAAAATTCTGAAGTGACAAGAAAAATCAAAGTTGACCGAGTTGACTGAAGCATGCCGTGTTGTTGTACTAAATGTAAGTGTGGCTTTGTTTATCATATTCCAGCTTCTTCTAGAGAATGAAGTAAGATTGTAGTTCGAATATGCGTAAAATATTGGAATTGGAAGATATCCGGACGGTAGTTAATTCGAAATAATTTTATATTAGATTTTTATGACTTTTTTTATTCTTCATCAAATGGCGAGTTACAAATTTACTGAAACAGTACCATTGTTTATCAATGAAAAATCTTCCTATCTAATCAAGGAGACTCACTAAAATAATTATGATGTAAACGACTCTATAGCGCAACTAACTAATACATTAAGTACAATTGAAGTCATGTCAATTCACTGCTATGTCATGGCTAATGAAATTCCCCCCTTTATCAAATAAGCATGGTGGGCCCAAGGAATGCTGATTAGTTCAACTTAAATGGCCAACTCGGTGCCAATGTGGCCGGAAATATTTCGTGATAAATGAAAATTCATTAATTGTTTGAAACTTTTCCTTTATTATTTGTTACCCAGACCATTTACTCTCACACATTTACATTATTTCTGCATGTCTCGAGTAGTAATTTTGTTGATGATAGACAACGTCTTAAGGGCTTTAATTGCCATTCGTTTATTGATGTCAAAATTTTGTCAAAGAAATTTTACTTAACAAATCGTGAAGGCATTTTCTATTTATTGGCTTAGAATAGTCTTTTGCTAATGAGCCTCCGCTAACTGTAACGAATATTAATAAGAGTTTCCTTTCTCTGGTCAAAGTGAAACTGCACTTACTGACGCAGAATATAAAACAAAATTCAGGAGTCGGAAAAGTTATTATCCACAAAGAAGAGCCTTTTAGTCATTTATGTATTTTTGAAGTCAGTTACCTTATTTAGGTCAATTGAGAGACACTGGCAGATCTAGTCATTGTAACCTAACAGCCCACTGAAAATGGAATGACTCTTTAATTATTCCTAATTTTTTTACCAATCTCAACACTAAATTTACATGTTAATCAGAAGCTTTTGTAAAGTAAGATGCGAATTTGCAGTATACTAAAGAGATAACACTGGAAAATTAAAAATTATTTTAAAATGGTTGCAAAATCAGCAACTACAGTTCTCATCATATCTTTTAAGACCTCTAACATTATTTTCAGTATAACTTGGCTTCAGAAAAATTCTCAAGTTATCATTTTAATTGTATCAAATGAGAAATAATTACTTTCGGAACGTATATCGTGGGAACTTTATAAATATTATAAAAAATCAGTTCTATTATAAATTTTTTGGATCTTATGCACATAATGCGTCCAGTTTTAACTAAAAATGACGTCTACTGAGATTGATAAAGTTATTGCTACTTGCATAATTATTAATTAAATGGCAATGTTAAACTTAAAATCTCTAAGTTTCATTGTAGAACATCAACTGAAATCTGGAAGCGGATGGAAACGGTAGAATTGCAAAGGGAATATTGGAATAAATTTGATTATAAATACACATAATAAGTTTTCTTGCATGACTTCGGCATTGTTCCTTGAAAATTTTTCAGCTTTCTAAAGAAGATTAAATAACTATTAATATTATGCCATGAATTTCGTGAGTATTTTTGTAACAATTAGTCAAGCACCATATATTTTTAAAAATGATCCGACTTTTTCCCATAATTCGATCCAGCATTTTCCATCATTATTTTCATTATTTTTTCATCATTATTTTATAATTTACAATTGCATTAACCAATGTTAACTTAATCAAATAAAATACTAAGTATTTATCCATGGGCCATTAAATAACAGATATCTATCAATCAAAATATGAGTTATACTTTGGTTCACTTTTTGATAATTGCTTATTTCTTCTTGAATGAATATTCTTCTGCCCAATTCAATTACTTACAGAATTATATTAAATTTGCCTATTCAAACAAATATCTAAATGGAGAAGAAAATGCAGATTAAAATTTCGTCAGCTGTAAAATAATTGACGATAGATCGCATGCATCCTCATAATTTTAGATATTAAAAAATAACTGCTAATGAAATAAAGTACAATCCAGTCATAGGAAAGGGGCTGAAATATTTTGGCTCCATCATAATGCATTTATGAATCAATGTCAACAGATGAAAGATTTCACTATGATTGCTTGTATAAATACTTTTGCTCAGAGGTTTTGATTTGACGCTATAAAGCATTTGATAAGAAAATTGCATGTAGGAAGAATGCCTCCACAAACTACGTAATAAACTAATCAAAATATGCGAATAAGACCAAATATTACCGTTTAATTGAACTTATTTACTTAAATCAGTATCCAAAACAGCTTAATTTAACAAAAGTCCTTATGATCTTTTAATAACTTATGAAATAATATTAAAACATTAATATTTTCCATAAAGAGATAGCTTACAAAAATATATCCGTGAATTTGACCAGAGTTTCACAACAAAGTTCTCTTTTTTTCTAGGTCAATTGAAAAGCTCCCGTTAACATTTTTTCGAAAGTTTCTCTGCAAGAAATGGCACTGAAACTGATATGTAACTTTTGTAAGACTTAAGGTATGTAGAAATTGGACAATTACAATTCTAGTTGAGCCACGCACACCTGTGAATGTGCAGGGCCATGTTTTTCTTTAAATTATTTCCAAGCCAGTGGCGGCTTGGTATTTCCTGTCTTACTTCAATTTCCTTGGCAGGGTTTTTACATTTTACTTAGAGACCTACCATTGTATTTACAAGGGACGGGTGGAACTAAAGACTTCATTGGCATTTGAAAAGATTTGTTTTTTTTTCAGAATTAATACTCATTTAAAATTAAGTTTTCTTTAAATTTAATTATTTTTTATAAAAAAAATTAATAAGATCAAATAAAGCACGTAGCAGTTGTGTTTATGAAGTATCATACGCTTCCCACTCTCCGAATATTATCTTGATTTCAAGCAAAACTAACTAATCCATTTTGTCAACTGCATTTCTGTACTTCATGTTTCTTCAAACTTTGTAAAAGGGCTTTCAAAATCATCCAGAAAAATTTTCACAACAATGTACTTAATTAATGGTAATTAGTGAGATCCAGGAGTTGCCTTTTTATGAATATCGAATTCTACTGAACAGAACTGAACCCACATTATTAGTTGTGCGCTGAACTGAGTTAACGCAAGCCATTCACATTTTGACTTGCTAATCTAATCCAGTTATTTAAGGATGTATTACAGAATCGATAATTCCAAATATTTTTGACAAAGATTAGATTAAACCGTATGTCAAGCAAACTCTAAATATAAGAGAGGCGAACTCAAAGAGATATATAGGAATTAAATTAAAAAGCAGGCTTTCAGTGAATTTTTAATTGTTCAGACTGCATTTACATACTTTTAAAAGACGCTCTTGATGACATATGGAAAAAGAAATCGCGCGTAGCCATACGCAGAATTTTTGGGTCTCTCAACTTTAGAGGATGGTACAAAATGAAAATAAATTTTTCTTTAGAGTCACACAGAAGATAGTCCCATCCGCCTACATTTGCCCTTCACCTGCCAGCCACAAGGCGATCCAATTATCGCTTTTATGAGAGCACCTACACATGAGCGGTTCCATCAAAGTCAGTCAGTGTTGCTTTTTCCCGCGTTCAATGCCCCTTTCCTGACAATTTAATTCATTTTTAGTTATTTATTGCCGACTTCGTAGAATAATATCCCCCTCCTTAGTATTAAAGTAATTTCAGGGACCAATAAGAAGCATGCAGAAATTTTTCTTATGTCTCATCGGCACCTTCTGTTTGTTTCTCTTTTGTACAACATTTGTTCAATACATTTTCACCTTTAAATCTTCGTCACATGGATGTTTGAAGAATTGGCAAATAAAATTGTCATATTCATATAATTTTTCCTGAATATCCACTTGTCGCTTCTAATGAGTTAAAAAATAGCTTATAGATTTTTTATTGGTCCTATTTCTTTTTAATTAGTCTTCATAACTCTTTTCCTGAAAAGGTTAAAACACCAAAAATGGCGACCTCAATAAATGGGCACGCATTGAATAAATTGAGTGACCACTACTTAAAACTAGACAACATCACCTTTAATAGAATGCAGCTTCCCCAATAATATGTCTACAGACTATGCGCTCACTGTCCAAGGAAAGAATTATTATCACCTTTTAATTACCTTTGGAGGTTCGTGCAGTAAAGAAGTTTAGTTCTGTTAACTTTTAAACACATAATGAATAATTTTTGTTCTATAAAAAATGAATGTGCGATTTATTGTTAAATAATTCATACAATTTGCAGTCAGGTTAAAATGTGTTAAATTGTTTTGGTGTTCTCTTGCATATGTGTTTTATTGTGTTTTGTGGTTTGTGTCTCTTTTAGAGTCTAATTTAGTCAAATTAAATTAAAACAATTATTAGTGAAAATCTAATAAATTTTCTCAACTAAGTAAAAGTATTTCTTTAAAACCCGACCCAAAAATTTAGTAATAACCTTTTAATTATTACGATCTCCGAAATTCGGAATGTGATTCTAAATTTTACTTGGACTCATTAAATTTCAATTCATATCTTTTGAGGACAGGCTTCTGAAAAACACTTCGGCCTTTATTCGAACAGGGAAAAGTATTCAGGTACTCCAGAGTATTCCAAAACTTAGGGCATTTTGACTGATAGATTAGAACCCATGAGTAGGGTGTTTACAGAGTGCTAGTATTAAAGCTAAACGCCGAAAAAATAATGAGTCTTGTTCTAATAGGTTGCAGTAAATCAAAGTGAAAATAACTAGAGTTTATTATGAAAACTATACCCAAGTATAAATCTCGAAGGGGGATTCATATGGTGACCTTATCGCTGTGCGAATGTGAGGGAAGTGGGCTAGTCTAGGGCATTTGAAGGGAAAACATTTAATGGAAACGAAATTGGAGGAAAGGCATTACCTGGCAAGTCATTTAGCTTTCGAAGAAATTGGTCTAGGCAAAACACCCAGCACGTTCTTAAAACACAAGTTATATTGACAGAAAGATTATTATTATACGAATAGGTTAATAAAAATTATATTCAAGCTAGTATTTTTCAGATTTTAGAGTTAATTAGAAGTTAATAAATTCATAATTTAGAATAAAATTTGTGTTTTCATGAAAATAACTTTATTGTCTCACAAAAATTTAATTGTGTGGCAATTTTAAATATTTAATGAAGTGTAGTTTAAATTATATCACGTTTCTATTAACTTTTAATGTAAAAATCGATTTTAATTTAAATTGTATATGAGCATATGTGTCAAGCGCATTGAAAATTCTAACAGCATATTTATGACCTCATTACTTGTAGTGAAAGGATAAAAATCATATCATTTGTTTTAGCATTACTGATAAAAACACAACTTTTGCAAAGAAGCGTATTTTTATTTAAATAGTTAAAATTCACTTCGCTTAAGCGCTGATTGGTTAAGGAATCAAGATTGTCGATCAGTCATTCTTCAGGCCAGAGAGTCACGCACACACACACACACACACTAAAGACAGCGAGTGACTTCGTGTATAACTCATAATCCTTGTACATCCATTGCAAATGTGATCACATCTATTACTCATTTTTCTCCCTGTCTAAACTATTCCTAATCCGAGCAGAACTTTTTATCAATTCATTCTGTGTGAGACGTAGATATTCAAGTGGATGTTTGTGGACAACTGTCTTTCTCCCCCACCTATTCCCTCGGGATCAGCGTCTATGACAAGCATCTTTGCTTGCAACAACGACCCACCACCTTCTCCACCCATAAGATCTGCTAATAAATTCGGCAGTGGTACTGGGGAAATACTCATGAGAATGGGAAGACGCGTTAGTCAGGCTTTTAATCTCCGTTCGGTTTATAACAAAGTCAGTGACGAGTAAGCACTATTTCAACTCATAAACCAATCTTAAAAATTTTATTTCTTTCTGGTTAAGCAAAAATTCTATATCGCTTCGATATATACGCAGTTTCTTTAACAAAGTGATATATTAGGATTTAATTATTTAATTTTGTCAATATATTGCTATAGTGACACGGGATGCGCCAATTCAGGCTTTTATTTACTTTAAAAGAAAAATAAGCATGTAATTTTAGTGTTTTTCGTCACAAATTTTAAGAGTAAATATGCACCAAAAGCATAAAATTATCCATTGTGTCTTATTGAATTCTTTGAGGGTAAATTTAAATGTCCCTTAACACTATCGAAAATGTAACAAATTTAGATTTTTGGTGCTCTCGATATTTTTAAACCATTTTAAGTTAATCGGTTGAATTGAGGAAAGAAATTTATAAAATTTTATCTTAAACTTAAAACAATTCAGAGTTACCTTAAGGACGAGTGCTGAAATAACTGTCACTATTTCTCATTATTGACAACTCCTGTACAACTACGACGCGACCGTGAGGAATGAATCAAATCTCCATTTATCATCCTTATTTCATCATTTTGAATGCAACAAAATGCAATTTATGACCTAATAGTATGCACATCACATATAGAATATGTTCAAAGTGAAAATTAACGAAGTATTTATTTTGTTAAATTTTTCATTTTTTTCTGTAAAATCCACTTTACTTCCATTTTTTGCATAAACATAAATGAGTATTTCAGATTTATTCTCGAGAATTTGTGCAATTTTGACAGTTAATATAGCAGCAAACTTTAAGACAGAACTACTTTGAAAGTTTACATTAGAAAGCAGACAAATTCAGAAAAAAAACGAAAATCTAACAATAGATAAAAACTTAGGTGAATGATTCTTGGAAGAAGTTATAAAATTAATTGAACACAATGAGCAGACTTTTTATAAAAATTGCCATTTACTAGAGAGCTGAACACATTTTGAAATATAACGGTTGAATAACCGATATTTAGACTCATGAAGCAAAAGCAGTGAATCCGTAAATGAAACTTCAATTATTAAAATGTTTAAAGCAGTGGGTGGCACAAGTGAATAAGAATTTATGCAAAAATAAAGTGATTGAAGTCTGTGGTTACCAATTTAACAAAAACAATTTTCCTTCAATTTAAATGCATCTCCCACTTTTAGTTAAGATTTGGCAATTTTTAACGTGCTTGAAGATTTATTTTCACATTTTCTTTGCTCCGGCAAACTGTCTGAAATTCTTCAAATTTTCCTAATTTTGACATATATGTATCCGTTAATTAAATGATTAAATAATGGGACAAATAATTTTAATCGAAACTAGAATTTTATATTTTTCCTATGATTGTGCAACTGTGCGCATGGATATGAACAAAGGGAACTCCTAAAATATTGTTGCCAATTTTAACGGCATTGAAATTGCCTTTGAAGAAATAATTTAAGGGCATTTTTACGAAAAACCAATGTCTTTGTCAAATCGGATGAGGAGTAAAGTATTTAGTAACCGAATGTGCAAAATTCACTGTAGTATCACAATCAACCTGTATAGCATTCCTTCACAATACTAAATGCGCATAAGTGAGAAGGCATTTTTCACCGGTCTAATATGCAGCGTAAAGGTTACATCGTTGCAAATTCAGGAGATGATCTAGAAATATAAATTTTGCATGTGAAATTCCATATTTAAAATGTTTTCGACCAAAAAATAAGAACCCACTGATTCCGCAACCTTACTGCAGTCTGCATTAATACTTCTCTTGTTGTATTTTGCATTTTGCAAAGAACTGGTTTGAATTAACGCGAATAGCAATATTATCCATGCTATAAATATAACGAATGGTGTAAAAAATATAGAAGAATGTTCCATAAATATTTATTTTCTGTGGTTTAAATCATACTTAATATTCTGCTTTGGAATTCTTAAATAGTAATAGGGAAAACTTTCATCTAGTACTAACAAATCGAAAAAGACAGCGAAAAGTAAAACTCCATTATAATTTTTAAATAAAGACAGAAAATAGTGCGCACTGTTTTAATTTAATCGTTATTTGAGCGCAATTTCTTTCTTGGTAAGAACCGGATATAAGCATGCGTAATGAAGTCTGAAGTGGGAACCTTGAAATTTAAACCCTTGGACTCTAGTTTTATATGGATAGAGAATTTTTTTCAAATGCAATCAAATTAAAATGTTTTTTTTTATGGAGACAACAAGAATATAGTAATGTGCAAATATTCGTCTATTAATTCTCAGCATTTATTTAAAATATATCTTTTTGATAGACAAAATTTTGCTTTATTGTAATTATTATTACTCAGTTTACATGTGTTTTTCTATTTAAGAGTAATTTACCTTTAATATTCAAAGTTAACTATACTATCAAGCTAATTCTTTTGAGACTTTTACTATTCACCTAGCCATCTTCACTATTCTGCATTGCTTACTGTCATAGGCAGCTTGAAGGCTGTGTAATATTTAAAAGTTCATTTGACTTTGTTTAAATTTACTTAATCTCCTTTTATGGTACATTATACGAATTCTTTTGTTTATGCTCAGTTAATATTTATTTTTCTAACTCTTTCAATTTAATTATTTCGCTTTAACATTTAATTTTTAATTTAATGTAAATTATTTGCATAAATGAGATAGTAAAATTTAAAATTAGCAGTATACATCTATTTGTAGATTCCCCACCAATTTGTAACCAATAAGAGGAATCGTATTGAAAATTAATCAATTGGGAATAATTAAATTTTAAGGGAAACGACGCCTGTATTAGGCTACACTGATCGTTAAAAAAGATATTTTAATCACTTTCAAATGAAATGACTTGTTGGTTTGAACTTAAAATAAATTAATATTTGTAATGATATGCTCAAATGTTGACCTTACAGTCGTCTCATAAATATTGACGTATGTCGAAATATATTGAGATTAATCTTTTATTTTATTAACATATTAAAAGTCCTTCATTACTCGGTGAAATTAGCATAAACTATACCATTCATTAAAATTCATTAACCTGGAATTTAGTAATCTACTGGACTAGATACAGTAAAGTGTTCGAAAAGATTCCGTATCATGAGTTATTTTAGCCAGTATGAAAATTGTATCCAAGTGTGTCAAGATGAATTCCGCTTTGCAAACTCTAATATTTTAAGTAATTCTAATTGATTGAACTCATATAAAGTAATGATGAATTAAGGATTTGAAGGATTAGTTGCATTGAAAGTGCCTTATTTGTTTAAACAAATTTTAACTGAAAGGTAGTTGAAAGGAAGTTCAGTAAATGCTCAGGTGAGGGAGATTAAGAAGATGCTAAGAAAAACTTAAAAGCGTCAAAGAGTCCAGCCTCACTTAATGTTTTATTTCGGGTAGAATGATCTTTATTATGTGTGCGGTTCACTTTCCAAAATCTATGGTTCTATTTCTTTTTTCTTCTTTCTTAAATACAATTCACCAGCTCACATTTGCAATATTGCTGGGAAGCTATAACCAAGAGCTCTTAAGGTAGGAGTGCTTCGGAAGCCGTATTCACACACAAGTTGCGAAGATTGAGAGCCTGTTTATATCACATTTAAACAAACTCTTAAAGGCAATAGGAATGGATGAGTAGTCCAGCTGACAAATAATTAGATTTGAAAACACTACACAGAAAAGCTAATTAGACGATCACTAAATTCATCCTCTGGGCTATGTGTCCGATTGTGAGCGTTAGACTGCAAAAAGAAATATACAATTTTACATCACAGGAGTAAATAATTATTTAACGTAATCGATAAGATATTAACAATATATAACTTGATTCTACACTGCATTATATTAATCTTGCGTTTTTTTAAATGCTTAAGTTTAAGTTGAATTTCTATCTCTATGTCTAGAAACAAATTTGTAAAACAGTAGTGTGCATTTTAAAATCAGACAAATTTTGTTATTGGAGATTGAATTTTCTCTCTGCTGCCTTCATGAGTTAATTGTCATTTGGTCTGGTACCAATTGCATTTCACCCTTAGGCAAAGAAGAGGTCCAACATAATGATTATATTTATGGAGGATTTTCTCAGTGAAATCTTTTATTTGTAAGAGAATTTAAAAATATATGGGGGGGAGGGGGGGGAGGGAGGGGGGAGAAATCTTGAGCATCCCACAAAAATTGATCATGCAAAGTGGTAATCATATTCCCAAATAATCTGCTCGAATTAATTAAAACGTACCTCCAGGTTGTACATGTGACTCAGCAGCGTACCAATATCCTCAAATCACATTTTAATATTTCGTAAATTAGTGGATATAGTCATACTTATACAATTAAGAATTCAAAGTGTGTAAAATCTTTAAATTTACATATTGCAGAATGAAATCTATTCTATATACCATGTGGATATTTTCCATCTAGAAAGCAAACAGAAAGAGAATTTTTCAATACTTGTATACATATTCCTAAAATATTTTCAATCAAATTATTTCAAGTTACTTTCATTTATCTTTGCACCTTTAACGGAAACTCAGTAATTGTTTGTTTTAAGCAGTTAAAAAGCAAAACTGAGTGCTTAAATAAAGTATATTCAATTCTATGAGGAAGCGTTAAAGTAGGAGAAGAGCCAACGGATCAGGAGTACCCTACTTCATCAAAAGCATTTCCCGATTTCTTTTTCATTCTGTATTTTAATAACATCAATGTACACAACTTCACAAGAATGTGCTCCTAGCAAAATAAATAAATCTAATCAGATTTTGCAGTTCCTCTCATATGCCATCCTATGGCGTGCCAAAGATCTTATTGGAATTGGGTGCAAGCGATTCTTGTTTGTATTATTGATTAAAGAAACTTTAAAACATTGAGGCATTAGTCATTGATATTCCATGTGAGAATCTTCGGTAAAAGTTTCTAAGAATGGTAATTATTTTGCAAGACTCAGTAAACGCTGAGAAAATAAGTAAAAAAGATAAATTTTCAGGTTGAAATGGATACAAAAGCAGATTTTGAAGTAACTATTATGGATTGGAAATTTCCTTATTCAAGATCGTGTGAAATCGGGGCGTTACAAAGTGAAAAAGACTACCTATCTCTGATATATTTTTGAGCTTTATCCAAGCGATCTTAAGGTAGGCCGGAAAACCGCAGTCCACTATCTTATATTCTGCCAATTATCTCTTGATTTCTAAATATCGGGGTTCAATAGCTAGATCTATCTTAATTATTAACCTCCCTTTTGAATCCAGCCAACGTTTAGATCTTTAGCGTGGGAGGAGACAAGTAACTTCTCAGAGTTAGATCAAGTAGCTTCGGAGGAAATATCGTTTACTTGGCTTGGAAGTACTATTTTAAATCTAGGAGATTCCGGTTTCGAAAAGGAATTCCGCTAACCACTGATTGTTAATTTTCATTACCTTGCAAATATTCGCTCCTTTTAATGACATTTTCTAAACTTTTTCAGCGCATCTGTGCATATAGAGCTTTGCTGAGTGAGGGTGAGCAGTGGTTTTGTGTCAAAGAAATTTAAAAAGTGCTTTTAATATAACGGTAGGATTATCGCAAAAATTAACTTTAACAATTTCAATCACCTGATAATTGGCATTAATAAGTTAAAAGCTTTTTCCAAAGTGAGCGAAAAAAATGGATAAAATGTTGCTGTGCAGGCTATATTTAATTCCGGTTCCAGTTATCAATCAAAGCAGGAATCAATCACTAAATGCCCTTTAAAGAGTAATTTGGTAAATATATGTTTTAACAGTTAACTCACAGCAAAAAAAAAACTATTTTAATTTCTTACAGCGAATTGCACATTTAATAGAAAATTATTTACGGACCGAAACGAAATCCTTCTTTGAAACATAAATAAAATAAAATGATTCTACTTTTATCGCCTTACATCATAATTTTTAATTTAACTGATAGCGGAAATAATCTATGGAAGCACAGAAAATTTGAAAGTCGATTCTTCTAATGATACTTATCTTTACATTTTACTCCCAGTCTTCTCGACATATTTTTATTATATTTTACTGCAAATATTTAGAGTTCTGTTAGATCTTTTTTATAACAAATATAAAAGTCTGTTTCTTTTTGGGGAAATATATAATCAGCAGTCTTTTATCTTTATTAACTCGTTAATTTTTACCATTTCTGTATTTCCTTCGTATTTCTCACCGAAATTAGTCCTGTGAGTTAAAAGACCAGCGAAACTGTCTTCGTTTTTTAAATAATAATTATTTATAATACAGCACAAATATAATTATACATTTTTAAAAAAATTTACATTCTTCCTAAATAAAATAAGCAGGCTTGACATTTGGCTTCTCAAAATAAATTGAAATTACATGAGTTACATGAACTGGAATGGTGTAATGTCCAACATATTTATTTAATTTGATCCTGAAGCACAGAAAATTTTGATCGGTAATTTTACCTTTTAATTCTAGATAGAAACAAGAAGAAAGGCGGATTGAAATGCTAAAATGAACGTTTAAGAGACAGAGTAATTTACGTAAATTAAGGGAGATTTTTCAACATCATATTAGTGCATTACGGGCAGTTGGAAAAGTTAAAATTAAGTACAAAGAATCAGAGTCGGTTCTTCAAAGATAAGCTTAAAACAATTCGTCTTGATAGATCTATTTTGTAAATTTAAGTTAGTGATTAAGAGATCTGCACGCACTTAGTAATTTATCTGCCAAAATATATTCGTCAATTCATTAGGTAATGAAATAATGCATTACCGATAACTTCACTGTTAATTTCCACAATTGTTATAGGAATTAAATTTCCAGTTAGAAGAAAAATACCATAGGATAAAGCAATAAAATTAACATATAGTCGCGGAAATGTGAAGTTCGATCGTTTTTGCTAGTACATTTTATTAGTGTAAGAAGCAGCAGAGAAGAATGTTTCATTGCCAATTTTAAGTTTAGTAATTGTGAAGCGTATCACATAGATTTGCTAAAAAGCTAAAATTCTTTCCAACTACGTCTTTCTTAAAGGAATGCGAGTAGCATCTTTATGTTCGAAGTGCTTTTTTCCCGTAAATGGAGCAAAACCTCCTCACTTGAAATTATTCAAACTTACAGCTTTAACGTTATGACATGATAGCGTGAATTACAATTTTAGTGATAACTCAGTTGGTGTCTGGGCAAGATAAAGTAATTGAACTTTAAAAGTTACCCCAATTTATTATATTTAACAAATAAATCGAGGATTTTTTCGAATAAAAAGATGTTCTCTACCAAAATAGGTTATAGCCTGATATTTTCATGAAATTTTGATATTTATCTATTTTTGTTAATGCCAATTTTAGATCAAATTTTCAATATTTTTTGTTTTTTGCAAATTCGTTTAGTTTTGACCTATAATTAATGAATACATATCATAGCATGCTTTTTGTTTGCTTATATTGAGCAAATAGAGTCAAGAAAAATTATTCTATTAAATGTGTTCATTCTATTACTTTATTCCTAAATTATTTTATATTCTATCATCAGAAATCACAAAAATATGCAATAGCAAGAGGAGTAAAATTTAAGGTAGTTTTTAAGGACTACAAAACATATAGATTTTCAGTTTGTTGGTTAAATGGTTTTTATAATATGTCTGTCCCTAGCGCATTTGTGAACAAAGTTAGAGGAAGGAATTTAAACACTTTCATCCTTAGAGGATCTTGGAGTAATGAAAATGTTTTGATATTATTCTGCAATGTCAGAGGATTCGTTATTTAAATGATTTCTTTAAAACACAAAGTTATTCTCCCCATATTTAAATGCAATTTATGCCTAGATTAATACAAAGCTTAAGCTCTAATTGGTGACTCAAAGTTATTTGAGATTTTGAAAAGTGTGAAAAGAGCAATTGAAAATTTGGAGAAAATTAGTCCTTAATTAGTATGAATGGAATAACCGAGATCATAAAAATGGCAGTTCTAAAACTATAATTAATCGTTTATCTCAATTTTTCGAATATTAAGAGTGGAATACTACCTCACCAAAGTCTCATGATTGTGTCCTGCTTAGCAATTAACATTTCAACTCCTGAGAATTGCCTATGACAATATAGTTTTAAAACTTCAAAAATTAGTAAAATGTAAAGAAGAACTGTGTCTGCGGTTTTAAAACACACAGTTCTTAGAAAGTTAGAGATCCTCTATTGCGTGAACTTAAAATACCTTAAATATGAAGCACTTCTGTCAATTAACGTAATTTGAATATTGTTGTGTTAAAGTACTAATTTAGAATTAAAACTCTTAAAGTCAATCTATTTAAGACAAGCAATCATAAAAACAATCAGTTGAATAAATTCTGAAAAATAGGATTTGTCGAAGAAAATACCCAAATTACGGTAAATAAGGAAAGAACGAATTTAAGAATTTTTATAATTTTTGCGCAGGATTTCATTTTATATTTAAATAATTCCGCTGTAAGACATTTTCATTGTGAATTCTGGTTATGAATTGAAAGATGTTTCACCTGTGTAGATTTTGTAAAATTGCATGATCGTTTCTATATTTTTTCAGTTTTGTATTTTTAAGCTAATTATTAATTTATTCATTGAAGACATAATTTTAACTCATTGAGAGATTAGGAGAGATCTGAGGCGTCGTATATGCAGGCAAAAGTCACTAAATCCTAAGTTTGTGGCCAAAGTCAATTCAAGTATTCCTAGTAGTACTTAAGCCCAAAAATGCAAATATTGATTAAATTTGATCGTGGCTCTATTAATATGCTTCAATCGTTTAAGATATGTCATATTCCTAAACAGTTATATATTATAAGATTAATAACTTCAAGTATCTAATATAATTATGGAGTACTAAAATAAGCT
This sequence comes from Hymenolepis microstoma, assembly GCA_000469805.3. Lineage (NCBI taxonomy): Eukaryota > Metazoa > Platyhelminthes > Cestoda > Cyclophyllidea > Hymenolepididae > Hymenolepis > Hymenolepis microstoma. The sequence continues at coordinate 22,822,965 of LR215993.1, read as the reverse complement.
AAAAACCATACCTCAAACGAAATATTATGAAACATTAAAGCATGCATCGTTAGCATAAAGCTAAGGGAATTCACTTTGCTGTCGTGTTGCGATTTGGAGGTATTCTGAACATTAGACACACCCTTCAGTGACCAAGTTCTTCTATGTTTTGTGCCATACAACACTTTCTTACGGAGTTTATTGTACTGACGCCATAGGTTTGCTTGGGTCCGTCTCTTTCTTCACTTGTTTCTCCATTTAGGTGAACATTTTAATGCATTTTTTGTGTATGTTATAGAAATTCGAAGTGAAATTCTTAAAGTTCTTTCTTAATTTGCTTTAGCATTCATGTTAATCAAGCACGTGTAAAATGGCTATTTGTGGGGGTAATTAACGGTTTCTTGCATAAAAGTGTAATTTGAGCGCTTTTATTATTTCCAATTTCGGATCAAGAGGGAAGTAATTTACGGTCAAGGGTAGTTAGAAAAATAATATTTTCGCTGTGATCACTGTGTGCATTTCTAAATTTATTGTCTCTTTTTACAACCCAATTCTAACTCTCATGCTTACGAAAAGTGCACAAATCAAATGAAATAAAAGTTAAACTTTTATAGTAATCGAACACTGTGTTTGAATGGCTTGAGTCTATAAATTTTGTTAGTATCAATACTACTTTTTATTAAATTTAATAAGGAAAGGATTTTTTGATATGTACAAATGGGAAATTTATCGAGTACAAACTGGGATTAAAGTTACAAAATCAGAAGACCTTTTCTTAATCTGATTATCGATTATGTATTGCATATTCATATGTTAATATAATTGATAGTATTAATTCAAACATTCAAAAGAGTTTAACGGCTACTTTAAAGAGTAGATTTTTGCAAATTATAAAGATATTTTTAATGTCGTTTTAATTGAAACCTCCATTCTTGTATTTGACAATTTACATTACATTTCGTCTCCGCCAGCGGAGCAATATTCGTGTTCGGAATTCTAACTTAAACTGTAATATTAAATTGAAAATTAGGAGAGCAAAATACAGGAAGTAAAGAAGAAAGTAAACACTTTAAAACATCTCCTTCTTGTCCAATTGCCTCAGATCACCAAAAAGTATTACCCTCACCAAAATCATTTCAGAGCGCCGAACGCGTATGTTAATTTTAACAACGAAAATAACGACAATATGCGATTGAGAACGTACGCGCTCATTATATATCAGTCTACTTAAATAAAATAATTCACTCTCGTAGGCCAAGATTGTATTGTATATCATTTCTAACTAACCTTTTTCCGTACATTAATTATAATTTTTTGATTACTTAAATTTGATTTATTAAATTTACTATTACTGGACAACTCACTTTCCATTCATGTTTTCATCACCTCTAGGAAGTATCTTTTTGTTAAGCAATTGAATTCGGCATTTATTCAATTTGTGAGAATTGTAGGTCTTCTTAGAGTTATGTTTCCTTAATTGAGCCGAAAACGATTCATTTCAATGGGCATTTTAATTCATAATATCACATTCGAGGACTTTTTTGTTTAACGATAATATGTCCAAAAGTGTTTTAATGCCGCAATTTAAGTTAAATAATCTACTTACTCGTTAGTCATTAAATTATATATTAATTGCACATTTTGCTTGAGTGACTCCATTTCCGTTGAAAAATATATTACGGACATCGGCACCCTCCACACCCCTAAGATTAACACTGGTATATGGCCCAACCAAGAGTTTATTTAGTTGTTCATATACTGGAGCAATATACCAACATTTATTATTTGAAAATCAAAATGCACGACTATTCAAATCAAATAACTTCAAAAGCTATTCATAAGGCAATTTTTTCCCGTTAACTAACTGCTCTAGCGAGTAAGGAAATATACAAATGTTATCGCGTACACTTCTACCCGCCATCAAATTCCCAGACTGGTATTTAACTAAATGATAAGTGAACGTAAAATATTTTTGAAATTATGCATCAATTCGTGATTGGCGTAGATGCATATCACAGAATTCACATTCCATTTCAATTTTATTGTTTTCATAAAAGTACAAAAACAGAAGATGCTAGCAGAATAGGGGTTGACCGAAAGCACGACGAAAAGCATAATTTTTTTCAGTGAGTACTGAAAGATTTCTGTCTTGATTTAACAATGTATATTTATTTATTAAAAATAAAAGGAAGCCGATCTGCAGATATAAATTGTACAATATCTACATTCAGAGTTAGTTACCTATTAGAGAAAGACTTAAATTTTACTCGAATCCCGATTCTATCAAACTAGTGACTACTTCGAATAATCGATTCGCCATGTGCGATAGATATATTCTCTAATAATATCGACATGGTATGGTGCATCATAGTTATTTCAGGTTACTCTGGAATAAAGAGTAACCTTCATTCATATTTTACGAACTCTCCATTGCAGTATGATATATAAGGAAATTACAATCCATTTTTCGTTTTAATTTGATCCTAAATACAACAATTGCTTTTGACCATTCTTAAATTAATTATTTTTATTTTAATGAACTATACTCAAATTAGAAAACCTTTTAATATAGGAAAGCTGTATATCATAACTAATTTGCAAAATACATCATTGGTACCCCTTTGAATATATCAAAGAGGGAAAACCATTCCTTTTACTTAAAGGTCCATGATTTAGTTTCGTTCACGATTACCTCATTAACGGAGCACAGTAGTGCATTTACACTTCACTTGGACTGCCTAAAATTAGGTTTATCTACTAACATAAATTTAGATATTCTTATTCTTTTCAATAATTGTAATTTCTAATTGTTGACGTGAGATAAATTCTGGCTCATTAATTGTCTTAATTAAACTACTGTTATTTTAACCGTTGTTTCCACTGCAATAAACTAAATAAACCTTAAACGTTCATTATACCAACTTTTACCCTCTGTGTAGGAGAATACGGCTGAGGAGGAGTGGGAAGGAGGAGGAAGGGTGAGACAAATTGAGTTGATATGATGGTGGTTTTCTTCATTCTCTATCTTGAAATATCATGCATATCAATGAACTAAACTTTGCGTCGGTTTAAAAGTAGAACATAATAATCATAATTTATGTCTAATGTTTAAATTTTTATGAAAAATTTTTCTTGAAAACCTCACAGAAGTTAAACTGTAATAATTAATGAATTTTCTAACTCTATCGGCTGCAAATCTAAGCTTCGAGAGGTCCAGGATATAGCTATTTTATTTGAAAAGGAAGTTTGCTAATATTCGTTATCAAAATGATTTTGGGTTTTAGTAGCAAAGTCTCCTCTGATAATTTTCTTATCCCTTGAAGTAGCTAACATTTAGTGTTCGTGATGCATTTTACCCCCATTTTTTAAATTTTTTTAGGATGACAATATATAATAATGACTAATATTTTTCTATACTCTGAAGGATGAAAGTTATCTTTACACCCAAGTCTTTAAATTTCTTTTCACACTAAATCACATGTATTAAATTATTTTTAATTATTTAAAATTGTTCCACTACCAGTGTCACTCTCTAAGTATGATGAAAACTTCCTGCGCCTTGTAAATATTTTGAAAAGTGCCAATCAGACTTCTTCTGCTTCTCCTACCTCTTCTTTTTCGTAATTTCTCTATTTTACATTTCTTATTTCTCCTAAATTGCCAATGAAATGTTGATGTCTATTGGCTTAGAAAAGGTCGTAAAACGCTTCTAAAACTACGTGAAAAAAAGCATTTCAATTTTATTAACAAGTTTAGTTGTATGGCTGTAATTTTTCTTCATAATTTATTGCAATTTCCTTTGTTAAGCTTGCGCTCAGATTTGGTGAAGCGATATAATTTATTAAAATCTTAAGAGAGTACTTGAGGCATAACAGATATGCACCAATTTATTCTAATTTAGTGCCTGTTTTAAAGCTCAGTTTCGCACATTGCTTACAACTATGCACCCATTAATATCGCTTTGATGGAAATCGCTTCAGCCTTTCAAATTAATTCTCGATATTTTGTTTAGATTTCTTAATTACTCTTTCAAATTTCCATCTAAATTAGCATATTTATTTAAAATCCTTCTGGGGCAGCATAATTGTATAAATAAAATAATTTTTTATAAACAGAGTAGAAATTAGGGGTTAAAATTAATTGGCTATGAAGTTTTAGACTTTGTAGAAAATTATGGAGAAGATTTGAGTACCGTTTCGTGCATATGAGTTAAATGTAATTGAAATGTGATAAGATAGATTGAATTTTAGCATTTTTGACCTCACTGGTTTTCATTATGAATGAACTATTTTGGAAGAAATGGTACACCAAATGCAAATTGCAGCTTATTTACACTAAACCTAGAGATAGAAGTAACCAAGCCACAAATCAAATTGAGCTTCTTAAAACCGATAGCACCCTTCCTAAACAGTTCAGTTGAATTTTGGAATTTTTAAGATGGGAACGAAAGCAACTTTTTGCATTTGGATATTGTCAAATGACTATCAGAGCTTGAATTCGGTCAAATGCTGATAAATCTAAAAGAGACCTAAATCTCGCATTTAAATAAAACAGGAATCTCCAAATAATACGTTTCCGTCTCCTTGACAATTATTTTTTGAAAAAATATAATCTTCTTTCCAAACTGTACACTTGATGCAAGGAGAAATGAGATGAAGCAATGCTGATAACCAAATGAGCAAAAAGCGCTTTTATTGCAAATTGAGATTAATGAGTCAGGCTATATTCCCTAAATTTTGCATCGAAATAGCATATTAAAGTTTATTAGTTACCTGATTAAATTATGAACTTGGCTTTGCCACGTGAAATCACATTTTATTATATTCTCTAATAACTTTTAAGATTTGATTTTCTGGTACTCGGAGCAGTAAATTGCATATTTATTGAATATTCTTCGGTCTGAATTCAAGAATGAATTAACGCTCACATCTTGATCTCTTTCCAACATTTACTGTTTTCATTTGTCTCCTCAAGGTGAAGAAGTTTGCCAACTGAATGCATTAATGTGTGTTATGTTATTATGTTATTCTTATAATATTTTCGATTGCGATCAGTTTTCTTATTGAATTAAATCCACTTTTTCAGCATTTCCATATTTTTCTATGCCTAAGCATAAAATATCTTCCACTTTTAAGACCTTTTTTCCTTTTATTTGACTCACTGAATTGCTTTGAGACATTTCTCGGAGTTTATGGTAATAAATATGTAACTAATCGATTCTGTAACTAGGCTCCATTGTTTAAATTTATAATATTAGATAAAATAAATTAATAACACCCTTAATAAAAAACATTGCAACAAAATTGGCCTCAGTAGTCAACTATTTTTTACCATATTACAATTTTCATGACGATCATTAATTCCGATATGCTTTTCAAAACAAATTATATTCTATCTACTCTGCTAGCAAACTCATAAGTGCTATATTGAAAATTATTATTTCTGATGAATTAAACATTAGTAGGAACCAATAAATGATTTTGATGTCTTATACCAAGCAATTATTTTTTTTAATTTGTCTCCTCATTTCGTATCATGCTTGAATCCTGGTAAGTTTCCCGCTTTTTATCTAATCTCACTAAGAAATCAATTTTATTACGATTAAAAGTAAAAATTTTTGCTTAATGGTTTCATAAACAAAATTAAAAACATTAATCACCATAATGCATCTAAATTTTGGTAAATTATGAATTTCAAAGGTGAATATTAAATTTCCGCAATATTTTATTTTTTTAAATATGTTCTACTACTCTGTATTGAGCCAATACGTATAACTCATATTGGAATAATTTAACTTTTTCGTAGTATAAAATTATTACTGATGCACAGTTTAAAATGCATGAGTTAACCAAATTTGATTCAACCATATAAACCATAATTTACCACCCTGTTATGCAAAGCATTGGAATATCAGTATTAAATATAAGTTTGCAAATCATTTAAATTTCAGCTTATTAAGACTGCGAATAATCGACGCTTTGGTTGATACCCTTCAATAGAATTCTTCTAAATATGATTACCGATCGATTCTTTACTCCGAAAAATATAATTTTAAAGCAGTGAAAAAAATAAGAACTTATTTACTAAGGAACTCCTCAAAATTTTATTAAAATATCAAATTATGACTGATTTTATGCTCCTTAAAACACGTGCCAAGAAAACATATAATGAGAGGAGGAATAATACTTTTAATCAAATGAATTTCAGGTTAGAAAATCAAGTCCAAGAATCAATTTACAATCGATTTTAATAATAAATTTGAAATTAACTCATTGAAAAAGTGTTTAACAAGAAATATACATTTTTCTAGTTTTGTGGGAAACGCATTTCGGTGGGTAAACTTATATTATATTATTAATTTATTCATTATTATCATAAGTAATTTCTTTATACATGCCACCAATGCATATGAGATCACTAAATCTTTATATGAAGAAATTTTCGGCTTTGAAGTTCGCTCTTGTGAAATTATTAGCACTAAAATAGTAAAACTAGTCACTTATCGGCTAATGGATGCTATATGACTTATGTAAAAGTTAATTAATAAAATCGGAACCAGGATAGGTCTTTATTTGGATACAAACATGCGCCATTGAAACTTACTGTCCTTTAATTGAAGTGTTTGGATTCAAATCTCCTCATTTATCCCCATACCAGTGACACACGATTTAAAGATAAATATTTTACTCTCAATTTATAAGTAGCAATTAGAATGGATAAGTTTGACTGCTGTGGAATGTAGTTATATACAACTTACACGCTATTTTTGTTTATTGTTATTCACGAATGAAATAATTCAACATTGTAAAGCAAATAATGCATCTTCTTATTTTCGATCGGAGATTTTAAAGGCTTTGCATGTCTGCCAAAGGTCCGAATACATATTACCCACATGAATCTGCTTTTACTATATCATTTGAATGACTCTTAAAAGTGTTTGTATTTTAGTGAAATGTGAAATAAGGAAATACCTCTGAGTTAGGAATCTATCACGCTTCGTTATGAACTAGCTTATATGAAATGACTTTTAATGGATTTACCTTTTAGCGCATTCCACTCTCTAACTTATTTCAAAATGGTTTTCGGATTAAAAATAATTGAAATATTCAATAACAAAAGGGTTAACACTACCATGAGAACAATTCAAATGTGAGCCAGGATATTTATGAAATGAAAATTAATAAATGAAATGTAAATAATAACTTTTCTCTTAACCCAAATCAGCTTTCGATTCGTCACTTTCCAAGTTATGTCTAATTCAAATTAATCAAGATACCAATGAAGTCTTTGATTTAACTAGAACGTCATGACTAAGACCTTAATTTCAGCCTTAAATACCGTCAGTCTCCAACTTAAGGTCCACTCTATCAAAATCCACGAAATTTAGATTCTCCAACTTTACATAACTTCCACTCTCGATTAGAGTAATGATCAACAAGGTATTTCAGCGTCCAAGTATCTGTTATTTTTTAGTTTTATAAATGACAATTAAGTATGTTTAAAAATTATGAACATATAATCTTCAATGTGAGGAGAAGGCAATCATTTATCCCGATTATTCTTTCCGAAATTCAAGAACTCCTTTCAATAATTATTTCCCATCTGTTTTAGCTATGTATCCCCTCTTCTAATTAGTATATCATATGCAATGCTTATTAAAAAGGGGAATAAATATTTAAGAGAAGAAGACAACAAACCTTGTAGCCAGGAAGATGAAATGCTGCATTGGTGAATAGAAGCCATAATGCACGTATTAACTTAATGAATGAGTTATTTGCATAGCAATGTAAAGAAGGCAATAAATTCGCGAAAAATTTGTACTTATCACGAAAACATGTAACCAGGCAAGCAAGTAAATCTCTACAGTCTCTATCAGTGGGTTTCAATTTGACATTATGATACTACCTTAACTAAGCGTAGGTAAAATTGAATTGCTTTTAAGGTGTAAGGGGCCCAATTCATTTGATGCATTATATGGCAAACATTTGTGAACACAATAAATAAATTTAATGATTTTTGAATTTGAATATTTTTGCATCCAAGCCGGATAGCCGTTAAATTTAAACGAAAACTACCAGGAATTTTGAACATCAACCTCTCCAAATGCCATAATCAGACGTGTTCTAATTAGTTAATTAGTAAATATTACCTCTTAGAAAAGCAATTCCAACTCTAGAGATTGCGCTAAAATAGTTTAGTCAAATTTTGCGTTTTCTCTTAAGGCTAATTAGGTTTCAAAATGAGAGTGCACGAGACCTTTTTTGACCAACATCTAGAAAAATCTTACATTTGAACATCTAAATTTTAACCAAATATAATTTTGCCATCTTTTTATAATTTAATGAACATATTTACTAATTCAGTATAGTATCTCAAGACCAAATCCCTATGATATCACAAATGGCCAACTTGTAGGGAAATATTTGGCAGATGATATTATTTGCTTTTAAGGGGCAAATTTATTTATGTAAAAAGAGTTACTGAATTCCAAAGTCTTACAGTGCACTGAGTGAGCACAAACGTATGGTAAGAAAGAAAGATCAGAGTCAATCCAAAGAGTGTCAAACATTCCCGATAAGTTATTGATCTTGTCACAACTTTTACATTTTTTGCCAAAGTATGACACTCTATATTATTATTGCAGGGAGGTAGTAAATGATGGTTCGTTTATGTGGAAACTTGCCTTATTTATTACAATGTTATCCACGGTACTGTAACACGATCGTTTTGGAGACTTTCTTTAACATTGCTAAAGACTGCCCTTGATTTTATAAAAAAAATACTAATTTCTAAATGTACTGCTCTTTCTTAATTTGTTGCTACATCGGCAATTTCTTGAATGGGATGTAAAACGGAAAGCCAATTTTAATTTCGTTTCACACTTAATTTGGCCGATCGGATTCATTTTTAATTCACTTAGACTGAATCGTTTAAACGATCACCATTCCTTCTTCCTTTCATAAATCTCCTTTCAGTAAATGTCATTTAATTCTTATTTTCTAGCTCGTCAAAGGTACTTTCATACTTTTCCAATTTCCATTTTTTGCACTGCTACTTGCAAAAAATTATCAGAATTTTACAATCTTATAAACAGCGCAAACCAAACAAACTGCTAATGACCAGTTATTTTCGCGCATTTCAACGCCTCTTCTTTTCTATGAAGCCATTTTTAAAATGCATAAGTATTATAAATGTGGACTGACTTATTTCTGTTCAAGGTATCATTTGAAAATTAATGTACTTATAAAGTATAAACAAATTACCTACCATAAATATATTATATACTGATTCAGAGACCCCGCGTCTGGATATTTGCGGATTTAGTGTTTTTATTGTGATATTTATAACTATAAATTCAGAATGAAACTTTAATTTAAATTGAGTAAATTCAAAACGGTTTAATTTCTAATGAAGTTCTAAAAAACATGTATTACTCTGTAGTATTATTATACGAGTGTATATGCAATGCTTGAAATGTGAAATAATAGGGAGAACCAGCAATAAGCTTTTGTCAATGCAGGTGCATCAAGTTCTGTATACGTTCAAGACAATAAGCTAAATCTGAATTGTATGATGTCAGGTCTTCATAGTTTTATGCCTTATTTCAGGAGTAGGCATCTGTTTATCGTTTTCAAAGTCCCCCGTTTTGATTGATCTAATTCCCCTGTAAGTAATGTCTACTCAATTATTGACTTCGTTTTGCAGCCGAAGTCGTTGAGAAAAGATTAGAAATGATAAATTTAAAAACATTAACCAGTCTTGTTTCTCCATTCATTGAAAAATAAGTTAGAGAAATTTACTGTGAAATGTGAGCTAGCAATAAAACCGTACTGAAGTCGTAAGGACACTATTTAATAGGGTAACAAAGTGTGAAAAAATTAAGGCTGTCGGTCTATAAAAAAACAAATTCTCATTCAGATTCTTTGTTATTGAAACCTGATGAGAGTGTTACAATCCTAATCAAGTATACAAAGTCGGGAGCCTCCTGGTTGGCTTCATTTCTTCTACACACAGTCACTATTACTATTTATCAAGGAAAATCTGAATTTATGCTTTTACGCGTTAATCTGTTTCCTCTAGGTAAAATGACTATGAATCTATCCTGATTTATTTCCTATAATAATACCAAATAATAGCTCAGCAAAACAAGTGAAATGTTAACTAAGTTTCAAAATCGAGCGTGTCTGTTCGATTGAGGATATGATCAAAATTAGATCCCACTGAATCCGATATCCTCAGTATTCTAGTGTAAAGCAATAAAATTTTGATTTATTTGCCGCGATACCTATAAATTCAAACTAAATTTGTTTTCTGAAAGCCTTTTTATAACCGCTCATGTCCATTGGCTGTCATAGAAATATTTTGAAATTTTCATTAAAACAATACATTTCACCAACTAATTTCTTGGAAATTAGCAAATATTTATTTCAAAGATGTGGGTTAAGAGATTGCATTTTTTCAAATGACCACCATATCTATCTGGAAATAATGTAAGTATTTGAAAAAATCTGAGAATAGGGCTATTATTCACTGAAAGACCTTTTTGCATATATTGAAACTCAAAATTAACTGTCTATAAGGTCCCTTTAAGGGTTCATTCACATAACTTGCACTGTAAAAATCGCTTAAGTATTCGATATTTATACAATCCATTTTACAGGATGATTTCTGAGCGGCAATTGTCAGCTTACAGTTTAATCAGTCACCTCTTTTGAACAAAGTGAAAACAATCAAATAATATTTGAATCAAACATTACTCCTATAACAATAATTCGAACGCCCATTAATGAAAATATATTTAAAAATTTATTATTGCCTTAGTAGTAACGATATAGACCCTCTGATGAGAAAGCAATAATGTGCCCATTTATTTAAATGAAGCTAATTGTGTTTTATTAATCAGACAAGCGGATATGAAGCGTCACTCTTATAACTGACAGTGTTTTCATGATTTGATAAAATTTTGCATCCTGCCATAAATTTCGAACACTAGGTATATCTCAAATTATACCACACCACCATTCCCTTGACTGGGAACTGCGTAAACAGTTTCCTAAACGCAGACGCGTTTAGTACTAAACTATTAAGACATTTTTAGACTTTGAGTTGAATGGACTGAAAATACGTTTTGTTTTGGAATTCTTTGAAAATCCTAATTGGCAATTGGAAATGTTAATCTCTTTGCCGCATTAGTTTCATACCAATAATTACAAAGTGTAATTAAAGGTTAGAATATATGAGATTTAGTGCATTTCAGGTGAACTTACCATTGTATTGTTAGGCATTTGGGTGTGGAAAACTCAAAATTTTAAAATTCGTCTGCTCAGCAGTATTTAAAATTAGCTTTCAAATCCCTCATATTGCAGGATGAGTTGATGATCCTTTAAAGAAACTATTTTTTTATAGGTCTAACTTCTGGCCTGAGGTGATACTCTTGTCATTGGTCTAAGAATGCATTAAGCCCTCTGATTCCATTTTACAGATAATTCAAATCTGACAGCTAATTTTATTGGTCAAATTTTGGGAGGGCTTGACCATTCCAATAGGCACTGAACGCTTAGACACTGAATTCACATTGAAGAACGTCGTCAGTGTCAATATTTAAATTTTAAATACATCCATCTTGGAAACAGCATGACAAATTGCTCCTATCTGATTGACCTCTTTATAGTTGGAAAAATCTTTAACTACTGGATAAATTTCGTCCGAATGCTCAGCTTTTTTAATAGTTCAATATGCCTACCCAACAGTGAATGTTCAAGTTGAAACCATTTATTTTTTTAAATTATAACGCATTTTTTACTTTTGTAAAAAATCTGTAAAACATTTAACTATTGTTTATTAATATACTATTCAAATGGAATTGTAACTTTTATGGCATTCGAAACAATTTTGACATCATGATGGGAAATAAAAATTGCAGGAAAGTTATAATTATGTCAGACTCTGCTGAAATTTACATTTTTGAACAATGCTACTTTTAATATTAATATAATTTTATAAAAACGAAAACACTAATTACGCTTTTTTACTTATTAATTAAATTTTTAACGAATGGTAAATAAATAAACAAGAATAAATGAAGCGAGAAGCAAGTTGGAAAATCTTACCCTAAAATTAAAATTTTAGTCGTGTTGTTAGTTACCATCAGCAAGCGAAGAAATTTTTGCATAGAAATTTTTTCTCTAAAATTGAATTTCCTTAACCCTTGGCTTATAATTTTGGAAATTAATCAAAGACATGAATGCAATATCTATTCTTTAAGTTAGATGCTGTGATATTGACATTTTGGTGGAGATTTGAAATGGTGATGTTTTTTAGAACTCAAAAAAATACTTGGCGTAAAAAGCAGGAGACGTTTTCTAAACAGGCAATTATTTCAAATTCGCATCTCCGAATGAGCCATATTTACGTCTCAGTAAAATTAAGAGGGTTGAAAATATTCATTTCTTATCACTTATAACTCAAATTTAAAGACTTCAGTTACTTAGTGCTAATCTGAAGATATTGCCTGTTTCAAATTAACAAATTTCAATTAAAGCTACTGATATAATTTGGCTTTGAAATTGTAACTGTGATGCATTGCAATGAAAAGTAATTTTCGAACAACTGTATGTCCCATAATGTTTTGAAATTCCTACTTTGATTTTAAAATCAGTTTCCATTCACATGGTACTGTAGCAAATTATGGTAGGAAATAGGGACTGTAGCTTCCCAAGGAAGTTGAAAGGGAAATACGATTTGCATCTTGAAATTTGATTGTTCGCAACATTTTTATCCTCAAATTTATATTATTTAATGCCAATAGGAAAAAGACCCTGACTCATTTTTTGAACAAGGTGCATTTTTGTTGGGCAATAGCATTTATGTGGCATAATTTATTCGTAATATGTTAATATATAATAAACTATAAATACGCCTCAATTAAATACTATGACTTATTTAATCCACCTTAGGATAACATTCGAATACAACCGACTATTAGTAATTAAGTTTTAATTTTTAATCCATAAATGGGAATTGATTTCTAATATTCAAATTACTATTTTCATCATCTCGTCTTATTTTCTCAAAGACTTGAATTATTTAAAATGAGTTAATATAGATACCATTTTTAGAATGGGCGTTTTAAAATAATCAGTGCAAAGCCCACAATTAAAATGTTATTAAATAAATAAAATTACTTCCGCATAAGAGTCACTGTTTCTTTATCGAATTCTATGAGTAATAATGCTATCTTTTAACTTTTCTTACCATTTCATATTAACAAATATTACATCAAAATCGAACGCCTGGATAGTTAATAGATACATAATAATTACCAAAAAGAAGTATTTTTTATATTTGCATTAATTTACATGAGCTGCATTAAAGAGAATTGATTATTAGCGGGTAGACTGCGGAGAGAAACTTAAGCATAACTGATAGCCAATCAGAAAGTTTTCAAGTACTGACCAATCAAAATTCACGAGCTTTAATTTTTGAATTAGAGCCAATTGTGCACACAGAGGTCAAATGTTAAACCAACAGCCGTTAGGCTATTCACTGATAGTCGAGGTAGCAACTTAAATTTTGCAAACAGGAAATCTGGACGATCAAAATAATTACTTTATGCACTATATTGTTAACCTGGCGGCCGCTCCTTTCGATATGGCCAAAATGCAAAGCGAATCCTCCTACTCTTTGCTCAGAAGTCTGCCCAAATTTGACAGTTTTTCGCAAATGAGTTCAACCGCGTGCAACTCATCAAGAAATAAGCTCAATTCTGATTCTATGGAATTTGATCTTTTCAAAAGGTATAACCGACAAAACGTACAGACCGCGGACTTGTAATTTCACCTGAATATTTATAATCCTGACTATTTAAAAGTTAACTTGATCTTCTGTTTTTATATCTTACTATCTAGACCTCTTCATGGATTCCAATTGAGTATGTCGGACTTGAAAGATGCGGCGTCGGTAACGAAGAAAGACACTGGATGCCTGTTTACAAATTTTGAAGATGTTCGGGTAAATATTTGTGTAAAAATTTTTCTTATGAGTGAGCTATTTTTGGATTTGGTATTGAAAATCTCTGAAATCTTTTAATGGCTTTGAAATTCGAAACTTTTATGGGTGTCATGAACCTATTCGTCCATTATTTTACATAAGTAAATTTTGATTTACTTACCATCAATGCTAGAACAGAAATCCATTTCAAACAGTTATTTGCAAATTTATTTCTTTTTCATTAATTCGTGTTGAGCAAAAAATTTTGTTTTATTATTGCAAATCGTTTTTCCAAGCTGGATGTCTATTATGCTTGTTATCTTTTAAAACATGTACTTTTACACTTGCTCACACAATCAACATTAAATAAGATAATAGCACAACATCTGTCTCTCAAAGATTGGGCCTACTGCTTTGCGTGAAAAAGTATTGGTGATTTATAAATCCTGAAACTTTAGGAAATATTTTAACCAAATCCAATCGTATTGAATATGCCATCTAAATCTGCTTGATTATGAGTACATCTTAAATTCTCAGTGCTCGATTTATTACTGCGCACCTCTGGTTTCTATAACAGAATCTTTCAAGTAATGTATGAATTATAGTGAGCATCAATTTGTCACATCCAGCTAGAAATCTTTCAGTTTACAGGAGCTTGCTTTTCCATTGCTTTTTAACTGCGATCTCGCAAAATATCAACAAACTCAAGTTGATACTTTCAAGTACAAAGTGTTTGGCCAATTACGTGTTTTGGGACATATACATTTTTCTAAGTCTAAAAGTGCGCTTTCAAAGGAGTGAAGTACATACGTGATTTTGCAGTAATATCCCATATTTAAAAAAAATGAGATCGAAACCGTTACTAAGGTAGGATAGAATCATTTATTGATAAATATTGTCAATTAAACTTTAAAATGATTCGTTGAATTAATAGATAATTAATGTCCTCGTGACTTCGGTTTATATCCTCACAGGCGAATGACGTCCTTTAATTAAAGTTAGCGAAAATTGTCGGTCAATGATCTTGAATGTCTTCCAATCGTTTATGTTTTCAAGAGATTGGTATCTTGAGGCAAAATAGTTTAGGTGTATTAATTTTTCCTTCTTTGGTATACGATGAGCAATTTAACGCCGAGATTTCGTCCCTTATTTTCTCAGATATACAAGTAAAATTAAAATTTCATTTATCGATGGTGATATCGTGAGGAATGCACATGGTATTTAAACCGAAAAATTTTACCCACTTTTTTCAGGTTACAATTCCATTTGATCAAGTCCCAAGTCGAGGGTCGTATGCTATAGGACAACTCTACTCATTCATTATGATTCCAGTATTCGGTAGCTGTCCTATAAAATTTATGCGGCTGTAAATACACTTAGCCCAAGATATTTAAAAAAATATTCTTCAGAATTGTGCAAAACTACAAATGGTTACCGTTTAAACTCATATTGTGCACTTCGGGTGTTTAAACTCAGTACTGTCTCAAATGAATTTGTTTTCTTTGCCGAATAAGACCAAGTTTTCAATTGATTTATGCGTTTTTTACATTAACCTTTACAAAAAATTATTCAATCCTTGAAAAGTAAATTAATATCTGCTCCTCAAAATAATTTTCAACTTTTTTGAATTCAGTATTTTGAGACATTTGTGCTTAACATCCGCTCCATTATTCTAATTATCATTAATGGCACTGTAAACCTGAAAGTAGTCTAATTGTGTTTTTTAGCTTACGGATGAGGAGCGTGTATATATGAACGCAGCTTCAATAGGTGATGTCGGTGTTATTCGAATGTCTCTTGAGGATGCAGACTCAACTCCCAACTTCAACGTGAATTGTGTCGACTACATGGGTCGAAACGCTCTTCATCTAGCAGTGGATTCCGAAAACACTGAAGCAATTGAGTTGCTCCTCGACAAACTCTCCTTCGAATGTATCGAAGAAGCCCTCCTTCACGCAATCTCAAAAGGCTTGGTAAAAATCGTCCGTGTCATCATCGAGCATCCTAACTATATGGCATGCGAGGAGAGACTAAAGCGAGTTGATTCAAATAATTCCTTTTTTCGAACAACCGAAAAGAGTCAATTCTCACCTGATATTACACCCCTCATTCTCTCTGCTCACTATAACAATCACGAAATGGTCCAAATGTTCCTCTCCCGCTCCCACACTATTGAAAAACCGCATCCTATATCATGCCAATGCACGGATTGTCAGGTGAAACAGGACTACGACTCACTGAAAAGGTCGAGATCACGTCTCAATGCTTACAGAGCATTGGCTAGTCCTGCTTATATGGCTCTGAGTTCTCCCGATCCCATTATGGCAACATTTGAACTCCGTCAAGAAATGATGAAACTTGCTGAAATTGAAAAAGAATTTAAGGTTTGTCAATTGGACGCTTTAATACTAGTGCGAATGCATTAACTTCCACAATCATTTGAATGATGTATAGGCTAGTTTTTTGGCTCATCCGAAAATTGTTCTTACTTGACATTGACAGTCTGCTATCAACGTCGTTTGGAAAGAAAATAATGAATTGAAGACAATTAAATAAAATTTAATGAATGAAATAAGCCTCGCTGAGGTTATCTCGGCGAGACTTTATTTTATTTTTCAGTTGCATATTGCATCACTAATTAACGGATCGTTCGTTACTTCTTGCATTTTTATTCTTCATACTAAGAAAAAATTATAATTGTTATCCTAGGTAAAATTTTTTATCATCATAATGTTGCCATTATACATCAAGTTCAATAGTAAACGTAAATTAAATTTAAAGACATCATTTATAGTATTGTGATTTAGTTTCACAATTAAACTGATATTGATTTAATGCATTATAAAATTCACACTCAATTTGCAGTGAAAATGCATACTAAGTTATTTACATTTTATCAATCTAATAATTAAAGCTGACATTAATTTAATTAATTTTTCAATTAAATATTTGAAGTTCTCATTCTGCTATAATTAAAATCACCATCTCGTAATAAAAAGGCAGTGTTGAAATGAATTTTATGCTGTCATTTGATCCAGTTTTAAATCACACCTCTAACATTAAGTCGGCAGCAAATAAGAATCCTTGTAAATACGCGAATCTCAAAAAGAAGAACTTTTTTAATCTTGGAGGGACAAATTCTTTATTTTAGATATGATGGGGTATGATACGAAAAACATCTCACTTTTGCCGTTTCCTAGTTTATGTTCACGTTATATATGGAAAAATATATAAAATATTTTAGTAAATATTAAAATACTTAGAATAATGTATAATAGATCACACCAACTCAATGATTTTTTTTAATCACAAAATATACAAAATTGCGTCCATATTTAATCATGTTTAAGTACCAATTCAACAGTCCAAGATATAAATTTGTCGAAGCTATATTGCTGTTAAATAAATAGATTATTAGATCTCAAGTATTTCTAAAGCAATAATATTATGAACTCGTATTTATTGTGTTCAACCACATCTGAATAAACTAACACCTATTTTTAAATTACCACGGTAGTTACACTTCCAAAACAAAGGAAGATGATAGGACTGTAGTCTCCTGGAAAATTCAGGTACTTCTAACTGGAAATATAGGCAACCTTTTTGACTTGGTAATCCGTGTTTGGGAAAGCAAGCACACACTAAGAACTGGGAGGCCGACAAACAAATTACAGCGGTCCTTAGTGTGCAAAAACGCACACTGGCAGGTTTTCAGGGTTAGACCGGGTTTTCCAACCAAATTACATTATATAATGTAAATACTCAATGTATAGGATTAGAAATCATGAACACCGAAAATTTGAATCGACAGAGAAAAATATTCAAAAAAAACAATATAACCATGAAATAATCGTTCTGCGAGCGCAATTTTAATGTTTAATTAAAATCCCAAATAGTGGCGCTTCATATAACCCAAATACCCGTAATTGCCCTGATGGTAAGCGTTCCTTAAAAATTATTAAGTTCAAAGAAATTGTAATTTATCACATTTTATCAAATATTGTAAGCATAGTGAACAGTAAATTATTTATTTAATTTTCGAATTGGAAAATCGTTTTTCAGTTTTATCCAAACCTTCCAGTGATATTCGTTTATCCAAATATTTGAGCTTTGGCTCAATCTTGAATCATTTCCGAGAATTTTTAGAAGCAGCCAGAATAACCATCAGATCAAGGATTGTGTTGGGTCTCAAGAGTTTCGGTATTTCAACGCGAATATATATTTTACAACTGTCCAGATAAACTTACTGTGAATTAGTTTATGATTTAAATGTTAAATCAGCTTACCAAGAATGGAGCTTTTGGAATACTAAATGATAATTTAGACCCTAACATGAGACGTCATCTGATGCCTAAATTGTAAATATTAAAAATCCTTTGCACTGTTGACTACACTTGTTATACGAGAAGTTGTTGATATCAATGGGGTTTGGCGGAGAGTGCGAAAGAGTGGTATTTTCTATACATTTAATGCCCTTAAATGGAAAAGGAGAAAACAGAGTAACATTTCTGGAATCAAAAACGCATTTTAAGCCATGATTGGCAAATACATGGCCAAAGTCGCCGATAGCGGTAGTGGCAATATAAGACTTAAAGAGTATGTCTCAACCCACTTTATATATAAATCAACGGAGAATATGGTAGGAAGTTTCTTGGATGATTTCAAGACTGCGAAGATCAAAGTGAGATCACGGAGCCTTAGTTTGTGAGCATATAAGATCCTGACTCTTAAATGTTGAGCCTCATCTCCCTTTTTAAGACAAACCTTAACTCTGTTCCATTTACGAGAGAGGCAGGTTTAAGAAACTCGATTTCATGCAGTTATTACCATCTACCAGTATTAATAAATTTTGACGGTAAATAAGTTTTAGTTTAGTTGGAATTTTGTTGTACTAATGAAAACATTTCGGAGGCGACTTTTGTGAACGATCTGACAGCTCTCTGAAGGTAACAGTTCAACAAAATCCTTTGTACTTATTATAGACGGAATGTATTATTAGTCTGATATTCAAGCAGAAAGGATTTAGGGATTGATTGTTCCATAGATAGGGCAGGCTCTAGGAAAATCTCGCTGGAACGCCTTTAGGCACAAAAGATCCAATAAAGTTTGTGGTATTATACTCTTTGACCGTTATATAAAACCCCGTGTTATCATTGACTGTCTCAACAAAAGTTACAGTAAGAAGCACGTCTGTAAAATCAGGAAAATGAGTGGAAGTTTTAAAAGAATGCGTGGAAAAATTAGTTTTAGATATGCTCTTATCAGTCGACACCTAAGCCTCATCTAAGTGCAATAAATTTGTGCACAAGTCTTAAGATATTTTAAAAGTTAATTACAAATTCAATGAAACAGAAGTCTTCATTCGTTTCACCAATGCAAATTTTATATATCATGAAGTATAAAATTCAAAGTTATTTTCTGTTAAATAAAATTTCAATTTTTTGCCCAACAATATTATAAAAAATTAAAGCAAATACTTCCGGCTGATCTGTTTAACTTCGAAATTTTTTGTACATAATTACGTCTCTTATCAGTTGTAAGTAAGCAAAAAATATCGTCTACTATTTTAGCGCGAGTATCTAACGTTGGTGGAGCAATGCATGAATTTTGCCTGCGAGATGATGGATCTTTGCCGAGGTACCCAAGAAGTGGAGGCCGTCATTTCGGACTTCCTGGAAGACGGCGCTTATGTTCGTGATCCCCTTGGTCGTCTAAGGCTTGCCATCCGATTCGAGGAGAAAAAGGTTAATCTGGTTTAACAACAAAATTTGCTTCAGACTTTTCCATATTAGTACAATTCAACTTAATAATTTGTGTGCAAATTTCTGTTGCTAAGCCACTACTTTTAAGCTGTAAGCGTTTTTCCGCTCATTCTTAAATAATGTTCATATCCTAATAGCTGATCTCACTGGCTAGTCGACCCTATTGGATGGTTGACCAAAACATTTCGATCCATTTGTATCTCACCACTGTTGGGAAGAGGTAGGTAGTAGTCCCAATATTTTACCATTGTAGAATATATAATTTAATAGAATGTGCTTTTAGTGTTATAATTGTGTGTATATATAAAAAAAATCGGCATTTCCGCTATAATCCGGAAAAATGTCAATAGTATTATATTGCATTATCATATACAAAGTATTTGATTGTCAAGTCCTGGAATTTAGGCAAATTTCAAATAAGATAAAAGTGTTCAACTTTATTCTCAAGACCAGTAATTTTTTTAAATTGTGAAGACATATATGTTTGTAAAATTATAAATCTTACTGCAACTGTTTTTGTTGTAATTTTGAAAGATTCATTGCAGCTTTGACAAACTAAAAAGTAGGTAAGACTCTGCTTACTCAAACCAACTTTAAATAAATATTGTTTCCTTAAAAATTATTAAGTCAAATCATATAATGCGAGGCACTACTCACTGATTTTTGTATTCCCATTTACAATACCGTAAAAATTAAGTTAAAATTGTTTTTGCCCGCCCTGTCTTTTGAAAAATATGAATTGATTAGTTTCCATTTCAGCAATATATATCATAGTAGAGCATATAGTCTCTTAATTAATTATCTCGTTTTTAGTACTTCCGTTAAAACGATAAAATGGAAGTTGAATGTACCATTAGAACTCTAGAGTTCACAAGACCTTACCAGATGATTGATGCGGTGTCATTGTATCTTAGAGTAACTTACTGAATAATGTAATACGTTTCATCAGATTAGTTAAATTTCGGAATGAATTAACTCTAACAATAGCGGCATTTGAGCAATAGCAGCGGATATGTAAGAAAATTGTTATGTTAGCAAATAAAATAATTAATACATTTGCGGTAATTGTCTTATAATCTAAAATAGTAAATTTTGCAATAAATTTAATTGTGTTGAACTACCATTCTTATAATTTTAAATCCTGCATACTTACGTGTTAAAAGAGAAATTTAAGAAAGTACGCCGTAATAGAACTCTCAGTTAGACCGACCAGTCAAACTTTATCCTTACAAAGATAATACATTTCAAAATAGACAATCATTATAAATTGTCAAAATTTAGTCGATACTTTGAGTTTTTCATACCAAAATAATATAACGCTGTTCACTTATGATTTCGTACACCAAGCATTATCTGATTCATTCACAAAGCCCTGTTCTCTGCTTTAGGCATAATTTCAATTACGTGCAGCATATGCAAGACCAAAATATTTGACATATTAAGTGTTTTCACTCGAATTTTCCCCGTTTAATAAAAATTTTTGTAAGCTCCTTTGAAAAATCATTTTGACGCTCCTTAAATGACTCCTTAAAAGGTAATGAAATGATTTAATAATAAATTGACTTTATTGAAGCTTGTTCCTTAAATGTTTATGAAAACCATTCTTTATGACCGAAGTTGTCTACCAAAATAAGATTATGAAAACAATTAGTCACTCGAAAACTCCTAAAAATTTAATCAGAAAGAGCTCTTAACAACTTTCTATAAATACTCATTAAAAGTACAATTAAATGTGTTCTTATTTTACCTTGCATTTACTGCTCTTGTTTTTAAGCCTATTTCTCAGCTTTATTATCATTAAGATCAAAACAACGTTCGTACCTTATTGATACGTTTACTTAACCTAGAGATAAACAATATGAGTAACTGTTTGCTCGTGTTGAAACACTAAAAGCAATTTCATCAACACGTCTAAATCCGTGAAATTATCAAAACACCGTTTAGAAAATTTTAACGTCTTTATTGCAAAAAAAACTGACGAAAGTGATATTCTGTACAATGATACGCATCTTAGCGCAAGAAACGCTAATGAAACAATAAAGCACACCAGAATAGAGGAATTAAGTGAAGATATCGGAAGATTCTCTTAAATATTATCCTTAGATCTTGATTTTAGTTTTTTGTCTTTTGAGTATGTTATATTGCTTAGATTTGAGAGAAGGCGCCTGTTTCTGAGTGGCTTCAAGTTTGGAAAATAGGCAAATCATTGACCCTCTAAATTGATTTAAGTAATTTTTCAATCCATTCAGACAATTTCTCTCTTCTAATGACAACATGTTTGTAGCGTAATTACAGTTAAATTAATTTTCGCATAACGAAGCTCCCCCTGATTGAAATTTTTGATCATAAGTAACTCCACAAATACAAATTTACATCTAATATATGAGGTATCTTTTTACTATCAAATGGCACTGTTTCAAAGACCGCTAATTCATGACCACTAACGATTTCTTTCAAAATAGTGCCGATGAATTTCTTTATAAATTTCACCTGGGTATCTTGAGTAGTTTCTACTCGAGAGAAAGGTTATCAGTAGGTCCACAATAAAGAAGTTATATCGTTATTTGTCCACTTCATCAATGGAAAAAGTGAGTTAAGAACTTGTTCAGAAGCAAATAACCGCTCATTTCCTCAATGAAGTTTAATGATTGAAAATAAATTATATTTATTGAGTGTTCTTTCAACAGTATCACATTCATCACATTTTGTTCCGGCCCACATAATGTACTTCTATCGGAATCGTGGTGTGGTCAAGAGAAATTCAGATGAGAAGTGCTCATTGCTCTAATTTGGATTGTAAATGCGTTTTATCGATTAGTTACTTGAGAAAATGTATATGACAGTTCTAGTGAGTGAAATAGCCGGTCGTTCTGATTGATATTGTTGGAGTTTCTCGCCCTGAGGACCCAAAATGAACGTTGGCAAACTTTTTTCTAACTGGCTTTTCGAATCCTGCGACATTTGCGAGGGAGAGGGGAGGGGAAATATATTTTTTTGGTTTCTTTCTCTTAGTGACCTTCGCATAGTGAAAACGAATTTAAATAAACTGCCATTTTTATTTTAGTTTGTTGCTCACCCAAACTGTCAACAATATCTTACAAGTATTTGGTACGGATCCGAAACGGCTTTTCTGCAATCCTGGTCGCTAATGCGTAAAGTTGGACTCTCAATCCTTGCTGTGCCTGTTCTCATACCCGTTTGTGTCCTTTACATCCTCATACCCTCAACTAATGTTAGTTCTAGCGTATTTAGGCATAGAGACTTTTAAGTTATTTATAATATTTATTTCTAAGGCTCAAATTCGCCACGATACTATAAGCAACATTTCTTTCCTGCTTTTAGGACTCGAATTCACTGCATCATACAAGAATAGGATCGGTAAGTTATACCATGATACCATTTTACTTAATTCAGGTTGTATAGAAAATTAACCTGACGTCAACCTTTGGGGCAAACACCTCTTCATTTCTTTCGGTTGGAAAGGGGACACATTTCAATTAAATCCTTTCCCTTTGTACCAATCTTAGAACTAGAGATGGAGATAGTTTGCAGGATTTTTATATCTCTAAGTTTTGTTCTTGCTGAAAAATATAGAAAAAATGTCAAATTCAAACAAGTAAATTATGTAGGAACATATTTAAATACCCTTGATCTCCACACAAAAAGCGTTTGGATGACACGATGGCCTCATTTTCTTTATACGTATATGATTGTGGGTTGTGGGCAATTAAAAAGTATAGCTCCAGTACAAACGTGTGATCTTTAGGTCTTCTGACATGTTCAGAGTTGTTCTAAATGAATTAAATGTCAGACCTCCAAATTCAATGCCGTTCATACAACATCGTTAGACACCCAGGCATGTGCTATAATCTGATTGCTTTTAAACTTAATTTTCAATGATTACTTAGAGAATACTAGTGAAACTGGTTGAGGTTAGCCACGGATTTCTGACTAACCCTTTTGGTTCGTTCGATTATTAGATCACATTGATAAAACGATCTGGTGTAGCGTATTTAAATCTGGTACTACGATTGCCAAAGGGGGAGAAAATGAGGAAAGCGGCGCTTAAATATCGTACCAATCGTAGTTGGGGTCAATTTGTCATTAAAAAGCGTAATTCTTTGAGATTTCAGAAAGCGTGAAGTCAGAGATACTCTACCAGAGTGTATGAGAGAATTAATTAATTAGATTGAATTAATTAGATTGACGAGTCATTACCTCTTACACGTTAGCACAATTTGTAATAGTAAAATTAGAAGAACACTACTTGTTAAGGGAATTCTAAAGGTAGTTCAATTCACTTGTTTAAAATGGCAAACATTTAACTTTTCTATTTTATTCGAAAAAAATGTATAATTCATTTCATTATTTGATAACAAAAACAAGTTTCCGTTACTCGAATTAAAATCCCAATCGATTTTATTAAAGTTAATTATATCTTAATGACAATTATTCTTCGCAAGAAATTTGCTCTGTCCAGTTAATTTTATTCATTCTCATCAATACCTGAACCAACACATTAAGAAAAGAATTAAACCTAGGTAACACTCCAACTTAATCGACCTTAATTAGCATTCATTGATTTTCTGTAAATATTTAATTACATGAACTGGTATACAAAACTACTTTGAAAATATTCCAAAGAGCAATATTACTCTCAGACGGTGTGAATTGCATCGTATTTATTATTCCGTTTTAATGGTCAATATAATATTTCAAATAATTCCTGCATTGATTACCTCAAGGTTCTCATTCTGATTACTTTCAAAAATAGCCACTGTCATCTTTTTACCTTAAACATGATTTCTTACTACATACTTCTCAAGCATCTGGTTCGAAGAAATTAACTCTCAGAACAAATTTAAAGAAATTTTCCATTTTAACTATTAGAGATAGAAGTAAGGTTTTCAATTTTAGGGGAAAGTTTAAAAAATTTCGAATCTTTTCATTTTAAAAAGTCCGTATTTAGAAACACCAACAACCACTCCTCATTGCTCTTCGGAGTTAGGCAGCTATCAAAAAAAACGACTTGTCAATTTTTGAGTTTTTCGCAAGAAACTTCATTAATTCCAACTGTTTCGCCTTATTTGTGTGGACTATAATCTAATAAGACTACTTTAAGTAGAATGAAATCAGTAACTGATGATTTTTAAAATTTTAAAAATTAATTTACTTTGCCAAATTCGACCTAGAAAAAATTATTACGATTTTTACCTTATTATTTTCTTTATTATAGTTTATAAGTTATCGTATTAAAATAATCTATATTTGGTAGTTCAAAAAGGTTTCCAGATTTTATGGCGTCTTATTAAATGATAAGCATTTAGGTAATGACCTCTTCTTCTACATGGATTACTTAAAAAGATTGTCATATTTCATAAATATAACCATTAACAGGTTAAACCAAAAGGCGAATGAATTTACATTAAGTAATCGTTGGCTCGTTAGTTTTCCCTCTTGTGATATGCATCCATGTTTACTTTTTGGCACTTCATTTCGCTAAAATTGGCGAATAAATTTCTATGTGGGATTCAATGATGGAATTTGATGAAAGAACTTAACAATAGCCATGCCTTTTATTCCCCTGAATTTTATTGACTTATTGGAGATTTTTAACTTGCCATATTGAAGTCTACCTAAATATATATTCCTTAAAGCATCTTTTTGCAAAAGTAAAAGTTCTCCCTCCACTCCACTATCTTCGGAACTCGGGTTGAGCGAAAAATGCATATTAAAAGTCAGATACGTGCTAACGTACTTTTTTCAAAACAGTTAAAATAGTCGCAATTAATATTTATCCCTAAGTCCATTTTACAGAAGGGTTTTTCAACCCTCGTCTCGGATAGATGGGACATCGAACTTCTCGACTCGCGTCTTCGTGGCTTCACACGGATATAAAATGTAAAATAGGTAGCTTAAATTAGAATGAATAGAGGAAGGTAAATGACTGTGAAAAGAGTGGTTAGTAAAGTGAAATTTAAATAATCATTGTAATCAATATATGACGGTTTCAATTATCAATCGCGCGTATACATTTGCAAGCAATTCAAGAGAAGTGGCTATGAGGTTACAATAGGGTCAATTGAACGATACTTCTGCAAATCCAGTCTATAGAAATTGTTTCATTTTTATTCTTAGCCTGATAGTTGGAGTTTCGTTTTATTGCGCACTCCCACCATTAGAAAAACATTCCTTCCCAGTTCGTTTTCTCAAAGCGGCTTTATTTTGAAGTTTAATCGGAATTTAACCGATACAACCAATGAGTCATCTAGTCACCTTGATGAGAATTAATATGACACTTGATAAGAGTTCGAAAAAGGAAATCATCTAATTCTTGTTGTGCTGCTGAGAACGCACAGAAAATTGAAACGGATTACTATTTACTTAAATGCGCCAAATTTTATTAAATCGTAAATAGACAAATAAACATGGTGAATTGCTCTTTTTTCCAATAAGAAGCGAGCTGGTGATTGAATAGAAGTAGATTCTTCTACCACAATACGATTCCGAATATTCTTCTTGTTCATTTTCTTACAATAGGTGTTTAGTATTGTCTTAATATTTCAAAGGTGAAAATTCATTATTTGACTCCTAAACTCTTTCGAGAACTAAATTAAGGAAATTTTAGAGCTCATTGACGGTTTGATTAAACTGAGTAGATAGTCAAGCTACGGAGATTTATTAATATCTTTTTACAAAAAGAGGAATTTGGATGGCACTATCAACTATTTTAGAGATTAGTGTATTGAACCTTGATAGCATCAAATAAGAATTCCGTCCGCGTAAGCGAGACAAATTAACCACAATTTCGACAATTTAATTATCATCCATCATATTTCAGTGACCTAAAACTCCTTTGCGTTTGTATGTTAACCGCCAAGGCTTTCGTTAAGTATACAGTCCAGAACGCTTAGCGCAAAATATAATGCATAATTAACAGTAGAATTTATCCTTTTTTACACCGCTTTGCGTGTTGTGCTTTCGCTAGTCTATCACTTGGGGGTGTTCGATTTATTAAGAGGTCAGTTAAATTTCTCTGTTTAGGTTGGGTTGACATTATAGTTCTTTAATGGATAAATCTTTGGTCAAAGTAACTTATCATAACCACCCATTAGGGAAAATAGCACTACCAGAATACTCTGAAGCTTATTTAAGCATAGCATTGACAAAATGACTATTTATCGCCAAAGTAAGCTGGATCGGTTGAAATTTCATCTAAGTGTGTTCTAGCCTTGAGGAAGATTAAGCTGGAGTATAAAAAGACTGGTTAAACTATAACTGTTAACAATTGTGCAATCACCATCAAAAGCCATGCAACTATTAAGCAGAAATTAAGTCCTAGTGGTAGTGGCCTTCAAGAAGCATATATTAGATGATATGAGAAAATCAAACTACGGACATGATCTATATAAATGACGGTGTGATGGAAGCCGTTTTGCGAACAGTAGTAACAGTTAATTTCAATTTGAGATTATATTCATTTGAATGAACGTTTTAATAATCTTCTACTTAAACTGACAGGAATTTCTGGAAAGTTAACTATTGATCAATAACCGTGGATCGAAATATGTGAATCCAATTTCAAGGAACTAAAGACGTAACCGAACGCATAATCTTAGATTTGATGGAAATTAATGCTGATGTGCAGGTTACATAGCGCATATAACCCTTTCTAAAATATAAGTTGCACTGTGACCTGGAGTCGAACCTGACAATGACTTTCAGCCTTCAGTCTTGTAATAAGTCAAAATCTATTTCACGATAAAGTTAATTCTCCTAATTTTCTTCACTCCTCTTCTTTAATAGGGTACCTTTGTCTCTTTACGGCTAATTATGTTGTGACAACTAAACTACGCTTATGACTAGCAATATACAACCACAATTATCAAATCGACAATGTCAGGAGTTGTGAGAGGACAAAGAATACTGTAAAACTGTGACTAGAAGTTGAGGTAAAAGAAGAGATGTGGGAGAAAATAAGGATTAAAACTCGAGGTGTGAATAAAATACCTAAACGATGTGAGCCGTAAGCATATGTAGCAGAGCGCGTAAATATAATGAAGACAGTAAGCGTTATTCAACACCAACTAATGATAGCCGTGGGGGCGTGAGCGATACGTTAGCCTAAGATGAAACCAGATAGTATATGGTAATTTGGTAAGCTCATCTTGCCATGAAAGATGGAATTGTTGTGAGTTTGATTCTAAGGGAAATAACTTTTGCGTAAACAATGTGTAGTTTTTCATCAATCTCATATGCTACTTTTGTTTATGTTTATTAGACCAGGTAACTCCTATACCTTTATCTTGAATAAGTTGTATCTCATTTAATCACTCAAGTACCCAACTTAACCGAAGATATAAAAACTCTCAATTATAATGAACTCGATTTATTCTCTAATTAGCGCATTTGTTTCTATTTACCTATAATAATTTGCTTAATCGATTTTTTCATGTTTCGTTTCCCTCATATTTACTTTACAGATAACCCGAGCAATGCGTTGTCCCGCAATGAAATTTGCCACCCATTGCGTATCACACTTCATCTTCTTAATCCTCCTGTCGATAGCGACATTTCGATTAGAAGAGAAGTACGAAAATCTCGAAGAATACAATACAACGGAGAGAGGTGTACGATCGTGGTTGGAAGAGAATTTTCGGCCGAGTAGAGCTATCATAACACACGTTCAAGTGGGAATAGTATTATTTATAGCTGGTAAGAAACCAGTTCCTGCTTATTCACATTCAATACAATGCATAATTTTGCTCTAATCCTTAATTTTATTATAATAATGCATCAGGCAAACTAGGTAAGGAGCAAGAAGGTGGAAAAAATCGGAACGAAGTCATTTTCACCCATTGGGTATTAGCATTAGAAAGAGAGTTCCATTACTGTGTAAATTATATTTGTATTATCGATTAAAGCTGGTTAAAATGATCTGTTATGGTTTAAATAAAATATGCTAATTGGAGGATAAATTCAATATCTTCCTCTAATGCATGCAACTGAAAATCAATGATTTCGGTCTCGAAATAATAATGTCGACCTTTTCCACAAACTCGGGATAGGTCTTTAAGAACTTTTTAATACCTTTCGGTTTTGTATAAACTTAATTTAGACATCAGTTTAATGGCCTGGTTGAGTGGTATTAAAGCGAAATTGTAAATCCAAGTACAATTTTATAATCGTATTCTTCACACACTAACAGGCATTTTGATCAAATGCAGTTGAGTGCTCTTACCACTTCTGCCTTAAACGGCTGTAAGGATTTTTAACTTCTAGACACCAAGTCAGCTCGATCAACATGTTGTAACAGGGAATTAATTTGAACAGTGGATGCATAATTTTGCTTTATCATTAACTGAGTGAATTAAAATGAATAATTGAAGGTTTCGGGCTTTAAACGATGAATTTGCCTAAAGTTAAATTTACATTTTATTTGT
Organism: Hymenolepis microstoma; assembly: GCA_000469805.3. Classification (NCBI taxonomy): domain Eukaryota; kingdom Metazoa; phylum Platyhelminthes; class Cestoda; order Cyclophyllidea; family Hymenolepididae; genus Hymenolepis; species Hymenolepis microstoma. The sequence continues at coordinate 22,793,792 of LR215993.1, read as the reverse complement.
ATTGTGAAATGGCAATGAGCAATCAACCCCCTTGATTCTAACTTTAATAGTTCCTTGGAGGACATTGGTTTCGAAAATGAAATTTTGCCTGTATGTGGCATTTTCTGAATCGTATATCAAGAAAAGCCAGTTGAAATGAATTCGAAGACAGAAGTAGGCATAAAAATCATAGAATAGTGGTACATCACTCGTCATAATTGTGTTGCTGCTCCGTTAGCTTATAAAGCCTTGAATTTGTGTTTTCCGGTTTATGTAAAAATCATGTTTTTTTCGTGTTCTTCTTATTAAGTATCACTAAATTCAGCTTACTATTTCTGTTTTGACCCTTGCTCGTTATTGGATCAAAGAGCATTATAAGTGGTCGATCGGAATTACTGATTCCCGTCTACCAAATTAAAATACAAAATCATTCATGAAGCTTCATTGACAGATAGATCAATATTACATATGAATGATAGAAGGATTTGTTCAGAAAATAAATATGTAGTTCACTCGAAGAGGTGGAATTCTCGATTGTTTCTGTAACAGGCAAAATTTTTGATTCGATTTCCTTTGTAAGTCCCTTGCATAAATCTACATCGCTACTGGCAATATGGTATGTATTCTCCAGACAGATCACTAAGGAGCAAAAATTGCTTTAGAGGGTAGAACGGAGGGGAACTCTAAATCACCATTTACATACTGTTATTAGATTGATGAGACGTCTTGTTGACTAATTATATATGGAAATGGGAAATTTCTTTCTCAGAAACGAACCAAAGGAGTTATGCAAATACTATATCACGAAGTACAAACAGTTTTGTAGACAACGATATGCATTGGTGGCGCGGAGGTCAATGTCCACGATCATTAAGTCTGAGATCACGAGACTGACACAAATCAGCGTACATCCAGAGATTTGGATAGACAGCCGTACTGCTGAACTCCTGTCTAGTAGAAAGCGGTTTTCTCATTATAGGAGTCCAATAATACTTGTTTTTTCTGCATAAATTAGTAGTGGTAAACACCTCTCATATTATGCAATGACATTCAGTTTTTCAGTGTCCAGAGATTAAAATCCTTGTCCTGAAAATGATCGGCCATGTCTAAAATCATTAGCATGACGATTTAGTTTTCGGTTTCTGGGAAATATTAAAAAAAAAACTTTATAACCTGGAATAGTGATTGGTTTAATGTTCATTTCATCTAACATATTACCTTAACTGTATCTCACGTGTCACCTGAATGAACTCCAACTTACAGCTTACAATTAGTTTCCTGCGTTCAAATATAATACCAAGTCAAGAACAATTGTGACCGGCCATAATGCAACCAGCCACAAACTACACACCAGACCTCGTAGTAAAATCATCTTAGCTCTAATACATTTTTTGCCTCACGAATGTTTTAAACTTTATAACATGAGGAACACGTCATACAATGATCATGATATTTTAAATGAAACTCAGCTTATGGACCTGAATAGAGCCCATAAAATTATCCAATCATATTCGTTTTGGCCTATTTTATTTCGAGGTGCCTTTCTCACTCCCTGCTAATCATAGACATTTTATTCTTTCGGACAATGCTTATTTATTTTAGTCGATATTAAGTAAATTATTGCCTTTTTGTTATTGATACTCCTTTTGTCTTTCTTTGGTCTTGACGTTTATATATTCTGAACAAACTCAGGATGTGTTTATCCATTCGAACGAATAACACAGTCAAAGTTACATTAAGTAGAGAGCGAAGAAACTATTAGAGCTCTGAGAGGCACAGTGACCAGAGATTTTGATGATAAGATCAGCAGGATTTGTTTACTCATTTAGATTAAATAACGCTTTCGCTTTATTTAAGCATTTGAATTCACAAAATTTTGTTGAAGACATTCGGAAAAGGAAGGTTTTTCTCTCCTCTATCATTAATTTACTTTATATAAATTAATAATCAATTCGCCTCTAAGCTAAAATCAGCAAGATCACCCTCTCTACACTTCTAATTTCTTTAACTCTTATATCATCTGGCAAATGCCAGCAGACGATCAGTATGGCCACCGCACCACCGTCGAACAAGCTCAAGGTTGAGTATTTTTGTTTACTTTCTAGCATGTATTCAATTAAAATTCGAGATTTATCTGATTCTCGAAAGTCTCTGATTTGCCGTTCTTTTAACGCTTGTTTCCAACCCGGTTGCAAATTTTTAAGTGAAAATTCGATATAGAGAAGTGGAACTAAAAATGAGCTCTGGGGATCAGTGATCAGTGTACACAATTATCTGGTCAGAAGTCAAGAGGTTAATAACCCGTCAGTGTGCATCCAATGAGCTGGTGATTAATAGCGTATTCTGGTCCGCAATTTAATCGCTAGAAAGTGAATTTCTTATATACGCGGCTCAAGTATATCTTCCTTCCATCCAAATCGAGTCTTGTGAACATGTCTCGGAAAGTAATGATTCAACCTGAAAATTTTCAACACAGGTGGTTCTATGCTTACCATAACCTTTTATATTATTTGAATCTTGCACTCACCATCCGAAAGTCGCAAATTCAAATGCCCAAAACGTTTGGCCCTTGTATTTCGTCTTCTTAAACATATAACTGCAAAGCTGATCCATTGACATCGCCTTTTTATTATAAGGAAAAGCTACTATTTGCAAGTAGAATGTCTTCCTATTTCATAGCAAAAAAATTTTATTTCAATTTTCACTGTTAATAAAATTTATAGTTTTAAATACATTACAGACGAATAGCAATGCACTTTGTCAATCTATATTCTCAAAAAGCGTCTTTTTGAAAGTAAATTTAAGTGGAAAATTGAGGTCCTATTTTAAGACTGGCTTCCTTTTAAATCTTGAGAAACAGCATTGTTGGAAATTTCCTGATTGAAATGAAATTTAAGGCATGAGAACTTATTTTCGTTCTCAGTCGCCGTTCTGAGGCTGAATTAGCTATTTCCCAATAAAAAGGAAATCGAGCTATCAGCAAATTCGATTCTGATGATCATGCTGTTTTGGAATACAGACTTATTTGCCACTTTCCGGTAGTATTCATACTGTTTAATTTTAATCTTCCCAAACGGTTTACGTTACCAGATTGTGAAGTAGGGAACCTTTTTCACTTTTATGTGATTGATGTAGAAACGTACGCAATAACAGGCATCCAAATCTATCTATCGTGATGAGCCAAGATCGAATAAAGCAATTTTTTATGGCACATGCGTCACCTTCCCGTTTTTCTCTATCTTGCCAAGGGAGAACACAGTGATGTCTTTATGGTACACTCTCATTTATGCGATGGAGTGGTAAGCGCAGAGTCTATCAAACCAGAAATTAAAATTTCGATTCTTATCTTTGCACATCCAGAGATGTTGATGCACTGATTAAAGTCTTCTGGTTGTGGTAAAATGCGACTTTGCATCGGAGCGGCTCCAGAAGGCGTTCCATTCATTATATTAATTTTAAAGGCATTTAAATGAAATGCGTTCTTGCACTTGTCTCAGGCGCTGATAAACTAGTTTTCCATAATCCCTCTCTTGATTGATATTACCTTGGCTTTTTTCCGATCTTCGCAATCGCTAATAAATTCGTTTTACTCCTCTGTCATAATCTATTCCTGTCTGATGAAAATCAGTTTTCTATCGATCAATGAGCCACAGTTCTTTTAAAAGTAAAGTTACCTTATTGGTTCAGTGTCCAGTCCATTTTGACAGCGTCGCTATTTAATTCGTTACCATCTTTACAAACCAAAATATCAATGCACGACTTTTATGAAAGAGTAATATTGAGATTGAGCTTTGTCCTTTAAAGCTTTAGAGTTTTTGATAAGCGATGAACAACTTACGAAGAAGTTTGAATTACAGTGCCAGCCCTGCGGGTGTCGAATAGGTATTGTTAACCTTCAGTTTTGCAGTGTCGCAAATCATTCCAGATTCATGTTAGGGTAATATTTCATATATAAACACTCATTTAGGCGTGAAATATATTAAACAATCCCTAAATAAACATATATATTTGGAAAATATTAAATAGCTGCAACTTTGTCCAATCCTGGAAAGCGATGACTTTAGCAGTTTTGTTGAACGCAACCAAAGTCAATGCATTTACACTATTTCCATTGCTTCACTCCCTTTTCTAAATATATGCTATTAGAATTCTAAAAGATATCATATTTTTATATGTCGATTTATCGTTTTCGAAATTTGGACTCATGCTATTGCTGTTCTTAATATGTCCAAACTACGTTTATTGGAAACAATTTAAGTAATTAATATGATGAGTTATGATATTATCAAACGACAAATTAAATTATTATCATTATCATCCAACGCTAAAATATTAGCAAGTTGTAACCATGCGAGAGTGCAAATTATCAAAATAGTCTCGTATGAGAGGTAGTGGTAACGGGGAAACCAGCGATTTCAGGAGGCTGGCGTTAAAGTCTGCGAAAATTGCGTTGTCTATGTTCTTCAAAGCGGTGTTAGTGTTAAATTTTAATATTCTAATATCTCAAAACTTATTTTCTCTGGGTGAATATATCTGATGATTAGTGTTTATTATAGATTAGTTGGTAATATCCCTTCCATTCATTCGTTTCTTCCAGCCGCAAAGAAAGCATTCAAAACAATTTGAGTTAGTTTTTCACCAAATTGATATAAAAATTGATAGGTACTTTTACACCTTGTGAGGTAGAAGAATTCTCAAATTTTTTGAACTTGGGCCTCAAAATTATAACCTTTGAGTGTTATAGTGTTTTTCAGGTCATTTCTTTTGCAGGTCATTTTGTGGCGGAGGTGAAGCATGTTTACTACACGGGCTTCCGAATATACCTGTCGAGTGCCTACAACTTCATGATTTACTGTATCCTCTCGCTATATATAGCCAGCTATACACTGCGGATCATTGTCTATGGGTGGCTTCAAGATGCGGATGCCGCTGTTAATGCAAGTAAAATCATCGAGGATCTTATTCGAAACAATGAGAGCTCAAAAGTAAAATCTATGGTAGCAGAATTGAAAGCGACGCAACCAGGCCATATCAGCTACTTTATTGAAGCATGTAAGGAAATTTAAAATTGAGTTCTTGGTCTTCTTGGTATTTTAAATATACCTATTATACATTAAATCTAATCTCAGTTTATTCATTAATGCAATCATAATTCATTAGATAACTGATTTGACGACAGAATGAGAGGAAAATGAGTAGAGTAAGTGATGTCAAGACAATGCAATCTCATAATTGCTTGGCTGGATTTCCATTCTTTGATTTGCGGGAGATAAATGATCATTGCCAGGCATTCTTCATAACTTTCATGGGAAGCATAAATAAAGTACATTATCTTTATCTACACATTATCAGTTTGATGCGCCAAGCAGTAATTTATTGAATCTTAAGACTGTACGTGTTCTTTTATAATAGTAATACTAGAATTGGAGTTTGTATTTGGCCTCGAAAGGAACTAATAATCAGCACTTTCTAGTGCCCCTTTAGTATTTTGTCCATGGCGCAGCAAACAATCTCCTGCTCGTTTTAATTATGGAAAAGCACACGAGTAAGATGGGGGCATCGAAATGAGTTGGAGGGAGACAAAAATGAGTGAGTAAATAAGTCATTGCATTACAAATCAAATCCTTTTCTAATTCCAGAGTATTGGGTTGATCATATTTCCAAAAAAAAGAGGAGAATGCTCATCTTCAATCTACACTGTTTGACTTTCAGGCTTTTGAATGCGATTGTGACCATGATATTGAGATCTCGTTGACCATGGATTTCTCGCAGTGGGCGATCATATCCCTATCCTTTTTTTGCCACTTTACATTCAAGGTCAAGTAGATGAGAGGAGTAGCTCTACAATTAACATAGCACAACTCAACATAGCTCACAGAAGGTGAATTGCAATTGGTAATTATAATATATTCAATAGCCCTCCTAAACCGAAGCTGGAACTAGGATCCATTTATACCTATTAAGTACTATTCAGATCTATTTCAGGATCTCGTTTCTCTGATCTAAAGGAACTAAATGCTTGTAAACTTCACATAGTAAATGCAATGAAGTGTTTAAAGTAACATTAATTCCATGCAATGTTACTTTTATCATTTGATTATTGAAGATTTTGAGATATCTCTATTGAATCAGCCTATTCTAAGTACCAAATGGACATTACAACCTTTCTTATTGTCAGAGGGCTGATAATTGTAATAGATCGGAGATTTATATGAAGAGAGAAGAGTGGAGAAGGAAAGAAGAATTGAAATTGGAGGTCGCTATTTACTCAAAACTCTGAGCGCAATGTCAAAATTGTAAACGGGTGCGAATTAAAATGATAACTAGTTAATGCGTCACATGACCGCTTACTGGTCAGTTAATAAACAACGTGAAGTTAGTGTGGCCAATCAAGACTATAGTTCACTACCTTGCGTGGACTTCATATTCACCAGCCCATTGAAATCAAGTAGTATGTGTGTCTGTTTTTAGACTGAATGCAAATATGTTGTAGAAGATTCAGACGGTTGAAAATAGCAATCGTCACCTAAAATAGGTCATTACGGGGGGTGGCAAGGAATCTCATAATCTTTAGCAGAAATCTGAAGACTTAAAATTACATTGAAGCACAATATTTCATAAAACAACTGTAGTTACCAATGCTATGATTTTTCACCGCTTTATTAATGCTAATCTTCTGTATTGCAAAGTTCCTAAGGGTGAACCTAGGTTTCGAAACTCTCAGTACTGGCATACTGCTTTAATGGTTTCAAGTGCCATACGAATGGAGCTTGCGATTCAATATAAACCATTTTTTATAAGTTTAATTGCACTGTATCTCAATTTGCTCCCTTCTATACGTGCGTGTGTGTGGGCCGAGAACTTTATGATGTAGGCAATATTCAAGTGTGCATGCGTCAGAGATTCGGTACGCCTCCCTCGCCATTTTGAAAAACAAAATACGAGAATATATTAGATTGTCTCTTGAGCTACACGCTTTAAAGGTCGTTGTTTCTTAACTCAGAGACACAACCACACCTTTGCTGTCAATTGGCAAAAAATTCTATGCTAATCCATCTTTCTAATCATATTTTAAGCAAATATACATCTCCGGAAATATCTTAAGCCAATATTTCCAAAATGACAAAAACTACTAACTGGTTCTTGAAACCTTACATCTTTATAATGATAGGATATATATTGCCTATTGGCAGCTGAATAATTTATCATTCGAAATATATGATGGATTCAAATTGAGTCACAATCGATTGAAAATGGGAAGAGAAACCACACAAAAGTCCGTATTTCTTGTATGAGGTTTTAACTTATCTGCATGATTTTGGTCAAATCATTGGAAGTAAAAATTTTACAAAAAAAAATAATTAAGCTTCAAGGTTTAAAATAGATTACATTTACAACTAAGGACTTTCCACTGGGTGAAATTTTGAACCTAATTTCAAAATATTTGCTACACGAGGTATCATAAATCTACCCATTCTTTGTCATAGCTGTAGATATGGCCTAAATAGACTAGTTCTTTGTCAAAATCTCCGCAATCGTCTGACATTTGGACAGTTGCTCAAACTTTTACAATTTCTTTACAGTCCCCACTTAGACTTTTTATGTCTAAACTTCGTTTAACTCGTGATTTTCAAAGCAAAATATCAGAGGATTTTTTCAAGGTAAAGGAACAGCATTTACAAATGATATATTATTATTCCAAAATGTGCAGATAGCTAAGAAAGCTTCTTGCTTCATTTATTGGTGCATATTTAGGGTATTCATTGAACTATTCGAATTGGATGAAATAACTGATTAGAATCTTCCGTTAAAATTAAATAGCATTTAATCCTTTAAGTCAGTTTCACCAAGAGGCTTTATTTATTATTTATTAATTAACACGAAATTCTTGGAGCAGTGTATGGGAAGAGGACATAAAATATTTTAAGTCACCTTTGATCTGACGAAATTCTTTACATACTTTACTATGTGTATTTGAGGTAACGAAATATGTCCCCATACCAGATGGAGCAGATTTGAATTCCGCCGGCATAGAACTGGAATTGAAGTCACAAGACTCCTCCTCTTGCCAATATATATCAAATGCTTATTAATTAGAAGGCTACAAAACACGTGAAATGAAATTAAAGTTAAAACTAAAACTGACTTCCGCTGGAATAGTAATGACTATCCACTATTTCAGTGTCCCTCATAATTGAAACGCTATAATTTCAAGGTTAACATACCATCTTTTGTCGTTGAGTAAATTCTCGTTACTTCACAATTAACATCTGGTGAAGTTACTCCTACCTTACGCCACATAATCTGATAACCAATATTTCTTTGTACGTGATAGTGAACACATCGGAGGGCAGGTGTCTAAATGTACTTTCTAAAGTAAGTATGTGGACATAGCCTTCGATCGATGGGGGCATTAAATGAATTTTTGAAATCATCCCGCTGACGGTCTATTTTTCTTCTCATTGGCATAGTAATGAAATCGAAACCCTCGTACCTGTTATTAAATTAATTACCTACCACGAGAATAGTAATGATAATTCAATTGTTTTGCAGGCAGGAAAAAATTTTGTATTTCCAATCAATGCTATATCTCCCCTTTCAAAACTTTCTTTGAAACAATATGTTAGCTTTTTCTCTAGTAAAGTTGACAATAATCAACAGCTTAACAATCTTTTTCCTTCTTTTAAACGATAGATCCTTTTTTCTTCCTGCTAACAACTCTTAGCGTCATTCATCCCTTCTCTTGTCAAATTTCTGTCAAGCTAATTGTTCGTTTTTTTTTGTTCAAATGTTTCAAAAACTAGCCACATGCCCATTTAACCTAATATAATTGCCACAACGATATATGCAAACGCTTGTTTCGGCATGGTACTGAAGACACCATTACGGTGGTTTCTGTCATTCTCTTTCTTCCTCACTTAGTGCACAGAAAGTAGACATTTTTTCCAGTTTAGTGGAGATTTTCCCCCTTGGTAAAGGTGTTTCCCACCTATGAAATATTCAGAAATACTCGATCCGTAACTTCCGTGCCTCGGTATGAAAATGCGTTGCGATAGGATTCCCAGTTTAGATTTAGTTATAATTAACATCACTACTTCTATATTTTAGATATTATGGGTTTTATTTTTACCGCGACTATGAACAGATCTGAACAATAAAAGGAAAGCGGTAAAAGTAATAGTATTTGCGAAAAAAGTTTTTGCAATTTGCATTGTGAGAAAGCATGTAAAAACGGAAAATAGCGAAGAAATTCAAACTCAACATCGACACTGATTTCCATTGGATTAGTGAAAAAAAATATCCTGAACGCCATTCGCCTCAATTTTGTGCTCCAAATTCTATTGCAATTAATTTTTTGGTGAAGATTCAACTCTTTTATACTCAGAATGTTTTTGCAAATCAAATCTAAGTGCCCATTACTGTAAGAGCAAACCATATTGACGGAGTAATTTTTCAACTTAAGAGAATGCAAGCAACTCACTGACTTCAGAACTCGAATAAATCATAACTCCTTACTATTTATGGCAACCCAATATTCTGTTCAATTGAGGTATTCTGCTGCTTCCGGTGTTCAGATGTTATTATTAGGCTTTAACTTATAAAAATATTTCTGCATTTTCTATTAAAATTATTAATAAGGAAATGTCAAATTAGTGGCATCGACATGGAGTGAATAGCTGTTCGTTGGGTATTTGTTGAGGAAAGTTTGGAAAACTTCCTTTGTTGGGCTATTTAAAACCTCCTAGACATTGAAGTTCCTTACATTTTCACCCTTTATGTAAAAACACGAAATTTGCTATCAGTCGTAATTATTCTTCTCATGTGCGGGTTTCTTAGGGACTTAAATTTATCACCCGTAAAAGATTAAGTAGTCACGGTGAGACTCATCAGCCAAGGTCGATTTTTCCGAGCAATTAGATTTAAGTAAATTTGTTACTTATCTAATAAATTGCAAAACTGCAGCATTAATCGCACTATGTTGGTGTAATAGGAAATGGAAGTACATCCCGTATTAAGTCTATCTTCGGGGATTGTAATTGGCACTCACAAAATTTCTGTTTACTAAAAGCAATCTTAAATACTCCATTTCTGGGAATATTGGGACGGTTGCAATTTCGTAACCTGTCTGAATCACGTTCAGATATATGCTTTATATGAAAGATATAGTTGCATGAGTTTCCAATATTAGCACGCTCTAGCACTCCAGCATTTTCTTTGAAAATTGAAAAAAAGGTGAATGCAAGTGGGGTAGGGCAAATAATCATTAAAACAATATGGAGATGATGTATCTGAGCACGCAAATAGTTCAATAAGGTGCTAATAGTGGGATTCCTCAGGCGTTATTATGCATTCTTATTGTTGGTTATATAAACGCTTTTTATTAAGTCAAAGTTTCACGAGGTTAATTTTATTTTACTTCACTGCAAAATGCATGTTTTGCTATAACATTATTTATACAACAACGGGGCTGTTCTCATTGCTTGATTTTATCAATCTGTGTAAATTATGTTTCACAATAATATTTTTTTCCCATTTTTTTCAAAAAATATAAAATGGTAATTTTCAACACATTTGTATAGGGGAAACCAAAATAGGCAAAATTACAAAAATTGATGTTGACTTGTTGGAGCTAAGATTAGCACCTTCTAACTAACGCCAATGGGAATTCAAGTAGGAAGGAGCGACTTGAAAAAGAATAAAGGGCATAGGAGTAGGTTAAGGAATGAGGGAAAGCCTGAGAACGGAATTTTGTAACTGACATGTAGTTGGTACTTTGCAAGTGAAAATTCATTTATTGCCGACATAGGCGAGTAGAAACCGATAATTGGAAACAACCCAACGGAATGCGAAAATTAAACATGATCTGCTTTTAAAAGGAATTAAACTAACATTGTACAAATGATCAGAGGAAATTTTGAGTAGGGTTGGGAGGGAGTATACGTCAAAATGAAGAACTTATACATTTCGTAGTAGGCTATTTACTGTTAATTGGAAGGAGAACCGCTTGAAAAGGAATAGGGAACAGTTGGATGTCAAATTAGAATAGGTCTTTAAAATTTAGAAAAAATAAATTAAAAGAGAATTGGAATTGAAAAAATAATATAGCAAACGTGAATGTTTATATATAATTTATTGGAAAAATAATACAGCAATTTAGTGATACTTAAATTAATTTAACATTGCTAAATTGATTTGCATTTTTAGCACTGTTGTCAATTGCACTACAAAATCTTTATTTCCAATCACAAGAAATCATCTCAATACCATAGAGTGCAGAAAGGTCAAAAAGGGAGTGATTTGTGGTCATGTAGAAGTTAGGACTTTTGAAATCACTAAACTTTTTACATGTTTTGAATGAATTTAATTCACTTAGTAGTGTCCTAATTCTTTAAGGGTCTATCTTTAGAGTTATCATCAGCTGTCTTCCAAGCTTATTGCTTAGTCAATTTTATTTTCCTTATAATTTATCCTTTCACGCAGAGGCCAGTTATATTACTAGTCATTTACCAGTTTGAAAAATGCCTCAAGGTAACTGTGGGTGTTACGCTTAAACAAAGACTTGACTTACTTGGCACTTTCTAATTTTGTTAACTAACTAACTAGTTGTGTTTTCTCACTCCATTTTGTGTTTGAATTCTCCTTGTCATTTACTTTTAATGTCCCGTTACGCTTTTCATTAGCGAACAAATGTACGGACTGATGGATGGGGAAGATGGAAGTGAATATATTAAGGGAATTACTAATCGAAGTACCTCTCCAAACCACTGCTGATTGTTTTCTGTATTTTGAAACTGACTTTGAAATTTTCCATAAAAAAACAATTCTGCCCATGCTTACTTTAAAGAGATTAGTATTGTGAATACATTCGTAATAAAGTAAGTGCAATAGGTTGATATCAATTTAAATCGCCGTTCAAGTAGATAACGACAGAATGCAATGAAATCGTATTTAACTTCCAGTGCTTAAAAGATTGATGTAGCCAAAACGCTGGGAGGGACACTTGAGAAAATTTCAAGTTGACACTTTTTCTGCTGCCAAACAAATTAGAAGTTGTGAGTAAAATGGAGAATAGCGTAAATTCCTACAACTCCACAATTTCAGCTTTGAAAACAGACATCTATTGCAATGCTCGTCCAATCACCTTCAAAGACGAGCTCCATTCGATCGAAACGATGTCATCTTCTATGACACTAAGGCTTTTAAAACAATGAGGCGTCAAATCAGTTTTTAGCTAAGTTTCCGATTTCAAGACAATAATTCTTTTATTTCAATTCTTAATTTATAATGTAAAACAAATTATCTAGTGGTAAGATGCCATTTCTCTGCCTACATCGTATCTTTCATTACACATTTTGATGGAGTGGACTGGTCAATGGTGTTAGGAGAACATTTCGCTAACAATAAATAGGATGCAAAATGGCAAACGGAAAGGATATTCGCTCAACATTGATTACTTGCAGTGTTGCCGTGTCCCGCTTTCTAAATCAACACCATTTTCAATTAACTTTTACGTTGTACTTTAGACGTCAGTTACAGACAAGTTTCCCACTTTGATGGATGATGGTGGCAGACTTGCTTCTTTAAATATTTCAAGATAAGAATTTAGGAAAATAAAGTCGTAATTATTGTTAAATGAAAGAAAATGGGTTTTCGCGGTTTGAACTTTATTCCTTATTGCTAATTTCGAAAAATCCGAGTGGTGGTGCCACTCCTAACCTTGGAGTTATAGATGCGCAATAAATTAATATCGTTTTTTCACGTGAGAAACTAGCAGTATGATAGTGCTTGATTGAATCTAACACAACAACGTCACCATTTAAAGCTATAAAGTTATCTGTCTACTAATCTTCTTTCCTTAGCGCGATTTCAATGGTCGCCAAATGATCCAGAGATTATCTCAGATGTGTTGTTCGCCATCGCCAATGTCCTCAGTTTTGCGCGGACCACTTATCTGATGCCAGCTTTTGAGGCTCTAGGTCCACTACAAATCTCTTTTACTCGAATGCTGACTGACATCGTTCGGTTCATGGTTTTATACGTCTTGGTGAGTATGTACAGTTATATCTAAGAATAAATCCTGGTGGTCTTATCTGTATATTTGAGTTTCATGACTGTGGGTCATCTATAAATCGTAGACCATCCTAACTATTCTATTGTTCTTTAACTTGCCTACTATTGCACCCGTTAAATACCTAACTTAATAGTTGGAAACTTCAATCTTATGCCCATTTGAAAATTGAATTTTAAACTGAACAAATTTGGTCATCTTTATGTAACTTGAGCTGCAAAAAGGAAAATAAACTGTGTGTTTCGATAATCCTATCAAAGAACTGAAGTAATTTCCATATCTAGGCCAATTATCATTGCTTGAAACTGATTACCATTTGAAATATGCAGGCAGCTAATTAGGAATGCGAACATTTTAATGTTATTAGTGAGAAAACTCAGTTGTGGAAGAGCATTCTCCATTTAACTGCAGGGTATTTTGTCTGGCATGCTTTCAAACTTCTATTCTTCTGTTGTAGACTGTCCTTGATCTAGTTAAATGTCTCTAGATGTCACGAAAATTGTCCAAATGAGGTTAGACGTGGACAAAGAAAAAGTGCTCTTTTTGTCTGTGTAATTTCTCTTTGATTTGTGACCACTGCAATTAACGTGCTTCGGTGTTCTCTAAGCTGTATATTTTATGCCCTTCGTACTATTGTACTTTGCAGATTTATCTCCAACGCTGTATGTAAATGGATTTTAAAGACAAGTGGTTGCAGAGTTCTACACGAAAATGCGATGATGAGATCTGAAATTGTTGAAGAATATGCGCATTCCAACATGGGTCACAGTAGATTAAAATTACTTTTTGATGGCCACTTGATGTGTGTTCTTGCCTTCAGAATAAAAGCATCCACGATTGTGTAGCTTTTTGGTCAGTCTTCGTGACGTTATTGAAGCACCGAAGTAAAGCTGGGAGGTCCAGTTTCTGTCGCTATGATTCAAATGCCCTCCCACTCCACCCCTTTTTCCCCCTCCCCAACCCTCCCCTAGGTATAACCAGGCGTTTTAGGCCTCAGACTCAGAGAGGAAGACAGGACTTTAATTGTTGAAAAAAAATATTTATCTCACAAAACTTTATGTAGCAATAAAGTCGTCATCACGACTGTGGCGTTTCGAGACCAAAATGTCACCGAAATGAAATAAGTTTTGTACCAAAATACCATCAGATTGTCAAGAGCTCTGTGCAAATTAGTATTGTTAGGCCTGAAGTGCGATCTCGAGACCAGCTGCGGCAACCACGACAAGCTTTACCGATTTTTCACTGAGTATCTTATTTATTATTTTCCCTAGGTCATATTTGCATTCATGGTTGGTCTACATAATCTCTACTGGTACTATGGCATTCAAATGATAAATGATTCACCAAACAGCACTGTGAAGCATCCTTCAACGGAGGTATTTGAGGGGTAAGTCTCTCTTTCGAATCGCAGCTCGAGTGTACATGGATGAAGAAGACTCATTCATTTGCTTTCTCTTTTAGACTGCGGCATACACTTTACAGTTTGTTTTGGGCTATGTTTACTCAAGTCAGTTTATCAAAACTTCCCATTCGTAGACCAGGTGTGCTCAAAGTCTTTTAATATTCTTCCAGTAAATTTTGTTTTATTAATGCTGTACGAGTTTTTAGGTTCATTTTTGTTAAATTTTGACTCTAACTCTCGGTTCATTTACTGTTCTGGTAGTAATAGCAGTAATAGGCTCTTTGTTAAATAGTCATCAAATACTATTCTATGATTACGTTTTGAGATAATAAAGAGGTCTAGCCAATTTGATTTAACGTAAAGCTCTAGTTTGCTTAGCAAAATTTTAAGCTTAGTTTGAAGAAAAACCAAGGATATATGTCCCCTTTCAATTATATAAATGAGATCCTTAAGTACGATATTAAAAGTTGGAATAAAGTTAAATTTGAGGTACTGCAAATTTGCAGTAATTAAGTTTGACCAAAAGGCTCAGTTTACGTCCTATATCTAACTATTCGGATAAAATTCAGAGAAAGAAAAACATTCAGGTACTAAACCGCATTCACTTATGCTTTTTAGATAATTTGAATGCACAAATGAGCTAATAATGAACCTCATAGAGTTCATTGAGGGGTGTAACAGGGGAAAATCATAAAAATGCCATTTTCTCAAGAGGAGTTACTCCATACATCGCTTTGTCTCACTTTACTACAACATTTCCTCAATGGTATCGAGGGTAAAAGGAAGAATAGGATACGAGGTTAATCTTAGTATCTGAACCCAGCTGGGAGTGCATTAATAACTGTTCGTGTAAATGCTCAAAATTCCAATCCGTAAGATAATAACCAGTGCAATCTGGAACATTCAGAATTCGTGATACGCTCACAAGTATCAGTGATTCAGCTGCAGATTAGAAGAATAATTTGTTTGCTTGTGTTTGGATTCTTGACAATTTCCGCACATTGTAATTGTCATAATTGAGATTGGGTTTAATAGAGCAAGTTCTTTGATTTGAGAATTCCGAGAAAAAGCTAATTTTCTCACGGAAGGGCGTACTGATTATAATACACCCATTCTCCGGAGTCTGTTAATTAGATTGCGAAAACGGAAATTCTGACTAACTTTTTTATGTAAATTATCTGTAAACTAATGCGATATTCAATTGCTTGCTTGAGCTATTCCATGCTATCAATTTATTTCTGTTAGGTTATATGAAGTAATAGATTGAATTGTTCTCCATTCAGATACTAACAGGCATTTAATAAACAATAGGTAAGAAATGGAATTAATAATTAATTTCCCCTATCTTTGAAATATCGTCCTTAGCAGGGGAATCAAAGCAGAGTAAAATCCGGGTGTATGAGGGTGGACCGTTTTCGTATTCATAACTGACAGTTATTTTGTATCTTTAATATATTATTCTTGCCAAGATTTAATAACTTGAGATATTGCCTTTCTTTGTTCATTTATTGCACAGTAACGTGAATCTATTCTAAAGCGATACATAGTCCACTTAACTAATCGGAATTCTCAGTGAAAATATTTTAAATCATTGTTGAAATATCAAGGGATGACATATATAAACCAGATGTTGGGATGAAATTGGGTTAGAATGGTTCCATTATCGTTACCCTCTTAACCAATTTTCGCTTTTTTTCCTATGCGGCTTCTGTGAGGACTAAACCCAAATCCATTTGATGTTTAATCAGCTTCATATCGTCCTATTCCTTCCAATTGTGGGAAATTACAAGTACTTTTGCTCAGTCTCACTAAAATTGGGGGAATAGGTGATCATAATTTGAAGTTGTGAAACCTGTCCCGCAGCTGACGGATTCAATGTTACTTCAGTGAAAATTGATAATGAGAACAATAACTAAGGGGAACTGCACTCGATGGGAAATATATTCAATTATCTTAAAAAAAAATAATTGAAAATATCATTATGTGAAATTTTTGCAAATTCGAGCGTATATTTTCGTGTTTTCTTCGAAAAAGAACTAGTCCACTTCATTTTATTAATCCATTTCGGAGCATTACAGAAAAAGCATTTGTCATTTGTGTTAATAAATTTGGTTTGAATACTCAAGGATTCATTCCAAAACTCTTGAGTGGATAAAAATATTACGACGTCGCTTGGAGATATTTCATCTAGTTGTATGGACGACAAATCGTGCTAATTAGTTCGAGTAAACGAAGTTCATGGTAGAATATATGTTTTTCATAAGAGCGACTGCAGGATATCTTCTATCCAAGTGTTTGGGTCACTTCTTCTTCTGGAATTGGTAACCTTTTTGCACAAGACTCATCTGATTTTAATGCGATTCGAAAAAAATATTTTAGGAAATTTGAAAAGCAATTGTTCATACCTCTTCAAACCTCATTGAAGTTAAGTAGGAAATATGTAGAACAAGATATTAGATAATCATATCAGAAGTGAACAGGAAGGTTAAGAAATTCTAAAATGTAGTAAAACGATAACTAATAATTTTCTATGCACATTGATGTAATGGAGATGAATTAAATGTAGAGCAATGTATGAAAATTGGATCAAGTCAGGATAGTATTAATCAATATACTATTTTGGTGCAATTCATTTACACCAAGACAAGTGGCAGAGTCGTTTAGGTCTCAATCTTAACTCATGAAACCGGATACAAATAGCATGTCCTTGAAGAATAGGACTTAAGGGTTTTAAAAATTTAAAGTGAAATCCAATTATCCTAGTTTTGAAAATATTTCAGACTTCGACTGGAAATAGTAAATTTCAGCTGGGATTAATTCAAGGAAATCGCCACTAAATGTTTCGCAAACTATGATAACAATTTACACACATCATGAAGCATACCAATTAAAGTAAACTGATCAAATTTGCCATTATCGTATAACTGCAGGCTGAATACTTCTTACTCATCCAATAATAAAAGATTGTTCTGTTATTTACTTTCAGGTGGTGTTGATCACAAATACTCGGATGGAATGATTGACCTAGACGTTAATACGGTTGTTGTTGACACTGTCGGAATGACTCTCTTCGCTCTCTACCATGGCATTATTATTATTGTTCTGGTCAACATGCTAATCGCCATGATGAGTCACTCGTTTGAAAGCATTCAGGTGAGATACGTACAATTCAATCAAATCAATCACTTCCTTCTCATTCGATCTGACTTTCAATATTTGTTGGGCCAATATAGTTTAAGTTTTTTTAACAGTTTGGAGTAAACAAATGATGAGAGAAAATGTATTTTACTGGTTATTTGAACGATCATTTGAAGGAACTCGAATAGAATCTAATCTGCACACTGAGTGTGACTTACTGACACTTACCGTTTCAACCATCCAAGTCATTTATAAGTCTGGAAGCTGGAAGTTCATGTTGATCGTTGCACTTAGGTAGCAGCGATTTCCTCAATATTGCCAAAACATTAATGTCTTCTTGCGAATATTCATATATAATTGGCAGCTTTATGAATCGGTGTCTTCGCTCTTGAGTCCCTCCGATTTTAAAGCCGAGATACAGAAGGTTCACTTTAGCATGTGATAAAAACGGTTTCCTCAGCATCTTGACTGAAATTTCCATCTCATAACACTCTGTAAGCTTTCTTTCTAGTTCTTCTTGGTACCTAACAACTGTAAAGAATACCTAGAGAAAGTGGGCTGGGGTTAGTCAAGATCTATGATTTACGTGATATTGGCTGTTTCATCAATGCAATCAAATATTCGTAATTGTTTTTTTTCATTTTGGGGAATTGATCCTTCATGTAGCGTGAATCTGCGGAACCTGGGGTCCATATTTTCCATTTTTTCAATTTTGTAGTCACTTTGTTTTTCATGGCCGAGGTGACTCCAATTCAATTTCCATACCTCTAAGAAAAAGGTAATTTGACGCTGTTGAGTTTAATTGCCTTCATTCAACGCAGTGCTTTACCAAGATTAAAATAAATGATTTTAATTTTGATTCACGTCGACCATAACTATCCATTTTACCAGATACAGGCTGCCTAATGGATATAGGTTTGTGTTGATTTAAATATATATTTAAATAAACTGGGACCTTGAGTTGTGACTGACAGTGTTGTAACATCCCAATAAACCGACATATCCTTGAGAGAGATTTTGCATCACTAAAGCGTAAAAACATGAGCTGTTGAATTGGCTAACATAGACACCTTAGTAAAATGACTGATACGATATTATTTGTTAATTTGTAGGAAGATTGTGACGTGGAATGGAAGTTTGCTCGAACTAAACTTTGGCTCAACTACATAGACAATGGTTCCACACTTCCGGCTCCACTGAACATTGTCCCCACGGCAAATAGTCTGACTCGAGGACTCAAGAATCTCAAGCAATTCTTCAAACATGAAGCTGATGTTGTGGCCGGTTACGCAAGAAGCACACACTTTATCAAGGTGAGTGGGAGTTTCAGGTATATATTTCGGAAATTTTGCATTTACGTAGTTTGACCGAATTCCGATCAAGAAATCAGTTGGGACTTGGTAAGTAGGATGTTTGTCAAAACAGTCTAGTCAAGATCGAAAATTTGGGGGTGTATTTTGAGGTGGGAATGATTTGTTAGAATAAATGCCACAGGTGTGATCTAAAGGTACAAGCTAGTCTAAATAGTAGAATCAAAGTTCTTTCATCGCTGGACAAGTTGATGACAAAACTTTTACCTGAACAAAATTAATTAAACTTGTCCTTGACATTGACCAAACAACTGTTTATAAAGGAGGGTTTTGAACATAAACACCAACCATAATGTGTTTTAGTATGTGAAACGATGGGCACAAGCGATAAGCAGATAATTTGCTGTGTAACCTTTTTTGACACAGTTAGCCGTTTGGGATTCCATTCAAAAAAGGAAGTTGAACGAGGAAATGAATTTTATACTCATTGGGAAAAGAGAGGTGGCATCACCATGTCCGGGAAACTCTGACACCTTCTTCAATCAGTTAAACCTAATCAACGGGGATGGTCCTTTCGTCCATTGGGTAGGCACCGATTATCCTCTGACGTTGTGTCTTAATGTCTAGGCAGCCACGTTAACTGCGGCGTCGCCGATACACATGAATTGAGAGCTTCCCACTTATCCAAAATTGGGGTTGGTTTAATCTTAACAAGATTTTACACAAAACAACTTGGTTTGTGAATTCCACTTCTAACATGCAATGTTGCGATTATTCTAAAGTTAATGTTTAAAGGGCAAGAGAAAATGTGCAGAAATTCTCTCTGCTTCGTTAAGTTAAAAGGATTGAAAGTATGCATATTTACGCTCTTCAGATGTTATATGAAATATTTACTCTAAATCTTCGAAATTATCCCACCCTACATTAAATTTTTAAAACAGGCAACCATTTAGGTAATTTATTTTGGTCACTGGCTTCTTGCAGACCTTGCTATTCCAACTTTCACCATTCTTCACCTCAGGAACAAGATAGAAAGGAAGGCGAGCGTGACAGAATTTTTAAGGCGGGGAAAAGAATGACCAAAGTGGATTGAAGTGCTTGTTGTTGGTGAGGTGAATTGAAGGTTGGGACTATAATGCGCATTTTTTCTCGCAAATAAGTCATTGGAAGGGTTTAAACGATTCTGGTCTTGAATTAGCAACAGCCACTCTAGGGTACGCATTAATAGTTTAATACATTTAGCACGCACAATGGCCCTTCAAATGAACTTGAAAGTTTCTGTAGTGAAAGATTTATCTATAATAAACAAATTATTTTAAATATTAAATTGAATAGAATCGAAGTTTTAGGTTATCGTTAATAGGGCAGCTGAAAACAACGACTACTTTTAGTATTTAAAGTTACTGTCATGTTGTGTTCTCTTTCATGACATCTCTTACCGCGGAATAATCAAACATTTTAACTCAGCACCTGTAAGATAAGATAAATAAAATCAATTCTTTTCTCTGGTTTCCCTCGTTAAAGCTGCTATCTTATTGTCTGCAGCAATTCACTTCATATTTTAAAACTTTTAATGCCGATAATATACTCTCCTTGTCTTGCGGTAAAAATCTGCTTTAGATTAGTGATTGAAAGTTTAGCACGAATAAGAATGATAATGAAGGTATGCTTCGTTGCATAATTTTTTCATTTGAATGATTTCTTGCTGTCCATATAGCGTTGTCCTTCTGGTCTACGTGGTAATATTCGAAACCCTACGTTTTCACTCTTGGGTTGACTATAAATGACTCAAGTCTGTCCTACAGTTTTTAAAAACTTGACGACATTCTACAAGTTGACAATTCTAAAATTTTGGGGAAATTTCTGGGATCCCGCCACTGTAAGTGTAATTTAAATTAGAAGAGCTATTTCAGTATTAATTACTTTATTAAAACAGTTGACTTTGTTGGGCTGATTTCGATCTTTTGATTGGGAAGTGACTTCCCCCCCTCCCCCTTTTTTTAAGTGTTAAAGACAAAGGTTAACATTTTTTTAATGTGGAAAGTTGGAGAATAGTAAGGACAGGAAGGAGGGAGGAAACGCCTTTAGTGATAAACTCCCTGTCCGAATCAAGTAACTTCAGTTAACTACAATACGGTTTCTATCAAACCTGTTTCATTTGATAGATCCACTTGGATGTGCAAATACACAATTCACCTTGTAACGCATTGCGTGTTGTTAGCATACCATATTGTACAGGCGAAATCCCCGAACTAAAGTAACGTCCCCATTATCTCCATCCCAAGGAGAGGGGCGTTGTTGGTGATCAAGGGGTCTCTCCCATGCTATAAATATATACTGAGTATTATTTGCTTCGAGTAAATCAAAATTAGTATGATTGTTTTCAAAGTACTTTGCTCTTATTTCTTAATAATTGCAATAAATGAAATATTTCTTCATAGTGAAGTTAGTTAGAACATACATTAAGAATTACGGAAAAAGTGTCAAGTAACAATTTTGAATCCCAAGACAAGGAGATGGTGATCCTACCAGATCTTCTCAATTTCATCAATTAAATGTTGACTTAATTCACATTCCGATAACCCGAATGAATTCATTCACCTGCCATTGAAAACCAGAAGCGATAATCGTTAGTCGATTTTCTCGAGCATTTGGCTCTAAGCAAAAGTATCCGAAATTTTCAAGAAAAGGGGCTTAAAGATAGGAGATCCTAACCGCAAGTGATTTATGTAGAAATTATGTTTTCAAGACTGAAGTCCTCAATTTATACGCCCACGACGGTCAGCAACTGTTCCATATAAATCATTACACTCATTGTCAAAATCGGATAATTGAAACCATCTCTTTTCAAATGGATTAAATTTAACGATTTTATTACTATTAGTTGCACCTTGAGGTTAATTAGAATTTCGCTCACAGTTTCATAATTTCAGCGTTCTAGTAGAGGAAAGCAGTGAAGAGAGCTCTGTAATTTTAGCTAAGTTGAATATTCGTCTGAACTGACGGAGTACTGAAACATATCTTTCTTCTTCAAATTGAAAAATTATTCATAGCAATTTAAGGTGAGTTTATGAAAATGGGATGAATACAACAACTCGATGTTTCACGTCTCTTTAATGACATTTGCTCAATTTCCTCAGATGATTAAAGGAATTAAAGTGTTTAGTGTAGTGTTTGATCACGGAGGCGAAAGCAAATGCAAAACTTAAAAGTAAACTGTTCTTTAAATAATTTTTCTGATTAAGCACATTTAGCTGCCCTCTGGTTCTCCTATTCAATTTTCCATAGAAAAATATGAATAATCACATTTGCAGACCTACTGTTAAATACTGAGGAATATAAAGCTCTGCCTATATAGTACTGTGTTTAACTCCGGTGCAGTCATTCTAAACCGAACTATCATTCCGCGAATTTTTAAGAAAATTAATGTTTCTATTTTGTTATCTTCCTGAGAACCAGTCACTAAGGCATCTATTTTGTTTACACGGACTGCGTCAGCAATCGTGATGATTGACAATTGGTAACCAATTGATAAAGAGAAAAAGTATTGTTCCAGTTAGTAAAATGTTAACTAGTACAAAAAAAATAGAAGTTTGGATCTTGAAGCCTATCGGGTTTGGCGTTCTGGAATCTTAGAATTTCAAATGTCGCTCAACCTTTTAATTCTCCAAGGGTTCTCGCGTCCGAGTCTGGTAGTTGGTTATCATTGGAGGAATTCAGGCTAATTTGGAAACTTTGCTTAACTCATCATGCACAAGTATGAACAGAATAGAAAATAACATTGATTGTGCACCATTTGCGCTCAATTTTGTGTTTTTTTCATTGGCAGTGAAAGAATAGTAACTTATCAAAAGCCGTCGGGCAACCTTATTCAATATTCTAAAATCGGTCATGATGGAAAGTTGGAAGTTGGATTACAAAGTACCCTTCTTCCATTAAATGGTAAATAATTAGATCAATCGGCATAGACTGCTAAGGAATGAGTATCTATTGTTATCTTGCAAATATAAATTAATCTACCTCCTCATCAGAAAGGTATTGTCTAACTCAAACGCACTAAATGGTTTTACCCGTTAGCTAGATAATGACAGCCAACCTTTTTAAGATTTAAAGTCACTTATTGCTTTTGTATCCTAACCTCAATGAACACCAAAGTTTTTGCAACTCGACCAGTCCCGTGATTTTAGAAGGAAGACAATACAGACAACTGGTGACGGAAATGACCAAGGATGCGGAATTCTGACAACCAACCCTTTATTTACAAATAACAAAAAAAAATATGTGGGATAAGAGGAGTGGACACATTTTTGAAAGTAAATTAAGCAATAAGACAGAAAATACTGGTGATCGGTGCCAATTACTGAAGTAGCGTTCTTGAGTACTACCTGCGTATGTCAATGACCAATCAACCTTAGTAAGTCAACTGCAGATCAAGAAAACTCCGTATTCATTCTCTAACCAAGATCTTCTGTTGCGTCCTATTTGTAACCCATCAAGTTTCCTCTAAACATGACAAAACATACTCCTCCACCATAGTTTGATTAGATAATAATTACCTTTTATATATTGCTAACCTAACAATTTGTTTATTCCGTATGGTTTGTGAACTACAGAAATAGGAAATGTGAAGGCTTCTTAAACTTATGGTACTTTAGAGTAATTATTATCTTCAATACTGGGATGCTCCGAGCATTAAAATGGCAATATGATTAGTAGACTTTGGAATAGCTCAGCTCCAACTTTAAAACGTTTATATTATTTTGGTAAGCCAAAGCAAAAAATCATTTAGTAATTATAGTCATGGAGCGCCGAATTAGTCGAAATAAAGGATAAGTTCAAAAAGAAGAATAATAATAAGAATTATGGAATTGGAATGCCTATCGTAGCTACAACTCTTAATTTGCTAGACCGTCATCCTCCTTTCCACTGTCTAATAAAATACATTTTATACTTCACGGGTCTGTTAGCGGATTGATTATACGATTCTGTTTCCTCGTAACCCTCATTTAAAGTGAGCTGAAAATATACCGAAAGTAATGTCGATTAAACTTCATACATATACATATTTTTGCATATCTGCATAGTGTGTGCATATAATCGGTGGTATTTGAGGAATTTGGTGTCATTTCTCACGAAACTGGGTTTTTATCAATACCACATTAGATTTCTTCTGAAATCCCCGTAAAATTCATCTCTCTTCTACTGCGATAATCTAACTCCACCTTGTTAATATTTATTTCAGACCAAGCGAGAGAAAGTCTGCAAAAACCGTGATTTGGATGTGCTTGAAACCTCTTACGCTGACATTATGCAACGACTAGTGAGAAGATATCTTTTCAAACGAGAGCGCGCTAAGGATGCCGAAGGTTTGTTCGTAGTAGTAAATTGGTTTTAAATATTTTTATTCGCTTCATTTCCATTTAATTGGTTTAGAATGTTACTTTAGTTATTCACTTTTTATATAATTCAAATAAGGATGTAGATTTGGAAACACTTTTCCCTTAGATAGATGAGTTTGCTTCCCAAGCATTTGAACGAAGCAGAAGTAATCGATACTTAAGCGGAGTCAATGATGTTAGCATTATTCCAAATCGTAATGCATCGTAGTTGTAAGAATAATGTGCAATGATCAGGTTCGAATAAATCATAATATTAGTCTCAGGTACATTAAGAAAATCGTTTTCCAATACTCATCTTGAGTCACGAGATGAGACTCGAATTCTGACACTCTCAATGCTAATCCGCTCACTTGATGTGTGAGAGCGAGAATCGAACCCATGAGCTCTGGATTGACAGACCCACTCGGTGGCCAGTGCGACACACATGGAAAATTTTATTCATATAAATATCCATATATTATTTTAACCAATGATTGGCAATCGGAACTGCGAAATAATCCCAACGTACACATGTAGTTATGAGGAAAAAGAATAGCGTTTTCCGTTGTTAATTGTAAAATTTATAGCGTTTGGCATTAGATATTAAGTTTGAATTACTGACCTTAGAATTTGAAATCTTGAAATCAAAGGCTGAAAAAAATGCATAGCATTATTTACTGCAATCCACTATAACAAGTTTAAAAATTTGAGAATAGCACGTCTTTGATAGACGTCTTGTTTGAATTTATTTTTGTTAGGGATACAGTTTCCAATTGGTTTCGATTTAAATTTCAAAATAAGAGAGTTTTCTTGATAAATTTAAAATAGATAATCGGCAAAGACTCCGCCCAGGATATAAAGGGAGTCTACATCAGTTAACGAGGTTCATAATTAAGGAATGGGCAACAGTAACAACTATTATGTGCTGGACGAGTAATGAATCAGTTATTTGCAATCCTTTCAAAGGTCCTCTTAATAATATAACCCAATAATACTAATAAGAAAATAACTCGGACAATACATGGGACCAAGCAGTCGGACTAACAGCTCTTGTCTACCTTAGAGGGAGATTTAAATCCAAACTTGTGCTAACAATTAATTCATAAATTAAAATAAACCTATGTAACCGCAAGTTGGAGACGAAATACACATTCTCTAATGCCTTTGGCTTTTTTCTTCACTTAAATAATACTTTAAAAGATACAGCAGATTGAGTTCCCATCGAATAGACTAATTGTTATGAAAATAACCGCTATTAACAACCTTCCAAAAATCCTCCCACAGGCAGTTATAAAACTAGTCGTTAAGGCCCATTCGATAGAGTGGTAGAGAGCGCCCAACTTTACTCACGTGCATTATCATTGAGCGACAGAGTTCAGCTCAAACCTACTCCACAATTGTTTGAGCCAACTAACCAATAGAAAAAGTGGAGTGAGGTAAAGGGAGAAAATATGACAAAATATACGGAGTGGTTGAGATGCATCTCTTTTCTTTAAATGACTAAATGATACAATTATTTATAGCTTTTTCGTAGGCAAAAACATTAACAAATGCTAAAGAGAAGGTTTATACTTGAAATTAGATTCTTCCGTAGGCTGTCTTCAAGGACGGCAATCGTGCCAATGTGTATTTTCACTTTTTTAATGATTCCCTACCGTTTATTGATTAAAATTGCATTTCGCTACATTTTCTTAAGGTCCTCTGGGCTTCAGTAAGGAAAGCCCATCTTTTTGCTTTGCATGGTTAATTTTGAACAGAAGATTTTTGTACTGATCCATTGATATCTTTACACTCGAACAACTGGTTTCTGAAGATCATACTATGTTGACAACACTGCATACTCATGAATACTAAAATGTCCGGAAATCTTTACAGGAGTCATTATTAGCTGTTTCATACCAGTAATAATTCAATGCTTTTATTACACTATTGGGAGCGAACGTAGTTTGGTAAATTCCTACATCTATTGACAATTTTTGAATTTAACTTTTCTTTTTTCTCGAAGGTGAAAAACCGAAGGAGAGTATGTACCTCCGGGCCGATGATCTAACCGCAACGGATATGTACGGTGGAGGTGGCGGAATGGACTTTGCTGGTGCGTTTATATAAATTAGACTTTTTCTTTAAAAACATTACATCTTTTATCAATTCCGTTTAAATATTGTGCATAAAAATGCGGAATTTGAAAACTTACCTTTAAGTGGAACTTTGCACTTATTGATCAGTTCTTGTTCATATTCGCTCCGATTTCAATAGAATCTCACTAAAGTTAGTACTTTGTTTTCAGTCAACTCGTTCCCATTTTTCAGTAAAGTGCTGTGAATTTCAGAAGATTTAAAATGCTTAGTCTTAATTCCACTCTAAAAATTATTTTCCTAAAGCGCATTACCAGAAATTGATAGTTTGGATTCAAATTTTTAAGGAAGAAGTATTGATTTATTTAAAAACGACCGTAAATCTGTCCTTGCGGAAGCTTTGGCAGACCGTCTTAACCACTACAGGAGCTTTTATAACTTGGGAATAAACAAAGTATGGTTTGTTTTCACTCCAGAATGGTCAAATCAAATTTCTATCTAATAAGAAACGATTTCTTTTTGAAGTTCTCCCCATTTTATCGATTTTTTGGTAAATTTTAGGTATAAGTCTCTTCTATGCGCTTAATCGAAAATTTAATGGTTTGAACTTATCAGATATGAAGCGTTGTTCAATTCAACTATTACAGTCTCGGATTTTGGCTAATTTTATTTAAAAATTTAGTAAAAATTAATTTAATTTAAGTCTGAAAATTAAAAATTTAATTCAAATCACATCTATTTTTTATTTTTGCTTTGAGCAATTACTGAGTTAGAAACAATGAATGAAAAATTTGGTCAAGTCTCTCTCTTAAAATTATCCAGTTCAAACATTAATCAACTTGCAGAGCAAAAGAAATCACCTGAATATGATTGTTGCTTTTCTTTTCAGAGACATTAAAGTTTTGACCTTTTAACTCAGTCAATAGTGATAAAACTACCTTTTCACACATTTTCAATCTATCGCTTTTTAATTTTGAGACCGGGTGTGAGTTGAAAATTAATGAAAGATTTTGTGAATGATAAAGAATTATCCTTCATAATTCAAATTAATCTAATTAAAAATTAATGATGATTTGGATCCTTAATATACTTTTTTAACTTTAAATCAGTTCATTTATTTTCTACAAAAGGTGTGTGCATGTTTAGACAATGTGTCATGTTCAAGTATATCATTAGTGGTCCGCCTTTAGAGGCACTGAGAAAACTGAGCTGAGAGGCCTCCATTTATACGGATACTCTTAACTATAACCATTCATAGTTTGACTGACACGAACAATGTTAAGTGAAATGGTAAAGTTCTAGGTGCCTTGGTGAATTAAAAAAGAGGCTGGAATAAAACACGGAGGCACTTCGATACATCAGGTTCAAATACAGCCTTCCAGATAGATAGTGCTCTGGTGGATAATAAGGAATGTATAAGCATTTAAAATGATGGGATATATGAATTTTTGAAGACAATTAATGGAATAAGTAAATATGAGATTCGTTCGTTATCAATCTGTATAACTAGTTGGGAAGATGCATATTGTGAACGTCTATTTGCCCCATTTCCAAGATGAGATCAGACTATATGGCCGAAAGTCGAACAAATTTCTGAACAGGATTCACTGTGAAAATTTAAGCTAACATTTGCAGATAAATTAGAACAATGTTCCTGACAAGATATCCAAATTTATTTGTAAATAGGAGTTCTGATATTTGTCAGTTATCAATGGATGAATTTTGATCAGCAAGCCGAGCTCTTTCATCTTATTCATGACATTCATAATGGCATTAACTGTTCCTTATTGACTTTCTTCTACTATCCGAAACCATACTTATTAGAAGGCGTTTGAGACCTGACAGGATGAGAGCAGAAGTGAATGAGTTGGTTTTCATTTGCAAGAACGAAGTGTACATTGTCTAGGACAATTAATCGTTAACAACAGGCAGAGATTCCCTAAATCCGGTTTGCTACAACGGCAGGCATCTTGAGCTCTAGCCTTGAGTACTACCTGCACCTGCCATTTTTACATCAATTTCGAAGGGGCAAATAGCGATTAGGAGAACTTTGCACCTGCCTTATCAATGATAATCAGGAAGCTAGCAATTATTCGGAAATGTGAATTTGTACAAATATAGAGGAAAGCACAGAAACTGGTGGGGGTGAGGAAGAATAACAAAGCCAAGATAATTAAGAATGAATGACGTCAAAGCCTCGGATATTAAATCGTGGCGAACATTGAAATAAAAGGCGTTACTTTGTAAAATACTGCAAACCATCATAGATTTTATCATCGACCGCAGGAGAAGTAATCTGAAGATGGTCTTGCCTTCTAATAAATTAATCAAGATCACTGTTGACTTACGCTGCATTACTAATCACGCAATATAAAAGTTTGGGCATCAGATATTTTCGAGGGATTAGTAAGAACAATCCGGCCATCACAAACCTGAGACTTTGTTTCAATTAACTTAGCTCAATTTTAATTGGGTGGCGATAGTCGGCACAATAGAGGTCTTATCCAAACTACGAACTTTTTACAAAACCGTTTTATATTCATATGAATTAAAAATTTACATCTGAAATGGAAAAAAGTTAATAAGATTTGATTGCGACACTTATTCTATTCCTGCAGTGCAAGTATTTTTGACAAGAAATCATAGAAACTTTACTTGTGTCACCTACTTCAGAGGTTGTGATTCAGCATTTTATTTAATTCGTTTTGCCTCTTTCCTTGGATCTGTTCATTCAAGTAACGCCTCATTTTATACTTCAGATGCTGAAGAAGACGTACCCCAAGGAATACCGCAATCTCGCAGCACTCCAGCTGGCAGCCTTGGTGATGGTTTAATTGCGGGAGGTATTGCAAGCGCGTCATCACGTCGTGGACGCCGCAGCGGCACAAAAAGGTATTCCATAGTTGCCGGAGGTGGAATACCTATCGGTTTTATGAATCCCTTTAACATTCAACTGCCACAGTTGGATGGGATTCAACGCTCACAGAAGGTCCTTGATATGCGTCTTCAGAATCTGCAAGTAAGAATGCATTCATTTTCATTCAAATTATGTAAATATTTCAAGTCTTGATAGTTTTGAAATACTGCTTCAAAACGAACTGAAAGTGGGGTCAAATGTTGAACTCAATTTATAAACCAAATTTATAAATGAAAGGTAGATTGGAATTTTGTCGTGACACAGAAAATAAACAAGTGTTTGTTCAATCTTGGGGTAACAGCAAGAAATGTCAAGGTAGCAAAAGAGTTTAAAATAGGGTGGTACAGAGAAGGAAAGACTGATGACAGCCTATAAAGTAGAGAAGGATAAACCGAGTCTATTGAATATGTCAACCTTCCTGTGATATATGAAATTGGCTGTTTGTCAAAGCATTCCACGTTCGTTTGCCTTTACGGCTATAAAAACTAAAAGCCAGGGAGATATATTTGGAAAGTGTTTTGATAATCATATTTACGTTCCATATTCATTCAGTGAAGTTAATGAAATATCGTATACGATGAAAAGGCCATTTAAAATCCTTCACGTCTTATTTGACTTCTTAAAAATTAGACTTGACTTGCCCTGTTTGTAGGCGAAATCGAAGCGCATTATAGATTCTAGAGCAACTTGCGCTTCTGAATATATTGGCCATGCTAAGTCAAGTATAGTGTCGTAATATTATATGTATATATATGTATTTTATATAATTACACAATAATTATGATCATGAGTTTTTCAACATTTCCGCTCTCGAATAACGACAGTCTTTCTGGCTGAAGCTCCGAGAGTCATATAAATGTTCTCTGGTTGGCGCAACTTATTCGGATATAATTGATAAAAAAATGGATTTTAGAATTCTGCACTCATTGTTAAATAAATATGGAAGATAGATGAAGGAAAGTGTTATAAAATGCATCTGACATTTAAATTTGCTGATCTCTTCATTGATCACTGAGCATGGATAGAATAACTAATATCGGCAAGAAATGCCTGCCCTGTTCGGACTAGCAGGGGAGTTCGGTTTCTTTCGCTCTAGACTGGAAAATATTTACATTTGCCAATACTGAGTGGAAGCAATGCAGACTCGTTTATCTGATAGACTTTTCTTACTCACAATGTGTTCACTTAATTGGAAAATGTTGCTTATTTGCTTACCTACAATCTTGTCAATTGAAGATGAAGTTCAAATCGGATTTCTCATGATCTTCCGTTGATAATATTTACAATTATTAACCTATTTTTTTCTGGACGATACTTGTTAAGGCCTATATTTGGACTGAAAATAGGAAACGTTCGAGAGGGAAACAAAAACTTCACTGGAGTAATGGTTTTATTCCATGCCTATGTTATCCGTTGATGGGATTTTTTTCCCATTTTATTGTCGTCTTAGTGTAGTTGAGCTTATGATTCACCCCATGGTCATCAAGTGGTTTACTGATTTCTTCCCTTTACCGCTGCTTATTCTTACCTACCTGCTCATTGTTCTATCCCTACCTTCTCGTTTCATTGCTTTTTCCTTTAGCGCATTACAAAGTTTAACTGGATTCTAGTCAAGAGCTTGGGTTTTTGCATTAAAGACTCAATTAGATAAATTATTCTCTCTTATTCTTCTCTTGCGGTGGCCGACATCGCGCTGTTGGTTGTTTTCGTGATGAAGCTAGTTGTATACATCTACCTTTTGCACCTTCTAAACCGGAGTTCATTCTCACTATCTCCTAAATTTTTTTATTAAACAATCCAATCTTTACATTTACTTCTAATAGGCTGGTTTTAATTCCCATTACATTGTCAGGATTTATTTAAACATTAAAATGGCTATTGAATTTCAAATAAAAAAGCAACCAATCGTCGAAATCTTTAATACTAAACGAAAAATGCCACTTCTTGATTCTAAGTTGATGGTTTTTATTAATAAAGAGGAGGCAAAACATGAAAAGTTTCTTTCTTAACTTTTCAATATACAAATAGTTTTGTCATCTTAGACAACAGTTTTAGCCCACCTTGTCGCCTAACACCAGACGAGTTATTTCGTCCATGTGACGGTAATTATTTCATACTCTTTGGGTGGTATTCAGACTGAAAAGAGGTATCGAACCATTTTCTTTAATTTCTCCGTCTTTTCAATATGACTTCCAGATTAATTAAGACCTTTAAGTATTTTTCGAAAAAAGTCGCCTAACATGTGCATATTTTCCAAATGAGTACGTCTTAGATGCTGAGTATAATTGAATTTTATTACTATTCAGTTGTAATTGCTGACGTCAAATTTTTAGCAAAAACAAAGTACTGAAAAAATTGACTTGATTGATTTAACTAGCGACTACTTTTTCATATTTATTTAAGGAAATTAAATAATTTCATTTTTATTGATCATTAACCGGTAAAATTTAACGTTAGTTATATGGTTAGAAGAAAAATAACTCACATTCCTCGGAAAATGTGTTAAAGATCCTTCGATTGAGCACAATATACTGCCTTTACAAGAGGTCCAGATTATTTGTTAAAACCGGCCGTTTTTAGTATCATTATGAAGAAAATATTAATAGCCTTTATTCCTGGGAACAATTTAACATGAGAAATAAAGCGATTGTTTATAGAAAGAGTGGAAGATGAGATAAAATATAAATAGAGAGAAGCCAAGTATCAGCGAAACACAAGTTGGCCTAAAGCCTGATTTCTTCTAGAGAGCACCAATTCATATTGCTAAAAATCCGAAGAACGGGGAAAATATTTCCTACTATGAGAGAGAGAATAGGTGTAAATTGAGGCATTTCTGCAATATTATTCGTATATAGATTTATCGTCTTTTTGCGAGGCCTTTCTTATTTGAACAATTAATTGTACACATTTATCTACCATAATACGCTTATAAGTACTCTATTCATCTCTACTTAAGATAGAGAAAGTGGAAGTAGAGACGAATTAATTGCTAGTATGCCCGACATTTAAGCTTTGCAGTACTTGCGAATATCCTTGTAACTCAATAAATTTTAACCGGAACAAAATAAGTGTTATCTTTCAAGAACCTACAAGTTTACATTGTGACCCTAGGATTAAAAGAACATCTATTTTTTAATATTGCTTTTTCCATGAGAAGGAGAACGAAAAATTCGAATATCTCGTTCTTCAAGCCTTCTGATTGTAATTTCTGCCTGTGTTTAACTGAGCTCTTCATGCCTCAGGATTTTTTTTAAATCGTTCAAATCGATTAAAAATAAACTTTGAAGGTGACTTGAATGAAGGAAATACAAGATGTCAGTTTTTAGGAGTGTGTTGTGCTTTCTCTTGATAAAACCACTTACATTACGGTTCGTTCGAATTTGCAAAATTCTGAAGATTGGATGGTAACGCTACTGTCATCGTAAAGATTGTATTTTAAATCGGCCTAAAGTAAAAGTTGCATTTTTGTATGTATTTTTTTCTACTGTTGGCCAGGATGCCAGAAGAACGGAAGGATCCAACACAGTTATAGGAAAGTTGGGAATCTCTTCTTCTTAAGACAGAAAATCGTTTGTTTTGCTTCTTTTATAAGAGTAGAAAAGATTGTTTGCTTAACTATGCGTTGTATCAAATCAGACGCTCTACATTTCTTCTGTCGTTTATTTGAAAATAAATAGGAGAACTGCACCTTTGCGAGATTTATTGCTCATGGCATTAATTCTCTAAGACTGCATTGAATTTTTCGGGCCTATTTACGCAAATGTCTGCAGACAACACGAATTATCATAATTATTAATATTAGACGACAAGAGAGCATTGTTTAGGTGTGTTTATTTAGGCCTTTCGGTTGCTCGCGTTTCCCTCAACTTTATTCTTTCTTGCAGAGCACTTTAGGATTGAAGTTAGGACTGACGAAAAGAGGATATGCAGATATTTTGTCATTAATGAAACTAGTATGCGTCTTATATTCAGTCAATTGAGTACAAAACTACTTAATCTGAAGAAGGGAAGAGAGATTTGTACCATGGCACACGGGTTATTTTCGTCCACTCTACTCGGTTCAGAAGAATAAGACTTTAAACATTCATCGCGTTGGTACACTGGATATTTATAAACGCATGACTCTAACTCGCTTTGGTTACTTTAACGCTACCTGTAAAGAAGAATAATTTTGCCAAGTCATGTTTCATGTATAAAGACTTCACTGTAATGACAATATATCCGAGTTAGCTATTTTGACCCTAAAAATCCCTCATTGAATACCCCAGTAGTTAGTTTCTAATAATTTCAACAAGTTACAAAATCTGAATTAGCTGATTTAGACTACAAGTGAATGAGATATTCGATTTACTTCCTCTCAATGTTCCTATCTGTGGCCCTGTGTCTTCTAAAGATGGAGACGATAGTAAATAATGTGAGAATCGAAAATAACAATTTTGGTGATGGGATGATGGTGTTCAGGTCTTGTAAGATCAAATTATCCCAAGCACTGAGAAAGGGAAAACTGTTATTGCTTTGAAAAAGCTCATTGGTTAGAGATTCTTACACAACACCCGGTAATTATTTCGATCAGTCCAGTGGTTCACTCCTAAAATTTCAGGCTAATTAATTTAAGAAAAATTCTTCAATGCATTTTCGAATTTCACTAGTACCATAGTTTGCTTAAAGTATACTAAGCTCACTTTCTATGAAATATTAAGTCACAAATTTTTTGAAAAGTAGTAGTAGTAGTAGCTTAACATACATTTTATTAATATTTTAGGAATTTTCCGATACCGCTAGAAGCGTGAGAGACAAAATCAGAAAAATAAATTAGTGGTCGGATCTGAAAATGCCTTATGGTATTCAGTAATTGAGAAAAGAGGCAAATTTTCTCGTGAGATCCTTTTGCCTATTTCCCCATTGGTAACACTGATAAGGTTCGTGACAAGAAGATGAAATAATGACAAAAGATTTTTCAAAAATTAATTGTCTAGCTTATTCAAGGTAGTAAACTCTTATATGAGACTTTAATGTCAAATAGTTATGGAAACTACTATTGCTCTAAAAACAAGCACAATGTAATGGAAGCAGACAAGTGATTTGAGTAGATCCCTAACCAATCTCAACAATTCACAATATAAAGAAAGAAGCATAAGATATGATATTCAAACGGAGGAAGCGTGTGTATCATTATCGTTTTATATTGATGGATAACTGAATAGAAAAGAGTTGACTAACGGATAGAGTGATAAGCTTGAGTAGTAGGCTCCTGAAGTGTAAATTTGGAATAAAAAAAAACCCTTACGAACAGGATTCATTTTGAAATAAATCTATTTAAATATCTTCACCTTCCTGATGTACTTCTAGTGTTTTCCTTACTTTTACTAACAGAGCCAGTCTGAACAGTTGAACAGCGCTGCAGGTAACGCGAGAATCAAGGAAGAAGTGATTCACGTACGTTCGCTCATCACAGAAAGCCAGAGAGCTCTTTCTTCCATCATCAAGGCTGTCTCACAACTACAAGAACAGGTGAGTACTTAATTTCACTGGAATTTCGAGTTAATTTACCTCAAGCCTGTGTGACATAAAGTCTATAAGAAATTATGTCTCTGGATCAATACCACCTGACCCATATCTTGAGGCGGTTTAACTGAGAAGTTCCAGAATGTCACTTCTTTCCCAATATTCGGTTATTCAATGATTTCTATACTTTTCATTTAAAACATCTGAAGCCCAACCATTTATCACCGGATTAGCTATTCCAAACAAATAAAATGGAATGATAGCAAAGTAATTTTCTTATCCATCTACATGACCTTGAATCAAAAAGAAAAATTTTACGTTTGAACAAGTCTAGTCGATCATTTCTCCAATTACCATAATCATTTAATGACTCTGTAGTTTTTTGAAAATTAATTAATTCGAATAAACATATAGCATTAATTGTTCCAGATGTTGAAAGTAAACCACTTTAATTAGAATTAACTGACACAATGAGAAGAGGTGCAAAATGTAGAGATGAATGATAACAGATTAAACTAACTTCAATTTCCATTGGTTAAAATGTCACTCACATTTCTATACGGTCATATTTTTCGGAAAACTTAGTAATTTGATTTTATTAATTTCCTTTATTAATTGAATTGTGAAAGTTCGCCTGACTCAGTACCAAAGCTATTCATGCTTCGAACGCTTCTCCTATTTTGATCATTTTAAATAGTGCAAAAGATGTTGTCTACCGTCTTCCCATTTGAAAACCACAGGATCAAATGCAAATCGCTCGAAATAGAGGCGTTCATACTAAACTTTAACAAAATGCTATTTCCGTCCATAAGCCTCAGCAGATAATATTCTCTACCAAATATAGCTTTATTTAATATGTAGAAAGTTCAGTCTTTGTCTATAATTCAATAAATAGGTATAGGCAATATTTTATAATGAATCTTTATTTCCGTCTTCTTATACCGATACTCAGCCACTTATTTCATACAATCTAACCGATAACGCATCTCAGAACCAGCGTACGTGGGTTTTCCTTGTACCTTTACTATGGAGCATGCTTATTAATTAAAATTTGGAAAAATTAGATTAATCATCTTTTTTATCAATAATTGATAAATTTAGTGTCCGTTCACATAATTTTCAAGAATCTTTTCTGAGGTATCAAAAAAATATTTGACTACCTTCTGACTAACGGATTATAGATTTATGAAGTCTCCTTTGATTCTCTCTCTCTCTCTCTCTCTCTCTCTGTTCCTTAATCCGCATATTAAAACAGATTTACAGCCTTGGGAAATACCATTAACACAGTTGAGATTTATGATGAGCACTAAACTTTGCAATGGAAGACGGGTGGGACATAGAAATGCAAACTTATGTGACAAGTCTCGTTTGTGATGACTCATTGGGGAGCATGAATAGAGAAATGAGGTCGTAAACTTTCAGCAAACTGGCTAAACAGTGCTGTTCTTGGATAAATCTCTTTTCACTCTTACCTTCAGATTCTCATTCACGATCTTTTTCGTAATGTATCATTTATTTATATCAAATGACTGGCTGTGTGATAGTTATCATTAGCCCTTTAGTTGACTTTGGACTTCACAGAGAGGAGGGACATCAAAGTCACAAAAAGTCGAGAGGGGGAACAGACGAGTGATTTACAGATGTAAAAGTGATAGACACAAAGGTGGAGAAAAAGGTAAGGTGTGTGCTGTGGAAGTAGTGGAATATGGCATACAGTGGGGTCATGGTAGTTTGAAGTGAACTGCCTGTTTATAGACCTTTTTGCCGTATGAGCATACGTTGCCCAGGGTGCACTACGTGGAGGTAAGTCTATCGTGCAGCTCGTGTCCATAAAATGGGGAAATTTATTCTATTTCTTCTTTCAAAATATACAAAAAATTAACATTCCCATATCGGATGAAAATCGGCATACATTTTTTAGTAGTAGCGTCACTATCAGTCGCGTCCGGTGACTGAAATTAGCATCTTCTTTCTTTGACCTTAGTTAAGAGATGTGTGCAAGTGGTAGTGTAACATTTTTGGAAACTATTTTTAAGAAAATGTTAAATATCGGTAACTTTACCAAAGTTGTTGACTATTGATTGACGTCACTGTTTTCATTTTAGGTTGTTTTATTGAATGAAAACATGGAGAACTGGGTTAAAGCTCAAATTGGGGAGCCCAATAAACGCACTATTCTTGTGGAAGAACGACGTCCAGCAGCAAGTGCTTCAAAGTTACGCGAGAGAAATCGGTCTCGCAGAATTGCAAGTCGTCGTCCTTCCGCAGATCGTGACAATAGCCTCAATCCCTACGTTTGAATAGTCCACATACACATCTCATGCAAACCAACGCCTTATATTTTATATAAGCAAACAAATAAAAGTACTCTTTCCCTTCGCACAGTTCTAATTTTCCTTTCTCTCTCCAATCTCCACTTCTCTTCTTTGTTTAATCGAGTTCTATGGTTTACAGTCCCAGTAAACTACTAACCAGCATTGTTAAGCCCTGATGTTTTTTCTTTAATTGTAATTGTTTCTTGGAATTTTTTCTTAGCCACTGGTGGCAAGACTGCACACTTCCATTACAAAATGCTCCCATTAGTTTTGCTTAAATTGCTTCTTTTTACGCTCTGTTTAAGTGGACTTCTGTGTATCGGTAGGAGGATTTTTTAAGCAGTACCAAATTCCCTTCCGGTGGAGAAACAATAGGAGGTAGGTGAGACTGCAACATTGCTAGATTGTAAAATGAAGATGAAAAAAATTGAGAATTAACCGACCTTATATGTGAAAAACTGTGACTATATGAGCAAGAAGGGGGGAGGGGGGGTGGGAAGGGAAAGGGAGTGGAGAGAAAGGGAATCAAATTTTAAAAATCCTCTCAATTTAATTTCATTGGATGCTGAATGCAGAGATAAGATGATAATACTCTCATTGTTTAATCATATTGCTTCACAAATCTGGTTCAATAAAAAAGACCAGTTGACCAAACGGCACATGCTGCATAGATGTAGGTAAAATAACCATTCCCATTTTTATTAAAGAATGAATAGTAAAAGCATTTTCCGCAAATCAGAACTTATTTATTAATAATTTCCTTATTATTAATTCTATTTTTCAGCCTTGTCTTTAGCCAAACTTTCACAAGGAGGAAGGCAAATAAGTTGATTTTTTCGTATATCTTACGCAACTGACCCTTATCCACTAAGGCCATTATTCCCATTGACCACCTTAATTCTAATGAATCGTTAGGACCCACAGCTGTTGCTGAGAAGAGAGGATTGACGATATTAGTGACTGAGGAATTGAATCTGACCACTTTCCTTATAAATTTTGTGCACACAGTTGCATAATATTAGATAAATAGAGATAGAGTAACTCCGCACCCATGTATAAGAAGAGTCATGATATGTTTCATGCTAATAGGATTTTTCTAGAAACTTTCATGACCTAAAGAGTGAAATGGGGAGAAGTGGAGGGATATTAAGCTTGTTTAAGAGTGCTTCCATGGTTTTAACAATGTTAATTCCTTTTTTCCTTGTCTCGTACATAATTTTGCAGCAACAAAAATTATAAAAGCCTCGGGTCTTAGTGGAAAATGAGCGAACAAAAGCTATTTAAGTTGGATACCCTTATCCTGGTCTCTTGCTCTTGTCGTTTTCCTGATAAACAATAAGTCAAGCTTGTCGTGAGAGTGCCTGATATTTGCTGTTGATAGGAGAGACGAAGAGCCTAATGAGCATGTCTAAAAAGTCAGAGATCGACTTTTGCGAATGTTCCTCCCTCCCCACTGATGTGTGCCGGTAAGCCGCACTGATTAATTCTTATCAACATGAGGGACGGAAGAATGGGGACTTCTCGTAGGGGTAGCTTCATGATACGTTTCAAGTACTGCTAACAAAATATTGTCTTCTGGATGTCGTTAAATATGTCTAGATCTCAACTAACCGGGAGACGTCTAAACAGTAAGGAATGTATGAAATATTAATAACGCGAAATACTTAACTGAGTCGCATATCAAGCACTAAACACAGACTTCTTTCTGGAAAATAAACTGAACAGACCTAAAAATTAATTCAAGGAGCCAGTGACTTTCAATGTAGAACATTCCCTACCTTTAGGTCATCCCTAAATTACGCAATCCTATCAAGATTGTGCGAACTTGAGCCGCCCTTGAATGTAGCCAATTGCATTAGCTTATTTCTCAATACTAAAAAAGTTCCAATGTAATATATGCTATATATAGAGGCTTTTGACAGGATTCCAAAGAAAGCCTGGCACCTTTTCATACAATATGTCAGTTATTATTAAATAAAGCAGATGCAACCGGTGAGTATTCGAAAGTCAGATTAATAAGTTCTTAAAGTTTCGAGTGCTCATCGGGATGTCTTGAATTCACAGGTGATCTCTGCTGAAGAGGTTAAAAACGTAAAGCTAGCTTTGATAAATCCGCCTTGTTATTCGAAAGTATTTCTATGCATATCTGAATTAAGCGCTTCTTTAAATGAAGTATCACAAGAAAAATAGAGTTTTATTACTTCCCTCGGCTTATTGATGGATGGTAAAAGTCTGATCGATAATCCAATAACATTCATTGAAGCATAGGTGTATTCTGAGATCAATGTGAAATTGGGCAACATTAAGAAAAGAAATATTGAAAAATTTATCCACCTTGTCTTCTCTGTGCTTGACCAAATGTAGTCTACCGAACAGAGAATGATGACACACTAAAGAAGGTTGAGCACAACTCCTCAAAAATGATCTTAAGATTGGAGAGCAGGAAATAAGTACATGATAATGGTCTAATAGAAAAGTTCACCAACCACTCATCTACATTTACAATGAGTGGATCTTTTGGCAGGAATTCACAGTGTAGATGGAATATTAATAAGAGCGCCATTGAAATTCCACTTACCAAAAGCTGATGGTTCCAAAACTCTTCTTCTAAAAAGTTGATTAAAGCAAATTGAAAAGGATATGAGAAAGACTAAGAAGTTGGTTAATGAATTCTTTTCCTCACATTAATGAATTCTCAATAGAACTGAATGGAATATGTAAAAAAAT
Organism: Hymenolepis microstoma; assembly: GCA_000469805.3. Taxonomy (NCBI): domain Eukaryota; kingdom Metazoa; phylum Platyhelminthes; class Cestoda; order Cyclophyllidea; family Hymenolepididae; genus Hymenolepis; species Hymenolepis microstoma. Next base: position 22,753,977 of record LR215993.1, on the reverse strand, counting down.
AAATTGTCAACGACTTTAAGTAATCGAAAGCGAACTGAGAATCCACTGGTGGATCGACCATCACAAATTCAGAATGCCCTGTCAACTTGGTGCTAATAGATGGGTGCCACAGGAATAATGTGTAGTGATTTTATCCATATTTTTACCTCAAAGAGCAAGATGGCAAATATAAAGGATAAGTCTAAAAACTTCAATCTAAAACAGCAATTGACGTGATAATGCTGGAGCTCAAGTGATGTATAATTATCCTAGTTGCTTTTCACTTCCACCCCCTACTCAACAATTCCCTCTTTAAATGTGTTTGGACTTTTCCCATTATTAAAGGTCGTAAAGTTACGTAGCTAACACGAATTACTTAACCATCAGAGGATGACTCAGTGGGGACTTACATGGTCATATCTGTATTGGATGATGGCTAATAAAGGGGATAATTATACATAGAGAGCTAAATGAACTAATCATCTCACAGTAAGTCCTTTTGGATAGGACCAACTGGATTGTAGTCTAAATAGGTAGAAGTGGGTAGAATAGAATCAGGATAGTTGGATATTGACAAACCGTATTCGTAATAAATTCATGTCCATTGTTCGACATGTCAAACAGCAGAAAATTCCAGTTGCCAATATTATATGTCATTACGAAACTGACCATCACTTGTTCTCTATGTAGACTGAATGAAGAGGAGTGCATGTTTAGCAGAGTATGAAACGAATATCCAATCGATGATTATAGTCAGTAATGTGACCACGTGGAGGTGAAATACACATCCATGAATTAGTTCGATCACGTTTACTGACGCACTTTCTTTTGACTCAAATTGACACCAACTATTTTGATTAGTTTTGCAACCTCATGCATGGAGGTTTACCAATAGTTGCATCAGTTACGTGGAGTAAAGCAAAGCTCAAATTTGGTTTTTCAATAAAAAAACGTGAATAGGACGAACTCTTCGTTATCGGCTAATTTGCTTGGCAATTTTGTTGTTTTATTTTCGGTGACACGAAACACGCATAGATAATTTGCATAAAGCACGATTGTGTTCTCACATTCTCATCTACTAGGCTTAGTGACTAAATAATGGAGGCTGAATACGCTATTCACTAATGACAGTCTTAAAACAAAAGCAAGTAGACGTTAGTATTAAGGTAGCTGACGACCTAAGGAAATTATTATGAGTGCAAAGAGAAATTCTCTCCCCAACTGAAAAAAATTGCAGTACATGTACGATTTGAATCTAATTTGGCGTACTTTGCACCCAGTAAATTTATTCACTTTCCTCAAATAACCAATCTGCTACTCGGTGGTTTATCTTGGTTTTATTTTATTCTCTTTGGCAAAAATATAAAGTTAATACTTTGCTCCATTAGAATTCGTAACAATTATGCTAGATTAAAGACGGAATGCATTAAACTATAAATAATAATGTATCATTATGATTTTCAACTTGTGAATGTTACTTGAACGGTGAGATTTGTGAACTTTTAAAATCTGGGCTGAGTTGCGTGAGTGTTAGTATTGGGAGTTTTACCCAATATGGGGATTGTGGAGTGCATAACACTTAATGGCTGAACAAAGAAATCTCATGTACACTCATACAGACTCGAAGGTGCGGCAGTACTACTTTTCGCGTATGTAGCAAATGCATCGTGAGCGCAGCGACTTCCCAGTCAGCAACCAATCAATAGTCTCCTTGATTACTATAATTTAATAAATATGGCAATTGTACAGATTTAAAATTTAAACCCAGTTCATCTGTGAATACTGCAAATAGCCGAAAAAGACTGAATCTCTGGATCAATAGCGTAACTTCACAACGCCAATCTATATGAATATTATCATAAATCAGACTATGCTCATTTTGTGTCAGCTTTTACTCATATTTACTCCCTATCTATTCTACAAGGAATCGTCCATTATCACAAGCAATTTTCAGTATCGTCTGAAGCCACTGTCTAAGAGTATCTTCAAGTTTGACATAGTATCTCATTGCTCAGATGTCCACTTATGCATCTAACAGCCATCACATCTCACGTTACCGTAATATGCGCAACCATATAGGTGAAATTATAACTAATCTGGTCTAAATAGACCATCAGTAAAGTTGTAGAATTGCCAAAGTAAATACTGAAGATGGAAATCAATTACGATGTCAATAACCTCATAACAAGTGCCATTACCCCTTTGAAGCCTGAATGTAAGGCCATTCAAATCATATTTTTAATAAAAACATCATAAATGAAATCAATTTAGCGTGATTCACTGGTAAATCTTAAATTTATGGACTTCATAATTTGTGAGCCACGCTATCTACCTGTAAGCCATAGATGAACATATTGAGTTAAAATAATAATAATAATAATAATAAAGTTTGCTCCCTATTCTAACTTCTAAAGCTTCTTAATCGGCTTCGTCTCTGGATACTTCAGTCACGTGTTTAATCCGTAAGAGATTATATTATATCCACATAGAGTTTAGATCAAGTTCTGGAATGAACAATAAGAGCTTATTCTGTACTAGAATCTGATACTCGAGACATCAGAGGTAATGCAGTACTACGAAAAATTTTTGACCTTGAGATATTGTTTGAATAGTGGGATTTCTAAGATGATTGCAATTCAGAGAAGATGCGAGATGTTAAAAAAGTTAATAAAAATTTCAACAAATCTGTAGCCTTATTTACTAGAATAAATCGATATTATTAGGCAATATTCTTACAATTCGAATGAAATAGCCCAAAGTAGCAGAGATATTGACACAAAATTTTCCATAAAGTTAACTGTCTCTCGAATGTTAAATAAAGAAATAAAACTATTTGTCATCGACAATTTCCAATTACAGTGTGAAGGTAAAAAATTGTATAACTTAAAATAAAAATATTATATATATTTAAATTAATCGACCATCTGAGTAAGTTCTCCCAAAAACCTATAAAAAATTAAAAAAAATGTTAGTGCCAAAAAAATAAATAACCGCTGTTATGAAGCAAAAAAAATTTAACTTTCTAAATTGATAAAAATTGTACTCAGACTCTGCTTTTTATTGTGAACTTACTAGGCTAAATTCCCATAAGTTTATTCTGACAAGTGTAGCCGCGCAAAATTTAATTCGATACGAAAATATGTTTAAAACTTCACGTTTTGATAAGTTATTGGGTAATTTTTCAGCATTTTTATACCTTTTGCTTTAAGCCAAGTCCACCAGCGAGTTGTTGATGGAAGCAGATTGGGAGACAAACCTCACGATTTGTGATTTAGTTCGAGGTCAAGAAGTAACGTAAGTTAAAAATGAACTTTACCTTGTCTTTAGCCCGAGAGATGCCATTATATCCCTCAAGAAGAAGCTAAATCCTGATAATCCTCACGTTTTGATGCTCGGTCTATCTGTAATTATTCGTTTTATGTCAATGGTGTAGGTTCTTGAAGCCCTTATGAAAAACTGTGGTACGCCCATACATGACGAAGTTTGTGGTACTGAGTTCGTATTGAGCCTTCTTGAGTTTACATATGTAAGTAAAGTAATATTGATATGCCTTTTAAATTCAGCAAACTGAAGAAATCCGCTGTCGCATATTTGGTTATATTCAAAACTGGGAACATGCATTCAAGAGCGTTGAACGATATGAGTATCTACACGAAGCTTATGAGGAAATCAAACGGTCGGGTCATCCTCTTCCACCTTTTCACGAAAGTGAAGCCATGTTTTCAGCCGAAGTTGCTCCAAATTGGAAAGATGGCGAGGAGTGCTTCCGGTGTAAAACTGCCTTTTCAACATTTCGAAGAAAGGTTGGTTTGGTTGCTTGATTTAGTTCGGTATTCTTAGTTTTCTTATCGATTGTGTCGTACTTTTGTTTGCTCTTTTAGCATCATTGCCGTAACTGTGGGAATGTGTTCTGTGGTGATTGTACAACGGGTAGAGCTGGTCTACCTAAATATGGCATCGAAAAAGAGGTTAGAGTATGCGATGCTTGTCTCCTTGAACTAAAAGTGTAAGTAATCCACTACACTTTTTAAATGTATGGTTAGGTCTTTTACCGTATTTCAATCACTAGTTAAATGTCACGCATGATTTGCTTTGCCTCGTGATAATAGACGTAGCTTGACCTGATTCGTTGTATCCCTTTTCTTTGATATCTTTGAAATTTTTGCTCATTGGTTCCCTCAAGATAGCTTTGACTTGAGTTACGTTTATCACATATTTCACCACACTAGCATTCACTATGTTTAAGAGGCAAGAACTATGCTTTCTTATATCATTCATTTTGCTTTTATCTTAGGTCATCATGTAGTTGTCGATTTAACAACGTATTGTCCAATAGAATAAGTGCTCAACTCAGTAACAAAGGGTTGCTCATAGCAACACATTATTAGTTAGGCTTGTACTACACCTAGTGCTATTATATCTCATGATTTTCTTTAGGAGAGCCAAGTACTTTGAGCTTGTTTATAAATGTCTCTTTTTGCCTTTTTATTTTAGATTGTCTGCAAGTGGTAGCAATGGAACGGCTCGTAAAGAAAAGCCAAAGGTTTGTCTACAGTTTGAAATCTTTACTTATTGAATTCCCTCTTTGTGATAACCATTCTCTGTTATAGCATTCAACTTTACGAGATTATCTTAAGGTAGTGGTACTAACTGCTCCTTTTAAAATAAGCGCAATTTATAATCTCTATGTTGCCTCCTATAATGCTTTTAAAATTAATATCCGGAGAGGAAGTTACTCATTCGCAGATTCAGGAATTGATAACCATTTAAACACATGCCGTCAAAGAAAACGTTTCTTCTAACTGTTCAATCTTATCACTCCCGCCAATATTTCATGCATGAAATATATTGGCAACTTGTAGCCAAATTTCTTGTGCATTTTTGTTTTAGATGCACGCGAATACGACACAGCAACAGCAACAGAGAGAAGCTGAGAGGCTTAAACAAAAGCAACATCAAAAGGAAGCCGCTGCGAAGGCAGCGAAAGAGAAAGAGTTGCGTTTGAAGGAAGAGGAAGACTTGCAATTAGCTTTGGCTCTCAGCGCTTCAGAAGCCGAGTCGAAACAGCAAATAGAACGTCAAGTAGGTTGCGCGACCTTCAATGTTCTCTCTATATCTACCTGCTCATGTGGATAGCGTTAAATTGCACTTGAGATAACACCACTCTGAATGCAATATTAACATTTTTGGGAGGGGGCGTGGGGGGTGAGAATCGTATACGAATGTTCTATTAGTAAACTCTTGATTGATTGAAGATTGTAGGTGCCTATAGATTCCACCTTGTTGATCAAGAGATTGGAGTAAATTTATTAAAAAAACTGCCTTGTTTCTATGATTAAACCTCATTGGTTATTCGTGGTCATGCTTTTGGAGTCTGAATAGAGTTAGGGTTAGGCCATTTATTTTTTGTTTTGTTAAAAATTTTACTTTTTGATATTATTTATAATTTTCGTCTGGATCAAACCTACGCACATTTTAGGAGTGACTGTTAAAGAGATATTTCACCTTTTTATAACAAAATTCTTCACCGTACTCTAGCATACTATATGCATATGAACACTAAAAGGCAATACACATCATATTCGGGATGCATTTGACAGTCTGGGAAATTTACTTTGCGTGACTCGTGAAGTGTTCTGTGGACTGTATTCAAGTTAAGCCACCTCTTTTTCTTGTTGGGTCTTTCATCTTTACAAAGGCTGTTCTCGTCGGAAAATAACTTTTCTCAAAAGTTTCTTCATCTATTGTATTACTTTTTTCTAGCCTCATCAGATTTGTAGCTTCCTCCACTATTTTTCTATTCGTGACGATTTGTTTTCAGTGTTTAAAGAATTGTAATGGCTGGCGCTATGTTTTAGGTGGGTTCCAATCATCTGTTCTTGTTTTCACTACTTATACGCATTAAGATGGGAGACATTGTGTGTTCAAACGCCTCTAATACGTCTGGAAGTAGAAGCCAAATATTGTTCGGCAAAGTTTATCCCTATCACCTAGTAGGTAATCCAAATTTCTCTAGGTGGCCGAAATAAGTGGCAATAGTAAAACAATTAGGCAGTCTATGCTTAGACTAAATGATCGTTTTTCATATATTTGGCCATTCACTAATTGAACTAATGAAAATACGGTTTTCAAATGTGGAGTTTTGGAAGCAGTTTGTATATGCTATTTTGTTTTTCAATGAAGGAGGTATTCAGAGTTTTTTACGATGACACCAACTGTTCTTTTTCGTTTTCTATTTTCAATAAACTGTACAAAATTATTAGTCCTTTCTTTGTTATCAGTACCTTTCATTTAGAAAACTATTAAAGGAACGTTCGTTAGAATAGGGTACATTTTACATAACCGTTCAAACCCCAGTCTTCCTCGTTAAACCCTTTTTCCAATTTCTACATGGGGTTCATTGATCGAGATGTATATATCAGAGCACTATAATTTTCTAACACACACAATAAACTGAATATTTAGGCGTTTCAGTCTATTGGTTTCAATTGCGTACTAGGGTGATTGGCTCAACTTATCTAATCTTTAATCGTCATTTGGGTAATTCCGCAGCATAGACTGAAGAGTCGGCACTCTCTTGGGTTTTATAGCCTGTTGTATTGGAGGCTGTATTTATTTGATAAGTCAGACTCTTGTGACGTATTAATGATGATTTTACTTGGTCTTCTACATTCTATCCCAACGCAACCTAACTTTTTTTTAATCTGCATATCCAGGCTGTAACACTGACCCAACCGTCATCTCAGCCAAAGCTACCGCCATCCGCGTCTTTATTCACACCTACACCACCTTCGGAGGTAAATAGCGACATGGTCACTGAAGTTGATCCCGAATTAGCTCTCTACTTGAATCGCAACTACTGGGCAGGTCGTGCTGCAGCCAATGCCGAGAGCACTGACTCCTATGTCTCCGGATTTACCCCAACCGCACCCACTTTCCCGCCTCCAACTAATCCAGATTACGTCCCCAGTGTTGTTGATACCTCAGTAAGTCCACTTGCCTTAATTCAATGTTTACATTTTCTACTGAAATCGGCTTGAGTAGCTTATGGTACTATGACACTTCTGAATGCCATCACAGTGTAAACTCCCCATCCTGAGTGCTGTACCAGATCTATCGGTAGGGCTGGTAACTCTCTGACATTTAACTGCTGTTACCTAATTTGGAAGAAATTGATTATACAATTTTTTTTCTTCTTTTAGCGAAATTTGCCTAAGCCAGCAGATATATATGTTGCTAAACTTAAATTACTCTTAAATTCAATGTATCGTGTAGTTTGATGTTCATACTTAATGAATATCTGACGCCTCATTATAATAACATACTTGTCACTTTCTAAAGGGCCTTATAGTTCCCCAAGTGTATAATATACTACTGAATTGAAAACTGTGTATTTATCAAGGTTTTATTAGTCATCTTAATTATTAGAATCAACTTTTTTATTTTACCTCGAACTTTCAAACTCTATCTACCCTATAAAACTTTCGACGGATATTATCCTTCTTTTTTCTGCTTTCGTTAATTCTAGAGTGAAAGAGGACAAGAGATGGCGTCTGTTGAGGTTCCTCCTGAAGGCAGTATACTTCCTGGTGTTCCAGCACTAACTTCTCCAAAAACTGAAGAATTCCTGAGTGCTTTGAAGAAAAGCCTTGATGTCTTTAATAATCGCATGAAGGTCTGCAATCAACGCGGTCGGCCAGTTTCCGCCGACAATACTCTTCAAACTCTATTCAGAACTCTTCATCAGATGAATATGCAGTTGTTGCAGTACTCTGCTGATCTGGAGACACGAAGAAGTGAGTTTATGGAGAAAATATTGTACTGAAAAAATAGTAAGTAGCGCATTGGGTATTGTCAGCAGGTGATTAGAAATTAAATATTTGTATACATTGAGAGATAGGAGGTATTTCGTATATTTTATACCTAACTTCTTAGGGGAAACAAATGACCATTGTGCCTTGAGCTGACTGAAGGAGGATTATGCGCTTTTGAAAATTTCCCTTCAGTCACACTCTTTATGGAAATTGGTTAGTTTTTCACTTTTACACCCCTATGACTCAACCGCTACCTCTCATGCCCAAACCTCAGTTCTTGTTACCCAAACAGTATCTCTAAGTGATCATTTTGTTTTTTTCATTACTATTTACTTTGGGACCATTCAATTTTGGATCTTTAATCGTTAGTGCCACTGTTAGAGATCTTGTTGGTTTCGATTCCTGTTTATTGGTCATTTTTCCATATCGATCGCTTATAACGGATAATTGTATTTACCTCAATCATTAAATTTAAATTTCTCATCAACGATACTATTGGGACTAAGGGTGGATAAGGAAGGCGATTGAAAGATTTTGAGATCTTGGTCTTCAAATCAGATATTTGTGCGTAACCTAAAAGGTGTCCTTCATGTTTTTTAATTACGTAGTATTCCGTTCAGTTTAAGCTTAACTGCATAAATATGTCTGTGTGTAAGTTATAGACGTTAGCCTTCTCATATGTTTTCTATATGCGTTACAATTGGAATATATCTTCACTTTACCTTTCTTGGAGTCACCTTTTCGCAATTAGTCACTCAATTTGTCTCCCTTATCTCTTATCTATTTTAAAGAGAATTGCTTTCTTTAGGGTCCCTTTTTATATGATCCAGTTTTATGAAATTAGCACAATCTTTACATCAATACTATTATGCCTACACTCACTGCTGAGATATAATGGACTAGGTACCATCACTGTTTACTCCTAATTGGACTATAGTACTCTTTTGATATCCCCTTGGCGTCGAAAATCGCATATGTGGCCTTTATTTTAGATATGCGTTATGAGGCAGTTTTTAAATATGATTAAAAAAATAATTTAAATGTAAAACATTTGACTTCTGTCAACTTTATTTGGGCCTAGGGGTCAAGTCATCCTATCGACCATTGGTCTGTCCCATTATTACCTTGTTTCTTGAGTTCGTTCTAAAACGTTTTTTTAATTCTCTCTAATTTGGAGGGCTTTGGAATTCGCCTCATTTTAAAGACTTTCCTGCCTGTTGAAAACAATCAATTGCATCATATTTAAATTATTTGCACTCGTAACAGCTCTTTTTTGGTGGGTGTGTACTGATAGGTATCGATTTTATGGAGCTCTATTTCATAGACAGCCATGTTATCCACTTTCATTGGATGGGTAGTAATTATGTAATTACGTTAAGTAATCTATCCTTCTGTTCCTACTCACAGCATGTTTGGAAAAGGTGCAGGATCAGACTGCTCAGATAAAAGAGGCTCGTGAAGCTTTGGATGCACTTCGAAACGATTACGCTGAACAACGAAGACGCGAAGAAGAAGAAGCTCACCGGCAGCGTCAAATTCAAATGATGCAAAAGGTCGAACACTTACGTCAAAAAAAGAGGGTATGCTTAACTAACTATATGTATAATAAGTTTGTTTGAGATGGTGACCATTTATTGTGTGTATTATAGGCTGCAATCGAGGCTCAGAACCGCCAGTTAATGGAAGAATCATTGGCCTCCCAACAACTGTATTCGCAATATGCTGGCTACGGTCATCTAATGTATCCGGGCATGGTTCCACCTACAATGATGCCTTACGGCGCACCACATATGGCTCCTATGGGCTACGCCCCGACTGACTTTTATGCTACTCAACAACAGCAACAACCACAACAGCATTATGATCCTTCACTCCAACAGCAATCGCAACAACAAGTTCAATCTCAAACACCGTCTCAACAACAGGGAGGTCAGCAGCCCACCAATGGAGTAACGGAGCAGCATGTACCGACCGCAAATATGGCCGCACCAGTGAGTGATGACCAAAATCTGCCGGACTCGTTTGATTTCCAAAGTGAGTGTTTTAAATTTTTCAAAATTATGGGTGGTCGTTATTGCTTGTCATTTCGTGTTTATCTATCTGTTTTTTGAACTTTATACTAGTATATTTCTACGAATGGCAGAATGGAAAATTTTCTTTTCTTGATTTTGTTTCAAGGGAATGAGGCGGATTGGTTTTAGTTCTATTTTGGGGATAATCATTTTCCCCCTTATCGAAGTAGCACTTGACTGACTGAAATATCAAATCTCAGATGTTGTGTTTTATTTGAAATATCTTCACACAAATGAGGTAGATTAGGTCTCTTGCATATGTAGGACTGTATGAGAATGGTCGGTGAGCCTAGTATCCATTAAGTCCTTTCTCTCGTCCAGACGATGTGGGCTTTCTTCTATGGGAAAAAGTAATAATATAAGGGTCCAAGTATCCAGGATCCTAAGTAATTTGCATATTGGCTACTGCATACTCGTAATGCATTGATTTGATTGCCAACTTGCTGCATTATGTGGTGTATGTTTCTAAGTGACGCCGTCTTCGTTAAGGTGACCCTTACTTGGAATATATCATTCACTTACTTGCATGGCATTCTCACATGCTTGGAAATAGTAGTATTAGGCATGCAGAATACTGGGTTGGTAAAATCAAGTCACTTTTATATATCTTTTCATTAAGAGTGGCATTTCTTGCGTTCTTCACATTATTAGTGCAACAATTTAAGTAACTTCCTTCTTGATAGCTTTAATCAAAAGTCCGATGAATTCCAAGATTTATTAACTTACTGAGGAAAGGTGTGTGTAACTATTAAGGATGAAGAAATTTTAATTCCACTTTTTCTTAAGTCCTGTCATCTGTCGTAGTACACAATCGACGAAGCATGATGGCAAGATCTTGTTTGTCTTGGCTCAGCCCTCCCCTTCCTTCTCATTTTCCTGTCTTGCAGGGCAAGTTTTCAGTCTTTTCAGTTCTTTGGTAGTAGCAAGACCTATAAATAGTTGTTTTGGATACACTTCATAATGCACTATAGATCGTATTACGCACTTTATCACGTGAAATAATTGTTTTTGTCTATGCTAATTGGGATTTTCTCTCAACTTGCTGTTTACGTTATTCTATTTGTATTTAACTCATCCATCTTTACATACAGTTAGGATTTCTGTGTTTACTTAAATAAAAACCATTCTCATCGACTATGCTCTCGGTACCTTCGTTAGCAAATATTCTTCTATTTGCAAATTATTTTGCTGCAGAGTTAACCATACCTTCTAGTCACCTTTGGAACTCTCTGTATATTTTATAGGTCAAGGTTTGTGTACTGATTGAATTCGGTCATTCTTTTCATAAAATATTCAAGAGAATTTTCCTTTCGTAAATATTTCATTACAAAATGTTATGTAGTTGAATCAGAATACATCGAAATTATACCAGTATAGAATGTGTGTCTGTAGTGAAAGACACGAATTCTCTACCGTTAATGCGTGATTCGTTGTTAATGAACGGTATTAATGTTATAAGTTGGTTCGAAATAAAACATTGATGGTTTCAATATGCTGTTGTTGGCGCTGATGTGCATGTATTGAAATAACTCATGCATATGTAGGGAATTAAATTATTTAAATCGCGTTAAATTTTCATGCTTTTTTTACTTCCTTACAATCTTGAAGGACAGTGTAAATCATAACCAATCTACTATTATTCTGTAGATATCAGGTAGGCGTGTGTGCTAAAATACCAATGGTGCACGTCTGTTCATGACTGTTCAGTCGGCGATCACTTATCGACGTGCATCGACAAAAGGCAACTCAATAATGCCATTCTGTTTGAAAATGCTTTTATAGACTGTATTGAAACTTCTTTTGAGCTTCTAATGCATAAGAAACTGCATTTTAAATTTAGTGACTGTATTTTTGCAATTTCCTAGTGCCTTCTAAATGTTCAACTCAGTGTTGCTATAGTTAAAAAGGTTTATTCATGCTTATTTTCATGAATTTCCGAGCCCTGAAGTTGCCTTTATGATCTCTGCTCATGTTTTTTTATTGTTTGTCTTTAGACATGATGCAAGCTATGCCGGCTCCTACCCAGCCTCAAGTTGAATTCACCCAGCCTGGTGGGCCACCTCCAATTACTTCCTTGTTGGATCAAATGCCCAACCCTCCCACCGAAAAATTGCCCGTTCACAAGACATCCAGTTCAGAGGATTCGGATGTAGATGCAGTCACTGGGGTCAGAAAAGCACCAACTCCTCAACTCATCTGTCTCGAGTGATTGACGGGCCTGCATCTCGTTGCTTTATTTTCTCTCCATGCACTCCTAATGCACTTTCATTTACTCCATTCCCTCATATAAATTGCAGTCTCTGCCTCACTATTTATTTATGAATTAGCTAAATGTGTTAACCCGTCATCGATCGATCGATCAGTTGGCGATTTCAATTCATTTTCTCTTGTACCCCTTCTCCCTTCCTTCCTTTGCCATACAATAATTTAAACAAATTCAGTGAGGTCCTAACCCTTTCTTGGCCTGTTATTTTTTGCTGGATAGAATGACTATTCTTAATTTACTATGTTTTACTTTGAGGCAAAGAACTCTCCTTTAGTCATGCAGACTCAATTTTCCCTCGAATGCGTGGGTAGACTATTGTATACATATCGGACGCTGTCGGCAAGATCACTAATCGTCCTGTCGGTACCATAAAAGCCCGTTATTTGGCAGAATTAAAGCAGTTTTGAGACCCCTGCCGGGGAAAGGAGGGTTAGGTTGTTCCAGGTGTCGGGGCCGGATGGTGATTCGACTGAACTTCTCATAAATCTACACTTTGTCGCTACCTACCATTTTCTTTTTCCTCCACGGACTTATATCTCCAAAGCTTACTCGAAAATTACCGAAAAGGTAAATCTAGAACTTGAATGCTTGTTAAACCTAGATGGACAATTTGGTCGATATACTTACATTTATGATCTAATCAAGTATCTCACCTTAATCTGTTTAGAATTTATTATTTTTGCTCCCATTTGCTTCACCCTTATTATTGGAATAAGAACAGGAGCAGGAGATGGGTTGATTGGGCCTGGTTACCAGCCGCTGGCGTAACCATTTTGTCTCACTTTCTCTCAATTGTGATCAGACTGTCTCTACTCTGATCTTCAAAGACAGTGTCATGAAATGTACGTATGTGAGTGCTACTCGAAAGTTGCTCAATCCGGTTGGCTTTGGAAATCGTTTTACCACATATAACAAGCATGCATAATGGGAATTGGTCAGCCATTCATTTTTTATCTAGGCTGCTCAACGAAATGAAGTGAAAGTACGCCAATGAATAGATCCAAACATGGCGATTTAACTAGGACGAGAGACCTTAAATGTAGAAGCGGGCAACATACCGAAGAGTTCTTTCTCCAATGTTTTATTCATCTTTTAATCCAATTCGTTTTGGAGATACGATATTTGAATAACTGAACATATGTATGTGATGTTGATCATCATTCGTGGAAGGTAAATGGGTAAACTAAAACAAAGAAATACCCTCAAATATTACCAACTAACTAGTCCGTCAGAATAACCTGTTCAGTTGTCTCTATCCATCACTCTGGGTTTAGTTAGATAATAAGCCTAAATTCTAGAATCTCCACTGCGTAGAGGGCGCCAATGTCAATAACCTGCCTTATTTGATTAAATGCTATGAAAAAAGAAAATGGCTAAAGATGAGACTTATTGCCTCAACCTACTTCAACTATAGACGTGGAAACATAGGTTCATAGCTTATAGCGGATTGCTATATAAATAAGCCTTGACTAAACCTATATGGCATAATCCCCTAATATGAGATGTCACCCGAAGTTAGCTAACCTACCTCAACAATATAGAGGAAACAGAACATATGACGTGGATGTGTTTATTGAGGCTGTTATAATTATGCAGTACTCCCCCACCCTGAAGTCACTGGCCCAGGGCTTAGTCATTAAATACGGTTTTGGGTGCAGTGATCCTGTACTGGCTATTGATTGGCTGAGAGGTCTCTGCACATGTGACCTCATTTGAGCCCTAGCGCTATCAGCAGCACATCTGCACGTTCCAGAAGGTCCGACCACGCATGAGACTGCCTAGTTTAACCGTGTTAGGATTGCATACTCCACAAGCTTTGGGTTTGTTCGACTCTTCATTACTTAAATTGAAAAAGAAACACGGAAAGTTATACTTGACAAAGCTTGAGCTACATTACATTTTGGAATAAACGGTTCATGAAAGTAAAAGTGCCAGCATCTAGTAGACCATGAGGAATAGTTGATAAGATGCCAGATTTTAAATAATAAACAACTACATTCGTTGATATTCTTATAATCACGATTTAAAATAAATTTGCCTAAGTTCATTACCAATAAGATGCATTGATACTACAAATCACAAACTGAAGATAAGCAAGTAGTTATTGAAATAAATAAATAACAGGATTTAAGTATCTTAACTGAATTAGCTTAATGCGCGGACTGACTGCAAGTTGCAGAAAATTTTAGCACCAATAGTGGGGCTGCTGTAATTAGAATGTAATAACTGTCATTGACATCACTTTTCCTTGTTTCAATTTTTTTACATACCGTTAAATGTCTTTCCAACGGTTGAATATTTAAAGAATTAAACAAAATCACTGATATAGCGGCAGTAATAAAAGATCAGAGAGCAACTTCAAATCAATTTGATTGGTCTAAAATTTTTCATTTTTAAAAAATCACTATCAGAGGGTAGCGGGCTAATTCCTCTCCGAAGCTCAAACTGCCAATAAAGCATAATTAAAATGAAACAACTATTACATAAAAATGAACCGATTTCCAATTAATTTCTGTATTTTAGTAATAATTTTCTTGATATGTCTCTTTTCCCTCGACTCAAATAAAATAAGAGGATAGTAAAAAAAACTATACTTAAAACATCACTTTGAACAAACAAAGCATATAGTTATACACAGAATTTCACTGGGGAAATCAAAAGAGGGCAAATATAGGATACAGCCATCAAAGAATATTTTTTTCAAGTCGAATTTCTGTGTAACCACCTTCTCGCGGAGGATATTGGAATGCGGTAAAACGGATATCGAGGATAGCTCCTTGATCCACAGCCAAGAGAGGATACACAGTACCCCGAATTCCAGTAGCACCATAACATCGCACCCCGTGATCCTGGAAGAAGACAGGCACTCCATTAACGGTGAATCGAAGATCAGTGTGGTCGTAGTAGATCCCCAAAATGTCGCCTTCTTCTGGTATACTTGTCTCTAACTCCATTAGAGCCTCGGAGTTGTGGTATATTTTTCCATCATTGAAGAGAACCCAAGCTGTCTCCTGGTTTTGCATATCATTTGCTATGTTCATGTTTGCCTAGCGTGGAAGCAATATTGTGTATTCGTTTAAGCCCAACAAGCTGACACATTCACAAAAATGTATCAGTGTAAATATTCAATACCTAGATCACACTTTTCAATGAAAATAGTTTGATTTCAGAACAATACACTTAACAAGTAAATTCATATAGAGAAGATATAGAAATTTTCAAAAATATGCAATATGAACGTCTATGTAATATATTAGTGGAAGGATAAAAAAATGACTAAAGGACATCTACAAATAACACTTTACAGTTTGAACATCAATTTGTAACATAATAAATTAACAAGCTAGATTCGTTTTAAGGCTGACATATTGTTATATTTTGATCAAAATTCATATTTCTGTACTTAAATTTACTGGAATATTCAGATGACCTATACCTCATCACTCCGTCGCGCAGGCAAGCTGTATAGCTCCTTCAACGAGATGAACGCGATGGAAATCGGGTATGCAAAATAGTTCGGATACTAGTCCGTAGAGATCTGGATCAATCAATAATCCAAGTAAATTATCAAAAAATCAATCGAGAGAGCTCTTTTGCCATCTTTGACTCCCCAGTGAATGATAAGGATCCAGCCGATGATGCTGTAGAACCAAATATCATAAAAGTTAAAAGACGAGTTGTGAAATTTCGACCTATTCTTAGAACGCAAGTGATATCGATTATGGTTTGCGCAAAGATATTGGCAGCATTTATCAGTATAGTCCTTCTAAACGGTTTACTTCCAGTTGACAGCCGTATGAAGGCTGGCAATAGATTAGAAACTGCCCAGAACGATGTTAAGACTGAACACAAGAAGACAAATTAGCACCGGATTTCAAGGGCAAAATAGCATCTTTGATAAATCATGTTGCATAGCTACAATGACCAAGATAAAATCAACGGGCGTAGAGATATAATTTTAGTAAGGACGCACATACAAAGGTTGGTTTAGACAACTTCAAAATGCTGCGAGAAAGAGAGCGAAAGTTGGATGCCGAAAACGGCCAAGAGTTCTACTTTTCGGCCTATTAATAAGATATGTCATTGACTACTTCCAAATGAAAGCAAAATGATAAGGCAATGGGGGATCTATCACCATGAGCCGAGCCTTAAGATGATCTATCATCTTGTTAGATTCCAGCATTCAGTTGATGGAGTGATTGGCTTATACATGCAGTACGCTATTACTAGTTACTATTACTCATTGTAAGGCAAAAGTTCCAATTATAAGGTGTGAAAAAGCACCTAAAGACGGAAATAAAAAAAACTAGTTCAATGAGAGGTAAAGGGATAGTCGTTTTTTGTTGCTATTACCTGCGACTCGAAAAGGCGTATCGACGTTCACCATACTTCGCTACTCTTAAATGGCTTAAACGCTTTGTCATTTGGCATTTAGTATCTCAATAGGTTTTGCTATTGAAAAAAAAAACATGTTGCTACTGGTCTCCTTTACTGCCAGTTCTACCACCTTGCGATTCGATGCCCAGAGTGTATAACATCGGGTTAATTCGTTTTTCTTCATTTAGTCAGGGTACTAGCAAGATGATACCAGCTAAAATGATTTTGACTTAGCAACATTCACCAGAGTTTGTACAAGTTGTCCTCTGAAACTATTTTGACCTTGATAGTTGATGTAATATGACCAAAACTGTTGACAAAACATCTATTCTCATATAACCAGTTACGTGATGGACAATTAAACTGCTCTTCACTGTAGCCATCATCCTTAAAATCCAAGTACCCCAAAATAGTTCGAGAGAGGAATTTAAATTACATAATTAGTCCATATTAGCTCCTGAGTTTACCTTGAGTGAACACGGCGTAGGGAAACCAACTAATTTAAAAGTTAAACATCTCTTGCCTCTGGTATGTTAAAACCGCAAGCTGTAGGAATTTTACGTAAGAAAATTTGATTTCTCGAGAATTGAAAAAAAGTAAATTGAAACGGCAAAAAACCGGCCATACTTGAGTAAAGCCAAATCTGCCTACGGTCAAGGGGCGAATTACTAAAGTTTAGAACGTGAGCTGCTCATTAAGTAAATGCTGTAAAGTCCAAATTCGTGCACTTTTTATTCCCTCCTTATTATCGATTTAAACCAGTTTCATTTACTCCAATAATTAAAGATATTAGTACTGTGGGTAATAATACTCAACCATAGTAACTAATTTTAATACAGCAGAAGTATAGGCATAAAAGTTAACTCTAACTCTCCAGTATCAATTCGGTTTAAATGTGTATTTCTCTCAATACGTCTATCGGCTTTATGCGAAAGTAGTAGTGTAACTCACTTTGGAATGACACAATCCAATTCCCCAAAGACCATTGGTCTGAATCTTCACTTCAAAGTAGGCTTTGTCCTGTACAATCGGGACGCTTGCTCTAGCAGCGCCACTCCCGCACAGCCTTGTGCTATTCTTCAGAATCACCGCATATTGGCCAGCTGAGGCTACATCAAGTCGAACGGCTGTTTGTGGCTGGGGGTGATTGAGGGTGTACATTGGCATTATCACTGTTGAATCCTGTCCAATGTCCTCTTCGTCACTATAGAGACGCATACTTTCCTCCCAACCATTGGATTTCTGATGCCTATTGCGGCTACAGCAGCATCCAAGAAGATGGAAGACGGAGGCCATCTGATTAAAACTAACAAAATTATTTTCCTTGGAGCATTCGATTAGAGGATATCTCAGGGAAGCTCAAAGACAAAGGCACACTGATCAAAGGCAGCTAAACTGCATTATTTCCGATTACGTTGATAGTTAGGAGAATACTAAAATAAGTTAGCCGCTTCTATACCTTAGAAGTGTTCAAGCTTGTTGACAATTTCGGTGAGAATAGACTTGTTAATTGATAATTGCACTGAATAGCCCAAAAGATTGACATGGACATTTTTTAGCTAGGACAAATCGATAAATGACTACGTAGGAGAATCCTTTAACAACATGCCGTATCGTGTGCTACCTTTAGCGAATTTGTAGGTAGTTTAAATGGAAGTTAAAGCCGACATTAAGTGACAACAGTTAGACAAGCACAGGGACAAGACGATGAAAGCACATTAAGTTCTGTGACGTTAGGTGTGCATATGAAAGAAAAAGACCAAATATTTACTGTCAAAATAAGACTTTTTATGAATACAACCTTTAGGAGAATAAACATTGGAATGAAGAATGGAGAGAAATGAGGTGAAAATTACACAAATCAAGGTAAATAAAGGGTAAATTGATTCGTTATATACACGATTTCAAAAAATGCGGAAAAGACCGGCAAGATTCTCAACACCAAATCGTTTTGATTCACCTAACGAAAATAGAAAAGACACGTTCAGAAGGACGATATAAAGGAGGGATATTTAAAAATTTTAGCAAGAAGGAGTACTCACTTATAATTCCAGATATGTCAACCTTTTTTCCCCCGAAAATTAAAAAGACTTCGCGTTTGTTGAGACGTCGAAAATATAGCCATGTCTCGGGTTCAAGTTTGATTAGGCACTCATTCCACCGATTGCCAAAACTGGAGATTAAAACAAACACATTTAGCCAAAAAGAAGACAAATATAAAGGAGGGCGTAACCATCTGTAACTTCCACCAAGCTCACAGTGACCGCCTCTTACTTATAATTGTCAAACGCAGATCGAAGATTGATATAAACTTACCGTTAAGAGGTGAGCTCTAATACGTTAATGAAACCCATCGACCGGACTCATGGATATAACAAAAATGACATGCAAATCAAAGAGGCACAACCAGCAGTCCACATAGTCAAGTCGTGGAAAGTGAGTTTTAGAAAATTTGGACATGACAAAATGTACTATAAAAGGAGGAAATCAAGTAATCCTTCTACACGTCATAATTATAGCAACTTTCAATGATGAATCAATATTGATAGATCAGATCACAAGAGCACTCGAACATTCCACTTCGGTTAAAATTGTGTCAGCAAATCACCATAGAAATGCAATAAGATCGTGTTTTAACGCTAACTAGTTTATTGCACTAAGTATTTTATATAAAAGACCGTGACTTTATGCAAAATAGTTCAGAATAATTAATAAATTGAACAAACGAGACACTTAATAGCGCAAACTCATCATTACAAGTCCCGTTTCAATCCACCCACAAAAAATATCCGTGGAGAATCTCTTGTGACTAATACATCAGGCATTTTTATTATCTTGCCTATGTTAATAACTGGGATACTTCATAACTTATGTGAAAAATTGTCTACAATGCAGTAGCTTAAGCTCCAGTTGATTCTAATTAGAAGGCAAAAAGACATATTGATATCCCATCAAACACCAATGAAATTCCATTGATCCAACCTTCTATAGCCCGCAATTGCTAAAACCTCGGTGTATCATTTAAACCCACAATGCTATTTAATATGGATGTAAAAAGGTTCTTGCAGTAAAGATAAAATTAACATCGCGTATATAATATCACCAACATATAAACAGTAAAGTCGAGCACAGAATGAAAACTACCTAGGACCATTTATGCGTGCGTTTTATAAGGATCCCATGGTTAAAAGACTTGAGTAGTTTTGGTAGCAATTTCACTTCCATAAAATGAATGAGGCGTCGGATGCAAAGGGTTTAGAAGATGGAGTAGACAACAAGAAGGAAGAAGAAACAGTGCCAGTTGATTCCTAACAGCAAACCAACTATCTAATCCTAACAAGAGTGGAGGAAAGAATAGCTCAGCAGCATGTCTGCATGAGATGTAGAAAGATAAAGAGCATGTATGCTAGATAGTGGAGAGAATAGTAGAGAACAGGGTGACAAACGATAAAGTGATAAACCTCGTCTAATTTAGTACTTTCTTTCTATTCAACTCGCTTCATTCCCCTTCCCAATAAGAAGGATAAAGGCAAATTGGTTAATCAACTTCTACCACCGACACAGAGGTATATGCCTGGGACCGAAGGTCGGATTAGCGCCTGCAGTCAACTGTCACATACTGGGGATATTCCGTATCAGTGCAGAGTGGCAAAATCCCACTCTTGCCTCATCATGATGATATGGTGAGCTACAAGTGATGAATTTTTTCTTTCGTTATTTTAGTATGTGGGAAAGATAATAAAACAATTATCTCACAGAGTTAAACATTAAGAGAACACTGGATTGAATAGAAAATCGACAAGTAGTTAGTATAACAGCCAAATACTAGTTCTAAGTTAAAATGGGATAAATATGAGGAGCTAAGAAAATGAGGAATATAAAAAATAAAAAAGAAGGGTATACCATAAGTCAGACTCTTGGTCATTAAGAGGATATATTCAAGTATTATGAGATTCGCAATAGAAGGACTGCTGAATTCTAATTAAGTAGCTATTAATATTACTCACCATGAGATGATATCATGTCGAGCCGCGTGCATGATGGGGAGGAGAGGCGAGAAGGATAGAATGGTTTCACCACGACCTCCACATTGCTGGTTAAAAATGTTCGTTTTCACCGAGACAAGCTCCGGTTCCCACATGAGGAAGCCTCGAAGTGAAGAATTGTTAGGAGTTGCTTGACCCACCGACTTCGAAGAAGACGATTCAGTGGTGCTTAACGAGAGATTCGCCATGTCAGAGCTCACCATCATACTAGACATGAGTAAAAAATCTCACTAAAACATCGTACATCAGAACTAGTTAGTGTAGCTTAAACATGTGACAATTTCCGACCATGGTTGCACTTGAATTGAACGTTTATCAATTATTCAAATTTAATGACTTGTTTAGGGCATGATAAATCAATGCTGCATCTTACTTTCTCTTGCAATACGAAGGATGGTGATAATTCATGATTTTGAACAATGAGCTGAAAAATGAACTATTGGCATAAAACAGTTATAAAAATGAGATAAATGGGATAATCAACAAAACTCTTCCCACTCGACTAACATCAGATTTTTCATAAAATAACTAGGGAGTAATAAATAGCAGCTAAAAACCATTCGCATGGCCTCTTAACATTGACAGATATTTTTTATAACTATGGTCAAATATTCAATGAATAGTTAAGTATTTGAAGAGTCAAGAACAAAGTTAAATCAAAGTCATTTGGCTTAGCGACAATGTGATTCTCTAAAAGGATAATTCGAGTAGGAGGAAAACCACTATATCCTCTACCTCACTGTACATTACACTGGTTTAATTTTTGACCATTGACGCATTATCTGGACATGCATTTTAATAGCACAAGCACGAATTAAAAATGTGGGGAGAAAGTAGGCAAGTCAAATTGTTTTTACTTACTTAGGATTGTGATCCATATCCAGGGTACAGGAAAGATCTGTCAATGCACTCCCATTAGCTGAGTCGAAGGACTGAAAGAACTCTTTGTCCAGATTGTGCTTCGCTGGAGAATTGCAGAGGTTAAAATAAATATAATTCAAGTAACAAGCATGACAGTGATAAAAGTAGTTAAATGAATTGCAATTAAACAGCTTATAGTTTAGAAAAGTAAGTTCTGACGATCCGTGGGAATGACAGGGAGACCTTGTGATATGTGGACTAAAATATATGCATAGAGATTGAGCTAAGCAAATTTAAAGGAAAAGTTTCTAGCAGCTTTAAAACCGATTATGGTTAATGCATTTGATTATGGTCAGACATCGTGAAAAATAGCTTAAATAGACAAGCATTAAAGCTGTATGAATCGCAAACTATGTACCGATGCCTAAAATTAGCCATTAAACTTCAAGTTGTCAGCCCAGTCAAATGAAAATATTGCAATCAGTTCCTACCATCAATGAATAAGCAGACAGATAGTCTCAGAGCGCGATATACCACTACGTAGATGCGTTGAAAAGTGGAATCAGGAAGTCGTTGATAGAGGAGAGGAACGGGGCCCTGTGGTGGACAGAGGTCTTTTTCCATATTTTGTGGACCAGTTAAGAACCTCAAGCATAGAATTTAATAATTGAGAGTGAGTAAAAAGAAAATAACAAATAATCAATCACTCCATCGATGCCTAAAATTATTTGAATTAGACCCAAGAAAATATGACTATTATACAGTGTAAAATAATTTAAACGCGTATTAGTTATACCTAGGTACCCCCGATTTGCCCAAACCCGTTACTGGCATTACACAGTCCTGTTGAATCGATTTATCAAATACATGATTACAAAAATAGCTTTTTGTAAATGGAACTAGTATATACAAAAATAAGATCCACGTAATTTAAAATAAGATTTATCTAGTACGGACGCCTATGTAATTAGAGTACTACAGATAAATTTTCGAAGTCACCGAAACTGTAACTAATTTGAAGCTAATGGTTAATGTTTAACTACTCAGCTTTATTCTGATCATCCAACATGATAGATATCACCATACCGAATTTTCATAGATGAAAAATCACTTAGAAATAAATTATGAACAATATAATACTCACCTTCCCATGTGAGGTGCCTTTGGGGATATCGCAGCTAGGTCAAGATCAGGAGGAAGACTGAGCAAATCCGAGACAATAAACCGTAATACCGGAAGAAATTCATTTGGAGCCAAAGAAGACCTTCAATTGAAAGTTAAAAACTAATCATATTTAAAAACGGAAAGTTTATTAGATTCTTCTCATAGCCGCAAACTTATCACTTAAAATGAAGTAAAGCATTCGGTTATGGATGCAATAGAAATGGCCTTCTATTATTTTGCTTAGCTTTCACCATCTCATAGACCAACATATTTGAGGTGCCTGATTTCGGGGAGAAAGGCGTTGCTATTGAATTAATGCAGGAGTTAAAGGTTATCTACTTTAACTGGAAATATATATACACATATACATATATATAATCAGCTGTGCAGAAGCGTGGTCGACAAGAGCGCCAAAACTCGGTCGTAAGATAGATTAAATAAGCCCATGAATTATTATACTGGTTCGTAATGAGCAAAATACACGATTGGTTGCGATACAAGACACAAAATGCTCCATAAACTATGCACACAATACATCAATAGAAAAACTTCAATTACGGCAAAATCTAAACTTACCATGCCAAGTGAGCGTCGTAGAATATTGCGATATTAGTGTTTGGATATTGACAAGTGAGCTGAATTTTAGTTCCGATATTATCCAAATGCAAGAGACTTTTAGGGCTACAGAACTTCCGTTGAATGCCATTTATTATATCAGGAATGTCACGAAAACTAAGATCAAGCATAACCAATTCCTAAACAGAAGTATAGTAAAATGATCCGAAGAATCGCTTACTCGATTAAAAAATTCCATCGCCTTTTCACGCCAATGGGCTAAATTATCTTTTGATTTCAGAGACATCGGACCGTAAATTAACTAGGAAAGAATTTAATCAAAAAAATAATAGACCGCTTACTTCAAATCTTTCACAAAGTAATGAGAGTTTCCGTGAAATTATATTGTCATCAATAATGCTTTCACACGTCTCGAAACCGTGAGGCAAAGCAGCAGAGTTGACAAGCACTACGTTCTAAAATACCGATAAGAAAAATTAAAGAATTGAATTTTTAACACTAGGATCTCCAATGAAGACATGATTACCATAACAGCCCAAATATCATCGGATATTTGGTGAAAGCACCGCTTTCCATTGAGTGTGTGTAATAACGTACACGAAGTTGAAAAGAAATTAGAGAAAGATAGTAAGGCTTCACACAGTCCAACAACGGATAACTGGTAGTCCTGTGATTTTCCGCCAGGGTAAAAATATATGATCTTCTGGTTCTCCTAAAGAGAATTTAAATGACTAGGTATGTAGCCGAAATCCAAAGGAAAGCACTAACAGCAAATAAATTACCTCCTCTTCACTTTCATGACCAGTTTTGAAAATAAAGAATCCAGCTACAACTTGAGGAAGAGTCATTTCGGTGAGACAGACGAATAGCACAACACTCGTCAAGTACCTCCTGTGGGCTTTAGCATTTGAAGGATAGAGAACGCTAAATACGATAATTATAAATAAAACGCAATATGTTACTATTATTTTTAGTATACATTTGCGTTTCATTTTTTAAGATCTGTTTTAAGTTTATCGTTGCTTTTAACATTAATTCTTTTCGATCTCATTGAAACGAATTGAACAAATTTTTATTCGACACAGTTGTCATACTTATTGATGTTGTAT
Source organism: Hymenolepis microstoma (assembly GCA_000469805.3). Classification (NCBI taxonomy): domain Eukaryota; kingdom Metazoa; phylum Platyhelminthes; class Cestoda; order Cyclophyllidea; family Hymenolepididae; genus Hymenolepis; species Hymenolepis microstoma. The sequence goes on along the minus strand of LR215993.1, from coordinate 22,729,713 downwards.
CATTTCATCTTTAAGTCAAAAACCGGTCTTCAGAAGAGCAAACTGATAGCTTATCTGTATAACTTAGGTAAAACTGGTACGACTAAGAGGCTAACGAATCCACCCAGATAAAGACTATTTATCAATGAATAAGCTTATGAATTGTAAGACAGGTACAGCATACAATTTTAAGTCAATGGTGATACGTCTAATTAGAGAAAGTTCAAAGCAGAGGTCGACAATGAAGGTTTGCATTATTTAATCAAATCATACTGATATGGCAATCAGTAAATTATTCAACAGTGTAATAGACTTGGCTTTCGCACGGTGAAATATCTATCATTTCCCATCAACACATTTTTTATTCATTTTAAAGTTATCTTAAGGAGCTTATTTATAAACCAATGAAAGGGGAATTAGAAACATAAAATATTCACTAACCTCAAATATTTTATTACAAGCCGATTTCATCCTGGCTCTATTTATACATATATAAAAACAGACAATTCCGAATGCGAATTTATCACCGTAAGGTATATCACACCTTTTGGGGGTCAAGAAGTAAGTTGAAAAATTCCAGGAGGAATCTGGTTTCAACAGCTGGTTAGGAATGGAAGAATGAGGGATTTCGCCAGCATGACAACACTGGTTGCATAATCTCACGAAGTTCTCCCTATTTTGTTGATACGAGAGCATTTGTCTGGCAGGCCTCGATTTCGTCTGGCAATCGAATGAGATTGAACTCTTCAATCCTGTTAAAACGTTGACGTTTTGAAGGGCATTACTGCAAACCATCAGAAACTGTCTTCTCCTGGAAGGTTGTGATACATCGTATTAATTCACTGAATTACACAGGGTCACCAGAAGCTCTGGATTTTAAAAGGAATTGTGTCTAGCTTGGTGTAGACTTATAGCTCAAATGATATACTATTAATACTTGGGTCAGCGTAGTTTCTAGAATAAATATTTACTTGTCTTGTCTGAGTTGACGCTATCGAATTGTTCAATTTCTGTTTTGTGGAAATGCAAGTAAAGATTCTCGTCAGAAGCCTTCTTTATGGCCATATTTTATTACAGTTCTATCAGTGCTGTCTTTGGAAGGGGCAGTTCCTAGGGTAATTACGTTCTTAACATGATCGGCATCTTGAGGGTGAATGCTTTTAACATTTATCGAATGGGGAACGAATCTATTCTGCCGACGAGTGATGGGACATTTTTATATCCATTCAGGCTGAATGCATCTGTTTCATGCTTCGAAAGTACAACAAAACTTCTGAACGTGTTATACACATCAACAAGATCGTGAACCATGAATCTGAGTTCCTTTTCTATGAGTGAAAGAAGTTTGACTTGAATCTCAACAAAGCATGGAGATCAAGGAACAAGAATATGAGCGAAGAAACTGAATTTTTCATTTTGTAGATCTCCACATTCATTCGGATTAGTCAAACTCACATTAACATCCAAAATAGCTTTACAAGCGTGGAGCAAGGCATTTTTGGTGACAGATACAGAGAGATATTGTTTTTGAGTTGAGGTAAACTTTTATATGTATCTTCAGAAGCAAGCAATTTTTTAAATCTGCCAATAAGAACTCTTATCGATTTGGCATTATTTTTACCAGAATGGAGAGAAATGGAGATATGAAAGTTAAAAAATGTGGCATTAGTTTGCTTTCAGTCTACTTCAGTCTTCTTCGGATATCTGAGGTCCTATATTGATTTGATTGAATCCTTAATCGTACCTGTCGACAGATATTGTTTCCACCTTGTAATGATAGCCGCGATTCAATTATTATTACTATTATTCTGTACTTATTCCTTCCAGTAGGGAATGTTACGCCTATATTGTAACCACTTAGGTGGGATATACGAACACTTCATTAGTCCTTTACGTCATGGATCCCATCGTCTTCATACCACATTGGTATGGAATCGTCTTCCTCATGTCTGAATTCTGCCTGTTCCATTCATCAACATCTTCTGGCTAGTCTCCACTTTCTGGTCGTCTGGAAAAAACCTTAAGAATGAATTAATAAACTTAAACTTCGTCGTTGAAATGAAGTCTCTGTACTTGGAGCGTATTTTCGTCTAGGTGATAATAGGAAAGAATTCTTTTTTTTCATCATAGAAGCATTTATGCATTTATTTTGGATTTAATCATTTTATATCACTTTTTGCCGAATTTATCCATTAACCTGAATCGCACCTACTGATATTATGGCTACGCTGCGTCTTGATAATAATAAGCCATGATTCGCAGTTAATGTATATCAGGCCAGCGAGGGAACATTTTTGTCCACCAAGTAATCTGTGCTTAAAGTCTAGATATCCATTTCGACAATGCATGCCCAATTATATTCTTTTGGGAATAAACAAGATAAAAATTGATTACTTTTGTTTTGGCTTCAGTACGCGCACACAGCAGTGTCTCATATATCATCTAGTTGTCATCTTAACCCATAAACTAGTTGAAACTCTTTCAACAAAATGTACGCACACGTTGACTAATAGATGAGATTTTGACACTAAAACTACTTCAAGCTCTTTATTACTCTCTATTTCACAGTTTAGCTGCCTCGTCTGTACTTGTGGCATGTCAAACAACCCTCATCAGCTCACTCTTTCTCTTCTTCCCATTTCTTCCCTATTAATCATTCAATACACCAGGGATCCAACTCAATTCTTGTTCTTACTTCGGAAAGGGCTCTTGTATCCAGCTAATGAGTTAAGTAATTGTGCACTTAAATATCGACGTAGATCCGAGATAAGTACAACCCCTTAATTTAAGCAATTTGAGTTCAAATGACTAGGAAGGCATAGAGTTTGACCTTAACTTGCTAATTCAGAATCCCTGGGCCAGCTAACTGAATATAGATGATCTATGGCTATTATTTATGCATAAATCTTTCAACAGATATGAGGATTCGTGAGCACCATGATGAGAAAGTTACCTCTCTTATCGCCTCAGCCAACACAGTACTGAAGCTATGAGAACAAGTTTTGGCCATCATGCTATCGGGAGCGCACAAGACTAGCAAGCACGGTAATAATGTCTCCAAAGTCAATTAAAAAGTGCCTTCCAGTAATCATTCTGAGCGGAGGAAGAATATCATAGAATCCCCCTGGTGAGAAACCAGAGTAGACACTCCATTTGTCAACCAGACTTAAACAATGCGGCTGTCCCTCACTGAGTGATAATCGATAGCCAGCGAGCACTTACCTCAAAATGGGATCGCCAACCGATGTTCCAGGTGGTGAGAAACTCAAATTCTGCTGGAGCCCATGTTATCTAATTGTGGCTGACCATTCCGCTATTTCATTGCGACGCGTTGCGTATCAAAATCGTGACACCACTGACTTCGCAAACGAGCACTCTAATCGTTCCATTACGTAAATAAATATAACCCCAACTGAAGCTCCCTGAGTTAAATAAAAGACTAACACTCAAAACGTAAGGCGCATGGTAGGTAATAAAGGAAAGAAGTACTCAGATTAGGTCAGGACATTTCTGCTTTAAAAAATAGTTAACTATAAAATATACAAGGAAATTTCGAAATCAGACTAGGCGCACTATACACGAGAAGCAATTAGAAATTGGTTCTACCAGATTTTTACAAAGTGAGGAGCCACTCATAGACCATAGTAATGATGCCCCAAGAGAGAAGGGAACGAGCAACATTTGCTGGAAGTCCACTGTAAAGACGTCTAATCTTCACGTGTTGTCTTTCGCTAAGTAAAGTCTGCACCGAAGACCCGAGACTAGTAAATTTCGTTCCTACAACGGATTGCATCTGACATTTAACGACATTTAGAGGGAAATTAATTGCCCCGATTGTTGAACCTAGAAAACCACCAATCAAAAAGTCCGTCAAATGCCGTTGGCCTGAAGGCAGATCCTGGTAATTGCTTACCTCCATAAGTCTATCCTTCCCAATGAAATACAAAATATTACCAATACAGTTTCGGAGAAATATGGGAGTATAGCCTCGATAAAGTTCGCGAATTCCATGAGATTTTAGAAGACTATATAACGCACGAGAGGTATTTTTATACAACAATGAGTTATTTGAAGACTGCAGAAGGGTTTGAACTCTCTCGAATGGTGTTAAGGCTGCTTCAAGAGACCCGGCCATTGTTGCAGAAATTATGGTTTTTAGGTAAGGCGGCAGTTTCATTGTTGTTTGATTTCTGTTGAGAAAACGTTGGGACTGACTTTGAAAGCCGAACATCACAGATGCAGAAGTGGATCGTTGAAGGAGAGGAGGAAGAACGCCTCGAAAGAGATGAGTAAGACCTTCCAATCGTAACCTTGCAAATGCTACTGAAAAACGAACACCGTCAAGTTGCTGAAAGAACACAGCTTTGTGAAGGGGAAAGACAATAATTAAATTCGCCATTGAAGCGGCTGCACCACATACATACTCCTTAGGAACATGAAAAGCGGTTTTCCCATTTTCAATAAGCTTTGGATTCCCCAAATCAGATCGCATTTTGGTCTTATGCGACTGATAGCCGGGGACAATCAAGCAGACTAGAGAGATCTGCAACGAGCCTGATTATGAACATAAAGCACAAAACGAGTTAAAATATGGTATTTATAAAAAGTGCTTTTGAAGCTGATGATTACTGTATAAATTACATTGATTTAAAGAATATTAAATTTTTAAATACATTTAATATTTATTGCCATTATTGCTCTTCAAAAACACACCTCACTCTAACCAATTGAAAGCATGTTTACTTTTAAGTTAGAAGAAAAGTCCTTAAATCTCTGCATATGCAATCAAATAGGTTCTCGCAATCAGTCTTGAAATTTTTTAGTTTAACTTTGCAGTAAACTCTTTACCACTCGCTGGATATACCGATATTAACGATACAAAGATTGTGTGCAAGTTAATTTAACTCCTAAATTGCAAGTCACTTCAACAGATATTTACAAGGGTTTTAAGCAAATCTTCAATTAGTGAGTGAGCAAAGAGAACTGTATCAACTGAATCTGTATTACAATAGCCAAACAGATCCGTAGAATGCCTCCTATTATATTAAAGGAATATCTATCAGATTGTTGGTTACTCCTAGTAAGGTATTTCACTTTTCTTAAGTAATTTTGATTAATGACACCACCCAGGAAATCGTTTTCTAAGCCTTCTCTGGAGTAGATAGTGAAAACAAATCAAACAGTATGTTTGCCCATTGCGCTCAACCTCGGCACTCCTGATCTTAATCATCCTTGTAAGCAAGACACAGGTTAAATGAATGCCAGTTGCCAACATTTAAAACATTCACATTTCATATGACTATCATACTTATAATAAAATTTCAAAGCAATTTATTCTGTTCGACGATTCGCGCAACAATGTACAAACTTGATTAGCATAGGCTATTTCGAGCAAATATCTATTAGGCCTGTAAGACCAGATGACGCTCGCCGCGGTTTGCAAGGAAGAGCTAAAGAAGTTTGAGTGCGCTTGTCAAAACAATTCCATTAATTTCGAGACTATACAGCATGCACTTGATTCTCTTTTTCTTGTGAAATCCGAATTACCAAATGAATTACAGTTTCTCGAGCTCTTAGATGCATTTGCTGACCATTTTGCAACATCGTGCGATGAAAACGTTCGCCGAATGGCCTTCCACTTGCTATTTCCCTGCGGATTTAATGTCAATCCAGTTAGAGAACGTTTCTTGATTGGATTAACGGAATTGGCCATATGCGTTGGCTTGGCTCCACTATTAGATTTAATTGCTATTTGGTTAAAGGTAACAAAAAGCTAAGTTCTTTTATACTCTTCAAAAATTAGGGGCAGATATTAATTATTTGCCAGTCCATTTCTTCTGCCAAAGACAATGTTCTTTCTACTGAAAGGCTATTTGAAGCCACACGTCCTGTATCGAATTTTATTAGAAAAATCTTTGAGAGCCTTCTTACCGTTAAAGGAATGCAGGAGGTTTGTAGGAATCTTCGTGAAAGCGGAAATTTTTCTGATGTCAGTGTGTTTGAAAAACCTTTTATCAATCTTCTTCGTCTTTCTCCTCCCCTTGTTTCAGCGTTAGTCTCTGGTGCTACACTAGTTTATTCTGCACCGTTTCTTCAGGGTACGATGAATTTTTAATTTTCTTACCTGCTAGATGAAGTTGAATTTTACCCACCACCAATGGTACTGGAAATTATAATAATTTGGTTAAAATGGAACCATTTTCAGTCAGTTCGTCAGGATTGGTCATCATTTGACTGGAAGGCTTATTTCACCGTAAATCCACCCAGATTTCTCGATAAACCCAAGGTCAAGGGTCAGGATTGGCCACTTCTACTATCTGAAGCATGGCATCCTGTTCGTGGACTTGCATGGCTCACGATTCTTTCCTCAAATTGCAAGGGTCTGAGTGAATCCGTTGCATCCCTTATCTCCGAAATTCACTGTATCATACTTGAAAATTTGGCAGTGCCTTTGAATAGAGCCAAATTAATTCGAGGTTCGAGTGGAATTGTTTCTGATTTACATCCCATTATGTGGAGGCTGAAATTCCCCAGTGAAATCGAGACACTATTGAAGCGCTATGGAACTGTGAAATTCAAATTATCAGACTTAGGCCTTATTAGAATTTGTGAATTGATTTCCATTAGTTGGAAAAGTGAGCGTTTATTAGAATGCACTTCCGGTAAGCCTCTATTTCTAGTTTCATCATCTTTTCCCAAAGAATTACTTTTCAGATTCGTTATTTTACTTTTAGATCGCATTTCAAAGGCTCTTAAGCCATTTTCTTCAGAGAAAATTGTTCAAGTTACCCAACAAAGCCTTCGTATTTAAAAGTCATTGCTTATGTATACGGTTGTATCATGCAGTCCAGCGTTCAATGTCTGCCAGGAATGAGCTGCTAAAATATGTATAAGTTGCACTTGACGCTCATCGGGATAGGGTTTTAACATTTTCGGCTATTGTAAATTTGGATTTCGCTCCTATTTGTGCCTACGGTAATTGTACATATAATAATGAACAAAATCCTAATGAATCTACCCTGGGTTATGTTATACAGGAGCGCTATTTATGCCCATGGAAGGATGATTCGTTTTATCGACCTATCCAGATTCCTTGGATGTAAAAGCAAGTTGAAACTGCTCGTGACGAACAGTAAAATGATTTTTTTCGACTCATCTTTTATTATCAAAGACGTTATCGGGAATATTTAGCAACAAAAGGACGATAATCACGAAGATACTTGCACCCGATTGCTTAAGATGAGATCTATTCTTGCTGGCAACTAGTTCTGTTAGCTACCAAGTGATATCAATTAGAAAAACTGGTTACTTACAACTTAGCCTAGATACGCACAGGATTCCTGAGCGCAAACCAATAAAACGTTACTAGATCTTACTACTATTCTCTGGTGATATGCTCAGTCGTCTATGAAACATCACCAAGTCTCCTATGAGACCCTCTTGTTCGTGGGGTCGCAAAGCACAGGTGCTGTTGAGACAGTCATACAACAGCAGTAAAAAATTAACAAAATGTGACTAGCATAGAATACACGTATGTTAAGCACATCTACCACGTTCTAAGTCCTACTTGTATATCATATAATCGACATGATGCACGCAAGATTCTTTAGTAATCGTAATTTTCCCAAGTTTACTAGAGAAAGTATAAACGACACGGTACTTTGGTAACGGGAGGATTCATTGGAGCCGATGGGATGAGAAACTCACATTCCACAACCTCTCTTACAAGCCAGCACTAAATAGTTAGGCCAACCATTCACAACTCGAGATGCTACTATGAACTATGGCTGCATGGCCTCTGACTTTGCCGACGTTAGCATACACTAAACAGAAGGAATAATAGTAATCCTTTCCTAGCTGTCAACTGGGAAACGAACATGATGTAAATCCAAACACACTCGTAAAATACAGCTGAAAGGAGGCATACATTAAATTCCTAACAGAAAACACATCACGAAGAAGTGGAAAATGAAACTTAAGTAATGAAAAAAATAAAGCATTGAAGTACCAGTACTCGATTACCAAAACAACAATAAAATATACGATCTCAGGCTCGATATATATAATTAACTATTAATAACGAGTGGAGTCTACAGATAATTACAAAGCACTAAGCATGCTTTCATAAGCTTCGACCATGATTTGGGCTTCAACTTTCTTTTCCTCATCAGAAGTGGATGAAAGCTGGGATTGGGCTTTAGCTAAATTATCCCGAACAAGTTGGGAGTCAATGCTTTCCAGAGGAAAACATTCTTCTACTAGGACTTGAACACTGGAGTCAGAATTCACCGTGACTATACCACTGCTTACTAAAAATAATAAAAAATACGCAATAAGAAAATATATTAAGATTTACAATAATAGTAAATTAAACTCACCAAAGAACTTCTTTAGAGATCCACTTTCCTCATAAACTGTAACTACACCTGGACGGAGAGTTGAAATAGTGGGGACGTGTTCAGGAAGAATACCGAAAGCACTGGTGCTACCGGGAACATCTACTTGCTTAACATTAGCTGCATTGTAAAATACAGACCGAGGGCAAGCAAAGGTAAGATTGAGATCTGCACAACGATTTTGAGAAGTGGATATGCCTCTAACGATGAATGCGCGACCCAAACGTGGAATGAAACGAAAGAGATTCTAATAATTTTGATATTAATAATCAACAAAATAACAAACCATCTTGCAGGTACACCCAAATTTGGCGCTTCTCCTTTGATATATTAAAAGACATTAAATTTCCATTTTCTAATCCATAGTTAAAATTTCTATTAACATTCCACATTAAATACACCTATTTTTAGTAAAGCATGTGTTTTAGTTATATTTTAATAACTTTATTATTTATTAATTTTATATATTATCAAAACAGTCTCAACTACTATTTATGAGAGCATCTCTTCAGACACAATTCATATTTCTGACCTTACGTCAGACATTATTAATGGATCTTAAGTTCGAGGCAAATATTGTGCATTTTATTTATTATGGAGTCCCTTTCATAAATTATGAAACTATTTGAACTGAGCTTATCAACGAATACGAAAAATCTTTGCTTACCTCTAATAATAAACCTTATATGATCTCTGCCCCTTTATCATTTTTAACTACACTTTCCGCAAAAGTTGAAATAGAGATGGAGAGAAATCTCTACTCATATCCTTACAGGATTTAATGACGTCATCTCAATAGATTAATAGAATTCGAAAAAATAAACGCAGCTAAATATATTTATACTTTTAATCAAGATTTTGTATAACTTTGGATGTGAACATGCTAACCAATAGGCTATCACTTGACGTATTCTTGGAATATTGTGTTTGCCTGGAAGTTAGATTGGTAAGAATACTGGAAGACAGATTGCGCTTTTCAAACACTACAGAGTAAAAAAGCTAGTAAGTAGATTGAAATAGGCTATTATTGCCAATAAAATAGTTTACATCATGATGTTCTACTATCATTTGCAAAAGAATATCATTGGGTTTTATTTAATAGGCAATCTACTATTATTTATAAAGTAGGAAGTATATGAATGGTTATCATACAATATAAAGTAAAATCGAAAGAAGTCATCCGTGAACCAAACCGGAAAAATAGAAAGGAATTAATAGTTTGTATAAGATATCCGAAAGTTCTTACATGTGAGCACAAGCTGCTCAATTCTTTGGAAAAGCAGATCGACACATTTACGCTACGTCATCCTTTCATTTAAGCGTCCAATAGGTTATAAGCATGTAAATATTGAGCCTTCCTAATTCCTATATATATATCTCTCTCCTCCTTTTAGTTAATATTAAGCGATTCAGTTGATCATTCGATTTATTGAATAAATGTTTCGGATGTAATGTATGTATTGACAGACGTGACCAGCACAAAAGTGCGTTCAGTGTGAGAATTATTTATTTAACTCTTTTCTCTTTTGACTAAATACTTCGTCCTACTTATGTTAATTGTGCACAGTTTGACGTTTAATAAAACACACGATAAAAATTGGAGGATTTTCTTGAAGAATTCCATTAGAAAACGATGAAATCCAGAGGGGTCTTATCGTATTAGTTAGTTTCCTTGATAATGCAAGGGGCATCTGAGGAGGCTGACGGTTCACGTATATAAGTCAATTTCTCAATAAGCTTAGAGCTACACGAACTCTAATTTACTTAATACACAGCGGATAAATCCTGAAATCGTGACATACGTACATTCGATTATAAAGTAAAAATAAACAATAGGGTACAATCGGAATCCAAAGGTCAAGTTTCGTAAAATTCCTTTGATTCATGAACTCTCAAAACTCCTCCTTCCTTTTACTTACATTATACTGCTGTGCTATTATTTTCGTATAGATGCTATGCCTTGAGTTCTAAATGAACAAAAAATAGAAGGCAGCACAAACTTCTAGAAGCGGTTCACTATCAAAATACGCTTGATTGGCGGCTAAAATTAGCTAAACTACACTTGAGGGTCAAGACAATTTGGATTGGCAATTTACGGTTATACGAGAGTTGCAAACAATTGCTACCAAGCACACGATGTTTGAACACTTTCTCGCAGTGGTAGTTCACATCTATTAGAAAACCAGGTGTATTATTTTATTACAACTTCTTCTTGTCTTTTAATTATCTAAACAATTTAATTAGTGCGCTGAATTAGTAAAAAGACAAAGCAAATTGTCCTAATTACACATTACTGTTAACGTCCTTAATCGTAATTTGAAAAAATGTGAATTAGCCAATAGTGGGTGTACAGCCGCTGGGAATTAAAGGTCGTTGGACAGGTGGACAGTTATGTGGTCTTATTTACCTGGCTTTGGTTTAATAATTTGCTAATTGCCTCTGTAGTTGATTTAACCTTAATATGTAGCACACAATACTCGGCAATATAAACAACTAGCATTCGAGAAATCCGTAAAAAACAAAATAGTGGGGTTAGGGTGGGGGGAGGGGGAGGGGAGTGTGGGAGGGGACTAGTGAAAGACATGCTAATACAAATTTTCTGCTTTACCAATAACAAATCCAGAAAGGAAACATGGATTGATAATTGCCTTCGTTATTATTATTGCCTTCATAGTGGTCAACGTGAATGTCTATTAGGCTGGCTCTCACAAAGATTCTTACTTAATACGGCGGAACCAAAGATGTGGAAAATTAGCTGAATGGTTAATTTCGAATACGGAAATGGTTGATATTATTGAGAATCACTCATCGGAGGTGTTCCGAGGTACCAGATACAACTAAAAACAAATGTTGTTAACTGTTAGTTTATTGGGGTTGGAAAGGTTTACGCGATCGAAACCAAACAACGTGATTGATTCCCAATGTTACGAGTGTTGGAAAGTGAAGAGTTCACAAGAATTGATGCATTTAACGTGTGTTTACAACAACAGCGTAAAAATGAGAGCTCTAAATAGGCGATTTTAATTTTCTTAACTATCCTAAAACTAGTGATGACTGTTAGCGAAGGGAAAAAGGGATTAATAGAGATAATGGTAGTAGGAAAAAATGGTAAACCAATAATTAAATGAAACGCGATTTGATTTTAAAGTTAGGAACGTGATTAAGCCATTTTAAAGAATCGTCTGTCACGCAAGCTCAGTGATTTTTGGTGAATGCGAATATTCCAGATTTGAAATCTCAGAATAAAAGGTAAGAAGAGAATTATCACAAAGCCGTTGATTTGGCAAGCATTTAAAATTAGTCGCAATAAATTAATAAGCACAGAATGCAAATACTGTTACATTCAAGCTTCAATTGTCGGATTCCAACGACACTATGGCTTGATCTCACTAGTCGTCAAGTGCATCCTATTCTTCTATCTAAACAGTATAATTGGTAGAATATATAGTACGACGTGATGTCTAAGTCCACTTTGTCATGTTATCTAGTTCTCAAAGCGCTAAAATACTGGATAAACATTTAACAAATTTTCCTGGAGAATTTAATGGTAAGTATGGAAGAGTATTTGAAATTCTGGCACATGTTTACGATTTTGTTTGAAGGAGGTAAGGTAAAAATTTAGATAAAAAATTAATTGTATAGCACGTCAATATTCACTTACTTAATTATTTTATCGGCGCATTTTAACTTAAGCCTCCATTAGCACTTTATTTTGAAGCCTATTAAGAGAGAGAAAAATGGCTATTAATAGGTAGATTATTATTTGGCTTTAAGGAAGATGTTATGGAAAGCTTTGGTTGGCGAGACTTTGACAGAGTTAGTCTCTCCTATGTTGGATTATTTTTTTACACAATATCTTTTTACCTACTTCATTAATGCAATTATTTAATATTATTATTGCAGTAATTCCTATTGAAGATTATTGTTCACAAAGAGATCACAAAGATTAAGTTGAAAACGAGATTTCGATTTTGATTTTACAACGACTATGATCTATTTTACTTAGAGGATATTTCAGCTAAATCTAGCAATGAATCAGCACAACTGTCCTATGATAATAAACCAGAGCTGGGTTTCTATTCCCACCCGATTTCCGACAAAACAATTGTTAAGTTCCATTTTCAGTAAAAATATGCGCTTATTGGACAGAGTACGAGGTAGTCCAATTTTCACGACCAAATTAGATCCTTACAGACTTTCTCTTCTGCTACTAGTCATAAATACCCGAAGACAATTTATCTCATTTTCTTGGCTTGTCACTTGTTACACAACCCTCTCTGCCCCCTGACTTAGAAACTTCTTACTCCAACCCCCACAACCTTCCCCCTTTCTCACTGCATGAGACTATGACCCCCCCCCCTTCCGTGCCAACTCTTTTGTTGTTATGGGTTACTGGCAGCCTCATTCTGCTCTGCCCCTTCTTCCTAAACCCTCTTTTTAACTACTAGCCTTATGGGTGACAAATTGTAAAGCCTCTTAAAAACATGAACTTAGGCTACAATCTCCTTGTGTCCACTTTGTATTGTGCTTAAGCGTGAAGGGGACAAAAACTACTCTGGAGAGAAGGAGAAAGAGTAAGCGGTCGGTTCTCTGAACAACGATATTTCTACCCTGAAAGATACTTAAGTTCCACTGAAAATCACTGTCACCCTCAAATATGAACATCTAATTAGACGCTCACTTTGAGCACCAAGCAGACATTTCGTTAAAGGCGAAAAAATATTATCAAGGCATCATCGTGAAACTTATTAGTTTGAATTTGTAGAACTCTGTTTCAAAAAATTCATAATGTGTAATAAATATTTGTACTTATTTAACTATCAAGATAAGCAGAAAATATCATAAAATATCCTTGAACATGTAGTTACCATGACAATTTTTAGAGTTTAATATAGAACTATTATCATAAAATTAAGTAGCAGTGGCTAAATTTTAACTCTCCACTTCTAATATTAGAAAATAATTTCACGGGATATACTATTTTCAGAAATAGCTTAAGTGAATATTCGAATAAATAGTTTTAAGTAAATGATGTTCAGTCATAGTTTAATGTAAAAAATTCAAACTATTTTAATAACCTTACATTCTCGACACTAGATTGGGTTAACTCATTCCATTTCATTATCCAATGTCGCCTTCATTTTAAATAAGCTGAAATTGAAAAAAATGGAGCATGAAACAAAGAAGAAGGAAAAAATGCAAAATTTTGCAATATTTCCGGAATTCGCTTAATCATGGCCTGAAGTAATCCTAAAGTGAAATTGCCATCTTCGAATGTCTAAAGCTAACGTAGTAAAAATTGCTACATCATTTGATTTTTTACTTTGTTTTCAATTTTTACTTAATGGGCCGTTTAAGTTCACCAAATTGAACTTAGTAGCTCGTCAGTTGGAGTACCGAGCGAATTCTTGCCCGCAATATCCTTTTCTAATCGACTAGCTGCGCCCTAGCAGTTAGTTAAAATCTTTCTAGTGGCTCAGAGGACAGAATAATCGCGTATACTAAAAATACCTTACATGGATTAATATAACAGATATAGTTAAACATCCTAATTTAGTAATATAATCGTTTAACTGATTACGCAGGTTAAACAAAAGGGTATTAACAGTGCTGGTGCATATCTAAAGCCCTAAAATGCAAATCGGATCATTAACAACTAAAGTTGGGAGATTTTACAATTAATTACGACGTTGACTATTAAAATTTTAATAATGGTGTTTCAATTTTCCAATATTTTCTGCAAAATTCTTACAGCGGACAATTTGAATAATTGTAGAGTTCGAGATGTAATTTGTTTTTCTCAACGAAGTTAATTTGCCTATAACAGCTGTTATTTCCATGTCTATAATTTCTTAAAAAATGATTTTGGTCCAAAGCGCACACTTATGTTTAAATGATATGTAAAACACATCGGTTGTTTTACAGATAAATGAAATTCGGTGGGTGCATGCAGTCGATTAAAATTACTTTTCAATTTATTGTGATTTCATTCACAATTGGGCTACTTATATCATTTGGTGATTGAAGTGCATCAATATTTTCTCACTTTCCGTGTGCTCATTATTCACTATTACCTATAAAATTTAGATGAATTGATTAAAGGTAGACGCAGGTTAAGTCATAAATTTTTAAATCATCAAGATATAGTTATAGTTGAAAGTTTGTTTCATTTATATCAATCTGCAGTTATGATTTTGAGTTTAAGTATAAGAAAGATATAATTAACGATATCCATGTCTTCGGACATTGTGATATTCTGCTCTAAACTGCCATTTCCATCTGGAAGTTCATACTCCTGATGATATTTTGTGTATACTTGATGGTATACAAAAATAAGTATTCCAACATACACAAACATAAGCAGATATGACAAATCAATGATGATTGATTCTTAATGCATGAGCTGGCCATTAAGTCACATATTTCATGAAAAAATGGTGATCGACTAAGGTATTTAGGAAAAAAATCGATTAGTGAATGTGATAAGTAATCGATGATAAGCACACCAACATTTCTACCTTTGCTTATTTCATTCAGAATGAGTGTTTTTTAAACTGTAAGAAATTTGAACCTTTGATTGGAATACTTCATTTGTGCTAAGACACGTTTCATATTACTAATTTTATAACTCACAGAAATGCAGAGAAAATTTATAATCTTTTTTCTGTAAGAAAGATAGATAGGGTTCACTGAGGGATAAGGCAGACAATCAGGAAAGAGATGACATACGTGTATGCCTAGTCAAAAGTCCTTAATGAAAAAATTTAAATGAAAAAGTTCCATGTGAGAGGTAAACTGTAATTTCCTATCACAGAACAGGATGCATCGAATTAAAAAATAATTTCATCAATCGTTTTGATTTTGCCGATGTAGGCATTTCTCCAACCTCCCTTCCTCTAATGAAAGGAAAGTAAATTAAAGAGAACAAAGACAATAGCGATTTACTTTTACAATAAACCTATTCTCAAAGTGACCTTCAAAACTAAATTTATTTTGCCCGAGTGCGAGTTAGGAGAAGTCCATTGAGAATCCAGAAAATCAAGTGTCATGCTTAATTGATTATTTAAATGCTAAAATCTCTTATAAATTTGCACAATTCACAATAATGCAACCTGTTGTTTTAACAAATAGATATTCAGTGTTTTAATTTAACAATTGGCTTAAACGGGAGACTGATCACATTCTCCAATATCAATGATTTGATAGGATTGGCTGCATGATACTAGCGGTGATTTAATTAGTATAGCAGCAATGCACTTTTTATTAAAGAAACGTTTATGTTTAAAAAATTTAACACAAAATAATAAAGAATTATTCTCATAAGGATGTTAGTTAGCCTTTCACTGGTCTTGCAGCGGTAATGCGTTTGTCTATAAAAACAGAGATTGTGACCGTGTTACGATCAAATAGAGTAAATTTACCCATAAATGAAATTTTCTCTCTGTTCTATTCCTCACATATGACCATTGACTTCCCATTGTTGCACTCGCAGTGATCGCCCGACATGAACCTGAACATGACTTCGGTACTCCAACTATCAAACTGCCGAGGCACCATAAATAGACCCAGACTCCTTATTGCCGAACTCTTTATAATCACTTATCGAGAAAATAGAGCCAACTTTGATCATGACGTTGAGCCATAAATTAAATATTTAAATAAACCCTTTTATAAATACCGAATTTAGTTGCTACTTGGATATCCGCAGGTAAACATCACTCCTCTCCGTATCGTGGTTTCTGTCTTCTACTAATAAACTCATCTAAATGTTGCCTGGTTCCTCTTTCCTACTTCCATAGCATAGGTAGAAGGTACTGGTTCTAAGATAGCTTGGGAGGAAACGAGATACTTTTGACACTGTATCCACTAGAAAGAATTCCGTGATCAAACTAATCATAAGAGAAATGGCAGGATGCAAGAGACTTCAGTACTTCACCCTTCTGTCAATCGGAAACCTTTGGTGGAACCTCCTTTCAATTAATCAAGGGAACATTATTCATTGTTTTTAGTAATCAACGAACAGTCTCTATCTAATTACTGTTTATACCGAAATACTCATTGAAAAATAGTCTCCATCTTCAGATTCTTGGAACTTGCCACTTTGGAAAACCGAAATGGGTCTGAACTGGCCACTGATTTCCCTTATTTTGAAAAAGTTTTAAATGACAAAATTTTATTTAGCTTGTTACTGCGAACACGGGAAAGTGCAAATATTTTTACTTTATCAAGTAAAAAAATTATCACGAATGATGGGATACAGGCAATATTTATGAGACCTTTTAATGCTAATATAAACAAAAGCGTGAAGCAGCGGTATCCGCGTCCGCTTAATACAATTTTTTACAAATTATCAAATAGAAGAGACGTAAGCTGCAATTATTTAAATTCTTCCGAAAGGGGAGCAACTTTCCGAGGAGGTAAATTCGTAAACAAAAGTGGGTTAATTTAGAAAATAAAAGTTGTTGTAGATAAAATTTAGCTTGAAAATTTATATCGCTATCTACATTTCTCGACCCGACTATGCTTCACGATGGTGAATTGAAATACTAATTTTTTTCAATCCCAATAATCCACATGGCATCTAATGGCTCGTTCCGAGAAGATAGCTTTACATTGTCCGATTTTTTACATATTATACTTATTAATTGTTCTCTTTTTTTAACACTTCACCATTTCGTGGAGTGGAATTATTTACTTAGGAGCAATGATTATTGCACTTTTATTAATTAGTTATTCAACTAGGCACTCAGTTTTTAAGCCACATTTTAATAATAAGAAATGTCCCTATTCCTTTTAGAAGGAAAATTGAATTTCAATATCCTTTTCTTGAGTAGTTTTAATATTGATGGTTAAAGGAAATTTTCGATGGGTGATGAATTCGGTACATATAGACGATTGTAAGTGCGCTATCATATTAACATTAATAGTTTCTGCAATTATCAGTTTGAATACAACATTAAAGCTTGAGTAATCTGTAGAGAACTATACCCAAGAGTTAGACATCTCGACCCACAAGGTTGGAAGTTTTGCTTAATTTTTAAGAAGGGATGCGACTCTTATCCCTAATTGCTTCTAATTTCTGATATCTAAATGTAAGCATAACTTAAATGAAAGATAGATCGTTTTGACCCATTGAAGTTAACAATAATATTGGAAATGTCGATGCAATTTTTAACCGAAATGAAGCAAAATTGGTTGGAGGATTAGATTCAGTATAATTAGAATATTAAAGATCGTTCAATTCTAAAGGGTAAAATCTGGTTAGTTTTCCATGAATTTGACGTTGCTTTCAGTCAGTATTGTTTGAAGCAATTGTAACTAATTTTAGACCTTAAAATGCATCTAACACGACAGAAAAGCAATTAAGCATAGGTGAAGAGCCTTTGATCATGGACTTTCAAGTTATTATTATTTTAGTGGATCAAACACCTTCCCGATTATACCGATGATAAGAGAGAGCGAGAGAAAGAAGTACGACTTACTGTGCGTAGACTACGCGACCTAGTACTAAAGCATTACGGAATATTATTTGAAATCAAGCGGCAGCGATGAGTCAACTGAGGAGTCTGCCCCCGAAACAGAAAAAAAGTGAAGTAGTAAAATGAAGGTGAATTTTAATTATGACAATAAAAAATATGCATTGATGTAGTGGGGTATTTCGACCATATTGTGTGAAGTAATTAAATCAAGGTAAAAAAGATAACACATTAGAATCAAACTGAATTTGGGCATACGAGACTCC
This sequence comes from Hymenolepis microstoma, assembly GCA_000469805.3. Taxonomy (NCBI): domain Eukaryota; kingdom Metazoa; phylum Platyhelminthes; class Cestoda; order Cyclophyllidea; family Hymenolepididae; genus Hymenolepis; species Hymenolepis microstoma. The sequence goes on along the minus strand of LR215993.1, from coordinate 22,711,596 downwards.
TTTATTGATTTTTTTCAAACGAAAATTTTATTTCAAAAAAACTTTTTTAATTTAACAAAAGACTTTTATTGGGATGGTTAGGCAATCTCCATTGAATCAAGGAGCCTTTTTACATTCTAATGACAACATGACCCTCAAAACTACTCAAAGAAGTTTCATTTTTTAAAGATTCTTTAATTCATAAAATAATTTTTGTTAAATTAAATTCATTTACAGAATTTCAAGAAGTTGAAATGAAAAAAATTCAGCCAATAATGTTGGGAATAAAATATTTTAATTTTAATTTTTTACTTGAGCAAATGTTCAGCCTCGGATTGAAATTGTTTATGGCACCCAAAGTTAAATTAATTAGCATTATTAATTTATAATCAAATGTTGTCTGCTATAAACAAACCAAGCCTATTTCAAAGCCCTCTACATGAATTATTGAGCAAAATGAATAATAAGGAAAGTATTTTCAAATATTTACGAGGTCCATGTCAGCTGACATTTCTAATTATTGATCAAAAGCAAACATTTGATTTTTTTCCAGTTTCCTGCTAATTGTCCCAAAAGATTAACTTAAAAGAACAAAGATTAAGACACTGCCTCAGTTATTTTTCAAATGTTTGATTATTGATAAAATTTAGTTCAGGGATGGTTAGACAACGCATATTTTTATCAACTTGAAGTAGACGCATTAGTGTAAAGTTAATTTAAATCCAGGAAACTAAACAGAAGCCCATTTATTTCGACACAATTCAGACCTTTATACGCTTTCAGGCCATTTTAAATTTAATTTACCAAAAAAGCATTATAAAATGCTATGCAGAACACAGGAAATAAATATAAATATAGTCTATAACAAAACATCATTAAATGACCAAGCTACAAATGCTTTATTTTACTGCGTCCGGCTGGCGATTTTACTTTGTGTTTATTATTTTGCGATAAGGCTAAATCTTAAAGCTTCAACAAAACCGTTTCTAAAGCTTAATTAACTATTCACGCGTTTAAGTATAAGGTGCAATTGACCCTTAGCATACTAAATTGCCGAATTTAATTAACCCTTAGTAACACAGAGCTGTATTAACATCATTTTTCTTCAGAATAAAATAGTCGAGTTTTACATAACTCATTCCCAAGTTAATTTTCCATCAAACCATACTAATTTCCATTCTAATCTTTCGTTGAAAACTGATTTAAACAATGAAAAATCTCCAATGGATGACCTTTCAAATGATTGGACTGGTCACCTGAGTATAAGAAAGGTACAATTTTTTAATTGCCAAATAATTATAAGGTGTTTCTGTAGAAAAAAAGTGACAATTGGGGAAGATAGTTGTAACTGTACCATGGCGGCTTGATCAAACTTATTCTTGACTTGCTGGTCATTTAGCCTTCGGTACAGAGATTCCAAGTGTATTCATTGAAAATGCCAAAATTAAGAAAATCTACAGTTTAAGTATTGTTTGTAATCAACTGTTTTCATGATATGAGTGAAGGATTTTAGCTCTATTAATCATATTTTAATGCCCTACACACATTGACACTACGGCGAAGACAGGAACCCAGAATCGCCCTCCTCCTGCCCCCATCAAGCTTAGTAATCGCCTTGACTTTGCCCATACATTACCAGCTAGATACAAACAGCTCTTTAGCTCTATTCCAGTTATTAAATAACTCCATCTCCGTACACTTTATTGTAATTTTCTCCTCAAATCTGACTCCGACATTCCTTCTTTCCACTTCAACTTCAGTCGATTAAATCCAAAGGGCATATTTTTTAACATCCTCTCTTACTACTGCTTTTTGCAGGCTAGTCCCACTCTGTTTCACTTTAGTAATCCCCATTAAAGTGCTTTCGTTAATGTCTTGTGCATTCTTTCCTATTTTTTGTGAATTTATATTCAGTGAGTCTCGTGTTTAGCTTCCTTCAAGTTAAAAGAAAAGACGCTGAAATTCCCAATTTGAAATATTAGGCCATGATACTTTAACTACCTTGTCCTAAATACCAAACAGTCTATCTGAAGAATTAAGGTTAAGAGGACTCCTTTTACTTGTCTTACACCAGATCAACTCTTTTTATGAATCGACTGCTCTTGCCATCTCCAGATGCCCTCACTGAATGGAATGATACATTTTATTAAGTAATATCAGATTCAAGCACCATCAATTATTATTCATATTATATAAGCAGTTCGGAGATTCATTGAGATCGTCGAAATTTAAAGATCTGTGAAGAACACGAACTTTAATGAATACTGGTTTACAATTTACTATTTAAACTTCCCCCTACCCCATGCTACCTGTAAATTTAGTTCCTGTTAGAGATTGATTATCGAGGTGATTGAGGGAATAGTCGCAATAGATATCAACTTTACTGAACGAAAGCATATAGTCAATTTTATTATCATTCTAATTTGTATGATGTCAAACGAATAAGAAAATCTTAAACTACACAAATTTAGGTGTTTGGGGTTGGCGACACTCTTGCCTTCCTAGTTTCAGACATAGAATATATATCTTGCTGCCTTGCCAGTGGAAATAAAACACCAACACTGGTGATGCAATGGCCAACAAGTAAGTTTGAGGAGTCAAAGGCCATCGTATCAAGGTTCACTGGTGCATACACAGTGACAATGATGGCCGATCGCATGAATTAATTCTTTCTTTCTAAAATCGGATGACAACTATATTCAACCTCTATCCAGGTCAAAGTTTGTGAACACTATCCATAATGTGCTTGGGAACATTACCAAGCAGAAAGATTCTTCGATGTGTACTCTCTATGCGTCGATATTAAAGTAACCATCACGAGGTCTTCTGAGGGTTTACGGAAATTGTGTTAAGGCACCATTCGATACGGTATGAATGTGAACCGAAAGGGGTAATACTAATTTACGTGAAAAAATGACCAATGAGTAAAATAATTCGGAGATTAAGCAGGCTGAGAAAGTGCAGGAGGGACAGCATCTCTAATAAAAATTACGACTTCCGTGGTGCAACTGTGAGGAGGAGGAGGGGGGAGAAACGAAGAGGCAATAATTTGTAGACAGAGGAAGTATTTGTTTTGAAAAATAATCTAGCTAATGCATTGGGTGGTAAAAAACTCAGCCGCTTTCTTATCAGCAAATGTTATCCATCCGAGCTCATCCCTTGACTCGAATTCATATCTGCCGAGGAAAGTGGTGCGATTGGAGATTTTTTGTTGATACTAGGAAAACGTCTTGAAATGCTCAAAGTAAGACATGAAATACAACTCTCAAAGGAAGTTAGCTGTAAACTATCGGTGTGTGAGGTCGCTTTTTTATTCCAAATGCAAAGTTTCAATCACTCTTTTTTGGAAAAAAAGGAATGTGCTTGTTTTAATGTATAAATTCTGAATAAACAGATCAAAATGCAGATGCAAAAATTTTTACCTGTTCATGCAACATTCAATCCAATTGATCGTAGTATTTATCGCCAATGAGTAATGTAATGAGACGTATAGATTTTAATAAATTCATTTATTGCCATGGCATGGGGAGGCGGTTTGTCATTTTTCCGACTGTACACTAGGAGCGGTCGAGCCATCTGGCGAAGAAAAATTAGCATATTATGTGAAATACATTTTATTAACCCTTTAATACCCTTAGAACAGTTCGGTCCCCATTCAAAATAGGCTCCATTGGTACTAGACTTGTAACAGAAGGCGCTATTGTCGTTTGAACCATGTTAAATACGACTATAGTCATCGTATGATACCACCAAAACTCACCCCGTCGAGATCAGTCTGTTGTGAGACACATGTGAGTGCGATTGGGTTCATTTTTTAAAAAATAATTCGGGTGTTAAAGGATTAAATGCCTCCTTTGTGAAAAATATATTCATTACCCACTTTGCTCAAGTCCTCCCTCCCTATGAGTTGTTATACTGCGTTTTCGAATTTATGACAACATTCAATATTGCTTAGTTGATGCCTCAATAAAGGAGACTTAGTCTTTTAGTCAAATAAATAATATCTTTTTGTTTTTTAAACCGATTGGGACTTGAAAGAAAGTACTCAAGCGTCATGGATGAAGCCAATAAAGGCAGGTTTTGCCATGAATGAAATGCATAACGAATTCTGTTTCCACGCATCAAAGGAACTCGTAGAAACGTGTTTTCGTGCAATGCTTATACAACATTACAGAAATAAGACATCTTGACCACATCAAATGCCAGATTTTTGAAGTATTTTAGTCTATAAAATGCAGCTCTTCTATAATTATTATTGCACAAGACAGTGAAATGCTAGTTTTGATCCTAGAATACCTATGAAGACTGAAAATGGCAGTAATTACTTGTTTGGAATGGAAAAGAGGTCAAATATTCAGTCGTATTTTAATCTAATTCTGGTGAAAACGAGCTGCCTACTTCCAGGAAGGGGGATATATCCACTCAGCAAGTTTCCAATGTTTCGGAGCTCGAGTTTCATGGTTTGAACACTAAATATCTGGGTGAATCTGTATTCCAGATACCCGACGCCTATATACAAATTAGCTTAACTGAGCGTTTGGTCATATAATGTATAATTTAAAGCCATGTGGTGTAGATGAAATTAGGGAAGAGGTTTGGAATGTAGAGTTGCTAAAATTATTGACTTATTTCCATTTAAACAAGATATTCATTTGAATTTAACAAACTGGTCATATTTGTGTCGAAGAAAAAGAAACCGCCACTTTTTTCCTCTTCAGAGATCGGTCGTCTCGTGCACTTTTACTTTCTCAGCCTTGTTCTAACTGCAGAAAAAGTCCATATTTTTATGTCTAAAGTGTCAGCTTGCGTAAACATTTTAGCTGAAATTATAATAAAAGGGTATTTCAAAATGCCAGTCCATTATCAATATTATATATGTTAATTTATCGTAGTTTACTGTTTCTCTTCAAATTTAGTGATTCATAGTTTTAAGCGAAATATCAGTGCAATGGTTTTGCAAGGTTCCACTTAAAATGCGGAAGGAACGCATAAATAAAGAGGAGATGGAGAGAGAGTTAGTAGATAAAGGAATGTTGAGTAGAATGTTGTAGGATAGTCCACTGACACGAACGAATTAAGCGCCCCGTCTCCCTCCACACATTTGACCCCAATATCTATCTAATTCAGACAACTGAAAGTAATTAAACTTTATGCAGCCCCGTTGTTTGGGAACTGACTCCAGTGCCTACATCTGAACTTTATTAACGGATAAGGAAAAGTGAGAACGCACAGCGGAATTCAGTTGATACTAAAATGGTAAAGAATCGTTTTGGAAAGCCGTGCACTAAAACAATTTTGAAGGCAGCTTTATCCATTTAGTTTTTTGAGTGATAAAAGAATTGAATCGAAGTAAATGGCAGATGCCAACATGGCTTGAACATCTTGCTTCGCAAGCGTTTAGTGATTTTGGCACATTTCTGCTCAGCCTTATGATATGCACAGCTTTTAGCGTGCTTTAATTCATCTGAATGTGGCCAAATGGAAAAACTGCTTCATCAAGACATGAAAGTCTTCATTAATGGGCAAATCGCATTTCTGACTTTGTCACCTAAAACCATTGGCAGATTTTTTCTCAAACGAAGAGTGTATAGTTTACAATTCCGGCATTTTAATAGCAAAATTTCCATTCTAAAACTTCGAGCTCACTTTCTTTGTAATACGTTTCATTGTGACGATCTTTGTCAAAAAAGGGTTGTGCGATAGACTTACCCCCACGTGGTGCACCCTGGGCAACGTATACTCATACGACAAAAAAAAGCCTATAAACCATGACCACACTGTATGTCATATTCGACCACTTCCACGCTACTCACCTTTTTCTCTACCTTTGTGTCTGCCTCTTTTACATCAGTGAATCACTCTTCTGTTCCCCCTCCCTCTTGACTTTCTGTGAATTTGATGTTCTTCCCCTCCCCTCTGTGCAGCCCGAAGTCAACTAAAGGGCTAATGATGACTATCATAAAGCCTGCCATTCGATACAAATAAATCTTTGTCAAAAAGGCATAACTAATATTGCACTTTTCAACTTTTTTAAACGATAAAAATATGAGAATAGATGAATAAAAAATTTGTTTGGAATATATCTCTAATTTTCGTTGATCATGAACCATCAAGTAGTATGACGATTATTTGTAAAAATTTCTTTTTAGATAACTGTCTTTAGAAAATCACACTGACTAAAGGGAATAAATTCTGTAAGCTTGCTAGAAAATGCGTATTTCTTGTGGTATGAATAAACCTTTCATTGCACTAAACCACTTCATAGGAAATATATTAAGGCCTTTGTCTTTCCTCGAGGGGGAAAGAGGTTTGGGGTCAATCCTGAATCAAAATTAAAACTGTCAGAGAGTGTGATAAGGTCAAGGGAAAGCGAAAATAAAAGCGTTTGCGCAGAGCATGTGACAATTAGGACAGAAAAGAATTTTCCGTTTACACCAGCTTCTCTTTATGCGGGTCACTCATATTGATCAAATTTGGTTGATAAAACACTCAAAACTTACTAATTTGACATTCTATGAGCCATCTAATGCTGTTATTAGACTCTGTTTTTGTTTCTTTATTTTACGTTTTAACTTAATAAATTCCGGGCCTTTTAATATTAACTTGTCCTTCCTTAAAGCATCCATGTGATCCAGAGCAAAAGCCCACGTTCACCCGAGACGAATGTAACCAGTCACCGCCAGCGTATTTGATGGACCGTTTTTGTATGTGGTTGATACATTAACCATTGGTGTAACATTTTGCCCACTGACTTTGACACAGGTTATCGAGAGATAAAATAGAGCCTATTTAAATGGCTGGCGTTTTAGTAGTAATTTTAACATTATCAAGGGTGTGCAATGACTAGAACTTCGCCAATGACACGTTAAATTGTTAAGTTAAAGAAGTATTTATGGAAAAAGTTCGAGAAGTGATGAAATACTTCTGCAATGATAATACTAACACGGCTCCTTGACTTTGGAGGTTCGTTGGTTTTCGTTCTAACCTGAACTTCATAAACAGAAATAAGCACTTTGAGTCCAATATTTAAGGTGGTGCTAACAATCATAGAATTTAAAGATTTTTAGTATCTGATCGTTGAAGTAAAACTTACAGACATTCATTATCGGATACACAGGATTCGTTAATTTCCAGGAATAAAACATATTTATAAGTAATTATACCGTTTAATAACCACGCGCTATGAGTTATGCAGGGGTGAATTGAATTTAAGGAATTTTGACACGCTGGACACCACTTACTTTCGTGGAGGAATTACACAGTGCCAACTAATAGAATAGTAATCCAAGAATTAACTAGTAAAAGGTATATTGAATTATAAATACGAATAATATTAATAAATCGATGTTGCTATTATATAAGAAGTATTCTAGATGGGACTCACACGGGAGTAATTTGCTTCAGTTATTAAGATGTGACACTTTTCATAAATGGAATGAGACTAGGTCATTGTGGTCAATTGGAATATGATTACTCACAGGATAAGTAAATAGGCAGTCATATAATGGGTAGAGTCACTCAATTGTATGGAAATCAACACATTCTCTTATGGAGAAATGTCGAAGATGTTAGGAATGATGTTTGTTGTAAAAGACGAAATGGATCTCCTCTTAACTCAATTTACTATATTATTGTGCTTTTCCAGATGATTTGTTCAAGAATGCTTTTGAAAGACTTTCATATATTCACAAATATACAAGAAATACATGATTAAATTAACCTATTTGGGAAGACTTTGAATTGCAATGCATATTTGGGGTGTGATTGTATTTACAACGTGGTAGGTTGGGCTGATGGTAAGCTGATAGTGCTAAATCACACGGTAACGGGTTTCAAAACAATATTTTCCGACATTAATTGCAGGGGTAAATAGAGCACTGTCGTAGTTCGCATGGTTAGGGAAACTCTGATGCAACAAATAGTTATGATAGAAATTTAAATAAAAGCTTAGCTTTAAAATCACTAAACCATGGTTCTTCTTAGAATCTTAAAATTCTTCTTAGAATCTTAAAATTTATGGGAGTTTGCAAACAGACATTTATTTGAATGTTTATCTATCCTTCTGATATTTCGAGGAAGAAATATATTCAATGTTGAGTGTGTTGGTTTAAAAAATGATATGAAGCGAGAGAAAAAGATCAGTATGTGTTTTCCTCAATCAGAGCCGAGAGAATGGTCAATAAAATTATCTAGTCGTCCAAATAACTTTCTCCTTCCTCTCTCATAGCATTTTTCAACACTGCATGGATTTTCATTTTGGAATTCTAGTAGATGCTTGAATGTGACGCCTATTTTAATTTTAAATACAATGTCAATCAATATTATCGGTTGACTGGCGATAAGATAGATACTATTTCAGTGACACGCGAAATTCAAATCAAATTATTCATACAATGCATTCATCCAGTCGGGAAATTCAGCCTACAATATTACTCATAACTAAGGACACTAAGAGTCGCTCGTAAATGCATCTGCAAACGCGGTATCGTCAGTGGAATATTTAAGCAAACAATCCTTTCACTCGATTGCATACATGTGTTAAGTCGTAATGCCATTTTGAATACGTAAGTAATGACTAAATAGCACACTATTAGGTGTGCAGAAGAAGTGGATAACTATGGGTCTATTTTGATGTCTGTTGGGATCTTTCAATCTTGTTTAGTCTGAGTTTCATTAGGCTTTCAGGCTGGGAGTGGACAGAGGGAGGAGAAAATTGAGGAATTCAAGTTGATTAGCAGAAGTTTGGAAGGAGAGGGAGCGCATCAAAATTTTCCTCTCTTTCGCATACATTCACAACTTTCAAAAGTTGGAGTGCTCTTTTCACCGTATGCATGATACGATTTCTTAATAAATATAATAAGCTCCAAAATCACATGACTTCAATTTAAAAAGGTATTCTTGTAAGGATTTAGAGTTGAGCAAGATTGCAAAGGAAAACTTTGACTGAATTTCATCTATTTGTCTAAGAAATTTGGTGAATCAGCGAATATACGATTTGTGCTAAGTAGACTTTGTGATAGTACTTTAAGAGAACGCAAAATTCACAATTAAGAGATAAGTTGGAGGATTATTCTGCTTTGTCATACTTTTGAAGAAAAAAATAAATTTTTGTGATTCGAAAAGCCACCATAATAAGATATTAGTTCAATAAACACAAGAATTAACCTTTAGGCAAATATTTTGTCACTTGAGTCCAAAGTTAAATGAAGTGAGACCTTTAGATAACTCCTGGATCCAACCTATATATCATTTATTGAATTTTCAGTTATCAAATTTCAGTTGCTTTCGGAAATTCAAAGAATTCTAATAAAATATCAATGTCATTTTTAATCACGTTTGCATATCTTTTGTGGTTGGTAAAAATAGTCCAGTTGAGTGGTAATCAATAGAAGGTTGTGTTTGACAAAATTGCACTTTGATCATTATTTCCTTGTAATCAAAATATCGTTCAGCCCTTGGATAGCGTATTTGCACTAAAGGAATGTCAAGTTACTATTGCAATTGAGGAAACTAGAAGTTTCTTTTTTAGACGTGGATTTGTGGTTTTGTGATCGTAGCTTTATTTATATTTTTGGGAATTATGATGCGAATATAAAGTAACTTTGATCGTTCAACTTGAACACCAACTTTGACTTCCAGTTACCGAATTTGAAAGCTCACTAAGGGGTTTAATTTTTTTATGGCTTCTCTTGGCAGCACCACCTGCTGTCCAAACCGGAGGATTGAGGTCTTCAGGTTCTCACATTGGGACGAGATAGACAAGCAATTATTCTATCTGCAAGACACTACTCAAAACTCGTAAACTGTATTATGATAGACTGATGAAGCTGAAAGTAAGGTCACAAGAATAACCAATCGAGAGCAATCCCAGTGCGTAGTTACTACTAACTTTTTACAACATACAAAATGAAAAGGTGTGCCAAAATGGTGATTGAGGAAACTATTCTGCAATTGATAAAAATTAGGCCAGAGATGCACTGAGACCAGATATAAATAAAAGAAACAAAGACAAAAATGGATTGAGTGGAAGGAGGGCTGTAGCCGTGTCGTAAATTGGAAAAATAGCTCATAATTATTTAAATTTCAAATTTAATCTAACTTAATCAATATGTTTTCGATTTGCAATCACAGGAGAAATTAAGTTGAAGGATGAGATGGAAAGGCTTTAAATCATTCAGTTCGAAAAGAGGTACTTCATGACAATTGATAACCATACTTCCTGAGGAAGAGAAAATAATTACAGTCAAGGCTGCATTATTTTATTTAAAAATGTCCCAATAAAATCGGAATAAATTGAATCATATGACAGAGGCATTTCGAAAATTTTGAATAATAATTTCAAGTTTATTTATTTTATTTCAAAATGACGCATCTAAAAAATAATACGTTTTAGATGGTTGGGAAGGGAATTATATATGTTCTCTTCTCTACTATATTAAGACCGTAAGGGCATGAAGATCACATTTCGTCTAATCAACGAGTACAATGGAAAAATCAGTAAGTAGTGAGATCAGTAATCAAGGTTAGCACAAAGGACAATAAACACTGGTGACTGTAGATGAACATTTGTTGCAACCCGTGACACAGAAAAGGAACCGTGCATTTCAGAAATTAGACTATCCTTTAAGTGAATATTGCACAACCCGAGTCCCCACGAGATCAAACGAAGTGGGACTTTTTGCTAACTTGACGTTGTTCCCAGTCTATTTTTGATCCTCCATCCTTTATAGCTGATTCAATTTTTCGTTATTCTATGTCAGCTACTCACCTGCAATTTAAAATTGCCCAATTTTGTTATCGTTATTGTGAAAATAGCAATGTTTGTGAAAGTATGACAAATAGATATCTCAAGCGTAAATGTTCCTCAACAATATTCTGACACTACGCAAATGATAAGGATAAGTTAGGATAAAGTAAGCATTGTAAGATACTATTAAGCTACACATAACCCTACACACAATCTAAATTCAGTTATTAAGTAATATGGACATAAGTATAGATATTCATGAATTGCGTCTGTTTAATTAAATATTAATTAAAATCGGGATGGATGTGAGGTCATCACGTATTACAAAGCTAAAGCGAGTAATTCAATTTAATTTGTGCCAAATTTCTGCGATTTGACAGGAATATCTGCAAAAGTTCAATAGTTTGGCAAAAATATCAAGTTTTAATACTCCACCTTGTCGCAAAGGCAAAATTAGAGTCGGTTAATCAAACTTATTGATATTAGGAATTTTTTGAATGAGTGCTCGAGAAAATCAAATCAAAGTAAGTCAATCCTAGTGAAAAGAAATTGGGCTGAAATTGACTATGAAACTGTGTACCCAATTGATATCTTCAAAGAAACTTGATTTAAGTGCACAGACTAAAGTGAATTTCTCAAAATAAAAAATCGCTCCTTAAAATCCACAATTGTTTTAAATGACGTGAATTTCATGAAAATCGAATTTATCTCAACAAATTGGTGATTTTTACTCTCCTAATCGATAAATTATTGATTTAGTTTTCTTAAAATGCAAAAATTTTACAGGTTAAACCATGCCTCAAATAATTATTATAGACAACCTAGAACATTTATTTTAACGCCTAGAAATAAATACATTTTATTTTTTAAAATTTCACATGTTAGACACTATAAATCCCATAAAATTGAGCCTCGAAAAATCAAATTGATTTTTACGTTAGTTCGAATACTACTACTTTTAAGCAGTTGAGCGCAGAAGCCTCCTAGAGTATTTTGTAAAAAATATTTAAATTATTTAAGTTGATTTGGATATTGTATTGCGTGCAATTGAGGCTTTGGGTCTCTATGCAAAACTGCATTTGAAATAATAAAGTTATGAGCAAAATACGCTAAACTTCATTATTTACTAAAATAAATCCGTTTTCTTTAAAAATAATTTTAACATTCAGTAAAGGTTGGCGAAGCTTTTTTAAGAAAATCAATGGATAAAAGTTGAAATTGTGTGAATAAATTGTTAAAATTGGCTTCATTACAAGGATCCACCCTAAATAAAATCGAATGAACATAATTAGTAGTATCTTCAACCTACTATGAGAAAAATTTATTGATTTAGCGAAACCAATCTCTTAACTTAATTAGTTATTCAGTAAGTCCCAAATAAAGGTGTATGAAATTGTTAAATCAGAATTATAAGTTTTAACACATTTAAACATTATATGATGAGCGATATACACTATCAATAGTGGACGGTAGAATATACTCAAAATACCCTTGCAAAATTTCTTCCATCGATTCGTTTGTTATTGGATCACTGCATTCGTTTTCGTGTTCAAATGGTCTGCCATAATTTCAATTTGCTCAGAAATTTTACTCTGATATAATAGTTATGGCCAATCAATGTAAGATTCCACCCAAATAATCATTCTTTGATCACAGTTTCTACCCAAGGGCATCTCCTTTTAGAGATCAGGTCCCTTCGTTAGAACCTAAACTTCAAACGTTGAAGGAAGATGTGCCGCCTGTGTTTTAGGTTGAACTGTAGCTAATATATCAACTTTTTTCAATTGGCTGCGGCTCATTATATTAATATTAAAAATGGTTTCTATCCTACCGTGAAAACTTTAAACTTTAAAGAAAGTTCCAGACTCACGAAACTCTAATTGAAAACTTGAAATTAGTTGTGTAAAAGAGTGGATTTTTAAACAGTTAAGCATCGATTTTTTTGAACTGCCAACGCTGTAACTGCAAATGGATGAGCTAATCGACGCGCAAACTACCAATTAATTACAGTTTAACTGAGCTGTCGAGCAGGTGAAATTTATTATATCTACTCGCCAACAAAGTTTGGTCTCCCCGGGCGAGACCGACTGAAGATGAACTGTAGTAGTAACTTACACGGGATGAGTGAGAGGGAGATGCAGAGACAAGAGGGAGGGGGGGGGGAGTGAGGAGGAGGCGGCAGATTTAGCATCAAAACATCAAACTCTATCCCTAACTGGTTAATAAATCAGTCTCTCTCTTCGACTCTTATAACGAAAATCTGACGACTGAGGCGTATCATTTGCTAATTACAGTAAGCTAAATAATAACACTCAAACCCCAATAAATAAGTGTTTTCAAAACTTATCTTGGGGCAATATCACCGATCCCTTAATGAGAAGCTTGGATTCTGCCTCACCTCCTTATTAGATTTCACCATTGGAGTTCACCGTTGCGCTCAATGGACACTTAGTTGTACATGCAACATTGGGTACCTTATATAAGACACTTGACTTCGCAAATAACCGAGTTAACCGCTGTGCTTCCTGTATTCATCTCAATGGGGTCAATTTCGTCCATGGATTCAAATAATCTAATCTGTCCTAGTTGGCAATTAGGACAGGGCTGTCACTAAGTTAAGCCCTCTTCCCTACCTATTGCAGGATATCGTTTAAGCTGCATTACTACAAACAGTTGGATATCTATAGTAATACAAATTTCCAGAAATGTGGAGGATTTAAGGAAGGCGTTTTGTAATTTTTAGCTTTTTAACTCTTTAGCTCATATACAAAATCATTTTTTTTGCTTTCCCGAAAAGATCCTCTTTAGAGGCTAAGATTAAACTGAATATCAACATTGTGGTTGACAATCTGATAGGTTTCTTCTTGACCACCCTTGCCTTCGATTGAATCTAAAGCTAGCGGAAATCCACCACTGTTTATCCTTGTTCGTCGTTGTACCAGCAGAATGGCAAACTCCTTAATAGTCCTGAAAAATGTTCCCTTTTCAATATACATTAACATACAATTGACACTTGTGTTCTTCACCGCAATTGCTTCAATTCCCTCAATGTTATTTTCCTTTTAGCTATAAAAAAACTGATCAAGCCAAAAGCCTTTGTGAAGTGGGATTAATTAGTTATGATTTTGTTTGTTTCTTCTAATATTTTGGTATCTGATGGTTCGAAGGAAGTTTTAACGTAAGAGATCTAGTGAGATTTCTCATAACAGCTGAGGGATCTCCCAAGGGAATTTGCTAAGGTCTGAAGTACATCGAGATTTAGTAATTTTAGTATGCAAAAAAATAAAGTTCTCATTTACAAAGCATTTTCTTTAAGCTATTTAGACAAGAAGTTGCATATCGTTTTGTTGCTTCTCCAAGAGCCTCTTTGAAGTTTCCCAAAGTAATAAGATTAAGTATGATATGTACATATGTGACGCTTTATAAGATTTGAATTAGCTGATATCTTAGCCACGGTGGACCTTAATCATTGTTACGCCTATTAACCTGCGATGAGTTTGCAATCTGCCAGTACACTGCGTAACGATTTTCGATGCAGAGGCGGGAATAATAAAACTATTCACTCCTGACGGATTGGTCAAATAAAATACCTCCTTAACGCAATAGTTAGCATGCCTTATCTATGATTTTTGGGCTTTCATTTTACCATTGTCACCTTATAACTCAAAGAATGTTCTAAAATAAGTGTAATAGGAGGACGTTTCGTAGCATTTGAAGGCATTTTCTTCTTTGTTAAAGCTTAGCTGTAAGATTTACTGGAGGAATCAATTAATCTAGCTCTTCACATGCCTTGTTTCTGTGAGGGCAAGATTAAGATTACCAAAAGTTAATTTGGATACCTCACTGCGCCTAACATTTCATCATTCGATTTGGATAATTATTGCGGTTTGCAGTGCCTTAGCAGTGGCCTAATTTGGGCTGTATGCTCTTGCAACTTTCTAACCCAAACCTCGGAAGTAATTAAATGTCTTCCCCTACCCCCTCCCCAACCAGCGATTATGGTGATGAGTTTTCCATGAGCCAATGAAACGAGCACATAAATTGCATCCCAAAACGCAACTTTTTATTACCTGGCCACTTCCTGCTAACCTCTGTGCTTGCTTGCTGGACGTGTGTGTCCATATCCAAAATGTCTTCAATTAGGAACAGATACTCGAATTTGCATTAAAAAATTGTAAACCAAACTTTTTCAATGTAACTATCTTGCAAATTAAGCATGGTAAAATAATTTCATCTGATATCTGTATACAATTTAACTGGACACACGATAGCTGAAATTAACAATTACGGAATCTACTTTTCTTGGCTAGAAAAATAAATTTGACATATTAGGTGTAATATTGAACATTCTTATTGACACGTTCTTCAAGATTTTGATGGCGATCTCTCGGATCAGAAGGCCGGTTTTTCTTGTCTTAGATGTTCTAAGCTTCCTCCTTTTATGGGTCAAGAGTTTGTAAAATCTTAGGAAATAGACCTCTTAAACGCAGTTTCATAATTATGTATATGGACATTTTTACATTAGATTCTGTATACATTAGCATGAATACCTTAGTGGGCTAATAATGGACAACTTCAGCTTTGAGACTACTTCACTTATCGAGAAACCCACGTTTGACAGAATGGTGGTTAGCAATTTTCGTGAGGGTCAATCAGTCAGATTCAATTTCCCAACAATCGATGAGATAAAAAGGAATGCCGTCAAAGAATCTGATCATACATTGTGAATACTTGAATCTGTAAAGGAAGTTCTCAGATTATTCCAAATTATATAAACAATGAGTGCATAAAAATGGTAAGCAGTGCGAGTAATTTTGACACCTCTGTAGCAATCTAATTACGAATCGCACATGCTTTTGCTGAATATTTCATTTTCTCCAAACTCATTAATAATAAAATTGCGGAATAGATGGAGCAATTTATAAGCAGGTGAATAGAAGCAGATATGGTACAAATCTCTTGCTAAATCTCATTCTGAACTGTAGTTCTCTATACCTTAAGCTTCCCAAATCCTTAAAAGTTAAAGTAAAGCTCTGGTGAAGCCCTCTTTTGAGAAAATCGTGTGTTCTACTTTCCATATTAGTCCGAATTAACTCTTATTGATGACTATACCATTGACAGAGTTTCATCGATAAGCACGGGCCTCGAGACCTTCGCCTTATCAGATGTGAATATTAATCATTAAATCATTACCACAGATTAACTGAAAAGCTTTGCTAGAAGTCTCCGTTCGATTTTTTTTTAATTAAGCACTGTCACATCTGATTCAATTCTTTTATTTTTGTGTGTTTTTACGATCTACAAAGCATACAAGTTCTCCCTGTTTAGCAAAAGTCTGTAATAATTCGATGCAAACTATATTGCATATCGTAAATCCCATTTGTTCATTAAAGAGTTAGTCTGCACTTTAATACAAAATTGAAGTAAGAATTATTTTAAATTCTTCAATGCAAATAGTTTAATAATTTGTCACAATCATATTTCCGTTTTAATAATTTCTTTTAGAAAATCGAGAGAATTAGCTCTTCTAGGCTGTTAGTTAAACACTTCTGAACGATCAATGACGCAGGCTTCCTATGCTTTAATAGCATAAATCGGATGGAGGGAAGGAGGGAGAATGAACTAAGATTATTATTCTGTTTACAAATCATGATTTAAACTATAACACATTAAAATTGTTATAAGTGTTGATGTCTTCAAAGGTGGGCTAGAGTTCTAAAAACAATGCAAATTAAAAATTGGGACTGTCTTGAGAGTTGAGAAAAGCAAAAAATTATTCATATATGATATACAAATTCCGTTAGAGAACTTACAAGTTTTTGGCGACGACAAACGCATAGAAGTGGAAATAAATTTATTGGGACCACCTGTCTAGACCACACACTTGGCCTTGGACACAGCCAGCCACCATCCTTAACGCAATGATACGTATAGGTCTTTCAGACCCTCTGCTGCCTCACTCAATTGTCGAGACTCCACAGGTTAGTTCAAGAGCCCGGCTTACCTGAAATCTATTTATATAAATGACGCCCTACTATGTTCATTAAGCCACCTTTCTCAGAGTAAAAATTTATTACAACTGTCTTGCACTGCTCCCACATTATAGTATATCTAGGGGGGTACCTTTCACTATTATCGAAAAAAGTTTGAAAACAGAACTTCCCTTCGTTGGCAAATGAGCCAAATCGCAGGTTCGGTATTCGTCGTTGGCTATCCAGCGAATGGTTGAAATTTGCCGCTTTAATCGGGAATTTTAAACAGATCATATCAAGGTATCTAAACATGATTTACCTCTGAAAGATCCGCATTGCTGAAATGGGGCGGAACCTCGAGTTAGTGAAGAAGTCGCCAAACCACTGATGTGACCAAAATTCGTTCTCAGTAATGGGAATCGAAGAATATTTAAACGTGGCAGTTCATACCAATTAGTCTTTCCAGGCTATAAATCAACAAAATTATGACGAAAATTGGAAATGAATAAACTTTAAAATGCATTTTTTGCTCTCAGGGACAAAAAACGCAGATAACCACTTTCGGAACAATTATTTTCGCAAAGATTATCACCCTTTTGCAAGGTAACGGGTTTATTATTTATTGTAAATTGTTGAATTAAGTTGGTTTGTCAGACAATGCATTCATTTTATCAAATAAAGAAAAGAGTAAAGAAGATGAATTTAGAGCAAGTATTAGTTCAAATTTAAGTGCAGTGTAATGCTTGAAAGTTTACACATCATAAGTTGATTAATGATGTTTGCTTCTAGATACCATACTAATCAGTCTCAGTTTTATGGATACGATACTTTGATGAGATTCAGTTATCTCCATTTAGATTTTGGAAAGTAGTTACTTTATGAATGATATCTTTTAGGGTGAGATAATTAATTACTTTTCATTGGTTTAGCGGATTGTTCCAAAGTTCTCTTCTCACGGCTTCAGATGTGACACTGATTGAAATGTGCATGTAATTTCTTGCGATACATATGACACTGATTTGAGATAAAATCTGAAACAACTTTGGCAAACTACGATTGACGAATAAAATAACTGAAAATATCTAATTTTCGTCCTGCAGATGTCACCAGATATCCTCATTCGTTGAAAGCAGTAAATGTATTTGGGGTATAATGTAGGGGTACCAAATGAGTATTAACAATAATAATAAATGAAAAATAATAATTCTGAGCAAATATATTTATATTTTTTTATAGAATTAAACATTCCGCATTATAAGCCAGCTAATTTCTCTGGAAAAAAGGTTGAAAAATCTCCATAGCTACATTAGTTAACTTTCACCCCGATTTAGAATCAATTCTGCCTTTACGATTGAAATTTTTGAGAATAAATTATAGTCAATATCGCTGCTTTTTCAAAAACACAGAACTCATATCACATCATTTTCGTTATCCGATTGTTATATTATTTGAGTTTTCTGCTGATTTGTCCACCTGTTTGGACAAACAAAATAGTCTAAACTTAAAATTCAATATTCAATCCAATGGGAAATAATTTACCACAGACTATTAAACATCATCGCATCAATAAAAAACTATTAAAATTTTTATACAAAACCACATTGCCTGTAATTCATAAGCAGTAGTCATTAATTGTTGATTAATTCTTTAAAATAAAGTTTTCAATTCTCTAATTGCATGCAAGTAATTAGCAGGAAGTACAGAGGGCTCGCCAGATTCAAGCTGTTGGGCACAGGAACAGAAATCTCTCTCAAGTGTCTGTAAAACTTGACTCCATGGCGCCAAGTGGGGTGAGAGAAGGCGCGGGAATGAAAGAGAGGAAGGGAGAGGGAGAGAGGAAGGAATGATCAACCGCTAGACTTCACTCTCCACCCACTTTTCCCTACTTCCTGTCAATGGGAGACAATCTCCCCTCAGCCACTCCCTCCCACAAAACCACATTCGTTTCTCCCCTCCCCTCCTCCAATTCTCGCCATCCTAACTCATAGAGCAACACTTTGGATTTCCAATCACACACTCAAACAAATTTCATGACCAAATGTTTATTCGATCTCTCTCTCTCTCTCGTTAGCTCATTGGCCTCTACCTTTTTTACTAATTACAAAATTTAAATGCAATGATAGAAGAGAAAAGTTGACATGAACATCTGATCAACAAGCAAATGCACTAATTCAAATATTATATTTCACAAAAACAGAGAATTACCCTCACTGATGGTTATTTTATTACAAATCCTTCAATATTGCGTGATGACTTAAAAGGAAAAATGACAACTTCCGGTATCTTTGGGATGAGACGGTCTGACTGTCTGAAACTCTGGTACCAGTATGGCGGAAACCGCTGTATAAGTAGATTTCACTTCAAAATAAGGACATTAAATACTATTTAATCTAAATAGTAAATAGACCAACTGATGCAATTATTTAAGTAGATTTCCTGAGCAAGTTAGAATTAAATGCTGAGAGTGGTGAATTATGTAATACTACTACCAATAACTATGCATAGTTCAATTGCATTAAGATTCCAATTACGACGATAATAATGAGAGGTGCAACCAAAACGCCATTGGATTCTAATGATTTAGCATTTTTCAAGTGTAAAACTGATTGGTTAGGCTTTGTTGAGGCAATGATGTTAACGTTATATAATGACTTAGAAAGCCATAAAACCGAATATTCCCTAATATCATCTTTGTACTGTCATAGTTGAGACATTAGGAAATGCAACTTCTCCTTTTAACTGAACATCGAAAATCACGCCACTGGTAATTAGAGCTAAAGGAACAGAGCGAAATTTTTGTTTTCGCTCTTTTTGCAGATTTGCAATACTTTTAATTTTTTAGCAAATGACTCACTCTGTTTGCTTATCATGCAACTAAAAATCTTAGTGGAGCACTACCGCATTAATTTTATGAGCCCATTTTGTCCGTATTTTTCTGACTTTAATTAATATTTTATTAAAAAATGCAATTATAATAACGGTTTAAGTGATCGGTCAAACTGTTCCAACAATGTTTTCTGTTCCAATAGTCATGCAGATATTTGAACTGTGCTACGTTGCATAATAATACTCTTGCAACTTTCTGCGTTAAAACGAGAGAGCTAAGGAATTGGTTGCTGTTTAAGATTTTTTTATAAATTTAAATTTTCTTAATCTTCTTTGACGCTAGTACTTTGCTAAAGGAACTTCAATTTACATCTCACTAAAAAAAACATTTCGAGTGATAAATGGTTCCTTAGGTATCATAAATATTCACTCTTCTGCTTTGTTTACATTGTTCAAACGCTAATTGCAGTATGCGAAAGTCCGTTCCTTCACCAAAAAATCAAGTGAGGGCTTTTGCAGGTGACAGCAAAACGAAGAGCGAGAAGCAAAGGTGCAAATGTATTTAGAGACGGAAAAAATAGATACGCGTTTGCTCAAGAAGTAGAAAAGGTGTGTCTAATTGTGTAGCAGAAATTGGTATTATTATCCTGAAAGTCTGTTCCAAAATAAGCGTCAAATCTTAGCAAAGTTTAATAAGGATTTATTTATTTATATCAAATGTAGAAGAGGCAGATACAAAGGTAGAGAAATAAGTAAGGTGAGTACTGTGGAAGTGGAAGTGGTCGAATATGACATAAGAAGTCGGGTCATGGTAGGTTGAAGTCAACTGCCTGTTTATAGACTTTTTTGTCATATGAGTATACGTTGTCCAGAGTGCACCACATGGAGGTAAGTCTATACAATTTTATTAAGATAAAATTGAAGAAAATAACATTATTTTTTTAATTTCTGAGTCAATGAAAATTTTTTTCGATTAATCCGCTAACGTCTCACTAATGGTGTAGTTCTTGTATTGTGTTTAAATACCTAAATGATAAGTAAAAATTTCGAAATTAATTTAATTTTTTAAATATTTTCTCTCTCTTGATATGATTAAAATGCAAATACTGAGCTTCGGGTTGCAAGTTCATTTCCAATTTAGAAAATAGAAAGCTCATCAAACCTTATCTTTTCTCCTTTCTCTTAGGTTGGACTTTCTCGACCCATTAGGCTCCCAACGTCTGCATCCATTGTCGAACAGATATTATTTAGATAATAATGTAAATCTAGAGAGGATATTTGCACTATTCATTAATCAGTCCACACAGATGAATTGACAACCGTACTTGTTATTCGGGAAGACATCATATTTGCACTTTCGATCTTGTTGAGGTAGAAGATACGATTTAACTATTTACATAACCAAATGTACTGATGTATCTCGTCCTCAAACTAATAGTCAATCAGCACTCAGAACTGTTATTTTAAACAAATATTCAGGTACATAGGAGTTAGTTACTAAAGCCTGAGGCTGGGCCATGATGCCACAATCCACGCCTATGGATTTGTAAAAAAAGGAAGCAAGAAAACCTTTGAATTTCAATTAAGCAAGAATATTCAAAAACTGAAATTCTTGTCCACTGCTTCAGTAAAGATATTTCTTTAACAGTTTTAGACAACTTATCGGTTGCATGCATTCAATTGTTCCTCTTTGATTTTGGGAATCACTTTGTTCTTCCATAGATAAAAATGAAGTCAAGGTTGGGATCGTAAATCGTGCACGATATTAAAAAAGGTTAATAATGACCTTTAACTTAGATTCGTAGGTAAAAATAAGCCTAAATCAGTCTATGAAATTCAGCAAACGTCCACGAAGTTTGATAAAGGGACCAGGTTGTACACTTGCCGGTTAACGCAGAGTGCTACAATGTGAACCCATAAAGGACGTTGAAATCGGTCAACAAATTTATTTTCTCCTCGTTTTTGTTGCATAAAAACACCCCGTTTATATCTCACTTGCTCCTTCCTATATCACCTGTTTTCCACTCGCATTCCTCTACGTTTGCCTAATGATATAATGAGAATAAAATACTAAGTGCATTAGAGGAGGAGAACAATTTCCTAATAACGATAGGAAAAGCACTACATTCAATACTATACCTCGTGAATTGAGATGTAGGGACGCCACATTTTGACCTGGTAATGACCTGTAGCAATTGCCTGTTGAAACTTTCACAACTCATGTACAATTATTTCGTTATTGATTTATTTTGGCAAATTGTATAACAAACAGTAAGATAACAGTTAGTATACCTAGATGTGGAAAGTTTACTTATTCGTTGAAAGCGATATGAACTTAAGACCGATTACCCCATGTTCCTAGAGAGGTGTAAGAGGTTGGACATAGGTGCGAAATAGAGACCAAGTAGAAGAAGAATAAGTCTTTGCTCAATTTGTGGATTTCTGAATTTTTGGCCTTTTTGGATTCATTTACTCATTTATTTCTTCAAGCACCAACTTCAGGACTTGTTTTCGTGGTTTCTTAATGACTTCATATTCATGCCGTTAAGGAATAACTGATAAATAGAGAAACTGGCTTGTCTTCCAGAAGAATTTGTTTTACTAATGAATAAGCCATTAGCTGATAGGATTATATTAACATAAATTGCCAATAAAACTTTTCGAGTACGTCTGTCAAGAAATCAAATGTTCATATCATATTCGATTGAAAATTTATCCATGTTTGCAAGTATAAACCACCGAACCGCTGTATATGTGTAAGAAATACAAGAAAATAAAAGCATATGACTTGAGCTAGCATTGCATAATGGGAAAAAACACTAGTAATCTCAAAAATTCTAAACCACGTCTACAATACTTTAATTTCATTTATGTCCCAGAGTATCAATACAGAGACAGCCGATTAAATTCTATTAAATTATTACTGACCAATTTCTAAGATAGGGTCATCCCGCTATTTTCTCATAACCGGCAACTCCTCATACAAATTTCCATCTCGTGCACCTCTATAACTCTCTGCTACTCATTAAAGTACTCTCCTTGGGCAGGCGTTTATCCTTTTCCTATCTTTTGCAGCTTCAAAACTAATATTTAACCCCTATTCCACCTAGATGGATTTAAAAATCGACCCCCAACAAATTAAATCTCTACCATGTTGCAATTATTTATTTTCTTTTGAAAGATTCTTTATTTCCGCTGTCCACTCATATTAAATATTTCATCCGCTCTATTCCCCCGAGATTATCATGTTGTTGCATGATATTGATTTCAAACTGAATAATTTATTTTAATTGCGGTTATTAAATGTACCGATTTTAATTTCGAATTATTTGAACTTATCTACACCTCACTAAAAAAATCAAATGCCTATGTCTCCCTTATTATTGATTTATAGACGCACGAAAACTTTTTCTCAGAATAACGAAAATACTAAGGTAAACAGACTGGAAGGAAAATTTGTACTTGCACTAATATGAACAGTCGATTTATTTTGCAATTATGTTCATATTAAATAGTAAATGTCTTGTTTCATCTTTTACACCAGTATTGTGTTATTTGGCAAGTTCACAAATTAATAATAGCCATAGTTCGTTATAAACTGTAAGTTGTTCTACAACGCAAATTTTACAGTTTAATATTTTTGTCTAAAATTGATGATGTAAAAACCAGCAAGGTTATGACATTAAAGACGATTTTGGTCAAATTGGACTAATTATATTTTACTGAGCAATTAGTGAGAAATTTTTCTGTGGCCCAATTAAGCAAGCCAAACTTCTTTACAGTAAGCAAAATATTTTACTTATAATTAAAAAACACAGTTATTGATACCGCAATTTTTATTAATATATGGCCATGAATGACCAGCTTGGATCAAGATAGATCATCCATAGCGCATTGATATTAATTGAGAATTTGTAGAATTTCAAAGTGATTGTCTATTTTAAATGTAGTAAATCAGTTAAATTATGTACATATTTATGGCCTGAGAAAAAAATGAACACTGGGAAGGTAAAGGTGCGGAGAATGTCAATTGAAAGAATTGGAGGTATTACAGAGACGAGTAGAAAACTAGTCAGTCCAGTTCGTGGTTACGATTAATTAAATTGAAAAAAACGGATGTGACTGGTTGTAAGTATCTGAAATGTGATTAAGTGTCCATGTTGCAGATTTCTAATTCTGGCATTTGGTTCCTGAAAAGTGGAGATATGCTACTGCAATTAATTGAGAAATTTGTTGTTATTCTTGGAAGGAACATGGAATCATTATTTAAACAGTTTCACAGCTTTTCCCGTTTATTGATGAAGTAGCATACCACATGCCAATAAAAAAAACCTACTCATAGCTACAAAAGGGGTAAGAAGACTTGCTTCATGGGATACGGTCTAATTACTCATTCCTTTCCAGCCCAAAGAACATATACTGCTGCTTTTCAAGCGCTATGACATTTTGATTCAATAAAATTATAATATCAGAATTTGTCATAATAGAAACGTGCGCTTTCGAACAATCTTGAAAATTGACTAATTAAATTGTGTCTATTCCTGAATTTCGGTTTTAAATAAGGATAATTTGTTGTGATTTGAATTTTGCTAAAATATTTTTTGAATATAAATGACAAAAATTTAATACTGCATCAAGACGAGGAATTTAAAAAATTGCTACCATAATCTCTAAAAACTAACTTGTCTGTATAAAATTTTGGTTTAATTGATACAAAATTTCGCGTTTTATTAGCTCTAACGACCACTGCTGTCAAATTCGTGTAATCTAGAAACACTATAATATTCTTTAAATGGTCTAAATATGATGTTATAAATTAAAACCCCTCTCTGAAATGTTAAATTGGCTTACCGAATTGTGGGTTTTAAAGTACGCATTAAAAGAGAGCACTTTCATTAAATTTTATGGCATGTAAGAATTATAAAAGCCCACCCAAGTCAGTGCTGTACTTTCCCTTAAATATATACATGTGCATGGCTTTGGTGTGACAATCTTAGCTGGCTAAGCGCTAAAAGGTAAGACTAAGGGCAAGTTTGTGGCATAAAATTTTGATTTTCATAAAAATAAATCATTAAATCATTTATTCGTTAGCTATTAGAACACCAAAACGCTCAAAATCGCACAAGAAATAAATTTAATTTATGATTGTACCGATCAATTTTTTAACGTCTAGATCAGAGGTCAAAATTTAACAAAAATAATAATTTTAAGCAGTCACTCTAGTTAAAATCATTTGATGGAATTTAACTGAATTAAAGCTAGTCGCCTCAAAACACTCCCCATATGAATATACTATTGCATTTCACATTTTATTAAATTTGACTAATTGATAGAAACGGAAACGATGTATATAATAATGGCGTTAGTTTAGTAATTATTAACGAAGCAAGGAAACTTTGAGAACTTTTGCTCTTCTTGGCTTTCTGAGTATCTTTACACCAAAAGAGGAAGTAGATGGTGACCGCGTCTTGATACTTTAGTAGAAGCACGTTAAATCAATAAGTGGTGTTTGACAAGTTACTCATTTCTAAAACGTGATGTAAGATGGAAATTTACTTGAAGTATCTGCATGGTTAGGGCATCAGAAAAATCAACCTTAATTAGTAGATCAGATTTTTAACGTTATTATCTGAAGAGGAACTCGTAATTATAAAGTGCTTTAAAAATTCAGCTCTGTTGACTAGATACATTTTTTTAGAACACAGTTTGACCTTCTATTGTTATTCACCTTCTTGGACTAATTCGACATCTACTTACAACTCACGAACCCGTTTACTTGAGAGTTGTAAAGCCGTTCCTGATGGTATTTTTGGCAATCCAGACCTATGATTCAATGCTATTTCATCTTTTTCTCTACACTCTAGAAATTGCCTGCCGATAATTTGCCACATTCTTGAATATTTTAGAGTCTAAAACTTGACCTACTTGTATACTTCATATAAATTGACAATTAATTACTTAATATATCAGTCTTCAGTGTTGTTTGTTCTTTCTCATCTAATGACTATTTGTTCTGCTATTTAAAATACGTGGTGTTCATTTTTGCTTCAAAAAATCGAAGAATAAACGAATTTTGCCGTGATACCTCCTAAGCCTTCATGAATTTGCTCTTTGTAGGCCAATTTAACACAAACCTACCAACTATTATTTATTAATCAATATAATAATAAGACTGCACATATCGGTTAGGGTATTTGGCTGTATCAAGTTAATTAGTGAAGATTTCAATAATATTAACAAACAGAATACGGCTTGTAATCGCTCTTATCTATCACAACAGATCTTTCATTTAAAAAACCCTAACCGCGTCAGGTTTCAACTAAATAAATAGAAAAAAAGAGTGGCATAATTTTTGGAGGCATTTTGAAATTCACCACTGCAGCTGTATGCTATGTTTTGTAGTGCGAGGCTAACCACTTCAAAGTTACCCGCGGCAAATCAATCGGTGAGCATGTGCTGTTTGGGCAGTGCGCATTAAAGTTATTTACAGAATGAAAAATCACTCATTGAAACAGAATTGGCAACATTATTTAAAATAGGAGAGCATTGCTATTATCACTTGGCGCATTGGATTCCATGCGTATTTATTTCAGATTGGTATTTTGATAGCGTTTGGAATTCACTAACCGAAAAGTCTTATTTAAGTCACTTCTGTTGTGCTAAGAATGCAAACGACCAAATTTCACATTAGATCAATTTTCTCAACAACCGGAAGAAAAGAAAGATTGAAATTAACCAAACTGACCCTACTTGATTAAAATTTGGTCATTGAAGGCTGAATATCATTGGCAAGCTTTGCTGCAATTTACGGGGTGAATCATGAAGTTTGAATTTTGAAACACGAAATACCCATTTCGGAAAAAATTGTACAACCCGACAAAAAATTAAATGAAGCTTAACATTTCGCCTTTAACATCCCTTTGGTCACCTTTCATTAAGCATTCATGAGGATTTCTCTTCATTTGTTTCCTACGATTAAATTGATATTCTTGTACTTTTGAGAGTAATGGCAATAATTTTAATAATTTGTCTCTAATGTATGAAAAAATATAACATACATTCAAAAATCAGCAAGTATATTATTATATTCACTTTAAAACAGTTCTTGAAGCGTGTGACAAATCTGTAAATCTTGTATGCAAAATACATCTGTGCCATTTAATCCCACCTTATCATTTGTAACTTATTTCGAACTTTAATGTGTATCAATGTCAGGAGGTCATCACATCTTACACATTTATGTTTGGCTGGAAATGGACCTGCTTATCAATTCAGAAGTAAAAAGACCAAGATTTATGATAAACTTTATGAAAGGATGGATGGTAGAATGCGAGTTTTTTGCCAGAGAGATGTTTGACTTTCATTGTTCTATTTGGAGAATTCCGTGAAACGAAAAGATTGGATACTGATTTATGTCCTGAGTGTGAAATAAACTTTGGAGCCCTCATTGCTAGCTTGGTTAACTGAGGTGTATGAAAGAATCCTAGTTGTTTAACAGTTAGTCTAGCCTATTTAAGCAAAATGTACGAAAGACTGTCAATACGTGTTAAAACGTGGCTAATTAAGAAAATTTACATTTCAGACCGTCAATATCACATGTTTGTCTGCGCAACCTATCAATATCACATGTGAAAACACACTTCCACTTCTAGATGCGCAAGGATAAAGTAAAATTTCTAAGGGTGGCGCTTCGCACTGAAAGCGGAGACGAAGAGTTTTATGCACTTCAATTGGGTGGAATGTTGACATACATAATTATGGCCAATAAAAGGACATTGGTTGAATTCGAGTTTACCGCCATACTTACCCCATGATGGTGCTAGCCTGCTCATGGTGATTGTCGAATACCTATTTCCCAAATGAAAATGCTTAAGGTAGGATCATATAGCGCAAAGGTAGAAGGATGAGTATGGAAAAGATAAGTAGCTCTTTAGTTGTGAGTAACGAATTTCCTCGTAAACTTTTTACATTATTTTTTCACATAGTATATAACATCAAATACTCATGGGTTCCGAATGAAAGTGTACATTTCTGAAATATTATAAACTTTCGCGAATATACGTTTCATCATTAAATATTTATTTATACCCCAGACTTACATTTAATGATGTGTGACCGGAATCCTTACTACATCATATTCTAGACCCATGCCCAGCGGTTGACGCATATTCAGAATTCTAGTCAGAGGTTTTATGACGTTGTAGTTGCCATCTCCGTTCCGCATGGTGTCCCCACCCCCCTCCCTCCATGTCTACTCCACGTCTCCCCACCCCACTTCGCCTATTAAATAAGCTTCAGTAGCCCCTCGGGCTGTATGATTCATGCTTATGCAGCCTCATATAAACATATGGAAACGTTGGGACTGTTTATATTACAGAGGTCGCCGCAGTAATTTCTTATAACCAAGCTGCGAATCTCTTAGGCTAAAGAATCAGAACTGGAATAGCATTTGCCAAAGGAGCAAATTCGTGTTGATTGATCTGTAGAGCTAAATAGTGAAAGAGGACAAAGAATATAAAACAATTTATCCTGGAAAAAATGAGCAAACTAATTTAAGAATCTAAATTACTATATCTAACACAGAGTTATTTCTCAGAAAAATTTTGATATTTAGATACGTGAATAGACTAGTCAATGAATCTTAAAATTAAATTCAAACCTTGGCCAGTTTTGATTAAATTTCAGAATCCTCCAGACTAATTGTTAGGAGGGGTCAAAACGAGATGCCCCTGAAGGCAATCTATTTAGCATTCTCTTATAATTTCACTTCTGGACATACAATTTAAATATTTACCCCAACTCTCCGCCTCCCATAACTCCCGTTTCATTGTTCAACTCTCTACTGTTTGAAGTAAATTCTCGCTCTTATAATTTGGGAAACGTTGTTGTTTCTTGTCAGCCACTAAAATCACTGGATTTTGAGCAGATCTCTGGGACTAGCATAGTTAGATAAGAAGTAGCTTTACTTGAGATTAGTGACACTTAAAGTAATTGCCAACTTTGTTAAACCATCCAGAAATATTTTTTTACCAAAATTTGTTAAAGAAAATAAGTTTCATGAAATTTAAAATGAATACTCGAACCTGATCAAATAGAAATCCAGCTGGGTTAAATTATTTGAAGAATGCGCCAAATTGAGTCAATAAATTGAGCCACTTTTAATATATGCTAGGCGAGTATATTGGAAGATAAAATGAGAAGTCGAAATTTTAAGAAACGCGAAACCTTGCCTGCAAATAATTTTTAGTGAACAATAATAAAAACAAAAAGTGCGTCTCCGAGAGTTTAAATACTTCAGAAATGAGTGTCTTTACTGTACTGTAATTTGTTTTAACTTATTTTTTTAACCAAAATAGTGTATTTACTTTCAAAATTGTCAAAACCACACCATAAATAGACGCTTACCTAGAATGGGTAGTTAAGGTGGGTTGTAGGATTTAAGGTGATAATGATCAGGCAAAAAATAACGCTTCGTGCATAATAGAGCATAATATTACCCTGATTTTAAGTGCATGCTTATTAAGCATATACAATGTCACTTCTGAAAATTAAAGGCTTACTTAGGTTTAAATTCTGTGCAAATCAGAATTAACTATTTGCAAATATAATATGAGAAATGAAACTCTGGGTTTCAAGCCTCCTTTGTGCGTCAAAATTAACGGTGAAGTTAATAATACTTCAACATTGCAGCCACAAACTCAATAAAATTTAGTTTGTTGAATTTTTCCAGTGAAATTACACTCCTCTACATCAATCAACTTGTTGTTATAATAAAGAGTTAATCATGAGAGAGCTCTAGTGAACACCTTACACTCACTGATAGCTTTAATACAATACCGATAATTCGCGGCTACATAGCCAACCACAGAATTGAACCAACCCATCAGTTAGCTCTAAGTATTGGGGATGGCGTCTCACCCATGAACCTGGTTGTAAATTCAAGAAATTTGCTTAGAGTAGATTGCTCACAATATGAGAACAAGGACAACTCAATACTTTTGAAATTTAAAAAGCGAGATCGCAATGCTGTGATTTCACTACCTGCTTCTTTCCTCCTTTTTACTTTATTGGACTCACTTGCGTCCCTCCTATTGTGATACGAGTAAAATTCACTTAACACTCCATGAGTAAACACCTGCGTTTTACTCAATTGATGTACTACCTTTCATATCTGCGATGGTCTGACATTCAGTCTCGAATCTATTTCAAATGTCAATGGCGGCAACTTGCCTATTTAGGTGCAGGCTTTTACGATTATGCTGGCCTCGTGTCCTTCGCTGGTGCCATTTAATAGGGCATAAAATCAGCATTAAAATCAACATGAGCACTGCTTTCTAAAGAGGCATCTTACTAATAATGAGTCCATTTATTTAATGGCCAGATCACGTTGTAGCACATTGAAGAAAAAAGTTAACTTTCCCCTAATTTTGCCATTAGATTTCACGTTTAAATTGCAATCTACGGTTCTGTCGGTTATATTCTCGGAAATATTACTCTTTCTTTCTTTCAGAAGTCTAGAATTCAGAATACTTACCTTATGTGAACTGTTAAACAAAACTTCAAGAATGGTACAAACGGTTGTATAGATTACAAGACGGTGTCGAAAATGATCCAGTTAAATTAAAATGTTCCAAAGAGCAATTATTTCATAATTTGAAAAAAAGTTGCAAAATTTAAATATGCAGGTACTTCTGTTTTATACAACATTTAACCTATTTGCATTAAAACCATTTATATTTATGCTGTGAGGTTATAAAGCACGCAAGTTTCGAAAGTTATTTTTCTGGATATTTTTCCTATCACTCTGCCATATTAAGTTTCATTTTCACCTTTAATCGATATATCATTTCTAAAAAAACTGGAAGTAAACCATTTCGTGTCGAGTCGGCTTTTTCAATAATAAATGATTCCTTTATAAATCGTCAATCTACAGACGGTAAATGAGACCTATCAATTGATTGCTTTCTTTCTATTTTTTTTAAATTGTTTCGTGAACATCTAATTAGTAAATGACTTTCATTAGTAGTAAAAGGAAGAAAAGTAAGCTATGGACGAAGTTGCAATAATGACATACAGCAGAATCAAGAATATTTTTATCACTGATACGCTGTTTAACCCTTTATTTATTTACTAAGTTTATTAAACTATTGTCGGCGGTTAGACAAAAAGCTCTTCTGTTATAAAGTTACTTACTGATTTCACCAAGACTGGAACTTTGTATCTTCCTATCACCCCTTTGATCGTAATCTCAATAAATATAAAGCTTAATTATCTTCTATTAAACACTTGTAGTCTGATTATTTTATTTAATTTGTCATTGCTTCGTTTCAGCATTCTTAAATGGAAGCATACCACTTCCTTCGACATATTTTCAAGGGTTTTAATGAAGCCTTGTTTTCTGGCCCTCTCCAAAGATAATTGTAATTATATGGAAACATCTGAGCACGGCTGAAGATTACCAATCATTCGATAACTTGCATGAAAAAGATGGCAATACCTGATTTCTCCTACAATTCTCTTACTTCCTCTCCTCAGAGAAACATTCTTCCAGACATGTCCTGCAATAAAATATATGCCTTTTGTTGACTCAAAGGGGATAGAAAATACAAACTCTTTGCTAACATATGCCATGAACAAATGGAATAAATTTGAAAAGAAGAATTAAGTGATAGTTCAAATAGACTGTTTTGAAGGAGTTATCCCATGATGGATAAGAGCGCAAAGCAATTCGAACGGAAAGAAAGTCACCGAATGACATATTGAGGATATGAACAGGCGATTAAATATTTCTTTCATTCAGCCATACTTTATTTAATTTCTAAGTTTATATTTTACTATTATTTTAATAAAACACTTCCCCATCCAAAATTACAGTTTTTTATTAGTGAAATTCCGAAAAGGATAAAGAGAAGTAAAGTAAAGAGGCTGTTCATTTGATTTTAGATAGAGAATTACAAAGCTATTTAAGAATGGCAAAAATTTTGCATTAGTCAGTATAGGAACTCCAAATTTGCTGGAAAAAGCAGACGCGTCAAACATCTAAACTTTCATGTCCATGATGGTTGTGATTGATTTGAGAAAAACCGTAAAAACGTATCATTCTGCGATTGAATCAATTTGAAATATTTCATTCCTTATTTACAGCAAAGATGGCTACCTGCGGTCTAGGATATGTTGTCAGCAAATGGGGGCCAAATCGTTATAATTACATTTGACAAGTCTTTAAACAATATTGGACAAATTTGAGACGTTAAGGTACCGAATAGCATGTAAGTGGAAAGACAGATCCAAATTATTATAAAAACCAGTCCCAGAAACCACTGGACATATTAGACAAGCATGTGCTGCATTCCATTGGATGGATAAAGAAATTCGAATTTTTGAACGTGAACTACCCATTTAGTACATAGCATGAAAGTTTGTTTAAGACTTCTGCTCTCATTTTTTTTAATTTTTCCATCATTCGAAAATTTCTTAAACATTCAGTCACCCAATTTCACATTTTTTTGTCTTGCTGCGGTGTATTAAGCTCGCACGAATTCATAACAACCTGTTCTATTAGCTCAATGAGATGCTTACAAGGATCTTTTGGTTACTGAATAGTTACCTTTAGTTTTAATCATTTTCACTTGCTTACATTCCTTCATTGACTGGAGGCAACTGAACTCCCAAAATGGCAGAAGCGGATAATGATAGGATTTTATGGACTTGATTTGCGAACAAAGTGACAGAATCATTGAGTCAACAAATCATAACGTTTCTATGTCTGCATAACATTAGAAATCCGATTCGACAAGTTTGACCAATGTAAGCTGATTATGTAGCAATTTTGAAATCGTTTGCGTTCTAATAAAGTGTGCAATTACAAATAAAGACGATCTATTGGGTACACTCGCTAAAGTTTGAAAGTTTGTCGAAGATACCCAGAACCTATCAATCATTTGATCGCCGAAAATCTCAATGGGCTACAAGATATATATGGAAGTTTGCTCATTTGGTCAGACTAGTGACTGAACTATTGTTTATGAACCTAGATACACTATAAAGATTACCAGATACGCCTTTTAACCTGTATTTAACGTTAGCAAGAAAGTCTTGTGAAAATTAATTTAAAAGAATTAAGTCAAGAGTTTGCTTTCCATTTTATGATGTATATTCCCTTCTGTTTTTTTGGCAATTTTCTTTGTAATAACAACCTTAACTGCATAAAAATGACAGCTTTTTAGCGGCAAGAAAAGACCAATACATCAAAGTGAGCAAACCAATTTCTCTAATTCAATTTTTAAATCCTAAAGTAAAATAGTAATGAATATTTGATTTCTGGTATAATAATTACAAAGAAGAAGCTCTGAAGATGCACTTAACTGCGTTTAAAATATGGGAGAATTAAGACTCTTTTGATTTGCACACTTTTCTTCTATTCACAGGGCTTCACTCCTCACCTATTATTTGATTTACCCTACATTTTGTCTTATTTAGATATTACTTGCTGATTAAAAGGAGCGATAGCTTAACTGTTATACCAACTTGCTTATCTATGACACTTAATAGCGCTGAATTAACTACTATTAAATTTTATCTAAATTGTATCCTCACCAGCCGTCTCCTATGCTTATTCTGCACTGGAAATCACTAAGTTGTCAATGATGCTTCTTACTAAGAAAGTTGAGATGAGAGGGGACTAAAATTAATTCCAACGAAAAGACCTACGCACGTCCAGATCAAAGCCAATCCGGGTTGGGACATTAGATGATCTAAACTGCTTATTTATTAGAGTAAAATTACTATTATTGCAAAGTGACTGATATTGGTAAAACGTTTGTCAAATGAGTGGTAATTGAACTAGATCAAACGATTTTGAGAATTAAGTGTCGTTCAAATTTTGGATTCAAGTCTTATAGTATTGAATTACTAGATACTTTACAATTCAAAATTCAAATTTCACGATGTACTCTCTGGATAACAGAGTCAGCTCCTACTCATAGTACCGAGAAAGCAGAATGATTCCAAGCTTTTTATGCAATGTTCACAATCATACTATAATCGATCATTGATCATCTGAAATTTTAATGCTACAGGGCTTAGGCAGTTGATGTTTAGATGGAGTTAAACACGAGTAAGTATTTGTTGCGTTAAGTAAATAGTAGGATATAGTCAGTAATCTAATTGAACTCAACTTTCTTTTCGAAATATAGAGAATCAGGTCAGAGCAGACTAAAATAGATAGATTTCGGACTAGGTTTCAAACGAGTATGACTATGAAATATCTTACTGGTTGGAAAGAATGAACTAACTTATAAATCAGACATATCCCGACTGTTAGAGCTCGCAAGGACTCGTACTCAGGCATTTTATTGCGGCTTTATATTGTGATATATCACAGTGTGGTCACACAAGGTACAGATTATATTCTGCCACAATAGAACTGAGGCTAACGCACGAAAAATCTACTGGCGCTCCATATATTCAAAATGTGACGCACAAAAATAAATAATTGGTGGTGGCGCCTCGATAGCAGTTTGCATCATTTTCAGGGGCTTAGCACGCAAGGGGACTTGTGTCTTTATTATCTGCTTCAACCATATCCACGACGCTGCAAAACGAAGCCCGGGTTAAGGAGCGCGTGGAATTCTTTCAATATTATGACCCTCTCTCTCTTTCCCTTTGACGACCCTCCCACGTTTAATTTATCGGTTAGTTTTACTCCCTTTCAAAAATTGTAAATTTCACGCAACATTCGGGTTTCCAAAAGGGTCCCGGAGGAAGCTCAATAAAAGTCTTTATTTTGCACGAAAGTTCGTCTAGTTGGAAGTAGTAACAAGGAAAGAGCATCCATCTGCCTAAGAAAATAATCCATTACTTGAGTAAAATGGAAGAAATATTTAAGAAAGCTATATGCATAACTTACTATACAGTTAGAAGAGGCCCCAGAATTGAAATAAATTTGAGTATCTTTCCTTGTTAGTAAATACAATGAACTGGTTCAATTATTTTTTGCAAAAAACACTCATGAGTGATAACAGCGATACTAATATTTCTAGACGATCGTCTTTGAAACAGAATTTCACTTAATATTGTAGTTATTTGTAAGTTTCACTCACTACTCCATTCATTAGATGCATTAGCGGACGTTCTGCAACATCTTCCTTAGATTAAACCTTTGAGTTGTACATTTACTGACCTATTTCGTTAAGAGAACCTAAGGTTTGGATGGTATACATTCTAAATATAACTATTTAATTGAACAGTTTTTCACTTATTGCTATAGTTTGTCAGATAGCACTTGTTTTCTACGTTATTAATGCGATATATGAGGTTTTTAAATGTTGAAAGAAACTAGAAAAGCCTATTTTGTCAGAGAGTGAAAATATCCTAAATGACTTAAATGGCCTGCATCATTGATTAGAGGTCAAGAAACGTCTCCTTTCACGCTCTACTTATTTGCATGGCTACTGCAGACACTGATACTATTCACTAGTTTAAAAATATTCGTTTTGATGCAATCTTTCAAATCCCTTTAAATTATTTTAGTACAAGGTGAACCAATATATGTAGGACTCAATATGAACAGCAAGTCAATAAATTTTAAAATCAATCACCTCCCCGGCTAATATCTTGTGGAATCGCAACTTTACTTTGGATTAACCACACTAGCGATGAAGCTGCCATAAGTAGCTGCTGATATTTGACTGCATAATCTCCCTCCCTCCTGACCTTGAAAAGTCAGTAGTCTGGATTCATTAGTTAATCTCGATACCAGTGACAACCATGAATCTCAATGGTTAGTAATAGGTCTCGCGTGTCAATTGTAACGCAAAATGGAAACGCTTTAAGATGTGCTTATTGTTATTTAGCCAGTAGAGGTGCTGAGGATTCGATAAAGCCATTGGTGTACTTGATGCTAAGCTCACCTACCGGTATTATACCTTTAATAACCGTGTTTCTGATTCAATCTTCTAAGTCCTCATCACTTATCTCTGACTGTAATTAACTCAGAATGTAAGAAAAAGAGGAGAAAGAGGCGAAGCTACTTCAAGCTGCTTTAGTAACAAGATGATTTATTAGAAAAAGAAATAACATCACAAAGTTAAAATTTAAAAGTTAGCCTACTGATTAAACCAACTAGATTTTATCTAATTTGAATGCCTAGATTTACTTCCTGTTGGTCCTTATCATCTTAAAAGGTCTCGGAAGATGTGAATTGTTCAGTCTCTGTCAGCGAACAAACTCAGCGGCCTTAATCTACTTTTATCTACTTCCTTAGTAGCGCACATTTCCTTAAAATAAAAAACACCCGTTTTAACATAAAATATTTCAATTTCGAAATATGATCCCACTAGATAAATTAGTCTCAAAAATAATTCCACCTATCTTATCAGGACTACGACTTCAAAGGGAATTTTAAGCCATTTTCGTGAAAGCGAGTACTCCTTAATCTAACACTTTGCAGAATCAAGTAGAAATCGAAAAAGACCAATCGAAAGGTTACATTGGAAACCAAGAATTCAGAAGGGCGGTTACCACACCAATAACTTATATAACATTTCAAGTGTAATCGATACGTGGTTTAAATAACCCATCTATTAATTGACTTGTTTATTTAAATATCTATTTAACTAATAAATGACTGCTAAATCCTACACAATTTATTTACTAACGCACTACTGTCTAGCTTGAGACGATTTTCACACCCATTTTAGTAAATACATTTAAGCTAACAATTTGGAAGCAGGTAGTGCATCATTGAAATACGGCTAAACGTAATCACTCAGGAGAAATCGTCTGGCTGCATTCGAATGCACTTTTAATATGAAATTTTCGTCTTTCATTTATTTCTGTCAATCATGCATTAAGTCAACTCCCAATTTCTGGGAAAAACTATTATCAGACTAGTTTTATAAACTGACAGAAAGACGGTTCCTTAATTTTTATAAGGTGGAAGTCTTTTCACTGATCGATGCGTGATTTTCCACCATAAAATTCTGGAAGTGCTCTCTAAAAAGGCACTTTATTTTAGTGTATATTGGATTCACAGGGCGTTTTTTTGTTCAAACGCCGAAGATAATGAAATTGGTTTAGCGTTATGGCGGCATAAAATGACGGTTAATGCTATTATTCAATGTGATGGATTAAATTTGAATGGAATGGAATTTTATTGCTGTTTTCAATTCCAGCCAGTTTTCCACCTGTTTTGAAGGAAGATAAGTGTTTACTAAGTTTGTTAAGTGGAAGCTTCGTTTGACGAATTATGTCTCGAAGCCATGAAACACCTCATTAATTTGATTTTACTACCTACTTACATATTTAATAGATAGAAACTGTCTCATTGGACTCTAAAATGTGAACCTCTCTTCTAAAAGTTGTATGATTGCGCAGACACGTTTACAGTGGAAGTAAGCACGAACGGCGGCGTTAGTGATGAGCATTAATTTCTTGCAAACTGGATTCAATTTGTACGACCATTATTGATAATTTGTGCTTTTTTTAAAGCGATAATTTATCTTGTCAATGGGAGAAGTTAACTTAAAAATTAAAGTTATCTCACGAATAAATTTGGAAAATTTAAAAATTACTGATTTTGGGTAAATTTAATTTTAATATTATTCGTTTACTGTTTCAATTTCTATTCTGCGCGGCGAATTCTAGTGAAGACATTCAGGGAACGCACACTTTCCTCACAATTTGATCAGCAAACGAAAACTATTAAATAACGATTGTGTGGAGAATAGAGGCAATTCCATTTTATGCACTTAAGAAATATTTCGTTAATACTTGTTCAAACTCTGATATTAAAAAACAAAGGACTTTAAATAACCTATTGTAATAATCTAAATTAATTTCGAAAATGCTATCTGATATTTTCTGGGAGGAAAATTGAAAGAATACTATTCAAAATGCGGGATAAGAATTTCATAGTGAGATTTTTTCACCAATTGTTACGTTAAGTTAAATTTGGACTTCTGCTTACCAGGTTTATAAGTATTGTAGGAAAATGTTTTGAACAAATTGAAGATTATGCTTTCTCCACATTAATGAAACGTATTCTTTTTGAAGTAAAAAGTTTCTGGCGTTGAACATAATTTTCTGATTTTATGCTTTATTTATCTT
This sequence comes from Hymenolepis microstoma, assembly GCA_000469805.3. NCBI lineage: Eukaryota > Metazoa > Platyhelminthes > Cestoda > Cyclophyllidea > Hymenolepididae > Hymenolepis > Hymenolepis microstoma. Next base: position 22,673,964 of record LR215993.1, on the reverse strand, counting down.
AGCAATAAATCATATCGCTATCTGTTGGCAGGATCTTATTACCACATATAATATTTCCTTAAAAAATCCAATTAGATATGAACTGTCATCTGGTCATGGCACTCTCCTTTTAAATTCTCAGTTAGCTCACGGTTACTTCTAGACCCCTAACACAAATCCTCGTAATTCTTCAACTTTTTAAACTGTTTTCGCAAGTCTTTCGTTTTGTCCTTACTTTATATAGCCTTTCGTCTAGTCAGCCTAGAGTCACACTGCCAAAGTGACACAAAGCCTCCATTATTGCCAGACTGGAAGAGGTAGGTCTTCCAACATCCTCTTGAACTTTGGAAATTCCTTTTTTTCGAAATAATGGTAGTTTTAAGTGAAGAAAACTGTATTAATATCCTTTTTTCAATAAATTAGGGCAATATTAACGATATTTGTGACTTAACTCTATCGTCCTTATCTCACATGAGAGAGAAACTGGGTGATATCAGTATCAAAATTAAAAGATAAGCAAAACGAAAAACTTTTAATTGATTTCTACTTTTAAATACTGCTTATTTAATTGTAAATTTTTTCTAATGAAGTGTTGTGGGAATATGTTTATGCCAATAAACCAGAATGAGAATAAAATCAAGTCAGATGTCAGTTGTCAGTTGTCTTAATTTTTAATGAATAACTCATTTGATTTCCAAATCAATGGACTGATAAATATATCTATTTTTTTAAGATGGTCAAATTGCAATTCTTAAAGAATGTAGCTCTCATTTCTTTTTGCTATTAACTATTACTATTAGGAATACCATGTGGAATATTTCATTGGTGGAATAGTGGAAGTATCTTTAACATAGTTTCCTAACTTTGATAATATTTTCTATTAATCAGGGGAAATATCATTAATAATATGTATGAATATATTTATTAATATGGTAAATTATACAGAATGGGAAAAACCATATTTGAAAGATTTTTATTCACTGCGATTTGTGGTGAGTTGCTTTGAAATATAGTCTCTAGGAGAGCTGGACTTTGAAACGTTACTTACATTAAGTTAAGCATAGAAGCAGTGGGTATAAGTGCTATATATTCAGCAGTTTGAATCTTTCATTATAAACACATTTTAATGTTCCAGATGTTGCATATATTCGCGCTACACATTCCCGGAAGAAGTACGGAAGTGGTTTTAAGGCAACACCTGTTTTTTGATTAAACGCTTTGAGAACGTCTTTAATCTACACGTGAGGAATGCATACGATGTCTACCTGTTTGAGAACTATTGTTAAGGATTTTGACACACGTATTTTTGAACCGACAAACAGAAGAGCAGCATTGACTCCCCACCAATATTATAACATCGATTTTTCGATCGGTCTAATAACATAATCGATCACGTTCTTTCGCATCGAACATGATAGCCACTTAATAACAGTAATTAATTACACCTTTTCTGAGCAATTGCAACTCAAAATTCAACATGACTTTTCTGAATTACCGCAATAAACGTATTGGAAACAAAACATACTTGCCTCCTCTTCCATCAAAAGCTGTTTAGTGTTGATTTGCGGTAGATTTGCACGGGAAGCTTAATATCATCATTCCAATAATAGTAGACGGCTTAACAAATGTCTTGAAGCAATAACATGATTTATCTCAGGAGAGTAAATTCAAAATATATGAAATTAAAAGATGAATCAGAAGTCTGTTTTAATTAAATAAATTAATATTTTTTTTCTGGAAAATAAATTTTGGAAGGCTTTTTAAATAGTAGATTTTGATTTCTACAGTAATAAGCCTTCTACCTTTAAATTATATATGATCGTTCTATTACTGCCTGTATATAAATCTCATCTAACGATTACCAATTGAAGACGCTTTTGCCACACCTCGACTAGTAAAAACAGTCGATAGCAGAATTCTTGTTTAAAGCATATCAATGAATACGATGAGTCTAAACTACCCTATGTTCGTATATGCATATATGAATAAGTTTAGAAAATAAGATGACAAGAATTAATTAAAACGTAAATCAGTTATTAATTGTAAAAATGTTTTTGCCGCATATATCATTTCCCTTCAATTTTGATTTATCGCTATGCTCATGAAAATGATGTTACGCAATACTGAAGAGGTATTTATTATTAAATTTTGTTTAAGATACTAAATTATATATTTTCTCTATTTTGAATTAAGTACTCGTTCTGGTGGTTCTGAATTCATTCTCATTCCAAAATCATTTTCATCCTAGGATATATGATAGTGGATTGAGGGAAGGACTGGTGAATATGGAGGTAGTGAAAAAATCTCATACTTTTAGGAAATTATTCTCGATTAGTGGGACCGATCGGGAACAATCGTTTAATATACTTGTGCACTTATGTTTTAAGTTTTAATTTCATTAAAAATAAAGCCTTTGAGCAATTTTTGTGATTCATAATGGATTATCCCGTGTAGAGCCCACCAAACACAAAAAAGGAAATTTTCGAAATTTCAACCCTGGCTTAGGATGTGAATAGGAGCTTGACTTGTAAACTAACATGGTTTTTACCGCTGACACTTTCCTAAACCATTCACTTCTTGGCCCTAGTAATAAATTAGTGTAAAAAATTACGAATTTTATGTTGTCAAAATAAAAAATAAATAAAATTTCCCTCCCCCTCGCTCAACTTTGTTACACTTTGAGAGTTGACGCAGTGACATCCAAATCCTAATCCTATTCAATTTACTATGTGCTTCAAGTTTAATTTTGTAATTGACCATAGGTATGTGAATTTCTGCTCCAACTCTTCTATGGCTAACCCAGACTGATTTAAAAGAGATTTCAATGCATTCTCAAGAGAATTTGCTGATCGTCCTGGTTTGTGGGATCAATCTTGTTCTCATTGCCCTACTTAAATCCATGAAACTCAATTGACACCGGCGGATTGTCAGCTTTTGCCCACAAAGTTCAGTAATGGCTTAAGTAGCCTTAGAGGAGAAGCATCGTGTAATATGCCACGTGCTCCTCTCTGCTTCGACATCAATTTTTTAGTAAAAAGTGTCGAGTTGTCTCCTTTACCGAGTTCGGACACAAATTGAACTTAGACATTTGTTTGTAGATTGCGTGATTTCTTACTACTGCCCTAATATAATTGCAAAATGTTTTTGATAGTTCAGGACAAAGTGGATTTACATATAATAAATTTCCTATTACGAACCGAAAACGCAGTTCTTCAAAAGAACTAACTATCCATAAAATTTTGATGGGCAAAAAATATTCTAATCGATAACAATTTAAACGTGGTTAGTATTAAGAGACAAAGCAATGAAACAAAAATGATGATGTATTTCAAATTTACATTGACTCACTTTCCGTCAAATTGCTCTTATCTTCTTAGACCGTATACTCATCTGCTGAGCGTTAATTTCTCGTGAATTTAACAAGTTTTGTGGTTTGTGAAAACATTGTAGCAAAGTGACGGAGTCAAAGAGAATCTCTGTTATATTGTAAAAAGCAACACGATTTCATTTCACTTTGTTTGAAATGACGCTATAAAATGTATCGAAATTTGATGGACCTTCATCACGAAATGTTTCACTTGGACAAAAGGTTAATAGCGTTCTCATGTTAGTAGTTCTTTTTTTCTAAAATAAGATACGAAAATCGGGGGTTTTCAGCATCAGAGGACTTTTTTTCAAATTTATATTTGTTAATATTTACAACACCATCCACTTTCCAGGATAATGGGATACTGCAGTTATGATAAAATTAGGCGGATAACGATTACATATTTTAAATTCACCTGCATAATTTAAGCGGTAATTTATTAGGGTTCATGAATTTTTACTTGAATCTATGGTACTTAAACTTCCTTACTAGATCAATACTGCCTAAAGCAGAGGTGTCACAGTTAAAAAGTAGTAATTACCGTATTAACATCCTGTTAGAAGAAGGGATGTACCTTCCTAATATGACTATTGCGCTCGTTTGATTGAGTTCCTGAAGAAGCGTTCACTTTCACCAACATGACGTCGTCTAATGGATCAAACTGTAAAAATTAAACTTTTAGATATTAAGTTGTTACAAAGGTAGTTATACTCCTTATTAGAAGTGAGCAACTCAGTGCTTTTAGAATTCAAACGCAGTAAACCTTTTGATGATTCGACTTTTGTTACGCCAACTCCTTACCCGTTTCACTCTGTATTTTATTGTTCTGTCATTTACCGTATTATGATAATTAACAATAGATAAAATTAGCAATAAAAATGCACGCGCAAGGCTAATATTAACGCTGCTATTGAGATTCGCATCTATTCTGGCCATGCTTCTAATTATGGCACTAAAATATTGTCTAAAGTCGAGCCATAGTCGATAAATGAAATAATGTCACCTTTCCAATTTTCTAAAATGCTACTAATTTTTGCCAATTTTCCATCATTTTTTAAAAATAATATATTAGGTTAAGCCAATTTTTCACCCGAAAATTACATAATAAAATTGAGAATGAAAATTAATATTGATGGAGAGACCCAAATAAATTTACTTTAGCGAAATATATTTCATAGCTACCTTTATGCTTAAGGTTTAGAATGTTAAACTGGTTAATACCGAAATACCAATTTTCTTTCCTTATGAAACTGTTAATTTTTCCCTATAAATATGAATTTGCCTCCGTTAACTTTAAAAGTAAAATTTCTCCGAATGTTTAGGTTTCTCCAAAGTATTCACAAAATGACTTCTAGTCTAGGGTAATTTTTCTTTCGACAGATGGATAATTGTTACATGATGTTGGGCAACAGGCAAAAGTTTGGTTCAGCGGACTTCCAACAACCAAGTGTCTTAAGCCTGCCAATTTCATTTACTGCCATCGATATCCGTAATTAACAGAGTAACAATGATGGCTTTTACGATCTTGTCTATAAATAGAGTTCAAATTAAACGGAACTAATCTTCACACGCATGCTAATGAAGTGTTAACAACACCCTATTTGGACAGGGAGAAAATAGTGTGGAGGAGACATTGTGAGTAACCCTTTTTATTGATTACATGCAACAAGTGTGATGGCCGGACACATCACCATGTGCGTACCATTGAGCAATGATCTCTTACACCACCCATTGACTACCGGTGTTTCACTTAATTTCTTCACCAATGAATCAGTTATAATTGATGAAGTAGACACAGGCAACTGTAGTGCAACGCTCAAGCGAATTCCATCAAATGATGTCAAATCATTAATAAATAAGGTTAGTTTGACTGATTGTTTAATTAAGAATTAGCCTAATTTAACATTTATAACAGAATTGGGTATTGGAGCTAAAAACACATGCAGAAAGTACAGCATGAATATGAAGCAACTTTTTCGTTTTATTGATTTTTAAACACGTACTCTCCTCTGCACTTAAAATTACAGTACATATTGTGCGTATGAGCTGAATAACCGGACTTTGAAGAATCTTTTCCTGAAGGAGGGAGGGAGGGAGGGAGAGAAGGTTGGATTAACATTTATACCAAAAATAATCGAAAAATGAAGACCTACTTTTGAATTTGCTTTCTTGTAATTTTATTTTCCCCAGCCAAATGGTGACAGTAGGTATAAATAAGCTTTTTCCCTTGCAGACGCCCAAAGCCCTTTTTCCTCCATTTCCGGAAGAAGGAACTATTAGACTTGTGCTGTTTCTCCTTTGAGGCATGGAGAGATTTATCCAAGTTGTGTTTTTACACTTACTTAAATAAAGGAATTTTAAGATCCAAGGAAAATCAATGATTTGAGCAGAAAAGAACCGGTAATTCACGATCTTGTCTATTTTTAAGGGACAAAAAAATTTTCTTACTAAATGATTGAAAACCGTTATCAGATATTGGTACCGCAGTTTCTATTAAAGTTAGCGTTATTTCAGTGGTTAATAAGATCGTAGCAGAGCAATACACACTTTCTTTTTCAGTGGTAATAATAAAAGTATGTGATCAGTAAGTAACAAAATCGGCGAATGTATGTTTCTTAAGGTGCCTCCAAAGTAGTTCTGAGAAAGTTTTCAAGAATCTCAGTAATGGAAGTCAAGCAAGAGGTTCTAGAAGAGAAAAAGACTAAATGTCAGTCTCAAGTTTAAAATTAGTTACTCTAGTCAAAACTATCAACTAAGGGTACTCGAGGCTGTTCATGAGTCAATCGTATGAACAGGCATGAATTTGAATCATGCGGTCAAGTAGATCTGAACCAACTCAGAAGTTGGGTCAGAAATAGCGGAGTACTTGGGTGTTATTAATTTCATCATATCCCTTACAGTAAGGTTAATTGATCAATGATCCAGTAACGCAAATAAGCATGACTTCTAGAACCATGCCTTCATCTTTTAGACCTACTCGATTACTCTTTCAACTTCTATTGCATTAGTGCGATATATCACGCATTCAGATGGAAGGTAATGTAAAAATGGAATAATATGCACTAACTGATAATGGAATAAAATCTTTGTTGATGGAAATTCCATGGGCAGGAAAAAGTGAAGCTCGTTTATTTGAAAAAAAGAGAAGATAGGAAAGCCACAAAGTCTCTATTTTTTGCACTTAGCAACATTTTGTCTCATTACAAAATGTCTCTTGCAAATGTCGAGTTAGATCATTTGAAGACTCAGTTATGTAGCATTCTTTTTCATTCTTTTATAAAATCTATATAAATTTAATTCTATCTCATGCCTATTTGGTCATAGTAATTGTCTACGATACTGAACGTGCTATTAGTTCCATTTTTACTTTTGAGTGAAGGATGGGATTTAACAATTCTTTCGTTAAATCAAAATTTTCTCTTTAGTTTATGCAGTGAACTCTGTTTCTGTTTAAATGGTCACCGTAGCTCCAGATAACGGGATTTCTGAGAGGAAAAATTGCTTCCATACCTCAGTGGTTAATATTTTTGAACATAAAATCGAGGTCATGGGTTCGATGCACATCAGTGCACGTATAATAAACGTAATGACCATTAAAAGGGTAGCAAAAGTCGAGTTCATGCTTTATCCAAGATCAGTACAAAAATGTTTGCCAGATCGTACTTGAGGATCAGTTATACCGCTTTTGATATATATATATATATATTGCATGAAATAGTGTATATAGTCAATCTTTGAAGCTGCAAAGCTAAGATGATTGAATCTTATGCAACTAAATAAGAGCAATTTTTAATAGAATCTCCCATTTTACTGTAAGTAAAATGTAAAACTGTTGCGTTAAAATGGATCCCATTGACTATTAGGAATATTGAGATAGTGCTAAACTCTTAAATTTCCAGTTAAGTTTATATTTCACTTGTACTTAAATATCCACCTGTAGTGCAACCTTCAGTTGATTGTTACAAGGCAAAGACCAAATTATAATTAAAATTTCTAAATCAAAGGGCTAAAATTTGAAAGTTGAACTTGATAGATTTTAAGATAGTTAATTATTCTACATTTGAACATAAAATACCTTATTAAAACCTGCAAATCCCTTTGGACTAATAAATAAGAATATATTTTAGCCAAAGAAGTCATTTACCATCTGAAATTTATGCGCTAAGCGGATTTTATTAAAGCTAAAATAGTCAAAATAAATTCATAAGATATTTGGCAATTTGAATGGTTTCTTCATGTTCCTCTTGAACTGAGAGGTTATTTAATTTGCCAAATAACATTTGCGAATAAATGCCCTACTTCCTACAGAGTTAGACTAATATTCTTCAATTTGTTTACAGAACAGGTTGGTCACCCTTGAACTTTTAAGGGGTGACTAAAATGTGTCATTCCTATTGGCCAACCCCATGGCCACTCCTGATTGGCTAAGAAAGTCACACGCTGGTTGACTCTTACTAAATGCTAACTACCTGTAAAAAAATTAAAGGAAAATTTGTGCGGCGATAACAATTTACTTGTTAAAATAGCTGGACTACCTTTACAAAGCCTGAACTGTTGGGTACGTTACTTTGCTTAAGTATATGCTTATATTTAAATTCCAGCATTAGTCGAGGTTTGACAGTCTTACATTTTATAATAATAATATTTCTCTAAAATATTTGTTGGAATAAAAATTAAAATAATTAATTACTCTATTACTAAATTATTAATCAGTTTGAAATTTTAATAATTATATCATTTAGATCACATAGTTCAATCACTTTACCCTTCAAATACTATAATAGTTGCAATCTACTATTGCACTAAGAAATGAAACACACGATTTTAAATAAAAAGAGCCCATTTTTATTCTATTTTGGAACCGAGGAAATATTGTTCAATTAATGTAGTCATTTATAACATCATTAAACCGTAATAGCTCCATCATTGTTTCGATAATAGACTAATTTTTCACTGGCGAATTAAAGCTCATTTATTGAGACAATCTTTATTGTCCGGAATCACGACTAAAAAGCAAGCGGCGCATAAAAGAAATTAAATTTAAAAAATTTTTGACCTCTAACATTGATCAAAGATCCTAGAGCAGCCAAAGTTGGCAGCTTGGGTTGATGTTAAAAGATGACAGTTAATACTAACCAAAATTAATTATCAAATTTTCTCAATAATGGTTTAATAATCTAGTTGTCACCGACGAGGAAGTATTTTCTTCTTTGGATAAAAATAATAACATTTTGAGGAGTATGATTTTATCTTCATCACGACGGGTAGAGAATCATGGATTACATCCAATTCAGTGGGGATTCTCCCACTTTGCTTCATCCATTTTTGACAGCCAGAGTAAAAGCCGATATTCATGGAGCAGACTATTCTTAAAGGCTTGTAAAAATATTTTGTTTACATTAAGATTTTGTGAAATATTGGAAAATCTAGTGTGATTTGAATAATAAAATGCCAGATACGCAGAAGTTGCCTTGCATTTTAATTTGGTCATTAGCATGAGTGAATTAAAACAAATAATCAGAGAAGTTGGATAGGGAAGCCACTTGAAATCTTCTGCTCAGTTCACTTTAACGTCAATAATTTACTGTACCGTATATTTAACCGTCCAAAAATAAATTCCGTTCGTTCTGTCAATGGAGATTTGAAGTCAATAATTTACCGAAAGATTGTGATATGAGCTAAGTCAAGTTTAGAAAATCTTTTAAGCCAACTTTTCATGCTCATCCAATGCTAAAACCCAAATTGCATCTTTTTTTCTATACCTAAATGTAAACCAAATAGTGTTTACCATATAAAAAACTATTTTGTTGAAGTAAATAGCGAGTATTTGCCTTCCAGTAACTGGGGTGAAGGTTGCTTAGAAAATATATTTCTTATAAAAGGCAGACATTTAAAACGGCTCTTATCTGGAGTTCATCAACACTACATTCAGTATGATCTGTCTTCGTCCTCGATTACATATTTGGGTTTATTCAATCGCTTGTCGGCTTTTTCCAATACAAAATACATCAAAAACAATAGCGTCCGTATTATTTAATGCAAAATTAGCATCCTAGTTGCATATTTTGGCGCACCGTTGATTTCAGGTTCATTTAAGGAGAAGTAACTTTTTTTGTCTATTCTTCTAGACAGAAAATATGTGCTTTTAGTAACGTTGTAGTTTTTGACAATTCATCTGCCTTTAAAAACAGGAAATGACTTGGATAATACGCCAACACCCTCTCCCCTTTTCGGATGAAGGCGAAGATAAACTGAACTCGTAACTATTTCACTTCACTAGCTTTGCACGAGAATAATTGAGGCACAATTGTTGTGAACTTAAAGTCAGGCAAAAAGTCCAGTTTCACGTCAAGTAATCCATTAAGAATGTTGATGGTGGTAAGGTTAATATCCCTGTCACGAAAGGTGCTGTTGATAAGAGGGCGATAACTGAAAGTATTCAAACTTGCCCTTTATTTAGAAAATTTCAATAAAATCTCATTTTAATTTCTTTGGGACAGAATTTGGAGCAATCCGTTATGGCCTAAATTTCGAGGTCAATAAAATCCGTTCTGGATTTCGATTTAACCCGAATTCCAGCTATCGCTACTGAAATCTGCATTGTTCTCAAAAGACGCATTTTTTATCAAATACTCTTTTACCAACTCAGAAATATATATTTGCTTTTTAATTCGGACCATTTGAATTATATATTGTATCGCCAATATTATTTGGACTGGTGTATATAGTATGGGTTTACTGGAAACTGACCATTTTGTTTAGAAAGGCTGTGATTGTTAAATTGGAAGGGTTCAATCTTAAAATTAATAGTTATACACAGTTCTTTTTTCCAATTATAACTTCTAAGTCATTAAAGGTTTGAAATTATGTGGAGGTTTAGTTGATATCCAAAGAGAGGAACCTTCTAATGTTAAGATTTGAATTATTTGCATTTTTCTCTTATCAAATTTGAGCCGGTTATTTCGTCCTAACGTCTACAACGTTGTATTGATATTGACTTTTAAACCAAAATAATGGCGTTACTTCAGCATATGTGATCGAGTTGTAAGATCTGCTAGTGTTGATAACTTTTAATAGGGTAATTAATTTACCATACTTTTGCCAGGGTTATGAAACTCACCCGGTCAGACGTTTGATATACAATAAGAGCCTTAACCAACTGAAATTCGGAAATTTCACTCAAGTTAATTGTTATTAATAAACATGCGTTAAAGCTAAGCTTGCAATACACGTTATGCGTGTCAATATTTAGGATTTTATTCCGCTCAAAATATGAAACACAAACACCACGCGACTTTTATCCAAATTATCAATTAACTTGATTAAAATATAAGTTTTTACTAAATTACTTTGCGGAAATTTTACAGTGGGCCTTAATTCTAATTTTTTGACTTCTCAACAGCTTGAAGGTTGGTTTCAGTTTATAAATTATCATTGAGTGTTTCCCTTAAAGGAAATATGTTAGTCTTTGATAAACATCTGTATAAATTAGACCCTTGCACGGTTATTTACGTTTTTATCATTTTATTCCATATAATATATATGTTTTTTGGCATCATCAATGAACTGAATTTGAATGATTGAATAAAATTAATAAGTGTTTACTGGGTGGCTTTTACAAATAAAACAACTTTTGGTCGTGATTATAACTTCAATCTTTATCCACGACAAAGGTAATTAAAATTTGAAAATTTCTTACAATGGAATACACTTGAACGCATGGTATAGCATCTTAATCCAGTAAAGGAATAGGCAAATATAAGTACATAATACCGTCAGAAGGTTATTCGTTTTACTCTAATATGAATTCCGAAGGCTCTGAATTGATCTCTTTTCCACAGAGAGTATTGTTAAAATTTTAACACTCGGTAGTTCTAAAGCCTCCTTTTCATTATTTGTTCCCTAGAGTAATCACGTCACCGATATTCAAACCTCATTTAACAGTTTGTTTGATTAGATGACTGGTCACGTCAGTGGTTAATTTTTGTTTACCTTATAGCCTTGAGGAAGAAAAAGATACCAACTGATATGGTTATAAAAACTTCAGAGCTCACTCGAGTTCACTTAGGCTTAATTCGATTAGAAATATGTAAATGATAAATGCAAACAGCTACTTTGGCAATCGCTGGAGTTCGATTAATAAACTTTTTCGAGGGCGTTAATTTTAATGAGATGTTCAATATATTTAAGAAAATTGTAAAATTACTTAATTTAGCTTCTAAAATTGACAAGGCAAAAAATTTTCCTACAATAAAATTAACTTCCCCTCATTTCACCTGATCAGATTTCGATTTCACCTACAAAGAAGTACGCTGAACATCATGCAAACTTCGAATAACAGTACTGAACATTTAAGAGACAAACAGAAGACTAACCTGAGCTACTATCACTGTTAAAACTTCAGAAATCGGGTCAGTTTTTTATCTGAACAGTAATCTTACTGTTACCGAGGAGAAAGTCTGGGAAAGATTTGAAATGAGTAAAGTGAACTTGGCAAAATTTGATAAATGTTTTACGATTACCGAGGCGTTCTCCTTAACCCCGCTTGCGGTCAAATGACAAGAAAGAGGAAGTGAGTAGTGAGCAGCAATTTGCCGTTTCCTCTTTAATTCCGCTCAATTTTGTGTGCGCTCATCAAGTACGTGAAGATAGTCGTTTTATGGAAACCATATTTAAATGAATTTACGCATTTGCAATGCCTTTAAGACAGGCTAATATATAATTAATGAAAGCACGATGTTAGTATTTTGAAGCCTCATTCTTGGAGTTGAACTCATGACAATATGTGATGAATTAATCGATGGAAATTCGAGCAAAGTAAGTCATGACAGTTAAAGACTCTGCAATATTATTTCAATAGAGTATACTATACATAGAAACAGAGAGCATTTACATCAGCAAGAGCTCAGATAAGGTACAGGGAACTGAGTTTTATATTTTCAGCAAAATCGTGGATATTTTAAGCATCTACAGAATGAATCTGCCCTAAGCTGGCTAATAACTGAGTTGATCAAGCCAATCTCGAAAAATCCCTCTTTTCGTTTAATCTGCGAACAGGCTCTAACTTGGCAGTCTGTTGAAATTAAATAGGTTTTACAGAACCCAATAGAAGATTTTGTATCGTTGCTATTAACCAAATACCTTTATTGAAGAGCAGTAAAGACCATGAAAAATATGGCTGAAAATACAGGAACTCTGCGTTATTAGGAAAACACATTAACCTCTTTATTGTTAACATTAATAAAACTATAATATTAAATAGGCTATTTGCTTCCCACTTTTGTCCCTCAGCTATTAACAAACCGGGTTGGTATTATTTTTTTTTAGTAATCATTTGGTAGCAACTCCCCATCAAGTTATACCTTAAAGTCATTTTTAATAATAATATTCCTGATTTTTTGAAGGACAGAGGAAATTTTTTGGACTGTTAGCTTAAAATATAGTAAAGCACTTATATTTTCGCAACTGAAGGATCGCCAATACATCCGCATACCGCTTAAGAAGAGGTAGATCAAATAGTAGAATATCATGATTTTAAACTCCATTACTCCTTCGCCAACTAAGAAACCATTTCTTTCTTTGGGAAGTTAGGTAACCGACAGAATTTCATGTCCTCTCAACTTATAGTCGCGGGAGGTCGTCACGTTGCTTAGCAATCCTTCCTTTTCAAAAGCTATCCACCTTAGCATATTAAAATTTGATTTCTACTCGAATTTTGCTCAATCTAAGTAAAAATTATTTTAAATCTGTAGGTTTTTACATAGAGCATTTCTGTTGGTCGGTTCAGTTCAAAGTGCTTCTCCTTACAAATAAGTCTCATTCAATCAAGACGGTATTTAACTAACATAGTAAATATTTGGAAGGAACAGATTTCACTGAACTAAGTTGTATGGTAGGCTAGATTTTAAATACGTTGTTGGTAAAATGTCTCAATGCCTTAAATGTACTTTTAAAAGATAATAATTTCATTTTTTAATTTTAGTGTTTATTAGTTTTATTAACTCAGAAAAAGTATTTCTTCTCTCTAAATTGTAAATGACATTTATTTTTGAGGCCCTTATCAAAGGAAAGTAAATTACTTGAGATCAATACAAAGAATGTATCTTATTTGACAAGGATCAAGGCAAATCTGACTGGTTTCCATTAGAGCTACAATACTTCACCTGTGTTAATGAATGACTGTGGTGACTGACTGACTGAGAGTAAACGTTCTCCTATAGAAATTAATATTTGAAATGTGATATTATTTTCAGTTGTAGGAAATTTGTTTTGTTTTGGTTTTATCAATATTTATGATCTATAGACAATGGTCTATGGTTGCATTGCGAAAATAAAGAAAAACCGAACGGCAGGGTTCAAGGGCAAGTGAAAATAAAATTAATCTCTGTTTGGTTAAATAATGCAGCTCAAGTATTTCCCCGTCCTACTCTGGTGACACATACATTACCATTTCCAATAAATCTTCCATTTTGATTCCCAGCAGTGACATTTGCAAATAATCCTGTCTGTCAGCGTGGAGGAGAGAGAGAGAGAAAGAAGTTGAAAAGAAGATACCAACTATCAATAAATAGAGTAGCATCATTTGCTTCTGAATTGTACTTGGTTGAGTCTATTACATCCGTTACATCTAGCAACAACTACTTTCCACTCTCTCTTCAGCTTTCCGTTCTGCGCTCTATTGCTACAATTTTTTGAGGAAGCGAAAGGAGGTTGGAATTTGCTTCTTCAATGCCTCTTGTGTTTCGCATTAAGAAAATTAATTCCAAATTACAGACTATAATTAGTCATAGCCTAATGCAGGTCCACTTACAATAGCACTTCTTAATCCCATTGAGATGAATTTACAAAACGCAGCTTCATAATGACTTGGTATTAAAACAGTCTTTGAGAAGAAGAAGCCGAGTGGAAACTGTATCTTTAGATCACATACCTAATTTAAGAATCCATCACACATTCGGAAACTGATGTTTGTGATTAAAGGTCAGCATGATGTTCTGTTCCTTTTTTAACTTGAAGAAAATTTATTACTGAAAGTTTGCTCAGCATAAAGGCCTATACGATATACTGAGGTTCAACCTAGCCATGTGTCATAATTGGCTCAGAGACTTGCATAGATTCTAACGAAGGCCCATGAAATGGAGTCAATATGAAAACTCTTGTAAAGCTTTTGATAGTTTCTGCAAATCTATCAAGTCCATGGACTTGACCTTTGCTTATTCAAAATTTATAGATCAAGTCGTTTAATTAGTCGAAACAAATAAATTTTTTTGTCTCTCTATTGAGAAAAAGGCTCCCCTTTCAATTTTTCATAATAGTATTGGAAAGTCTACAACTGAACCAGCAACTTCAGATCGTATTCATCATATAAAAGCAATGCCCTGGTGATTCGGCGTAAGTACAGTTAAAGTTAAATTTTCTGTAGAAAGTTCATGCAGACCTAATAAAATGTACCAAGACTAATCCAAGTGAAGTTGAATTTCCGTGAAGTACTGCACTAGAGGCGAATTCAAAAAGTCTCAATTAAGTGTAGATGTATACAAATTTTGTATGGAGAACATAATTTAATGATCTCTGCTTACTCAAAGCTTGTTTTTACATCAAATCTGTCATCTTAAAGTGTAAGATCATTTGAATTCTCAACCTTTGGAAGGAAAATTAACTGAAACACCAAGACTGACCTTTGTTGTTTAAAACACTTGTCACTGCTAGACAAAGGAATTGTAATAAACTTATAACTACTTCGTTTCCTTAAAATTTACAATAAATCAGCCATTTTATTTGTAAAGCTTTTCACTGACTTTTTCATTTCAAGCATTTAGTCATTATCAAAGTTAGATGAATGCAAAATTTCCTCTTTAGAATGTTTTTCCAAAATATTTCTCTTGAGACAATGACTCATGCAGATGGTGCGAAATATCTTAAGTGAATTCAAGCAGTCATATGTGTGTTAGGAAACTGAATGTTTGGCCCATGAAATACAATTGAAAAACAGTAGTCTTCTCGCGTGTCGGGCCAATTTTTCAGCCACCTTCAAAGTCATCACCGTTTTCACAGATTAAACTGAGCTCGTAAAGCATTTCGCTACCTGTTGTGGTCAATTCGTTTGTGAATTCGTCGGTCTGTTAGTAAAGTAAATGCTCATTTCCTTTTTTTATAAGAGAGCTAGGAAATTTGAAGGTAAAAGAGCAGCAATTAGGCAAAAAATATATGTTTGAACATTGCACATTAAAGAAGTCATTTCTAGAAAAAATTAGATGGTGTTTAATTTAAAATCCTTTTGAGCAAATCAGTAATTTTAACTATTAACTATTTTGATCATTATTGATTTGCAGAAAAAAATCCATTTTTTATTAATGGTGCACCGCAAAATCAACCGCGATTCTAAGCATTAAAACTTTTATGCATATCTAAGTATTAAATTCAAGAAAAATTCGCAAATATCATTAATTATGGCATTTATTTATAGGAATTATTTAACATTATAAATTAGTCGATTTAATTGCACTCTTTATTTCAATTATAATGAACGAATTTAAAAAAGGTTAATACTTTTTAATGGTAAATTCAAAGTTTTCCAAGATTAAATAGGGTACTTTTATATAGCTCTTCAAAAATAAACGATCATTAGCAAGATATAGAATACCATTAGCATCAAAAATCGATTTTACGCAAAATCTGTCTTCTTAACGTCAGCATACTGCTATCTAAATGAACTATTAGTCAGACGGTTTTAAAAAATAAACCTAGATCGGTGTGCATGATAAAATGTGAGAAAATTTCTCCATTATACAGAGTTGACCAAATTAGCTGTTATAAAATTGAAAATATCTTTAATTAAATTATTTTCATTTCGCAATGAAATTTATATTTTTGAGTATTTAACACGTTAGTTTTAATTCAAAGGGTATTTTATCTTCAAATCTAGTCATTTTCCTGAAGAAAGTCGGCTTTCCCGTTTGACTCCCCATTTTACGTTAAGCAGAATCTATTAATCATTTGTCTAAATTCAAACAACTGAAAACAGCAAAAATCTGTCCATGTAATAGAAGAATTCTTTACACCATCCCGTGAATAGTTCTTTAATTGAAAAGGAGTTTCGAATCAAAATTTCTTCTAACTCTCTGCACGTTTTTCTGTTTTAGTTCAGTGTATATGAAAATCATTTGTTTAGTAAGTTATAGACGCGAATTCGCATGTGTTGACTTTAAGTTCTCTGAGGCAGTTCGAATTGATTGACAGAACTGAATGGGAGATCATTTTTTCGTAAAATTCATTTGTGAACGGATTGTTCACTTAAAGGCTTTTAAGAGCTATAAATATATAAGAAAGTGTATCCAAACTTTATATTTAATTTTATAAAAAAGAAATTAAAATTATGAATAAACGTCCAAAAATCTAAATACAGAAGCTGAAGAATATACTCTATGCAGAATAGTGCGTTCAGAAAATAGTTCTCAAACCTGCTTTCCTCATTCTATTAGACTCAAATTTTATTTTAGTAAGTTAATGTATGATGTATAAATAAAAAATTAAGGAAAAATAGGTTGAAAATTGTAAGATTTCTCATTTAAATCAACATTGTTCAAGATACTATAAACATAAATGTATGGTGAACTCTACCATACTTTCTCCTGGTCAGCAATGATTTGAATTAAAAAATAACCCTGCAAGAAATGCATCTGAACCTGCATTCGCTAAATTGAGTGATTTGCTATCGAGATATTCGCTCCATACCAGGTGGATCATCTTGTCAATAGAAGCATTTTTGTAATTGAAAATGCGTGTATGAATTTTTCTATTATTACTGAGAGGAGAGCCAAAGGGGATTCTTCCTGCTCCTTCACATTATTTGTCGAGTTGGCTCGAGTTCAAGTCAGTAACACCAACCAATATATTAATTACTATTGCGTGAAGGTGCTTAGAAATTTACCTTTAAAATTCTATCAACTAAAAGTAGGCATAGTGCTATATTTGCCAATTAATATTCAATGTCTCTTATTACGATTGTATAATTGGTGGTTTATTCAATAATTAAATTGCAACTTGCATGCTCACAAAATCTTCCATGCGAAGATTAAATGTTAATGGAAGCTGTTAAAATTGGAAGTGTGATATAAGATCATAAATAGACTTTTATTTGACTCCTACTCCTCTTAAAGTCATTCGTTATTCTCTTCTGCTCATGTTATTGGTAGTGGTTCGAATCGTTTGATGCATCTAAAAAATGGATAGTGAATACGAATCGAACCATTTTTAATTCTGATTTAATTTTAACAGTGAAACAACGAGAATAGACCAGTGTCGGTAAAAATAGTCAGTAGAATTATTGTCGGAGGAAGTAGTGCATAGTTTCTAATTTCAATTGTAAAATAAAACAAAATAATCATCCACTGTATGATGCGGTCTTTTCCAACTTGCTACTTGCTAACTTCATAAATTGTTATTTATAAGAATCCTCATACAATCAATAAACTGGTTCATGATTATTTTAATAGATCTCCTCTCTTATAGTTACTCCGGCTACAAACCTTTATGATTGATAATGAATTGATATTGATTTTGTTTTAAGGAAATACCAAAATATCGAATTAAATAACTCTAAACCAACAATGTCTAGGTCTCCCAAGCACCACTTTTAAAGTGCTGCTAAACATGTTTTGTGCGCTTTAGTTGAATTCTGCTCCCTCTAACTTTTATTTCTAGCCTATTAGCAGCTCAATCGTTAATTCGCTCTTATGCAGTTCAAAATGAAGCAAAGATTTGGCTGATAAACGAACTATTAGCATTCTTTCTTTTTCTCTCTCTCCCAAGCGCTCTGCCAAATGTTCGTTCTTTATTGACCAAATTCAGGGTTGAGGGTTCCGACGGCTTCCAATTTAAATAAGACTTAATAAGAGCATAAAACTCTATCATTTGTGGCAAATAAAGATGGAAATGACAGTGCCTTTAGGAGCATAATTATAGGCTCGCAGGCAAAACTCACAACCCTAAAACAATAAATCACATTGGCCAAAGCTCTGAAGATCATACCCTAACTGGGACTAATTTTAATCTGAACTTCTCTCTCCCCCTTTTCACAGTCGTTCAATTGGAACTTAATTCACGGTTACGCTTCCGTTCATTTCGGGCCACTGAGTACTTAAGGCAGACGTGGGAAATCGTTTTCATGAAGTAACATTGGGAATAAATGCTATCCCAAAGTACATGAAACTCATACTCACTCGTATAACATCGCCGAATCGAATAGCTGCTTTGTACTTCATTCTAAGTCTCATCGAATCCAGCCAAAAATCCCGCCAACGTTATTTGCCCCTGGCAAGTATTAGAGAAGCATTGAGTTGACAAATATTACGAACTTAGCTTTACTCAAAGGAAGATTATGCTATGTTAGGTTAAATTGAAGAGCTGTTCGTTTTAGCTGTATAAACACGGTGTAACAGCAGAGTAACTGGGAGGTAAGAACAATGATACAACTTCCTAGAACTATTCCCATTAGACAGCTCTCCTTTACTAGGGTTAATCCATTGACTAGTGGATTAACCTGCTACCTATCACACTTTTATTTATTAGAGTTATAAAGAAACGATTAAAATTTACGTATTATGAATCTTTAAATGGCAGATACTTCGAGGAGGATAAAACCGAAATAAAGGGGAATTTGTCAAGTGATCTAATCTTCGACAACCTCAAATTATTGTGTTTAGTAACGGCAACTGCCACTTTCACTGGTCAAGTAAGGCCAATTAAATGAGAATTTAATTAGAAGCTTTTAACAGGTAACACCTCTCTCCTACTGTCAGATCAATTTTTTTAAAAAAAGAACACTATCTGCATTTTCTTCTCTAAATATTTCCCAAACATTTGGAATAACCTCACACTTTAAATGGAAAGGAATTTTATTTTGTATATTGTTGTCTTCTTGCTCCGTTCATCTGATTCTCTTTTATTAATGATTTGAATCTGAAAAAAAGTAGGTATCTTACTTTCTGTAATGCGTAACATGTCTAGATAGCAAACACTATGTAAATTAAGGAAAAGCATTTTCATTGAACGATTTAATGCAAGGTCTTTGAACAAGCGTTTCGCAAATTGCCATTTCATATATTTTAAATCGTGATTCAACTCTTACTGCCAAGGAGGTTTCTGCTGTTTCGAAATACTGCATTTCGTTTAGTTACTTTACGCTCACTATTGCATTTCTTAGCCTCATTAACAGAAATTTAACAAGTTTTGGAGTTATCTGCTTCCGTTTAAAACGGTAAATTTGTACTCAGAAATTTTAACAAACCAATTCCTGAACTTTTAGGTAGTTTAAATTGTTTTAGTTGGGGAGATGTGAAATAAAATTTATTAGACTAAATTCAAAGTTCTGAAACATATGTATTTCTACATCACAAAATACGTGACGCTGTCGAAATTGAAAACTGCAAAGTCGAGAGGAAAGAAAAAATATAGAGAAAGCGTGAGTGAAAAGGATTCGATAGAGAAGGAAGTTTGAAATGTACATAGCCCCGGGCACAATTTCTGGCTTTGTAAACTACAAAGTGGTATTTTCAAAGTCGTTTGAGAGCAGATACTTACAAATAAGTGCGAATTATATGGAAACAGGCGCTGTCTGACCATGGCAAGTAAATGCACCTTTCTGTGCCTAATGGACTTGATAATTTTTTAAGAGAACTTTCTGACTCACTGAAGGCATTCGTACATTAAATTATATTTTAAATGTAACAATGAGTTGCTCTTGAACCTGCCAAAGTGTCTTGACAATCATATACCCTTGCAGTAAAAGCACATTTGTTTCATTCATAACAAGATGAATGACATAATAGGTAGAATATAAACCTCACTTAAACTAAAGGAATGGCAAAAATCAAATGAATTATTACGTTTTCATATAAGATACGAATTTCACCAAATTTTGCCTCTTTTAGGTATACTTTGCACATTTTTTCTCATAGGAAATAATGTTGCTCATGAACAACTGCTATTTGGCACACTTGGCTTTGTTTACATTCGTCAAGTGAAATAATATTCCATACTTATTCGTAAATAATTCACAATTTTATCATGAAGCCATTTGAATTGATTGTACAAAATTACTGTGATAATATTGTAACGACGCATTATGTATTTTATCTAAATACATTAAAAAGTTGTATATTTTTTCACGTATACTGAAGATGTATTCCGTAATTGCCTATTTTGATTGACAGGTACCCTCAAAACTTCTGCCTGGTATGAGATGCTTTAACATATGTTCTATTAAATAAAGTGTTGAACTACCAGTCTTTACGATTTTGATGTATATTTTATTCCACCATTAAAAAAATTATTGAAATCGAATACTGCGTAAGTAGGGCTTCTGGCTCCAATCAATAAATTAAAAATTTATTGTGCGAGTTTTGATAAGTTCATTTCAAATTCATAATCATTAGTTTTCTACAATGTTTACCCAACGGAAACGAAATCAAATTTGAATTTAAATTTTTCTTAAGGAAAAAGGCTCACTTCAATATTGAAGTGTTCTACATATTTCCGGCATATTTCTTGACTAGAGCTAAAGTCTTTTCAATACTCTGGGTACAAGGAATTTCAAATATTGTAGCTTTGGTGCGTTTAGTGCGTGTTTACATATATATATATCGATGATAAGTAGCAAATAGGATCATAAATCATGAGTGAGTGTCTAAATACGTGGAAAAGTTGGAAGTCGTCCAATCATAAGTAGAATGTTACGCAGTGAGAACTCTGAGTGTCACATTCCAGAATTCTGCCCCTAGTTGAGTGAGGTTACCTTCGAATGTACGCTCAATAATTAGATAGTTGCGCAATAACCAGCTGATAAATTGAGTGGTCCTGTCATAGGAGATCGAAATATTTCTCTTCACTTAATTTTAAGAGCCGCTAACTTTACTAGCTTAGGAATTGAGAGTGAGCGGAAAGTACTCCAGCATTTGTGACGGTATTCTTGCGATGCAAGTAAAGGTCTTCTTTAGTAACTGGTTTTCTCATCAGTATTAATGGAACTTCAAACCGCATGTTTGAATGACTATTTCTCCAGCTTATCAAAATGCTGGAAACACTACACCCTTAAATTCGTATTTCGATTTTTCAAAAAAAGCAGGAGAATATCTTAAGGAAAAATTACATTTTCTGTCTAAACTTATTTCTGGAAAAGTATGTATCATTTTATAAGTAGAAAATGGATTGAATCTCATGAGATTTAATCAAATTTGGGTATAATCTTGTCATGTGAACTGGTCTAACTTCCTTACAACTGGGCTCATTTTTTCCAAGAACAAGTACTAATGTTTGACAATTTCTAATACTATACTTCTGTAAATTGCAACAATATCAAATTATTATTAGGTTACTAAAGAAATAAATTTGTAAATCTAATTATACAAATTGTATAATATGCGTTTAAAAATAATATTAACCGTACTACCTTAGTCATTATTAGAAATAAATCGCACTTAACTAATGTTAATGAAAAGTTAACATTTAATAAATCTATGTCATTTTACAAAACCCATCAGTGCAAGTATGGTAATCTTTCCAATAAACACATTATTTTAGCTCAGCCGAATTCAATTCAATTAAAATAACTTATGAATTACATTGAGAATACTTTCATTTTAAATTTACTTGCTACTTACCGAATTTTAGTACCATTATATTGAAATTTTGTACATTAGTTGTAAAAGTATTCAGTAAACCATTTTTCCCCTTCAGTTCAATCAACCAATGCTAAGCATACAGAAAGGAAATACAATAACAATAGATGTATCTCAATAAAATGAGGTGCCTACGGATCCTCGCCATCAATTTTCTTCTTTTATTATCGCGGAGTGCCTTTAGTCTCAAAGGGCGTAAGTTAATTTCTTATCGTCAGTAAAGCAACTGTAATAATTAGACCAAATTGGACTTAGTTATCTCATCGTAAGAATATGTTTCTCCTGTAAATAACGAGATACCGTAGCCTTTTCTGCATGTGAAGACCGGGGGTCATTATAGCCACGTGCATATTGGATATCTAAAAGTTAATTTGGAGGAAAGAACAGAGGGACTGTACGATGAATTGAAAGAAAGGAGGAAGGCGTCAACTAGAGTTTCGAAAAAAATGAGAAGCAAGATACTCTAAAAGGATGACACATTCCTGTCCTTTGTTAGCTGATGAACAACTGATATTTATGGAAGACATAGGAGTCAGTAAGCAAAATGAAGGTGTGCTCAAAACTTGCCTGCAATTTGAAAATATTTATGACTAAGTACGATTTTCAATGAAGCGATAACTTTAAACAATTCAAAATTATTGATTTATTCTCAGTAAATGAGTGCTACTGTCTTAAGGAGTATTATTATGTTTGTAATTATTTAAAAGAAAAATACTGAGACAAGAGTAAAAGTTTGTGGTAATAGCTTTTAAATGCTATTCTTCCACTGCTTATATTTTTAAAACAAAAAAGAAATGACCTAATTAGTAAACAAAGCATTTAGATTGAAATGAAGCAAAATTAATTCGTTTAATCGAGTAAAAAAGTAACGGGTTTTATTACTGTGGTGAATGTGTGAAAATGACTGCCATCCAGGGACGGGATTACGATAAATAATTTGGATGGCAATTTTGAAATGGAAAATTTATCAAACTATTAAACTTGAAAATTATTTAAATGTGCATTCGTCGGTAGTATCTCCATCTAAATAACATTGCAACAATTATCAACATATTGAATTAATAAAGAAATATTTGAAATTTAATTTTTCCGTTGAATTAATAACATACATGACCTCAAGTCAAAAACTCAATATCCACTAATAAGCGAAGAATTCGTTTCAACAGAAAAATATTTAGTCAACATTGCACTTATGTTGACAAAATTTAAAAAATCAATATTTATCACTTGCTTATTTTGTGAAATAAATGAAAAATTGCATAAATAAATAACTGACCAGTTATAGCGTCTTACCCATCTGGACTTCTATTGGTCTACGAAATCTGAGTTGTCCACATGATTGGCTAATGAACCACGCACTTAATGTCTGATGTAGGCGTTCATTTAGAGGGTGCACAAATAAAACATCAAGAACCATTCTCAACATATTAGTATACCTTATGATTTCAAATCCATCAAATCATCGATCAAACGAAGCCTGTGTCGCCAGGCAACCACAATGAATTCTCGCCATTTTGGATTCGTCATTTCATTTCTAATTATGGTTATTACTGTGGATTTATTTGTGGAATTATTGCCAATCTCAAATGCCCAGCCTTGGTTTAATGTGCACATAATTCAGGAATATTTAAATTTAACCGGTAAGATAAAAATAGCAAACGTAAAGTATCTCTGAATTTGTCTAATTATTTAATGAGGCAGAGTAAATTCTGAGAAACGGAAGTGACCTGCGTTAGATGCGAAATTAGATATGGCTAGTTTTACATGATCAGCACACCAAAATTAACCGCCTAATTAAAATAACTTTTATTAATTAATTATATGCGTATTACGTGTCTTCTTTTTGTAAGTTGTTTCCAAAGAAGATTAGCATTCTCATCATCGACAGTGACTGCCGTTTCTTCTGTCAACCTTAGATTTACAATATATAACATGATTGAGGACGTTACATATATTACACAAATTTGTATGAATGCTCACTTTATTACAATTTCGATGATATTTTATGAGATCTTCCTGTGAATTTAACTTTGTCAGGGAGCTACTTATTTCAACTTAAATTAGTTTGTAATTTATGAAATTCACATTTTATTTCGGCCTTTTCGCGGCCCTTACGAAAATATCAAAATGTGAAATTCTTGTTTTAAGGGATTTTAAATTAATAGAAAGCGACCTACGCCGTGTTTAAGTAATCTTATGAAAAAAGATGCAGAATTCTAACTAATTAAAGGAGAAAATTAGCTAATTTAATTTGATATGTAGGGTTACTATCTAATTATTTAGCGTACATTCTTACCAATTACTTTATTTTGTTTGTCACAGGATTAATGCATTTATTACATATCAATTTACTACAAAATAAATTAGTAATTACTATGGAACATTCACGTCACTACTGGTATAATTACACTTCACAGCTTACCAGCATGTTGAATGCGGAGATAGCAGAGAAAATTTTCTGAATAATTTCCTTTTCGGCAAGTTAAAAGGCGCTTTTTACTGTTTTGTTCTGTGCGTATATTAGAAGAAACAAAATGTATCCTCTGAACAATGTCATCGCAAAGTCCTCACAAGGGAGTCAAATATTCATGTATCTTTTGCGATACCGCTGTTACAAAAAGTTACTATTTGAGAATAATGACCTCATTTTCATCTATAGAGCCAGCCCGAATAATAGAAGGTCCACAAGACACAAAAGCCATCTATGGTGAGGATGTGATCCTCTTCTGTCGAGCGACTGGCAATCCAGAACCCCAAATTACGTTTCTTTGGAATTCTCGCGAACTCAGCCCAATAACAAATGATGGCGGTGGTATTAGTTCCAGTGGATTGATTGTTCGAGCAATGCCAAAAGGAAATGGACTAACTTTGCGTACAAAATTGCAAATGTCAAATAATGGCGATAATGTGACTTGCAGAGTCTTCAACCAATTTGGAACAGACTCAGCAAAGTCTAGAATTACTGTCTACGACGCAAATGAGCGTAAGAATTTCCGTTATTATTGTGCTATCTTGAAAGAATATTATTTTTATTATAATGTTTTCGGGAAAGGATATTTTTCACTATTTCCTGTTATCGCAACAAGGACTGTATTTCCTATTTTGTTCTTCAAATGGAGATCGGTTTTAGTAACTTTTAGTTCTTCCCGTGGGTATCAATTCTCATTCATCTATGAATGGTAAATAGCAGCAGGAGCTATAAATTTGGAAGACACGCAATAACCGAAAATAAATAAGCCATAGAGAATGGTGATTTTCGTGGAAAGTCCTATAATTGCTGCCAATCAATTAAGAGATTTTGATAACACTGTCAAACTTTTGACGACTCTTCTCATTTTCTGTCAAATTAGCGACCTTATATTTATTCAGAGGGCTGGTTGCCAAGTGAATAATTGTAACACCATCGTGATTGGATCTTTCTACTAATATAATTAATTCCTTATCTGCAGTCACCATCAAATTAGGGTCCAAATTGTGTCGCTCAGGCATCGTATGGATAAAATTGAAATAAATAGCAAAATAAATAAGTTCATTCAATGATTGCTGAAAACTCTAAAAATCTGCCGAGCTGTCATTCTTAAGTATATTCACTGCAAGAGTGTTAGGTTTCTGGATTTTCACAAAAGCATTGAGTGGATATTGAACGCTCAGGAAGACTGAATTCACCAAAACTTTGATGATCTGAAGATCATGCATTATAAGGATCAGAATTCATGTGCGGTATATTACTAGTATTTTATCGTGTCTGGTTTAAGTACATGGGTGGCGTAAGGTACTTGGGTAGATATTTTTGAGGGAATAAGCACGCTAACTCTGAGAGTTTTTTAAAATTTCGGTATTAAAGTATCTAAATTAAAACCTGGTTTAGAATGAAATGTCTACTCTTGAGCAATCAACAATTCAGGACTAATTCATAAATGTCAAATGGAAACAATTTGACATATTTTACTTGCTTAATTTAAGGTACTGGAGAGGCTTGTTCTGAGCTCAACGTATTGGAGGTTATTCAGCTAAACCACACAATGGTGATGTGAATGTAGACGAATAATCTCAATTGCGATTTGATTTGCCTTAAGTTTAATTATACCTGGAAACCCTTTCAAACGTGCAATTTTTTGCTGTGGTTTATGTCGCTGATCATTGAAATTTTGAGCAGCAAAACTCCTCTTCAGCTTGTCTGTTAAGTGTCCCTTTTAATTTTAATAGCATTCAATAAGTACCTCGAGTTTCATGAAGAGAAAGGGTGTCGCTTAGCGGTAAAAGAACTAAATGAAATATCTTCGATGTATTTTAAATTAACTTACTACTTTCTGATGACTCATATAATAATTTGTTCGTTAAATCTGAGTTCTAGCTTAACTTCCCCCCCCCCTCTCCCCTGTTTCATCGTCTATCTAAGACCTTCTCCTTTATCTCAGCCCCTCCAAAAGGTCTACCGAAGATAACGGAAAATCCGACAACCACAATTGGTCAGGTTGGAGATTCTACTCACCTCCAATGCGAAGTTTCAGCTACACCCTCGGCATCAGTGGTCTGGATAAAAGACAATTTCTTTCCTATTGATCTCTCAGACCCCAGATATCGATTGATCGGTAAGATAAATGGTGTTTACACTTTGAATAGGTCATGATGTAATTTCTTAAAGTCATTGGTTTAATATTTATAAACTCTCTCTCTCATTTTAAGGCTAAATTATTACCGGCAGAAATAGATTTTTCTGTTTCATTGTCATCATGTCAATCTCTGCTGCCTAGAAATCGTCATTTTTAATAAAATTGGATCCTTGTAGGAAAGTTTATGATATGAATTTCATAGCGTTCTCTTATGATGAACTTTGACATATGGATACTGAAATTTCAGTTTAAACCATGATAATAAGCCTACCAATGAGTCATATCTTATTTTTTCATTTAATACCAACTCATACTGAATTAAATTTAATTGTCTAAAACTTATTTAATGAGTTCTTTTAGTTTGTAAATGTTAAAATACTAATAGTTTTCTGGTAATTAAACTTGTAGAAAAATGGAAGATAAGTTTTGAGGATATCAAGCTTAACAGAAAAAAGGCTTATTTTCCCGTCCTTCTTAAGTAGAGATTTGAAGTCCATGTACCATTCCAAGCAGAATGCACTTTTTAATAATAATTTGATTTGACTACTTTATTAATTATCTTAATCATCAGGAACCGGGTCGTTGGTTATTGAATCCCTGCTGGAAGAAGACTCGGGTGTTTACGAATGCATGGCTAGGAACATAATTGGAACCACAATTAGCAATGCCTGTCATCTCAACGTACGGCGTAAGTCCTCTTCTTATTTGAGATGTAGTGCTTATGCGAGGTACTTTGTTGTCAATTTATCGTGGTTCTAAATTTTGTTGATAGCAGAGTTTTCTTCATTTATAAAAATATTGGTATATAATGCCTACAAGTACCAAGCAAACTATACATATTACACTTGTTTAGATTCAAAATTATCAAGAGATATTTTTAATTTTTAAGTTATTTCTTTCAGATTTCATATGTTAAACAAAAGAATCTTTCCGTATTTAGAGCTCAAATCATTAAATTTTTTCGACAAATTTATTACTTGAATTTATAAAAAAATTAAATTGTCTTGTTTCTTTGCATTTACGAAGTCTATTTTGTGGTAGGTATATGTGAATTTCTCGACAAGTGGCCTTCGTGTCATTCATTCATAAATCCGCGCAGACTAATAATTACCAAAAACTTTATTATAGTTAGTTAAACTAAACTCCTGGTCAAGAAATAGTAAGGAGTCTTCGAAATTTAAATTTGTTGTATTTTTATCAATAAATGACAGTGAAACCCAATTTGTAACACAAAGTCCTTAAATCATTCATGCAGTTCTACTCATCAATGTCAGTCAAAGTTTGCTTGAAAGTGATACAAAACTTTGATAGTCTTATGGAATGAAATGAGTTAACTGCAAAATCCTTGCTTGATAGGGCCCTGTTATCTTATTTTACATTTGAATAAATGAAGTCCTTGAACAAATTTATACTATTAAAATGTTAACCTGTTAATTAAAACAAAATTCCTATGCAGCGCAACAGATGACACCAATTTTGTTATTTCCTTCATAGAATTATAATACAATGGCAGAAATAAACGTCAAGAGTCTGTGCATTATTTCTGCCGATTTTTTGAAACCCTCTCTACTAATAAGGATTATGTAAAACTTTTCGAGAAGCTTGCTTTATCTTTAAATATGTCCGTTAGAAAATTAGACAACAATTAAGAAATAGTGAGTCATTGAATCTTAACTATACTTCCTAATTACATTATTTTCAATATATGCGAAGTTGCTTGTCTCCAACTTATTGTTTGAAAAAAAATAATTGACATAAGTTGAATGTTCTAATGTTTCTTGCCCCACTCTGTAGGAAATCGCATCGCAACGTGACTCAATTATCTGGCATAATATCATTTGTTATGACTCTCACACAGCTACAATCAAAAAACAGCAATGCGTAAATAAAATGTGTGACACTATATTTTGAAAAATAATTAATATTTGACTTGAAGCATAAAAAGCATTAATATGATAAGCTTAAATGACGTTATAATTCTCTGGTCTGCAGCTCAGCATGATAAATGCTTCTTCAAAACTTTAAAAATAAAATGGAGAATTAAGAAATTATGATTTTGTGAAGCGTACTTAAGCAATTATTAGGTTTACTGTGTTAGAAGTTTATGCTATATGCCAATTATACTTTAGGTATCAGTAAAGAAGTAAATAGAAACAGCCACTCAAAATGTGTTTTTATCAGCAAATTTTATAATTCCGGCAAAATGAAATAAGTGCATTTCAAATAATTCATTTCAAAGACGTTAAAAGCGACAGAATCCACTGAATAGCAGTACCCAGTACCTCAAATCGCGCTTCCGGCAAAAGGCAAGCGAAAATCTGTTTAAAGACGAACGCATGTAAATAGCTTTTAAATTCATCAAAGTGCTCAAAAATTGAATTTCACAATATGGTTATTTGGGCAAGAAACGTTTTCAAATGCTTTTCAAAAATTCCCGAAATTATGTTAATATTCGCCTATAGCTAACTATTATAAAATAATACAATTAATACCAATTTTTCTAAGATATAATATCCAAGACGTATACGTATAGATATTATACCGAAAAGAGAAATAATTTTGAAAAGGCAATATTTTTTATCACGAGTAAACATGCGAACTGTCAAAGGGTTCACATTTCACATCTATTATTATTTTGGTCAACTTTTGACTACTGACAGTTATTCGAGATAACCATCCTTTTCACCCAAACAGCACTAGCGAGGAAATCGTGCAACTTTCAATAACCTAACATTATTTTAACTAATTTGCTTTTTACAGAGAACCTTACGCTGCTCTTTCATTACTTAGAAGAACAGGGCAAGTGATTATGACCGTTAAGATGAATTTCTTAGCCTTTCGCCTCTTACCTGCATGTGCTTGCATACAAAATATCTATCAAAAGACTCTCTGCGCAATTATGCTTTTATAAAATTTCCTATATCTTCTTACAAGAACTTTATTTCAATTTGATTATTTCATATAT
This sequence comes from Hymenolepis microstoma, assembly GCA_000469805.3. Classification (NCBI taxonomy): domain Eukaryota; kingdom Metazoa; phylum Platyhelminthes; class Cestoda; order Cyclophyllidea; family Hymenolepididae; genus Hymenolepis; species Hymenolepis microstoma. The sequence continues at coordinate 22,644,363 of LR215993.1, read as the reverse complement.
AAATGGATGCTGCATAAAGAGGTCGGAGTGTAAGTCTGTTCAGGGAAAAAAGTAGATTCACTCAAATTGGTATATGCTACATATTCACAAACCACAAAGTAATGAAATCACACTTAGAATTGAGTGCGAACATATATTCCATTACTTTAAAAGTCATGAATTTTCGCTTTCTTGGTATAGTCTTGGACTCTGTTTTACACCTTTCCAGTAAAACTTCATCCACAACATCGACATTACGCTTCAATGTGAACCTCTTGAAAGACCCTTTTGAGAGAACCGTCATGGAATAATAGCACACATCCCTCTGAGATATGATGTGAAGAAATAGAAAAAATACACGGAAAAAATCTACCTAACCTTCTAGAACTCGCAAATTATTTGTCATGCATTCGCTTATACCAGCTACATAACGTATGCTACCTTAAGAAATAAACAGGTGTGCTACTAAACCCGATGTCGAACTCCGCTCGACCGTGTTGGACATATATCAAAAGTCAAATATTCGCACTAATCTTATGGAAGAACATATTTAGATATCCTATATCCTAAAGGAAGTAGAGTGCAGTTAAAATAAAACGGAAATTCTACACAATTAGTATTCCATACTTGGTCTTTTGAGTTGTTTGAACATACCAGTCGTTATCTTCACACCACCTTCATATGCGAGTAGCTCATGCAATCATATTTAAAATCTTGGGTTCTAGTGTGAGGTTCTGACTTTGACAACTTTTCTATCAAATGGCTTGAAATTTATACCAATTGAAAGTGCTTTTGGGAAAATTCGATTCGACTGTTGGCTTAAAATGTCACACTTTGCTCCATCTAATTAATGCCATTTGAACAAAATTTTTTATTTGAGTACATCAACTCCATAATTTCATTATACCATACCATTATTTTGCTTTTCCTCAATATTGCCGATACAAAATGAACAGATTGTCTCCAATAATTGAGTGAGTAAGTAAATGCACATAGCAGGCACAGTAAAGCAGAGAAATTTCGAATAAAACGCCTAATGACTGAAGAATATCTGTCTACTGTTTGGTGACATGATAATATGAGAATAGTTTTTGACTTTAATTGACGCCAGGGAAAATACCATTAGCAGGAGGATTCACTTAATGGACATTTTGCATATGGCGTACATAATCGACAAGACAAATGATGAAATGCTATTAGAGCATATTGGTAGTTTCATTAATGCCAGAGCAATTTCTCCCCTAAGGTGAGTTTTCGTTCCAACATCCTTATTCTTTGTTCTTCGCTAGCCCCATCGCGAATGACCTAGAATGGCAGCTTGCATGAACTTTATGTTTTAGCTTTACTCTAATGACTTGGAAATTATTTGTGAATAACTTTGGTGTCTATTCCTGCCTTAGGTATTGAATTTCCTCCGACAATTAAAGAAATTCCTTTTCAAGTATTTGTCTCTCCTGGAAAGGGAATAAACCTAACCTGCAAAGCAAGTGGATTCCCTCTTCCTTTGGTCTGGTGGTCCATAGCAGGATCTGCACCAATTGTACCTCCAGATTCAAACAAAATGGGTTTTCTACCAAGTAGCCCCATTCATTATTATGCAGAGAGGGCACTGACTGAACCTCAACCTCAACAAGCCACACTAAGGCTGACTGATATCACCGATCAATTGACGTATGTTTGCGTTGCAAAGAACAATCTCGGAATTGTGAGAAGAAATGTCAGCGTCATTGTTAAACGCAAGTTTTGCTATCTATGCATTGATTCAGAAATTCGGATTTTCATTTTACGTTTGATGAAGACACGAATCTGTTTGTTTATCTACAGCTACAACCCACAGCTACCACATTTTAATTGCAACTGCTTTAGCGTAGTCGACAAATATTGAGAAAGGTAGAAAACGGATCTCATTTGTGCACCAATCTTTGAAACCTACCTTTGCAAACAGAAAACCATCATATTGATTTCCTTTGGAATCATTGTATTTTCAAGCCCACCAATAAGTTCATATTAAGTAAGTTAATAAAAATGACTTATTAGTCATGAAATGTTTATACACACGTCGCATCTGGTAACCTGAGGCAACCAGTTCATAGCATTAAGCCATTTTAAAAATGGAAGAGGTAAATGGAATTCAAACGTGATTTAATAGAAGCGACAACTTTTATTATTTGAACCATTAATGGAGCGGGAGAAATTGGCGAGTAAGTGGAGGTTTAGAAACGAGAAGACCAGTGCGGTGTATACGAGGAGGCATATGCGATGAATGTCTGATGGATATACTGCTTAGGAGCCAAACATTGATTGAGTAGACAGCATATCTATATGCACCAAATGCACTCTATTTCTGAGTAGCCGTGATACCACACAATATTCAACCAATTAGATAGACATAATAAAGTAGTTTGCTGACAGAGGAGAGTAAATCAAGGTCAGTTCACCGTGCATCAAGGGAAGTTTGGGATATGGTCCAACAATGGGGGTCAAAATACCGCATAACTTAGGTTTTTCTTCCTATTCATTCAGTTCTACGGTAAATTCAGTCTCAGCTTACATTAGGAAATGGTTGTTCAAATGTATGATTTTGTAAACCAGTTTTAAATTTATATTTTGGACATATTCATAATTATTGTGAAGAAATCGAACTCTTACTAAGAGTTTGGAATTTCCTTTGAGAGAGAACAAGTAATGAATTCTAACAAATCGCGCACTGTACTTTAGAGATTCTTTCGTAAAAACTATTCTAATTTACTTGCAGATGTAAATTCAAATGAAACGTGATTTGTTCTCAACGAATCCTAGCTTCTTTTTGCGTTTGCAATTTCGAAGGATTCTCCTTCGAATTGTCTATATTTCGACACAATGACAATACTTAAACGTATTTACAATTGCTGGAAACAGAATCTGTTCGATAGTCTTTATAATTACAGAATTAATTCCAGTGATACTGAAGTTAGTACAATGCAAAATCAACGCCTAAGCGGGTGATTATTCCTGATTATTATTGGTGCATTAAGGCAGTATCGATGTGAAGGATTCGGTTTATGACACTCAAGGTTTTATAAACAAAGATAGTTGGCTTTTTCGTCAGCTTGAATATAAAACTATCTATTTTAAATCAGTATTGATTTTATAATGATTTTAATGTCATATAAGGGGTATATTTTACAATGATTGAACAGAATCTAGCCTCATTTTTCTACATCCAGACATGGAAAGTTTGAGTGTCAGTGACTCTCAGACTTTCATTTTATTTATCCACCGAAGGATGTTTGCTTTATCAACTACGAAGCCAGATCGATTCTTTGAATGCCTTCAGGAACGGTTTACGAACATTAAAGTGAAATTATGAATGTGAATTGATCAAAGTTGAGCCATCCAACCAGTATAGATCAAGCTAACTCATCAAGTTATGGTATGAACAGTAGTTCTGATATTTTTCTCTCAATATTCGTAATTCGACCATTTCATGGAAAAAAATCGTATACTTCTTCTATCTGCACAGGAAACGATACTGCTTAACATCTCTTAATCGTGGAAGGAAGCGACAAATTCAATTAATAGAACACGTGGATTTTCTCAACCTTTTGATCACATTGGTCAATTTAAATCATACTTAAAAGTGCACATTGGCTGGAAGATTTTTACTTTTCTGAGTCCAAATTTTTGACAATGGAGCGAGTTAGATTTGATATAATCTCAATTTTTAGCATACCTAGATTGCATTCTCCAAGATGTTGCATTGTTTGCGTTTTGAGCCTATTTCATCTTCGGGTTTGAAAATTTCTCTGATCTACAGAGTTTTGAAATTATAAGATCAAATATCAACAAACTTCCTGCAGCAAAGGGTTGTTTAATATATTCTGAATGAGGTCAGATAAGCCTTTTCTACTATTTGAACCATTTCATAAATATTAAATATATAGAGGTATTATTTGCATTCAATATTTTAATATATCATCCTCTGATCATTCTTTGCCAACATGTAAGTCAAGAAACGGGAAGACTAACGAACATTTCAACATCAGGGTGGTCTTTAGATTTATTAGGAAAAATTTGGACTATACCTAGAGTAATTATCCAAACTGCGGAGAGCTAACTCAACTTCACTTATGATTCGATCCAAAGATGGTGCTTTTTAGTAACTGATTTATCATTTAATTTAAATTAATTTAAGCATAATCAAAGTGCTTCCACTCTAATATCATCTGTTTAGGCATCTAACACACTAATCAAATGATCACTTGATCTCAATAATTCATCAATTAATTGAATAGAGAATCAGAAAACGTTTTCTTACCTTTTATTAGGAAAACATTGGTTGTATGAATGCTTTTCCTTTCCTGGCTAATTTAAGCCAATGCCTAAATTTGTTTTATTAAGTGTTTTACCCTAAATAATTTATTACAATTTCATAGTTGTAATATTCAATATGTTAAACGAAATTCATATTCGTATAATCTTTCACACAGGTAAGGGAACTTTCCCTTATACATGCGGTCTTTAGTCTACTGACAGTAACTAATCGTAGACAAATTTGGAACTTCTTTTTAATATGTGTGCCTGCAGATGCTACCTAAACTTTCGAGTTTATCCCAAGAAGACAGCCGGAATTGAAGATATTCACATAAGTGTTTTAATATCTTACAATTCAGATTTAAGTGGAGTCAGTTAGTTAGCTGACAAACTTCGTCTAAAACCAATCATTTATGTGTGTTCAGTTCTGGTTAGAATAGGCAAAGTAATTATGCTTCTTTTACTATTTATATTGTAATGGAAATAATTAAGTGAAATTCGATTTTGCCCCATTTTAATTCTACCAACTTACAACAAATAACTCTAATGTCAGTGAAGGAAGTTGTTTAATTAGAAGCCAATGGGTCATGCATTTATTTAACCTCACTATTCCGTGATAAAACAAAGGAATTGCGTTAAATAAATACCATTTATTTTAGTCGTATTCCCGACATCTCACTATAATGAAGCCAATGACGTCAAAATATAATTTTATTTTATCTTGTTGGAGATGACTCAAATCGCTATTAACCATCATCTCCAGTAACTGTCTGCATTCTAGTAACCCTTACACATCGGATATTCCAAAAAGAAAGACGGTTGATGATGAAATTATCCGAAGAATATAATTACAATCAGCTTACTTACCCCTGACAAATAAGTGTTTACATACTAAAATGAATTCGCTAAATGTCAATTAGGGGCTTGAAACACCCAGTGTAATCACTACGATGATATCGCGGTGGCTATGCTTTAACAGTCCAGTTTAAGATACCCAGTTCGCTTATTACACTCTCGTTAACTTTGATAGACCAGGTGCAGATTATGAAGCTCTACTAATTCTGTTTTGTGTTTTTCCTTTTTATATCTTAGCATCGCTCTTTCACTAATATAACAGGTAATATGTGTTAGGAATCATAGTCTTTAGAGCTGCACGTAATAAGCGTCAATTCAAGTATCGTAGAGTTCTTTTTCTAAAAGATCACTCAAATTAAGTCATGTTTTCATGAGAAATTCTCAGTTCCATTGGATTACTCTAGGTGATTTCTAACAATAGTTTAACTTTGTGGACCAACAAACTCAGACCCTAACTCGAAGAGAATTCCCCAAAATAAACTCATAAATAAATCGCTTTAATTTCAGTGTGATATTTAATTAACTTACAAGTGCGCAGTTAGATTAAAGGGAATTGTCGATATTTCTGAATAAGTTGTTCACGTAGTGCATTCAGTTGAGTGTGCTGAGTGACAGCAGAGTTTGCAATTATGTTCGTATGAAAATCAAAATTGTGTATGAAGGCATAATCAGTCTATTAAAATAGAGTCAAGAGTGCATGTATTTGCTTTTATTGGTTTAACCATGTAAATTATAGTTGCTGATTCCCAAAATATCTTGTCAATTACCAATTAGTGCCATTTAGAATTAAAATTTACGGAAATTCTTTTAAAATCCCTTAATGAAATTTTACATTTTTCATTAATAACGGGCATGCATTAAAAAGTTTAATTTAAAAAGTGGTTGTGCCTTAATCTGTAAAGTCCTGCTACTTCTGTCGTTAATATTTCCCGTTTGCACAAATAACTAACACACTTGCAACCCAAGAATAAAATGGAGGTGGAATCAGCATGTCTAAACTTATCTACTCTTTATGAAAAGTTACTTTAGAAAATTTGAATTTGGTTCTTTGTAGACTGGGTACCCATAATAGCGATAAATAACGAAATTGTAAATAAAAATTACGGTTAATTTCCAAGATCATTGAAGAAATTGGTTTACCAACACATATCTTGGGCCTAGAAATGACATATTTGAGCCTCTTTGTTGTAGAACTTGAATCAAGAAACCCCTCTTTGATCCCTTTGGTTTGGTTAATCCCGCTGTTCACTGGATGTGTCGTTGGGCAAGAGGTAATGCTATCTGACTTTACAGACGTGAAATCAACCCTAAACAATTTTAATTTCCACTTAAATCAAAATATGGTGTGCTAGTAACATAAAATCACTATCGATCTGTTCCCTTAACCCGTGATGGTATGTGGTTGGCAATTCTAATGTCATTTGCCCAAATGGTACACTCTATATTGTCACGTAAGTTACTTTTTCTAAGCGAATTATGGACGAACATGTTTTATAACACTCCGTCTCCAACTTATAATTAATGTCAATCAAAATTGATAACTAATGTGCTGTAATTATTGATTGCAGCATGTTTGGTTCTTATTTATTCTTTGTAAAGACCAAATAACTAATGAACTTCGGTGAAATGTCCCATTACCTTTAATTTTAGAATAATCAAAAGCTATTTCAAGTGTTAAACAAAATCGAGTTTTTAGAAAAATTAAGTATCTCAACAAAAGTAAAAAGAAATATTTTTTAACTGAGAATTAACGAAATTCATGCCATATAGTTCAAGAATATAAATTGGCCTTAAAGTTGTCCATGGAAATTGGAATTTTAAAAAACGACTATATTCCAGACATATTCAAAAAAAGTTTCTTACCTTAAATGAAAGACGATATCGTTATAAGGAGTAAATTTGCAGTGTGCAAGAGTCAAAATTCACTACTTTTACTCAACCCGCTATGATACTGCTGTCAGAATAAATTAGAGAAATATCGGCGTGTTAACTTAGCTACGATTAAACGACACGATAATACCTGTAAAATGTAAATTTCTTTTCAAATCTAGATAAACTGAAACAGTAGATATTTTCTAGATCTGTGAATGAATCTCTAAAATAATTCCAAATTAAGAACAGCAGTCGGAACTTTTGACATGAGGGAAATTAAAATGGTCGGTTTCACCATTCTGTGAGAATTCATTACGCTTTAACTGTTTATAAAAATTCTTTTATCAATTATAAGGAATAAAAGATGAGATGAACTAGATAATGCATAAAAGGAGTACTGTTTATACTTTGAGGAAGCCTTGAGTAAGCTCTTGGGAACTTTGTAAAACTAAAGATCACTTTGCTGGCATTAGTTAATTGTTAGTAACCAGGCGTGAAGATTTGCCTCTGGTTAAGTTTGGCCGGACAGGTTGTTGTGGTTCTATAGAGCATTTCCAGATAGGATAACTTTTATTGAGACATGCAGGCTGTCAAATATCTTTCGCTTTAGGTAACTAACTTATCGTTGTCCATGAGTCTTTGTAGCCATCTCATAATATTCTGCGTTAGTAAAGCGTGAAACATTAAATAAGAACTACTATATTTTCTAGAACCTCTAATCCGAAAGCATATGAGAAACAAGAAATGGTGTAATTTGAATGTAAATTAATCTTTTTTACCTTTTAATGAAATACCCATTTTCCAATTTATAGCGCTTCCTGATCCACCAACGTGGATTGATGCGAGGCCCGTAGGAGGAACGTTTGCAGTTCTTCGATGGAAAGCTCACAAGGTCAGTGCGATTGAATCCTACACGCTAACTGTGGAATCGAAGGAGAAACGAGTGGGATCGTTGGTAGATCTTCGAAAGCAAATCACAGACATCGTTACCAAGGGCTTTTCTACCTCTCTCAGTGACGACTCCCAAGTTGTCACATATAATGTTACCGACCTCTCTCCCTATACGACGTACAAGGCGATAGTTCAAGCTGTTAATCGAAAAGTTGGACTTTCGTTGCCAAGTGATGAAATGGACTTCCAAACCGCTGAAATTCGTGAGTTTAAAATATTGATAATTATGTCGCTTACGTTAAAATAATCCGTTTTAGTTATTTTTTTCATATCTGATTTATATATTGTTTCAATATATGTCAAAGAATATGCACTTGTGTTTACTATATGTTGTTCAATTTTGCAAACAATATCTTTTTTTGGGGAAATTCCTTTTCAAATACTCTACAGTAGTCAAATTTCTGAATCAACAGATTTGAACAACCAATATTTCCCTGCAGTTGCGTGGTGATATCAGATTTAGCGCTATTTATGAGCATGGGAAGCAATTTTTTGCCTTTTGTTCTCCCTATCCGTCAAATTAATCTCTGTTCATTTCGCATAACTTCCCCAATGCAATGGCCCAACGTCTAGAAATAGCACATTCCTCAATGATAATAAGTTACCTTACAGCTGTCAACTCTAGTTAAAATGTGTTATAATCAGTGTGATTTTATGCATACTTTATCAGTGGGCAATATAAGGCGTCACCTTGAAACTAAAATGAAAGAATATTAACAGTCTTCGACAAGTAATAGTTGGAATACTTGGGTTTATGATGCTATCTTTGTGAGATCAACCGTTAAGCAATATTTTATATACAAAATCAAGCAGTATTATAGAGGTGCTCAGTCCTATCTACAGATATTTCCCTTTATTCCACATTCTTTGCATGGCCACATTCCTATGAAATATCCATGATGTATTTACAGAGTGTAAATCATCAAAGCCTCCTAACATTTGAAGAAAGCTTCTTAACTTGTTATGGAGTTTAAACGACTGACTGATATTGTACTTCGTTGTGAATTGCCCAAACATATATATGCATATATTATTAATTTGGCGGCTGTTTGGTCTGATTTTGCCTGAATATAAAAGTTCACGATGAATCCTATCAGAAACTACGGACCTTGTCCTCTTCCTTCTTATTTGTCGCAATCAAAGGCCATAGAAAATTTAGCAAGGTTTAGAGAATTTCAGGTCACACCCAAAGTAAATCAATTTTAGCTACATCTTTCCTTAACCCCTTTTAATTTGCAACTGTGTCATGTGATAGACTCTTATATGTGGCCAATAATTACCACATCGATATATATATATAATAAAATAACGCTATTTCTTTATTAGCATTAATATATTAATGCCTTTACTGATACGCTGGGAATCCGATTGCTTGATCCAGAAAGCAGATGAATCTGGTATTGTGTGTAAGAGATGCTGACAAGTCAGGGCAGCAGAATTTCTGAAATTTTTGGATTCATTAATAATTCCGGCAGCCACAGTTCTGTAGGCAAAGCTCAAAAAAACCAAAGTAACCACCACTTAACAAGTGCAGCTTTAAAGAGCATTTTCCGAATGTGTTTAGTTAACAAAAATACTAGCTCCCATGCTATCACCAGTTACTGACTGAAATGAATTATAGACTGAGTTGGAATCACTCCTGCTTTTGTGGATGGAATTTATTACGCCAGTAAATGGTAAATGAGATTTCAAGGTAATAGGCCTACAATAATTAAACTTTATGCCTTTTTTGCATAATTACCGTGTTTCAATTAGTTCTTACACCATTCATGGGACAGCTTATGCAACCTGTTTATTCCTCAGCTTATGAAATATTCACCTAGAAATGGGAATTTTTGTCTAATTTAATCAGCCCAGAAAAGCTACGATGTGGTGTTATTGTGTCGTTCAAAATTTGATAAACATTACCTTCGTGCATGTTACATTTGAAGGCTATTCTTCTTTTGATTTCTCCGGACACAATGCTTTAAGTAATTACCCAAAGAAACATTAACACCGCATTCTTTTAAACATCGTCGGATTCAGTTGCAAATTCTGGCTTAACAAAGTCTAAGAATGTTTCTTATATTTGCCACTAAATGCATCTAGGGAATGGGAGAGGGCGCTTGCAAACAAAGCCTGAATGACAATATACAAATTAAATATTAATACAAAACTAGGTACGACTGTTTGGCTTTAATTCATTGATTTTAGCTGCTAACTGCGTACAAGTCGGCTCCAACGTTTTATTAAAGATTGGAAATGATACAGATTCTCTACATTGATTAACAAAAAATTGGTAAAACTGAAACCAATATATATTAATGATAGTCCAAACTTACACATTTATTTGTAATTGAATCTAATTTTCAACGGTTACTGTATAGCAAAATTATTTACGGACGCTATCTAAACGCATATGATTACGGGACTTGACTAATGATTTTTGAGAGGTGTTTGTTATATCAGAGGAAAGGTACCATGTTATAAAAGGGAAGTGCTTTTAAGAACAAGGAAAGATTTTTCATTAAGTAAAGCAGAAACGAATTTGAGAAAATTCCTTGTTTATATTTCGGTAGTAAAACGAAATATCGTAACTGTTGAGATTTCATTCGGTTAAGAAAACTCTCATACTGACAATTGTATAACAATTAACGTTTTGTTTTACACTTGGAGACTGCAGATGAGTATTTCCTTATCGTGGCTTAATACAAATACCTTTTGTGAAATTTTATCATACTGTGCCACATAGAATTAATAAAAGGTCGGATATTTCATCTACTTACTTTGTGTGATCAAATTTTGTTTAAGAAAGACACAGTATATAAAATGAAATAAATATGAGGAAATTAATTTCAATAGAAATTGTTTAAGGGTTCTAAACTTAATCAAATACGCAAATGGTATTGATTAGTCAAAACCGCAGTCATATATCCTGCGCTAGGGAAATATGATCCCAGCATATCTCTAAAATGAGACTGCGAAGGCGAAAGTTGAGGGAAGTTGACTACGCTTCGCTTCTCCTCTGACATCTATTTAAAGGCGAGATGGACAGGTCGCCCCAATGAAATGCAGTGAAGTACTAATTTGCTCCTGCCGAAACAGCTCACTGGACTGGAAATGAACAAAATTAATACATTGTCAAAAGTCCAAGTCTACTTGTGGCTAATCAATTCTTCCGGTCAAATTTATACTTCAACACTCTTGCATATAAGCTCTTCGACTGCTGCTGTTGGCAGTAAATATTTTTTAAATGATAATTTTTTGCTTTCAACTTGAACAAAACAAAAACATATTTATCAAGTTTACCTTTAAATAGACCTATTTATTACTTGAAGTATCAGGAAATCTTTGGGAATTCTACAGTCAATAAAAGCATTCTATGTGTTATTGCACAGAACTCTTCTAATTGACCAAATGTTCTACATTTAGTTTTCTTGGTATTCCTGGTGTGGGTAGTTGACATTTGAAGCCAATAGGTCTATGTTAGATAGTCTTAAGTTATGCGATTTGAGTTCAGTGGACAAGTTTCTTACTATTAACATCTATTTTTGCAGTAGAGCGTTGTAATGATTACTAGGCTATAATTTTTCAATGAATAATATGGACTAAGCACTAAAGTACTTTCCTAAATTCTTGACAAGTGTCTATGGTTTATATTTTATCAATAAACGTCAGATGAATTCTGCTAAGTAATTGGCCTTCCGCGTTTCTTCTAACTTCATCACAATTAAAGGAGAATAAGGTGGCGATTGTGACTGAATGTTTTCATTAAGAGAGAACGTAGATAGCGTCCGCTTCCCAGAACGTCTTAAGATGGAACAAGAAAAACAATACGAATGAGTATTAAAACTGGGAAAAGTTGATAAGATAGGGATTGAAGGAAGAGTAAATCGTAGATAGAAGCATAAAAGATTTGCAACCCGATTGTTAAAAAATGGAAACCTTAGATAAGCTACTTTTGAGAACAATTGAAAGTAGTCGAAATATAAAGTCATTGCAAGGATTTTTTAATATTCTAAGACTTAAACGCTTGATTCTTGCGCAATTCTTATATAATCTAAGGAGGAATTTGCTCACTTTAGCTCCTGGAGAACCCCCGCAAGATATTCAAATGCGAGTCATTGGTCCAACTTCCTTGGAAATAAGCTGGAACGCTCCTCAACTTACAAATGGGAAAATTCTGGTTAGTTATTCTATAATTTCTCTAAAGTAATTCGTTTTACTAGAGATCAGACCAAATTTGATCTATTCAAGTAATTTATTGTCCGCTCCTTTAAAAAATTCTTCTATTTAACGCAATTAAGCCGCTAATGCGTCTGGTGTTTTGTTACAAATAGGGCTACAAAGTCTACTACACTACCCGAAAAGCCTATCCGCTCAGTGCTCGGCAAGCGAAACGAACTCCGAATCAGAAAATTCGACTTGACGACCTTCTTCCAAATGCCACCTATATCGTTTCAATTAGCCCTTACAATGCGGCTGGTGATGGGCCTATGAGTGATGACCATTATTGTCTGATTTTACCTGGAGGTACGTTTATATGTTACCTTAAGTCCTTTACTTCTGCTCAAACTACAATACTCATTTACAATTTTCGCATTTAACGATCTAAAAGTTCTACTAGACAGCAGTGTTTGGATTTCAATGGAATCTCATCATCTTTATAAATTCACGTGGCGATTATATTATTAAAAAGAGGATCAAATTTGTATTTCCTCAGTTATTCGAATGAGAGCACGGTGGATGAAAACGGTCGGCTTATCAACCAAATACCTAGTGGTTTGGTTCCACTTAAATTAATCTTATCGTGATGTCTTCATTTAAAAGAATCTAATTATGGCAATCTTATGGGAGAAGTTTACTTTCCAATTTTTACTGAAAAAGTACGAGTTTGATTTGCCTAGTACCAGACCTTTGTTACATTTAAAAAATGAGGAATAATTTAAAGAGTTGGTCGAATGTGAGGAGTTTATTGATGAATATTTCAATTTTGCATATTTTAGAATAACCGCAAAAGATAAATAAACACACAATTACCAATAAATTTAGAAAAAAATATCAAAAGGTTGCATTAAAAGCACTAATTGGGAAAAAAACGTGCTTTCAATAATGTATTTACTAGGTGAAAGGGTATAATTAAATTTCCATCTTCGTTGCCCAAATTCTGATTTTTGTCATTTCAACATTAGCGTTTTCATGTCCTGCGACGCTAATTAGAACATTCTCTTCCATTGAGGCTATTTGCTTATAACTTAGCCGAAACCGATACAAGCATCACATTTTGGTGTTTCGTTTTCTCACGCAAATCTTTAAGACTCTCATTCATCACTCTTTATTACATTGCTTATTTAGTCATTTGACCTAGTTCAAGGAAAAATGGCAAGCATTGTTCCTGACCATTTTAGGGGGGGGGGGAGGAGGGTGAGGGGGGGGAGGTTACGAGTGAGTAATTGTGAAAGCTTTGATTACCATTGGTCATTTTCAACCTATTACCAAATGCAGGCGTTGTCGTGATTGCATTTCAAATGGGCTATAAAACTCAGCTCCTGGCGACAGTACTGAGTCAAACTAGCATAAATTTTATCGCAGAAAAAATGGATTGGAACAGGTTGCATCCCTTTTCGGGTAATAAGACAAATTGGCCTCTCTACCTGCCAAATGCATGGCCGATACATTTTCACCTAACGAGATCTGGCTCTGAAATAAGGTGTTAATGCATTCGGAATAGATAATAACTACTACTGGACAAAGCGAAGCACACATTTATTTGAATCCATTACCAGTATAGAGGGGTCATTAGTAATCCCTAAATAGGTGTCCATTTTTAGGGAAAAGAGGCAAACTACATTAATGCATAAGTGAAATTTTAGAAATTTTAATGACCACCTTATTACAGTAGCTCGAAACTCAGTTTGATCAAATAAGGTACAATTTCATGGTTTTAATACAAGTGTCAAAGATAATTCCCGGGAAAGAATGCAAATATGGAAATATTATGGTAATTAGATAGTTGAATCGGCGCTAAATAGTCATTTACTTTACTGGAATTCTGAATTCGTTAAATTGTTGCAATGTCATTATGTTCCATACTTAAATTTTCACCCCATGGTCTGTTAGTCTTTTTCTGCGTTCATGGCTTATAGGGTGGATTGCTTTGCACGAATGGTTGACCATGTCTGCCGATTAAAACTGACAAGCATATTTCAATGTGGGTGAGAGGGGGAAGATGTTCTTTCCCAATATGAATTTGCAATTCAGCAACCTTGACCTTCTCCAGTTTAGTCGCAAGTGTTTGTTGAAAAATGAACGGTTATTCAATAATTGAATTGTGATGAAATGAAAAAGAACTCTCTATCCCAAGTTTAATTCGTTCGTGCGGTTTGAAATTGTATACGTCTTTCAAATAACCTAAATATGAAAAAAGTAGAATAGTTTTTTTTAAAGCAGTGTTGTAATAAATGCATTAGTTCCAACTACTAAAACAAATCGTGTATATTTGAATTTAATCGCATTTTTACAAAATATTAAAATTATGTTCTACGTACTGAGCGAATTTAATGAAGTTCTTGGCATTTAATTATGACCTAAAATGCATTTAAGCATGAGCCATAATAGACACTATTTTTACCCGAAAACTGAGAGTATCGATTGAACGATATTTTTGAATTGGTCGACCAAATCGGCTTCGTTTTATCCTGTACACTAGGGGATAATCTTTTACCCACAAAAAATAAATTAGCCAGTCTATTGCGTCCCTGAAATTGTACCCCATTTTTTAGTCCAAATCCTGTAGGAATATAAACAAATGTTATTGGAATAAGCTACCCAATCTTTGAATACGTCACAAATTGTAGACTTTATGTAGTAAATCAGGAAATTAATGGAGAAATAGGAGAATTTATGCAAGCAAGTAACATTACCAATCAAGAAAACGAAGGCTGTAGTCAAAGGGGAAGAATGAAATGAATGGAGGTGGATATATAAAGTTTGGCGCCACGCAAAGATAAACTCGGTAAACGCCTTAGCTAAGAAAAATACGAAATTACCCTCTAATTGACTGATCGTGAAGATTGCCATCCGCCCAATGCTTTAGTCCCTACTTCACTCTCTCTCTCTCTCTCTCTCTTTAATTACATGTGTCCAGTTACACGGGGTAGCTACTTCAGAGTCGAATGAGATTTAAATCGTGTAGATTAACATGTTTCCAAAATCTGATCTTTAATGTTTTTGCGACCAGTCAAAATAGATTTTTTGAATAAATCCGAACATACTTTTAAGGTTGTGTGTCGACTTGGTACCTCAATAAACAAGTTATTACTAAACTGTCTTCTTCTAACCCAGAAGCATTGTCTATAGGGGATGTAAAGAAAGAACTACCTTGTAGTTTAAATCGCATTTATTCATTAAGTTGAACATATTGAATTAAAAAATCAAAACCTAAGTTGATAAACTTATTCCGGTTTTAACGAGGTGAAAGCGTGATTTTGAGAGGACAACTGCTGTGGAAAACAAGGTAAATTGCGTCAAGTCTGTCAAATTCATTACAAAGGACGTATATTCTAAAAAAGAGCGTGCAATCTTCAGGTTGAATGATGGCTCTGAAAAATTTACTCCATCCCCTAGCAGAATAACTAAGATACCTGAATATATTCTCAGATAAAGTACTTTTCGCTTCTATTATACTCTGAAAATATAATAAAGTCTGAGATAATGGTGATTAAGGTCAAAAAAACAGAAAAGAAATATAAGAGATTGTTTTCTCAAATTCAATCTATTGGCATCACCATTACAAATATTTAGACGTATAATTGTGAAATATGACGTTGCCAAAGATGGTCTTCGCTAAAATGGAAGCATCAAAGCCCTTCGAATACTGGGATAAATCAACTAGAAGATGAAAGTGGAGAAGTTAGAGATCTAACTCGTCCAAGTTAAATTTCTTAAGATGGTCTATTCATTATGCTCAATGCATGATAGTCGTCTGAACATGAACTACGAGATCTGAAGATAAGGACAAGCTTCCTTTGGCTAATTCCAACTCTCTCCTCACGTCACTGCCTTTTGATGCTCAAACTTCTCTTCTCGTACACTTGATTTTTCTAATTTTAAAGGTATTAAACTAAGAATAAATCAATTACTGTACTTTGATATAATGGAGGTGAAGATCAAAGTAGTCCCGAGGAGGAAAAAAGGTTTATTTTAAGATTATAGTCTTACCATTGAGACTACCCTTCCACTTTTCTCCATGGTCGTTAAATGTCGGCTAAATTACGAACACCCAAAGAGGCGCATTAAACCCTACTACTGCAACCACTTTATCCTTTATTTCCATTAATGAGTGCGAATTCAGGTCGAAGGTATTTTAATATATTCGCAAGTGTATTTAGGATTCATACCCCTTTAATTAAAATCACTCCATCTCTAATCTGTATTATTCAAGCAGGGAATTGGTAGGAGCTTGAAAGTGTGGTCAAATAAGGGCACGTAATGAAGTCAGGAATTCAAGAGCTTCTCAGTATTAGAATTTTGAAATCACTTTGTAATATTCTCGTCTATAGCAGTTCAATTTTCATAGTCTGAAACCTGAACTTTACTGGAGTTCTTGTGTCAGTGATAGTAGAAGACTGCTCATCAGTTTATTTAATGAAATTATTTTTCAAGCCACTGCTTTATTCATATTTCCTTATAGACACGAATAGGTATCATAACACCGTAAGATTCATTCCATGAAGTACTGTAAATCTGTAGGAAAACATGCAACCTTTTGGTATATAATTGTCATTTAGGTTTAACGTAAAGAATCAATACTCCGCCGCACATATAAGCACATTTTGATTGATTCTTTGCTTACATTCTAAAATCTTTTATCGTAGAAAGATCTATGAAAGAAATCTGCTTTTAATAGAAAGGGTTTATACTTAGAAGTTACTGAGGGCTATATTATATGTAGTTAAAAGCTAATGAAATAGTACCATTGTATATCCAGTGCTAATTGTAAAAATTAAAGTGCTTTAGAAAGTATATAACACATCAATTCCTACTATTTTCTGCCAGTGAAACTTTCATCCGCGGAAAGTACCAAACATTTTGACAATTTGCGGCATCAATTATAAAATCAAGGTATATCACGTGTGATATGACTGAATCTAAGCAGCAAGGTTGCAAAATGGTTATCAACATATAAACTCCTTTCTACTGAACGCACTTGTTCATGTCAGCAATCTGAGAAACGGAATCTTTAAGGTCTTCTTTAACGAATTAAATTGTTTATGTGAAATTTCGTACTGTTTTTCTGTTCTTGATACTTCATTCTTATAAGAAATGGTTAGATAGCTTTAGCTCTCCTACTTCTGATGTAATTCCATTCTTACTGTCAATCGATTAGCCACGGTTAGCGTTCAGAGCAATTCAAAACACCTTTCCACGTGTCCTGATTCTGTGGACAATTTTAATATAATGACGCAACATTATTTATCTTATTGTCAGTTTCTTTACTCTTAAATATAAAGGTTTTTAAAAAAAAGTTTCCAATTTCTATCAAAATCGTGCCGCTTTCCAAGAAATGTACCTTCCTTGAAATATTTCCAACAACTGGTGGTTGAAACCTAAAAGTAAATAGTGCCGGAAAATATGTTATGTTTTGTTAATTAAAATAACATTGAGATATAGATAACAGAGGAATTAACTTTCATAATAAGCATTTCACTTTCTAGTTCCTGATCTACCTCCAAATCTACGCGCAACCAATGTTGAAGCTGACAGTGCTCAATTAATGTGGACAAAACCGCGAGTACCTGATGGTGAAGAGCTTCTTGACTACAGTCTATGGTATTCCATTTCCAATGGGACCTCAGCGAATCTCAAAGAAGATCTTCTTGTAATTAAAGCTGAGGAAACGCAAGTTTTCTTACGTGGCTTGATACCCGATTCCAATTATCACGTCCGATTAGCTGGACGATCTTCTAGCGGTCACGGAACGACAGCTTTGCTTGATTTTCGTACTAAAGAGCATCGTAAGTCAAAGCGATTAAAGAAGTAATTTTATTCTGTTAAAGTGGATGAAGGATGGTGGAAGAGTGAAACAGTCCCAATACTTGAACGTTTCTTAAACTCTATTTTTTCAAATTTAGCACAAGTATGAACCCTTTCTCATCGAAATACATTATGTGATATGGCTTAAACAAAGGAGAAGGAAGAACATGACTCATTTACAATTTCTCTTCACTTTATAAGGACAGCAAAACGGTTTGTATATGGTGTTAAGTTACTAGAATTGATGAAAAATCTTGTTTGTTACGTTCTATCAATTAGGGTACGTTTTCAAGGACGAGAGTGTGAAAGGTCAGTAAATACTTTATAAATTCAAAACTGGGAACAGCACCGTAACTCGATCCCTTGAAATTTGTCAATTTCGCTTTACACCTTCAGAACTCGAGTGTTTTCTAAAATTTTCATCAAATCGCCCTCAAAGTTTGCCTTCATACTAGTAGGATGATCTCAAATAAAATTGAGGTATAAACGTCTTCATATATTATTTTCTCTTCTGAGTAACTGTATCAATGAAGGCACTACAACACCTTGTCCAAGACGTATCCTCGATATCAGAGAAATGGATTGCGTTTAGAGCTTTTACGCATTCTGCTCAAAGAACTGATTCCTTTTTCCACCCGATTATTTACCACAGCAGTAATACTAAGGAAAGTATTGGCCATGAGATGAGTGTTAGCGCAGGTCACTATGCCTGTTGATCACACAACTCAGCCGGGAAAATCTAAGTGTTTCCGTCTTTTATCAGCCTCTCCAATCAACTCATTTACAACAGGCAGCACCGCTTACTTCTTTACGGTGATTTTATGTTCACAGAAGGAGAGAGAGTAGTTAGATAGTCGATGTTATCACCCAAATTTTTCATCCCAACCCTTATCACATATGAGCACCCAGAAAGGAAAAGGCAGAGCGGCAAAAAGAGACTAATAATCCTTTCCCCCTCACCCTTAATGAATTTGCATCGACCCATTTTTTTGCTCTTCTCAAAACTATCCTCCTCCACTTCTCCTCCTCAGAATGTACTGAACTCTAAGGAAAGTAAACACACAAACGCTTAATCAGACAAACCAAAGCCCGCGTATGTTAATTTAATTTTCAAAAAAATCCTAATTTCAAATATGACAAGCTCACGAAAGTCAAGTGTCAGTGCGTAAGTGCTTTTTTACTTCTGGAGCAGCGGACGTACATTTAAATTACTTTTCTTACGGAAAAAGTCAAGGATTGCTGGCTTTGTCTTGACTCTTAGAGCAGTATATTATATTTTACTTCACCCAAGAGACTTTCTAGAGAATATCTTGATTTATATACTACGTTTTAAAATAAACGTTGTTGAGTTGGGCAATCCTGAGGTTAATTCGCAAAATTATATGATGAATTTCAGTAAAATCAGATATTAATAACACTTGTAATGGAATAACCAAAGAAGGTTATCAGACTGCACGCCATTGTGGTGAAATTCTTATGAAGAGTACAACGAATGTCAGTCATCGTAATTTTGGGGATACTACTGCGCTAGGGAAAAATACAAGTTTCTCCAAAAAATATACAGCCTAAAGAGTGAAATGAAAATGTTTCAGTCAAATTAGTGGAAGACCTTTCTTCAATCGAGTCCAAGAAAAAAAGTAATGAATAGTTAATGTTATTATTAATTGTAGATTTGGATAGAAATGTAAAATAAACAAAATCTGATGAAATAATATATAAATATAAAGTTCTAATTCGACACTATATCAGTTTCCCAATTTGGATATTTATAAGGTTCATTTCTGTTTAGTTATTATCAGAACTACTTGAGACAAGAAAACGGGTTTTCATAAATATGGCTTTTGCGAGCATTTGTAATTTAATAGGCAAATATTTCGTTTTTTGGTTACCTTGAGATGCCTTATATCTTAAACTGCTAGAGCTGCAAATTGGTCTGGTTGTACTAGTTCTGTCCTCATTACTATAGTGACTTTGGTACAGTATAATTATTTTAAGGACAATGGAGATTAAGCCTTTGTTTATTAATATGTAAATTTTAAATTGGACCAATCTTTAAGAAATATGCTTGTTTATTTTTGAGGCTAATTAGCCTATATGAAATTTAAAGTATGTTCACTTCTTTGGACTAAGTAATTAGTCAAATAATATCCTAACCCACATACGCAAACTTCGCCAATTATTAGATATCAAGACTGTGCCTCCGCCCGTAAGTCTGGTAAACGTTTTAGCAATTTTATAATGAGTGGAAAGTTTTGGCACAGTTACCTGACCGTCAATTGGGATCATTGTTTACTTGAATTTCTTATCAGACTTTGCCCGACCAGATCACACAAAGTAGTAGATCGAGGTTTATGGGGAAAGCCGTCAGAACATTTTAGGTGCTCCAGATGGATGACATGGTCGAAGAGGAGCAAAGCAATAAGCTGTTTTTCCGATACCAGACCACCTACATCGAGACTAGCTAATGGTCAAAACAAAGAAACGTGGTTTAATGCAATAAAATAGAGGTAGAGATAACTTTGACATTAGTCTAAAAGACCCATTATTTCTCTGATTTTCTGATCCATAAGCATATGGCGTACAAAAGTAGAATTACAAAAGCTTGGAAAATAATCTATTTGGCTCTTCCTATTTGTTATAGTTACGAGGATCAGTTCATGGAACTCTTAGAACGTGAAAATTTGTCTTTGTTAGACAAAATGCTTTCCGAGAAATTTCATGAAATATCGAAATTGGAATGTTGAGTGATAATTTGGGTCGTACACTTTTTACGAGAAGGATCTAATGTGCATGACATCAAAAGAGACCAGTAGTTTCGGACTTCTCAAGTTTGGTACTCATGTATACGATGTCATTATAGCTACAAACCGTTGATTTATGGAAGGATACATTATTTAAACGAGTTGGACACGAGGTCCTATCAAAGATCCAACTTAGAGTTGGGTTACGTAACTTTCTATCTGTGGTTATGGGCCATGTGTCCACAAAACGATTATCAATTATCTAATCTAGTTATAATTCATCTAATCACAGGCTCAATCGCACACTAGATGACAGGTTTAAGAGATGGAGTGACGGTAGCCTCAATGCTATTGTTACAATTAAGAAACGGCAAATTTTTTGATACCTAAGTAACGATAGGTCGGGCTGACATTAACTTGGCTTTTATCATCTATATTTCTGATTATTGTTTCTTCAGCATTTGCCGATTACTAGAAGTAATTAGGAAGCATTTCTAACCAATGGCATATGATTCTAGGGTGCAGTACTTTAAGGTTCATAGATTGCATACAATTATAATTTAGCTCATTGTGGAGCTTCCGTTTTTTCTATTCACTATTCCAGATTGGTAGAAGTTGTGCACTATTTTTGTCTTTTGACTTAAAGCGGTGTCATTCGGCCTATCTTTTTGAGGGCTCAGCTCTTGCACAAGTGGCATGCGTTCCGGTGTTATACTTTATAAATATACTTAATTATGAATAAATTTATTTTATAGGAACTTCGCTAAGAGAAGGAAATCATTTAAAAAACTATTCCGCTTCGTTAGTCTTTAAATTAATGATATCTGAAAGCAAAAGTATGTAAGCCAGCAATTTAAATTAATAGGTTAATTTATAGTTTCAATCTTGGTTTTTCATTGACTGAGAGATTAGTTGTAAAAAAGGCTCTAAATCGTCTAGAAGTGAAATGCGCAGAAAACTATGCTCTTTAGGTTCCGTATAATACTTAGGTCTTTATTTCTACTAGCATTATTTAAGTAGAATATTATTTATCCCTTTAGTTCCTGATGTTCCAGTGGGTTTGCCGATCGTAGTGTTAGATTCAACCAGCATAAGAGTGTCATGGAAAGCCCCTAGAAAACGTCTGGATGATATTCGACACTTCAAGCTCTTCTGGGAACCCCTCCAGAATACGTTCGAGGGAGGAGGATCGCATAGCATTCCAGTGGATCCAGACAATCGAGAGCAGATCTATACTGCTACAATCAGTGATCTCTCACCTCAAACTTCATATCGAGTCTCCATTGCGGCCGTTGGAATAAGAGGAATAGGGAGAACTTATGAGTTTCCTATCGTTACTACGTGGATGGATGGTGAGTTTAGATCAGATTATGGCTTAATGAAATCGTTTAATAATATGGTGAATAAAATACTACTTTTAATGTTTAATTAAGTACGTCACCTATTAAACTATTTACTATTAATGTTTGGTTATCATTGCTGAATATCTGTATACGGGTCCCATAAGTCAAGCTAACTTAGCTCTTATCATTTCTGTCTAATGATTTAATACCGATTTGCGTGTCTAAATCTTAATCATTTGTTTGAAAGAAACGAAATATCGAATCCACCTGGTCGATGATATATTTAGGCAAAGAAAGCTGAATTTAGAGAATTTTATTTGTTAAAACTAACCGCTATTACCCCATTCAAATTGAAAATCATATCTCTCCATGTACATCAATGGTGAGCTTTCATCCTGTTCTGGGTATGCTGCCTCCTATAATTATCCCCCTGTTTATGGGTAATGTAAAAATAGAACTCATGATGGGAAATAAAGTAAAATTAATGCAGAGTAACGGTTCGAGGAAAAAGCAAGATAAAGCAAAATTTAATCTTCGGGTGATATTTAAAATTCACTCCAGATGCATCCTCACACATAGAGACAAATTAATGGAAGTCGGTTTTTTCTATCATCTGGTCCCTTTGGTATTTAAGGTGAACATGAGTTCAAAGTAGTGCTATTATTACTCCAGCCGATAGCGTAAAATGACGTTATGAAGATTTTAACTCTAATAAGAGCTGAGACTCTAACTGAGGGGAGATATCAAGAAAAGGCAGGTGGTAAAGAATTTCAAGTGTCTTAGTGTGTTTGAACTGTGGAGGCGGCGAGTTCCTACTGTCTCATTAATGTATAATTCACTTTTCCACATAACTGAATTTCATGAATTGACACCCAGATTCGTGGTCAAAGTTATGTCCTCTATATGCGGAGCTTGTTGACTGACTGGTTTAGTTTTATGATTAGTCACGCAACCTCGATTTATTTGTGCTTATCTGCAGTGAGGAGTCTTCTTAGTGTCTGTTGTCTCCCTTCGCTTAGTAATAAGAAAAGTGTGTGTAACAGTTTACAAGGTTTCATGCTGATAAATGCCCTGAACACTTTCGTAGAATGAATGATAGTGCAAGTCTATATTTCATTTGTCTCTATATGTAGGTCTATAAAGCATTTCTGCCCCTTGGAAAGGCCGAGGAGGCAGTAGAGATTTGTCAAAATTGTTTCCGTCTGATCGCTTTTATTAAGTCGTCACAATTTACAAACAAAAGTGAATTAAGGTTCCTAGGCAGAAACATGCTAAAAGCATGATTTTTGATCGTTGTTGAAGAAAAAATGTCAACCACTAGCAGAAGAAACAAACGAGCACATCAGGATGTGAAATTAAATTACGAAGGAGCTCCAAGAGTCCTGCCTATTTTAATCATGTTGTACACACATAAGGAGTTCAATTCAATTTGTAATGGATTAGCGTTTGCATTTCTTTAAATGACTCCCGAATTCACAGATTGGATTACACCAACGATATACAGCACTTGTTCGCCAGATAATTGCATTGCTGTTCATGATAGATCGATTTCTTTGTACCTTATACTAGTTGTGAGCAAGCAAGTAAGACTAGCAACAGGTTTTAGTACAGAAGTGTCACTAGAGCTCATCATTACTTGAAAATTTATTTTACGCATTTATTTGACTTTTAATGTCGTTGAAATTGGGTTGTAGCGCTGGAGGAAAAATTGTCTCTCTTAATATTAACATTAGAAGAGTTAATCAAATTGTGAGAGAGAGTTAAGAAGTGTAATTTCTACTTTTGGTTATTATTCCTTTATCCCTAACTTTTTTAAACAAATTTTTGTGGCAAAGTTATTGGTGTTAAAGTTCTCATCACTGCTGCGGACATAAATAATAGGAGACGCTGGCCCTCAGTTTCTTCTTCTCTGTTGCTTATTTCGTCTGACTTTCTTATCTGCGCAATTAGGCTATTTAATCTCATTCGTCCATCTCTAACCTCTTGCCTTTTATTAAATTTTCAAGTGATTCGTAAATCACTAACTGTAATATTGGGCGACATCAATTAACGGAAGAAGACTTTGGTATTTGAATATTGGTGATTTGCCCATATCAACTATAAATTCTTCGCTAGTGGCTGTTTTAATTCTAGTGTCTTGATGGGTATTAAGAATTTGATGAGACGCACTAATTATTTATATTAATGATGTATGCAGTCGGTTTTGAGACGGAGGGGAGGGGAGGGGGGGTGAGAAGGCGGTTTAGCAGTTCAATCAATACAAATTTATTTATTGAACAGAGACTAATCATAGAAAAAGAAGTGGCCCAGAAGTGCTATTTTAAAGTAGTATCAGAATAAAACTCAAGAACCTATGTTTCTTCCTCAATTTTCATTCAAAGCATTGCTCAAAAGGACGGGAAGACCCCCTCGGTTATGAATCATCATCGAAATCACTCCATTTAATAATACCTCCTCAATGAAAACACTCTTCTAACGCAAATAATGAATCACTATTTTGATTTCGCTGGATGATTCCTTTTGGTTATTTACTAGGATGAGCTCAAATTGCTATGTGGTGGTAAATATTTAATGAGCAATTATTACTCCTCTGCAGTGCCAACGGAACGGGAATATTGGTAATGCCTAGTGATAATTGGTTAACCTGCAGTTTTGTTTAGCGGTTTTACGTAAATTATAGATGCTTTGACCAGTCGGCCGCTTTTGGGAGGACTTAATATTTAAATCGAAAGTTATAAATAATTTATTATTTAGGATGGAAAAATATAAAGAGACATACTTGAATGTGAATAGTATAATGACAATAAAGGCTTTAAACAAAGGAACAATCAATTAGGCTAAGGTCCAACTCGAGCAACACCGAGAGGGGCGTTAACTTTCAAATTGTTAAAAAAATATGCAACTTCTCTACTGAAATTTCAGCCTGAGGCAAAAGTGTGTCGAATTGTCACAACCTAACAAAGTTTAATCCGTGTTGGTCCATTCCATTACGAGCAACTTATAATGCTCTCAACAAGCCATTATAGAAAGTCTGTACAATCAACTCAATTTTGTCTACCAATGAATGGATTTAATGCTTTGTCTTCTACCTCGTTTTTCTCTCTCCATCCACTTTTATACATTTATGTATCAAGAATATTGACAAACCTAAGTTGGAGACCATTTTGGATGGATACCTTTCGTGTTAATTAAATATAACCAAATGTGCGTAATTTTGAGGATCACACAGTTTAAAACATTTTTCACTGTCGGCTCCTATACAAGTCCTTTTTGGCGATGTTAACTTCTGTTTAGTATAAGGAGATTTGCGTCAAAAAGTGCTTTCAACACTTTTGAGCAATAATGGGGATATTTGTTGAATAAACTGGAACCCCTAAGGGTAACAAACTACTGACAGCAATTCAATGATATCAAATGTGGTCTTCGTATTTTTATTTAAGAATAGCATATTTATCGTTTAAAACAGCTGAAATAGTTTATAATTACCATCTGCCTAGAACTTGAGCAAAATCGGTCTAATTTTGAGTCAAATTGTTTCATTTCAGGCTCCGATATCATCTTCCAAATGATAACACTTTTATCAAAATAAACGGAAATGTTTAAATGTGCACTCTTTTCAGTTAATTCCTAGCGCAGGTTAATACGAGCTCTAAATCTGGTTATATATTTAAAATATACAAATGAATAAATTTGAATTCAATTCATTTTACTTTATTTTTATAAAAATGAATTAAATGTTTATCCCTAGCGAATTTTCCCATAAATAAGTTGCAATTCGCTTCAAATCTTTCCTCTAAATATATTTTTCTATATTTTAAGCTTTTCTGTTTTAATTTTTTCTGCGAGACCCTTTAGGCGTTTTTATTCCTCATGAAAGTTTGTAAATTAAATTAAGCAAAAACTGAGTGTAGTATTCGAAGTTTATCATATTTGTTTTCAACGCTTCTCTGAAGCAAAATTATTAATAGTCAATGAAAAATAACTTTAGTTAATACAGAACATTTAAAAGTAGGGCAATAATAGCCCTTAAAATTTTGAATTAGCACACGTCATGGCCTTTCATTCATGACTCATCTCTAGGACCTTTAATGGCTTATCAACTTCCCTTGGATTATTGATTTTATTTTCAGTTATTGAACTTTATCCTGTCAGCAAGACACAATCTCAGTCCACTAGTTACAGGACTGTTGTATTCTCCAAATTGCATTTTAACATAATTAATTTATCACATTTCTATATTTCGTTACGTTTACTAACAATCAAGAGGCTCTCGACTACTCCAAGAGCACTACACTTTATTCACTTTAATCTGCCAATATTCTGAATTAGTGGAGTAATTGTTATATCTGTGTTCCCTTCTTTTGGGATATTTCCAAAAGGTATAGGTGCCACTCCATATATCAGTTGATTCATGTTTAGATTTTATGAACGTGAAATTACAGTTTGTATCGATTCCTCTTTGACAAGTGAAGAATTAAACCACTTTCATAGATCTTTTAATCAAAGTGATCTATAACTTGGTGCCGGTTGTTTAGAGGTAATATCATGCCTGCCATATCAGAAAGACGAGTTTGAAAAACACTGTCAGGCATCCAAAGGTAGCCAAAACATCAGTCCATTGAAGTGTAGTTAAGGAAATCCATGAGTCCCATGCTCGCCTCTAAACTATACTCTTTTCTAGCATTCAATGCTTTAAGCAAAAGGTAAATTGGAGTCATTATTATTAAGGATTCCATAAGGAGTTAATGCCGTGTCCTTGAATGAACAATACGCATCTGTCCCCTTCTTAATAATCTTATAATTGGTAAAGGCGGAGTGGACATTTGAATCTTAAAATATGGAGATATGTCTTCGAAATTCTCATAGTCTAACCTTCTTAATTCAATCATATGTAATCCGTTTAGTAAAAAAAATATGGACACACCAAAAAATGTTCGTTTTCCAATTACGGCACTTCTGCCTTCTCTATTGCTTATTACACCAGATCCGAATTAGTCATTGTCGAGGCATTAATCCAATGATCATCGAAACATCGCAATATGCAATAAAATTTTGGTTATATAAAATTCTTTTACCGCTTAATCGTCAGTTAAACCGTCTTTCTATTAAAAGAAGTTAGTGTTATAATGTTAAATGTCGGAACAACTCTACCTTCGGGTTTGACAATCAGGTGTTGGACTTTAAATGCGCAAGTGCGCAAAACGAATTAACACTAATAAAAATTAACATCAATTTCAAATATTTCAGTAAAGCAACACCTGAATGGTACAGACTGTCATGTTGCTGAACTCATTGTTGCAGAAAAGAACTATTTCCCAAATTCATATAGAGGAGTGACGAGAACAGTCCGGCCTATAAGACTCTTGAAAGATTCTCCCACTCGGATACAAAGCCAAATCGTCACGCTTGGAAGACATTTGCAGATGAGATTGTGGACTGATTTATGGTGTCTGGGCTGATAACCATGCATTCCTCACTTTGTAAAAATTAAAATAAAATCACCGAAATTTTCTTAAATAATAATAAAGCTTGATGGTGTGTCTTTAAACCAATCTACTCAAAAGTAGAAATCTCCTTGGGCTCTTCTCTATAATATTTCAAGTATTTAAATTAATTTCTGCCATTTAAAGTTAATTAAACATTCTACAGAGATAACGCTAACAAGACTTAACCTAGGTAAATTTGTATTAAATAGATATTTCAGCGGTTAGCCCACACACTACCAAATTTGTGGCAAAGGTTTGATACTCGTCAATAAAAATTCGATGAAGGGTTTGTGTATAATTTTTGTTGTAAAATTTTGAAGAAATACGGTTTTTCCCTTCGCTCTATAAATGTTGCAAACCCCTCACTTTTGAAGAGATTTCAGTTAATATCAACAAAGTCTAATTTCAGAAATAAATTAGTCCAAAAAGAATTTTTTCCATTGGGAAAATGAAATGCAGCGAGTTATTAAATAATTTTTTTCTGGAAGCTATTTACATTTCCATTTGTTTTGAAAATAACGTTTAATTATTAAATTAAATGAAGAATCCTACACTTTGCTCATTTTTTTCTTGACATCGGGTATTCAAACATCTCTAAATTTGTACGCTCTTTGACACTCGGTCGTTATTTCAGTGGATATTTTGGGACTGTAAGCTGGAAATACGTCACTTTTCAATATTAATTTTAAGAGGGTGTATCACTAGTGGGTCTGTTATTTAAAATTGCATTACCTTCACCAATTTTAATTACCTTCAGCCTAATCCTATGCAACTTGTTTAATACATTTTGCTTCTATGTAGGCGTATTCCCACTTTTACTTGCCTTCGATTAGTCTCTCTTCCTAGGGAGAATATTTTGAAGGTTGCGCAAACTTGTAAAAATTTATCGAACCTTCCGACTTCTTATTAATAATTCATAGTCACGGAATCTCGAGTTGCATGCTACAGAAATGCGAGTATTAGGGTAAATCTTTACAGCAGATTAGCTGACTTGAATGTTTATTCGCAAGAATTTTACACCAAATCAAAATTGTGGTGAAGGGCTTATCTTGAATGCCAACTGAATGCATACTTATTCATGGAAAAGCTAAACAAATAATCTTTTTAGAGCCAAATAAATGTTATAGACTAAGGTAAATTTGCTGGAACAATTTAGGAGTGGATAAAGCTGACTGAGAATGTATAAAAATTTTCCAATTGAATGATCCACCAAATCAAAAGTTCAATTAAATGAATTGCGCTCCTACAATTTTCCATCGCATTAGTCTTTCCAGAATACGTTCAATCGATCTAAATGTTGTGGTCAAAACAACGATATACAATTTGCCTGACTGCTAGGTTTTTAGAGATGCTATCGTGAGTACATAGATGAATCACTTGAAATGCGGCAATATTATTACTAGAAATACTCTTCTTGATAAGAAATTATTAATAGCAACGAAATATCTAAACTGGAGCCCAAATAATGCAGGAATGCAAATCAGTTATACAATAAAGCCGTATTTAATTCAAATTCTGAATCTCTTCGGTTCTCGCGTTTTATTCGAAAAATAGTTGTATGTTTGAAATTCAGAATGTGAGATTCTGATGGAAATTTCCGGTCCACAGTGTTCAGAACTGATCAGTTGGATTGGATTGCTCCCTCCATTTCTTGATAGCTAAGGGATTGCGTTTCAAGTTCATATTAGATGGTTTTCTCACCATCTACTGAAAATATGTCTCAATTTAATTAGATTAACTTGGAACTTTGAATGCAATTTCAGAAGTCGGCGAATTTTCACAAATACTTCTCTTTAAATAATAGTGATTAGAATAAATCTCTTCCTTTTTCCAATCTCCATTTGATCAAACCAATCTGGCTGTATTTTACGCTATATCTGGCTTAGTAAACAGGATGAAAATATTTGGGGCGAAAACGAATGCTGTTCGCCCGTGAGGCACAAAAAAAGTACATTTCCATCCGGTCCCATCAAGCGTATGCAATTGGACATATTTGATTATTAATGAAGCGTGTGCTTCACATCAAAATTGTCCCCAATGGAGTTTAAATCTCTGCTTTTGCTATCCACTTTTAAATCTGGTCCTTTTCTGGCGTATGCACTTAAAAGAGGACCGACTTATCTATTTAAATCAGCAATTAACATATATTCTGCAATCTTATCAACAACTTACTCAGCTAAAAGTGGGATGTTTTTTACCAATTATAGCCAATCACTGCACAGTGTGGAGTATGAATGAATTTATGATCACGTGGAATTGGTCATTTAATTTTTTTTAAGTACGACGGAGGTGGTTCCTTTATCATATTGCATATAATATGCAGAGAGAAAATTAAAGCATCCAAATTGGATAGTTTAGACCATTAGATCTGTTCGAAACTAGTTTGGAAGGCGATTTGGTAATATTTGCACTGAATTTCAGCCTTTCTGAAAAATATGAGATTTTCATTTGCTTGATAATGCTCATGTACGTAATCCATTTAAAACAGGTAAAAGGCATACAGGAATTGCCCGGTTTTAAGAAGTGGGTGTGCCATAGTTTCCATCTGTACAGCTACCAGTGCATCACTTGCAGTAAGAAGGTGTAAGCCAAGTAAATTAACCTTTAATGTTCCCATTTTAACTTACATTGATCCGATATCTTTTTTTCGCTTATCGTTTTTAAACCGTCTTCCACTCCTTACACTTCATTCTGTATAAAGATTATCCCTCGACCGTCATAGGGCACTTACCATTTCAGCATTACGGTTTTCTTCTAATAAAGATATTCATTTTTTTGCTATCTATCTTATAGTACTGCTTTTCGTGAAGTTCTCTCGGTCTATAACCTCAGTAGCTTGCTCCATCCTATGTTAGTCTCCAGAAGCTAGATTTAAGGCAAATAAAAGAAAATTTGATAACTTATCATCAAATTTATTGGAAATAGAGAAGCAGTGTGAAATCCTTTATTTTAAAAATCGAAATTCCTCAGAAGATTGTCTAGGGAGATTGAAGACTTGAGCTTACAGTTTCGCGAATAAAAGTTGTCCTAAAGGAGTACTTTAAGTAGCTAAGTCTTGGATACCTAGTTGAGCTGGCATTGAGTATGATAGCGAACAAGTTTGAAAGCCACCTGGCATCTGATTCGTTAATCAAATTCGCCTGGGGCGTTCTCGACCAATGAAATATCTGCGTGCTCATGGCCAATAAACGCAGGCTACAGCCATGCATCAGGACGAGGTGCGTTGTATGGACCATCAGCAAGAGCGTGGGACTTTATCCGTTCACTACACCTCTCTAGTGTCACCGATTGAGCAAGCAAAAAAGCAGTCAATAGCCACATTATCTGACGTGAAAAGCACGGGTCTTAGTCTCTACTACCTCTAAGACCACTATGAGATTGTGGATATTTCTTATTATTGGGATTTTACTCCCGCTTTTCCCACTGTTTGTCTCCTCTGATCGACACACTTGGAAGTCTTGGTATGGATATAATAAACGTAAGTAACATTCAATTTGTTTAGTTGCGGACTTTATTTTATGCTTTACAAATCCCATATTCAGTACGTCTTTTAGTCGTTTTTCAGGATAGACGGATGATTAATTTAGAGGTGAGATACGGGCAGGTTGGCCTTAAAAATGTTTCATTAGTCGCGTAAACGCAAATGGCCTTAAAATGTGTGTGGGTTCATTACCGATTTTGACCTAATAATTAACTCCTAATCCTCCTTCCAAATAGAATTAATGTATTTTTTTCGTGCCTTTTAATCAGAAAAGGAAAACCCCCTAACGATATTTCATAAAATTGATGGGCTAATAAAAATGAAAAGTGTTTTTGATGTTTGAAAATATGTAGGGACTGGTGGGCGATTCAATTTTATGCTCTATGTTTCTCCAAAGCCGCCGGACGAGCTAGTTAAATAAAAAAGAGTCCTGATGATGCTTTTAAGTTAATCTTTCACGGCAAAGAGTAATTGCAGTTTGATGCATCTTCGTTTTCCAAGAAGACTGAACCAAATAGTTCCCATTAAATGTTGCATTTAGGCAAGACCAAATTTGAAAGGTGTTCGACAGAGTAAGTGAATGTTTGAAAATAGCCAATCGCTTCCGTTTTAGACCATTTTTGTGTCAAGTCTGTTAGTCACTCTCACTGCCATTTTAACTGACTAATATTCCACATTGGAGTTTTTCTACCGAAATTGGGAAAACGTGCTTGAAAGGGGGAACAAAGCATTCTCCTTCTTCGACTCAATCCTCGCAATAATCCATTTTTCATACCAAATTATTCGGCATTTGTTCGTTGGACTTTACGGGGAAATCACTCATAATCTTTATTATCCACTCTTGTTAAGATATCGTCTTACTTTAAAAGAAGAAATTTTAGCCAAAAAAATAATAAATTTTTTATATCGTACAGACAAATATTAATTCAAGCATTTTCTTTTTGTTTTTTTTCCCTTCAATTTCGCATATTTATTTAATGATAAATGAATTATTGCTTTCCACTTTCCTTTATTGTCTATAATTTCTGCCATTCCCACTCTGTTGTTTTTCTATTAAGCTTAACTATAGTTGTCTTTCTGTAAATGTTACTCAATCCAAACTCAAACTACACAATGCCAGAAAGTTCAGAAGGTAACTCAATTGAACTCTGTCATGTCAAGTTCATTCAAGATGTCTTGACCTTTTGGAGAGAAGATTTTTTATTGGCTTATGTTACTTAGCGCCCCTGTAATTTTAGGGATGATATCATTGCCACTACGTACACATCTGAACTAGATGGAATTGAATGAATGCAAGCCACCACCATTGAAAAAGCCACATTATTATAATATTCACTTATAATTGACTTGAAAGCGTAACTGCAAATACTTTCTCCTTAAAAGTAAAAGTTTGAATCTTTAAAGGGCGACTGGGCTTTGAACAAAGCTGAAGGTATTTAGAAACCGAGTTTCAAGCTTGAAATCCCCATTCACCCTTCCTTTCTCCTCATTGGGTATTATATTGGAGGTTATGCCAAATGGACTAAATAAAAGCTCCTTTAGTTGTGCGCGGCTGAGCTGTGAAAAACCTTGAAAACGCCTTGAAACTATAAATCAATAGGATTGACTCATGATTAGTTGAGTCAAACGGTCTTCACTAATCGAATTCTGTATTTAACTCCCCGTGCCAAATTTGCCCTCATATGATGTGCGTATTTGAGAGGGGGTTAGGGGAGGAGCAATAACAGAGTTACTGCTCCTCTGCTTTGTTTGCTGCATTCTCATTAACTTGGGATTTGCGATTCAGCCCGGGGATTTTATTCCCCCTCCTGGCTCTTAGAAAATCTAATCACAGCCACTATTTTTTAGTGTTAAAGTAGGGTAAATCAACTTCACCGGTTAAAAGGACAGAATTTAACATTATGTAACTGATTGATTTAACGGAACTTATTACAAGATGTCAGATTGTTGATGAAATTTTACAGTTGTTTGTGGTGGATTTCTCCCTCCCTGGCATAATTTAAAGTGCAAAAAAATATTCTTTTATTAAAGGTAGAGAAATTTTAATTTTATTTAAAAGGGGTTTTTAATGTGTAAAAACGTGGGAAATTATGTGATTCTGAATGTGATAAGGGTGAAATTCTTTTACGTGAGATAAATGGGCAATTTCGTTTGTCAAATTCACTTGATAAATAGGCAGATCATGTAAAATGTCATCACATTAAGGCATATTTAATAAAGTATAACCTAAGATGGTCGTAGACAAAACTTCCTGACCCTATTAAACACAGTGTTCACAACACCTAACATGAGTAGATGGTTGGTATCTCAAAGCCTCTTATATGAGAAATTCATATTCCATTTTTCCTCCTGACGGCCGAAATCGTCCAATGTCAACAACAACACTGATTTCTACCGATGATACCTGACATGGCATACCTATAAGCTTAATCATAAAAAAGTGCCATAGTCTATAAAACAGTACGAGTAACGTTTCAGATGGTCGTATTTGAAGAGGTAGAAGGGGAATTTGCTTCATCTTTTCTACCGATCCACAGAGATAGCTGAGTTTCCCAAGATCATTTATTTCTTCGTAGCATGACCTGACGTTCTGATGTTCGAACTACTGAATTTAGTTTTTGATTCCTTCACTTCATCGATTGAGCTCACAATTTGATAGATTTTAATTTATGAAATATTTCATAGCATTCCAAACCATTTATTTAGTTATATCCACTTAAAAATGACTGCCTCCTCATAGACAAATGGTGGATAGTTTGTACTTATGAATACTTTCGATTTGTAGACCAAGATAAGCCACTAAGTGTGCAAATAGCTCTATTGGAGAAGCAACCCCGGCGGTTTCCACTACAGAAAGATGATCCAAGAAGCACCATCCCATATGTGGCATTGAAATTGACGTGGAAACGCCCAGCCGAATTCGCGAATATGCCAGGCTTGTTGATATATCAAGTAAGTTCTGATATATATTAGAAATACCTCAGATTAATAGAAAAAATACCCGGATTTCAC
Organism: Hymenolepis microstoma; assembly: GCA_000469805.3. NCBI lineage: Eukaryota > Metazoa > Platyhelminthes > Cestoda > Cyclophyllidea > Hymenolepididae > Hymenolepis > Hymenolepis microstoma. The sequence continues at coordinate 22,610,336 of LR215993.1, read as the reverse complement.
TAGAGGGTAAAGTAGTTTCTAATACCTTGTTGGTGTAACTGGATAGAAGTCCACCAACTTATTCAAGTCATAATAACCTAATGAGGTCACCAATTTAACTAACCAAATTACCGGAACTAATGAACAAGAAACAGTTGGTAGAAGCCAAGACTTGAGTTAACAGCTAACAGCAGTTTCATAAATGGAGTACGCCAAATGTTGTGTAAGGCAAAGTGTGTTGAACGACCGGGATGAGGAATCAAGAAGGTAAAGGAATGATGAGGATCAGAGGAGGTAGGAGGAGGGATATGCACGAGCAGGCAAGTGACAATCGTGGCTGCATGCGTATATGAGTGGAAATATAAGGACGCTTTATTTGAGTCAGTTGGGCAAGGACGCACGTGAGGTGGGTACAATTATATTTTTAAAGGAAATTGCCTAGTCATAGGAAAAATGCCAATCGATAAGCTCTTCTAGTTAAACCATGTTGGGGTTTGGGCCTTGAGAGGCCTGAAGTCGAAAACCCATCTTCATGGACGAAAAACCAATGCACTCTCATAGAGATTGAATAAAATGCATGAGGAACTTGTATGTCGAGCCATCCTCCCTTACTCTTCGTGAGGTCGTAATGATTAGATAAAGGAAACATAAGCGTGCCTATAGAAAAGTTATTGAAGAATAAAGTAACTGAAAATAGATTTAAATGGTGAATGCAGGGTATTTTATAGAAATGTCATAAAATGAGGTACGAATATTAAAAAATTACTACTGTTGGGCAGGTTTGATACTCTAGATTACCCTAATGGGTTTCAGCCAAGTGTAACGGAGTAATATGACGTTAAGTTGGTTGAGGGATTTCGTTGCTGTTCTCAGTTGGGGCAGTTTTGGAAGAGTTGTCACTTCAGGTTTTATGTTTTTCCCTTTAGTTTCAAGGTAAAAAATATGAGGTCATTGTTTATTGTTGCGGACAGTTTTTCACATTATGCATTAGCTTGGCTACTTCTGGTGTTGGACCATTGAGGAAGTAAGTAAGCTCGAGGGAAAAAGAAACTCTAGGATATACTGTTTAGTAAAGGTGGGAGAAATGATGTCATCTGTCACTGCAGACCAGAAAATTATGAGTCCTTACAGAGTCGCTTATTTACTAAAGCTAAATTTGCGTAGATGGATGAATGCTCACTTGGTTACCAGTTTGATGGGGTAACAGAATCGACTTCATTTTATTGCAATAACAAGAGCTGAGGTCGCCAATTTTTGGTAGGCATCAAATTGTGGTAGCCAATAGCTTTATTGTAATAGATCGAAATTGATAACTAGAAACTGTCACCTTTGTTAAATTTAAGGCATTTTAACCGATAAAAACAGTTTGACAGAAATTCCGCCAATTTTTAGTCTAATTCATGGTGATCAGTTCTAATAAATGCAAGTGTCTTACTATTGACTATCAGAGGTAGTAGTAATGTTTCTTCTTGTATTTGTAAACTCGATTAGAAGTCACACCAAACGTACTGTTAGAAGAAGGCGTTATGCATCTTCCAATACTGCGTCTCCTAGATGAAGGAAAAGTGAAATATGTCGAATTCTACTCACCCAATTTGATTAGTATCTCTTTATCGGTTCGAGTATTGTGCCTTAATATGCGGCAATTCAAGTGTAGTTTTGCAACACTTTGCCACTGAACAACCAATTACAGTTTTGTCAAATATGTAAATACGAAAAATAACCGATTAGTTTATTTTCAAATACAACCGGAAATCGAGTCTAAAATGCTCGTTTTTCAACTTGCTTATTTTTTATGAAAAGAAAATAATTCCATTGTGGATTTGTCCAAGTGAATAGTTCTTATCATATTATCATCTCTAAATGAAATATATTTCCTTCTTATATTTTTGCAAATTGGTGCATATTTGTTTCTTTTTGTGATATATATATATATATAATTTATTTATTTTTTATTACTATTTATGAAAACGCTTGAATTTAACTTATGTATACTACTTATTAATATAGGTCAGCGCCAGACCAGTCAAGCTGCCCTTAATTGCAACTGAGGCTCGAGTACCTGGAAGTGGAGAATATGTCTCAGTTATTGAAGCCAAGCAAGCTGGAGGTTGGGTTGAAGGAAGTCGTGTTCTAGCCAACGTTTCAACTGAATCTTTCACCTCTACGGAAAGAGACGATTTGGGCAAGTGTAGTATAAAATAACTCCCTATCACTATATGGACGAAACGTCGAAATTTTCCCTCCGATATTATAAAGGAAAGCATAGGAACTCAGACAATACATTAATTCCCTTAACTCAATGTAAACCACTCTGTCAAGAATAATTAAAACTATTAAAATATAAGTCTTTAACCGGAATAAGAGCAAAGCAGCTTGTCACTTGAGTGAATTTCTTGGTTAAAATGAGAATTAATTTCACTCCTGCTTCCGGACAACTGAGTAACATATATTTTAATTAATATGGATGATTTCGCTACCAGGGGAAAGAGATTGAATTTCGTAGTCATCTAAACATCAAGGTGGGTGCTCTCTCTTGCCTCCTTTTATCATTCAAAAAGTGTTCATCTCGCGTGATGAAATTTGTTTTAATCCGTTGCCGGTCTAGTATGTTACCTGTTGAGCCGGATTTAATTTCCTAATTACTGGGTCTTCAAGATCAATAATTTAATACCTAGTGGCTCGATTTATAATTAGACCACTTGGTTAGTGCCCAATCATTATGAAAGGGGCATTAAGTAAATGCAACAGAAGAGGCGTAATTAATCCACCTTTTCATGCATGGAATTATGCTTCACAATTTATTGTCAATGTAACCGTATTGTATTATGAAGTAAATGCTCTCATTGTCCAAATTCTCAATCAATAATATAGCTCCTTGAGCAATTTGTATGTATTTTGGATTTATAGTTTCATATGGGGCTGGTAGTTTTGGTAAGTACTAAATAATTGACGGGTTAAATAAGGAAAATCAAATTAATACATTGATCTCAGAATTTTCAGGAGATATAATTCAGGGTTAATAAATAGTAAATAAAGTAAATAATATCTCTATTTTTTATTTATTACGTTATCGATTTTGCAAGAAAATAGCAAACCTCCGGACTTTAGCAAATTGAACTATTAGCACATCGTGATGAATGAAAATTTCGGCGCGCGGTTATCTAAGAAATTAGAATTTAAAACAACGAAAGTTGGAAAGCACATCATCCTCTCTTTCAGTTAGGAATTGCTTTACGTTTTCCCACTTTACTAATAATTTATCACCTTTAATATAATGATATTTTACATTCAAAGCAACAATTAGTGCATTAACTGATTCGTTTACCTTTTTGTCTGTAATGTATTAAATTGACTTCTCTTGTACTTTCCATGCAATTTTTAAGGAGCATTCTTTGGATTACATGTAACAAAAGGCCAAGTTCGGCAACAGTTTAAAATAAGTTCTTTTGACATTTTATAGGTTTGGGCATTACATATGAATTTCAAATAACTGTTATCAATTCAACTATGAAGGGGATCTCAGAGCGGATCAATGTGACTACTCCAGAGAGTCGTAAGTTTAACTTTAATTAAATTTAAAAATTTTGCTTTACATTACTTAAATAACCCTTGTGTAATGGCAGCTTATATAGAATTATTGTAACTTGAGAAAAAATAGAACTCAACGATATTTTCCATTAAAATTGATAACACTACTTTAGATTTCTTTATTTCAATACGTTGACAAATTTTTATGATCAAATTATTTGGTTAATTTAATTAATCAATCGCACTTGTTTAGGAATGTCATTCACTAAAACTGAGTCTACGCGTCAGATATTATTCATTTATAAATATAAGGAGATGTTCTAAAGGAAAGTTGTGTAAGGCCTAATAAGAGGGAAAATTTCTCTAAATACTCTCAAAATAGTGAATCATCATCTCACACTAGACTCATAAAAAGTAATACACTCCTCTGCCCCAGTGACAGATTTTCGCGGTTTCGAAGCATCGATGACGAAAGGTCTGATACGCTCAATAAAACTGGCATCTTATGGCCATTACTAAGGTCGTAAAGGAAAGAAGTGTTTTTTTTTTTCAAAATTCGGCCATTGAATGACGTGGATCATTCACTGGTTCATATTATGCAACTGGCAGAATGCATATGGATGCAAACCTTCGTTCTGACTAGAATTTATCATCCTCAAACATTCAAAAGGCACTTTGATCTCACATTTCTAGGGAAATGTTTTTCTCGAAATTCGTCCCATTTTGCCTTTAGCTAGGATTGCACCTTTTCATATGAACCTCTAACTTTTCGTTTTCAATGTGCAAGAGGATATCATCCTTGAGTCTCTACTGAGAAACTCAACTACATCTTTTCTGTAATTAGCCCGACTTAGCTCCTAAGATTGATCTCTACTCTCACTGCGTGTTCACTAGCGTAAAAAAGGTTTGTTCAAATAAGCAAAGCGCTTACTTAATGTCTTTTTCACCTAGGTCCCTCAGGTTTTCCGGTCAAAGTACGTCTTAGACCAATAAATGCTACCTGGGTTGAGGTGACATGGGAACCGCCGCCGCTTCTTCTTAGAAATGGATTCCTCACCATCTACTACGTTCGATTCTACATAGACGGGGAGGAGAGTGAGACGGAGCAGATGTACACTATCTTGATTCCCGAGCAACTCAAGTACGTCGCAAAAGACCTCAGAAGCCAAGCATACTACCATTTCATGGTACGCGCATGTAATACCGGTGGAGTCGGACCGTGGTCACCTTCGAATAACTTCCAGACAGCTGGCGAAAGTAAGCAGACTTCGATATTCTTTCACATTACATAATCACTTTGAAATAAAATTGAAGGAGGGACTAAATTTGAGTTAGGGAGCTCAAATTTAAATAGAGGTGTCTTTATCTCATCTATTTTTTATGATCCTGATTTGATCAGTATATTGCTCTATTGAAATTGCTAGTGACAACTTCTGAACTCTTAAATTATCAAAGACTTTCGTATATTGGATGGCTGAACTACGATATGGACTTCCAAATGTTTAAGAAAACTCATCTCGGATGAAATCAATAGAAAACTCACACCACGAAACATCTTAAGTTAACTGTTTCGGTTGGTCAAATTGTTCTCTATATGTGCCCTGAGAGTAAACGAACTTCTGTATTCTAAATTTTTAAGCAGGCATGTTAGTAATTACGCCATCAATGTATATAAGGTTACAGGCTTTTTAACCATATTGAATGAGGTGTGTTTATGAATCAGCTAAATAGTCATAGATTAGAAAAGCGAGTGGCAATAATTATATAAATTCAGGGAATTAAGAGCTATACGTCATTCAAATTCTGGATATTTTGATCTGTTCACGTTCTTCACATTGTAGGCATAGTTAAGTGAGCAGTGATATGATGTTCTGAAATTCACGTTTCATGACTGACTTCTGATATCCTGCTTACATTAGTTGGCCACTTTAATCAAATTACATCCTCGGCAGGATATGACACGTAAATGGGACTGCCAAAGGTATTTTAAACACGAAAAAGTTCACTAGAGTCTCTAATTAGTTTCATTATTCAAGCATAAATTCGGCAATACAAAGTCAGGCGAACACTGGATTATCTTTTTGCAATTCAGTTTAGCCAACAAGTTTTCAACTCGTGGAAATGGGATACATTCAGATGAATTCTTAATAGAGACCAGCATTAGCTCAAGCGACCAAAATTCTTAGATGGTCGAAGCTTCGAACGGTGTTATTGGACTCATTGCTTTTTTCTTCCGATTTTGTCTGCGTTTGCCTTTGTTAGTCCTACTACGAAGTATTTATTGCTTCAGTCCTATCTTGAAAGTTATTTAACGTTAGGTACTGTGATATTTAAAGCATGTTTTAGCAAAAATGAAATGGAACAGGATTTCTTTTGGCTATTTACATAAGGCGCTTTACTTACCATCTTTCTGTGCTAATTCAACTACGCCTTTTTTCCATTACTTTTCTTTCCCAATCACGACGTATTTAGACACGTGACAAGGGGAAATATTTCCCACGGCTAAAGGGAATCGCTCATATTAAATATTCACTAGTAGGTAACTCTACAAACTGCTTACCTATGCATGCGCTGGGTATGCGTCCAATTTTTTAATTTATTCTGTGTAGCTAAAAGTCTCCTTTTATGGTCTTATCTCTGAAAGAAACCATTGAACGCAAATTTTAGCCCTGTGCTCAAAAAAAAAATTTTGACAAGTTAATACTAGCTATTTATTTACTGAAATATGCAATGACGTTGTTTAAATATCAGAACAGCTCTCTCATCCCTATTTATTCCTGTTTATTCTTTGAGAGTTGTTACGTCGTTTAAGATAATTGCTAATAATATCAAAGGATGATGACTTAAACACAATGAAATCTAACTATCTTCGAAATATTTATTCTAAGCTATGTGTTCCAGAGGATATTCATAAAAGCCTCTGTCCAAAGTTTAAATATTTTATGCTTATAATCTTCTTTCGTTAAATTATATGCCTGTGTCGCAGTAGGTATGTTAGTGGAACAGATTCATCACCAATTATTAGATTGACTGTTTACAGAAGTTGTATTTTTTGAAGCCAAAGACATTTGTTAAATCGAAATTCGAGAAAGTTGCTCGTCACCATCAATTGATAAATAAGGGAACTTTTTCATGATCTCGCTTTTTTAAGACTATTAATTATTTAAAGGAGAGCGGTTAGATGAGGTAGAAGCTCAATATTAAAGTCGGGACGTCGACGAGTTCTACTGCATTTGAATCTGAAATTAATTTGCTTTTATGGTACTTTTACTTCATAGCTGAGCAGTTGAAATTTCGAGAGTTTCTCGTTGATGAATCATGTGCCCTGTATTTGCAATTAATTGTTTGTTTTAATTTAAGAAGTTGAGCATGTGACTACGGTATGTCTACTTCTTTTATGCCCATGAGTAGCTTGTCAAAACAAGTTATTTGGGAGAAAATAGCAGTATCCAATAGCGATTACTAAAATTAATTTTGTTTAACGATTATATTAGTATTTCCAATTTACAGCGAGAGAAGTTTTCTTTCTTTGTCATCCGAGCACTATTAACGTCATGAAACACAATATTGGAGTACAGGAAAGAAAATGGCTTCAAGTACTGAAGAGAGATGGGAAAGTAGTTCGGTAAAAGTGCTTCTTTGCAGTTCAACATGTCCGAAATTGAATTGAATTTTGTTACGGTGTGTATATACCAATTATGGCCCTCTTCATACAATTTGATGTATATGGTAAATCACTCTTTTTTCTAAATATCGAAGATTATCGCTTATCTGTTTAAAACAGAATCAGGTATAAATTGGCCATCATTAGCAAAGGGCGAGCGATAAGTAGGTAATATGAAGGAGAAAATGCGAGAATTCAGACTAATGACTGAATAGCTGTTTGTCGAACGGAGTCCTCTATTGTAAGTGGCAATAAAGTAGACAGAACGGCATAGTGTGGTCTGTAATGCACACACAGTACAACAGCTGACGCTTTTGGTGAAAATGCTGTGTAAAAAATGATGACTTCTCTTGTATGTCTCATTACTTACTTTTTTCCCTTCGGCAAGGGAAAAACAGTAAAAAATTGGCCTTTCCGCAATGGAATTTCGCCTGTTTTTTTGAAATTTAATGACTAATGTACTTATCCAGATGCTCCTGACCAGATAGTTCCCAATTCATACAATTTTTATGAATCACAGATTACGCTTTAATTAATTTCCTGTTATATAATTGGGCAGTTTTAACGTAACACAAAAATCAATTCTTACAATATCCTTTAAAAGTTGAGCAGGGTTTTTGTACCATATTCGTTTTTATCTTTCCCAAATTAACATTAAGAGCCAATTCTCCCCTAAAAGAGGGTCGGTAAAATGTATTTTATCATTACTTTTGGCAAGTGGCAGAATTTATAGTCATCTCATTTTGAGATATTTGCTAGCCGTTCATTTCGTTTGAGGCCATCTAATATGTCTTTTTTCGATTTTAAACCGTATTATTAGTTTCAAATACGCAATAAAATGTTTAACTGGAACTATTGATCGGGTTTAATTAGATAGACCCGCATAGAAACAACAAGTTTTCAGATGCTTAAAACTGATGCGGTTTCAGCGGCCATGTGGCATTGATTGTCAACTCTAACTGAACAGATATTGTGGGTTCCTGAAGCGTAATTTCCAGGTATAACATTATTCTCCCTTGAATCATTTCTATTCGAAAGCTACCCTTACCCATGTCCAGCTAGTATCTTCAACGCATCCAGTTTAAGTTCTTGAGTATTTAATGCACTAACCCTAAAGCATGTTAATAGTTGTTCACAATGGTTTAGCTTGAAAGGTAAGAGCTAAGCTGAGTGTATGTCAGAAAGTTCTGCAATGACTGTTAATCATGTAACAAAAACGAAACAATAACTTGTTCTCCTTTTTCCATTTCATTAGGGCCTCCACCACCAGTAGATGTGCAAGCGACTCGGATAAACCAGCATCAAATCAAAGTGACCTGGAAAATGCCTGACACGGACGCCTTCATGGATCAATTGTCTTCTTCTTCAAGGGTAAACTACCGACAAGCAGCTATTCAGGGTTTCCAGATTCTCTATGCTCCTAATGACAATCCTTACGAATCTTCTGGTTGGACTACCTACGAAGTTGGACCTTTCCAAATGGCAATAATATCCCACTTACAGAGCAAGTCACCCTATTTTATTCGGGTGAAATCAAAAGGTCCTGATGGTCAGTATGGTGAGTGGAGTAATCCGCCTGCAATTGCCAAATCAACGATGACAACTTGGGGAACAGACTACTCTGTTAGAGGACTGCTTTGCATTCCGGGTCTCACTAGTGCAAAAATAACTTGGCAAAGGCCTCAAAATACCAAGGGGCTGATGGCATTTAATGTAAGTTCCAAACTTGGACTCAAGTAATGGGAACAGATTTGCTGTTGTAAAGACCTGGATTTAAAAAACCTTGTATAGAGGACACGTGTACCCCGAGCGAGCAAGTGTTGTTGATACAGTCAACGCCCATGAACACACCCTGAGCTCTCTACTCTTCCCTAACTATTCCCACCCCTTTTACCTATCAGCCTATGCACTCTGTTTCTCGCCACCTCCTCTTGCTTACGCTTAGCCACTGTGTTTCGCCATCCCTGTTACATCAGCGTCTGTATTGTGAACGGACATGCAATGTACAGGCATCCCATTCTCCCAGCCTCCTTTTACTCCTCTCTTTCCCATCCCACTCTCTTACTTTCCATTTCCACACCCTCTCTTGAGTTATGCCACAGTATCGGTGTGGGTTGATTAAATCAGGAATAAGGATTTCGGGTTTTGTAAGAGTGTGGGGTGGGGGGAGGCAGTGAAAGTGAGAACGAGTGAATAAGCAAGAGAAATGGCGTGAGATCTGAGTGAATTAAATGTTTGAGGAAAATAACAAAATGTTGTTTGTGAATGCCTGGCTGAAATAGCTTTGCAGGCTGCCATATTTTACTACTTCAAATGGTTTTTCATAAATATGAATTAATGAGAGTTTTACAGCCCTGTCAACTCCAACTCACTTCGCCTTTCCTACTCTGTCGGCTGATGATATGACTCATTTGTAGTACGAATGACTAATTGTGTGAATTAGCGTTTAGTTAAGGGGGTTTAAATTGCTATTTGCAAACAATGAAGCGTGAGGATTGGCAATTTCTTTGTTAGCTGTTGTGGTATGTCAAATCAGAACTCACTAATATGGCTATTTTTGAGTCGATTTCAATCGTCCTTTCACTGTGTTAATCAATAAAGATGGTAATTATCTAAAAATTCTTATTCCAAATCTAAAATAAATTATCACAATTTCAACCCATATCCATGTTGGAACCTTTTCGGTTTAAATTCAGAGTAGTTCCCATAAATATACTCGACCGGAATCCACTGCTTTCGAATTCTAGGTCTAATAAATTCGAAGCCTTATTATGGGAGAGTATTTGAATTTGGGAAGGACGTGCCAAGTAAATTAGATTAAGGACCTTCCATTCTGTTACCTTTTCCATTAACTAGTTCCTAAAGCTGTAAAAGCACTTATTCTGACTTTCAGATTCGTGCTTCCGGTTCAAAGCAATACGCTGACGAAGCAGGTGTAATGCGAACACAAACAATTGAACCTCGAAGCGCGAGACATGCATACTTTGCTTCACAAGAAGGTTACGACTACGTCGTGAAAGATCTGGAACCAAACACCATATATGACATTCGTGTCAATGCTCATTATGAAACGGGTTTGAACCTCGAAAGCAACTGGGAGACAACAAGCTGTCACACTGAAATGCAGAGTAAGTCTGGGGATTGATTACCTTATATTCATAACTCTTTTTGTGTGTATTTTAAGCCATTTCCACAGTTATTCCAACCTCTTGTTTATCCCTAACAGGAAGTAAAGCTAGGCCGAAACTTGCATGTCCCTGGCTATTGGATCCTAGTAAAACAAAATCCATATCAATAATCTATTACTATTTGAAAACAAAAATCACGTTTGAAAAATGTATTTTCATAAGTGAAATTGATGCGTAGCAAAATAAATGAAAAATCAACCGTTCAGTCTAAACCCAAGCATATACTGCTTAATTGCATTAGTAGTAACATATATTTGAGGCATCACAAAATGTCGGTTTATCAAATAGGTGTTCGGGAAAAATTTTGCCGAATGATATTTGGTTATATTTCCAGATGAGTTTTAAATGTGTGCTTTTCCTCAAAGTTGAAACCTTCCATTCATGTACATGGTGACAACGTGAATGTGTGCCTGGTATCTTCCTGAATCACTACAGAAAGTAACTTGCATCAGGAATATCGCATCCGCCATCAAAATAAGGGAATTATGATCGTTGTTTAATGCATTCTAAACACTGTGAAAAATCCTTTAACAACTGGAGAATTGCAATGGAGGCTTTGTGGCTACTGTGGCTAGAAAAAAAACAGCTTAATGACGGTCTGATCTGGTTGTGGTCTAGGAAAATTGCCTTCAATGTATACTTTCATTATTACTAATCACACAAGCCTAGTGAGATCAATTTCTTTCAGAAAATGACAGCCGAAATGGTTTGACTTGAGCAAAGTAAAACATCCTGCTGATACACAAAAAAATAGATTCATTTCCGTTAGGATAATCTTTGTCAAAATGAAAAACATAGAAACAGAATGAGAGTTAGCTGGGCTTGCTTGCAGTCCAAAGTACAATCCTCCAATCATTCAGACCAAATTAGCTCAAACTGATACTTTTCTTGGGAGTATCCTCCTCCGAAAGTGATGTGACACTTCTCTCGGTATTTCTCGAAATAGGGGCATAGGCTAAATCCAGATGTCCACGCGTAATTGTTGACAGTTGTAGTATTTATGCCCTGGATAACGAACGAGGCTAGTCAATAATTGGTCAAATGGTAACAGTAGCGGAATTCGGCTCCCATCCACACCACTGCGGAACGTTAAAAATGGTTGTCAACACAATTTTACGACTACATTAGCCCCACTATTTCGCCGCTGAACTCCACCCACTCCTGATCTTAATCTGATGCACTATTATCCCTGTTTTGGACGCTGTAGAGAAAGACACTAAATTCTTTTTCAGTACGTCACAAATCACTCTTTTTTGACTGAATTAAGACAATTTTAGACCCTTCCGAGAGAAAGTATACAATCAGTGTGTTTCACGTTCCTGAGCAGTTGTCAGTGCCGTATTGAGGCTGTAACATACTCTAATGGTGGTTATTTTTAGTAAAGTTCTCTTACGATGATTTAATTTCCTAGTCTGTTGAATTTCTTTCAAATCTACTAGGTTTTTAGTTACTAACCCCTTCTTCTTAATGTGAGTGTCAAATTTATCCTGTGCGTTTTAGAATGCGCCATTTATAGTACTGCTTTTTCCCCTTAAATTTTAATTTCTATCTTACTTTTATTCTTGAATAATTAGTATCAAGCATAGTGGACTTGAACCATCTCAATTTTTTAGAAGCATCGGTGATAAAATGTGTAGTTCATTAGCTTAGTGGTCGGCGAACACGTATGCCAAAATCAGAGGTCACTGTTCAGCTCTCGTCAGTGCATAAAAGGAATAGGAAGATAGCGCCAAAATTTTAAAATATGCCTTTCCCTTTCATTACAGAACCTGAGAAGGTACCATCTCCCAAGCCCATCTCTGCATTCAAGGATCAGAAACAAGTCAACCTTCTGGTATACCGAGTGAGTGAACAATTGGGAAAGATTCGACAGTACTACATAATGGTCAGTCCTTGGCATCTCACTTCGGCTCCTTTAGAAATGCTCACTGTTGATGAGGTAAATATTTTATCTGCCTATTCTGTCAAAAATTTTGTTATATCTAGGGCACCACTGTAATAATATTATAATAGGGTATCGCTCCAATCCTTCAATCCATTAAGTGAAACTATTTCTTTTTCGCATGCTTGATTATTGAAGGCAAAAACTACAGTCAAAGTAGGGTGGAGGAAGGGTGTGGAGGGTGTTTTGTTTAAATTAATTGTTAAGAGTGGAAGACGCTCGGTCATGCCCAATTAGAACTTTGAATTCCTTGACTTGCTGGGTTTATATCATTAATTTTTAAACAAGGCTTTTTTTTACGGTCTTGCATAATTTGTCATGAAGTGAAGTAATTATATCCATTATTTTCATGAAATCAGCTAATTTTTGCTCGATTGTAAGTATTTAGGATAGTTTATTTGGTTTTGTATAATAAAAAAAAACACGTCCATTTTCGGTCATAGGGTATTATATTATGTGAATTAGCATTGATGTGATGATAGGGGAAGCCACTCATATCCAAATCTCGAAGGTATTTGATCACTTTCATCATCGAGAGATGTATATCACAATTATTGGTCAGCAACCACCAGTAAGCAAATTTCCGGAAAATAGTTCAATAGCCGAACTCCAAATATTCGAAATTTTTTCATCTTAAACATATGTGACTTCTAGCTAGAGTACTAGTAAAATAAAATTTAAAAAATTGTGCAGTGTGATGTGTAGGAAATAAATTAAAGTGACAGAATTTTACTCACTTTGTCAGGCCTATCATAAATCCGTCAACGACCGATGGAGATTGTGTCAACCCTGACATTTTCCGTTAAGCACACGCTGTTGGGAAATAAATAATAAAATTTTAGAATTTTTCAACTTCATCCTACATCTATAGGACTTAGCAATGAACTTCATCCATTTAAATTGGTTTTGAAGCGTCGAGCAATTTGAATGAAAGTGTTTGCGGCACACAAATCAGATAGAGACTATTTTGCTTTGAAGCACACATCCCACCATACTACATGCACATCAAGTTGATCAATGCATTTGGTCATCCACTTCACTGGAAGTGTGACGACGAATAGCGATCTCGCCACCTCTCACTTATCGGGTGCGTACGCTGTTATTGTAAAAATAATGGAGTTTGGTGGGAGTGTTAATCCCTTAGAGCAAAAAAAAGGGAAATCAGCTCAATGAGAAATTTGTCCTTGGCTATCCCTTTATTTGCTGCTTCTAGCCATTGGATGTGCGCTGATGAGTTTCACGCCCTTAGCCTCTAGGTTAACACGTTTGTAAGTTGACCGCTTATCCTGGTCGGTGTTAGTTCGTAAGTGACAGGTTTGAAAGCCGCCCTTAAGGACACGTGGAAGACTATGATAATATCCTTAAATCTGGTCAATGTTGCCAAAATTTGGGCTTGGAGTGTATGTTGGTGAACCAGGTCACTCCTTTTAAGTATATTCTGATTTACTACAATGTCATTGAGATCGGCACACGCTTAAGTGACACAAACTCTATATATAAAATCTGTATAAGGAAAATCACTTAATGAGACCTTTTTAATGATGCTAGAAACTTTTCTTCGATGTGTTTTAATCCTTTATCGCCCTCAGGACCGTACGCTCCTCTTTCAAAATAAACTCCATTGGTGCTAAACTCGTAACAGAAGGCGCTATTACCGTTTGAAACGTGTTCAATACGTCTATAACCTTCGCTTGATACCACCAAAACTCACCACGTCGACATTAGTGAGTGGAGTTGGGTGCATTTTCAAAAAAAAGTAATTAGCACGCTAAAGGGTTAATAAAACCTTGAAGATTAGAATCGAGGTTGTAGATTCATTAATTAATGCAAATCCAATTACGTGATAGTAAACATATCTCTTCCCTAAATTAGGTTACTGTGTTTATGTACGCATTTAGACTGCCATTCAGCTTTCCAATGCTGCTTATTGTAAACTCTCCAAAACTCGGTCCTCCAGCATGCTTCGCTAACAAATTAATTTTATAGTCCTACGTTTGTTGCTTGAATAATTGTCATTCCAATGGTTGTTTTGGAAACGCATGGTTACGCAACTGCAAATGAATTTGAATACTAACATTCATTGCAATTTTCAACTGATGGTATTAAAGTGGCTACTCGCTTTAGGGAATTGTTAGCGCCAATTAACTTATAGTTGTCAATCTAACAAAAAATACCCTCTGTTGAGTAAGAACGAAATCAATGGATTGTACGAGTCTTCACAAAAGGTCGCCATTAACTGTGCTGAAACCGATGACTCTAGTGTTGAAGGAAAGGCTAGTCTACTGTGGGAGGAGAGAACGCGCACAGCATTTGCACACAATGTGTATAGTGGAGGATATGCAGTGTGACCAATGATTAATGACAAGTTGGAAGAGAGAGTAATACAGTAGATAAAAATAAGGAGAGACTTGGAGAAGACTCCCAACAAGTAAATTCTGGAGGCCTGTGGCCGACCAATAATTTGTGGTTTGGGATGAAATTGAGTACCACAGCAACTCCAGCCGAACTGATCTCAAAAGCACTGGAGTTAGGATAGAATGAAATTAGTTGTACAAGTATTAAAACCTGTCATATTTTCTTGGATAACTGTATCAAATATAGCAAGCCTATTTAAAGATTAAATTATCAACTTAGCGCAAGAGTCCACTTTTCGAAAACAGGAGCCCCACATGGTTTTTTGTTCTGGTTCTTTGATACACTATCGTTAACTTGATTTGGCAACCAATAAACCATATTTATGCACTTATATTTGTTCCTTTTTTGTTTATAACGACTAAAATTCTGACCATGCCTACTCCCTCTTATCCACCTTCCACCACTTCATTTTCCCATAAGCAAAATGATATCTTCTCAATACCTCCTCAATGTACCGAATCAGTGAATATAAAGCTGTTGTCAACTCTAGCTAATCCAATTTATGCAGCAATGTGATAATACAGGGATAACACTTTTCACCCCTGCTGTTTAATTGACAAGGAAACCTCATTGTCATGAAAACATGGAATGAAGGAGAGATAATGGTTTATCTCGCCTAATTTATTTTCTCTTCTATTCACTTTAACTCAATACAAAAGGGAAGCTGAAGTTCTAGATTAGTGAATGGTTAAATTATTTTCCAAATAATCAAAGAATCATTATAATGTACAGTGGGCAAGAAAGAAAAGCATGATTCTGTATTTCAAAAAGATATTTGAAAACGGATAAAATATATTCAAAAATTGAAAGAGCGACGACTAACGCATTTTAACAGATATGCAAAATTTGCTGACGAATAATAATAAAGAGTTTAAATCAATTTTCCCTGCATAAAATTTTTTATTTTGTTAAACAAAGCGAGTCTTTCTTCTTTTGAAGTTGGATTTGGAATTTGCATTGCTTCCATTTTGAGTAGTTCACTGCTCCATTTCCTATGATTAAAATTTCAAATTTCATAACTTTTACCCTGGATTGATGATAAAAATTCATGCTGACGATGTTCAGTGCTTAATGAATAGTTAATAACCAGGGACGGTTGGACACAGCACTTCAATGCTTTTTCTACTATCCTTGGTGCCAGACTAATGACAAAGCAAGCATAATGGAACCCATCATTAATTACTTGAAATTAGGTTATTTTAATCAATGAAAGCCTAAGTAAAGAGTTTTTCCGATCCAGCCTTCATAATAATTACTTCAGATGTTCAGTTAACTTGCAAGCTGGAACTTTTTTTCGAGAAATGTCAATTTGCACTAATACCTGTCATTATTGAAGTTTAAGTAATAGGTCTTGAGAAATTACTCCATAAACCAATTAATTCGCAGTTTACGTTAGCTCTTTACCGATTTAGAAATTGCCTTGAATTTCGACGAGTTGCGCAATTCAAATCGTAGTGAACGAACGTCTTAAGGGCACATTTGATGGCCATATTAAGTGTAGTTCTTCAGGTTAGCAGTTTTTGCGTTATTAAATGTGCAATTAAATTGAGTTTTATTGTTGCAGATAATTGCGTCTTCACGAAAGCTTCCTTCAACCAAAACAAGATACATAGCAGCTCGTTTCACGCAAGAATATTTCGAGCCAGCGGGAACCACTTCCAGAAATTTTATTTTAGGCGGAAGCAATGTTATTACCCCTCTTATTCCTACCTCACCCATATACAATGTTGATTCGAAACGAGTGTTGCGAAGTCCAGACATAGTTAGAGGCAAGGTGTATTCCGCCAACTCTCAACAAAATTGGTTGCTGAATGATGCTGGATCGTTGGATGAAACTGTGGAATCTGCGAATGCTTACTTGACTGCTGCCGTAGTCTTCGATAATAAACCCCTAGAGGCAGGTCAGGTCTATTGCGTAAGTTGATGCTTTTTTTAAACAAAGGTAAACTTCAATTACACCACAATAATTAAATTGCTGCTTTCACAGTTCCACTGGACTTATTTAAGTTAGTCATTTTACTATTAAATCAAATAAATAATGGCAATCAAATTTCTAAAGGTCGGTTAGGATATTTATTTTGGTGACTTATTCTCATATGCTGGGATTTGACATTCAAGTAGTAAAATGATCTTTGCTACAGCCTCCGAGGTTGCTGATTTGTTAATTAAATAAAGCTCTTTCAGCGGCTAAACTACAAAGCACCTTGTTGATAAGTCTCCCTATTTTTTAAATGAACTTAAGCACGGCATGTAATCGGGTTGCATCAACTTGCCAACTAAAGGCAGGAGGAGAGGTGAAATAGTATAATTTGAAATAAAGTCGCTTATTATCATTATTATTATTGACTTGTAAACTTTATACTTCATGGGTAGTTCAGTGCTCCTCGTTTCAAAATTCAAATTTCATGATATGGCCCCTACTGACTGAGAAGATTCCTTATTGTATCACTTTCAAGTACTGTTCCATTAAAGGCTTAGAAGGTCGGATTTTCCTAACTTTATAAATTATTATCACCAATTAATGCTGTAAGAAGTGTAACTTGAAAGAGGACTCGAGATTAGCTGGATCAAGTAATGAGAGTTAATATAATTCAGATTCCGTCTAAGGAAGAACCCACAATCAACTGTCAATCGTTTTAATTGAGGAAATTAAATACATTAGTGTTTTCAATCTGTATTACACTGATTTCGACGCATCGTGTTTCTAATAATTACTCTTTTGATCTTAGGCCCTGGTGCTGGCTTGTACATTCCAAGCCAATGGATCGACAACGGACAGTTTTGAAACGTGCACAAGGTCACAATGGTCAATTCCATTCGCTACTGATCCATATCTTCCAGCTCTGCTTGATTTGAGACCTCCTCCCGGTCAGATCCCTTCACTTCCGAGCTCTCCTAGTGACCCGCCCCTAATTTTCGGATCCACCGATCTCTACACCGTCTCAATTGTTGCGGTTATTCTTGGCGCCGCTGTGGTTACCACAATATGTACAGTGCTCGTTTGCATTTTCAGGTGAGTTTAATGTCAGCCATTGACATACTTGTAAATGATCTTTCCAAAGAAGTCAGAAAAATTGTTTCGATATTATAGATGCATATTGGCGTAGTTTCCAGATGATGTCTTTATTTAATCCTCTTTTGAAGGTTTCGAAGCAAATATAAACAACTTGTCTGCTTGTGGCGTAATTGAAGCGCGACAATATGGACTCCGTCCATAAGGTTACGTGTGTCGATGTTCAGTGCGATATATACCGTGTACATGTTGAGTTTAGAGTCGTGATTTTGAGTTATTTTAACCATAAAGTATTCTTAAAAATGTATGGGCATTTTTATGACACCCAAAAATATGGCCGAAAACTGCAGGATACACGTTTTTTCTCGTGAAAAACTCACTTCCTGTAAGTAGTCTCCATACCCTGTCTCTTATTTTTCCTAAGAAATATGCAGATATATCCTGCTTTTGCCTTTTGCTAGCTAATCTAGAATGTACAAATCAACAAACCTGTCATTGATTCAGGGATGGTTGGATACATCCTGAAAGCCAATAGAAGCGGTGGTTTTAGTCATTATTCACTTGCCTTCGCCCTACCTCTATTTTGTCATGAGGTTTTTGTATCAATTGTTTTACTTAGTGTCTACATTGCCAATCACTGTCAAAATTCGCATTCTAAAAATCAACTGTAATCAAATGCGATCTTAAATAGAATGATTTCAATATTAAAAATGTATTTATTTACAATTGCAGTAATTTGAATAAAATAGCACTATTAGGATAAATTGAACTTATTATTGTTAAACTAAAATATACGTTTTATCGTTGCATAATTATGGTTTTCACTACCCAATAGCTTTAGCAAAAGTGATTTTTACACCTCAAAAGTACCTACAATCTTTAGATAAAATCGATCAGGTTAACTTCTCCGGTTTGTCATGAGTTTTAACTTGCTAGAACACAAATAAGTATTTGTCTAACTTTTCCCCTACTTACCGTTTCTTCAATATCATTTTTTTTTTTGTTTCACAGAAGACGGAGAAAGCCAAAGTTGTTGACGAGACCGGTGAATTTGGATCAGAGTTTGAAACAGCCCCTAATGAATGTAGCTGATGGGGTATCGTCTTCTCAAGCCCCCGCAGGAGCTTTCTATAATTGCGGGCCCGCCATCACTGGTACAATTTGTGCAAACAACGGGGCGTTGTCCATGTCACCCCCTGGATACACTCAACTTGTTGGAATGCCTCCTACTGGTGTGACATATCACAATGGCACTCAGGTGAGCCTTGCTAGATTTGTCGCCAATACGCTGGCTTTTTTCCTTCAATTTGCCTTATGATATTAACATTTATATGTTATAATGGAGTATTCTTAAAAAAGCCATGAGTTGAGTTGTAGTGACTTAAATGACGAATGAACCTTCTCCATTAACTTACTTGCTTGGTTGCATAATCGCTAATTTCTCTCGCGTCAGAGTGCACTAATATCTACTTGTTATTCCCTTACCATAAAATTTTATCACAATACAAAATGTTACACCTACCAAATCCATTGACAGCAACACTCTTGGCAAGAATGGTTTAATTAATTCTTTATTTAGAAATAGAGCAGACAAGTTAGTTTGAAGGGGCATGCACATCATGGGCTAATAGATTGCAAAGGATAAAAGGAAGCGATCATGTTGCCATGATGGCCACCAGGATCTTTTCTCAAGACTTGGTTAGAAAAGCGTTTGTCCCCTGGTCTAGTGGATGTGCACCCAAGTCACAATGTAAAAATTTGAGTAGATATTGCGATTTCATTACAGGAATAATGAAACTATGGGAATAAATATACCTTTTAACTAGAAGACGAACAATTAACCGAATTTCTTGAGTGATTGTTTATTTCCCCATAGAACTGCGTTCCTCAAGTATTCATTAGCCATTTTTAACATTTTAAAATTGCGTGCAGTCATTCTACTCCTTGGATTGGCATTGTACCGCCGAGGTTTAATTCATTCACCTCTAAACAGGTCGAAGAATAGTTTGATTTGGGTCATATGTAGTCACTCAGGTGTTTTAAAACGTCCAATAAGATGTATATTAGGATTAGGGCATGTTAACCCCGTGTTCCCTTCTGCATAACCAGTTTTATTTAATCTAACTTGGAATTTCGAATTTTAAATGAACGGTTGCTTTAAATTGCCATTCTTTGTTAATTAAATTACAATCACCGTTCTCCACATTCTGCAAGGTTTATTCACATGCATTTTAGGATCCGTCCGTTTCAACACACATCAACAGTTTTCCACGGAGCAGTTATCCATATTGTTCTGATTCTTCCTCTGGTCTTTCTGGGGGTGTAGGAAGTGGAAGTCGACCTCCAATGACAGCTCTTTTCCCCTCAGTGAGTGAAGACAATAAGGGCGATCTAATGGATGGAAGCAGTGTTTCCTTCAGTGTTTATCCAACGTCGCCACGAATCAACGGTGGTTTCTCAAGACTTGGCGCCATCGGACCCTACAACTCCTTCAATCGACAGATGCTAGCGTCAAAGATAGCCACCCTTAATGAAGGACCTACAAGAGGACTGTTCACAAATGAAGCTGCTACTACTGAGGATGCAAATAGTGTTGAACTACAACATCTGTTCTACGGAAATGGTGAGTCCCGCTTACTTATTGATTTTAATTTCTCATGTGAATTGAAGTCTTATTTTGAAAATGCCTTCCTTTCGTTTTGTGCGAGTACTAAAACAAACTAACGAATACCCATTACTAAAGAACCATCAAACCATTTTCAAAGTACTTGTCCCATAGCTTGAGCGTACAGGGTTCAGTAAATGGTTAATTTAACGTAACGTTTAGTTACAATTGAATCACTTGATGTTCGCTATTAAAGTGACTGATAATCCGTCTGTCATAATTCAAGTCGGCTGTCATCATTTATTGTCGCTAGATCTTATTTATGAATGTCGATCCAGGTCCGGTTGTATGTACACAAGAGAATATTTTTACTGTGGATGGCCAAGGAAGAGAAGTCCAATCATTCTGAGTGTCTATATACAATGTGTTAAAATTCTCACATGCCAGGTCGTGCTTAAGAGAAAATGGACTAATCAAGGAAATGCCAGTAACTGATAAACTCTAAGCAACTATTGAATATTGCCCTTGAACACTGTCGTTACCCCTTATTCAATCATTCATAAAAAGCGGTTGGTCAACTACAGATTTGGGGAACGACTTGATCACAAGTTATTTAAACTGATTGATCACTACATTATCTACTAATTTCAATTCGGATATCAGTCCGTGGTCTAATGCCGACTAATGCAGATGATGGCTCACTTAGGGATTTCAAAATAAACTTGAAGGTCCTCTTGACGAAATTCTAAAATAAATTTTGTTTTTTGAGCCAAAGAAGTTCGAAATGCTAATAACAAGTTTGATTGAATTTCTCTCTAGGATGACTTCAGGATATCTTCCCTCTAGTCATGCTAAATGCTTCGAATACTTTCATTGACGTGCTTGAAAGGTTTGGCCACTGCTAAACACATACATTGAAGTATTGGCATGTCTTAAATTAGAGAAATGATTCTATAACCCATGAATGTAGGGAAGTCAGCCTATCCGCCTATCTTATATCAAATACACTACCAACAAATTGAAAAAAAGGCAGAAGAAGAAAAGAAGAGATCTCTGTTGGTCGGTTACATCGATCAGCTCACATTGTGCATAAGGAAGGCGAGTATTTTTTGGATGAAATCGAATTTTCCCATTACATTAGATTTGTGGAAGTTAGAGTTGATGCCTGATGATTTGGGATGGAGGGATGCAATTGCAAAAATTGCTTATCCTAGATAAAATAATTAATGAAATTACAAAGATTAAATAAACTGTTTGCCAAGCACGTCTTGGTTAATGTTGGCCACAGAAATTAATTTCCTACATCTCACCAGCGGATTGAAGCTAAGTATAGAGGTATAATATTTTAGTTCAAGTGGTCAAGTTCCTAGAGCTGATATCACCGGCCAAATTAAAGGGAAAAAAAAACGAACAAATGGGAGTGAAAAATGCAAAAATGTTCTTTTCAGTTTACTTGCCCAGTCGGAACGTGGAAAGTGGCAATTTGACTGGTAAAGCGGTCAAATGTTTTTATTTTGAAAAAACGAAAAAAAAGGGAAGCGATGGGGCAAAGTCAGTTAACTTTTTTCCTCATTCACGCATTTAAGCATTTAATTCATCATCTGTAGTTGGTTCCGTTTTAAGGATCGTATTGGTTCATAATAAAACGGTAGTTAGTTCTTTCGCAACAAAAATTGTAGTTGAACGACTGACAGCCAAATACTACCCGAGTGTCACGTCTGTCGCAACCGAGCTCTCGGTATTTGGCCACATGATAGGCTCACTGTAGTATTATGATTGACTTCCGCCTGCCGTAAAATGTGCTGCATATTGTCATGTCATCATTTAGTCAAGACATATTTTCTCCAGAGTTTAATCCTGAGTTAATATGATACGCACTTACTACTCTTCTTAGAACTCTAAATGGAGAGGAGGTTCTTAATAACCACCCTATGCACTTAAAATTTCAATAGCCTTTACTTTACTTCTCTTCCAGATAATCATTCCCAGAGACCTATTCCAGCAGCCTACTTGGCAGAACACATCGTAAAACTCAGTGCTGATGATAATCGACTTTTCTCCCAGGAATACGAGTCCATTGATCCGGGTCATCAATTCACTTGGGAGAATTCAAATCTTGAAGTAAACAAGTCGAAGAATCGTTACGCCAACGTTGTAGCCTACGACCACTCTAGAGTCATCTTAAGATCTATCGATGGAATCCCTGGCTCTGATTACATCAATGCAAATTACATCGATGGTTACAAGAAACCAAATTGTTATATTGCTACACAAGTGAGTTTCTTTCTTATATATTAGGCACCAACAAGTTTCCTTTAACACTGCCATTTTTGTACTCAGCTGTAAAAGCCAGATGTCATAACTACGCACCAAGTGAGAAGGAAGCTGTTACCTCACTATCCAAGAAGAGTATTAAAAGAATGTTTTCTGAATAGGTTCTGGGGAGTTATATTTAAGACATCTTAATTAAATAACTTCTTTAAGAGTGGGATTTCGGGTGCAATTCGGTAAGCGAATGCAGATAGAAAGGATGAGGATGTGTATTTGTCACTCATAACGATTTTAAGATAAATTTCTTCTAGGCTTTAACTCCTATGCATGAGACATTGAATGGGAATGATACCGGAAATCTAAGGCAATTTCCGTTCTCAGTAGATTGCCGATTTATGAGTTCTTTGAGACTCCACAACGGATGTTTCCGTTCCCATGTGACATCAAACATGTTACTCTCATTTGTGCAGGAGAACGACGAATTCAGTTTTCTTCCCTACAAAAATCCGCGTGCCCTACATGTTCAGCTAATTTTCGAAATTTCCAAATTAATCCACTTAGTGTCGAAACGCAACTGGTCAAAAATTAATGAATCTGATTTTGTGAAAAAGCTCCAAATAGATTTCATACACTTACCAGGTTTTGAACTTAAATTTGAACTGTGGTAGATGTAAGGTAGTAATTCAAAACGTTCATTTGGTATGCAGCAGGGTATTATAAGTACAGAACTAATATTCAAGTTTAATGTACGTTTAGATTCATTATACAATGAAATCAGTGAAGTTTAATGCATGTCGTAATGACGATTTCAGTTAATCTCTCGAAAACTACGAAATGGAGAGTGATGGAGATGAACAAAATTCAGTTTAAAACTATTGAGTAAATAACTAGTGCCAATACTGCAACAAGCATTAGCGTGATTTTGATATTAAGCATATGAGGTTTAATTCATACTATCTTTTAAATCAAATCCCTCTATTTACTTTGTGAGTTATAAACAAGACGTAGATCTGACTGGGCAAAATTAATCTTGAAACAAATTTATGTACAAAATAGGACCTTTTTCAGTCATGATTACTTTATCGCTATCTAATTAGCTGGAAAGAAAACACTCATTTAGAAGCTTTCGAATGATTGTTCCCTTGTAAAGTAACGGTGCTTACAGCTAATGGGTTTGGCAATTTTTAGAGGAGGAAGGGTATTTTCTCAATTATTAGTCTTGTTTAGTCATTATTTTGAGAATCAAGTACCAAAAAATAGTGCTTTTATTCAGTTGCTTACTTCGTTGGTGAAAAAATTGTTGAAGAAACTTCTGCAATCTACTTTTTTTCCAGTTTCTCGTGCTAATGTTATTTTCTAACAAACTGTAGGAAATATTTCATTTTAGTGAGTAAATTTTGTATGAAAATGCATTATTCTTCATAGATCAGTATTTAAACTTCAGTTTTATTCATTTAATATATTTTCTGGTTTTCTAATATTAAATGGAGAGATAAAATAGTAATTGGCATAAGAGGTAGGGTGATGGATTATGAAATTAGACACCCCAGAAAAATAAAATTCGAGCAAGGTTTTATTAGGCTTTCTCACATTTATGGTTTAATTGTTGAAGCAGCTTTTCCCTATCGATCAAGGTGAAGAGGAAAGTGATTGGATAGTGAGGTGAGAGGGAAACTCATTTCTCGCGGTGTGATTGGTCAATGCTTGAATTGAGTGGTCTCATGTGTATGTGCGCTTCACAAACTGGAAAAGCGAAAGATGGCAAAACAGCCTGGTTGAATTGATCCCTGAATGGAAGAAAAAAAAGGGGCTGCTAATTATGATTTATCTTAAATTTAACTCAATTAAATTAATGAATTTAGAAAACTGCGCTTAGCTAGTCTCTTTTCAGGAAATTAACTATGTTCTGTCAGGTTTGAATGTCCACCATGACGCCATCTAATAGACCGACAGTCTTTCTAGTTTACCTGGAATGATTAATTTTGGTTCTGATTGTCTTGAACGATTTCTGTTTACAAGTCCAGTAACAGTTCCGGGATATTTATTTTGCTCTAATATGTTACATATTTCATCCATTTAATTAGCTTTAAGGTACTTCTCTTAAATCCATCCGATTGTTTTAGTAAATATTATATGATGTTTATCTCTAAAAATGAGAAAACAATTGAATAATTTCATAAGTTATGTATGGTGACGCAATTGACCTGCTCATCTGCCAATTTGGAAGTCACGTGTTTGTTTTAAGCCCGTTCTCGTCCGTTGAGCTGAATGGCCAACCATACTTGCCAGCTTGAACATATAAAGACGGTGGCATAATTTAAGTTCTTCGGCAAGGAAATTTCATGATAGTACCCTCAATACCAAAGAAGGGATTAAAAATTCACTTCCCTTTTTCATACGTATTTATAAGCTTGTAAGGTCTCGACATATTACTTCGAATTGTCCTCATGCGGATTAGAAAAGACAGAGATATTGAAGTAGATGTTTACTGGTGCATATTCGGTGGTTGAAATGTGTAATATGGGCCCATAAGGGGGTCTTTGCAATGTGGTTTTTCTTTAAAACTGCTAAGAAACATCCTTCTCCACCCAGAATAAGCGTTAGAAAACACTTCTCTCAGTAAACGTGAGTATAGTACTGTCGAGATTTATAAAGCACGAAAATAATCTTATATTAGAGAAAGGAATTAACAAATTGTATTTGTTAGATGAAAGATTTATCTTATCTGGAGATTCGTCTGCCATATAATACATGTGTGGGGAGAAATCATAGCTAAAAGAGTTCGGATATGCGAAACCCAATGAGAAAACTTTTACTTGAGGACGGATATAGTCGCTTATCAAGGTTCGTGCCAAATAGAGGACTGGGAATTCATGAAATAAATCGCCAAGATACGTTTGAAGAATTTGAGGGTGGGGGCAGAGGAGATAAGACATTAATAAGATTATCTTAGACTGATAGACGGCTTTGTGTTCAAACTTCGAAGAACCCTTTTGGATGAAAAAATCTAAGGTGATTAACATCTTTCTTATCAATAATGAGTTTGGCTTCCGAATAAGACCTTTTTTGAACTAAATGAAATCATCTAATTAAATCTCTTGCAATTTTGCAATCACACCTCGCTGTTAGTGAGTAATACTTTGGGAGAATGCAAATATGGCAGAATTATTGGTCGTTCATAAAAGAGAATATGGACTTATTCTGCTTCTGACAAACGAAATTTCATCAATATATTTTAATTAGTATCAAATAAAAGCTTTCTCGCCAAGATAACAAACGTTTACCATGATAGTGTGGGATGCTTTTGAAGTCGTTCCGCGCATTTTCCCATTTGACATAGAATATCAAGCAAACAATAGACTACTGTAATTTGAAGTTCTAACAATGCGATCTGCGCTATAAAAAAATGTTTGTCGAAAATGTAATTTTAGGGCGCTCAAACTTTTCAGTAAAAGCAAAAACTCCACGATGAATTATAATTTCGGATGAAGTAAGAATTGGTCCATTGAAATTTCCTTCTTTACGTTCAACCCTTTCACTTCCACTTAAATTACATTTTCCCTATACTAATATACTTCTCATGAATACTAGAGTAGGTCATTTCTTAGTCGCTTCAACATTGATCTGACTCAATAATTTTTTTTCTCTTATCTGTATATAGACTCATTAATTAATTGGAAACTCCTTTTTTAATGTGGACATTTTTACTAGCTTACCTTTATCATGTTTCATTTTTTCTAATGTATTAAATCTGAAGTTTCATATAACTCCATGTTTGTTTTGTCAAAGGGGCCTCTACCTGAGACATATTCCGACTTTTGGCGAATGATATGGGAGCAAAGGGTGTCCATAGTTGTAATGATGACCCGATTAGAGGAACGAGCTCGTATCAAATGTGATCAATACTGGCCTTCACGAGGTCCAGAAACCTACGCAAATGGAGTCATTACAGTCTCCCCCATACCAGGTCCTGAGGGAATTCTCGAACTAGCCTATTTCACCATCCGACGCTTCACAATCTCACATTTAAATGGAAATGAAGTTCGTGAAGTTACTCACCTCCAATTTACCAGCTGGCCGGATCATGGAGTACCGGAAAGTCCACCAATACCTCTCCTTCTCTTTATGCGTAGAATTCGAAGAGCGGCTTGTAGTCAGGGCAGTCGGGAATCTGTTTCTCTTATTGCTCCTGGAGCAGCTTCAACTTCTGTCGCTTCTAGTGATTCGGATCCCGCCACTTCCGGACCTATGGTTGTTCATTGCTCTGCTGGTGTCGGACGAACAGGTTAGTTTTAATATCAAGTGAGCATGTTTGGAAGGGGATAAGGAGTCAATATTAAAGTAGAGAACAGTCTTGCTAATCATTGCTTCTTAAACTTCTATGAACATGTCTATGAACAGCATGGGATGCCAAAGGTTAACTGTTAAGAATGGTTGTATTTAGGAATAGAAGGACATTTTTATCCTAATCATTACCCTAATAAAGAGAGCATTGAGAAACGTAACGAATACCAGTGAAAAGGGAACAATTTTTTCATGTCTTTTGGTTCTTATTTGTATTTAATTCTATTCACCTCACAAAGTGATATCTATCTGAGTGCTCCAATCAACCCGTGATAGATCCCTAATAAGCATAACCATGGGACAAGCATAATCAAATACAGCATTCAAAGAATAACGGTCACGCCAGTCATTAAATTAATCCATAGCGCTAACGTGCGAGCAGATTAATTCCTACGCCTCTCTACATTTCTGACGAGCTGTTCGCTATTTTTGAAGGGGATTTTGGGATGACATTTGGGCGTGTTCAACAAGTACACCAGACGATCACGTATAAAAAGTAATTCTCTCTCCCCAAAATACGACAATACGCTCTGGCATCCTATTATCTCACATAAAATCACACACACAAACAACACATATTCATACATTTCTATGTAGTTTGACGAACGTATTCCGGGGAGCGATTTATAAATCCTGTTCGGTAGCAATGCCGATGTTATGCAAAACTTTAACTTGAAATATAATAATTGGTGCAGTTCCGGTACTGATGTAAAGTAGCCTTTTCTAATAGCAGCCAAACTACCTATTTTCGGTTTCTATTTTAATTTCAAACAAATGGCCAATCTTTACTTTAGTTAAACGAATCCCAAAGTCCATATACGGTTGAGAAATACCAGCAATAGATGTACAAAAAAAGATACAGAGAATGGTGAATCTGTCTATCCATAGTTAATAAAAGACAACTGTGATTATCGTATAAATACTCATAATGAATGTTACAGGAATGATAACTAAGATTGCTAATTTGTTAATTATATTTGTTTGAACGTGGCCAGTTAAATATCGTACCAAAAGTATAAAGTATAATGGATCTATAGCTACCGATCTTAAGCATGTTAGAACGTCAAGAAAGTGACATTAGAAAAATTCAGTTATGAAATGCAGAGGTGTCTTCGCAAGTTGAAATCGCAATTGCCCCCTTTTTGCCCTAAAGACCTTCCTGTCTGAAACCATTCGATGCTTTAAGTGGGTCCAGGGCTTAAATCCGTAAAAAAATATTTGAAAGTTACAATGTTAGCCGATTTTTATAGCAAAACTAACTTACGCTAATTTAATTTAAAATAATTTAATTTCCCTACCGAGTATTCCACAGAGCAACTCTAATGTGTTTAATGGTAAGGGGAAGCGTGCATCTGCAAATGCACAAAGTTTATATGAATGGGTGATTGCATTTTCTCTTATTTATAGTTGGACACTGATCAGTTTATGAGGCCAGGAACTGGTACAAACCGATGCAGGTTATGACATGATAGTTTCTTTGAACCCGTTTAGATCCAATTTCAAAGCAAATTGAAATAATGTACTTCCTTTCTGGTTGAGTTCGATTTCCCAAATGTCATCTTCAGCACTTTTCCATTTACATTTTTCATTTATACATTATAAAATAATACTTATTTGTTATTTTAGGCGCTTTAATTGCCTTGGACATAATGCAAGATCAAATGAAATACGAAAACGCAGTAGATGTCTTGGGTTGTGTTACGGCACTTCGATCCCAACGCAACTTCATGGTACAAACGGAGGAGCAATATATCTTTGTATATGACGCTCTTCTCGAAATGGCAGAGGGCGGATATACAGAAGTTCCGGCTAGAGGTCTCTACACGCAATACAACTCTCTTTTGCAACCCGATGGAATGGGCTATTGTGGTTTTGACATCGAATTTAAAGTTAGTTAACTATGGTTACTGAATTTTATATTAGTAGACACGACTAGAACATTTTATTTTTGATATCTTAGAAACTTGAGAGCTTCTTCATGCCCAAAGCAAGCTTCACATCAGCTCTTCTTCCACCAAATAAATGCAAAAACAGGTTCTTTGAGAGTCTTCCATACGAGAAATCAAGGGTTTCTCTAACCCCTCTGAGAGGTGTTGATGGGTCTGATTACATCAATGCCAGTTTTGTCGACAGTTATCGCGCCCGTAAAGCCTATATCGCAACACAAGGTCCTATGGCTGAAACCCTCGAGGACTTCTGGCGTATGTGTTGGGAACACAATTCTGCCATCATCGTTATGATTAGTCAATCTACCGAACAAGGAAAAGTATGTAGCGTATTTTGTATTGTATGCGCATATTAGTAATGGTCGTTGTCTAATGCGCATCTTCTTTACAGGAGCATTCATATCCATACTGGCCGATAAAGAGATCAGCAAGATACCAGCACTTTGTGATTGATCCTATGGTCGAGTATAACATGCCTACTTACACTTTACGAGAATTCAAAGTCACAGATACTCGAGATGGTGTATCGCGCACAATTCGTCAATTTCAATACACTGAGTGGCCTGAAGTCGGTGTACCTAGCAATTCTGAGGCATTTACTAACTTTATTTCCCAAATCCATAAGACAAAAGGGCAGTTTGGTCAGGATGGTCCTATAACTGTTCACTGCAAGTAAGTGTAACCAAGCACTCATTGCTTCATTTAAGCATTTGATATTAAACCATATCTTTGGCTTTTAGTTGCGGCTCAGGACGCACGGCGGTATTTATACTCCTTTCAATAGTCCTCGACCGTTTACGCTGCGAGGGTGTCGTGGATATTCTCCAGACTGTTCGATTATTAAGAACGCAGCGTCCAGGCATGATCAAATCCCCAGAGCAATTACAGTTCTGTTATAAAGCAGTACTTGAGTATATATCATCATATGTAAGATAAAGTGGTCTCAAGCCTCTTTTGTTTTCCTCTCCCATTCCAGAAAATGATGTTGCGTCTCAGTGTCCATTACCTCTCATTTTCTTCTTCTCATAATCCAACAACACCCATTCCTCTGTAAATTCTCCTTTTATCTCTCATCCACTTCTCTATCCATTACGTGAAATGCTCAGCTTATGACACTGGGACTAATGACCATGTTGTTCGAAGCCAATACAATGTGATATCTAGTTTCTTTGTTTGCTTTAACCTAAATGTGCAATGAAGCCATTGTATGGAGACAATTATGGTTGGTGGTTTATAGCCATGTTAGAGCACAGTATTTATGACATTCAAACTATTAGTGATATGTTTAATGAAATTGTGTGTGCGTTTCATTTCAATGTCAGTCAGTTTAATCGCGTTTGGATCTTGCAAATTTGAATGTGTGAATAGGGTAGAAACGTGTTTATTCATCTAATAGCCATGAGCATTTTTTACATATGCTTTAGATTGAGTTAGACTAGCTGCATTAATGCCTTATTTTATCGTCAATTCGGATAATATAACCTTTGCGGTGAATGCTACAGGTTCTAACGAAATTTATTATGGCAATGAGATATTATAAGGTGCCTTGCTGCATATTTAATGAAATTCCAGACCATTATCGCAAGAAATAGCTTCTGAATGATTATTATTTATTAATCAACTTAGTTCTGCTGTCTTTATTGTACAGTTCTTGAGTGACAAAATTACCGTGTTCATATATTTATTGACAAGCAAAAGCTTTAATAAGGCATAGGAATATTATGAGTTGGAGGAAAGATATCGTTAATTAATCGCAAACAACTATTAGAATAAAAGGCATACCATCTAAATGGTGCATTTGCCAAGTGGCTAAAATTGTCACCACTTGAAAAGGAGTAGGGGTTTATATCTAAATCAGCCTAGGCCGCTATAGTCACCCCAAATAAAATAAACCTATTGAGAGCAAACGTGGAAGATTGGGGTTATAGATGTGTATTAAGTGCCCTAAGTTCTAGAGAAAATGGAACAACGAGAGTAATCCCGAAATAGTTTGATCCTTAAAATAATTAATTAAAACTGAGGGTAAATTTTGATTATGAAGATTTTGTATTCTTATTAACTACATCATAACAAGGACATCAGATTTGCACCAGTTCAGATTGGCTGAATATCAATTAGGGGGAGAACTATAAAACTGGGTTAATTAAATATCAGGCATTGGTAGTTACATGAATTGCATGTATTCTAAGATAAAACAAACGAAAATTCATTTGCATATTGTAAACTGAAAGTCATTGCAAATGTTACCTAATAACCTTTAATACTTGACAACTGTCAAATAAATCGAGGAAGATCATAAGAAAAATGGTGGCAATAATAGCTGCCGTCAAGGCGCTTCGACTTTAATAACAAATTTGTGAAATTGATTTCTTCTATCTCCGGTATTTAAATGGTGATACAATTATTTTTAGTAAAATTATTGGAAATCAATATTTTAAAACTGATATCAATTTTGCTGCCATTTCAGCGCCTTCGGTATTATTGCAGAAATACACATATGCTAACAAAAAAAGCTTTCAAAGTCATTTGCAATAGAGCAAATAATTCTGATATGTGCGTATGGAATCTGAGATTTAACTCAGTAGAGAACTCATTGGCTTCAAAAATAAAACAAGAAAGATATGTCAGGAACTTAGAGAAAGTAGCAGGGGTGAGTGATTTAGACAACAGCAAATATTAGCCTGTACTAGCCAATAGCTCTATTTTAATGAGCTCCTACGTCTTCAATACGAATCTCCAATTAAACTTGGGACTATCAACTATATTTTTATCCTGAGGGGGGGGGGGGGGGAGGGGAGGAGCTCACCAATCGTGATGCAATCTCCAGAAAAGTACACAATTTTCAGCGTCTGAAAAGCCAAATTGGGCACTTCTATTCCCCAATAAATGTAACTATGTCAACTGTTTAATTTATAATTCTCATCAAGTGAACCTGACATTTCAGCTTCAGCAAGATTTCTCCTTTCACTACTACTACTTGGAAGCGCAAGCAACTTTATGAAGTTAAATTCGTGAAAAAGTGCAGATACCAATAACAATGGGTCTTTGGCTTCAGTTATTACTCTACTGTAATTACACCTGTGTTTTTAAATATAAAGGGATGATATCAAAAAGTCAAATTTAATTCTTATGTGAGAAGTAGAAATCCATTGACTGAATCTAGCTTCTACTCAGAGAGCAAAAGAATAATGTGTAAATTCGTTTTGAAGAGTTAACACCTTTTTTGTCAAGTTACAAATCAAATGGAAAAATCGATATGTGAGCTTTACTTCACATTCCTACATGCATTGCTCTGCCTATCGCGCGGATTATTTCGGCTCAGTAAACACATTAATATGCATATTGATCTAAAAGAAACATTCGTAAGCATTTTAGAATAAATATGAATACCCATTGCAAGCAAGCCAAGCCTCCACATGGATCCATCTTGAAGTATGTTTGCTTATTTCATTTAGTAAAATTTTTTTTCATTAAATCGGCCCAGCTAGTAAAAGCAGCTGAATGAAACCCTTTGAACAACCAACCACTTCACGGCCTTTTATGAGTTTAAGAAGTGCTAAAAGTGAAACTGTCTTTTGACACGCTATGTGATCATAACTTTCACATTCCAATTTGGGCAAATGTTTTGTAGAAGAAAATCAAGCTATTTACGATTGCGAATTCCGTGGATAAGAAAAAAAGCCCTGTAAGTTACATCAATTTTCTGAACTACGAATATATCGTAAAGTAAATAACATATATGGCGTTTTCTATTTTCATTGAGAAATTCAAAAATAGACCAAATGATCTCATTTATCCAAGCGCATTACAGAAGTCTGTTTATAATTGATTAATTGATTATAATTGTATTAATTGATAAAATATTCGGAGCCGAAATGCTTAATCAGTATTCAATAGTGCTCTGACATCCTAATTCGCACAAACATATAGTACGATTTTGGAATACACCTGTTTTGTCATTCTTTTAGAATGCGCTTGCTCAACTTGTGTAATAAGTACCCACGATGCCAATGCAGTAGTAAATTTTGTTTTAAAGCGACACACTCCCATTCCAACTTGCTTAGACAGATTTGGGAAAACCGAATATATGAAAGTTCAAATTTAAAATCAACTGCTTTCACTTTTGTAACAAGTGAAAATGCGTCGATAAGGTATTATCAATGCAAAATGGTGACTACTCAATTTTATGCAAGCTTTATGACAGGAAGAGTGTAATTTGGTGAGTGTGCGGGCATTCATACCAGTCCACAATTTAAAGCATTTCGTAACTCCAGTGAACAAAGAAATTCCCATTAGTTTTTCTAAACTGAATGAAGTTCTTAGAAAAACAGCTGAATTGAAGTGCTAGAAAAGTCTCCTACTAGGAAATAGGAACTGAAATAATTTAGTACTGAATGATAGTGCAAGTTAAGCAATGCTTAAAGGCATTCATTTATGACTGCATATGGGTTTGTGTAAGTTTGAATTCTCCCAGTTACCTATATTCTGTTTATTTCTCAAATGCTAGTTGTAGATAGGACTTAAATTATTCCAGTTATTTATAAAAGCAGCTATTTAATTATTATTATTTATTGGTTAACATAAATGTAAGAATTGCAAAGATTTATATGCAATGAATCATGTAAAGCAAAGCCCAAATATCTTCGAGTTAAACGTTTATTTACAAGAAGTTGGAAAACCGCAGACGAGTGCCTTTTGTGTACACTTTTAATCAAAACTCTCCCTTACTCACTAGACACAACAATGACTTAATCAAATTCGGTATCTAAAATTGGCTTCCTTCTCGTCGAAAATTCATTTGTAATCTGGCCTAACCTTATCTTTCAAGGGTGCACATCGCCCATTTTCGAAAATTAGGACTTTAAAGACATCTGATGACTTGGTCGCAATTCAGAAAAATTTCAAGGATAATGGAGCATGAGGGGGAGGGTGGATTTGCGCTTCCCCCACAAGCCAACTCCAAACAAATTGTCACTTCTTATGTCTCTTTCTCGAAATACAGTTTTGAAGAGGTTCATATTGCATTTATCGCATCAGGAGATCGCTCCCTTAAGGTCCTCGGGGTTGGCTTAGACGTGGGTTTTACTCCAAAATTATATAATTCAAATATCCTGTAATAGATCACGTTTGAAAATATGCAAGGTTTTAAATAATTAACGATAAATTTTTTTGTATAATTTTACGCAGATATAATTTATTGATTTTTTGTCCAACATTACCACGAACGTGGTTTAACCACAAACTATTGATTGAGATCCACCTCGAACCATTTTCGAGGTCTTTTGAAGCTTTAGAGTGACGATCGGGTGTCGGATAAGACAGGGTCACCAGAGTTTTGCTATTACAATGAGGAGGGAAATCACTTGTGTCAATATAAACCTCATTTTGATCCCTTTTCGGCTCGGAAGAAAATATTACATACAAAGGGCGGAGATGTTTACGATTGCGAACCATAATTTAGACACCAACATGAAGCACTTTCCTATCTCTAAACTACAAAAAAGTAAAATTCTTTCATTGTCTCCACTTCTGTGATATCAGAAGTTTCATGCTCCCATTTTCAACTAGTTGCTCTTCCAAACTATTAAAGGTTGGATGGAAGAGGTGAGGATGATATTAAAACCACGACAAAAGTCCTCGAATTGAGAGGAAGAGAATTGAGTGGCATTTCCAAAAGTAATAACATCTGGCAGGCCTCGGGCAGTGACTATCTTATGAGGTTGCTAATAACGTTACAAACTGGAAAAAAATTAATAGGCATAACCTCCGGTTGCAGGAAATACGAATAAACCAGGAGCAGATAGCAGATTTCTGGGCTGAATGCAACCAAACTAGTTCAGTCTGAGGCTAATGAACATCAGCTTGAGAGAATATAAGACCGCGATGATAAGACATGCAGTCTGCCCTGCATTCTACACAACCACTTTTGACACTGTTCCATTCGCGATAGAAACGGTTCAGCAAGGTGGATTTCCTAGGGCTGACTACATTATCATTCATTGGTGTGTATTGGTTAGGAGGGCAAATGAGCATGGATTTAACCTGAATGTGATTACACTAATCAAGACATTTTAGGGATTTATTGGTGTATGAGTTCTGGAGGCGATAAGAGTACTAAAACATTAATGTTTTTCCGATGATAAAAAAGACAGGGTGGGAAGACTAACTGATGCTAATGTTGCTTCGTTACTTCAACACTAAGTCCAGCTAATGAGTGTAACTTCATGGTATCATTGCGATCTGAACCAGGAAGCATATTTGGCGCGACTGTAATAATAGAAGATTAAATAGAACATTTAGAAGAATTTGGGGAACTAGTGGTATTAAATGTGTTAGAAATATCAGAAAGTATTTTAACCTCAAACAATTTGTTAAGTATTGGGTAGTCCTTTGTTTCTTGAGAAATGGAATACCCATTTTGCTTACCCATTTGTAAATCATCAGATGAGTTAAGCAATCGGTGTTCGTCATTAGTCATAACCCAAGCGGTCTCCAAAATAGACGCGAATCCCGGAACTCAATTTCAACATGTAGCTGGCTTCAAGAGCAGGATTTACTCCAAAATTTTGCAAGGCGGTGACTCTTACGAATTGGCAGATTTTAAAAAATATGAATGGACTATTAATAGTTGTTAATAGTATTTAACTGTTTTTAAATATGAGTAATCTGTTGTTCTTTTCAACACTTATGTTAAAATTGCCTAAAGGTGGAATTACCTATCTGCCTCTACCTGCCATAATTTAAAATTCATGAACTTACCAACTTGTAGATGTGCCCTAAACAATGCACAGCCAACATCTCAAAATTTAGTCAAGGCAGATCTTGAATTTTTGCTCCACTTCTAATCAACTTTTCTATTATTTCTTTTTATAATGTTTGTTTGCTCCCTAGCTCTAATCCAATGCCTTATTTAGAATGCTAGTCTTTATTTTGTTTAAAACAGCTATCACGTTGCCCTAAAATAATTAAGTAACTTTGGTATTTACGTATCTGACAAATTTGATCACGCTCTCTAAAACACAGGCAGAGAATTTTAAAATTCAAATAACTTAAAAAATACTCAATACAGGAAGAGAAGAGAAAGTGTGACCAACGGAGATGGTTATAAACAGGATATGATCAAATAAAATAAGCGTATATTTGCCTATTTTTTGAATTTGTGTATATTTTCTATGATATTTTTATGATCATCTGTGTATATCAAAACTTTTTGAGATACTAATAGAGCAGGTAAGATTTTACTTCTTATTGAATTAAGCTTGAATAAAGTTTTGTGGATTAATGCACTCAGTCAAATTTAAATAATTAGCCTGTATTTTATTAAGCAAAATTAAGTCGTAATAGCCAATTAATCAAAACTTGCTTCTTTTACCAAAACGTTAAATGTTACTTCGTGCCAAGTAGTATCGTCAAAAATATGAACAAGAGGTAGGCGATAAAATCAATTTGCATTTTCATATGAAAGTATAAAAAATGTAGTCAAAAAAGTGACTGGAAGGATCTTACTTAACTTGAACTTCGAGTTCATCAATTCACCAGATAACTTAATTCACAGTTAAAACTGTTGTAGCACTGTTCACATATCCAGTTCTGGTTACCAGCTTCCTCTCTTAAACGTCCCGTGTCAGAATTTAGAAGACTTTGTCAAATTAGTATTCCACGTCTGAAGTATCAAGAGACGATTGAGGATGAAATCAATCTGAGATTTTTGCTATGAATACTCGTCAGTGCTGGTAACCAAAGCGCAGTTAACTAGTATATGAAAGCTGAATCAACGTTGTAAAATTTTGTGAATAGATGGAGTAGCAATGGTTCAAATTAAATACACTTTCCTATTTCCATGAACTGATTTTTTAAACAACCATCGGTAAAATGATTTATACAAAATAAATTTTTACGAAGATTTTGTCAAATCTTACTATTAAAGGTAAAATTTAACAATCTAAAATAATGAGAGCTTTTTTATTAAAAAATATTTCGTCGAACTGTGGTCTGGTTTAAACATTTTAGAATTGAAAGTGGCGAATATTTAGTGCCTTCGTGGCCTTAAATGCGACAAACTTATAAAATTCATTTAAGCTTGAGCAAATAAATATCGTGCCCCAATTTTGCAAAAGTATAAAGTTTGTGCATATACCCGAATTCCCGCTCACTGACGGTATACTGAAGGGGACCGAACCCATGACCCATGATTTCTCAAGAGAACATATTAATCGCTACCCTACCAGCAATATTACATACCTTACTTATTTGTAAAAACACTGTCAATGCAGTTCTTCACACTTGGTGGTTAAAATAAGTTCAAGTATGACTGAAATACTTTAAATATTTCAATTATTTAAAGATAGGAGTTCATAGAAGCACTGATAAGTACTAAAAGAATAACATCCATGTGCCTCATGTAAATCAGACAAATGGATGTTCTGTAACAGCTGAAAAGAAATAGACATAGGAGTTTGAACGGACGAGCTCCAAGAAATAGAGAAATTTTGTATATTCTCGCTTCGGAATAATTTACACCGTCGTTAATATTAAAAATAGTTTACAGTGACCTGATAATAATTTTAAGTATACCACTATGAAACATGGCGTTTCAGTCACCCCTGCTGTTTTATAAGATCTAAAGCAATTGGGACTTTGGCCATGGATGTATTTTTCGACTGGTGGAACAAGTAACACTGAGTTAGGCGACAGTACATGGGAATTTCTTTGCTTTTAACAAATTTTCACATAGAGTTGACAGCTGTGTACTCTACCCTTTTCGCTCGAATATCATACTCTTCTATCTGATGTGCAATTGGACAGTCATTAAATTCCAAGAAATTTGCTTAGATAATCTTAAAAAAAATTGAAATAGATATTGAACCTGATAAAAAATATATCTTTTAACCAGGTGTTGAATAAGCAATTCGGAGTGGATAATCGTAGTCAAAATTGTATTTCAACAGAGGCGGCATTTCATCCCCTCAATAAAAGTTTTCAATGATATATAGCATACTCCGATGATTGAATTGATGTTAATTTGTTATTGGTTTTTTTTTCAATGAAATGCGTTATTTTGCATGCAGTAAATTTCAAGTTCAGGCATATTTGGTCCATAGATTAAACTATAATCTACTGATATATTACGAATTAACAGAACCTCTCTAAAGCTTAATTGAATCAACAGCTCAATAAATCCTTAAACCCCTTTTCATCATTAATCATTCTCTTACATTATCATTTTGTATTAAGAAAACTTGAACGCTTGTGACAAACTAAAATTTCCAAAGCGAGCTTAAAACTTCTACTAATAATGAAACATCTGAAGTACGGTAGGAGACCGACTGTTTGTTGGGACCCAAGATATAACCATTGGAAATGGCTGACTGTCTTAAAATGTCCACTGTTTGCTTATTAAGACGACCCTAAAATAATTTACTAATTGTTAATTAAAATTAAAATAGGAGTATGAACACTATCAAAGATTTCAGCGATTAATTCTCTTCTCTGCACTTGCCAAGTTGCTTTGTGAATTAAAAACCCATGCATAGACTATTGCTCGTAAACCAGGAAGATTTAAACACCGATGTGCATCTTTTTACTAATTTCATTTTCCTAAAATTGGCTTTTGGTTAATAATAAGAGAAAGGCTCTGAGAATTTAATGGAGAATGGTCTTGTGATCTCTGATCACCTCAACA
This sequence comes from Hymenolepis microstoma, assembly GCA_000469805.3. Taxonomy (NCBI): domain Eukaryota; kingdom Metazoa; phylum Platyhelminthes; class Cestoda; order Cyclophyllidea; family Hymenolepididae; genus Hymenolepis; species Hymenolepis microstoma. The sequence goes on along the minus strand of LR215993.1, from coordinate 22,571,756 downwards.
ACTAAAGGTCTTTATTTATTAATACTGAAAGTGTTATCGTTTCATGAAATGTTTTAAATGATTCTTCAAATAATAAATTCTGTCCTCTAGTTTATTTTATCAGGCATATTTTAGTTGGTACACCAAGGAACTTTTATGCGCATTGTCATTTGTTGGTACTATTTTCTGGTTTGAGACAGCATGCCACTGAAACAGATTCATTTCAAAATTCCATAAAGTTACTCCATCAATGGCCAAATTGAGACCAAGTTGTAGTCTGAAAACGTACACTGTTGTTGCCAGAAGATGCGTTCTCCCTCATTTCATATCATAATCATCCTACTTTAACTACTTTATTCTCAACGAGGCCTCCCGAAAATTTCTACTGGCTTTTAACTATCCCAAAGTCTAAACTATCAAAATGTAAAGCACACCTTGAGCATGACTCTATGACTTCACAACAACAGATGAAACGATAACGCTAGAACCAGCACCATTTAGGTAGTTTGCAACCACCTTCAATTTTCTCGATAAGCTATCCAAGTGTATCCCACTCTCACAATTTCTGATTTTCCCTACAAATAGCGACACTCATTATATTTTTTTTTATTAATGATTCTTGGGCGTTATTGTAGCAAGAAGTCGATGGAAATATACCTGTATAATAATTAGCTATTTTTAATAATAAAACGCAAAAACTGATTGAATCTTATTGTGGGGATGTCTAAGAGTGGGAAAAGATGCAACAAATAATAGAGCCGTTGTTGTGAAAGAGAAGCAACAAAAATGGGAGGGGCTGAATTGGCATACAACGCAAATATAAAGGGGCGAATTTGCATTAGGTAAGTACTGACCCGAATGGATGGTTTAGAGGTACCACACTCTACGTTTGCGTTCTGCCAATAATCCATTCTCTACGCTTAAATATAGTTATTCAGTAAAAGCTAAATTTTATTGAAATTAATGAAGCGAAAACAGAGTTCAACCCCAATGTTCAGAACTCTTTTAACCAGTGAGAAATAGTCGGAGAGGAGAGAGGAGGCGGCGGCAAAAGAAGAATTTCATTGAAATGGGATAAAGATAAAACGAAGTGGGAAAATAATGAAAGTAAGAAGGGTCTGACAGGGGCCAACTTTCGTTAATTCCATTGAAATGCGCGATATGAATGTTCTAAAATAGAAATATGTGGAAACTTTGAGTAATTAAGCCTTAAAATAGAGAAATGATGAACTTTATAGTTGATTATGTTTAAAATAGTTAGCACTTGTAAATTCTGAAATCGGGATGTACGGGAAGTAAAGGATATAAATTTACTAATCTACCTTTATAGACAATGATTAGCGAACAGTTGTCAGAGCAACCTGCAACTATTTTGTTTAACTCATGGGGCCTTATATTTAATATACCCTCAGAGATGTGAGGCTAATATCCTTTGAATTTTTACTTCCTTTTACCAAGATTTTAGGATTTTATTGCATAAGTGTAAACAAGGATATTAATTTTATGAACGTTTACAATTAACAAGAATACATTTTATATTAATTCAACAGGCACCAAGCTGCAGAATATTTTCGAGACAAATTTAAAATCGGACGTTTTTTCAAAAGTCTGATTTATAAATTTAAAACATAAAGATATTAGCGAAATAGAAAACTTCAGTTTTCTAAAAGAGCGGGATTAGCTGGAAGTGGCGAAAATCGATCATGATGTTCATAACGTCATCGCCTATTTGAAAAGACTCGCCTTCAAACCATCAAGTTTGAGTGCCTTGCAAATTGACAATACTTGGGAAGGTTGAATGTTTGATTTATCCGTCCTAAAGATGACGGTGCGCAGCCCTTAGAATTTTTCGTAGTATCAAGTAAGACGACAAAATATAATCCCGGTGAAATCTGTTTCGTTTGAAATGAAGAAATAGCTGAACCTGAATTTATGTTGGTCTGAACGTGAATTCATGATATAGCGACGACTATGATATTAGGTCCGATGTAACAAAGTAGAAATTTTCCCAGATATGCTGATGTAGAATTGAAAGTTACATTTACTCATAGAAGCTTAGTTTGCCAACCAATTTTTTTAACTATAGAATTCCACCAAATCAACTAATTAATCTCTAACTAATTTAATGGAAGTTTCGCTACTATATATTAATATATACTATAAAATTCATATAATTTTTATTTTAAGTGCCTAAGTTGGTCAATGAAATTTCACTTTGCTTAAAATGCCTTAGCGTTACATTTGTAGCGGATTAGCTATCTAACTAAGCCTGAATGTACTCAGAAACCTCGGTGACAGATTCTCCTAGTCCGTAAGACCCCCAGAATTAGCTAAGCTAGTTGCAAAGCTAAGAAGAGACAGAGGTATCCAGAGAACGCGTTTATTCTAGACATGCATGGCGTGGAGTGTAATGTATGACATGGAACTTAGTCATTATATACACTTTATGATACGATGACCTCATATAACTTGGATCATTGATTGGTCGGAAAATCGTGTACTGGGATTGACCTTGATTGATCGTAGTTGGGATTGGCCATCGATTCTGCATTAGTCATGCTGAAGTTGTGTACCCACACATTGATGTCGATTTATTCTGCATTTCCTTGCAATGTAACGCGTAAATGGAAGTGAACGACCAAGGTAGAGAATGACCGAATATTTACCTTTTGCTTGAATAGACTCTCAGAAAATCACACGAACTGCCAATCAAAGTATGTCCTTTATAATATTTATCATGTATGATGTTGGAATTAGCGAGAAAATGAGTCTTGGCGGCCAATTCGTAAATCATTTTGGACGATACAGCATAATATAGTTCTTAAACGTCAGGCCCTGGCAGACCACCTATACAAACATGTGATTTACGCTATTATTATTGTTTATAAATTCGGATTATTAAAGGTGTGGCAATAACTGATCTTAAATCGGTCTGCTCGAAAGCGTTAAGCCCTAAAAAGTAATCCATTGAATTGATTTAAGTAAGAAATAATATATTTTTATTACATTTATCACTGCAAAAAATGTTTCATTCAAATACTAGTACACCATTTCCAGCTAGTTGACACGAATTCTCCTTTATTTAAAAGACAAAATTATCCTCTCCATTTTCCAACTTAACGGTTTTATGCTTTAAAACCTCTTTTATTATTATGTATCAGTTATATTATCGACATTGCGATCACTTTGGAACCAAGCGGGTAAAGCTGATTAGATTATTGATTGACTTAATTACATCAAAACTGTTCAATTTAAAAAATTCATGTATTTGACAAAACAAAATTTTAATTATAATTGGTTTGCCATTCCTTAGTCATCTTAATTCTTTGATCCGAGTTCTGAATGGAACAGATGCTAAAAGCTGTTAATTTCATATCTAATTAACAAATCTACATACTTATAATATTCCAGTTAATTTATTTTTACAATTATTCAACATTTCTTTGATAATTTTTTTAATTGTCATGGATTATAATTTATAGATAAGCCGACCTTCTTGATTAAAGAATGTTAGCTACGAAAGTACAACTGAACGTGTTGTATTGGTGTACTGGGGAGGGTGGGGGTGAATTAAAACCTTCCCAAAAAATTGCCATACATCAATTTACGTTTAATAACTCTAAAATATGGAGATAAATGCGTTAAATATCTCAAAAAATGAAAAAAAAATAACTGCTTATGAGATCGTATTAGTAAATCAAAGATAAGCTACTAAAACCTCAGCCCCAAGCCATTACATTATTAAAGAAAACGAATTTGAAATCATTCTGACACCATAAATCATGGCAACGAGACGGCAATTGGCTCAAAATAGGAGCATTTTCTTTTCACTTCTTTTTATCAATCTGTACCTTTTGCAATAAATTCTATGTAGGTTGCTTCAATTAAATAGAAGGGTTTATCTAAGTATTTCGGTTAGTGTCGTCTCGAGGACGTCTCAGAGTATCTTACTCTAATTCTAACAAACTGTACAGTGTCAGTGAAGAGAAGTACTTATAGAAAGTTCCAAGTTTTAAATATAAAATCAAAACCGCACGAAACATTTAACCAAACAGAATTGGCTTGGTGGAGTTCACGCACTCACACCTATTGAAGTCGCTTCACACCCCATAAGGATGTGTCGAAGGTATATATTAAAAAAGAAGGCAGAGGGTGGATTGTCACACGGTAGGGTATTTAAGATCATGGCCAGTTGGAGTGGAATGGAATGATTGCCATTTGATATGCAATATCTGGTAGATATTTTGAACAATTTCAAAAAGATTCCTGTAAATGCCTTTTCAAGCAATTTGATACAGAAAGCATTAAATGAGCATTTCAAGAACCAAAATCACACTATAGTGAACTAAAAATTAATTGAACCTTCTCCCACCTGCATAAAAAGTACATTATATGGTGCTATAATGTGCTGATAAAGCATTTTTCTGGTAAAATGTACGATCCATGTTAAGAGAGTTCTTTCAACTGTTACTTGTAAATATTTACTTTTGAGACAACAGGTTTTAGCGTTAGCAAAGTTATAGCCATTCTTCAGTTAAGAATCACCTGGAATTTTTAATAAACTGTCTTTGTTCACACTGACTGTTAACACTAGACTGTTAATTATGTAGAACTGCAAAGGTGATGAATCGATCAGAATTGGTAATATCGGAAGACACTGTTACGCGAGAATCTTGATGAAAGAATGTAAAAGTTTATGTTATGACTTACAGTTCATAAAAGGCAAGAAAATAAAAAAAGGTCATGGAATAGAACTGTTATAATAAAACTTCCAGCCTAATTAACAGTTAAACAGATTTACTTTCACTAATAAGTGATTTTGTAGTAGGCATACGCTCAATAATACTTAGTTGGCTCATAGTTACATAGTATTGATTTTGATCGGTTGCAAATTCAGTCAATTCTTTCATAAAATTTGAATCTATCCTGATTTTCACGACTCAAGGTGTCAGTCAATCAACACTTGTGTATTTTTAATTCCTTTTAAAGTTCGCATTCCTACTTCATTCTATTTTCACCTTTCACTCATGCTTAATATACAGTTATTCAAACACTAACCTTGGCAATTTTACTTTGATAAAGGTTTATAAATGCTGTTAGCCAATTAATAAATTTGAAAAATGGTATCTTCAAACACAAGCCTGTCAGACTCTTCTGTTTATGGGACTTGTAAGATTTGGATATTAGTTATTTCTTTAAAGCAAGAGTTTTAGAGATGAAAAGTTTTAGTGCTGCATTAAAAAATTTAATTTTCAAATCTTTTCATGAATGAATACAATCGCATACATTGTGGATGGTGATACTAAGGAAAAGCCTTCTTATCTAGCACTCCAAATGTGAAATATTCTCTAAAACAATTCGTTACTAGAGACTTAAAATTAATAAAATATAGAACTGCAAATCATATAAGCGAATACGTTTGGTATTCATTAAAATGGCTGAAGAAAATCGGCGGGAACATTTACTTTGGAAAGACTTGAAAATTTAAAATTTAGAATTTACTTTGAAAATTAAAGCTAATTAACATTTGAAAGCCTATAAAAAGCAATTTCGATTAATTATCGTAAATATGCTCATATTTTACCTCCATTTGTTCTAAATGAGTGTGCAATAGACCTACCGCCACGTGGTGCACCCTAGGAAACGTTTAATCGTACGGCAAAAAGTCTATAAATCGGCAGTTCGCTTCAAACTATTATGACCAGCCTGAAACGAAACTCCAATAGGAGAAATCGTCCATGTCAGAGCGAACCACAACTTCTGCAAATCCTTCAGTGGAATGCTAGAGGGATGTCACAAGACGAGAAGTTTCAAATCCAGAAAATTATGGATACCCATAACATAGACATATTCACAATCATGGAATCCAACCTTACGGATGACAAACTCACATACCATCAATTTTCAGGTTACACCTTACATCTGCTACCTAAACACTGGCAAGTGGCAAGTGGAATATTGGCTGGAGTAAATGAAGGCCTCACACAACATTGCGAAATAATCAAGAATATGGGCTCAATGCAGGATATATGCAAATAATCAGATTAAATGTATGGAAAATTCAAAATCACTTCAAGATGCACGCGGTCTGTAATCCGCCCCAGAACAGACCCAACTTCCATCTTCTTAACATCTCATACAAAACTATAGTACTTCGAGACTTCAGCGCCCATTCCACAAGATGGGACTATAAGAACAGAAACACAGCTCGGAAGGAAATCGAAGACATACTTAACAGCAGCCCTCTAGAACTTATTTACAGCGATGAGGGTCCTGCGATATACCTTCACTACAATGGAACCAGAACAACTCCTGTCTTGCTCCTGGTTTCAAGTGATATCAGCGAGCTCACACAAAGCAAAATAATCGACTATCCTGGATTTGGTCACAGACCAGTCATTGCTAGTATTACCATCAACTCCAAATCCATGACATCCAAAATGCCAACCAGGGTATTGTGGAATTTCAAGAAGGCAGACTGGCCTAAATTCACAAACCTTTTGGAAACCAAACTATACGCAAATCCTATCAACTACAACCAACATCCTGACAAACTATGCCCCAATATCACCAATATTATAATCCAATGTGCATAGAAAACTATTTCCCGTGGCAAGGTTAAGCTCTGTAGAGTTTTTTGGTCTAAAAACCTTTAGGAACTGAAAAGAAAACGGGAAATCCTTCGCAACACTGCTGAACAAACTGGAAAAACGGAAGACGCACAAGCCTGGAGATAAAATTCGGCTGTCCTAAGGCGAGCCATCTTACAAGCCAAACGGACTACTTTCAACGTTTTCATTTCAAATATTAACTACCTAAATGATAGCCAAAGCACATTCAGATTCCTGGGTAACCTAAACAACAAGAAAAAACCCAAGAAGGAACCAATACGCTTGAACAATAAACTGCTTAGTACCGACTCCGAAATAGCTAACTCCCTCGCGAGGTTTTATTCCAGCAAACAAAAGAAAAACTCATTTGCCAGAAACTCTTCAAGAGATACCAGGAAACAAGTAACAAAATTTGATAAAATTAAGGAAAACACAGCAATACCACATAAGGTACTTACACCGAACCACTCAGTTCTCACGAACTCAATGCTGCCATAAAACAGCTAAAATGCAAAAAGTCTCCTGGCGAAGACGGTATCCACCCAGAATTTTGAATTAGAATGGGGCCAAAGCCAAGGAAATCCTGTTAACACTATTCAACAATATATGGGAGACCAGTCTCGTACCTACTCAATGAAAGGTTGCCATAGTAATTTCAATACTAAAAAGGGCAAAGACCCTAACAACTTTGATAACTATGGGCCTATCTCCCTCACAAGCATGCTGGCTTAACTTATGGAAAGAATGGTTAACACAAGGCTGACCTGGTTCCTTGAAACCAACAACATTCTTGGAAACTAACAAGCAGGTTTTAGGCCACAAAGATCAACAAACCAACAAGTAACCACGTTTTCCCAACATATCGAAGATGCCCTTGATGTAAAAAATACTCTTACAGCTGTATTCATCAATTTCAAATCAGCATATGACCTAGTATGGAAAGAGAACTTAATTCTAAAATTGGCGAAGAATGCTATAAGACATAACATGTTAAACTGGATAAAAGCATTCATTGGACAGAGAACATGTAAAGTCAGCTATGGAAACGATCTGTCCAAATCGAACCTTTTACAAATAGGCCTACCACAGGGAGCTGTTACAAGCTGCTCTCTTGTCAACGTCTTCATCAGTGACATAGATGAACTGGTACAGACAGCTACGGGGGTCAAGTGCTCACTTTATGCAGATGATCTTGTTCTATGGTATTCCGCCCCCAAGAAGAACGCTCAGAAGAGGACGAAAATTGCCCTAACTTATGCACTCAAACTATTAGCTAAGTGGTGCGACAACAATGGCATGGTTGTCACAAAACTGCATACCAATCATTTTCATTGGCCCACCACAGCATAAATTCACATTTAATATACAAGAATACTCCTCTAGAACAGACTAATGAGTTCACTTATCTCGGAGTGACGTTTGACACAAAGCTAAAATGGAAAAACTACATTGCCTAAATAGCAGAACGAACCTCCAATAGACTGAAGGTACTGAAGCGCCTCGCTGGTAGCCTATGGAGAAGTGCACGCTCAACCACACCACCACTTACAAGATGTTTTTTCAATCAATAATGCTGTACTGCTGCGAGACACCCGTTACAGCGTCTGAGGCGATTCTCGCACCACTTGAGAAGACGCTCAACCAGGCATTGCGACTAATTACTTGAGAAATAAAATCAACATCCATATACGCAATGCTCCTGGTCACAGGGAACAGTGCAATACGTTCATCTGTCGAAGAGAAGGTCTTGACTCTGTATAAGAAACTACTGCGCATTCCCAGTCACACATTCTGGAGCAATTACGAAAATAGACCATGACACCTAAAAATCCAGATTGGCCTAATATAGAAAGCAATAGAACTGAAGAAAAGATTACCAACTACTAACAAACCAGAAAGCCTCTCTTTACCCGAAACTCATTAGCAGATAATAAGTATCATTTTGCACCCAACTTCTTGGCCATTCCATGAAAGTAGACACCTCACCAGATCAAATGTGATTATTGGCCCTTGAGACAATAAATGTAAACTATCCTGCAGATCAGTGGATCCAAATCTTTACTGGCGGGTTAAAAGTGGAAAACCAAGCAAAAGTTAGTGCAGGGATTTACTCTAAACTATCCACTTTCTTCGCAGCAGCGGGACAAAATAGATCGGCATTCGAAGGTAAAATAGAGGCCAACGCGGTAATTCTTTCGATCAATTGGAAGTAGAGAACCACCCAAAACAGCTGAGATTTACGAATGCAAAAATACTGATCAGGTACTTGAAGAGAGAAACAAAACAATAGTTCTTCAATGGATCCCTGGACAATGTGGCATTATAGGCAATGAGCGCGCTGACACATTTGCTAAGAAGGGGATTACAATTTTGCGAGCTATAGACTGGTCACTATCTTTCTGCACAATGAAGACCTTAATCAGGAGTGAATTCACAACTCTAAGAAGCAATGTGCTTAAAGCCCAAACAAAGGAGAAACAGTGGACATCGACACTCTCCAGCATAGCCGACTGGCCCAGAGTCGAAGCTGTTGCAGAATTTAGACTGCGTACTGGACACGATTGCCTGGCGAAACATCTCCAAAAAATAGGAGTATATGCCCACCTAACATGCCCTCGATGTGACCTTCAGGAGGAAATAGAGAAGACCCATCTGATACGGTGTCAAGCTCTACAGACAGCGACAGAAACCCAGTGATACTGGGAAGCCAGAAGTCAAATAAAGGGCTAATGATAACTATTATAAAGCCAGCCATTTGACATAATAATAATAATGTTTTAACTTAAAATAATTGAGAGAGATATCAAAGTAGTATTGTATCGATTGGCAGTGAATTATTAGAGTATGAGAAAGCTTGCCTTCATTTAAAAAAAAATCCATTTGAATTCCAATTGGTCAAGTTACGGATGGTTTATCAAATAATAACAAAAGGGAATTTTGAGAGAAAACTTGTTTATGATCTAATAAAATACTCGTTTTTATAAATAAATAATTAAGACAGACAATTTTTTCAATATTTTCCGTTTCATTACTTTTATTCTCAAATGATATTTCAGTCTATTGTATATTCTTCCTCCTGTTTGATAGTCTTAGAGTTATAGTAATTTTTGAGACAAACATTCAAAGAACTGAACTTAATTAGAATTAGCATATAAGAAGAGTCCAAAGCGACTTCGTGCTAATTAAGCGTATACCCTCTAACTGTCGTTAGGTGGGATGAATAACTACCCATTGTTAAACAAAACTTGTTTTATCGGAAACACGAATTTTTATGACATTAAATGAATATAATTTTTGGTTCAAGAATACGCGCAGCAGATTATAATTGAAAGCAAATAGTTATCTCAGACCTAGATCGGAGTGAACTCTAGTGTACTCTACTATGCTCACATTTTGTGTTGATCCCATCGTTCCTTACCAATGTGTCTCAAGTGATCCATTGTTCTTTTAATTTAATTAACCGACCAAAGAGCTCCGAACTCTGCAATCAGGAATTCACTCAGAAAATAGGGAAAGTCATGAGATTTGAACAGAGGAACATGAAGCACTAAACTATACCTGTGAAAGACATGGCGTAAAATTTGAATTTAGAAATCAATTTGTCGTAAAACTAGTATGATGCGCGGTTATTATCTTCCTTTGTTTTCTTCATTCCTTTCTTTAACCAAATATTGGCTGTTTCACTGCTCTTTCCGTTCAAACGCATTCTCAAGAATAAAAATTTGGATTTTTTGAGGAGCCATGGATAATGGAAGCGAAGAGGAGTACTATTGGTCAGGCTTTGAACAAAATGATATTCAATTTAGAATAAAGCTGGTTGATATTTAAGGCAGTCATTTCGTAATTGTTACGCCTCTCCCAAAGCCGTATTAATCAATAAATTTAGCTTTCCTCCTTCTTTGAATAGTGCGAATAAGGCTTAACTTTAGCCCATCATTATCAATATTTTGCGATCGTGATCAAACTATCACTTCATGATAGGGAATTGAAACGCAATTCAAGTTTTGTAATTGTGTGCATATAGAACTCCGAGATTTTATTTGATTTCTTTCAAAAAATAGAATATTACTGAAACTTGAAATATTAACCTCCATTTCTAAAATCACACTTTCCATGGTAGTAAATTGTCTCGACTTAACTTAATATGTCTAGTAAAACTTTGAAAATTATCCAATAGTTTTGGGAGTCCAAACATAAACAGCTGAACTTTGGCAAATTGTCGCTTAATTTAAGGTAACAATTTCATATTTTGTGCAAAAATGGAAAGACAAATGAATTAAACACTGCTTACTGCGAAAACTTTTCTTTATATTATTTATGTATGAGTTGAAATTTTTAATGACAATTTGCCTCAATTATCTGTCAGGTCTAACATTGCTAATGCTTTAGTCTTAGCTTAGGCATGAAACCGAATTTTTATGAAAGCAAGAAATTTAGCCCAGTATCTTTAAAAGTAAGCAATTCTACATGATGCTACTACAAACTCCTTCGTGGTATCCAAATCGTGCAACCCAGCACTTATCTCATTTTCCCTTAATTTGTTAACTGGTCTCCAAAAGAATGGGAGAGCTCCAGATTGTTGATTCTGTGCGTCACAACTCTTCATACCCAAGGGCCCCCTTTTCATTTTGCTGTTTTCTCTCTATTTTACTCTGCGCAAGCGTTTGATTTATATTTAGACTCTCCAGCGGAGCCCAAATTTATGGATTAGCACTTTATTATATGGTTCCATAAAGAAGAAGGTAGGGCTGCTAATAGGACGCTGGCAGACGAAGCTCATTGCATTACAGTTCATGATTAATCTCAAACGAAGTAATGCACTTATCTCAGGTGGTTAGATGTAGCTTGTAAGTCACTATGATACAGGTGAGCGATACTTTTAATATTTTGATAGATCTTCGTGACAAACAGCCCATCAGTTTGCCGGAAGACAATAAAATTCATTTTATAAAAGTAAAAATGCTAAAATTGGTAAAACATACTGGCTTCCATCTACCATAGCGTACGATTATGAGTTTAATTTTAATGTTGTTGAAGTTTCAAATTTTGTAGAAATAGCAAATCCTATTCAAGGACTATCTATTGAAATTGAATGATACGTTGCCGTGGTAAATGAAGGAATTTCCTTCACGTGATCTATAAATAATTTACAATTAACCTTGAAAAGTACTTGAAGTTCTAAATACTTTCGATAGCTATAGCAGAAAAACTTATAGGTGGTTACTTTTCACATGAATGCAGAATGATGACTGTTAGGCATGAATGATAATTTAAGACAAACACTATAAAGTCCTATATTAACTTCTTTAGTTTGGCAAAATTAGATGGATGAAAAGAGTTTCCAATTTCCTTATTTGGACAATAAATTCGACAAATTAGTTTAATCAACTAAATTGGACAGAATTACACAGATATCAGATTAACCACTTAATAAAAACTTAATCAGAAGAAATTTCTATCGACGTTAGAGGATCATTCAATATTCAAGGTTGTCAAACCTACAATCTCGGAATATAGGGCTTTGAAGTATTTAATTAGTTTTTAAGTAAAATTCGAAAAAACTATGAATTCCAAGACGTTAGATTCGTTTGGCGCCTGTTCATTTGTCTAATCTACAAATTGTAATAGCTGTTATTGAAAATGGTGTTCTTTTCAAAAAAAGTGATTAATGTCAGACTGCGAAAAAATAATTTAATATAAGTCACAGATCGTAGAAGTAATCTGCCAATTAATTATGATATGAGTTGCGTCCATATTCGATCTCTTCAGTTTTATTTATTTTGTCATCAGACGCGATCAATAGGATACGTGAAATATGGGATAATGAAATGCAAATACGAAGGCCGATCTCATGGGGGGAGAATAATTCTTTTGAGTTTACAGGGCTACCAAGGATGAAAAAGCAAATCTGATAAACGTGGACGAGGGTACAATGACCATCCAACCATTCTTCGGTCAAGTGTATATTACTTGGCGTAAATTGACCGCATTTCAATGCCAAGCATGTTGGCAATTTCAACATAAGAAATTAATATTCATTTATTTACTTCTTTCGCCCAACTAAATCTCTCTCACTCGTTCGGTTCCTCATCGTTTCTTATCAATGCACATTGGCCTATACAACTCTTTGTGTTCTACATTTCTGGGTGTTAGTTGCCGGGTATGGTCATAACGTCTATCATCTAGTTCATTAATTCCTACAACTAGGTAAATCAATGGGCTGGTAACCTTCGTTTCTGTTACCCCAACGAATAAAATTAAAAAATATTGCTGTCAAGAGTAAACAAGAAACGAAACGAAACTATATCAAATATTCAAAAACCCGTAGGCGTGGATGTAAAAGGATAGCGATCCAAATATTTTAATTTTGTTAATTTTTAAAGTGCCCAATTTGTAAACCACATCTAGTAACTATTTATACAAGAAAGAATTCCTCATATTTAACTTCCTTCCTCAACGCCAAAGCCATCCATCAATTTAACAAAAGGAATGCAGACAAAATGTTTTAATAAAAATTAACAGAAATTGAAATTTCATCTCCCTTCCTCGTAAATGTAACAGTGAAAGACATGTATTCATCTCTAATGATGATAGACCCATTTCATAGAAGAGTTATAAATCAAAATATGCATTGGAGCAAATTTTGCTGTTCAAAGTAGACCCACATTTAAACCATTTTATATTAGTTTTATTATGATATTTGCACTTTCCAAGTCGCAATAGACTAGATTGGTAAGATAGCAAAAGGCGTAGTCCGATCAATGAAAATCAAAATTTTGGTAGTAATTATTTTGCTTAACAGAAACTATATTCAATTTGAAGTGGAGATGGTGAATTTCTTTTCCGATTAGATGATTATTGCATGGTTATTGTGTTACCGACGAAATTTCTTAACAATAATTAACTTTGCCTATCATTTTAATTGATTGGCGAATGCCACCTACAATCTAAAACCATAATGCCAAAACTTGTCTTTCTTGCAATGCATTGCATATTCTAAATAACCATAAGAGTAACATTATTTAAGGGCAAATACCACTGCCCTTAAACTACCCTTTGCATTGATGCCACGAAAATACGCTTTATGGCAAAAAATATTACACAAATGAAAATTCATCTATTTAGCTGCTTCTTTTCAGACAAATAAAATGGCTTAGGAAAACACTTCTGGTGTGGCATATAAATAAAGCCAACTTTCCCACGTGTTTATGCCATCTTAAGTGGCTGTGACTTGAGAGAGTGCTTTATTAAATTGAATTGACCTCGGCCACGTCACCAGTATCCATTAGGCATCTTTTGAATAAAGAGTTGAAGGGTGGTTTTATATGCCCTTTTAAAGCAGTGTTTACGAAGAATTCATATTTCCTATATTTACCTTCGGAAATAATTTCAAATCGATATTGAATGTTAATTATGATTTAATGCAACCTAATACGGACTAAAACGAATCGAAATTGTAAGCAACGCATTTATTAGCGCATTGCTATTCAAACTGTTTGACAAATACTCAAAACCCATTTGCGTACCTAAAACTTATCCTCAACCTGATGTATATAGTTAATTAAGGAACTGTTGGGATTTACCTTGTTTGGCTTTCATGAATGGCCGTCAAGTCTCAACAATGACGTCCTTCTTTTTTCTTTCTCCCTAGTTAGTGGATCAACTTTCCATTGCAAGCGAATAAGAAGTCTGCAAAAAATTCAAAGGAAATTGTATTTATTGAGATCTTGCATAGAATTTTGCTGGGAATATTGCACATCTTCTAGAGCGCAATCATAAAATGAATCTTCTTGGGGTGTCCAACAAAGAAAGTTAGGTTATTTTTTCAAGACCGTCTTAACGAAAATCTTGATTAGGCTCACCTTTCTTCTTAATAAAGGAATGTTAAAGCGGTTCTGAAATTCGAAAACCGATATCTATTTTATTGATATTGAGAGATTCAGTAACCCTTGATGCTCAATCAAAATTAAGTTCTGACCTCAGATTTGAAAAATAATATAAATTTCATAATCTATTTAAAAGAGTTAGTTTACGTATTAGACAAACACATACAAAGTTTTATCGTTGAAATTTCTTACTTCTTTATACTATTTAAGTGCTCTTCGATGACACTGTGACCGTTGAGCATAATGCATAGATCGACAGGGTACGCAATCCGTCAAACAGTTCAAACCTTTCCTGTTTCTACTTCCTTTATATTTAATTTGAAACATCGGGTTAAGGGTTAAGGGCACTTGGTATTGCTCTATAAATCAAAGGATTCTTATTTAGCATTCAAGTTGATAATTATTTCTTCCAATGCTCTCGAATGTTTCAGAAGTATTCTATATAAGCTTTGGGCTCTCTTATTAGCACAACGGGAAGAAAATCGAATTTCATCTTTACAATTTGTAATTCATCTCAATAAATCGTTTTTCTCCTTAAAAGTACACTTTAGGATAATTGGAACTTTTAATGTTGCTTGAGTGATTGTTTTTTTAAACAACGAGCCTTTCTTTGCCTAATTAATAGCTAGCCATTTAGTTAGAGGAAATTTTCTTTTTAGGGTGGAACTTTTACTCATAAAGTATCTTAATCACATCTTCTAGAAGTATTCCACAGTAATTAATTATTCTGATTTCCTAATTTTACGGTGAGGTCATTCCTGTATGAATAAAGTGGTGGTTTCAAATGTATCCTATAGAATAGCCATCATCAACATTAATGATCTTGCGTCTTCTCCATTATAACTCGGGTTTTTGGGGCTAGAGAGTTTGGCTTATTTAAATTCTAAGGCTATTTCGGCCCCATAAACAATTTAAACATCCTATTTGATTAAAAAAGTTGAAATGGATCGCTAATAAACGAATTTGCATTAATTCTTCTAAAGCGCCAATTGAACTCCATTTAAAATAGCTTTAGTGAGGTCGCGGTTGATGCTCGTGAAGGTACTCAAATCATTACACTTTCAGAGGTTAATTGAGGCACCAGTATGAATTGAGTATTTTATTCAAGTTTTCGTAAGTTATAGCTTAAAATTAAGGCCTATCAGAACAGAAATGATTTTCTTTGTAATATGACCCCGGTAGGATAATAGCCTTGTTAACAGATGGAGAAGTGTCCTACTTCTAGAATAAAACTAGTCCTGATAATTAACCAAAACACGATTTAATTGCTGTAAAATAACATTACATTTAAATTTTATGCAGACATATCTTTAAGACAAGTTATTATATTTTGCCATTTAGTTAGATATAACTAATTTCTCGATGTTATTATAAATCCAATCATTAAAAATGGAAAATGAAATAAGGTATAAATCTAGGAAAAAGATTAGATTAGTAGTTAAAACAAACATTTCGAAACACTAGCAAGTCTTGCTACAGTGGCTTTGTCTCTAATTTTAAAGCTAATTTGAGAAATCCAAAGAGGAGAAAACCAATAGACAATATTTCAAGGGATAGAAAGAACACCTTGGATAAAAGAGAATATTGTCAGTACCGGATGAAAAGAGTTCTGGTTGTGATAGACGGGTGAAGGAATTTAAGCTCTGAGGGGTTGACTGATCCTTTTTATTGCGTGGGTCATACAGTAACAGTAAAATGAACAATAAATCGAAATTCACCAAGACAATTTTGAATACGCTGGTACATGTGAGAGAGAGGGCAAACTCACAAGTCGATGTGGGTAGGCACAGCAAGATCTAACGCATTCTTGACCATGGTGTCGTCAAAACTAGCCCAAAATGTCCATAAGAAGTCGTCTGTATTAGAACTAGTCAGTTATAGCCATAGAAACAATTAAATCATTTAGAATGACCAATGGCTCAGGGGTTACAAAAATGCATATGTATGAGTCATTGGCCCAATACCGAAAGTGGTTATGAAATTTGAAAGGACGTAAGCATGCATTCTCAAACTGTAAAGTTCACTAATTAAAGGATATCGCAAAAAAAAGTGTTTCTAATTGCCGGAAAAATAGTTTTCCAGTAAATTTAATTTTAACGTGAAAATATAATCGAAATTCTCGTATATTTAAGATGGTGCTTGCTTTAGAGTCAAATTTTACAGAATTATTAATCATTCAAAGGAATGTGAATGGAATGCTTCGTTGGCAGACACATTCAAAGCTGAGAAGAGGGTTTTCCATCCTCAGTTTCTTTGAAAGACATAAATCTTTAAAGAAATCACTACATTTACTTATTTATGCATTAATGTTTGCAGTCAATGACTCAACAAATTGGCAATTTTGAAAGGGTTCAGCCAAACCTAGTAGAAAGGCCAACGAAGAAATTCTCTTTTATCCAGTCAAGCATCATCATATCAGACTGCCTCAATGGCGATCATCTTTCCTCAGCATATCAACAACCACCATTATAATGGTATGGAAAATGATATAAAACTGCATTAAAATATTCACAATAGGTGTTAAAAAGCGCAAATATTATTGCAACCGAGCTTGATAGATTTGCCGTTGTAGTCCTAAGAAAGAAATAACAAATTTAAAATTTTATGAAACTGCTGAACTACTTTTAGATTTCTTCTGAGTACAAAAATCTCTATGCGATACAAGACTTCAATGTCTAACTCCCTCCAGAAGAACTCAAGAAAACTGGGAAACTTTCCCATATCGCCTAACCAGTGAATTCAAAAAACCGACATCCAGAATATTTCCAGTAATGAACAGAAATGTCTTCTAAATTTGTGTGGTCTTACGCAGCAAGAAAGTGTTAAAGGTAGATAAGTTTCCTATCAAATTTCCAGATGTCGTTAACGAGTGCCACTGGATCGAAAACTTAAAAGGCACAATTTTGCTTCGAATTGTTCCTCGGAGAAATTAAAATATCATGAGTCATTCAATCTGTCACTGCTAATCACATTCTCCATGCATTCTTCCACCGCCTTCCTCCTCCAGACTTTCATCCGGCTGCTGATTTTGTAATGAATGCCATTTTGCATATATCGGACAATTTTTTTTGCGGAAAAAGGGGTTACAATGCTTTATGTTGCAAAGTACGAAACATGTTCTTCCCTAGCAGCAATCGGTTCAATCCAAATTTTTCATAAGAAATTAATTTACATAAAAAATTCAGCATTTTTTTATTTATGAACAGAGAAATTTTTACCAACAAGAGTTTGCATAAAAATTTTCGAAGAGGAAATTCTTTCATTGAGGCATTTAAGAGAAATGGAGTCAATTGAAAAGCAACATGAAGTTAGGTACGATTTCAGATGCCCACTTGACCATTCCGTACCGCCCTAATTACCACTCGAAATGCATCAAAAGGAATCACAAAATTGGCTGGTGAAACAAGATGTTAAGTTTCCATATAAAATACTTTTTGGCTGAAAACACAAATTTGTATATATTAGACTTGGACTGGTTCAAGAAGTTTAAACAACCAGAAGTACTCATCAATAAAACATTATACCGACGGATGTCAGAATCTCCTTCAAAACACTTCGATTTGAATTTACAGGAGTCGCTCAAAATTAAGCGAATACATCAAGATTGAGACAAGAAACTTAATTGCAGACACTATCGAATATGGAGTTCTCGAGTTGGTTGGGTCTGTACACAAAGAGACATTTAATGTACGATCATTCACCATCAAAATTGTACTTGGAATATTAAAGTTATAATTATTTTCCTTGATTCTTCCCTAAATAACAATAAAATTCACTTAAATTATATCCTTTTAAGCTTCCAATGTAAAACGCAGTTATTCTTGGTCAGGTAATTTGAAAACATGGAACTTGTTCATAGCTATACTTCATTAAAGAACAATTGCATTGGATGAAAATGTACGAAAGATGATTGCGACACTTTCTTTGTTTTGAAAACGTTGACAGCACAAAAGTCTACATCAGAGGATCGAGAAAGTAGTAATATCATTTTTTGAATTTTAAGCATTAAGCGAAGTGTTTGAGTCATCTTCTTTCCTTTTAATCAGAAATTGTTATTTAGAAACATTTAAATTTTAATTTCAACAAAAATGTTTTAAAGGGGAGCTGGCTTCGGTCTTGCGGAAGTGAACTTTCACCCGGTGATTTTTGTGAAGTCAGTGATAACACTTCAGCGGAAGCGGCATAAAGTTTAAATATATACTTCCTACTTTGATGTAGAAGGCTTTAGGTTTATATTATGGGACAAAATCAGCAATAATCTACTTTACCAAACAGCAGAATAAATATCTTTTGTTTTAAAAAAACGTTAAATAGACCAATTATTCCATAATAAATGTTTAGAGTTATCCTTCTTCTTACCCTTCTTTGTAAATATCCTGAACGAAAACTAATCTCGTCGTCCGACAGTCTGTTTACGATGTTTTATCATTAACTCTTGTTGCTTGTGAAAAAGCGATGAAGTGATAGTGTGTCTGTGAACTTAAAGTTCGAACAAATGTTTCAATTTTCAAAAATTCCTCAAGGAAATTTTTAAATGTTTCTTTGTTCGCTTTTGCCATTAAAAAAATGAGAAAACATGTTTGCTAAGTTGAAACGTAGCCTAATTTCTTGCAAACAAGCTACAAGTATGGCGTGTATATTTGGATGAATATATATGAATTTGATTGCCTCCTATATCCATTCTTTCATGCTAAAATTTTGGAGTTGATCATCAATGCTTGTATATAAAGTGGAAATTTCTATTTTTTCAATTATTTTTTGAAAGAATGCAAATTGATGCAAATGATGCAAGCTTCAAGGCTTGTAAAATGATTTACTATCATGAAAATTATAGAAGAAACTATTTTGCGAGCGTTTATCTATTTAAGTAAATTTTAAGATCTTGAAATTGAATACGCTTTTCATGCCTCTCAAGTTTGAATCTTTAAAACTGTACTATGGCTATTTCATAAAGTGATTTGAAATTTCACAGCTTCCAAACAATGAAGGTTAGCCCTCCCTCCTCCCTCCACAGGCCTATTTCTAAATTCAATATTCGACGAAATAAACCCTGTTGAAATTTCATCCTTATCATTGAATTTAGTTTTCTCTTAGACGTTGTAACCTATTTTTTTCTATTTTATTACAGCCAGTGAGGTGGGAAGTTTGATCAAAGAGTAAGTTCCAAAAGTTACGCATTAGGATCTATTGAGGTTTTTGAGCCCATAACGTCACCAAGCTTGAACAAAGAAATCTCTTGGGCACTAGGCGAGTCTGGAAGATGTGACGATGTGAGTACAGTGACCTCTCAGCCGGTCAGCTATCAACAGGCGAAGCAACGTATTTGCATTTTAATGACTGAGATTTACGTCACTGGTCATAAGCTCTATTAAGCGCTATTAACTCTACTTATCCTGTTTCATCGATACTGTTGAAGTAGCCTAGTTGGTTTCGAAAGGAATATTATACAAGGAATTTTGCAGAAAAGATTGCCAAGGTTTATTCAAGGCTTATTGTTGTAGCATCCGATAGAGGTTTTACCCACCTTTTAGTTTTCTATATTTTGTGGAACCTACTAATTTTACTACTTCATCCATAATAAGACTTTATTAATTTTTCTTTAAAAATTGTTTTTAATAACTTTCTATAAATTAAACAGCCGCCTTCCTGAGATTAAGCCAAAACATAGTTAAAATGTAATTAACCAATGAATTATGCACCATATCTGTCAACATTGAAGAGATTACCTTTATAATCGTGTCCATTATTGATTAAAGACCATCAGAATATTATAAAATTAAATGATAAAGAAGAAAATAACTAAATAATAAGTCACGATATAATTTAAAACGGCAAAGCGTTGGTTTTTTGCTGATTTAAAGTAACCGGAGTTTCGTATAAATTACGAGTATTATCAATCTGTCTTTCTAAAATTCAGCTTGTGGAAAGTTATCCTCAGGCCCAAGATATAAATTAATGGAGAATTCTGCTCAGCTCATCTAAATATATTATGTCTACCCTTTCCTCATTTATATCTCCAGGACTGTAAAGTACAAATGTTTTGATTTGACATAAATTGAATTAAATGATCACAAATTCCAGATTTGTTGACAGATATATACACAGTAAACGAAATGCCGTTCTTCTTCTAGAAAACACTGATCTAATTGAGATATATATTGCCATATTCTATCAGTGAGCTCTGAAACTTGTGGTATAAACTTTCAGGATTGCAGAAAAAAGACAAATATATGCATGAAAATCATTGGTATATTGAGATTTTGTCTCAAACGCTTATTTTAGAGTTCAATGACGATGTAAAATTTTTGGGATTCAGCTATTTCAACAAACTACTGTTTGTATTTGGAAGTAACGAGTGTCGTGTTGCTTTTAGGCTTAAAGAAAGTTGTCTTTAAAGTGTGAATATGACCTTTTATAAGCTAATCGTATCACAATTAAATTTTGAGATGTCAAAGTTATAATTCTTAAAATGCCTACTTACATAATTTGTCTGACTGTGGGTCCTTGAAATTTTAAATACGGTATCAAAACGTTTTAATGATGTTCAAAATGAACAAGTTCAAGTTACGAACCGAAAAGTTAAATTTCTAGAAATTGAAAATTGTATTTATTAATCTTTGTCAAATTTTATCATTTTTAACAAACTTTTATGCCAAAACCACTCTTTTCAAAAAGTACTTCATCTCATTACTTGCAATTTTTGGGTAGATGACTGCTCTATTTAATTTCTAATGTTTTTTCCGCATTGGAGCTCAAATAATTCACTTGAAATTACACCATTAGGATTCCTTTTTCCTGATTTGCCTGTAACTGCAGCAAAATGCATTTTAAAATTGTTGACCAATGAAACTATATTAATATCTAATCTATATAAACAAGAAAAGCTCATATTTCCGAAGAAGAAAATTTGATCCGAAGTGACCGATCGACAATCAGAGGAGCGCAGAGTTAACCCGAAAATAGAGCAAATAGCTTATATTTTAAATTTCCAAATTAGAAAAAAGTACTGCATTACTCAGGAGAAATAAAAGTGCTCACCCAGAGTCTAAAGTTTCCATTTAGTAAGATTCTTTTGGCGTTAATTTTAAAATCCAGTCAAACCTTTCCGCAATTCATGTTACGCTGTTTTAGATTTCCTCTTTGCAGCAAATTTTTTCCAGATAAAAGATTGTAAATTATTTCCATTTGGGCATGTTGAGATGAAATTATAGTCTGTAATTCAATTAAATAAATGCCATAACTGCTTGCTTGAGATCAATCAGCACATTCTCATGATGTAGTATTCATTAATGAAAACGATTAGAGTTGAGTCTATGTTCAAAAAGGCTTTAATGCATTTACAGAAACTAGCCAGGCAATTATTGTATTTCGAATTCGAAGTAAAATAGAGTTGTGCAAATTTAAACATTACAGCTTATGAACATTTAGTATAAGGTAAAATACAAAAGCTTCTTCCTTTTATATTAAATTTATCCGAGGAACCATTTTTCCTTCCAAATCTTCAGGATACTCTAGAAGGTTATTTTCATTTTAGGAACAATCGCAATTTTTTAATTTTCAAGAGATTTGTTTACTCATGCAGCTACAAGACCACATATTTCACAGCCAGGCTCTGGATCGTTTGCTCCCAAAAGAAAGCTAACAACGAAATATTACTTAAAGTTCAAAGAATGGGTGGCCGCGTCACCCTCAGCTTTATGACTGCATAGCACTTAGCTGATTTCAGCAGTAATTTGCAAAAGCTTTTACTTAAAAGATCTGAAAAATGTTATAATGATATTTACACTGTATAGAAGAGACGGCACATTGTCATTTTTTGGATCATTTTCAAAGTGAGCAATGCATAGCCTCTCGGGTGAATTCAATTAAGATAAGTGATTCGTAGAAGAGCTACTTAAATTTGATTTCAAATTTCATCTGAATATGGGACTCATTTTGCAAGTGTGCATGAAAGCAAGACCAAACCACTTCCGGTTCACTTATTATAAACGATAATAAATTATAAAATCGTTTTCTTTTCCTAAATAGCTCAATACATTCGTTTTTCTTTGCCACTTCTTTTGACAGTTTATTTAAAGTGATGAAATGCATTTTAGTACCTCAAATATTCACTTATTTGAATAAGCTGAATTCTCTTTATGGCTAATTCTCACTAACGTTGCGGCCTTAAAATCTTTTAGGTTGCATCAGTCTAGTTTTAGAAAGTTGTAAACACTGAAGAACATATGTCGTTAAATATTTTGGAGCATTTGTTTGCAAATGAAAAAATTTTACTACAACCATATCCACATCCATAAATGCATAAGAGGAACTCATGTCACTGTAGGATGTATCATCGGAAGATATGAATAGGCCATGCTTCGTCTAACGGTAGCTTGAGTCTCTCGAGGAGGTCGATGTTTTCCTTGTTGATGGGATCATGTTGATTAGCTATGATTTCGGCCATCATCCTGTCATTTATTTCAAAATTAAATTTGGTATAGTGCATTAAGTATACATGCGTCAACGATTTTTATAATCTTAAATTTCTCAAAAATTTATTAAGATTATGCGAGATCACAGTGATTTGGGGTCTTTAAAAGCAGAAATAAATGCAAATATCATGACCGGTATTCACCATCAAGTACCATCCAATAAACATTGAAGATTACGGATGAAAATTGGATTAGTAATCGAGAAGACGAAGTAAGTAATCTGGATTTTGTAAGATGAAACAATAACTGGTTTAGTAACTATATATTCTGCAGCCTAAACCGAAGATCAGTCGTTCCCTCAGCAAAGGCTCTATTTCTTCACTATTGAAAGGTTAGAGTGTAAGTACAATGATAGTACTATAAACCGTTAAGGAAAGTCAAAAGCGCCCTTGAATAGCCCATTAAAACTGAAATATTTAATTAACTGATTCCGATAATTACACTACATGTGTCGAGAACAATTTCGAAAATGAATTAAAACAAGGAAATCATTTAAAAATATCTTCAATCTCTTGAAACCTTCAATATTGTATGGTAGATCAAACATGACATTTCAAAATAGCAGAATCAAAACAGCGGAATTATTCATTGGCTCTGAAATGCCTATCGTCACCAATCTGAAAATATGATATTTCAACTGTCTGAGTGTAAAAATAAATACATTTATATTTTTTGATTAAAAAGCTACTTCACTTTCTATTATTAGTTGCGAAGAAAGAAATACGCAGATTATTAGCACCTCTTAAGGCGTACATTGCAACGAAAAAAACTTTCGCAAAAATGTTCGGCAAATGCTACTTGATAATTCGATAATTTAATTCTCAATCCTGTTTGGGAAAGAGTTTTCCAGCTCCCATCTCAGAGTAGATAGCAGTATCGAGGAGACAACCTTGTGAGAAACCCGAATTCTTCAATCCTTTTGTAAACGAACCTTAACCACTACGGTTGACGAGTTCTCTTACTTAGTGTGCTCAGAGGACCCTGTATTCATGGTCACTGCCCCATCAATGCACATGCACTTTCTTTACATTTCTTACACACAAATATGATTTCTGTTGCTAATTGCAACAAACTAGGAATAATTCTTCAATTTTTTGCATAATTTTTCAGTTAACTCTCCCTTTTTACACATTTTACCGATAGCAGTTGATCAGTGGAAAATATACCTATGAATTTTGCCAACTCCAATCTAACTCGGGTGACTCAACTTTAAGTAAAATAAATCAAAATCACCTAGCATTATTTGCCCATATGTATATGTGGCTTTTACTTTATTTAAATTATCAATAGGAAATAAAGTATTAATATCTTCAATCATCATGAATATGAATAGAAAATTACCAGTTTGGTCTTTTATAGGCAGAAATTAAATGCTATTGTTAATAATAAGAATGCAAGCCACGGTAGATAACTTTTTATTACCGTACTAATTATTAAAGATTGCATTTTAATTTATTGATTCAAATAAATTAACAGTACTTTAAGTAAGCCATTTGACTTACTAAAATTAGAAAACGTAAATTTTAAATGAGGAATGGAGTCGTCACTTGAATTTATGACGCTGATAAGGCATACTCTGCGAATTTGTTATTTGCAGTTTTGAGTGCTTAAATTTACGAATAATAAGATAAGAGTTTTCTTCAACGTTAGCTTATTCCAAAAAACTCGATTATTTAAATTTAAAATGTACACTTAAATAACTGTCAGTGCTCTTATTACTATGGATTAATGAAAGGTCACATTTTTTTCTTTGTAGAAATCTCATCTAGGAAAATGCATGGTTATTTGAATTCTTGTCTACTTTCTAAAGGTCTAAGCGTTGAATTAATAATAAGCAGTTTCGTGAAATTTATCTCAACTGGTTTATTGTCTAAATTCTTGTTAGAAAAGCTATAGTCGGTAACCGTAAATAATTTCATTACTCATAGCATAACAGGTTATGGGATCTATTGCACCTAATTGAGCTTGAAGTGTGACAACCCAACAAAATGGTCGTTTTAGTGCATTTGCTACAGAGGAAAATCAGATCGTGGGATCTCAGTGTCATCAATCCTTTCACTTTACCGATGACCCAAATTTTAAACGTCTTTGTCCAGTGGATGGGTTTTAACGCAAACTAAATGAATTACATTGACTCTTGTCATTCGAATTAGATTTACGTAAAGCAGGCTGAAAACATCGACTATTACACAACGTATCATATATTTAATTGAGTGTAAGTTCAATATTTAATCCAACAGCAATCCCTACTAAGAGGTGAATAACACGCATATGTTTCTGAGAATAAATTTTATAATGGAGATAATTTGAACATGTTGAATCAAAGAGGCAAAGATTTCCTTGGGATAAAGTAATCATTGATTCCTCTCATAACTTTAAAACTACTTTTTTATTAATATTAAAATATTTGCAGGTCATACTTTGAATTTGGTCTTTGTTAGATTGTCACATCAAATCTATCTCATTCTATATAGTTGTCATAGTGATGTTTAGCTCTTAAAGGAATGCTTATAAGGGCAATGAAGATAAAATAAATAAAAACGGTGCATACGGAAGAATTTTAGTTGTTTTAATTTCCTCTCCACTTGGAAGTTATTGTCACCGCCTAGAACAGTAAGAATAAAGAAGTAATAAACCATCACATTTTATGAATTAAATTTTTTTCTCCCAGTCATCGGCGCTTCAACCAGTTATAAAATATCATGGGGCACGCTTTCTTCCTATTATGTAGATCAAAAGTTCATATTCTCCTTTTACCTGTCAGTGCACAAATTTCAAACTCCAACCGTAAATTCTCTTGACTAAAAGAAATCCTTTATTCCTTGCAGAATTTTATTTAGAATTCTCTTTTAAACTGAAAACCTATTCTAATGAAAGGTTGACGTCAGATTTCACTGAGCTAGTCTAAGTGACTAGTATGTGTAAATTAATTACATACAGTAATCTGCGCAAGTGAATGTATTGAAATTTTTTGGAGTGTGGAGTGATTGACACGTACGCATTTATTAAAGAATCAGTACTTGTAAACCGATACCCATGTAGAATGAAAATTATGTGCAAATTAACTCTATTAGAACTTATTACATGTAAAAAGAATATTAGTGAAATGAAATACTCGATTATTTAAATATTTATGCCAGTGATCTGAAACAATTCTCAGAATTACTTTTCGAACGCTGAGACAATTGAAACCACCGCTTTGTACATTTATTGTTATATTGAAATGCTTTCATAAACCAAGTAACATCACAGCAATTCATCCCTATCATATCAAATCCCACCTATGCGGTAATAATCATAGATAGGTTTGAATACGTCTCCACCCAGGGCAACTAAAGCCTCTCTGCAGATGGTATCGGCACACCGGTTTAGACAGTCAGTGCAAACGCTTTGCCCTGGCACTCTCACACCCTCATTCCTTGTTTCCATTTTTCTATCTTGATCTGCTGTCTTCTTCCTTCTTCCAATGTTTTCAATTAGAAATTATGAGAATCTCGCTGGCTCCCGTTTCTCATGACGAATAAATGTAATCTTATGAGCTGCGATCCTTTGGCAAATTCCACATCAACAACTGTTTCTAAATGTTTGCATTGTCCCAAGACACTACTATTTATGCATGTATTACTTAATTTGACTTTGGATACGATTCATTTCTGTCCCAATTCCAAAAAAAGTTTCCTAACTATGACACTACCTTTTTCTACCTCGATTGAGATAAATATTTTTAGCAAATTGAAATAGAGACCAACTTGATCTGATCATATTCCCCCCATTTGGGTTATATGCTTCACTTTAGCAAACTAATTTTAAGTTCGTTCCGTTAAATTTTTCCACAACGATACTTCAATTGGCTAACGTCTCGATTTATGTTCCTAAATTGTATTAGTTTAGGAGAATTAAAGACCTTAATAAAAAATGATGTTTTAAACATTTGTTGCGCAAAACTAGTAATCGCCTTGATTTTCTTAAGATGTTATTTTAATATTTTTAAGTAAATGCGTTACACCTAACAACCATTATAATCAGGACTTTAAGGGTTACAGTAGAAGCATCTCGAGTACTCAAGTAGCAATTGAACTCAAATTCTGCCGTCATTTGGTTGACAAAAATGATAAAACCTAAATTTGAAAATCTCTATGGTTATGTTCTGCTTCCTCTATCTCTACTAAGAGCTTGATTCGAATGCTTAATGCACGAAGGCAGAACGTTATAAATAAATGAAAGGCGAGTATTAGTATGTATTTTCTGTGCATATTAAACATTGTTGAATATTATCTGGTGATAAAATATCCTATTTACTCCTATTAACCTCAAAATTGATGGAAAATAGTCAATAGAACATTTTTCAAGGAGGAGTCTTTCTCCATCAATCTTAAAATTCAATATAAAAGCTCAATGTTACTCTTATTTGTGTGTCATTCACTCAGAATACAATAAATCTCATTACTGTTCTCCTATAAACTAGAGGTCTCCGCTTACAAATTCGACATTCGAAGTGAAGAGTATCTAAGTTGTGCCCAAATGTTTACAGTAATTGACAGCAAAAATCAGCTAGATTGCTGTAATATATATTTGTATATTTGTACAATTATATTCAAACGATATAAAAGACGGATTCGAAATACAAACAACATAGACTCATAGAAAGCCCAAATGTGCAATCACAAAATAGAAGAACAAAACTCTAGTGCGATGAATGCTAATTGTAATTAGATGCATAAAATCTAGATGC
Source organism: Hymenolepis microstoma (assembly GCA_000469805.3). Classification (NCBI taxonomy): domain Eukaryota; kingdom Metazoa; phylum Platyhelminthes; class Cestoda; order Cyclophyllidea; family Hymenolepididae; genus Hymenolepis; species Hymenolepis microstoma. Next base: position 22,544,074 of record LR215993.1, on the reverse strand, counting down.
TCCAGTATCATTCCAAGCCAGACTTTGCCTTACGCCATGAGGGAAATGACCAGCGACCCACCCATTTCCAGAATTGTATCCTCTCAATTCTCCGAAGTCACCATATTGCACTGGAGCCATTGTCAGTCTTCGCGCAAGATTCAGTACTCCACCGCCAGTACCACCCACTGAAGATATTTGTCTAGCGGCAGAGAGTTCTGCTGTAGCTCTGGTTAAAGCCATACTGAGTCGGCGGACTTGTGCAGAATTTATTCCAGTGGGTTTAGAAGTTTCGCTTTGACAGGTCGTTGAAGCTTTTTCATTGTCATTTTCCTGTTCAGATTGTTCATTCGATTTAGATATTAGACTGTCTTCCTGAGGAGTAATAAAGGGAACTTCTTTTGCCCGGAATTTGTTTGGCAGACTGCGTTTCCAAAAACAGGACTGCAGAATAACTCCAACAGCTGAGATTAAGAGTAGACAGCTACCAACAAACACGGGCTCAATATGTAAAAAGTGACCGATTAGAATGCCAGCTATTCCAAAAATCAGTCCACCAATCGGTAATCCATAGACAACTATACAAAATAAAATACGAAAAAGCTTTCGAAGCTTCCTTTTGCGTTTTGTGCGTTTGTGAACATTCCGAAGGAATCTGAGGTCGGCACAGGAGTGTACAACTGTAAAGTTCTTAGAATTATCTTTTGTTGGTTCTGAGAGGGAATTGAGAGTTGATAGGGAAGATGAAGTTGGAGGCAGATCAAATCTAATTGAAGATCGAATTTCACTGGGTGAATCTTCAACAATGGGGGGAAGAACTTTGTTCTCAGAGGGAGACACGGGCAATTTTACAATAAATTTTGCCCCTTTGGGGCTAATAGGAGCACTTTGAATTTGTTGTGTAGACATCTCCTGTGCTAATGCATTTTTCGGAATTTGCTGTAGTAGTCATTATCACACGCAGTTGTAAGCGATGATATTTATCTTATTCTCTGATTGGACAATGGACGCTGTTTCTAGGTTACATAGAATTAGCCAATAGTTTTACATCTTGCTCCCAACTTACAGCTGATCGGCAGGCCATCTCGTCTGAAGTAAAATATTTAACGTGGTTTCTAATAAAGTTTTCCTGAAAAGGAACAAGAAAGTTAAACAAATCTCTTTTATTCGAAATTTTAATTTTGATAAACGGAGACCACTGAATGATCGTTCTTTTGTTGAATTTTAGTGCTGGTGGTCAATGTAACTTTGCAGTCAACATCTCTTTTTGACGAATAAGTATTTATTTTCACTTATCTTCACTGTATAAGCAATATTTCCTGTAGATTCAGTAAATAAGTTGTTGCAAATACATAAGCACCTGTTTGTAAGTCATTTTCAGTCACCGAATCCCTAAACAATACAAAATATTTCTCGATAACTCTGAGAATCTAAATTGAGTCAACTTCTAACCATCTAAAATAGAATCTAGTGTTATATTTCACTGAGGAATTTTCAAAACTAAAAAAAACAAAAAGTCCCAGAATGCGAATTTGACAGCTGGAAAAGTCATTTAGACTGAAATCTTCGTGATTCCAAAAAAAATTGTCACATATTCATACATTGAGGTCCTGGACACAACATTAACACTGCAAGTCTTTACAGGCATATTCATTGTCAAGACAAAAAGTTAAAATATTCCACTTCAAAATTATAGCAACACATTTTTTAATTCTCATCTTGTCTATGAACATAAATTGGTATTCATGATAAGGCGGAACAATTTATCTAAAAAATCTTCGTTATTTTGTATTATAATTATAAAACCAAGAACCGAAAATGAGATGGTTTAATTATAACAGAGTCTGATCATTATGCTAAATTACCTATAAGTGTGCTAAACATTTGGAAATTAGATCAAAGATATTTTAATAAAAGTTTTGCTGTAGACCACTGATTTTGATATTTCTTCACGAACCGTCTTTAACGAACGCAATTTATGCTGCCTTTTGGAGGAAGATCGCTTGACACTTATAAAGAAATCAATTTTATTGGAAATCCTTTGGATAAACCTAATAACTCTAACTAAACTATAGTTGATCACCAAGTCACCCTAAAAACAATTATGCGCACATCTAAACAGCTATTTGGGACAAAAACTTGTTATCAGTCTGGTAATATTTTGATCTCCAAACGTCAACAATACGAAAAAAATTTGTATTCCCATATAAATCTTTATTTAGATAATAAATTATCTCGAAGTTATTGCATTCTGTTTACCTCCCTCCGGGTCTGACTTAATAGTAGCCTAGTGGCTGAAACTAGATTTCTCACCAACACAATAGAGCCCTCTTGTGCCAAAGAATTGTCTGCCCTCTTTTGCTGAATGCCCAACACCCTAGGATAAACCAACTGCGCGTGTTGAAACAAACTATTTGCTTGTATTAGCATAGCAAACCTCAGTTACAAAAAACATTCAAAAGTTAGCGAGCTTCGAGCCGTAGGCTTCATGTTTCTCTCAATCATGAAAGTAATATAAACTGTGCAATTAATTATTGTCATATTCACCGTTAATAAAACATCAATGATATTTTAAGTTATTTTAAAAGAAACCACTAAAAACACTGATCAATCGAAATGAAGAGCAAATAACCTAGAGTGAATTCGAAGTTTTTACGCCGTATGTCTAATGTACAAGTGTAAACTTACAGTATGTGTATCACGAATGATGGCTTAAAAAATCAAGGAAACGCAATTGTATAAATTTTTTCCTTTCAATATTCGAGGCATGTAATTGGCATTGTTGGTGCATATCCGAACTGAAAGTGCCGACTTCAGTTTTAGAAACACCAAATCTTTGCATTTGTATTTTCAGTCATTTATTTCCAGGAGACTTCAATAGCTAAGCATAGAGTGCGCATCACTTGATTTCCGCTTCCGTTTAACGATGGTTAAAAACTAAATCGTCTGAGTTAACAAAAATCTTGTCTATATGAAATCGGAAAAATTTTAAAGAAATAAGTATAATGAAAGGGACAATTTTAAAGGAAAAATTTTTAGACCTGAATAATGTATAGAATAGCGTATTTTTAATAAAATGGATAGCAGATATTTATCTATTTTGCACTGAAAAAAGCGCTATTCCTTTGAAGGTAAATGATGCCGATTTGCAAATATTCTGCTTCAAGATTTTTATCTGCTCTCAGTCAGCGTGGGAATAACGCATCCAAATCAGTACGTTGAAATTCTATGGTCTCTTTCCATAAGTCTGATGAACACAATCATTGACAAATGCAATTGAAATTGACGACAGAAAAATTTCTTCAGTGCTCTTCTGATTTCAATAAAAGACATCACAAATTAAAGATATTAAATTTTCACCCAAAGTACCATTCAGTTTCAGCGTCTGAAAAAGGATCTTGACAGAAGTTTTGAAAGCCAATCCAGTCATTTATTGAGCTTCATTATTCATTGAATAATTTCTTCCAGAAGTTTTATGGTAGCCAAAGCATGAAAGGTTCCCCTGAATTCGATAGACCAAGAAATTATTATTATTTTTAGAATTTTCGGGAGGGGCATATGAGAAACCGCAAAGGATGTGCTTTATAAGTAATTTTAAATTCGTCCTATTAAGTTGATTGATTGAAACAAATTATTACAGCATTGATATAGGGGTTTCGACTGGGTTCTAACTATTTCAACAATCTTATCGATTTCCACTTTTAATTGGTATGCGTAATTAAATTTATTAGTTTTGTGAATTTATAATTTCGTGCCAGAATTTTATTAGGGACATCGCTATTGTAACGGTAATTAATTACCCCTCTGGTTAAAAAACAACAATACTTTGGTATTATTACGATAAAACTCTTACCTCTAAATTTGAATCTTCTTGTATTTTCTCATTTTATCTCTAAAACCTATTTTTATCAATTAAATATGCTAAAATTTCAATTTTAAAATATATCTATCAAAAAGTGCATTAAAATATCAAGATAAGCCTTGAAACGCCAAAAAGAACTGTTTCATTTAAACGTAGATTTTATCTCCAGTAGGTGATTTAATTACCTTAAAGCATTTCTGATGAATATTGGTGTCCTTCATAAGATCTAATTAGTCAAATAGTTCATTTCAATTTTTTTAAAAGTTCACAAGAGAAATTACGCTTTATGGAAGAGGTATTCATGTGAGGAATCGGAATGAACCATCAGATGATTTCATTGAACTTTCGAAAAGAAACTAATAATTCTCTTAAAATTTTTTTGCAGATATTTCTTGATGAGTTTCGTTGTGTTCAAATCCTGTCAACTGTCATCCAATTGATAAATGAAACAGATATTGAAATATTTGACGAACCATCGAAATAAATGAAACGTTCAACACTGAAAGCATCATATTAAAAAAACCTCAGCAAACAAAAACTCGAATTTGGATGCAATTATTTTGGAACCTGAACTGATGAGCATTACTCGAGAAAATAGGTAGAGTAATTATTTAATACTTCGAATTGACTTCATGCCTAAACCGTTTTACCATTCTAAGCAGGCCATCTCGCAATTAAAAAATGTACCTTTCATTCGAAATGAATAATATCACTTACTTCTAATATGTTTGTAAATTAACTGGTCTACTCATACACTCATTTCTCGAAAAGAATTACTCAAAAGAAAAGGTAGCTTTTTACCTTTCCTATCCTTTTAAAGCCTTTTCCAAAATCAGATATTTTGTTTTTGGGACTTAGCTTCCTTGCTTCTTTTTTTACTTTTCTCCTATTTACTCTCTGTATCCATAGTATTTATTCAAAGGTGGACCTTATTAATAATGGAAAGAAATTTGCATTTGCTGACGTACAAATAAGTAGAGCGTCTATTTATCCATTCCCATTTTGGACTTTGGAATGTGACATGAAGGATTTTAAGTTGATCTGAATCACAACTATTCGGCTGGCGATAATTACTAAAAAGGACAAAGACTGAACAAGTGAGCAGGTAAATAATATAAGGCTTCAGTAGCTTTGTTCCACGTTAATCATTTTTAATTTCATTTCGCCTGTTGAAGCGCTAATTTCCTTATTAACACGTGCAATTTTCATTTCAAAATGCATTCGGACAAGCGCAAAAGCTCTATCCTGACAGAAAAGAAGAAAGATACGGTCTTAAAAAATAAATTTCTTGAAAATCCGTAAGTCAAAGAAAGAGTTTTCCTTTCTGAAACTTTTCAGCCTTTTAGATAAAAGATAAGAATCGAAGGATCCTCCCATTCTATGGAAAATGTTAATCGAATTGCTAGAGCTCCTTAAAAGAAAACCACAGACATTTCACCAGAGTATCACTGATTTGATCAACTTTTGAACTTACTTGTTGGCTAAATTTCAAATTAAAATTGAAAAGTCAATTAATTATTGAAATAGGATTATAAGTGAATTCACAATTCAAACTTCTTCTGAAAGGAAACCAAACAAGAAGATAAAATGTAAAATAATTACTGTCACTCATTAGTTTATCAAATAAGTTTTATACGTATTGTAAAATATTTCGACGAAAAATCATCAATTCAAAATTTATTTGTTCACAGAGCATTATTTTAATTCGGAATGTTCAATTTATAGGAAGATTTGCTTGAAACAAAGTCTACATCTCCAATATGTGATTCCATATCGCATCACACCTTTTAAATATGCACTCAAGAATCGTTTTAAAATGAACTTTTAAGGACAAAATATGAAATCCTGTCCTCCACAATATAAAATATAATGCTTCAGGTGTCCGAAAAATTGCAACCAAATTTTTTCAGATAGAGTTCGAGCTTGAATGCTAGCTGGTATAAAAAAACAATTTAAAATCATTTTTTATTAATTTATGCTGTCAGATGCGCGTATTTGTGTAGTTACTCCTCGACTACTTCTGAATTTAAACCCTGAAGCTCTATAATACAAGAATGTAGACGAAAAAAGTGTAAATTCTCGAAAAGTCATCATAAAGTCTTACATAACGATTCCTAAATGTGCTAAATATGAAATCCATACAACACATCTTTGCCTATTTCAAATTTGTGGTGCGATCCTTAAATAAATGAACTTATTATGAACTGGATACTAGTTACTGAAATGTGATAACTATGAATTGAAAGAAAATATATTTAACTTTTATGACCAACCGTTTTAATAATTCCCAAACCCATTTGAGAGTGGATTTTCAGACGCTCTTCTTGGGTAATACACAGCATTCTGGAGGATACTTTGAGGGAGAATTAAATGCAATCCAATGATAGCTCTCAGATCTAATCTGCGAAATTTAGCAAAATGTAGTTTGAAGAAGCTTGTCGCAAGTCTTTCAAAAGTCTCTAATAATTGAAGAATAGAGGGAAAATAAGTTGATAAGAATAAAAATATAGGCAAACAAAATCATTTATTTGTTTTTTTATACTTCATTTTAAATTCCTTTTAAATTTTTTCGCATAATAATTTAAACAAATCAATGATGGATAAAACAATTACTAAAGTGAATTAGCATCATCTCAAAATCAAAACATAAAATCTCTTTGCTTGTGAAGAATTAGCCAATGTCAGTCGAAAACTAATTGTAGACACCGCAGCCAAATTTTTGCACTAAAATTCGATCTAATGCCAGCTTACGAATCTATTAAAAGGGTATGTTAAACTAAGGCAAGTGGTCAAATTATAAAGTGTAGTTCAATCCACGATTTTTCGAGTGAATTTAAATTAATTGAAAGAAGAGTATCTGTTTTTGAAATACTCTCACCTTAAGATAAGTGATATTCCTCGTGGTTGCTTTTTCATCCAAACCACCGTATTCACCATCAATTTTAGAATAGGGAGAAAAGAGTGGGATTCATTTGTGAGTTTTCTCCGTATCACAAATCAAGTGATAGACAAAATAGACCTTTATTCCGTAAATACATGAACATGAGGACGTGTCTTATTTTGAATTTTGGCAATAACTTATAAATAAATGTTGTAATTGTTCTTAAGAAAAATTTAGGGACCGATCGAGGAAAATAAGTGAACTATCTGCATTATGCTACTCTTAGAGGCATGAAAGGAACGGCCTTGTTTTCTATTTTAAAGAAACTAATATTCTTCTAGATAATTTTGTTTTGAGAGAACCTATTCAGGACTCGAAGTATTCTGTAATTCCATTAAGCTGGCGTGGAAATAGGAATGAAATGCAGCCAGATTGGGGTGTAGTCTCGCTTTTTTACATTAAACTCTGAATGAAATTAGCCGAAGAATTTAAAGGCCGTTTGACTAGTTTTCATCACAAACCCTATAAATTTCAAAGCCCAAATATTGCTCTGCTTGATAAATGAGTAACGGAGATAATTGATTCTTGGTTTCGTGGATAATTTGAAGCGTAATTGTCGTTGAAAAATTATAGGTCAGAATGAAAACATATAGGAGTGCTAATGATTTATTGAAAAAAAATTATTTTGAATTCAAGTGACTTCACTTCTATTATCAGCGTGCGGAAATGCGAAATGGAAAGACCCTGAATATTTGAATAGTGTTTTATATATTAACACATAGATATGCCCACCACAGCTGTAGCGAATGCATCCAGAATGAGGTAAGAAATGTTTGCTTAAGTTAAAATAAACCGGAGAAGTATTCACTTACTTCCGCCAGCGTTCGCGCATGTCATTCGTTCATTCACGTAGACGTATCTGGAGCAATTATGGAAATAATCCATATTTCTTCTACCATGCCCATTCTACGATATGCCAAATTATAAGTTATCCTAAGTAACTTTTCTCCCTCGAGGTAAATAACTAACCCCTTTTGGTCTCAAATTAGAAGTTGCAGCTGAAAATTATCAAAGCTTAGTTGAATTTGGATTAATTACAGTTCCAACTTCACTGTATTAAAACTGGAAAGTGCCTACATTCTGCTTTCTTCTATGCAAAAAATTACTTCAAATTTAAATAGGACGTATGTTTAAGGTAAAATGTATGATGCTAATTAAACTTTACAATCCAAATAGCTAACAGTAGTTTATTCAGAAATAACCCGCTTATTTTATTGCGAAACAAATAGTCTGAGAGACTATTCGATCTTTTTGAATACTGAATCAAATAATCTCTCTCGCCCCACTGCTACAGCAAGTTCCCAACAAAATCTTATTCAGCTTGACTGCCATCGTTTTAATCTTTGCGATAACCTTTTTTGATCATATTTCAGGCACGCTTGCCTCCGCAGATATCAAATGCCTGGTATATTTGCTTTCATAAAAAAGTACCTATTTATTGGCCATTATCATGCACCTCTCATTGGTTATCCCTTGCCGTAGGAGGAAATGACGACATATCACGTTCAGAACTGCATTATTGCAGATATTGGTGCTACTGCTAAACCTAATCTCAAAGAGCCAAGATTCAAGGAGCATTAGGCTGAAAGAGCCAAAATAAAAACTTGTAAATATTGCAATCATTTGTACAATAAGCCACTAATTTTATTTGAAAACACCAGTTTTCTTTGAGAAGAATACGTACTCACTTCTAATTTTTAAGTCAAACTTTACAGACATTATTGGTCAATTAAAGGAAAGTGGAGCAAATGATATATTTTATTTTCTAAATCGATCTTGAAATTAATTGACAAAACATGTATAAATAAAGCATTTAAAAACCAGCAATTTATACCGACACAGGCTGATGGATTTCAATTGGTCATATTTGAAACATTTGAAATTTATTACTAGGCACATCATGTTTTTCTATTTCATGTTTTCGAGTTCTTATCAACTTAGAGAGGTAACGTATTGCTGAAATTGTGGCAAGAACTACTCGTTACATCAATGTTGTATTTCTAAAATAATTATTTTTAATATTTGAATCAGTTAACATTTGATTCCAAGGAAAAAATAGCGATTTACCTTTTCTAGCTGAAAATTTATAAGATAATAGTTCTTATGTAAGTTGCTGTTTATACTGAGAGAAACAATTTTAAAATTTGAATACCTTATTTCGGTAAAATTACAAGATTATTGAAGTTCAACTTTCCATTCTCAAATTTTAATAATTTTGTAATTTTACAACTTATTTTAAAAAAGAAGAGATGAGATTTTGTTTCTGCTTTCTTATCCATCAAGCAGAATTACCGTCCATAGTTGATTGAAACGATTCAGAACTCCATTAAAAACCATTGCTTTTGACTTGTCGGAGTTTTTTTTGTGCTTCTAAAACTACGGCACGTCATCTTGAACTAGAAGCCCTGGTATTTGAAAGTTAAAAGGGTCAGTGGTTTCAGTCATTTCATTTATGAAAGTGAGGTTTATATTATTATAATATAAATAATAAATACATATAATGTTTGCTTTACATGTCTTGATTTAAATGGCTATACCTTCGTATAGTTGAAAATGCCCTCTCGTTCGGACTCCCTATCACGTGGTCAGCGTAATAGCACGTAATGAATTATTCAGCCAGGGATTAAATAGCGGATAACTTCAGAAGTAACTTCCCAAAAGATCTCTATTTGAAATGCCCAATTTATTTTGGGCAGCTCCTAGTCAGTCGAGTGAGCATGTGAAGTAACCTCTGATAATCTCTAAATTAGGCACTTTGAGGAGGAAATAAATGCTTATTTCTTATCTTTAGGCCCTTAAGTTTTAGTGCGTTTGAATCCTAATTATACGCAGATTGGACTTCTTATAAATCAAATTGCTAATAACATATTACTTTTTCGAAAAATATTAATAGTAAATTAGGGATAAAAACATTTCTTTGAACTAATTTAAAGGTGGAAATAAATTAAATAATTCAGCTTAGATTTCAAATCTTTAAGTAAAAAGCTCTTCCTTACTCAAACTGGTTTTCAAAAAGGACATTATTTAAGAAACATAATGTGATTGTGAGGTTCAGAATCCTTTCTATAAAATACTTTCTTTAATTTTAAAGTAATCTTTTGAAATTTTCTTAAATCTTGTCATTGAAGGCTGTTTCATCTCATTTATCCCTATTCATGGGTTATTTTTGCATATTTTTAAGTTTCTGATGACCTTGAGACTCGAGTATCGATTTTACCCGCATGTCAGCCACCTGTCCTTCCACTTGTTCGATTTATCTATCACTTTTCACCTACTTGCCGGTTTCTCCTCTTCTTTAACTTTCACTTGAAGAGCCCTTTTTGGTCACTTAGATTCTAACTTTTTATTTCGAGATTTAGATTTATTTGCAATAAAAGCGTTCAACTAGAGTCTTGCGGAAGTGATGCTCGCATGTCCGTGAACGATAGTCTTCTCTATTCTAAATTAGTTGGTTTAAAAATTGGCTCCTCATTTGCAATAGTTTTTCTATTAATCATCCCAAGTCATATCGGTGAACAGTATTGATGTAATGTAAATTTTTTATTATAGTTCAAAGAATCTTTCAATGAAGAGGCACTAAGTTTGCAAAGTCGGCTCTCTCAAACAAAGTTTTACCTCTGTCTATCGACCCCATTAATGTCTTTGATGCAGATCGGGATAGACGATCTGCCCTACTGTCACAAGTACGAAAATTTTATTTGGTAACCCTTCGTTAACTATTACAATATTTAATTAACCGTCGAATCGCAGGCTTAATTATGCCACCTTGAGGTAAGGCAGTCAGTTACTCCCCAGTACTTTAACTGGCTAGAAGAGGACGGGCAGTTTAAATGCCACGGAGTGCGTTTAGTCAACGCGTAATTTGAGATTAGCAACTAAATCGCAGCATGAAGTATTAACGCATTCACTTCATGATGCTGATAATAATTCAGAATTACTCAGAATTACACTCTTTGATCACCTTCTATCTTTCCATGCTTTCAAAATTCATTCAGTCTTTATCCAGGCTTTCGTCACAATTTTGTATCATCTCTTTCACTCTTAAAAGATCATTCGAATAAATAAAAGGGGAATTAGGCAAGATGACTCTATGAATACCAGGCAATTATTTGGGTGAACTTTTAGAAAAAAATGAGTACCGAACTAGCCCTATTCATGCATGATAAGAAAGTCAAAAGTAAAATTAATGGATACAATTTTTATAAAGTAACTGAGATAGTCTAGTTACTTTAAGGGAGTGAAAAAGAGCATTTTGCCCCATTTTCTGACGTTCCACTACCCATTTTCAGGACTTGTTTGCGTTATCAGAATTATTTTCGTTGCTGGTAGTTTAGTAACTGAACTTGCTTGGATTTTGTTCAACCACCACAAGCACTGGTCTTCTTCTACTTGTCAAGATACTGGAAGAATGATGTTAGCTAAGTCGGCTATTCTTCGATTCAAAATACACCCCCAAACACGAAACCATCTATTAGATGAATTCAACTTCTCTTCTGGCTGGTAACTTGAGATAGCCATGGACTGCGAAGCAAACAATCTTGATGTTAACATCCCACTTAGCAGTCGAAAGCATTAACTCTGCGTTGAACGATAAGTGGAAACCGAATACTAACCTGATCCTCTTTATTTCAGCTTACTCTCACTTCTCTCATGTGAGAAGTTACCGACGATGCACTATTGCGGTAATAAATAGGAAGCTGACGATCGTTATCATAAGCCGATCCAAGATAAATAAACTACTACAAAAAAATGTCGACATTCCAAAAACAGCCCAAAGATAAAGGTCTCCCTCGTAATATTTTGCAGCTAATAATCAAGTCGGACAATTTAAAAGACGAATGTTTTAAAAATCTGAAGTAAGTTCTTTTTACCACTATTGTTGGATCAGAAATAGCCTTGTTTCGGGAAAGGTACCAGAACTAAAACAGTTTTATTTACTTTTATGAAAGTTTTAATTTTAAGTGAGTCCAAAATAGGACTGAAATAGATTACCGAAAGTAGACTGAAGGCTTTAATTAATGCATTGAAGTGAGTCATTCAACGTGCACTCGGCTGACGAAGGCGATCAAACTAAATAACTTACAATTGACACATGACTGAATGCCCTGCATCTTACGTGGTGATGGGAACTGTATTATGCCATGCATGTTTCCAACCCCTTCATGTTCGCTCTTTAATTAAAGTGTTGGACTCTCTGTTCATGCAAATTTTCGTACAACCAGAAAGTTTATATATATTTATCGCATCTCAACATTTAAACCCAATTGCTTTTTAATAATCCTCTTGGATTCTCCTTATCACAGTTTTGCATATCTCAATCCTGCCTTCGTGCAGATTATTTTGTGATTTGAAATTTAAACTTAGTAATGCGACTACCAGTAGGCCATCTTTATTACATTTGCCGTTAGACGAACTGATTTCATACAATACATTCAAATCTTTTCATAACTACTATCCCTAATCATATACATCATCATATCGATTCTCAGTACTTTTGTTTTTGGTGGGTAAGTACTTCTTAAAATTGTGAAGATTTGCTGTACCAAATACGCAGTCTCACGCCTGATTTAACAGATAATTAAGATTACCTTTTGGTCATAAAAATTTTACTATTTTTTTCTTCATTGAAACACGTAGTGACTATGACCTTTGTGGAATAAAATTAAAATATTTATCGATTGATTATAACGTGGGCAAATTGTTGTCAACAGAAAGTAGATGCTATTCCGCATATTTAGAAGGGTCTCGTAACCATAGAGGTAAGCATTTAAGAAAAAGTCGTTATCCAATGTCGAAACAATTTTCAAATCCTACCCAAAAATCCCTCGCTCCAACCCTAGAGTCAGTTAATGCCCATTTTGAGATCAAAAGCTTGGTATTTATCTCCTGACTTCAAACAAGATTACATACAAGTGGGAATCAGAGAAATCAGGAGTTTAAAAACAGTTTCAATGATTTAGCTTGGAAGTTGGAATTGTATTTTAATGAATTTGGAGATTCCAAAAATAGCGCCTGAGTTGTATTGGCTAAAAGTCAGTATAACAGTGTTACAGAATATTCACTTTCAGTTAACTTTGGATGTGAATAAAAATGTGAGTTTCATAATCACTAGGGAAAGTTCATTCATTGCCTTATGCCCACAATTGGTGCGTAATGAGTAAACGTATTGTGTCTGGCTTTCATTTTAGAATGGCCTTTTCCACGGGCTTTGCAGTAATCAACGTTCGCATTTATTAAGCCAAACTCCATAAGATCAATGTTCGTCAACATCAATCCAATGAAGAACGAACCACGTTAATCAATTTCGATCAGTAAGAATGGCAGTTTCTCCAAAGTGTACCTCCAGGATACCTTATCTCTACCAAAAATCAATTAATATGAATAATTTCCGCATGCGCTCAAGTTTCATTAGGTAAAAATAAAATTTAAAATGTGAATAACATGAAGACAATTATAGCACACCTTTCACTCTTCCAAAATATGGGTCATTAGAAACTTCCTCACCTTAAGTTTGGGTTACTTTAGTATACCTGTAGTTGTGTGCAGTATTATCTTTGGTAATCCTCGTTAATTAATGCCAGTAGTTGAGTGGACATATTTTATCGCATATTTATATTCGGTGAGAAATCAGATCATGTTCAAATTACCATATACCAACCAAACTAATGAAATGGTGGTTCTGGATTTCATTGAAAGGGGAGATTGTAAATTGGAGCAATTTTTGCTGCCTTTCAATCCTGCAATTTTTTCCGTATGACAGCAAATTGTACTTACTAAAAGGGTGTGTATTTATTGCAAATAAAAGATTATTGCCCCTGAATTATTTGAGACAGATATAAAAAATATTAGAGAAAGATTGTGCAAAATTGTCATTTCTTGTGTTAACACTTTGTCAAATGCAAATCTTTCGGCTTGATATAAAGCTCTGCTCAAATTGCACCTATTATTTTATTAACTCATAAAAGTAAATTAATCTTAATTCATTCATTCCACTAATACCTCAAACCGCCGGATCCGCACTAAAGATTCAGAATAAGCCGATTTAGTTATCAACAACTCAGCCTTTCCATTTATAGCCAATAATTATTATCCTAATATATGGCGATTTTGTTAAAGTGCTTTTGGAGTGGCCTAGAAATGGAAGTGAAATAGTGCATGATATTATAATGCCAATTTAAAAAAGTTCCTATTCCAGCCAGAATTAATGGTCCATTCCAGAATGGTATAAACATTTTCAATGGAAAAGTTTTGCTGACCGCACACATGTGAATACTTATTCCCGCGAGAGTTGAACACATTACATCGTAATCCAAGTGGAAGACAACAAATACTGTGAAGGGGGGGGAGAGGGGTGGAGGGGGGAGAGAGGGGGAGGAGGGGGAGGGGTCGCTTGTATTACCGTGAATTTTGCCTTGATCTTCTATGAACTTGTCTGTTTTATAAGGCCTTTAACTTGAATAGGCAAAATATAGGGAAAAGAATCAGTTCATGAATGTAGCCCCTTGGCGCAATCTCATGTCAAAAAAAGTTGGATCTATTGAAAGTTCTAAGCAAGATTAAGCTGTATAGAGAGGAAGAGAGGTTGGACAATACTATAAGCCTTCCATAGAGCATGATTTATCTAGAAGAGGTTTATCTGGTCTTATGGTTTAAAATTTCCAATATCTACCTCGCTTCTTGTCTTTCCACTTTCAAGCTGTACATGTAATCAAAAAACTAACCTAATGGGTCTTTCCATTTTATATTTATAATAGAAAATCATACCCACCAAGCAAACGAGTTTCTAAGGTATTTTAAACTCGTATATGACTTCTTAATAGAGAATCGTTGATGCTAGAGAAAAGGTTGTAAACCAAAACACCTCCTGAATGTTTAACATTATAAGCCATTTGCGGTCAAGAGGACTTCTCCGGACCACAGTTTTAAATTTGGTGAAAGGACATACATGAATGATTTGGACAAACATATATTACAGCACAAATAAAGATTCGCAGGAATCTTATTTTCAAATCAGACCCCGGAGATTTCTTATGTAGGTTACATATCAAGGTACCAATAAGATTTGAAAAAATACCTGCTGTCTTTAAGTTAATTACTCGTACGATTGGTTGCCGATTTCAGCCGCATTTCGAAATCCTTTTTCTCTTAAGATATGGTCTATGGATCTGAAAAGTGACAACTGGATGGAGTGAAGTCTGGCGAATATGGAGAATGTGGTAGAGCCTCTCAATTTAATTTCTAAATTAGTTGACAGACAGAGGGGGGAGGGGGTGGTGGGGACTGGAGACTGTTATGTTGAAGAACTGTCTCCTTCTGTATTGCGTCAAGGAAAATTCCGAAGGGTTGACCCTAACTTCAGGAATTGAATGGTGTTTGGTTTGATGCTTTTTTCCCACCAACGTAAATCATAGAGATATTGACCTTATAGCCACCCTTTCAGAAATTTATTGACGAATGAAAGTCCTCTTATAACCTTTCCATAATTGGGCAGCTGTATGAAATATAAAATTTAGAGAAATATGTGTAATAGAAGAGGATTATATAATATGACCTTCGGAGTGAAACCGTAGCCAGAGGAGAAATCAGAGGAAATATACTAAGTGGCATGAAACTTCAGCTTAAATTTCTTTAAAATTGATCAGCTGAAAAGGAAAAAAGGTAAGTGAAGTTCTCCAACATATTGAATTGTCGTATTGTAATTAAATGTGTACGAATTTCTTACTTCAGTTGTAGCAAACATCATTCTGAAGTCTGTTCTGTGAGTGTCTAATTGGTAATAAACGGTCTTTTGCAATGCTTATTTGATTCAAGAACGTTCGAGACGGATAAATTTGCTTTGTGATTTTTTGATCAAAATTGTAAATATCCATAAATAAATCATATCCCTCGAATGAGTTATGACGACATTGTCCTAAGAGATCATATATTTGGGTCATTTTACCCATTTCCTCTTACTATTTCAGCTTTGACTGAAAGGAAGCTGAATGTTCTATTTTATATACTTGAACACAATTCATAGATTTCATAGCATTATCGATTATTGGTTTTCTTTGCTCTCTACTGAAAATAAATGATGGCACCAGTGTAATGATTAGCTAATCCTATTGTTATACGTTTGCAATAGATGAAGTACTGCCTTCTTTACCCTCATTTAAACGTGATGAGAAAAAATAAATCAGAATTCGAATTCGATAACGTATATCGTTTTCATTTATGATTTAAAAAATTTTGAGCGAATTTGAGAATCGAAATTCTGCCATTCTATTATTTCGTGCATCTTTAAATGTAAATATAGACGGTTTGTCACGAAATCTGAACTTAGAAAATTATGAGCTCTTATCTATTTATAGTCTCTACAGAATAGAGGAATACTTTCACGAAAAACACGGTTAGGAGTAACTCCTATCAGTAGGAGACTAACGCCTGTAAAAAATTCTATCTTTTAAACGGGTTTAAAAAACCTTTAAACTTGCAGTTATCTGCGTCAATGCCACTATTTTAGTGAATATCTGGGCATTTTTGGAGCTGCTGTAGTAAACTTCCCTTAAAATTGTCTGAATTATTATTTCTTTAGTAATACCAATTTAAAGCTTAACTTTGTGGAGGAAGTGAAGATCATTTATTTTTAAAAGTGGAAATATTTTAATGAAGTGTTTTTAGTTAGAAACAGAAAGAAGTGAAGATAAGTTTCCCTCAAAATCCTATATTTAGTTCTTAATAGGAAATATTGGGGTCGTAAAACGCGGCTAAGGCTAACTAATAGCTCTGCAATCCAAATGTGGAACATACACCACCACCCAATCTTTTGAACTTAATAATTCCAAATATATGCTTCCTATTTCATAACCATATGGATGTAAATTGGTTAAAACTCGGGGTTATAAATACTCAGCTCTTGAGAACTAGTAATAGCAACTATCGCACAGTCGCCTTCGTGTCTGAGCTATTACGGAATACCGCTAAATGCTTAGGTTATGGGGGTATTTTGACAAAGCAGAGCAAACCGCAATAATTCCGAATTGCAGAAATCGTTGTTTTTGTGAATTAAATCTCCCCTCCCGTTTCCCTAGTGAACGCACTTGTGAAAGCTCTCCATTTCTTATATAGTGCTTTTGATACAACTTAACCTCTGAATGAATTGGCAAATACTATAATCATAAGAACTGGTTGCCATCGATTTTTAAATTAATTCTTCAATCAAGAACGCTCGGGAACCTGATTTCACTCAGAAACATAATGATAAGTTCTAAAATTGGAACTTTGAAATATCCTAGAAACTGTGAGCCACACTCATTAATTAAATGAGCGCATTAGGGACCTGATGCAATGATGGAATTCACGACATCCCTCCCTTGAACCTGTTTAGGTGTCAAAAATTATATATCTTGGTAATGTTTCGTAAAGGCAGAAACAGTGTTTAGGCTTTCATTACGCTGGATTAAGTTCTAGTGCATTATCCAAAAAAATATGAGAGGACAACTCATTCGAATAATGGATTAATTTACTAAGCAGAATTGATGATAGCCATTTTCACCTAAGTGCTTTTCATTGTCGGTAGGTAGTGGATCTTTTTTACCTGAAAGAGACTAACAAAAGACTCCTCATTGTCAATTAATACAAAATGCTGTCAGTAAGTACAATTGCTGCCCATCAGGGCAGTAACTTAAAATGAAATGATGGAAGGAAATATGTGTCTATTTGGCCTCACCTAAATAGCTCCCATCATTGAAAATGAAATGAATTTTTTGCTTAATTTAGATGAAAATATGAATTAATTGGTACTATCGGAAGGGTAAATGCCCCTATTGCTTTTAAACTTTTCGATGCTCTAAATTTTCCTTGGTTGGACCTCGTTTTTTCTTTCATATTTTACCCATGATTTAAATTGCAAATTTTCCTTCTCCATAGCTCTTTTAGTCGTGAGCACAATCTGATCCACTAAAAAGGCGGGATAAAGTAATTTGTATCGGTGAGATACTTTCATCAGACAATTAAAGTTACCCATTTATTCATGAGCTTGTTCGGCGCGTTTATTAAGATTCGAATTTACTTCAGGTGAGCATGGTAATAAACATTTCAAATTTTTTAATCTTAAAAATGTCTAAAGTAGTTTGTTACCGCTAAAATGTACTTGGAAAAATTTCAAAAAAATAGTCTCAGAGAATGGCCAAGCAAATATTAAGGTGAACTGTTAACGTTCGCCTTTAAATGACTGAAGTATTATAGCTTTTGGAAATTTTTCCATTTTTAAATTTCTAATAATAATTTACCGAAATTGGCTTTTCATCATTTTATTAGATCTTAAATAGTCTGCTTAAATGCTAAGACGCAATCAAAAAATTTACGATCTGCCTAATCTTTGGCAAATTACCAATCTATTAATCCTTTTTCCAGTTGGACAGTTGGTAACTAAAATCCTTACTACTAATTACCAATTTGACCATTAACTCTTTAGTAATACACATTTAACTTGTAAGTATTTATCCAGTTGCCCATACTTCGAGATCGGATTCCAGTTCTTCAGGAAACTTCAAGTAATCTTCTTCATTGGTTACCCTCCAACGTTACATTTTCTGTTTATTAACTTTGCTTCGAAAATAATATCTTAGTAGTTTGCATTTAAGCTTGGTGGCTTATTCAGGTTATCTATCCTCTTACTGGGAAATGAGGTATACCTCATCTCAAATAATCGTATAATTAGATAGCCATATATCATAATATTTTGTAATTTAGAGTTAGAGTAAGTCCCTTCTCTTCTGGAGGATTCGATGCATCTAGAACGAGAACTAATGCATTCGCTTCAGTTCCTTTAGTTGATCTAAAGGAATTTGGTTTAATTTGCTCAGGCTTTAACAGACAATTAAGCAATCTTAAATGTATATAATAAAGGGAGAAATTCAGAGAAGTTAATTTAATTTATCACATTAAATCTTGCTAAGTAATTATTACGGAATCCGGTAATTACGTCGTGACGGTAATAGTACAAACAGGTGCTCGAATTCTCATATAATAGCGAGATAGACGCGCTTCTCAAAGCACATGTTTGGCTGGATGATTAGAGCATTAAGTTAAAGTACCGTCTTAGAGGTAGTCCACACTTTCAAACTACACAAAATTCCAGTAACCATGTTAATATGAGATGAAGAGTGGCTTTCATGCCATTTTTTATATTATAGCACTTTCACTTCAATCCGAATGACGGAAATTGAAGACATTTCAGTACCTTAAAGAAAAATTTTGTTAAGTTGTGATTACTTTAGCATAATAATATGCCCTCATTAAATAAAGCAAAGTTAAATAAGCAATTTTGTTGGTTGCCAAGACGATTCGCTTTCTAGAAGAGAAATTCTAATATTATTTAAGAGCAAAAGGGTTCGTTGAAACACCATTAACTTCAACTTAATTAAAAGTTTGGAATATCTTCAGAATAAGCAAATGGGGTTTTTATTTGGTTTGGGAAAGTTAAAACGACGCACCCTCTGTAAAACAAAATTATATGGGAATGTACGCAATATATGCAGTGGTAGCATTTGACTGAAATTCCATTTATTTGCGAAATTTGAACTACGCGCGTAATCGGTGGCCAAACGCACGCAAAATAGGCATAAAATTAATGAGTTTACCTTGGTAATGACTGAACACAAAAAGCTCTCTTTTGAAGCAAAGTTAGTTTAAGACTTTTAGTCATAGGAAAAATACGTTAGGTGACCTTGCTCGAACGCAATGAATAAGATTCAAAGTTTCATAGCAGCCTTATTTTATCTGAATCCTAGAATACTAAGATCACCAGCTTTTAGCCTAATAGACACAGTTCTCTTCACGACAAAACACAATGGATGGCCCTGAGTGATAGGTTATGCCATTAGTATTCGCACCCGATTGGCTAATAGAGATTACTGCGAAATTAACCATGAGGCCAGCTAATGTGACCCATGGACGATGATCATCAATTTTAACAAAGATGCGGAAAAGTGTAAAAGGTGATTTAAAGCAACTTTCTTCCTTCGAAATTAAATAAACTGACTCGATAATGTTTGGCAAATTCCACTCGAATGATGTAGGTGCACCTTTATGGCAATGCGATAAGATCCGTTATCAATGTTTCCCCCCCCCATGCACCATAACTTTGTTTCATCTCTGTGTTATTTTAAAGTGCGTTGTTTACCTATATGACAAGCTGCTCGTGCATATAACACTACTTACATCTCATATTCTACCAAAATCGCAAGTCCCTATCGCCTCCTAAGCCTTCATTCTTTTCTCTGTAGAGTTCCACCCTCAATCTACTGTTTTAATCCAGCTTGTTATAAGGTGAAGATAAAAATTAATTAAAAGAGTGATAGCTTGGATTGACTCTGTAGTTATCTAGATTATATAGCATTATTTGTCTCCTTTCTGGATACATCGCTGGAACATTACACATCTTAGTTTATATTCACTTGTCTTCCTGACTCGATGAAGATGGGTTTCACCATCCAATCAATAGAAGAGCTTGTGTCCCCCAAGAATAATGCCTCCTTTGCCTATTGAACTAATTAGAAGTAATTTCTAAAATGTGAAGCAGCTCTAATCTTTATAGACCCGAATCAAATTGAGTTTGGTATCACTTCCTTCAGCAAATGATCTTCCAGCGATATACAAACTCCTTCCTAGATGAGAAGACCAAGAGTTCAATGTAACCATGTTCACACCACCTAGCTGGAATGTGGAAAGGAGGAAGGAGAAGAAAGTGAAATTGGAATTGGGAGATACAAGGAAAGGCTCCAGTTCTTATCGAGGGCAACTTGAGTTATGAACAATCAGCGAAATGAGGTATGAGTCAGTAGGTGCTTAATACATAGGGATACTGGCCACTTGAATCATGGCAAGTTCCACAATACAAAATAAATGCTCACTTATTCAGCCCAGTTGCCTAATACATGGTCTTAAAGTCTAATTCTTAACAAAATATAAAGTTCTTAAATATTATAATCTTGTATATGCTCTTGAATATATAATAGAACTGATGACCTCTGGAGATTGAAGGAACTATTCACTTGTGATGTCTGAAATCTTTATTTTTTCCTTTCATGCCTATTCATGAAATGTATTTCACTACCAATGGTCTTAAATATTTTAATCTTTTTTAATTAGCGCTAATGCAGAGAAGTTCAAAAACGATTTTACTAGTCAGAAGCTGTCACACCTCTCATTGGTCTTCTTAAAGCAAACCTGCCATCGAGTCCTAGTCGCTCTAGTCTTAATCAACTTCAAAAGCTCCTCGCCTCACTTCGTTGTCTAAAATCTAACATTCCTTTGTTTTCATACATAAAAATCGCAAAAAAATATTTTATAACCAAGAGTCAAATCTTAAATTTTTGACAATAGCACCCTTATTTCTGATTTTATTGACTTCAGTTCATCCTCTAACTGTAAGATTACGTTTTGGCATTTTTCTATTATCCTAAAGGAAGCGACTGAATTACTGATTATTATAGGAGATTTTAAATAGAATGAAGGATCCTTAGGAACTCTTAAAGAGTACACAATAGCCACTACTCCTTCCTTTCTTTTCAATGAACCTCATAGTGCATTTTCAGTGCACTCTGTCCACGCAATTTCACCAAAAATCTTCATAAGTAAAAGTGCATCTCTGATGCCAATCAGGCAATCAAATTCCTTGAGGTTGCTGAGGCTTGAGAGCCATTTCATCCTGAAAACATGACCACTATCAGATCTACTAGTTTTACCACGGAAGTTCACCTTGATACAACGGAGAACTAGAGCATTTTTACAGCCCTTCCACTGAACCAACCAATCCTTCAAAGAAAGAAAAAACTAATTATATTAAACATAGATTAAATCAAATTATTTACTGTATTTCAAGGAGAGGTGGCTGGAGCTTGTTCTCTATCTCAATTAGTGAAAAGAGTGGGATAGGTTTTGGGGGAGAGGGGAGGTTAAACACTAGATGAACTTTATACGCATGTGGAAAAGGGATGGGGATAATCGAGAGGATTAAGAGTAGCGATTGGAATCATTGAAGACAGATGTGAAGTACGGTTTCATTCAAACCAAGTCCAATCTGAATAAACTGGTTGTGGGCAAATCTGAAAGTCATTTGAAGAAAGAAACGATGCCAATCTGCAAAACTCATATTTAACCCATTTTGAGCACTTGCAATAGCGATAAACCCTTGCTTAGGGCTGCCTTGATCTTCGGCAGTCACTAACACGGTAAGGTAGCTTGGAATCTTCCAAAACAATTTGTCAATATTAATAGACCAAGAAAGTATGCGAAACCTATGGAGGCATTTATGCAAGAGTAATCCGAACCGATAAGTTTATTATCAGTTAGTTGCTATGAGATGAAGAGATAAGCTGAGTGATTAGAAAGGTGTATATTCATCAAAGCATGTAGAACTCAGAAAGCAGATTGCTTATACCTTATGGTCTAGAATATATTCTCAATAAAACTATAACTTATTTACCAACCATAAAACCATTCAAATTTTGTCCTTATCACTTCGACATATGGACATAAAGACGTAATCAAAAAGTTATAGTTAAACTTCGAGAAGAGTTAGTCACTTCCCTCGCACCTTCGAACCAGGCGTACTGGTGTGAGGAGAAGCCCACTGATCAGAAGAACATAACAGATAGCCACACAGTAGAACAAATAGTACATCATTGGGAATTATCGTCTTTTTTGATAGTACATGACAGGTTGAAAAATGGGCGTTCGAGCGACTTCATTCGCAGTATTCGAGAAGGATTCTGGAAAGAATCATGAAAGTCCTCCGATGAACTTTATAAATATTCGTAGAAATTAAACAACCTTAACACTTCCCTCAAGGTCAATCAGTCATGTCGCATAGTGCTTATCAAAAATGGAGTACATACACTCACAAATATATAAAATACCTTTTCTGATCACCTAATAATCATCCATAGGTACGAAGCATATTGACAAGCAGATAATTAGCTTTGAGTTTTATTATATATATATTTTAAATTTTGAGTCTAAATTTTGAGTTCGATTGTGGTTTTCATTTGAGCCAATGGGATGAGCACTGATATCATTCTGGCTTGGTTTTACTCTGGTCATTCTGTTTCACCGATGAAGGCTGCCTCAAGGCAGTCTTTTTATAATCCACCAATGTGAAGTTTAGATATTAAATAATGAAACCAGTTGTGAATTTCGCATTTTTGCGTTTAGTCTTTCATTAAGTTCATGTTAAATAAAGCAAAACTCGTGATTAAGAAACAAAAATGGAATAAAGGTTATGCTGAATAAACTTTTAATTTTTAATAAGTGAAATTCAAATTCTACTTATGTAAAATTTTGATGAGCAAAATATTTCAGAACTGGTTATTTTTAAATCAATTTTACCATGGTCACAGTTATCTAAACAAAAATGGCCCTTCTGTAGGAGGACAAATGTTAGTCGATATTACACTGAGATCAGCTATTGCTGGCTAGTCAATAAACGCATTTTTCAGAGCGTTGGTTAAAGAAGCTTTTCTCAACTTATTGCCTACCTACAGATTATATGAAAAATGTATCTAAAACGATTCTAGCCCTGAAAAAATAATCACTTAACTCTTGGGGTTGAAAAGAACTTATACTTCATGCAAATCGTTAATAATTCATTTTAAAAAAAAACCTCGAATAATTACAAATATTTCGAATTTTTTAAAAACTTAATTATAATTGATTAATTCTGGAAATTATTGCTAATAAACTTTGTTATACTTTTTTAAAACAATGTTATTTTTAGGGCCTGAGTAAAGAAGCTATCGAACAGTAATAACTTTGGGAGTAAATTTAAGATGACCGGACTTGAGTAAAATCTGAATAAGTTCTAATATATATCGCTTAGTGTTGCCAATAGGTTTTCTATTTTATTGCATTTTGTTGTTCATTAAAAGGTTTTGCAGTGATACCGAGCGCAAACATTTAGCAACGCTTAAGATAGAGTAGCTTTTAAGGTTAGCCACTTACTAATGTCACCACACTTCTGTCTCCACTCCAAAATTCTTGCATTCAAGAAGTTTAATTCTTACATTCATTCATTGTTCTTATTTTAAATGCCTATTTAGTAGTGATTTTGGAGTGGTTTCAAAAACCATATTGTTCATTCACATTGAGTTAGTCGATTCCATGAAACACTCTTGTTTAAGTTTGTGGTTTTTTCAATGAAAAAAAATTGGCAAGTTTATGATTTGTTTGCCTGCACTCTGACAATCTCTAGGCATAATCTGACTTGTTTTACTCGACAAACCACTCTTAGTATAGTCATATAAACGTGCTACTCCTGTAGGAAATTTTTTCATCTTGGTAAGGACGATTAATGTAATTACCCTCTTCTCTGAAACTTGCTCTCTATCTGGCGCTCATATTCGTGGGTCTATCTTCTCAATATCACACACCTTCCTGTTGTCACTGTTTGAGTTTATATATGCGTATGCATACAATGATGGTAGTTGCATAAAAAGCATTTTCAGTCTCTTCTACCTGGCTTCCTGTTTAGAAACATAGTCGTTAATCAAGCTTTACCGGCGTACGGAGTCTCAACAGGGTATAGAAATATTTTTATTCCAATACCGGTCCAATTTAGTAATCAAATGCTTTAATATTGCCACTTTGGGTCACCTTAGTAATTGGTTTGCCTGCTTGCAATGTTAAAATATTAGTTGTGCAGCTTGAAGGTATTGTAAATGGATAATATTGAAGAAGTATTTCATGCTGATTTATGCTCGTCAAGTCGGCTTAGAGAACACGAGTCAGGCCTCATATGATTTTTGGGTGAATCGCAAGTGTCTTCATCTTTTAACAAATCATACTTAAGGCGTCAAAGTGGCTGCGATGTTGAAAGGTAGATATTTGGCCTCCCTTGATTTAAACAATGAAGCCATTCACGAATAAAAGTTTTGAAATTGTTGGATTGAATTGTCTTTCTATTCGAGTACTCCCTACCAGTGTGGAAACGTTGATCCTCTAAAGTGAGCATTCTGTATACAATTGTTCAAATTTTATTTTTTCACATTTTTTTCCACAAATTAGGGAAGTATAATTTATTTCGTTTTCATTTCTTTAGTAATTACTCATATATCCAGCGAAGTAAACCATGCGGTTCCTTCCTAGCTTTTCTTAAAGTCTAGCGTTCAGTAAGACCTTCCGTTTATGTGTAAAAGGTAGGTGTTTTATTGCCATTTTCTCTATTTTTCACTGCTACTATTGTTTCCAATTATTTGTCTAATTTTGTGGCTCAAAATCTAGCACCAAGATCCAGTAAATGGAATATTTTATTTTAAGCGTCGTTAAATCTGTTTTTTATTGAATGCACTATTTTTTGTCAAAATTTTGTCAATAGAGCTTTTATTTTGAATTTTAGTTGGTACACTTTTATTCTTTAATGCGAAAGTTGGATCTTATAATTTAGCCCATTATCTGTGGGAAGCTGCGCTTCAGCTACATTTCTCTCCTTCCACTCCCACACTCTGAACTGATACCAACTATCATGATTTTCTTAACGTTTACTTTTTAGGCGCGAGCTAAATTAAGCCCACTCCCCCCTCCCCCCTCCCCTCCCCTTCATTTGTTTTACCTCCCCCCGGGCTCAGACGACTCACATTTTCTTCAAAATTTTATCGATTATTGGATCCAGCTGCATTTATTTTTACTCAAACCTAACGGACATATTATATCAGCAAATGACTAGTAATTAAACTCCATATTCATACTTAGAGTATTTTTTAAATTTGTGCAGCTGGAATTGGCAAGCGCTTGTATCGGTGACACTCTGTGCAAAACAAACAGCTCTGCTAAAAACTAAACCAAATCTGTTCATGTTTTACGAGACAAATATGTTCGCAAACGAGTAAATAAATGATACTCTCACGCATGATCTCACTCACCAATCGCATTAATCATCGATAAATAAGCAGATGATTGATCTGGACAGAAGCAAGGTACAAATTTTTAAGTTTTCCGAAAAAGGAGCTTAGGCAGATCGGCAGAGTGAAGACCTCCAGACCTTTATTGGAAAATGTTTGCCAATGAAGATGATCATGTCACTTACTAGTTACATGCCGATGGGCATTGCAGACGAGCACGTTGTCCAGTGGTCAAGGTCATCAAGCTGAATCCGCGAATCTCGGAAAAGACGTGACTGCTAATTTCAATTGGAAAAGTATTCTATTATACTACTATACCAAAATGACGACAGTCTGTCCACTAAATTACATGCTTGAGCAATGTGTCTTAAATTCTAAAAAATATGCCTAAATAAGCAAAATAAATCAGTAAAATTAAATATGTACTTAAACTATTCCAAGTTTTTTATAAGCTAAATTTAGTGTGCTTGTTTAAACTTGATTACATTAATTGAATCTAGTTCATTTAAAGAATGCGAGTGATTAGTGCAAACTCTGAACTTCTTAAAATACTCTAGAGCAAAATAAATGAGTAAAGGAGTAGGACTTATAGAAGTTAAGTGCATAACAGAAATATTCCTTGTTTTTATTTTACTGTGTCCAAATTTTAAATATTTGGGTACGCTGAGACGCTTTTCACAGCTTTAAAAGTATATATTTCAGAACGCTTGAAAAATTGGGAAAAGCCAATTCCCATCATCAGATGATAGTCATACGTGTATAAGTGAGTGGCTTTATAGAAGCTTTAGATATATGTTAAAGATCTCTTAAAGTTAACCAACTCGATTGAAAACCGTTAATCTTTAAAATTTTCGCCTTGTTTAGCCTGTAATGTTGAGAACCACATCAAAAATATTTTGGTGGTAGATAAAAGCTCGTTTTCTTTCCGACAATCACAATTTTGCATATATAAGTCAAGAACAGCTTTTGGACCAATACCTGTCTCTCTAGTTTTTAGTCATTCTATTTAATCACCACATTTCATTCATAAGTAAATAAGAGAATTCATGAATATCGGATTACCAATAACACTTTTTCTGAGTCTCAATTTAAATCAATGTTTGCGATCTCGTATCTAGAAAGTTAACTAAGGACTCGACTTGATTCTTTAAGCTATGTTAGTTATTTAAAAGCAATTTGGTGCTTTTAATAACCAATGAAAGTTTGTAATTTTTCTTTCATTGAAATTGGTATCAATTTTCCGCCTATACTCTCATTAATGTTCCTTTATATATTTGTGCATGTGGAGTGTACAACACTCTAAAATTTCGCACGTGCTACTGATCGAGAAAGCCAATCAGTGATCAATACTTGTCTATCTTTGTGTTAATCGTATCAAATCGTTTAACCTTTTGAAGCAAGAGACTCCCCTCTCCCTCATGAGTGGCCCCTGTGTTCTCCATATTTTAAATATGGACTAGCCAATTTACAGACGATTTGTGGCAACAGACTTCATTAGGGACTGAATGTACTATTCTTTAGATAGTTTTACCATTAAGACGATTTATAAGACCTATTCAAAGGCATATTTGTGTGAAGTTCATTGCCAACCTAATACAGTATCTCTTGATATCTATGCAATATATTGTGTCCATTCATGTAAAGTATATCTGATAAAATATACTGTTTTAAACTAGTACAACTAATTAATGTTAAAACTACTCTTTTATTAAAATTCAATTGAGTGCACACTTGCATTACTATTTTATATCTAATGTATTTACATTTTAGCAATATAAGCTACAAATTATCAACAAAGTGAGTAATAGAAAGAAAATTCAATCTTTAGTAGCCGTAAATTTGACAAACCCCTCTAATGTTCGAACGAGCTTCAAGCCTACCATTTTTAATGCGTAACGTACAAACCACTGAATCAACACAAATAATTTGGAAGCAAGTAAAGGATATAGTGATTATCATAACTTGGGAAATGCCCAAATTATCCAGTTATTGTCGAAGAAAGTTTTATGATAATGTATTATATCCCTTTCATATTCCCAAGATACCGATTATGAAAAAAAATAAAAATAAAATATAAATTGAATTAATAAGATAAAAAGTTTAAAAGAATTTACTGAATAAAAATATAGAACTCAAACTCAAAATTTAAACAAATAGCATATAATGGATTGTTTTATTATATCATATTTCCCAATTCTCAAGTACATAGGATCGAAAGTGGCTGGTTATTTGTATCAGTTTCGTATTTGAGGTTACGCTTGCCGGTGGGTGGGTTTGGACTTATATCATTTGCATCTCACTTTATCAACATTAATTCCTCTTTGTATTTATAAACATTATTTTATAGGTTCTGAATCTTTTTACGTTATCTGACTTCCGATTATATTTAAATAGTATTAATTCCTATAGTTAATATCCTCCTTCAGTTTTTCACATTATACCAATTTTGAAAGCCTGAGATATTTAAATATTTTATTTTTTTATTCTCTCTAATTAATGCGTTCTTATATTTCAGAATATGCTAACCAGAAACCGTGGTAAATCGAAGTCTGTGGTGGAGATGTTGGGATTGGTGAAACGGACAAAAAGGCGTTCCATTAATTCTTTATCTTCGAATAATCAAAAGAACAATGTTGCTAAGACGACATCGAGAATGTCTCGAAGAGATTCGTTTGTCGGGCAGACAAAAATGGAGCTAACTTCGGACCAATCGGTGACGGAAGGCACTGAAGACACAGTTCCATGTAGACACTCTTCCATCTCTCACCAGCTTGACGTCTTGCCGCAATCGGATTTTCTTCCAGACTCTAATAATAGGGCTTACAAAATAACTGATAAGGCCACACAACGGATGCTACGTGAAGTCAGTTCAACGGGAAGACTTTTCATATCAAGAGAAAAGTATAAGCAGCATACGGCTAATGTTGGTGCCCTAAAGAAGTCTAGCGATTCAGAATTTCTTCTTAAGGACCCGTTGCAAGCGGAATTATTTGCCAAAATCGCTGGTGCCTTATCAGAGATTAATGAAGATCTTGATAAGAAAGATGCTTTTCTTGCCTCTCAACGTTTAATTCGACCTGGTATGAGATTATTCCTGCGACTAAGACGACGAAATCTAGCTCTCGCAAGGGATCCGAAGCATACTAAGAGTTATCTTAGGCCAAATCCTAGACGAACTCGTTATGCTAGCGCAGTTACTACTTCAAGGAAGAGGGCGGGTGTTGATCGAAATGCTCGCATCGCCGCAAAGAAGCTGGCTCGAGCCAAATCCCAAGCTGCTGCCGCGCAAGTTCTTCTTAAAATTGGCAATGATAACAAAACAACTGAACCTAGACGCGGCCGCCCAAGAAAATCTCAAGCTCAGGATTCGGCTAATCCCACTATTGTGTCGCCCACCGTCACTATCCAGACACGACACAGACAGTTTGGAAACATTAGCAAACATATTGATTGGAAATATTGCTATTCTACTACTGAGAAAATGGCGAGATCATCAAGAACTGAAACCGTCGCTAGTCGGAAACGTCGAACTCAAGCCACTCAGGCTCATTTGGACGAAACCGAGGTGCTCGTTAATGGCCATGAAGAAATGGAAGAACTGACTGAACCTCAAGAAGGGCAGAATGGTTTTGATGAACCTCATCCCAAAGTTGACCTTGATGATAGCGAGCCAGAAAAGCAAGCTGATATTAAGAATAAAGTGACTTCTCGTTCTAGAAGTCCTATTGCTGGAAGCTATATCAGATCTGTTGGACGGCCTTCTCAAAAAGAGTTAGACAACAAATTTGTTCGAAGGAGAGGGGCTTTTGCGACCCCCAGATTATCAGGTGCATCTGGTGAACCAGAACCACCACGTACAAGAAATGTACGGCGAGCAGACAATCCTCAATTGAGTGTGCTAGAGCGACTTGTCTTGGGTTTTGTGGATTGTCGTGTGATAGTAGATGAAAAATCGGGTTCGATTTCAGTTAAGGATCTGGGCGAAAAGGATATGAAAGTGCTCCTCGAACGTGCAGAAAATGGTCACTTCTTAACTAAAAACGTGTCTGTATATGATGAAAACAATGATCAAAAATACGGTGTCATCTTAACCATTCCTTCATCGAAACCTTCAGTATCACCAACGACTGAATCGAGATCAATGGAAAAATCAGCTCAATCCCAACAGCAATCAGATTCTTCTTTGGAAAAGGGAAATCAACAAGACCTTCGTGAAGAGGAGGCGAGTGAAGACTTATCATTCTCTGGTGATGAAGTAGATTGGAATACTGACTATAGACGCAGGACCACACAACAACATCATCAACGTCCCTCTCCCTCGGATCGATTTCGAACACCAAGATTCAATCGAGTACGATCCCCCAGGCTACCGCATCCTCCAAACTCTTCAACTGAGCGTCAGTTGGGAGGCACAGAAGAGGAAGGAGGTGTTGAAAGCACGACAATTCACCCACCTCAGCCTCCTTTTCGACGACATCGAAGGTTTGTGCGGAAAGTGTATACTGGAACTTCCACAGTACCTAAGATTCTTAATCGTCGACCTCTTGTCAATCGAACTCAAGCTCCTACTAACAGTGCTAATAGTGGTCCTATTCCCCAACCTCAGATTCACTCCACCTCATCCTTTCTTTCTTCTCACCCAGCAAGTAATCAGCCAGTTGCCATGCATTTAGACGTACAAGCAGCTCCAGTCTCTGTTGCTGAAAATGCCGTTTCTAGTTCTATGTCACCTGTGACCGATAATGAGACTTGTGTTGCTTCAACTGAGTCAACTAATGCAGTGATGAATGTATCGAGCGCTCCAAGTCCTCAAGTTTCAGAAAATCCCGAGTCATTGCAGTCTTCAGGTGAACAGTTCAATCCTGCTAGTGCCATGAGCGCCAGTCAACTGTTGCGACTCAAGAGGAACCAAGATGAAAATCAGCATCAGCAGGTGCGCCCACCATTAACCACATCGTTAACATCCGTTGCTGCGACATCTTCTCAGGCATCCACGTCAGTTGCTTTGGCTCCCCCAATAGTACAGTTGTCCCCTTCTGTTCAACAGCAACAGTCGTCTTATCCAAATCCACAATTGAGAAGCCATGTGAGTTAATACATTTTTTAAAGAGGTGATGGTGCATTTGCTACTTGTATTTTCATAAGTAACACATAAAATCCTGTTTTATTAGGTGTCGGTAAGACACAAGCCTTTCCACAGTCAAGAGAAGGGCTTCGATATACTGCGAAGCCTTCTCCAAAGGTCTGTTTTTTAAGCCGCGTTATGTTATGTTGGGTAGTTGTGTTTCGTTGAACCTAGTCTGAACATAATTTTTTGCTAATTGTTTAAGCATTGGTCAAAATAACTGTTCTTTCCCTTTTAGCGTAAGGTAAATCCAGCTCAAGGGCTTAGAGTCGAATCAGGAGGACCAGCTAATCATAATATTGACTTAGATGACGGTACGGATTTTGAGCTCAGTACCACAAGTCTCCCTCCTCAGCTTCCAGCATCGGTGACACCTACTTCTGCTCATCCTCTTCAAACCGTGACTGTCTTTTCCCCTTCTACTCAAACTATCACTCCTCACCCACCAGCATTCTTTTCGCCGCCAGGTTTTATTCCAAATATCCGCTCAGCTATTGTCTCCGTTGTCAGACCGTTGGCTCCCGTTGTTCCTTCTAGAAGTAGGTTTGATTCCAGGACCAATTTTTCCATTTTGAAGCACTTTCTTTTACCTTATCATATGTACATTTATTTCTAGGTGCTACTCCAATGATAACCAAAACAACGACTGATGGAGGTTTTCTCACTGGACGCCCCTTGATTACAGCACCAGTTCCTATGAGGGATACTTCTCTACCTTCTTCATCTACTAACAGTAGTTCTGAAAGTAGACGTCCTGTAGTCCACAAATGTCACTCCATCCGCAGGCTCTCACCAAAGAGTTCACTTAATCCTGAAAATAATGGTACAGCATCAACTTCAACGGTGGCTACTAGGCCCTCGGCAAATTCACAATTATTGAAATCTCTCCTTCAAAATGGTGCTGGAAATACAAGTTCTCTTCTCTCCCCTTCCTCCACACAATTGCAGGGCCGATCTAACCCTGTGGCCGCTTCTTCTAGAGGAATTCCGGCAGTATCTCAATCCGTCTCTTCACAAGTTGGACCCGCACATCAAAGTCGAGGGACTTGGCAGTTGGGAGGAAGAGCCATAGTTGTAGGGGCCTCCGTCATCAAGCCCACTTCCTCTTCCCCCCTTAATAGTACCCCTCTATCCGCCTCTCAACCTACTGCTGCGGATTGTGTTGCTCCCCAGGATTCAAATGTAAGTCTAAAGAGCATGGGTCTTCCTCACTTTAATCTCATCCTTTTTCATCTAATTATTATTATTTAATTTCAGGAATCTGCCCAATTCTACTAATGGTGGCTTCGTCTCCCCTCTTTTTCTATTTTGTTAAATTAAAACTTGTATTTCATTACTGAATAAATGTATCTCAAAGGTCAATTTTGTCCTAGTGTTCCTTTGTGTTAATTATGGGTCTATCAATAGATTCGAGTTGTGGGTATTATCTGTATTCTAATCCATGAATTCAAATTCACAGGTTTTGGAGTCATATTAAACAAAATGATAGTGTTTGAATGTATGGGTAGTCGTTTCTGATGAATGTTTTGGCAAAAATAGAACGGTAACATTCAAGGGAAAATGGTAATCCTTAAAATCATGGAAATATTCTCTAGTTGCTCGGCCTTAGTTCTCTAGAAAACGAGTTAAATGTATGGTGAAATTGGCCTATCATAGCTAAGAAATGACTATCAATTTGTGCAAAAGCAGCAGAATATGACTTTGTCAGTTGCACGGGAATATTTGAAGAAAAGGCAGTGTTTTACAGTGGTTATAACTTTAAATACTCAACTTCTGCATGATTTAAACATCAAAGTTAGTCCATGAAGAAGTTTAGATCCCCATATTACCTAGTACCATCCATAATTATAATATTTAACCGATTTCAACGCATTTTAGAGGTAGTATTCACTTTTGAAGGTTACAAACAGGTCATTTTCACAAGTATCTGAAGTAATGAAAATATTCAGGAATGGTCTTAAAGCTTAGATAAGTGTTAAGGAAGTACAAACCTCGTTTCCCTAGGAAAAATATCTCTATTCTCAACACAATATTAAAATTTTTGAAGTTTATATTGGCTTAATAAATGAGAGCTGATTAGGGTATCGTAATAGTAACGGCAAGTAGTACAATTTTAGTATTGCTTCACAATGAAAAGCAATTGGAATTTAAAAAGGGGTTAAGGGCAAGAGTAGCAAAAAAATGAGATATTGGAGAATTTTTGGCTTTCAATTGTGCTAATAATTACTTTATGGTTAGTTCATACTATACGTTCGTAAATTCAGATTATCGGATTACTGGAACCATTCTCGGCCACAAAATCCAGTGCTTATTGGCTAAATGATTAATTGGTAATTGTTCCAACCACTGTAATCTATTCCTTCTTTTAATGACCGTTAAAGATTCGATTATCTAACCTATTCCTACAGGAGTGCAAGAACAGGTCAGTAAAATTGCTTACATTCACCTGGTTGTTTGATTAAAAATTTGTGCCAAATTATGTTAATTTAACAGTTAGTCCGACAAGATCGTTTAAAAAGACTATGCATCGGAGTTTATACCAATTGATAAAGCGAAAAAAATTTATCAGTTTTAGACCTACGGTTCTTCCTATAGCAAAAGAATTCGACTTTGTTGATTAAACATAAAATTAGGAAAATACCCATGAACGCATATATTTTCTCATAGAACAATTATCCAATTTAATCGTTCACAAACCCAATTATCCAAACTATATTCCAAATGATTACACGAACTTGAAATTACTCAAGCCGAAGTGCTAATCGGAATCCTCTCCTCAAATACTCAAATCCTCGAATTTTGAATTCTTCTATGAGCTCTAGTGAAAGCTATACATTCGTCTTTCCAACCCATATTTACGATATATCTCGTCATTTCAGCCAAATTGACAATATAATAACCTCTAGCACGTAGCTAGTTTACACCAATGCACAGTAAAAATTAATCCGATGTAAATTTAGTCCACTTGAAGCCAAAATCTCCTGTCGATGATAGGACTCGGTCAAAGAACACGTAGCTCTCATTATAATCTTTATTTATGAAAGTAAAAAAGGTGATATTTACTGATTTCAGTCCGGAAAACGTGGTTATTAACCGTCTTTGTTCATTCTTTGGGATTTTTGAGGGCCCTCGGTTGAGGCCTGGCTTCGAAGGCAAGTTGATGAAAATTCTTGTAAATACACGTTTCGAGGATTCAGTTTTACAACTATCCGAACCGGTTTAAATTCATCTAAATCCTGACGAAAAGGCACAATGAAACTGGACGATTTTAAAACCTACGATTGAATAGATGAAAGGAAACCATAATAGTTCTGTAATCACTCATCACTAATTAATGATTTAGTGCCTAAACTTTACACTTCGTGTTGGATCTCATGTACTTTTAATTATCTTTCCAACTCAAAAGTAATGACCTAATTTCAATAAAAAAGTATTGGTTTATTAATTGATAAAGGTATGAAATCTAGAGTTCAACTTGAGTGAACTTCATCTGACCCAACAAGGCAAAAATTATGTAAGATTAATTACCTTAATAGTGCTTTATGGTTTTAGAAGAAAAAACGCTTCAAAGAAGTATTAATGTGCAATGAATTCGAAAAATATTCGCTTAGTAGAATCGAAAATAAGCTTTTCTCTTACATTTGTGTTAGTCACTTGACCTCAACTCTGAGGGTTGTAATTATCAGGCAAACCATTATGGTTTTATCAGTATTACTTATGTTATATTTTTCTATTCAGAACATGTTAATAATTGAAAGGCAACCTTGCGACTCAAACAAAAGATGCTGGGACTGTCACGGTGTATGTTAACCAAAAACCGTTGCTCATACCACTGGATATGCAGTAATGTGCATCGCTTTCATAGCAAAAGCTAGAGGTCTTTACTCAAAGTCTTCCGTTCTCAAAACAAAATCTCATATTTTAGTAAATATGGTGCTGAAAGTAATTTATCTTGTAGCGGATTAGATACCTGACTAACAATCTTGCTCTCCAAACCGTGCTCAAATTTATTTGATAATTTAATAATAATCTCATTTATATATGTATTAATTAAGCTGTTTTCCCAAATAAAAATTTTTTACGCATCAATAAGAGATACCACAGTGGGAGGATACAGCGTGCGTGCTTGAACAAAAGTTAAAAAGGAATTGGTCTTATAAAAATAGGAAACTGTTGGTGGACTCTAAATGCATGACAGATAGAGGAAGTCGTTGGTCTTGCAATGCGTTAGACCTGGTAAAGTTAAGAAAATTACTACTTGTTTTAATAAGTAAATTCCTTTTAATTAGGCTCTGGTGAGCTCCGTCACGTCAACTTATTTTAGATAGAGCCATTTTTCTATTATCTTTGTAACGGGAAGAAAAATACATTAAAATATGGTGATCAGGAATCCTGATTAATCATTCGGCCAATAGGATCTGGACATAGCGAGTAAGACTTCACGCAGCAATCCAGGGATTAAATTCGGAACTTTGAATCTTAGAACATTAGAACCTGAATCAACGAGCTATATCCAATTGAATTGGCGTATGAGAAATAAACCCAAAGCTAAATGTTGAAAGGCTCTTTTGATAGAGCAATTTTTTCGCCTTCTGTTCGATTTCAATAACATAATTGCCTACATCACGCCATTATACTAAGTGCAACTAATTATACTAATTGTAATAACAAAAACAACGATTGTCATTTGACCTGACCTCAGAGTTTAAGATAATAAATTGACTTTAAATTTGAAGTGTTGTTTTATTGCTTTTTTGCCACCTATGACTCATATCAATCTCTGCAAACTTTAAACTCGATAAGGTAAGTCTGTACTTAGTAGGAGAAAATTCGCTCCTAACTTTCTTACTAAATGAGGTCATGGCCTCTCCTCTTACCTCGATTTTAGTGGGGATTGTCGTAATTTAACCCCCTCATAGACATTATCCACTTTGATTTTAATTAACATTTAGTCATTAGATTCTAATCCTTAAAATCGAAGTTCATTCAAATCTTTTTCTCTAATTATTCAGTTATTTAAGTGTTCAGCTGATAATAAATTGGTAATTCTTTATTTAATGTCAGCTGTTGGTGTAGTGAGTATAAAAACTTATTTATTGAGGATTAGTAATCTGACACTTTTGTCAGTCGATTGGAGGCTATTCGAAGTTCAAATTGTACATTCTATTGTCTCTTTGTATGACCCAAATTTTAATAAACCAGATGGCTCGATAGTAAAAGAAAGCGCACAGCTGTAAATGACCACATTTAAAAGTTCAGACCCTCATTTCTGGCTACCAAACTAGCTCTCAGTTTCCATGCGATCATTAAAGTATTTGAGGTCAAGAGTAATTTGCAGAAATAAAATTTTTTTCTGATGTACTATTATTTTGGTGGATTGAATTTGCCCAAGTAACATTTTATTCGTATTTTAGAGTGCAATCATTCCTTTTGCTCCCTTAACTTATCCTCATAAAGTACAATTTGAAGAAACTTAGGGGAATTGTAGAAAAAATTGTCCACGAGGACGTTCATTCATTCATACCACTGTCCTTAAAGCTTACTTGGCTTGAGACTTGTGCAAGAGTTTTATCTAGTTAATTTGGGAAGTGATTAGGTAACAATTACTCGATTTTCATCAATACATTTTCTGAGTTGAGAGCTAGTGAAACACAGATCGCTACTCAGCAGGTAAAGATAGCTTTAAACCAGCTAAGCCCAATTCAGTCATACATACTTGCCCAGGAATCACTTTTCTATCACGTAATTAAAAAAATGATACCTTTCAATTAAAGGAACTGATGATCCTGCGAATTAGAAAAGTTTGGGTTCTTTTTTTCATATGAGGATATTTGATA
Organism: Hymenolepis microstoma; assembly: GCA_000469805.3. Classification (NCBI taxonomy): domain Eukaryota; kingdom Metazoa; phylum Platyhelminthes; class Cestoda; order Cyclophyllidea; family Hymenolepididae; genus Hymenolepis; species Hymenolepis microstoma. The sequence continues at coordinate 22,507,452 of LR215993.1, read as the reverse complement.
TTTGCAATGTAAATAATTACTACTTTACTGTTAATAGAAGAACGCAACTCAAGAGAGAAAATGTCAAGAGACTGCTGTTTTTATAACATCTTGTGGCTTTAATCACTTTGGAATGTGCGAAATTAATGAAACTCGTCAACCAATTGTTTTTGAATTCCCCAGGTGCAGACTTAACAAAAGAAATAATTATTAAAAAATATGGTCATCGAAATCATGAGTTGAAATAAAGAGAACATTTTAAAGTTAATTTTTTTTTCTGAAAACGCTTTGCTTTAGTGCTTAGTGGAAACTTTACAAGCGAAAAGCTAGTTATCAGATCATGTGCCTAAAATCCACCTGTAGGAATTAGTCTTCCGATAGGTCCTTTAACTTCACAAAAAATTTAAACATTTTCACCAGAAATTGAAAGCATCCGGCAACGTTAGAACAGAACAGTGCGTCAGAGTAGAAAATATGGAAAAGAAATGGAGAGGTCAAACTTGATATAAACTAATTACTAGATCGGAGACAGTCTAAGTCGGATGAAAAGTTTGTTAGGGAATACGATTGTGATCTGTAAATATCACACGACAGAATTAAAATAGTATCATTGTCATCATGTCCAGGTGACTACTAAAAATGGTCAGTTAATGGTCGTCTTACAAACACGATTTGGATATAAAGATGGGTGGTTTTAAATGTTACAGTTAGCAAATAGAAAGTACAGTAAAATGTTAAGATGTTTTATGTGTGTCAGTGCCGTATTGGTTACCATTTCGGCCGTGCCAAAGGTTACAGATTCGATTTACATCTCTGCATACCCAGTGAGAGGAATGACCACTGCACCAGTTAAATCGACTAGCACAGGGAGGGGGGATTGACTGAATTAGTCTCTGACCAGGTAGAAGCGATGTTGCTTCTCACTGCCCAAGATGAGCAATAGAAAGCGCCTTCCTAAGTGGGTTTTTGAATTGCAACTATGAAGATGTCATTCTTGAGAAGAAATGCTAGATAGGATTTCAAGTTGCGCCTCCCTATCAAATCATCTTCAGGTTATTTAGAAAGCTCATTTATGTTTGAGAAATAGTGGTTAAGGCTATTTTGGCAATCAAATTGATTTTCATTAAAGAGGATTTAATTACTCGTCTCTTCACCATCGTTAGGAAAAATGGACTGAATAACTTTAAATAGCAAACCATGCAAAGAATATTCGCTAAGTATTCGCTTAGTAGAATCGAAAATAAGCTTTTCTCTTACATTTGTGTTAGTCACTTGACCTCAACTCTGAGGGTTGTAATTATCAGGCAAACCATTATGGTTTTATCAGTATTACTTATGTTATATCACTCTTATTAATATTTCATGTAAAATTTCTCAAAACTTCATTTTCTATTCAGAACATGTTAGTAATTGAAAGGCAAACTTGCGACTCAAACAAAAGATGCTGGGACTGTCACGGTGTATGTTAACCAAAAACCGTTGCTCCTGGCCATTCATATCACTGGATAGGCAGTAATGAGCACCGCTTTTATAATATCTCATTAAGTATTCATACACGTTGCTTTGACAAGAATGGCAATTTCTAGACCTATTAAAGAAAGTCTCCTCCAACACTCGTCTTGAACAGAATGATGATGTCATTGGAATAGAGTTAAAGCTTTACTAGGAAAAACGTGATAAAAAAAGTCCAATAAATTAGCATGAGTTCGTAATGATGGACAAGCAAAGTATATACTTCTCCCAATAGAGACAAGCTGAGAGTTTCAAATGATCAATAGAAGTGTTTATTTAATCATACTCTCGCGTTAAAATTTTAAAACGACCATGCAAAATAGCAAGTATTGGCTTTATCGGCTGAGTTCGATCAAAACTGTTGAGTCTTAAATTAATAGGTAGGCGATCTTTGTCAGTAATTTAATTCAGTGGATGAATTTTGAGCTGACCTACTAAAATCTCTTTTTTATTTCAATAATTTTCGAATTAAATCCATTTTAGTATCTGTTACGTTTGTGCGAAATTAGAGTTCCTCAACTATCATCGCACCCTAAATTTTGAGATGATAGACAGATTTTCGCCATTTAAATTGTGGCTTGGAGTACAACTGGAAAGGAATTTGAATGATACTGATTTATTATGGTATGAAAAGGCATCACCTCAACTCGACTCAGCTTTTACAAGCACCTGGCAACTAAGTAATAATCTTGGAAACCAAAGGAACAAAGATAGGTGAGTCGGTAGAGAGGTTCTTTTCATTGCAAAACTAAAAGTCGCTTTAATTTCCTTTTAGGATGGAGTATTTTTAAGTGTGGATTATTTAGAACTCTGATTCCTATTATAATCAGAAGGAAAGCAGTTAAAATATTCATACCACATGAAAGTTCGATTCACATTTGTCAGCAATTAACTATAAAATATGGGAAGGAGAATCATTTTGCTTTTAAAAATGATCAAAAATAGCTAAAAAATAAATGCGTCCACTTTTGCAACCATTCGATGGTGATCGAGAAAATGAGATATATAACGGCTTTTCATAAAAGGCATAAGAACATTTTAAAATCAAACGTAATAAAATCAAGACGGTAGCCACTTATTCGATAAGAAAGAGTGAACGAGAGTGAATAAATATTAGATAAAAAATAACATTAAATTTACAAAACTTGATTAACCAATCTCTCTCATCCAAGGTAGTTTTTTTTACTCTAGAATTATTCAGACCTCATAAAATTTCTAAATAATAGTTAGAAAGTTAGATGTAAAGTTCATCATATACCCGAGATCGGACGAACTTATGTAGAAGAAACGAAAGTGGAGACCCAGTTAGTAAATTATTAGGGCACCGACCAAATTCTAAAATTTCAAAATTATCAGTTAAAATAAATTTTGCTGTTGCTGAGCAGTGCTACTACCGGGTGGCCAAAATAATGGTGGTCCCATGTGAATAGCGAAAGCTAGACAGATATCATACTTTTTCTTTAAAATTAGTAAATAGAGGCTAATCCGAATAACAAAACACCGCGCATTCAATAGTTCACAGCAAGTGTTGAAAGTGTTCAACATGAACTTCGGTACCCAATTCGGCGTGTCTCAACATGTCTCCTTAATCTTGGCGAAAATGTTAAAGTGTCTGAAAACAGCTGATTTTATGATATCCTATACACAGAGAGAAGGCGGTTCTTAAGTTAACAATTTGGATAACACAGCCGAAGCCGCGCAACCGATCTCTAACTTATTAGAATTCGAACTCAGGCTACTATGGGGAGTCCCCCAATTCTATAGCACCAAAACTTCTTTTGAGTGATTGAGTAATAAGAAAATATGTAATATATTTAAAATTAGTGATTAACTTATTACACTAACTAGAATTGAGGCCAATTATTGATTGCAAAAGGATTAGTAATCATTACCTAAAGTCAGGTCGTATGGTGTATGCTAATTAAAGGTGATGTGTTGTCTTGTTATTAGTAGAATTAGAATTTTTTATTTTATTCGGTAATATAAATGGTATATAAAATGGTTCAACAATTTTCACAATTTGTGCATTAAGTGTAAAGGTGTCCCCCAAAATGGAATGGCACATCTAAATCTGCTCAAGATGATCTTTTGGAATCGATTTCCAAAAGGGGCATGGGAATTAATATTATTATTATAAAGCAATTACAAATACGTCAACTTATAGGTTATAAACACCTTAATTACTTGCGAAAAATCATTGTCTCTAGGGACTTTTATAATTTAACAATGAGAATATTTTCGCCTTCTCTCAAATTGAGAAAAATTGCTTAATTCCCAAATCACTGATCGGGAAGTAGTATAAAAACAAACGAAGCCCGCAAATATAGATTTCAGTCACATAAAGTAAAAGTATAACTTTTACAATTGATTATACTTACTTCACAGATAAAATGGCATTTTACATTTTGTCAAAAAAGGGATTGATAATGTGCAAATGTTCGTATTAAGTGCAACAAATTCTCAAGCAGGATTGCCGAAAATATAATTGTGTAAATAAATAACCGAGATATTCACTCAGTAGGTCACATTGAGTAGTTTCAATAACTTAAAAATATATGAAAATGTCTAAATTGGCTTAGTGAACCACTCACCTGACAGCTATGGTCTATATATTTCATTAGTTACAAACACGAGCCGAATAGATTCAATGATACCAAGATCAAATCACTCTAAAGATGTGTATTTCATGATATACAGCTTTTGCACATGTGAAAATGTCATTGGTGTAGTTGAAATTGAAGTTTATGGGAAATAAAAAATTGTCAATAAATGGAAGAATGAGTAATGTGAAAGCCCTTCGTGTTGTCAAAGAATGGTTCATTAAGTTTCATTTTCATTAATATGGAGGACACAAGAGAAGCGAGTTATTTTCCTAAATTTCATTAAGAAGGTTACGTTAAGTGATCGGGACATTTCAAGAAATAATCAGTCAATCGAACAACGAATATTTATACACTTACTTAACAATAACCACGAATAATTTTTTATATTTAACTAATATGCATAAACGTTAAGACGTCAGTTTGTATGTCTTTGATGCATTCGATCGAATAGTCCAAGAGTGCATTTGTTTTATTAAATTCTATTCTGGGACTAATATATTTTAGATCACTAGAGAAGAATTCACCTTTCCTAATATAGACCAACCACTCAATTAATTATTTATTACATATCCAACCTTATATAAGAACGTTTTTTATTGAAGTATGATTTGAGCAAATGGTCTTCCAGTTTGCTGTATCTGGAGTCTGAGTAGTTTGTTATTCAAGAAAGTTTATAAATGCATTAGTCATTCAAATAGTGTGGCTAATTGAAAGTTACATGCTACTGTATAATAGAAAATTTGTCATTTTAATTCAGAGACTCAGTACAATTTCAAAATTAACATTATAATTGAATTTGGTACGTATGAAGAAATTATTTTATTTATATATTGTAAGTAAAATCATTGCACGTCTTTCTTAAATAAGTGAGGAAGGCTTATTTAGTAAAAGAAGTCGATTTTAGACAGTAAAATTTGAAAATGAATTGGAGAATTTGTTTTCTAATATGATATTTTTCTGAATTATTTTCAATACAACAGATCTAGAAGGTGGTTTATGAATATTATTGTATAAGTAAGTACAAACTATGTTGTTTTGTACTAATTGGAAAAAAATAAATCTTATTCTTTGAAAAATTACTAAATATATATTATTGATTCTTTATCGCTGTAATAACTAACCTTGTAAATTGATTTAAGTGCGTCAATAAACTGCACATTTTCAGAAATTGCAATCTGACGACTTTAGCCGAGTGCTTCTGCGGCCATTTAGTGCGTATTTTCATGCTTCAATTATACCAAAATTTTCCGTACATTTAATGCAAATTTTGCCATAGTTTATACATAATCTTTTAATTTGTCATTCATGCAGTTGAGTAGTTTTGGATTTCTATGTTATGTATTCATTTTTGTTTGGAATAGGGTTAAGAAAAGCGATGCAGATATCATTAACAAACAAAGGAATATTCGTTCTCGCCGTAAGTGCCATCAGTCTCCTCCTATTTCTCTTCTCCGATAATGGCAAGACCGGATATGAAGCAAATCCAGACGTAATTAGTTTGAGAACAGTGTTTGTGACTATGGTAACAGCTGTGGAGGAGGCTGGTGTCGCAATAAAATCCATGCATGGTCTCAAATCTCTCACTTTCCACAAGAAGCCTGCTGTGCTCCAACTTGATCGTGCTAACAGTGTGACCAAAGATGAAATCGTTACGGAAGCTGATCTCATCTCAAACTACATTATCGTTCGACGCATTAAACTTCTACGACCAGACTTTATCGTGAGTTTCCTATTGTTTACTCGACTCTTTCATGCCTATGCATTTTGCGCTTCTTTATGCAAATAACTTCTTTGCAGAATTCGAATATAATTACTCAAGTTTGTATATTAGACTTTCCAGTTTAACAGATATGTTATTCGCTCTTTAATTATTTGGGCTAGCATATACTGTTTTATCTGTGTAAATTTCTAATACCTACTATTATTATTTAATTTCCATCCATCGTGTTTTCCTTTGAGGGCACGCCCACATTTTACTGAGAAATTTCGCATGTTTATTATCAACAAATTCGTCTCTCTATCCTTTGCAATCATTTGTAAATAAGGTCTTGTCTCTCCGTTGTTAAGTGCTTAATGAATTTTTCTCATAAACTCCTGTTTTCAGTATACTTGGCCAATAATTTTTTTTTTTGAGGATTCAAATTTGGACCTGCCTAAATTTTCCTCAGATCTTTAAATGGAAGTGATTTTCTGTCCCATTGGGAATTGGGCTGGCTAAAGTGATGATTTCCTTAGTTCTATAAACCCTCCAGACTTTTAATTATTAAAAGGGAGGTTGGTTTGTCAATTGTTGATGAAAGTGTCCCGGGTTAGAGAATTCGGAATGTTCCATCTTTATTTACGATAAAAGATGTTTATCTACAAATTGAGAATACTGGTTTTGTAAGCTATGCCTCTTCTATGCTGTTGTGGTGCCCATCTACTCAGATTAGAGCGAGAATGTTAATGCAGAATGCTGTTATCCCAATATATCTTGTCAATCAAACAAATGCATTATATAAGAATTTAAATTTTAGTCCCAAATAACTGTCAAGCTATCGGGTACGATGTGTGCTCGAATTTTTTTTTAAGATGGTGGAGAACTTAGAGATAGCCTTAGGGAAATGCTTATCCCAAATCAAAATTACAATTACTGTAGTTAATGAATAAGCTTGAGGTATGTTTTGGGATAGGAGTACATCATGCTATATTTTTCACGTTGATTAAAATCCAACCACATAAAGATCTTCAGATCTCAGTAACATGAAGTTGGACTAACTTTGTTCAAACTATACTCTAAAATAATCCACCATTTTTTGTGTATTTTACAATTGCGTAAGGTTTCAAATAAATAATTATAAAGTTAGTAAACATAACATTGATATCTTAGTTTCTTTTTTGGTAGAAATATTGATAATTACAAAAACCCCTTCAAAAAATAACAATTTGGTCTCAGAGCCTACAGATGTAAAATTTGAAGTAAAGCACGTATTATGTGCGGTCCTTTTTTTGCAAAAAAGTAGCTGATTAATGATTAGATTACTTTAAAATAAGTTGTTATTTCTAAATCTAAGGGTATAACATGTTTGGGAAGTATTTGGTTTGATTACAATTGTTTTGTCATGCCAAAAGCCTTTGCTGTCACTAATTGCCCTATTTGATAATTTTCACCGTTCCTTTTGTTGAGCAGGATTAATCAGGGCTTCTTTCTGCCCAGATCAATTGGTGCGGTGTGAGTCGAAGTTCTGGTTCGCACTTCCTTATCTTTATCTTCGCTTTAGATTTGTTTGAGGGGCCATAGTTGTGATGGTATGCGAAAATTGCATTAAATCTTACAATGCAACAGCTTATAGAACGTTGCGGTTTTGTCCATCCGATCTTCATAGCAGCAGAGTTGGTTTAACCCACGGTTAGCATAATTCCAATGTGATTTTACGCTTGTTTAATTTCATTTAACGTAACTAACATCACACTCTTCGTTAAGATCCGTTAGATAAGTGAGACTTTTAACTGCATCTAATCATTGAAATAATTGTCTACATTAGATGGAGCTTAATTTTGGAGGCTTTTTTAGGGAAGAATCCATGGCATGGTGATTTGCATTCATATGTATTTGCGTATCCACGTATTTCACAGGCCAGATTCTGACTCACTCAAACAGCTTTTTGTAGTGGATGCTTACATCGTCCCTATAGTTACGATTTTTCTTTTACTAATTTTCTCAACCCTTTCAACATTTGTGAATGATATTTGCATCTATCCGTACCAAATTTTGCCTATGGAACGTTCCAAGTACACACATTTGATTCGCCAGGTATGATAAATTGGCATCACCCATACTGCTGTCGCTAGCAGCCGTCTGAATTCTTTAAAACCTGAGGACATAAGATATAAGACAATATCTGATTATTGATGTTGGATATGACGTGAAGGTGAGCTCGGTTGTTCCTCTATTTGTGAAGAAAGGGTTAATATTAAATACACAGAGAATGAGTGCCAATGGCCAATCGCTACATCGATACCGTTAGTCCGATTGGGGAAGACGCCCGGTAGCTTGAATACTTATCTACATCTGTCGTGTTTACTTCAATTCCGATGAGTCAATCGCGGATTATGTGAATCTCATACCCTCAAATTACATAGAATATGTTCTGTTTTGGTCTATCAGACGCATTGCCTTCTTATTGGGTTCTAGAACGGCTCTTATCTTCCATTTATGCTTTGAGCTAATGTGAAACTTGATTTATATGAAATGTAGTCTCCGTCTTTCTTCTCAGTCTCAGATAAACTCAGAAGAGCGTGAAATGCCACAACAATCATCAATAGCACTGGCATTGAAAAATGTTCTTAGCGAGGACCAATTCAGTCAACGTCGAAAGCTACTTCTAAGCCAACTTCCTGAACAGGATGTCTTCTTGCATCTTCGACAAATCTCTCTTTGGGTTGACCCTTTGGATGCTACCCAGGAATTCAGTGGTAAGGAACCATTTTGTACCTCCATAACCGTACTTTAAGTTTATTTGAATCGTACGCTTTTCCTTTCAGAAAATTTGCTCAACTATATATCGGTCATGGGATGTGCTGCAATACACGGCGAACCGATGTTCGGAGTTGTTCATTTTCCTTTTTCGAATACAACCTGTAAGTAATTCATCTTCGCAATTTTAATCGTTAACATTGCCTCCTTTAGAATTTGAGTTTAAGCGAAATTATCCGAGTATACCATATCATTTCATTTGAAAATATTCCCATTGTACAAGAGTTCCATCCCTAAAAACTTCATCAATCCATTCTTTCAGCCAGTTACCGCGAAAACATCTCACGGACGGAAACTGAGCAGGATCGCGTTATCTTTGTCAAGAATCAACCCATGAGATGCTTTTCAAATAGTTACATATACAGAACTGTATAATGTATACTGAATTAGCTAAAATTCCCAGTTCCTTCACCTTATCTTTGGCGCATTTTAACAACTGCGTTAAATTGCGTATAAGTGATTGTGGGTTAAATAATTTCGTCTTGGATAAAAATTCCCCCTTTTAGTCACCCACCAAGGCCTAATTTTTCATGCTTGAGCATGTGCACTAATATAACCACCCCCACGGCTTTGTCTCATCCAGGGTGCCATGACTAATTCGTTATATCTATGGTTCTTTTTCTCGTCTTACCAGAGCTTGGTTCACCTACTTCATCTGTCCAATATAGCATCGACGTTCGCGCTTATCATTAAGGAAATTGGGTGTACATTCATTTCAGAAGTACTTTTCTGCCTTTTAGATTGGTCATCACTGGGTAGCCAGTTGTCAGTGAACCTTCGTAGCCTTCCAAGACCAGTGCCTCGAACACCCACAACGCAGAATCCCCTGCGGATTCTCATCTCTCGATCGCATAGTATGGAAGATTTTAGCGACAAATTGCGCAAGGCTTTCGGCTCAACTCCAATTGAAATCATTCCCGCCGGTGGTTCAGGTATTTGACTTTTGCTGCTTTCATTTAACTCGATTTTGATGGGAAAAAGTTTGAGTTCGTCTTTTTACTCCTCCTTTTTTTGATGGAATGATGAGGACAAATTTTATCACGTTGCATGATATATAAAATACTAGTAGGGTTTAGAGAAGTAAACATCAACCAGTAGTCTCATCACGATATTGTAATTTCTAATTCCACAAAAGCATTTATAATAGCCTTCTTTGTTTGAGCAACTCAAAAGTAGAAGCTCCTCATTCGGCTGATATTCATCTAATAACACAAAACGCTCACACCAAACGTGTTTATATCCCTAAATGGATTGATTAGAGAGCTTTGACTACTATAAATCATTCCTAAATAAGGCTATTATGATCGCTATTGTCTTCCTTTAAAGTTTTAATGAATTGTACAGTCAGACGATCATCTATATCTTGCTAAAAACTCTGGTTTTAGCCCTACCTTTCATTTTTAGTGCTAGCTGACAAGCTATGATTGGCAGATTTAGTCACTGCAATTAATGTCCAAATCCGGAACTGTCTTTAAAAATTTTCACCGTAATAAATTTTTACTAAAACACTGCTAAAAACAACCATTTATTTGATTAACAAAATCCCTGTTGCCTAGTATTTTTGTAAGCCAGGTTACAGGGTAGGGTACTAGTCTTTTGAAGATGTAGATATTAACTGCTATCAACAAAAATACTTCTGATTTTATTGTTTTTGCTTGGTTTGCTCTTTTTGATTTATTTAGAGACCTATACTCTTTAAATCTCGTTCATGTGGTATTCTACACATTGGGTTTGGAGGTGAATTTGAAGGTTGAAAACTTTACACCTGGAGCGCACTCCTCCTGTACATCCTAATTGTTTTCATAATTTTCACTATAACAAATGTTTTTACGCGTTTTTCCCCTTTTGGTTCTCTTTGTTCTATTCGGTCGAGCAAGCTAAATTACTGTGCTCTGCTACGATTGCCTGTGTGCTGCAGTCCTATTAATCTGGAACAAGTCACACAAATATTATCAGAAAGTCTAAACTTGTGATTGCTCATTCTGGTTTCCCTATTTCAATCTTTACCTAGTTTCCCTACCTGCTTGAATTGAGCTTCTCCCCGTTCTGCTATGAACTTTTCCGTTTTCTTTAAGACGAATATCCTCTTCGTTACCTCCAAATGTGCGTATTTGCACCGCATTCACCGTTCTCTCCTACCTTACTTCTAACAAAATTTATATAAGCTTGTATTTGTTAATGAAGCAATGAAAGATCTTATTGTCATTGGTGATTTTAGCTTTATGCAAGCGTTAACTGACGAATAAGTAAATGTTCCTTACCCGTGAATATGTTTAATCATGTTCCAGGGATTGCACTTAGAGGTTAAAATTTGCTCCTGAAATCACTCTTTATTGTTCCATTGTATCATTTATCACAATCTAACACGCTCTTATGGTTTTAATTTAAAATATATCACTGATATCGGTCTCTATCGATTAAAATTCACGCCGTTTTAACACGTTTCTCTTGGCGATTGAAATATTTCAACCCTCGGATTAGTTAAAAATGTTTGCCTTTTCCTAACGCGAGTTATAAGTTCTTTGGCAGTATCGTAATCGGCATGTGTGCCATTAAATTAAATGTAGTCTTTTTTCAATTTTGTGAACACCCAGACGTGTTGTAAATCACAATAGCTTTATTCGATCGTTCTGTTCAAAGTTGTCTTGAAGATGTTTTCCTTTTTATATAAATCAGCGTAATTCTTTGTACAGTAGTGGTGTAGTGGTAAATATTCGGAGGACACTATATCAATGCTGGTTGAAATGGATTAGTATTTATAAGGTCTGAAGAGTAATCTTCTACCCTACTTGGGCATTAAAAACGGATTTCTTTTACTGAACCTGTAAATTAAGTCAGAAAAATGGCCCAGTCAGCCACTGAGATCGCATATTAATAGTTCGGGTTTCCCCATTTAATATGACAAGTGCAAATGTTAAATACTTACTGTGACCCTTTATCGGCTTAAGATAAAAGGGAATGTTTAGACTGATGCAAATAAGGTATTATATGTTTATTTTTTTATTTCGGCCATTTTTGTCATTTCAATCTTTGGCCCGTTTCATGCACTACCCGCAACTTTGGTGTGATGCTGAAACGCAAGATCTAAATAAAGGGTAAATTCTGTTTATTATTCAATTTCAATTTTTACCCTAGTTTTGACCTTTGCATCTCAGCTTGTTTAACGGTCTTTCTCGGTAAATTAGAAGTTTTCTGTTTTCGATTATGGTTAAGATGCTTACACTCATGGCTTTATGTTATTGCGTACATGTTATGCTTTGGAACGGCCAGTTAATATCTCACATGTGGTTTTCACGTTCCTCATTCATATTGCTGTCAAGGTGCGTGTGGACGCACTGCTCCTGAAATCTTGGCATGACGACTGAATAAATCTATTCTCTAGCCTGAGATGGTTTCAACTTCAAAAGTCAATCGTATGGAAATACTTGTTGGTACCACTGCACTTGTGTCCTCTCCTTGTTTCTTAGAATGTGAGTTAACCAAAGTTGATCGCCACATAACCTCTAATTTTATTATAAATGTATTATTAAATGCTTACACTAAAATGTCATTTATTGGTTCATTTTACCGTCTATTTGAACGACCTTATACCATCTCTCGCGTCTTCCTATTGTTAATTAGTGGTCAACTGTTTGTGTTTCTCTGTTTTAATGATAAACAGATAGGAAAGATCTCACTTATCAGCAATCAACTCTAGGTGATGAAAAGAGTCCAGCACAAGAACTGTCATTGTAATCTCCAATTTTACTCCTGTCTATGTGGTGACTTTATGTCATTTGAAGATCCGTTACCTTCCATACGAGTCTCGTCTTTTGGCGATGAAGAAGGGAGGCGTAACAACCAAAGTGTATTACTCCATTGCTTTTAAAATGTGTTGAGACAATTTATGGGAAAATGAATTTTAGGCAATTAATATTCTAACACTCATAAAACGCGTTTAGAAAATGAGAGTATGTTGCTAGGATAAAGTTCGCTAAAAGCAAGCTAAATCTCTAAAGAAGTGTTTTGTATCATCTTCCGTATAACAATTTTAGTGGCGAGCAGTATTTAAAATTCTCAAGGTAAACGCTAACTTGTCTGGAAGGAAGGTATTCTGGAGCCTCTCCGATAATAAACTCACCTTTTACCATCCTCTTATGTTGGCCAGAATTAATTATTGTGGTTATCCATTCATATCATCTTATATGAACGGATTGTCTTCAATCTCGTGAGCACTGACTGTAGATTTTTAATTTCTATTTTCTACATCTGGAGATTAAAATTACTGTTAAAATCGCCCAGTTGATTTGGTATATTTCACGAGAGCGCAAGTAGTGCTCTTTCTCTCTGTTACTATATTCTACCTCTGTTTATTGATTGTCCCCGGTGAGTTTTGGAGCCATCAGTATAGCTCCAGATAGTTCGTCATTTTTAACAAGCCTTTATCTATGGAAATACTTTCATATTCACTTAATAATCCTCCTCCTTCCCTCCCATTTCCTATCTGAATCGCAAAATTTACCTCGATGTTTTCTCTTTTAGAAGGTTTTATTATTTTATAATTTCGTTGCAGCTCGTCCCTATGAAAAATCAGTTAAGTCGTTGGGCATAGAATATTAGAAATAAAATCGATTTCATTTAATGGCTTACGCACATTCGCAGTTTGGCACATTTTCAATTCAGATAAAAATACGATTACATCCCATTTCATTTGAAGTAAAATACATTATAACTTCCACACCCATTTGAAAATCGTTTTCCAATGTTCGTTTTATTCAAGGAGGTAGCATCATGAAGGCTCTGGAGACACACCCCCTTTATTGGTGATGTTTAACCACTCACTTGACAGATATCGAACTTGTGACCCCCAACTTCGTTGAAGTGCAAATTAACTGCTCCGCCATTGACAACAAAAGGTGGATTCGATGGAGTTCAAGAAGACATATCTTTCTTCGATAACTACTTAAGATCATTCAAGTTACACTCACAATAGGAAATAGGAAAATGTTTAATCTTTGCAAGTTAATCATAGGTACAGGAGGCGGACACTTAAATATTGTTCGGGGATCGTTGATTAATGCTCGTCAAGTTCAGGGCAGAAGCGCAGTACCTCCAAGGCGTGCTTTTAATCTAAAATCATCGTGTTATATTAGTAATGCATTTTCATATGATTAACTTTTGAAGTTCTAGCCGCCAATTGATTGGTGATGATTTTGTCTAGATGAGCTCGTTACAATGTCGGTATGCACCCAACAATCCTTCTATTCATCAAGAGCATCAAGCACCTTATTTTGACCACTTCCACTTTCTTCCTTCTTTCTATAGGTTACAAGATGATAGAGCTTGCTCGAGGGGGAGCGGATCTCTATATTCACACAGGCGGAGCTCGTCGGTGGGATGTCTGTGGACCTTCCACGGTTCTGCAAGCTCGTGGCGGGGTGGTGCGCACTCTCAAAGGCGATTCCATCACCTTCAGTCATCATGATCCCAGTGACCTTGACTCTCGGATAGGAATTTTCGCTACTGCTTCGCGCGAACTTTTTGACACTTGGTTATCTACTGTCTCCTCTCTTATCGACTAATTATCTCCTCTTTAATTTTTTATATTCTTATTGTTCTTACCTAATACTCGAGCTTATCTAGCAGTCAGTTTTTTTGGGCGTGGGCATTCAGGTAAAGAATACTCTTAGTGGCTGCTTAACCATAAGGTACAAATTTAGAATCTGATTGAGCTAGCTGTTAAATATTTCCCAAGGGTATTTGTTAAGCTATGAGTGTTGGAGAGTAATTACATGCAGAGCAGAAAATAATAATGGGTAAAGGTTAATAATTGAGAATCCCTTGATGAAAAATAGGAAAGGGGGAGATGCAATGATGTAAAGCACTGTGGATGAAATTTGGTGTGGGTGATCTATGAGAGAGGCAACAGGTTGCAATTAATCTGTCGATTTGATATCATGTAGTATCATGTATCTTGGAAGCTCAAGAGAGGGATTAATTGCGCCTAACGACGGCTCTATCTACCCTAGGATTCTGATTGGCACGCCGGTATGTGCAGTGGTATAAGATCTTATCGATTACTTGCGATTTCACTAATCGACAAACCGGCCAAAAAGTCAACCCAAAATGATTTCTTACTTTACCAAATCAAGCATACGCTTAAAATATTTTATATTTAGGGTGTCTGTCACAACAAGAATTTGTTAAGCGTAATGAGGAATAGCATAAAGCTATTAAATCGTCCCTCTATGTCTTGACTAATTAAGAATGCATGGTTTTTGTTGTTCGTCAATTTGCATAATGATTCTAGTAATTGACCTAAATGGGGAAATGAAAAAAGTAAAAATATCAAATATCACGCTAATTCGATTTATCGACTGAATCTCATGAAAGTTGAATTCACTTGTCAAAAACATCATATTCATGTATATGATGAAAGAGTATCAATATCAAATTTGTTAAGTTAGTTAATCTGATACGATTGTCTCATGATTTGAACTGTAATAAAAGCATTCAAAGTGATAAATAAATTTTATGAGTCATTATTCAGAGGTAATCTATAGTTTATGAGCCAGTATTATCTCTATTTCAAATTGAGCAAATGTGGAAAAAATTTAACTATTTTGAAGTTCGCGATGAAAGAGTTTTGTTGCCCTCATTCAATATGTACTATTTATTTGGCAAGATAGACTTTTAAAGAAAGACCAAGTTAATTAAAATTTGGTTCGTTTCAGAAGTAATAATATTTGACAGGCAAAGAGTGATACTTAAATAAATTTTTAGAAAAATCGTAAACATGCAATTAAAGGAAATTTTTGAAAACCATGATAGTTCTCTTAAGTGTGTTTACATTTAGTCAATGTTTGTCAAGAAATATTAGCTTATTTTAGCTTGTTACTTATTTCTCAAATTACGAGCAAATACTCAGAAATATAAACATATGTGAAGAGAGTCAAAGATCGTATTGTTTACTCCACATATGTAGATACTGTGGGTGTCGATTACCCAATTACAATAATGAAAAAACGTACCTTATTTAATATCGATTTTATTAATGTTTTTCATCAAATCGCAATAATTTTAACGAGTTTAGCAGTATTAGCAGAAATTCTCTCATTGATCTTTAATTTGGTTATTTATGTGAGCCTAAACTTAGCTGGCCTGATTGAATTACCCTTGAAATTTGCGGATTTTGTGGGTTAACGTGGGTTCGCATCTCAAGAATGGCATCTCCAATCCGTCAAACTCCTATTATTTGCAATGGTCATACAAGACCAGTAATAGATTTAAGCTTCGCAGAGGATCCCGAATGTGGTCCTTTACTTATCAGCTCCTCTAAAGGTAATGTGACGTTTTATTATTTTTCACGCTTAATGGGAACACTTTTGTTAAACTCTATTTTGCTATTCTAGACTGCAAAGCCATGCTAAGAAGAGGCGATACTGGAGATTGGATAGGTTCCTTTATCGGTCATGGTGGAGCAGTATGGTCATGTTCCTTAAACACATCTGCCTCCTTGGCTGCAACTGGGTCTGCAGATTTCTCCGCCAAAATTTGGAGTGTATATAATGGAGGAGAAATGCTCTCCATTTCACAATCACATATAGTTCGTTCCGTTAGTCTTTCAAGATGCGATGAAGGAAAATATCTTCTTAGTGCAAACAATAAGCGACAAGTTCTCGTCTACGATCTTAATGCTCCCGAAATTCGTAATAATTGTGATTTATTTGAAACGTTGTTTTTCCAGCTGTTTGCACTTTCTCTGGACATGAAAAGAATATTAGGAAAGTATTATGGATCAACAATGATACTTGTGTAGCCACAGTATCTGAAGACATGGCCATCAGGTAACTTCTAAATTAAAAGTCGATTTCTCTCTTCTCTTATGAAGGTTGTTTGATGTGCAATGCCAAGATAAGGAGTTTTGCAAGATCGAACTGCCCAACATCCCAACTGACGCAGAATTATATATTCGTGATGACCTTACAGTTGATATGTTGGTAGCTGTTGGAAAGACGGCTCAAGTTTTTAAATTCGATTTCCGAAATTGGTCTTCTGCGCTAATCACAACATATAACCTTCCATCTACTGTTTGTTCGGCTGCGCTTAATCCTAATGCCGATATGCTTGTATGTGGTTGTGAGGATAATCTTATTTACCAAATTGATGCAGAATCGCAAACTGTCTTGGGTGAGCTTTTATTTGTTACTATGCTTGTTGTGTTTTCTATTTCCTATGGCTTTCATAAACTTGTCTGTGTTATAATGCATAGAGGCTATGTAAATTAAGTACACTAAGGTAAAATCCTTGTTTGTACTATTGACCACACTTTTAGCTAAAGATGGCTCAATTGAATTCAAATGCGTCACAAAATTTTATTTTGGTTTTTTAGTTTCTATCTTACAGATTCTATTATTCTCAAAAGGGTTATAATTTTATGCACTTTTCTGAAGATGCCATTCCAGACTCTATTATCTTTGGGTCAAAGTTTTGTACCTTGAGTTGAGCGGATCTATACAGCTTACATTATTAAAAGGAGAAGAGGATAGAATTGAGTCTCGGTCCTGAAACGTTAAGATTTCCTCTCATGCAGGGATATATGTCCGTACCATTTCGTCCTTAAGGCCATTACGTCCTTTTAAAGTTTAGCTTTAGAGACCGTCATTTGGTTAATTTAACTAGACTGGTTTATCAGAACCATGGTCTCACTCATTTGACTCCAGATGTGTAAACTTGTGCTAATTCTTTTATAACTGAGATGCGTCTTCTATTGGAAATTCTGCACGTTTAGTCGTAATTATTGTCATGCTTGAAGGGTGTAGAATAACATACCAACTGTATGCTCTCAGAGGTCCACAGTTTCAATACGTAACTTAATCACACAAACTGGCAACTAATTTTGGTTTACTTTTCGGTGACCGAATGGGAAATTTTTTGATTAGAAATACCTCATTAAAAATTAATGTGTCGGTTGCACATTTTTCGCCTTATTCGGTCTCGATTCCCTAACACCACACACTAATGATTGGATTTTCCAGCCTCACTGATTAAGTCCTATTAATATAGAGGGTGGCAGATAAATGACAATCATGTCTGTGTGTGTGGGTTCTGTACTGTTTCATGGAAGTGTTGTATAAATAGATTGAATAGTTCCGGACATCGCTAATCTATGAAACTAAATTCGAGTAATGCTCCCTCAAGGACCACTTAAGGGTCTTATCCTACTAATAAAAATAAACCACTTGAGGTCACCGCACCATTAAGCACTTCATGTATCACTTTGAACATGATAACAGCATATTCAAACACCTGTGAAGTCGAGGTAATTTGATCTCAGAAATTCGATATGATTTAGGAAATGCGTAGGGATTCGTCCTTCGACCTCCCCCCAGCCTTGAGGTATGTAAAGTCGAAACAAATTTTGGCTAGAAGGGGAAAACAAAAACTTCCATGACCCTAGATGTTCTTTGGAGCATTCTCGATAGAACTGCTCTTTATCAAATTTTGTTTCCGTGGTAACAGTTTTGTAGGACTTGTCGTTTTCTGCCTCAAAACGGTTCGATTCTCTTATGTCTCATTTAATTTGCTGGTGTTCATCAAGTTGTTTGCTATTTGACTTTGTACTCATCTCATCCAATAAACACTTGACCAGTTGTAATTCCGGTGGTTTCGTGAAATTTATAAAGCGCTTTTGAGTAACTGCATTTCTGCTTGAGTTATCTGTCCCTTGTGTTATCCAACTTGGAAGTATTTCATAGCGGTGAAAACTTATGAACTACAAACCGATATCCCGACTAAGAAGGTGGAAAGTACAACGTCTCATTGCTATTATATTGAACAATTATTCCAGTTTAACTATTATATAGTCCATATTTTAAGGGATAGCGTTATTTCCAATAATAATATGAAGGAAACTTCAAATCTCGAGTGGCAGCAATGCAGAAAAATCCTTATTTTCGGAATTGATTGTTGGTACTTTTATCTGTCTTTTAGACACTTGTCGAGGCCACTTTGGTCCAGTGCACTGTGTGCGTTTCTCGCCCGATGGTCACCTCTTTGCTAGCGGAAGTGAAGATGGGACAGTTCGGTTGTGGCAATCGAAAGTGGGCGAGGAGTATGGTCTATGGCGTTGTGAATTACCCTCTGATGCACCTACAACCGTCTCACTCCAACCCACGAAAAGTCCTGTTTAAGTGAAGATCGCTGGTTGTTTTGGAGTTTCTGCTTTTTAATAGAAAATTTCTCATTCAAATTCGCTTTTTATTTATTCGACTTGGTAATTTGTTATGCTATATTATTACTGCTTCCTTTTACTAGCTAAGGTATCCTCAGTACTTGGTTTAATTCCAAATCTCCTCATGCTACAAACTCTTCACCCCTAATCTACCCAAATTTAGATCGCACAGGGGTAATTAAATGCGCTCTACTGAGTTGGTGTAGAGTCGCTGTTCTGAGATCGAATTTGACTGGGTTTTAAGGCGCAGCTTATTTGCATAGGTTACAAGGAAATGGGTTTGAGCACCCGATGGTGGAATAAAACGGAGGTGGAGAAAACGACTGAGAAGTTGTTTACGAGGTACGGTTATAAGCTCGTCACAAGGATGGCTCGCAATAACAAAGTGGAATTGAACCCTACTTTAAATCGGTTGTTTAAGTTGTAACTGTACGAGATTAGCGCTTTCAGTTTCTGGCTAGGTTATCTACTATTTTAAATCAACCATAAATCATGAGATAACTAGACACCCTTCCGCTAAATGACTGAACCCAAATGAATCATATGTTGAAGTAGTAAGTAAAAACTTCCATTCTTGGCAGATAAAAGACATACTGGGTTTTAGGCGAACTTTAACAGGCAGCCCTATGACATAATGGAGATTGTCTAAGCTACTTTGTTTTCCAAGTTTATTTCATAGATGGTAATCGTGGACATATTGATAATATTGGAATTACTAATAGTAACGATGGAACAGAGTAGAACAATAGATAATTAAAATGATAACAAGAATATATTAATTCTTTATTACTTAAGGCGGCATATCCTATATAAAATATTGCTTACTGAGCTCCTCAAAATTACATTTGTGACACCATGGCACAAGTCTCAATGTAGGATCGCTGCCCACACAGAAGAACACTGAGGTGCATTCGACTATCAAATATCCACATTAACGTCACTTCTTCGTGTCTTCGATTTACTCTCAAATGTACTTCGGTCCCCTGTGTAGGAAGTGTGGTTAAAATGGATCATTAGTAAGGCGCAGTAAATATGAAAGGGCATAAAGTCTATAAGATGCTTTAAATTTGGAAATAAGGCACAACAGGCAAAAAAATTAGGGATGTTGAGAGCAGGTGACTATTTCCCGTTACGTCTTCCCAACCCTATCTAGAGCAGTAGAGACTGATGGTTCCACTGAGCTCCCTGTTTGACTCCCGCATTGGTCCACTCTGTATATAGGCGTGTGATTCAGTTTGAATCAGCTAGTGTACGAGCCAACTTTTGGCATGCTCGGACTTTATGCTTACATAGACACGCCCATCTATCCATCCGACAACACAGTGCCTATGCCGTCTTTCACTCGCTCAAGGTTTCAACAATAGTACCTACCTTCACCATCTTACTCTATGGAGAGAAGCTAAGGAAGTGATAGGTTGTCGAGCCTACGTGATCTGACTAACAGGCTTGTCCAAACCCCATATGTATCGCCAGGCTCATACTTCTGCTCCAACTGCCAATTAGCCAGCAGTTAACAAAGAAATCAAAATCGGCTAACTATCGATCGTGACTCACTTCGTGCGTTTGTCAAAATTCAGATTATTTCTCCTTAGCTCTGATACACACTTCCCTGCTCCCAATCTCTTCACCAGGACCTCGATTGTCCCTTCTCTGCTTCATTTCCAATTGTCTAAAGGGCATTTGTTCAACTAAATTGTCTTCATTATCCGACATTGTAGAAATTTGCCAAACAAAATTTAAAATCAGATATCAGCCTTATTCATTCGAAAGAAGTACTTGAAATGATAATATTGCTATTAGACCACTAACCATTTTCTGGTTAAGAATGAATTTTAAAATGAACTTTATTTATTCATCCATTTACGTCCATATCGATTCTTGAAATTCGGATGAAGCAACCAGTAGGAACTATTAGTTCTTATTTTTAAAAGAGAAAATTAATAATTTAAACCAGTCTAAACGTAACCTAAAGTCCATAAAATGCCAGGGGTCACGTGATTTTTAACTTAACCCAAATGCGCAAAAACGTGATTTATTAAAATGTTCTACATTTAATAATATCCATATGGTTTGCAGTCTATAAACTTTGAATCGTTTATTTTCGGGCTTGTATTTAAGTATGTGTTATATCATTTCTTTTGCGAACTTTACCAGTAGTTTTGGTATTTATATAGTTGTTTATCAGACGTTTTGTATTATTTGTTAGTAAGATGTCAAAGGAGGCTCCTCCTATTATGCGCAAACTGCTGATCGGACAGTTAGCCCATTTAAATTATGGTAGCGCTAGTTTGGAGGATGGTGGTCTTATTCACAGCATTCCATTTCCACCCAGTCGTCAACTTCTCTTTTCTCTAGTCTGGCTCCAAGGTTATGTTTTGGGAACTTACTCCTCTTCAGCTAACTCTTATTTTTTATTGGATGACGGTACGGGTTCAATCCTAGTCACAATTCAACCCGACACAGTGCTTCCATCACTTGGCACTTATATTTCTGCCGTTGGCGAGATTTCTCGAGATGGCGCTTTTATTCAAAGCCCTTTTGATGACTTCTCCTCCTCTTTGAAAACCTTCCAATTTGCGGCCCGCTCAATTATGTGCTTATCGCTGGCTGATAGCCACTTCCCTAGCCATGAAGACTCCTTCCCAAAAAATTCACCCCCTTCTGTTTACGCTGAACTCTCCTGGCCACTGGAAGTTTTAGATATGAGTCGAAATTTTTCAGCTCCTCTTTAGACGAACATTCGTTTCTGTAAATTGTATTTTACAAACAATTTTGCCATGTACAGAAGGTAATCTTTTTCTGTTACTTTCATTTGTCTTATGTGAAGTGAAAACAATGGCGAAGTCAGACTATATGGGTAGAATTTAGATGCGATGCCGTATGTAGAAACTAGTGGAAAGAAATTCCTATAGCGAAGATTCGGTTGTAAGTTGGTGAGATGGAGGTCAGATGGACGTGGTGATTACTCAAATGTCGAGGCCCTTTCGAGGTAAGATTACACCCGTGCAGTTGTTGATTAATTTTGATAGGGACTGTTACAAGGCTGTAGTCCATCTTGTTTTGATCTAAATACATGTTGATTATTGAGTTGTGTCAGACGGTGATTGGTCTTTGGGTAGTTTGGTTTCTTGTAGTAGTCGATGTCCTTAAATGCTTACTTTAGGGGCTCCGTATTATGTTGAAGTGTTATAATAACCACCTGTATTGAATAATGCTTCTCAAAGAATGAACTTTCGCATTCATAAACTATGTCTTATAACAAGCTAGCTCTTAATCGTTTTATAGTAGGAGAACAAATCATGAACCCCAAGCTTCGCGGTTTTCTTATGCCTACTATCGGCAACTCATCGATCTGTGATGACAAGTTTTAGATGTCGAAGGGTTCGCGAGAAGTAGTTTATAATGATGGGTTTCTTAGAAGTAATAGGCGGCTACAGTCTTATGCCGTAACACTAGCATCGCATTTATTTGCTCCCACTGGTTCACTATATCTTAATAATATCTGAAATATTTTATATTAAATTGCAATTTAGGAGGATTCCATCAAGTCTTCACCAAGTTAAAAGTGCATATGATGAAAGCAACAGAGGGGAGTAAAATATCAGAAGGAGGTTGAGGTGTTGTAGATATAAGTTGATGGAAGACTTGATTTTTGACCAGTGACATTTAATGAGAAAAGGGGAAGGGAGGAAATAGGGATGTCAGAGTCGAGCAAGAGATTAGTATTTAAGTCCATTTACGATTGCCTCATTTTATAATGGCTCGATATCATTCGCTACATCCCAAAATTAAGGGTAATACCTTTCAGTATTTTAAAATAGAGGACATGTTTAGTCCAGCTTAGGACAGCCAGATTTTAAGGAATATAGACCTAAGCCTATTTACTCGGGTCAGACAGAAAGAATTTCTAAGGGTTCTATTATGAGACTTCATAGTAGAAGTAACCTGTAATATTTCCATTACTATATTTAAAGAGGTCAGGGTGTCAGTTATGTTACCCCTTGCATAAACCAGATATGCCATTGGCATTGTGACTTTGCGTGACCAGGTAGTGAGATTAAATATAGCGTGAAAACATTGAAGTTGTGGACAGTAAACTCTACAAAGTTTTTAATTATCCATATAGATTAAAATTACATAATATAAGACGAGTCTATTTCGAACATTATTGCAGGCAATGAATATTCGAGTAAAATTCAATTTCAATGAATAATCAAATATTCTAGTCAGTAGAACTTATTTCACAACGCGAATAACGCCCATCAAAACCTTTAGACTATTTCGTGAACTTTATTCACTAAAACATATTTTTGCCGTAGTTCATATAACTTGTTTAGGTCCCAACATTCTAAAGTCATGACTTTCAATAGAGAGACCAAGGAAGTCACTTTTGATGAATGTCTCTGAATATCCCAAAATCTATCAATATTGTATCTTCTCGTTTCCTGTAATGTATTCATTTATTCGAAACAATTATTCAGGCACACTGTCGAAAACTAATTTATTTTATAACCTATGAAATGTTCCAAAATTTTACATTTTAGACAGTTCTCTTCACTTCCCCCACATATCTTGTTTACTATCATAGATAAAGAAATATAATGATTGTCATTCAATATTTATGACATTTATTTACAGATAAGTCATTAAATAAATTTATAAAATTCAATCGTTAGCTGAATATAGAAAATTAAGAGTCAAATTAATTTTATGATCGATTTCTTATTAACTTATTGACCTTAATTTAGAGATCGCTTTATTGACATACGTTCTAACAATGCTGAATTTGTCACCACTTTCAGGTTGACCAACTTTGGCAAAGACGCCATTTCATATCCCATTCATAATAAATCTAGACCTGATCAGTCACTGAAATCGGAGTGTACTAAGGATGAACCCAAATAAAGCTGAGGGAGCATTCTGACCAATTAGGGCAGCACACTGAACAACAGCTCGATAGGACGAAGCAAGAGACTGCTTGTCAGCTTTCTCCACTTTACCAGAGTCACCACTTCTGTCTCATCATCAAGAGATTATACAATTTTATCAAATTTGCTAAACCCCTGATTTCCTTCTTTGTTAGTTTGTACTTAGCTCCTTACGAATTATGTGGTTCAACAATGCAAATAAGCCACCGTTACAGTGCAGTGCAATATATCACCTGACAGGAGTTAAGATAGGTAGATTAAAGTGCTAAAATCGAAATAATTAGTTTTCAATAGGATATAATGCCAAAATCTCGTTTATAGAAACGAAAGCTTCCAACTTACTAGTTTTACAATGACACCCCAACCATAAAGATAAAGATTTTTAAAATAACAACAAAAATATATTTGTTATTTTTTTATTATTTTGATTTGCAATGGAAAATTTACTTTTAACTAAGTGTTATAAGAACGAACATGACCTTCAGTGTTGATGATTGGCTTGCTTATTCGCGCAAAATGCAAACACGATAAGAGCATTATTAATGGAGCATATTGTGGGAAAGTGTATGATCGAAAATGGCATTAGAAATCGCACTCATTGCAGCCTGTGCAATGTTAGGACTTCGCTAGATAAAGCAATAACATGGTAATATTTTTCTTTTAACCATCCATTTCAGTTCAAAGTGTGAGGCCGTGATATATTGTTCGGATAGCTGTCGCTTATATGATTTAAATAATTCGCTTAGTCCGGAACATTCACATAAAGTTTGGTGTAAATTTATGAAACTCTTCATGGATATGTTGGTACGGCTTTGCGAATTTCCGTTCAGCTACGCAGATAGTATGATCAAGTTTATGTACTTGTCATGTTTTAGTTTCAACAAATAGTAGATTCTCTCGATCAGAACTGCATGAATTGCTTCAATCGAATGGAGTAGATAATAAGGGGCTGTGGAAATATCTTTTCAGTACTTCTGGATGGGGACCTGGAGATGAGTTGAATTCCTGGTTTGGCATAATCTATGAAGCCGGCTCAGTGGAATGGAGTCGCAGCGCAGATGCTAGCAGTGACGCTTATCTAAGAGCATACGTTATACCCGAATGCGCAAAAGCAATGTCAACTCGTCAATACTTAATTGAGGATTCTGGAAGTCTGTTTACGGTTAATCTGCAAAATTGGTCGGATTTTTATAACTTGGTAAAAGTTTCTTACTCTTCACCCTTTGCGTTCATTAGCTATTGGCCGCTAACTATGTACCATATACTAAGGATATGTTCCGAAAGAAGTATTTGTATTTTGACAATTTCTATTAATTAGGTGATCAATTAGTTCATAGCATTCGAGAAAAGAAAACCTTTCAAGTTCATTTGATTGGTGTTGAAACAGAATTGGATTTGCTTCCGGTATTTAAGGTGACTTAATTACTATCATGTTTTGATGTTTTCTTTAGCAATTAGACGATTTAATATCTCCAAATATTGAACGTATTAATATCAAAATGATTGGCCCAAACATATCTCCTAGAGCATCGTATAAAACATGGTTGCTCAGTTCTCGTATGTCTGTATTTGTCTGGCGTGGGGTCTACCATGAGTTCATGGAAGAGTTTAAGGGCTGCCAGGAGCTTACTTTTGCCGATATTGTGATCGGTAAGGTGGAATTTTGAACAAAATTTAACCTCTCGTAGGTTTCAATGTAGGGTTTATCGCTTATCCAACTTGGAAACAGACTCTTGAGTTGTTAAAAGTTTGTCTTTTCATTGTGATTTTACTAATCTTGACCTTAGGATTTGAAGTTTCCAGCATTCTTCACTGATTCGTGTCCTTATTCATGCATGTGGAACCTCAAAACTTTACAGTCTTTGGGATTGTGCTCTGAATTTGATATTGACAATGCGGAGAAGTCTCTTTCGTTGGTTAGTATAAACCCATTTCGAAGTCCTTTGAGAATTCTGGACGAAGGCACTTGTTGGCCGAAGTTTAGCAATGCTTTCATTTTCTCAATAAATGTATGATTTTGCACTTTACAGTTTGTCTTTATGAGAAGGAATGTGGTTGAATTGTCCACTGCAGAATGGAAAATGACAAGTCAACAGTGAAAATGAGGTAAGGGTAACCATCAAGCGTTGCTGATCCCTCTTTTTAATGTGTTAGAATCTGGAAGCAATCCATCATATTGTGAAATTCAAATAATCGATCCAGTACTTGGAAATCTAATCTGATTGGGGAAATGTCGTTCCGAAAAAGCCTCAAATAGGTTGGTCATAATTAGGGTGCTGCTGGAGACTTGACAACGCCATGTAGTAGAGCATGATTGAGAAATAGAGAATTTGAACTATTATTGAAAGTAGATGAGAATATATTAGTCATTGTACACTTGTTAGTGTGTGTAATTATTATAGAGCATGGAAAAAGTTAAGATGTTTGTAAGTGTTCACGGAAATGTGTTAAAATGACAACCATAACGATTAATAGGAAATTTTAATTTTGATAGATTGTATTTAAATCTAAAGGAAAGTTAGATTTCTCTTGATTTGGAGTGCAATTTAAAAAGATTTGGAATGTATATGGAGCTTGTAGTTTAGCCCTTAGAAGTGGATAGAAGTGCCCGAAATCCAGTGGTCAGTCCATTACGGTAGGAACGTTGGGAAGTGATTTCATTACTTTTGTTGAAGAATAACGGAATGGAAATGCCAATTTCCCCTATTAATTGAAAGTTCACCTTAGCTATTAGAATAAGGTGGTATCTGAGGTGGTCAAGATACCAAGGTACTAATTCCCAAGCCATTTTGGGTAGAGAATGACATCATGTAGGCCCCCTGGTGGAAGACGTACTCGATGACCAATGGGTCAAATAGTTCTAAAGGATGCCAGCGTGACTTCAATCAGGAAACTGGGGCTAAGCAATGTAGTATTTGAGCATGAATCCATGGACGATATCAGAAAAGTAAAGAATTACAACCTGAATCTGATAATATCCACATTGTTGCTATTCCAATACCATTCCATTCCCGTAGTAGAGAGAAGACGAATTAATATGGAAGAACATTGTACTAACACTCGTACATACAAGCAGGCAGGAACAACAGGGAATATACCAATCAAGTAAAATTTCAGTGTTCTTCCTCTTTCCTATAACCAATATTGAACTGCTTTATTGTTCATTCTGTTAAGATGTGTACATTTCGTGAATGGCAAGTTAAAAATATTAATTAAAAATAAATCCCCTTCTAATTTTATATGAAACAGAATTGAGTTACTGCAAGCTGATTAATCTAACAATTGCAGTCTGTTTGTCAGTGATTAACTTCCAATGTCTAATTCCAAGCTGCATGAAAAGGTTCACAATCAAAAGGAACCGAATTTAGTTAGGAAAATTCACAACGCCAAATCACAACCACTTTCACGACTTTTCAGTTCACACACTTTAAAGTCTTCTACGATTCCTCTTCATATTGCAAACTATCGATACTGGCAAATACCCAACAAATAATAACCATGAAAAATGCATACATAACTAGGACTTGTATCTATCACAAGGATAAACCAAATGTTAAGGAGAAAGTAACTGACCTTTTCATTAGTAAAAAATAGAACATTACGGAGCTTAGGATGTTGACTACATTATGACCTTCGCATAAATGTTCTTCTGCGCCATCGTCTTTAGAAACCGAGCTCTGGGTGAGCAGCAACCTGTATTCCTTCTGGAATTCGATGTGTTTCAGAAAAGTTATTCATTTACCAAGTCATAGGAAGTAGTTTGGCACCATGATTGTTATAAAAATCAGTGGAGTCGTTTCACTTTTATTTATAACTTGTAGCGGATTACCTATCTAACTAAACTTGACTATACTCGGAAACCTCTATGGCAGATTCCCCTAGTTGGTAAGACCCTCGGAAGAAACAGACGCATTACAGAAGCATGTTTGTCCATGAATGGCGTGGAGTGTGAACGGGGAGGGAGCTTAGTCATTCAAAATGGAGGATTAAATAAAACAAAGGAGGGCTTTTGATTGGCCATTGGCTCTGTGCTCTCGCACTCAATCCGTGCGCGAATTTGCACGGCCGCACCTTCAAGTCACAATGTGCTCTCATGCGATGGCGTGTCTCACAAACCAAATTAATACCTATCGAAAACCTCTTGTTGATAAAATAAGGAATAATAACTAGCATAAAATGTCAAATAATTCATGATAAAATTCAATTCAAGTTACATTCGCTTGGTTAAATTGATAAGTTTTACTGCTCTAGTGGCGGTACTTTTGGTAAAAAAAACTATTAGAAAAGTAAACTGATGTATTGAGTTAATCCTTTTGTAATGCCATTACATTAGATAGGGACTTAATAATTTCTTTTGCGTTTGAACGATGCGCTTCTTTTCATCAAATTGTAGTATTTGCTCCCCTTTTTGATTTGTTAATTAGCCTTCCTCTTGCAATAGCAAAGCATCGAAAAAAATTCGCAGTGATTGCACGAAAAATTACCCCTTTTACATTCGTTGTAACAAATGGTACTATTTCATTTACCACAGAACATTCTATTGGTGATCTATGAAATTCGAGGTTGAGAAGCGACGAGGTAGAGCTCCGGTTGTTTCGTCCGTTTTGACTAAGACCGTTAATGAAGTCAATTCCCGTTTCTAAAAGCATAAGCCCAGAAGATAGGGGAAATCAGGAAAATAACCGAGGTGCGAAACTGGCAGATGTTTACAGACAAGATATCAATACTTCGAATTATCTACAGACCTAACGATAACAAGAGATTTGGGCCTCCCTGTTTCTGGATCCAATAAGGAACGGCTAAAACAGAGCACATCAGAAATGTGACATCAAATTCAATTTGCCTCTAAATTGGCCTTTGGAGAAAGCAGCTACAGTAATAGGACATTTTCTCCTGAGCTGAGTAAACAAATAGCGCGCCTTAAATCCTGTACAAGTAGTATAGTGCATGCCCACATCACGAATAAACTGACATATTATTACAATAACCGCAAATTTTAATTTATGAATTTCGGCAACCAGGCCAAATACAGTCAAAATAAAGTCGAAAGGCTTCATGTATAAATGATTTGCATGAACTTAGGAACAAAATATTAAATTTTCAATTTCATCACCTTTGCACAATATTTAAAGTCAACTTTCTCTATTTAAAACGTCAAAGTTAAAAGAAGCACCAACTGATCGTTTTCGTTGGATCAAATGACAAATACAATTAAACACTTGACCTGGTTGGGTTGGTATAAATAAGGGAAGTCACCAATTTAGGAATACCGACTAATGAAGAGATCGCCATAAAGTGTTTAGTGAAATACATAAAATATTCGCTTTTTAAAAGAAGTAAAGTGTTTTGATACAAATGGAAATGCTGCCGAGGAATTCGAAATTCCTATTGCATTTCTGTAGGAGGATCCGAGTTAGGATTGCTTTGTGATTGTTCGGTAAGTTGATCTAAAGCAAAGAAGCATTCATTAACAACTGCAAGAGAGTATGTTTAAATGAAATGAACAGCACGAAATGCTATGTAACGCACCCCTATGTAAGCTTGCTTCATGTCGATTAAGGTTGCCCCTGGTAGTGAACCTCCTATCACAATACTTACAAATGTAGGGCCTCTCCCCTGAAAAAAAGGTAAATTAGAATCAGATATTCATTAAAGAGTGCTCACTCAAGGTGTAAGATATCAGTTATATTACTTTTGCCATGTTAATATCATGTAAACCGCTTTTGCTGTCTCAATCTTTGGAAGAAAAACTAACTGAAGTGACAACACTGACCGACACTATCAAACAGACTGCCTATAGTCGGTGAATTTTGCAAAAAAGAATTCAGTAAAAAATCCAGGTGATGGATCATAAATTTGAATTTTGAGACGTGAAGTGCGCACTAAGTAAATCCAAAAATTCATTAAAAAAATCGTTGACACTTTGGCCGCATTCTCAACAAGCCGATCTCATCTCCATTATTACTTGCTTGTTCACAATGAAAAACTGTAAATTTTATACCTTTTGCAATTTTTATTATTTTATTAGCTTTCCAAATAGCCACAATCCCCTTAATTGATTAACACGAAATCAAGCAAACTTCCTCTATTTTCGGAAAAATGCTGACCCAGCAAATGACCGGAAGTTATCCAAATTGCTCCTTTAATTCCTTTTCTTGGACAAAAATAGGATATCTTATTCAACAATAATGTCGAAATTTAATCCCATTAATACAATGATAAATAAACCGTCTTTAATTTTATGGACACTGGAAATGTGAGTTTTCAGCGCGTACGGTGCGGAGAAGGTCTTATTACATATCTCACACTTGAAGGGCCGAAGGTCTAAACAGAAAAGCAAGCTTTTAAATTAGGAAAGGTGAGTGATACACACACTGGAATTAGCATTATCAGGGCAAAAAATACACACTTTGAATATTAGACAACATTTAAGTGCAGTAAATAGCGAAAAGTGGTCCCGGGTATAAATCTGAATAGAAGGATTGGAGGCGAAAAATATATTCAGAAAATCGATAGGGTCATGTGTATCAAATTCTTCAGGTTAATATTTCCCAATTATAGCTTTACACAATATATATATTGATGGCATCATTTCGTAACATAATCCTCACAATAGCCACCCTTCAGAACAAATTGAAGCCTCTCGATTGTTTGAGCATCTGTGGATTTGTGACGATTAATCCGTCTGTGTCCCTTCATCTAACTTTTACTTTTCACTGATTTATTTAAAAGATGCTACTCACTCATCCCTCCTCCCATTGATATTACAAAGCAACCTTGCATTAGTTAGTCGGTATTTGGAGAAATTCATCCACTATTCACTTTGTACCTCAAGCTCTGAATATTACCGACGTAGGCCCACTCAGAAAATTAGGAGAACAATAATGAAAATTAAACGTTGAATACGGCTCAGCAGGTAGAATTTAAACAACTTGATAAACCCAGAATTCAAATGAGGTTTTTAGGTTAGTTGCAAATGAATTTGTGATAGACCGCGAAATAACAAGGGATGGTTGTGGGAATATGCTCAATCTTTACTTTCGTTAACCACTTGCGCATGAAATTGGAGTCTATCGTTTTGATAGAAGGACATTTCGCATTCATTGCATTTATAAGGTCGAGCATCTGAAAAGTGGAAATTAAAACAGACAATTGGAGCGAGGGAATTCATTGCCATTTAAAAAAATGATAACAACATACTTTCATGAACAACTTGGACGTGTCTTTTGAGATGACCACTTCGAGGGAATGCTATGGAACATATCTCACACTCGAAAGGCCTCAGATCTATAATAAAACAAGTAACGGTCGAATTTTAAAAGTTAACGACATGCTGTGTGCATTACTCATAGGTCACCTGGAGAGACCTATCTTGACAATCTGTTTAAAACTAAAAAAGTACATTATAATTCTGTAAACATGTCTTTATAAACAAATCTGATATGCATTCATTCCTACTTTTGTAAACCCGCATTGCACAAAAAACGAGATTTAAAAGAATGGGTGTTGATGACACTTCCAATTTAATTACAAGGTGTTTACAAGCTGGTATAGGGGGGTATTAACATCTTGTAGTAAATATATATTTTAATTCAGCATAGGCACATCTTTAAAAACTCTGAAGGCGGGGAGAAAGCATCACTTAATGATCGGATAGGGAGACATCGGATAGAGACAATTTGGGCAAACTTAATCTACATGACTCGAGAAGTGCCCTTTGGTAAGCATGTAAGTCAAACCATATCTTAGTCTGTTATTGTAATTTTCATCTTTGCAAAATTTTTCCCATCAAAAAACAGCCAGATTGTTTGTACTTCAGCAGGACATTTCACCTTGCCCCGAAGTTTCCTCTCCGTTGGAAGACCATTTTCCTAGGCCTTTTAAATGAGAAGCTGACTTCTATGACACTTGTATGACCAGTAATGGCAGAGATATTCAGTGAGTGGAGACTTCATGAAAGAGGCTGAAATATCAAATTAACTGTGGTGGCAAAGTTCAAATTGCGAACCAGGATGCTTCAATACTTTTTCTACAACAGATTTTCCATGAAATTTACCTTTCCTGCCAGATTATTTTCACGGTGCTCATGGAGCCATGAGCAGTGATCATAATCTATTCATTTTGATACAGAATGATTAATCTCTTCAATGATTCAAGAGCGTTCTAGTCAACCATTATCTCTATCAACACGTAAATGGATTTATTAAATGAATAAATTTATCTTAAATAAAGCCGTTATTTTGATCTTATTTCCGTATTTTTAGAGCAAGTCAACAGAAATACAAAGTTAATAGGCTAGCCAGATTCAGCTTTCTAAAGCTCCCCACAACATACTCGTGGAGAGAATTTCAATAAATGCAGAGAGAGTTGGTACTAGGGCGGTCAATAATCTAAGTTAGTACAGAGGTAGAAGAAATAGAGAAAGAGGGGAGAACTTACTTTCATGCACACAGTTGATGTGATTTTTGAGGCAGTCGTTTCGGATGAAGGATCTCCCACATACATCACATATATAAGGCCTCGATTCTACAAAAAGCGGCCAACACTAAGTTTGGTTCTTAAAACTCTTTGTTATGCGTTTTTCCCTACTCCCTTAAAACACAATTCTGTTATGAAGCTATGAACCTCAAGCAACACTTAGCCGACTCAGACTTGCGGTTAGTAGATGAATACGCAGAAAAAATTCGTCCATAGACTGGAGGTACTTTGTTGAAATCTCGCATTCTACTAACCCTCTGGTCGTGTACCGATGAACATCGATTTGATATAAGTTCACATTGAGTGGTGGAATTAATAGTTGTATTAGAAAAAACGATCTGATTATAGCTAATTAGCAAAAAGTGCAGTTTTTTCATCATCTTAAACAGAAGAACACTCTTGAAATTCGAACCAAGCCATCATCAACCAGTTATTGTCCAGGCATGACCAGTCAATCATATGCCTAAAGAGATTGCTGTTTCGCTGAGGCCCTCATGTCCACTGAAAGCATATTCAAACACAGGCAAACAGTTTTTTCTGCTTTGTTCTACGATTTTATAATAATTCCTTTTTTACAATTACTCGCTATGTTAAGAACTGTGCATAGTCCATTTAAACAAAAGTTCGATTCAAAGAGTAGATTTACGCAGTGAATACACAACTTCACTGAGGGGGAAAAGTAACTTGTGGGACCAAAATTTCCTATAAATCTAATTGCGATTAGAGTCTACGCTCTTTAGAACTTAATTCAAAGACGTTTTTAAAACCATTCTATTGGAAATTGGAGTGGGCTTTTGGTCTACAAGGCCCAACTTATGCATTCACTTCTACCTTCTTAATCTCACCTTGTTCATATTCGTCCAGTTACAGAATAAAGTGACGAAGTGACGAAATTTAGGCATTTGGATGGTGACATCACGTCCATCCTTTAAAGGCTATTTGTTGGATAAAGCTGGCAAGATATTTTTTTACGGCCAAGATAATACAACAGTTGAAATGCAACTAACGATTTACTTTAAAATAGCACCGCAATGACTAACTTACTATCCCAAAAGCAACAAGTACTATTCAAAACCTCACCTTCTCATTTCAGCTTTGATAAATTAATGCGCCTTACCCCCATGAGTTCTCATCGCATGGGTTTGGAGACTGTATTTCGCCGTGAAGGATTTGTCACACTCTGGGCATTGAAATAGTTTTCGGTCTGAGGTAGTAATAAATAAATAAATAAATAAATAACGTTATTACTCATTAAATGGAACGAAAAGCGCGGTTTAAAAATGCTTAATTCTATGAATTCCTTCAATGTGAATATTAACGTTGCATTTGGCTGCAAAGGATCTCTCACATTCTGAGCATTGAACAGTTCTATTTTCTATGCAAAATAAGGAACAAAATGTTTTCAAAAAAACAGATTTTCCCTTTCACCATATTCCTAATATATATATTCCCACTGCAAGATAACACAGTTTTCAGAATGAAAAAGCATATGAACAATATGGAGAAGGGAATGAACGGTAAGCAAAGATTCAGAATTTGAGTTTGAAATCGTTTCATTCGTTTTACTTGCCCTGCATAGTTTACTGTTTCATACTCTAACGATCAAGCATAATTAATAGTCCTAATTCTGTTAGGTGAATTTACGTTCGTAGAGTCAGGAGGTTAATGAGAGATTAATTTAAATAAGCAACCAACCAAATCGGACATATTTTTACTTCAATAGACAATACACCAACAGTTCATAAAATTTTAAAATATTGGTAAGATTAAAATTAGCAAGCACTACCGTGAGAACCGAATAATCGATATGTCAGTACATGAGAGATGCCGGTGAACTTTACCAGGTTTTGGAATAAATTCGCAGGAGAATATCACAACTTCGGTTTTAAGCCTGCTATTAAATATCCCTGCCGAATTTAGGATTTTTTTATTTCAAGAGTAGCATGGTTACCACATTACCTACTGTGCAGATTAAAAGCCATCATTTCTGATAGAAGTGATTTCAATAGCATTATGGCTTGCCCAGAGAATTAGCCGTCGTTTCAGTAATTGTGAGGAAAGGTTTCTCAGAGAAAGTTCCAAAAAAAATTCTCAAGAAGCGTACTAAACAACCAGTTATAAATTGTCATCAACTCTGCCATTAACGACAATATACGTCCAGTAGACAAGGCTAGATAAGATTTAATGTAGCATTACAGGGAGGTTGATCGAGGAGCATTCAAACTCAACAATGATCGAAGTTTCACAATATGCTTATTCGCTGATGAAAAAGCTCACTCAATCTGCATTGCTCATCCTTAATACGAAAAACAAAATAGGAATAACAACTATGAGAAGATAGTCTGTGGTACACCTTGAATGTAATCTAGTGAGTTCGACCATGGCAAAAAATCAACCACATGCCCTTTGTTACTAAGAGAGGCAAGTTCATTGGGCTGGCCTAAAAAGAAATTGGAGGTAATCAACTGGTCCAAAATATCCGAGCCTAAAGTTTAAATCTGGGAATTTGGATGCAGTGAACCACTTAGTGAAGAGCGCTCAATCCGAATTCCATTGAATCTAATCAGTTTGAAGTTCTGACTTTATTCTCTACTTCTAAATCCTACCGCTTAAATACAAATTAGACAAATTTACCCTAACCTACAGTCAGAAGATTTCCTAAAATTAAGTAGCTGATTTAATGATTAGCAACGGACAATAATATCCGATGAATTGTTCCGTCTGAATAAAAATTACGAAAAGATATGAAATTAGAGAAAAAATGAAAAGCACTCACTTTCATGAACCGTTTTTATATGGTCTTTGAGTTTGTGATTTCGTGAGAAAGATTTTTCACAAATCTCACACTTTAAAGGCCTTGTATCTACAATGAAAAGTTAGGAAGTAGGAGCTTAATGAGATGAACCAATAATGAAAATGATGTTTGCGTTATCTAAACAAGTAGAAAAGAGTGAAACACCGAAAAAGTAGTGAAAGCAAACGAAGACTCACTTTCATGGGTAGACTTCAGATGGTCTTTTAGACTGAAGGGTAAGGAGAAAGATTTGTCGCAAAAATCGCATTGGAAGGGCGTCAATTCTACATACAAGAAAAACAAAAGTTACGTTGTGATGACAATGTAGCATATGGATGACTAAAATCCATTTCTAAAACTCAAATGTCTTCCAAAAGACAGGAATCAATTGCTGTTTTCTCGCTCCATAAATGTTATCCCCAAGTTTTCCATTTCAGCAAGAATCACTAAAAAATTTTGCGTTACCAAGTTTGCAGTATCCTTCAGATTCTTATTATTGTTCCCCATCGTGTCCTAATACTCCTTTCTCCTCCTTCCCTCCCCCTCCCCCCACCAGACCATTTCACCTTGTTTAGTAACTCCGACCTTCAATCTTGAGAAATATAATACTATGCAAATGCTGGCACTAGAACCAGTTAAAATTCCCATTCCATGCACTAGTCGGTAAATTCTCCTTGTATTCTGTTGAAAGACAGTGACGTTAACATCTGTCTCATTTTACTGTACACGTGAAATGTCAAACTGATTAAGTTATGGCCAATACTATTCAGTTCAATTGACGTCAATTGAGGTCATTCTACCTCACTTGTAATTCTTACACTAATACCACTACTTTTATTTTAATTTTAGTAACATCGCATGGTTACGGAATAAGCCTACCAAGTAAGACCATAACATGATGAAAATTATAAGACATAACCACAAGAGTAATTGCAAAGAAACGTGAATACAAATGATGCAATCGGAGTTCGCGTTAGTGTGGTGATCTACACATGTTCCGAGAACAAAGTTTATAAAAGCAAATCAATATAAGGCAACTGGAGCCGAAATAGAAAACACTTACTCTCCTGAACGCACATTACGTGAACATTGGGATTGTCATTACGAGGAAAAGATTTCCCACATTCATCACATTTGAAACGTCTCAGGACTAAAAAACAAAATTCAAGTTAAACCACCTTACAATCATCTGGGACCCTAGTTTTAATATCAGGAACAATAATCGCAAATTACTTTTTTAATTGTGATACTTGTAAGTAGTCTAAACTTGAAGTATAGACTTTCTAAAAGCTGTAAAAAGTGAATTTCGATGTTACCCAAGTACATTAAGCACCAATCCTATCTTCTAATGCCTTCCTATCTGGAAGGGTAGTTTTAATTACGTGGTCACTCATACTCTGGGTTAGATATTCTGCTTCCTGGAAGTTATTTACTCCTTTCTGGAGTCATTGAACGCTTTAAGTAAATAGGAAGAAAAGTCGTCAACTGAATATAAGCAAGAGCAATATTGAAGACTCATTTACACAAGTTAATTGCTTGTATTTCAAGAGATGTCTTTCCGGACAAATTGTAAATGTTTTCAAGTGCAATAGTGACAGTACAATTTTAAATGACCAATTGCTCTGAAGATTCCATATTTTTGTATGTTAATTTGAAATATTAAAAATAAACATATTGGAATAATCAAATTTAATTCTCTATTTGATGAAATTCGGAGAGTTTACTTTACCAAAATCTAAATATATAGTCTGTCAAATGCTTCAAACATAAAACCGTCTTAAGTAGAAAACCAACATCCAGAACTATCACTGTCAGTATTCTGCATAAACAAGACAACCAATGAATGTCACCGAACCCATAGTCTCTAGCCTCACAGATATGTACGTTAAAAGTAAGCAGAATAAATCTCCACAAACAACAAATTAAAATCGTTAATCTATTCCTATAAATTTATCAATGACTTCAAATGCCAATTGGGCAATCGTTTTCCAAAACCTACCTTGGGTAGAGGATTAACATCATAAAGCCTCAAAATCGATTATTCCATTTACCAGGGCACATTTACTCAACACTATTAGCCGTTCCACTCACAACGATGGACATCAATCATGTGGCACCTGACTTCGCTGACCAAAGCATTAACCGCTGAGCTACAAATCCCTACCTACATACGAGTAGTAAGAATTCAAAGGTCAATATTTTATAACTTAATCAATAAATCTGACTAATACTACAGGCATCGATATTAGCGGAACTTCAATATTACAAAAATTTGCAGTGTGATAATACGGTCCACGAATATCTGAGTTCAGCGGAAGAATTTCAGGAGCAATATTGTCATAAAGTTTAACGTCAAGGCTATTACGAAATTAAGTGGAATAGAGCTTTAATTAAAAGAAGTCACTTGCGTTTGTAGATTCCGAGTTGACATCATTCTCTAATAAATTAGAAACTCCTGTCTGATCAGATGATACTAAAGATATTTCCGACAACCGAGAAACTTATGAACATAAACGTCTCCGGTTAAAACGATATCATGCAACATTAAGGATAGGAAGATATTTATTCAAAATTAGTGTTAATAGTGCTACTTAAATACTTAACAGTAACATGTAAAGAATATTGTCAAAAAGCTGCTCATATAAGAGATTGAAGACTGACTCCCTTGGAATGCTATAAGTGGTTGAAAAGATAGTGCCATAACGTGTATGAGCACTAGAACACATTTACAATACCCGAATCAAGGTGGTAAATAGCACTTAGCCCGCCTGTAACTGCAGGAGAAATCAAGTCGAATGACTAGATGAATACGTCAACACCTATTAAAGAATAATTCCAGGGTATTACAATAGTAAATATCAGTCAAGAGCTATTTAATAATTGGGGGTAACTTCATTAGCTGCGCTTATTTTATTTTCGCCTTGAGAACCTGACATTGCAATCATACCAAATTAAATTTTACAAGTCATAGATTTGATGAAATCTCTAATTCATATGTAGTTAGTGGGTTATTTATAAAGCTATAAAAATCACCGAAAATTACTTTTATTGGAAACAATTCACTCGAAATTGTTTGTTCGTCAATATGACTTCGTTTAATATATTGAAATACTTCCATTGGAGTAGATATGCACTCAAGAATAGTAGGGAACATGTCAGAACCATAATTTCTCTTTTAGCAGTGAATGAGAGTCAAAGTAGGTAAAATTGTGCAATGATAAGAATAACGCACGTGTGAATGCACAGTATGTGCATGCGAAAGCAAAGACAGTCGTGCGATTTGCAAGAAGTTAAATCCAGAATTTAATCCACCAAAAATCTATATCTATATTATATGAATGGTAGGGAATCAAAACAAATGGAACAGAATGCTATCAATACCAGAACTCGCAGCAATGTAATAAGGGGTTTAAGACCACTATTGTGAAAACAGTCAAAATTGAAACGCCGGTGGCGCAGTGATTCAAGTGCCTGTATGAGAAATCAGAGGTCATGGGTTTGCTAAACGCCGGCGCACACCAAGCGAGAGGGAAGGCCGTAGATTTACAGGGCTGAAAATGCTATTTAAATGAGTATGGAAGCTAAACTAACGTAAAGGAACGAAGTAAAACAGTGTAAATCTAACAGACTAACAAAGAAATAGCTAAGCGAATGATAATAGGTTTAGTAAAAGGATTTTTGAATGGCGCAAAGACAGTTAATGTACAGAAGAGGGGTTTAAAAAACGATATCGATTAATTAAAAGAAAAGAATAAAATTAAAATGATGGTTTACTTGTACCAATCTGCCGTCTAGAAATCGCATTGCAATAAGAAGATGGAACTTCGCTCTGTTCAGCCGGAGCTGACGAAAATAGTGGTAAAGAGAAAAGTTAATAAATTCTCCAATTGGTTAACATAAATGAAATTAAAATGCTGTCTCTGATTTTGGCCTCAGGATAGTCCAATTCAAGCATTAACTCGTCAAAAGCACAGAAAAAGATCACAGAACTAGCTAACTAAATATGAACCAAAATAACAAAATCACAAGAATGTTATGAATCGAACACAACAGTAAGGTTTCAAATGAATACACGAGAAATGTTAAGAAGTGTGATAATCAGGTAGAAGTAAGAATGACGTTGAGTAAAATTGAACGCGGACAAGAATACACGCAATAAAAGCAGACATTCATAAGATATGCAATATGATTAAATTTTCACTTATGGGGATGACTGAAAAGATCGTGGAAATAAATATACAAATGACATAGCGAATGGAATATTGAAACTGAATGTCATAATAGTTAATAGTCATTCAGTTTAAAATGTTAAATGGAATAAACGATATTTGGCATCAATTTGATATGCACCAAAGCGATATCCGAATTAGATATACAAATTATGTAGGTTTTTACAGCAATTATACGTATTATTGACTAAATATCTTTATTGCAATAAAGGTAAATACAAAATAAGTCTAGAAAGCTCCTCAAATACGTAATAAGTAGTAAACAACTTAATGACGAGTCACTGTCTCTTTCTGATTTGATCGAGGATAAAACCCGAGCCAGCATTTGGTAAAGAAACTGTACCCTTTTGTTCAGTCAACGCTTATACAAAAGAAATTTTATGAAGTACATAGACTGCACGAGTAACTTTAATGAAAAGAGGTAAATAAATTTACGATTTTGAAGAGTTTTGAGTGCAAAAGCATTTGAAAATTCTGATGCTAACGGAAAGAACGTAACAAACATTAATTTACTGAAAATGAATAAATCCTTTAACTAAAGGTTAAAACTAATGTATCAAAACAAGAGTTGTCAATAAATACACAATCATATTCGAAATAATTCTGCACCTTCATAGCAGGCTCTAAACCTGCAATCAATACGTCGTAATGCGACTTACCAGACATATATAAGTACGCATACAACAACCTGTTAAAAGTTTTATAGAATAGGCCTATTCATAAATTGCGCTTATTTAGATCGAAGGTCGAATTTTGCGAATTATAATCAAATAGTAATCAAGAGATTTAAAAAATTCCTTGCCATCAGGCATGATCACAATATGATTTTATGACATCTTTAATACTTAGTTTTCTTTTTGTTTCGTTTATTACTTGAAAATTCGATATCCGTTAATTAAATTTTACACATATATATGTATTACCCTGCTTGCCTATATTAAGCCAACTATTAAAAAATTTTTCATACATATGATCAATCTAAAAAAACCTCAATGGTTCTTCGTCTCTATCTTAAGAAATGCTAACACATTTCCATCTTGGACGTAGCACAATCGTTCAATTATTGATTCTATAACTGACTTCTCAAGTTTAAATTGAGGTTTATTTTCTATAAGGAAAGTGATAGTGGTTGATGTATGAAGTCTTTTCTTTTCTTCAAAATATTAGATTTGCATCTCAGTTTAACATTATTTTAAATATTCTCTTAGCTCTTGAATTTATCACTTACCATAATAGATATTCAACTCAATTTATTTTATTTTCGAAAATGATAACATATAACAATCGGAACTTCAGAAAGTGATATATATATATATATATATATATGTCATTTTTCAAAATTTGTGTACTACACCAGCCATTATTTTAACCAACCACAATTAACCCCTTAGAAGTCTGGTTAGGTCTGTTTAGCCAGGTCAGATATTGTGCCATTACTGCGTGGGTGCTCTTCTTACTTACATTACTGTCATTTAAAACTCTCATTTTACACTTTGTATACTCATCGTTAATTTAAATATTCACCAAGAAGGTTACTTTTCTACAGGTTATGAACCCAGAAATTCTGAAGGAGCTCAGGTACTCTGATACAGTGACTGTAATTTGGGGTCACTCCTCTTCTCAATCCACTCCTTCAAATGAATCCCTAAAGTCACTTGTTGAAACGCTCAAATCAAAAGTCACTGATGGTAGTGTTCAACTTGAGAATTTCGATAAATTCCGAGAAGATTCGTCAGCTGTTGCTGGTTCAGTTATTTTGATTGGTTGGCCAGTGGCCTTCCCCGTCGAAAAACACGACTTTACGTTTTTCTCAACACTTGTTGCCAAAATGCCAGTTGGAGGACGACTTTTTTACCGTGGAATTGTTGATGGAGATCTTGCAAAGACTGTTGAAACGTTACGGAAATCTGCTTTGTTCAGTGGCCTCGTTGATATTAAGTTTGTGAGTCCTTACTTATTATTCTTGAATTTTTCACGTTTTTTATATTGACTTCCTGTTTATTCATCTCTCTAATTTGTTTCGCTATTACATTGTTTTTAAAGAAAGTTACTTCGCCACAATTTCATTAGCCAGAACTACCTTGCTTGTTGTTATAAAATCCATATTTTCTTTTAATTTAGCTACAGCACCCTCATCCTTTATGCAACTTTTATTTGGTATATCGTTATTTTAATATTTCAGTGGAATGTTACCACTTTCCTAAATCCATAGCTTCGTTTTAACAACCTGATTTACGCTAGTCAGTTTTTATCTACCCGTATTGCCGTCATGGCCCACAGGAGGTGATTTTAGGCACGTCTCAGAGACTGGGTCTCTAGTGCAATACTTTTAATTAATGGCTGAAATGACTGTCAAAGGAAATAATCAGATTGTTCATTTAGACAAGTAATGAAGTGCATTTTAGTCCACCTCATATTATTACTATTCGTTCTGATGGTTATGATGGCATATGAACTGTTTTTTTCTTAAGTTTGTGTTCTGCAGAGCATTCCTTATTTTAGACTGGAAATAAGAGGGCCAACATCCGGTAGCTAAATATAGGAGAACATTTCCTTCCTTTATATGCTTCTTATATCCGACAAAAATTTTCCTTGGCAAAAATTTTCACTTGTATCATATTACTTGCAATTGTGCATACTGAAAACCCAGGTTTAATTATATCTGAACTTTTGGCATTAAAGTTTCATATCCTTCCTTCATTTTTTCTGTCAGATTGAGTGCGAAAGTGGTTACGTATGCTTAAATGCTTCGCTGCCCTACAAGACTGGTGCCAGTGCCAAGTTACCTTGGGCAAAAGTGGATGACAATGCCGTCTCTGACGATGTCTGGGATGCCGTGGAGGCTGAGGAAGGGGCTCGTTTGGTCAACACAGAAAAGCTCCTCACAGTCACTGACCTTGCACCTCCTCCCGTGGCCCCATGTGGTGAACCGACTGCCGCGAGCGGTGGTGTGAGGAAAAAGAGAGCCTGTAAGAACTGCACTTGTGGCCTTGCCAAACTTGAAGCAGAAGAAGCTGCTGCAGAAGCGGAGAAGGCTGCAACTGCTGGTGTCAAGTCGAGTTGTGGAAATGTAAATCATTTAAATGACGTTCTATTTACGGGGATGGGAATTTCACTTGTAGCGTTGGGACTTTTAGATTCCTTTAAGTCAAGGGAGGTTTTTATTGAAGAGGCCAGTAAGTGATGGCTTTTCATTGAGCCTGCAGACTATAATCGAGATAGGCCGAGGCAATGTCAAGCAGAATTTGTTGTAAAAGTATCGGAACCCACTATCTTTTGTGGACTCGGAAATGTATTTGTCGTGATTGTTAACATGGGTGCTTATAATGGTGTATGTTTTGAGTCTTGATATCAGTTGCTGCTCTGAATGTAATTCTGCCTGCTTAATTCGAATGAGTTGGCCAGTCATAGTTGATTCATTTGCTCCAGGGCGACTATTTATGTGAAAGTTATTCCTCTTCATACTGCCGAATTTAATTATCAAGCTCTCAAAACAATCGCTAACCTCGTACTGAAAAAAGCTAAAGGGGGAATTCGAGTTTTATGAGTACATTGTTTCTCGTGGTTTAAGGATTGAATTTTTCGAAAAAATAATATGGTTAGTGTGACTTGAAAAATTATTGCCTTACACTACCTTTTAAGTCGAAGATGGACGTCGAACAAGAATATGTACGGCATTTATTTAAATATTTTAGAACTACTCGTGGTTAGGCTTTGTCCCTAGTAGTAG
Organism: Hymenolepis microstoma; assembly: GCA_000469805.3. Taxonomy (NCBI): domain Eukaryota; kingdom Metazoa; phylum Platyhelminthes; class Cestoda; order Cyclophyllidea; family Hymenolepididae; genus Hymenolepis; species Hymenolepis microstoma. Next base: position 22,464,470 of record LR215993.1, on the reverse strand, counting down.
TACTCGATGACACTTAATGTTTAACTTTTCGTTGACTCGAGAGCTTTAAGAACACTATACTCTGTTGAAAATTTACTCTGAAGAATATAAATCAGATAATTGGATTTTACAAGGGTTTTCATGAGGACATCTGCCAAGTCGGAAGTCACGGAATCAGTTCTCATCGGTGCTCATTTATAGGGCATGGGTGCTCAACTGCCCTGGTTAATTCTAGCCAACTGGAAAGGTTGTAGGATGTGCGTTTCTGTCAAAAAGGATTCAGGGCATCTTCATTATTCACAAGTAAAGTGCTGAGAGCAACTTCCCTAATGAGCTTGGGAAGCTTTCTAATTGTCAGGCACTCGTGTCACTCGAATCGATGTAGGAATATGTTGCACTGCCTAATCAAGGTTGAAAGTATGTTAACGTTTCTCAGAAGACGAAGAGAGACAGATTAGATTAATCTAGTTACGTGACCTTGGTATATTTCGATTCATACTCAAAGGCTTTGGTTAGTTGGAATGTGATTGGTTGGAGATTGATCTAATAATGGATCGTGACAAAATGATCAATCCGTCGATGAATGAAGATTGAAATCGTCATTCCGTGACTTGCCGGGGTTATTACGTTTTAGCATCATCTGCAGTGTCTTATTAAAGTTATGGCAATTGGGCCAATTTCTGGATTGTTTGTCTACAACTTCTTTTACTATTAGTAATTCAATACTGTTGCTACACTGTAAGTGGTCGGAATCATTACTCCGTCAGCGCGGCTGACTCTTCCAGTCAATACTTTTTATTAGTTATATTTTATTGTCCTTATGATTTTCATTTATCATTTGTGTTTTGTATGAGTGGTGTCATTATTCGATCTATAGTCATTCTATTTGACCAATTGCTATTATCGTTAAATTGATATTTTTCTGTTCTAGTGCTACCTTGGCGACGCATTCCGCTGTTCCTCTTGTCCTTACAAGGGTCTACCTCCGTTCAAACCAGGCGAACAGGTGGTTATCCCCGACGATATGCTCTCCGCGGATATCTGAAGATATTCGGTTTGATCGCATTAACTTACTTCATTCCGAAAGCCAATTCATATTTATACCAATAGGCTTTGAAGAAAACCATACCTAATGTACTTTGAAATTCTCTTCTGGGGACTTATTGTGATGTGGAGATGTGAAGGTTAAATATTATATATGGTCAAGAACTTAAGTACGTACCCAGATGGGAATTCTTAATTGTATGCGTCTATATGCCTTTGCCATAACCGGAAAGGTCGTAGTGAATTTGCCATTTTAATATGAAGGTTCCATTGTAGTTGGCTGTTCTGTAACTAATTAGTTTATGCAGGTTGTTACGCTGAATTAATGTGCTCTCGTGTCATCTTCCTTCTCCGTATTTCCTATCTTATGCTAACTATTGTCTCTATCAGTCTGACTACTGCTCTATCTTGAAGTTGGTAAATTCCATGGTAGACCATTTCCTTTACTACCAAGGAAGTGTGAGCTTGTTTGTTAAGATGGTAGCTAAGAGAGTACAGACAAAATACAACTGCAGCAACCACTCGGATACCAGTCTGGTTGACTTTTGACTGATTGGAACGTTCCCAAGTCATCAAGGTCTTGCGGACAAAGTAGCGGCAGTCGTTACTTAGGCTATGCAGAACTTTTCAGTTTGGTGGTCAAAATCTCCAAGTTTCTCCATCCACTTCCGTCATTAAATGTAATGTAAACTGCGCGTCTTTTGCCAATTGTTAATTTACTAGATAATTGGAGTTCTTGTCACAGGCGGCGGTGACAAAGGAGGCACTAAAGAATAGTTGCAAAGCGTAGTACTTGATGATTATATCAGTCTTAATGCTAGTATTCTAACGAATTAAAACATTGTTGAAAAGAACGTTATGTTTAGTAATTGAGTTGAATATATCGCATCATCGAGGTATTGCTAATTTCAGAGATAAGTTTTACTACATTCAGTCTGAATTTCATACTAAAATTAACTAGCAATATTACTACTACCTCCCAAATTTTGGTTGCTAGAAGGCAAATAAAAACATAAGACAATAGAATGCATCCAATAAGGGGTAAAGTCGGGGGTACCAAACGGAAGGATACAAATATGATCTCCAATGGAAGTTTCAGGCTTCAACCTTTGAGTCTTGAATTCCATTTGTGAGGCAGGATTTTGTCCCAACCACCCAAAATTAATATTGGGGGTTTTAACAATGTTAAACCAGGGGAGATTGGACTAAAATTGAAGTGCCAAAGTGGTTTTCATGCTGAAAGATCTACCTTGCAGATGGTCAGTGAGGCGTCGAAAGTCTGTATTAGATAGTTCTAAGGAAAGCCTGATTCGCCTCAATCTTCTACACTTCAACCAAGTCAGTTTGACCTTAAGGTGAAATTGAAATGCAGCTCATTCAAATTCTAAAAATTATCCATGACAAGCAAGTGATGGAAACAGCATAAGATCAAACGGTCTGGAAGTATGTCACTGGAGATCTGGAGTACTGCAGATCAATCTAGAGAGCTCCTGTGTTTAGGCTGGGTCGCCAGTGAATGGTAAAATTCTAGCTGATGATACTGTAAGGTCACATATAATTAGGACAAAAAGACGACCAATTGAAAACCGCAAGCATCATGGGTCAATGCCTTCTTCTGAACGGCTTGTCGGCAACGTATCGTAAGATGGGCGCTCAAAACGACACTAGAATAGAGGAGTCATCGATTTTTGTAACTGAGAGTGAGAGCAGAAAGCCTGGCTGACCGATCACCACAACCACAAAGGCGATTTACCATCTGGTATACTTATCTGTCCAGTAGACATGTGCCACTAAAGTAGGATGGCTCCATAGTTATATAAACTTTGCTAGTCATAATCTCATGACTCCTAACTCTAAGTTAAACTACCATCTCTACAATTTGCTCATAAACTGTGAACATACGCCCTCTTTATAGTCCTTTACCTTTTTGCCCTTCCATGGGAAGTAAATAAATAGTGTATATAAGCTAGTAGCAATGAGGCCACAATAAGAAATTGTTATAAACTACTTTACATAAATTTACAACAACACAAAATGCGGAAAACGTCTAGGGAACTCTTTTATGCATCTTCGATGGAGGCTGACCTGACGAGCTCGAAGAATTTTTCTAGTACAAAATTAAGACAGAAGTTAGATGCGGAAGCGCATAATACTAATTTTTAAAATTAGTGACTCACAGAACGGGACCTCCTTCTTTCGGCTACGGGTTTGGCACTCGCACGCGAAACATTCAACTATTGAGCAATATGTACAGTGCGTTCGTTAGTCACGAAGTATACGAGTAGTATGTAAAAGACAAAAAACCAACCGTTTTAAAGAACTTGTCAATTTCATTTTGATCGACAGGTTCACTCACACGCCTTGCCAAGCCCTAAAAGTAAAGGCATACTCAGATAAAGATTAGTCAATTTGATATAAGAAAAAAGTAAATTTATAAATAGATTACATCCAATACCCTAACTCAATTTAACTTTGTGGGCATCACCCTCTCAGAGATTATTGGCAAAAGGAAATGTTGGCTTATCATAGCAACACAAAAAACGAAATTTCCTTCCTCTCAAGAGAATTGGTCGAGCTTTTCAAAATGTATTACTCAGTGATTTTGGTAAAACTTCAAATTAACCTATAGTCTGCTACTTTTGGGTATCTGCCCTCTTCTACTGACAATTATTCTCTCACAACTCCTGTTACCCATTCATAATGTGGTTATGAAGCTTGTGCCATTGCTACTTGGCAAATAATAATAAAACACAGGAAGGTAAAAGTTAAATACGATTAACTAAATTATTAAGCTCCAGTGATCGTTCAGAATGAAATAGTTAAGATCAGACCTCTATCATACCATATTTATTTCCATTCTATAAAACATTAATATCTTGTTTTTTATTACAAATAAGCAGTAAAAACTAAGCTACTTACGTTTTTGCAGGGCTGGCATTTGGCAATAAGTTTAGCAGCAGATTGAATCAGGGATCTGCGTCTAAAATAATTATACGCCAAAAATAATAATTGGAATAAACAATATTCTGCAAGATCTGTAATCACTGGTGTTTAAAGCTAATCGAGACTACCTACTACAGCGAATTTTACCGAAAAATGTGAGCATTGTATATACAGACCCAATACCCTAGCCTGGGCACCACCTTTGTGACTCTGACTTGACAGGTACACAGGTCGCCTAAGTGCTCTAATGGGTTGCCCTTGAGATAGACTTCAGGAGGGATAATAGAATAATTTCTACTCGGCAATTTGTCAGTGAAAGGCTAATGCAGATTGTTCGAGAGAGAGAGAGGTGGATGAATAGGAGCTTTCAGTAAGAACGGCTCCAAAATGTTTCCAAAATGTTACCAAGTTTAATTTGAAACACATTGAGAGAAAATGCATCTCTAATTGATCCTATAAACTTAAGCAGCTCGAGGTAAATGCCTTCTGCTGCAAAAAGAAACAAACCGAATTGTGGAATATATGATTGTAGAACTATACATAAGATTAAATCTCAATTCTTAAATAGTCATGAAACTGTCAAATAGTTTATTTTATATTCTAAAAAGAGCAAAGTTTTATCAAAGCATAAAATATTCCAGATCAAACCAAGAGGGTATCTTAAGAATCCAAAAACATGAAAAACAAACTAAAAATGGATGATGGTACCAATACCATCCTCAGAGATAGCGAGGTTAAAATTCCGTCACTTATCAATGGCTTTGTCCGTATCGGTCTCACATTGAAATAGAAACACTATGCGACAAAATCAATCATTCAAACTTTTAGATTAGTAAAATTTATATTTTCTTTTATTTCAACAAATAAAAGAATAGCAAAGAATATTCGAGGATTTTACAGCCTAATAAGCATTTACCTTAAGATACTGGTTAGAAATCATCAGGAGAACTTACTAATCGACTGATCTAAACTGGCTTCAGAAGTGTCAAAAGGAATGGCGCATTTTACAAAGCATGGTGGCTCAGGAAACATACAAGTTCTAAGTTATAGAAGATATCAAACATAAAAGAAAAAAGTTTCCTGAAAAATCAAAAGCATGGAGAAAAAATAAAGAACTTGTAGCTTACACCGAATTGGAACCAGGATGAACAAGAGATGAAGACAAAGCGACACGAGAAGAGACAGCCTTCTCAAATTGACTCATGGACGAGTTGAGAGAGTCGAAGTACTTCTGCAATGAAGGCACAGTCTCCATTGACAATCCGAAAGGATTTACTGAAAAAGCTGCCAATTCCTTCTGCACCTTCTCTACATTATCATCTTCATCAAAGTAGTTAACTATAAGCAGAAAAATCGGAAAGACATGTTTATGAGATGCCATATAAGATAAGGAATTGGATGAACTGGATGCATTTGGTGACCTGGACAGGACTCTTAAAAAAAATAAGATTATTTGATTACTGCTGTCTTTAGTTTATCGCTACATTACTGGTTAACCAGATATTCCATGACTCGGGTTGTAAACACGCTTACTTATCTTATAAAGGAGACATCGTTGGAATTTATCACCCTCTTTATTCCCCGGAACTACAGCAATAGTGATATATAAATGAGACCTACCAACATCGCACTGGCACCCTATAATACTGCATACTGTGTATATACCATTTGATATTGGAAAGAAAACTCACTATGCCAATATTTCTCAAACATATCCCTCACAGCGGCTTTCAAACGCAAACACTTCGTGATATCATAAGGAAGCTGGGTTTCTTTCATTACCATCATCGGCGCAGTATACGGTAACGCGTTCACTCGACACATTGACATGGCGATGCTATCCGTGGGGAATTGTGCCACAAGACTATCAGTGTCGTAAATGGGCAGGTTCGTCATTCGCTTCAAAAATACACAACGATGATGATATGAACTAGAAATGGCAGACAAAAGAATCCCAATTTTATCCATGATATTGGAAAAAGCAACATCCAAATCAGAGAAGGAAACCTGATTCACCAAGTAATCCGCTGATTGAAGAAGACTGCAAACAAAGTAATTTACTTAAAACATTTTTATAAAAAAATATAACCAATATATTTATATTTACCAATAGATCATGTCGACTATGGCCACAATATCATGGTTTTCAATGTTATGCACCGAATGTGAAGAACTGAATAAATCTGATAAATAAGTGTATATTCGAGCGTAATTAGGCGAAATCAGACCCTTTGGTCTAGATACATTTTTCGCATTGCACATGGTTGCCAATTCCTCATAGCACTCGGTTTTGGCGATATCGCTTAGAACCTAAATATAAGTTAAACAATCTGAACTTAAAATCACCGAGGAAATGGCAGATCCGGGAGTAAGTGAAGGCGAAGAAACTGCTCTGATACTATTCTTCGCTATCTTAAAAAAGAGTTTTAGAAGTTACAGTTGGACGTTTACCTCGAGAGAATTTTCTTCAAAGACAGCGGGATCGGATTCTATATAATCGGGGAAGTCAGCTTTATTATTTGAGAGGCAAAAATTTATAAGCTGATCAATCTAAAACAAAAGATTAGATCAACTTATGAATTACTTCTTCTGGTTTTATGTTTGGTAAAAGTAGATGTAGTTCATCCACTGATAACATATTATCTCTAAAAAATGCGAGTACAATTCGAAAATACCTTTCCAGAGCACTGATTATCTTATCCAAATCGCAGAGTGACCAATTTAGCACATTATGATGCAGTCTACTAGGTACAAGAACATAATCAGGTGGTAGTGTATTTCCCCCTTCGCTAGCGGACATCATCCACAATAAAGCCACCTCGACACGTAATAGCCGCGTCGTTGTAAACTCAAGTTAAATTTTTTTCTCTGCTAAAAAATTTCACCTATCTAGTTATACTTACATGAAACAATATTTCTTATATTTGTCTTAAATTCTCATAAATTCCAAATCATTATTATCAAAAACAATTTTAGTAACTCGAAAACTATAAATACTTAAAGCAAGCAAATATCCTCTATTAATTTTGAATAACTTCCTTTGGTTCATAAATACCACCTAAATACTCTACTATTCATATTTTGTCATCTCTTAGATACAATTCTCAAATTGTTGGTCCATCTTGAGTTTAACAACTGCAAATCCCACCTAAATTAAATTCTCAAATGCAAAAAATGGGCTGTTTCCATTAAACCTAATTTGAAAAGCTAACAAAGTGAATTTTACCATCACCTGAATTAGATTTAGTGCGTAAATGAAAAAACGCAACCCATAATTAGGAGTACCTTTACTCAGATTGATGTTGGAAACTTACAATAGACTCTGAAGAAGGAACTTTAACAGTATTCTTTCAAAGCTTCAAATATAAAGGATTCTAATACAAAGTTTGGCTTTCTGAAATAACAAAATATTACTCAATATATACGCAATATATATTGCTAATACATTGCAGACGAGAGTAATCAATTTCTTTAGTATCTTTCACTGCAAATATCATTGTAAACTAAAGATGATAGGTGATGTAGCAAAAAAATAAGAATGTGTTATGTACTAAGATACTATGTTTAAAACAGTCTCGACTGGTTTCGAACCAATTAGAACGTCGCAGATTATTTGAATAAGTTAAATGTTAAAGAGTGACACTGTTTTAAAACGTAATTTACCCTTACCTACTGTTGATGGTTGGATGGATAGTCTTGAGCTTCAGTAGGAGCATTAATGTGAGGCTCATGTTAATTGTAATCTGGCCGGTCTTAAAATTTGATTTCTATATTATCAACAGTTCAGTTACCATTAATATATTACCCGTATATTAACATAGACAAATTCGTTTTCGTACCATGCCGACTATCGTTCACGCACTACGGGATTGAACCAACGTTTCACCATCGAATTCGTAAGATTTGTTCACTTTTCCTTATGATTCAATACTCCATGATCTTAATGTACACCACTTTCTCCATTAGATATATATACTGAAAGTTTTGAGAGTTATAGTGTACTGGAAGAGGAATGAGTCCTGGTGTACGAAATTTCTCCAGTGACGCATTATTATAAACTTTGAGATATAATAGGGTTTAGCTGAAGCTTAATTTGAAGGTATTATGAATTGTATTAGATTAAAATTGAAGAGGCATTTGAGGCGATGAGGTTCTAAAATCTGTCAGTTTTATAAATGAAGAAAAAATTGAAACGATGAAATATAAAAAAATGGGCTGATAAAGAGAGGAAAAAAGAAGAAAGAAACAAATGGAAATCCACCAGATAATGTTAGAATCTTTTTTTAAATACTTACATTTATTTACAGGCGAAGGTTCTTGGATCTAATCTTTTAGGGAATTTTAACATAAGCCATTTCTAATCCATTATTAAGTGTAAGTAAATCCGTTTACTTGAGAGAAATTAAATGATAATTTCGAATTTCAAATTTGCTACTTATCTATACCCTTGAATGAAAACATTTAAGCCACTGATATACAAAGTTTTCATTAAATATAAATTAGCTTTAATTAATGGAAAATTCCTCGCATTTATCAACCTATATTCCAATTTAATTTAAAAATCAGAGAAACTGACCATACCTAAGATAAGTATATGGTAGATCGATTCAAATACTTTAAATTGATTATGTTTGAGCTAAACGTTTAAGCACATTCATAAAAATATGAAAATAAGCTAAGATATCACAATTTTTCGATGAATGGTGATATGCAAAAGTAAAATTAAATCACTTTAAAACCCGTCTTAAAAGTACTTTGGAGCATCGATCAATGCCATCATTTCATTGGGACACAACAAGTTAATCCCTTATTTAAATTGATCTACATTATGCTTAATGTAATGGAGTAATTTTAACTAAGTTAAAGGCGATCAAATGTTTGACAGTGTGAAAATTAATTGTGAATTCTTCTATTAATCAATTATTATAAATTTATTCCAGTTAAATTCATTAACACCAAAATATTTTTTACAATTAATTTAAGATTTCAACTATTCATTAAAAACGCATAGTCTGCGGAAATGTTATGAGTCTGTGTTATAAATCGTTCAAGTCTGCCGACTCTTTCGATTATGTACTTTTGCGGGGTCTCTCCTTGAATTTTATTTGCTAATTAATAATTCAGTAAATCGTTCGCTTATTTTATTATTATTGTGCAATTCCACCTTTATGCTTTGTGCTTAAGTAATAGTTTTTGAATGTGCTTTTGTGTAATCATCCTGTCAATAATGCACACTTGTTGATTAATGTAAATGCTATATGATTAATTGATTAATTGTTTGATTTTCCTTAGAATGGAAAAAATGCTTCTTTCACCAAAGACGGTTAAGTCCCTTCGCTGTAATTTGCAAGTGGTCCGAAATTTTGCTCGAAATTGGGGTCGTCCAATCGCAACGTATGGTGCTGGAGCTGCTATTTTGGCCATTTACTTTATCGATTGGCGCGTGGCTGTGACTCGAATTCCATTTTACAGGCGCAAGTTTATCGACGATGCACCTCATTAACATCATCTTGTTTTTGATGTAATTACAGAACTTCTGCCTCAGTGCGCCTTATTTCGTTATTGAAATGCCCCTTCATAGTTTTAAATGGATATATCTTTATCAATTTTTCTTCTGTGGTGCATTTTAACTTCGTGAGGTATGGTGTTTTAAGTTGGATTTTCTGTCAAATTTCACTTTCACTCGTTGTAATGGTGTATGTGCAATACCTGTTCTTAATATATGTATACTCTATTGGCATTTGCACACAGAATCTAGGATAATGTGAATTCGAATTAACCTTAGAACCAGGGAGCATGAAGATGGGGTTGGAAGAGACACTGAAAATTTAAAGAAGTTCATTCCCTGTTTTTAGCTGTCCGCTATTGTTGCAAGCCACCGAAACAGTTGTGAATTAGCTACTACCTCACAAGAAAGGCCTTTTTGAATCCTTGATTTTATGGTAAAGGCTCTTGTCAATCGAGTTTCCTCCATTGGGCTCTCTAAATTTAGCTTGTTGCTTTTTTCTGGTTTGATATTCTTTTCTTGCGATAAAAATGAACTCTGTAACGAAACGATCGACCGTCTACTTAAACGATTAGAGTACAATTGTAATAACCTATTCTCTGGTACACTGCTCTACACTTATTACGTTTGAAGGGTTTATTCTTTAAGATTGATTTCTGTTGAACTAACATGTCCCAGATATAGTCATAATACCCCATCTATCGAATAGAATTACTCAGTTTCTACCAGACAATCTGCAATAATTTTTACACTTGTAATCACGATGAATTGGTACGGGATTTTTCCTTCTAAGTAGCTTTTTTTAAGCTGAATACTATGAACATTCCATTTAATACTAGAAAGTACAAATCGAATGAGATAATTTAATAAACAAATAGTTTTACGCATTACTTTTGTGCACTTGCAATTATTGCAAATCAAAATAACTTTGGAAAGTGAAGTGGCTCCAATTCTGGCTAAAGCAACTTTAACTGCCAGATATCGGTTTAGATATCGCCCCAGTAAAATCAGTGATCTTCCGAAGACGCGCTTATTACAAGGTCCTCATGGAGAGCGTGACATAGGAGCATAGGTTTATTGATTAATTTGAAATGAAAGTAAGTGTAAGGAAGGAAGAACTAAAAAGATGAATTGGATGAAAAGGGGGGGGGGAGGCCACAGTACTGAAAGAGGCCAGTTCGGAACAGACGGAATAAAATAAGATAAGGAAGTTGGTCGATTTCCCGCTCTTTGTTACGCGAGAGGTAAAGCGGAGGCGTGAGGGTTAGTTTGAGTGCAAATCATGGGGCGTCAGAGAGCGAACCTACAGGTCAGGATGCATAGGTACAACAAATGCTCAGATATCGTTAATGGACTGATTAGTTCTGCTTTCTGTTCTGATGGAAAATCTCAATTTTATTTGATATCCTCGACATTGAAGTATTTAATGAGTTAATGCTACTGAACTTGTGGCAGAAAATCGCCAATTGAAGTAGTATCAATTTAGTATGGCCAGAAGTAGAGATACAGGGAGTAAAAAGAAGTCAAAATCTTAGAAAGAATAATGCTTTAATTAGAAAGAGATGAAGAAATAAAGACACTTAAAATGCTGAAAGCAGACAATGTGTTGGAGACTAAAGTTGATAGGCGCTAAAGTAGTTGGAGATTTGGTTGTATGAGTTAAAGTGGTAGACTACTAGCGGTAGATTACACATGAGAATCCATTGATGAGGAATTGAAGTGACCCTTAGAGTAGTGAAAACACCGTGGATTCTGCAGGGCATTTAAGGATATACCCATGTCTATTAAACAAATGATAAGGAATGTCTTTATGCCTAAAGAGCTGAATCTGTGAGGCAAGCTGAGATTCGATATGACAATAAGATCCCTCTTCGGCTATTGAAAACGACCTAAGTAGGTAAATTCAGATGTTCTAACTGCGGAAGATGCTATTGAAGAGTTATTTTATTTTGGTATATAAGGTTTTTTTCCAATCAGTTTCACTCCATGGCAAGGCACAATGCCATATACTTTGGTGGGACATACATTTACTGGTAGCTATTGAAACATACTCTCTGTCTAATGCCAATATCGTTCCGTAGTTTGTCATAACGTGTTTATTTAATGGCATGCTGTCTTAGAAACTACAGCGTCCTCCTGAGCTTAACCACTACAAGTTCCTCGAAGGAGTTTAGCAAAATCGTCCTAAAGTGAAATTCGTCAGACTTTTTGAGAAAAATGAAAGCCTTCGAAATTTTCACAAATGAGAACAAAGCTTTCTTTTTTTCCTAAAATGGAAAGTGAAATTTCTGCGGATTTGGGCGTATACCGATCGAGGGAGTGGCTAATGGGTGGATAGTAAACAAAAGAGATATAAAAGGAGCCTCCACTTTCCCATCCAGAAAATTATTTTGCACTCTATTTTGCTTAGTTCAATTTTGAAAATCTGCTTTTCCTGAATAAGTAAAGTCCCTACTATTATGATCAGGCAAATACTAGCAGCATTGCTGGTTTTGATCGTGATCCCAACAACAACTATAATAAAAGCCTCTGAAGGGTAGGTCATCAACCTTTTTTGTCAAACTAACTTATAAAAGTTCTGTAATTAAAAATAAGTAAATACATACCCTGAAATACTTCTTTTAATCTCTTGTAAAAGCTTCATTTCTGTCTCTTATTACCAACAATTTTATTTTCTCTTTCATTTAAAATATTAATTATATATCAGAAGATATAATGAAAAATTTGGAATTAAAACTTTATTCTAGGAACGAATGTCCAGGGAATGTGACAACTGAAGTTTGCCGAAACGGAAAGCGCTTTCTTATAACCAAGATTTATACCAAAAATGCAGATGGGATCTGTGAAAAATCCTTCAGTGAACAAGAATTACCAGAGCTAGGTAGGCCCATTTGAAACATGCTTAATACCTATTTTATCTTCAATTAAGCGTTACACTTTCTATGTTCCGTCTTACAGTTTGTCCACTTCCAACTCTTCTCAAAGCTTCACCTTGTTCACCTGAAGGTCAAATGACAGAAGTCTACGAGGTGCATGAAAAACATGACTGTAAATGCGAGAAGTTAATCAGGAGCCTTCAGAAGGCTTGTCGTAAGTTGCCTTGTGATAAACCGGTTCACTGAGTTCGGTTAGCAATTTTAGCAAAATAAGTGAAGTCGTAAGATGGTTGGTGAAACAAATATCTGCTTTGAAAAAATGACAAGAATTTGAAGTGAGAAGCAACTCAATTATTCAAATTCATAAGTTTTATAAGCTTAATTTAATAATTTGCTGGAGATTTGGCAAAGAAGTAAGCTAGGTAACTCAGGTAAAGAATAAATTGGTGCAAGATCAAGAGAAATTAGTTTATTCCGAATTCTCTTTTAATGCTCTGAATTCATTTATCCTTTGGTATTACCTAAAATTCAAAGTTAGGGATATAGCTCCTGGAAGTTTATCAGTGTCCATCGTGTCCCGAGGCGATTTAATAATGGACTTCTAGGCTATTTGCACCTCAATTAGCCCCAAGCAATAAAGGAGCCAGATCATTTCAGGCTAGATATTTCTTTATGGAACTTAGAACCATCTCATGGCTATCAGCGTAAATGAGCCCATTTCAAGTGAAAGACCAAAAGCTTGATAAGATTACGTTTATATTAAATAAATTGAATGAATTAGAGTGGAGAGGATTAAGAAGTAGAACTAGAAATTTGGAGGAAAGCTGAACATGGACAACCGGGATTGTGAGAAACAGGCCAAATAAGGTACAATTAGGCGGTTGCCCGATTTCTCATTCCCTGTTGATTAATGGATTCCGTAGACGCGCAATCGATAGGGGGGCTGAGTAGGTACTACACTCCCATCATAGTATGCCCTTCTTTTCTGATTTCCTAAAATCTACAAGACGGTACTAGCTAAGGTGTTTTAGTTTGCAATCAACACAATTCTACAACCACATTCCAGGACTTTGCTTAAAAATAAATATTCTTACACATAAGTTTTGAGTATATGTGAGGCTGAACTAAAAGTGTTAGAATGGTAAACTCTAATTCTCTGATTTAAAAAGATCAAGAAAAAATCATTTCAAAGTTTCCACGAAACAAGGTCATTTCATAAGCTTCGATATTGATCTATCGAGTCTCATTGTATTTTAATCAGTATTAATAAATATTAACAGATATGTTATTGGTATTATTCCCATTGGCTGAATTTAGAATGGAATTTTGCAGCTCTTTTCAGATTAATATTGCTCCCTGAAACCCAACCTAGACAATTAAAAAAAATTTGGAAATTAAATTTTCACGTTGTTGCTTTAACTTGTAATGCATATTCTATTGTTTTTTTAAGCATGTAAACCTTGCGAGACAATCCGAGGTGGATGTGATTCAAAAACAAAATCTGAAGAAATTATAGAAATCTGTTACCGCCATGTGGGTGATGATGGTCGTTGTGAAGCTGTTCGAAACGTCAAATATGAACCCTGCGGGGGTGAGGATTTAACTTTTGCATATAAAGCCTACCATATTTTCAATTTCAAATGTTTCAAGATAATCTTGTTTTCTTAATTTTTGATTAAATCACCCAATAAAATGGCCAATTTAATCTTTGAAAATAAAATAAAAGTCTTTCTGGCCAGCAATCAGATAATTGATCATTATAATTTATAGTACTAATCTCAAGTGAGAAAAAATAATTCCTAAAAATAGATTAACATTTACTAATTCCATTAATTAGTTTAAATAAAGTTTATCTATTGACTTATCAACTTGTAACTTTCTTATAGATTGTCCCAGCAAATTTGAGAGAAAAGAGCTACCCTGTGATTACTGCAAAGGCAAAAGAGACGTGGTGCTCATAACGCAATTCCGGGAGGAAGAAGGCCAAAGAAGATGTCTTACTTTAGAGGAGAGGACGAATGAATCATGTGGTTAGTCCTTTGAACAAACCTATGCCACAACATAGTCTTATTTTGGACAAAACTTAGTTGACATAATTGGTTAAACTGCAAAACTCTCCGTTTCCTTATGAAGTTAAGATAAACTGTACCTGGAGGATATGCTAAAAGACGCATTTTTACTTTTAACTTTGGAAATAGAGAAGAGAATTCGAAAATATGCATTAATCAGTTTTGACCTTTTCTTGCTACTTTTAGTAATCTCTGGCTGTCCTTCGATTTCCTTCAGCATCGAATACACTTCTTTTTAAAACTATCACAGAGGCAAATGAGTATTAGCCTCAACCGGTCTGAGAGAAAACAGTTCAGCCCCTCTTGTATTTCATAATATTGGAAGTATTAAAATATAAATTATCCCACCTCAAGTAGCATTCATGGTGCTGAGCATATATCTTGATCAGGCCTAAGTCTGTGAGCCTACTTCTAACGCGATTTGTGGCTCAGAATATAAAAAATTGATGTCTATATCAATAACCACCGAAAATTTTTCCCATATTTTCTTAACGAGTTAGAGTTAATTTTGCGCAAAATGTAGAATGCAAACAAGGAAGCTCAACAAAGACTACCTGCGTCGATAACAATTCCCTTATGAGAAGAATACAGCATACACGCCAAATTTCCTGCGAGAAGTGTGAATCTAAATCAGTTGATGTATTGGTAAAGAAAATAGGTAAGTTCAGAGACATCATAATGATCTATAAATGTAATTTGTACCTCGCTTCCTCTTTCCCTTTAAAGATTGTCGTGGGGAGGCTAGAATCAATAAGCAATGCATCCAAGATCCAGTAACTGGAATTAGTCACCGAGAGATCCACATTGTCAGCGAATTACCAGTTAATTGTACATGTTCGAGATCTGTTCGGGTGACGAAAGAAATTTGCGGTAAGCTATTTATTTCTGCTTGTAATGATTAACCAGTAGTTAAGTTACTAATGACTTAATATCCGTTTTTAGGTTGTCCAAAAGGAGTAAAGAAAGAGGCCGTTTGTAACGCTCATACAAACAAAATGATTGTGAAAACATTACGCTATCGTCTCCAAAAGGGGCGTTGTGTTCCAATTGTTCAGCTTAAACAACTCCCATCACAAACTTGTCCTCCAGAAAATGAAACGATGGTGGATAGAAGAAGTGACATTGAAGAAATCTGTGAACCAGAGAGCTGCCAGCGATATCTTCTTACTCATGAATGGCAGTTGGATGGTTGCGAGTGTCGAAAGGTGGAAAATAAGATTTCAGCAGGAAAATGCTGTAAGTTTTAATTAGTTTTGGTCTTTCATTCATGAAGAGCCCTACATCAAATGCGCGTCAGTTTAGTATCCTCTAATAATTAATTATGCATCAATAATTTTTTTTTGATTTCACTGCTGGATTTATATTGATTTTCTACCTATCGTATATCGAACTTCTCCTTAGTTCACCTTCATACGTAATATTCTTAAATTAAGTCGATTGCTGATATTTATCAGTTATTTAATTCCCATTCATTGAGCATTCTCTGTTCTTTATACTTACATACTGGCTTTGGGTCTTTTCTCTCTAGAGCTCATATATTCTTTCTATTTGGGTGCGAAGAGTTTTGCCGAAGTTAGGATGGCGATAGTTTATAGACGCTCCTCATCATCTGATATCTGATATGGTGATCTACTAAAGTGTTGAATTTTTAAAATTTATGGATAGGCTTTTGTGAGCTACTTTAAGTAATAAAAATGAAGCAAGTCTGATTCACTGATTAAGAAATGCTATTAAAGTAGTGTTTAAACAGTTTATCGTGACGAATTTAATATTGCAACGGATGAAGCAGACTAAGTTAGATAAAACGCTCAAATAACCAATGAACTGAGAGTTCAATAAATTTATTAATTAGAGTAGCGCTACTGTTCAATCTTATAAAATTCAGTCACTTCGGTTGTACGCCTTCTTCTGCATTTAGACGAATTCAAATTGGATTATGAGGTACGATACTAAGAAAATGAAAGTTACCTTTGTTCTAGAAATTTCTATTCTCATCCAACCTTTCTTTCACTTGCCGATGAAAGCAAAATCCCAATGATTCCTTGACCATGGTCATCTCAGTGAATATTTTGTTGAAATTTTATCTTCGATTTGATTTTTCGTTCATATTTAGGAAATAAATTGGTGATTTAATAAAATTTCCTAGGTTGTCCAAAAACAGAAATCAAGGCTTCTCCTTGCGTTGGAAATCAACGATCAATTCAGAAGCTCACTTACGGGTTGGTAAACGGACAGTGTTTGCAACACATCGCAAACAAAGTAGAGGCTTGTAGAAGTGACTTACATGATTCAACTCGTGTCTACTGTGATGAAGTTTTGGGAGCAAAAGTATATGAGACTTCCACCTACCGACAGTTGGCCGAAGGAACGCTGGAAACTATCCAGAAAAGAACTATTCCTGTTGGTGGGTTGAAGTCATAAAATTAATTTATTTATTTACCTGGAATTTTTATTTAACTTACGAAGTATAACATTTTCATAATATAGTTTTAATATTTTTGTATATATTTTTTATTTTGTTAAATTTGACAATTTGGTAAATTCATTTTAAGTAAAATATATGAAGTGCCATTTGTATTAATTTTACACTTAAATAATACTTCGATTATTACATAAAAATTGTATTCTCTGAATATTTTTTTGCCTTTAGTTTGCAACGAAACTTACGTTGAGGGTACCGGCGATTGCAAATCGGATCCTTCTACCGGTCTGATGGTTCGAACAGCAGTAATTATGAGTAGTGACCGGGAGAGAGGCTGTGAATGTTCCCCTCCAAAAGCTCGTATTATGAGCACTGCCTGTGAATGTATCGATATTGAGACTGGAGAAGTGAAACGATTGAAAACTGGTGGATTCAAGGAAGAAGTTCCATGCTCTCCTGAATGTACAGCACAAAACGAACTTTGTGGAAGTCCAGCTTGCAAGCATAGGACTCGATGGTATCGGCTAGTGTATTTGAACGGTTCTGATAATGGAGGAGAAACTATTCCAAAATGTCGAAGGGAGTTAATCAGGGAAATTACTTCAGATTGCTGCAAGTTTACATATCTTTAATTATATCGTTAAGTTAATGTCCATCTGTGAAATAGTTTAGTATATATATTATGCATCAAAACAAAAATTTCAATAATACTATAGCGTAGTGGTAAATCGCAAATAATAATTTTGGAGGTGATGATGGCATAGGGATAACAAAATATTAATTTTTGAAAGTGAAATATATTCAACGTGTCATTGGAATGAAAAATATTAAAGTTAAGAAATACCAATTTGAATAACACTAATTAGTCACGTTTGAAAGGTCAAGCAAGTAGATGTATAAAATACGTTACAAGAATAATTTACTGTCCTTGGAATAGTAAAATATTTCATATTTTTTTCTGCGGGGAAGCATTGAAAAGAGGTCAAACAGATCAAATTATTGGGTACAGTCAGGTGTTTCATATTCAAATATTTCAAAGTTCACATTTGAGAATTCCATCCCCCCCCCCCTGATTTTCTGTGTAAAAATTCACATTCGCAGCGTCCAGAGATTATTAACTAATTGATTAAGTTGGATAGTTAGATGCATTTTCCTTCCAATAGTCAAAGTACTAGCAGAGGCAACATAATGCTCATAGAGCTCACTAGAATTCACTTAAGGGGAGGTAAGCATGTGTTAGTCACCAGGAGATGCACCAAGCGCAGGTTCATTATAGTCAGGGTAGGCCAAGATATGTTACCACGCTAGTGCTAACCTGTTTTAAAAAGAGTTTTTTTTTTCACGGTGTATCAAAGTCAGAGGTATTGCTTTCAAACATTTATTTCCTCTTTTTTGTAGATGTAGTTAAAATTTGTAAAAGTTGGAAAGTTATAACGGAGTGAAGAAAATACAGATTAAGAGGTTTAAGAGGTTAAAGACTGTCTCCTCATAATGAATACATGCTCATTAAATATATATATATATATCAAGGTGACTGATCAACACTTTAATGGGAAACTAACTTTAAATACCAACACAGTTCACTTTATCTCCCCCTTTCAAGGTTTAGGACGAATCTTCAACTATGATAATTATGATATTATAATGCAACACGGTAATCTGATTCTGTACCTCTATCATAAATCACCTCAATGGTTGTTGGCGGAAATCACCACCCCATAATTCGTTGGATTTAAGCGATCTCAAACAGTTTGCATTAATGAGATAAAGCGATCTACTCCATTACCCTTTACAGGCTGTCCACCCGACTCTGAAATCACTCGTACTTGTGATACAAACGGTGGAAATGCAAAGTGGCAACTGAGTCAAACCAAATACCTACTGGAAGGAGGTCAGTGCACACCCCATGAAATTCACTGGCAAGAACCCTTAAACTGCACCGAAGGTCTTGTCGATCAGAGGCGAGGTCCAAAACTTCCGAATGGACTTCAAGAGGTCCGACTGGTTTTCGAGACCCTTGTTGGATGCAAGTGCATTCAAGGGGTTAAAAATCTTCAATGCCCGTGGCGTAAGTTAGTCATTGAGTTATTGATAACCTTAATTATTTGTTTATCAATGCTGTATGAAAATATTGATATATTTAAGGCTGTCCTGAATCGACTCAACATGTATATTGTGATATGACGATGGGTGGGGAATCAGTCTTAGAGACTACACAATACAATCTTATCGGTTGTACTTGTCAAAAGCAAGTTCAAAGA
Source organism: Hymenolepis microstoma (assembly GCA_000469805.3). Classification (NCBI taxonomy): domain Eukaryota; kingdom Metazoa; phylum Platyhelminthes; class Cestoda; order Cyclophyllidea; family Hymenolepididae; genus Hymenolepis; species Hymenolepis microstoma. Next base: position 22,445,370 of record LR215993.1, on the reverse strand, counting down.
AAACGGAGTAAAATCAGTGAGTATAAGCTTACCTCTTCGCCTTTACCGTTATGATTCACTTTCAGTCTAACCTTACTCATTATTTATGTAGCGTGTCCTACCTATTCTGAAGTCGTTTCGCGAAACTGCTCCACTACCACCGGAGAACAAACCATTATTAGGAGGAAAATGGTTCAAGATGGATGCTCTTGCAAAGTGATACATGAAGTTTCGCATGAACGTTGCGGTAAACTCTATACACCAATAATTTGAACTTTTGTCATAACAAATGGTTAACTTGAAACAGTTACTCGTCTTCTTATACTAGGATGTCCATCTGCTCGCAGGGGTGTATCCGTCTGCAATCCACTGACTAATGAAGTTGAAACGCAAATCATTAAGTCACTTCTACTTGATGGAAGATGTGAAGAGGTCGTCGAGATAGAAAAACAACCGACCCAATGTGCCAATAAAGAAATGCTAAAACAACCATATATGCGTTGTAATAAACAGACCCAACAAGGAGAACTTGTAAGGTCTGTGTGGCGTCCACATGACTGTAAATGTGTTCAAGAGGAAGAGATTTTGAAACGGGGTCAGTGTGGTAAGTTTGTTAACATTTACTGTGCTGAGTCAATTTCGGAGAGAAAAGAAGTTAGAATTAAATATTAAATGATGGATACGTACCTTAAGTAAAATTCAATGAGCTCCGTTTTGCTAAATTCATTTACTCCCGCCATCTGATTTTTTTGAACTTGATACGTTCAGGTGTACGATATCATATGTGTTTTCAAATTAAATTAAGATAAAGACAAACCCTCTCCACTGAAGTCCAATGACCTGTGCAAAGCTTAAATTCAACTAAATATATCGTTTTTAATATAATTCTTAGTTATAATGCAGCAGCAATCTCAATTTCTCCTTTCTTCAATAAAGTTGTATCTTGAATGGAACTTTTTGACAAAATGAATTAGAAATGATAAATACTTAATGGAACCATCGAAATCTGCATGGAAGCCAAAATAATGTGGCCAGGAGGCAAAAAGTGTTAGGAATCTGGGATTCCACAAATTTAATTGGTCTAAAGAAATGATTGGGAGATTTGTCTTCTTAAATTCAATCGCCATCAGATTTCATTATTAATTTAATTGCATTATTATCACATATTATTGCATATAATCTTAGTGCGGTTCTTTCTTCATCATTGTCGACTAGAGAACCAGATCTTCCAATGTGTAGGCCAACTCTCGACTTAAAGTGATTAATACATAAGAGACTTCTTAAATCGTTGAGACCACTGATGGTGCTGATTTAACGCACATCCTTCAGTTGCGTTTGGATTTCAACGATAATAAGAACATATTTTTCTTACATTTTGCATTCTTTTTCGTGAACCATCCATTTATTATCAAATAAATTTCGTTAAATTATAGAAATCTTCCCATTGAAGACGAACACATCGATTTAGTCTAAACAGTTATTGCATCACCTTACAATGAAGCAAATAAATGCATAATCACTCTTAATATACATGGTTATTTGTACAATCAACGTGTATTTTAGAATGCGACGCTCCAACTAGACATACAGATTGCGATTCTGTACGAGGAATGAGAATCCACCGTTTGACATCCTATAAGCTAGACGAAGGTTCACTGGACTGTGTGGCTAATACCACAATTGAAGAAGAACCTTTCAGTAAGTACCTGTCTTCCTGTTGCATACTGGATTTCTGCTTTCGGTTAGTTTATGTTAGTTTATTTATTACAGTCTGTCCCAAAACAGAGACCATTTATACTCCTTGTGATCCTACAAAAGGCGAGAGGAAAATAATCACTGTGATGTATTTACCAGACAGTTGTATGTGCAAGCGGCAAGAAGAGGAACGTATTGTTTCATGCCACTGTCCGCTTAATAAAATTAAATTTGGTGAACCCGTCTGCAATGCTCTGAGGCAGGAGTTCTCAATGGAAGGAAAAGTTCAGGAGTGGCGGGATGATCTCAACAAGTGTGTGGATGTTGTCAAGCATTTGAGCTATCCTCATGGTAAGAATGACAATCATGGTGAAGTATAAAATTTTTTTCTGGTGAAATGACAGTCAATCTTTCTTGGTTATTTTAGTTTGCAGTCCAAAGATACAGTTCGTTACTTCGCCCTGCAAGAACGGCACAATGGAGGTTAAGAAGATCACTCAAGAGAGTGATCCAAATGACTGCAAATGTATTAAAAATGTAACAATCAGCCGAGTTGACTGTCGTACGTTAACAGTTGAATGAAGTTCTTAAAATGAAGCCTTTAACTATTTTATAACTAAGCTCTGTTTGAGTTAGGATGTCCACCAAAGAAGCTAACTCTTGGGAACTGCGATCCGGGTGAGGAGACACAAATCGTAGCACATCTTGAGAGAGACTGGGATCTGAAACGTGGAAAGTGCATATTTACCAATCGGTATGAGGAGAAGCTTGTTTGTTACTGTCCAATTGCTACAGAACAGACATCCTGCATTAATGGAATGATGGAAACAAGAGTGAGTTTCAATTATTATTACTCATGATATAGCAAAATAAGTTAGGAAATGCAATTATCCAAGCATTAAAAAATGGACATTGAGCAAAAACACAAAAAAATGAATAAATGAGGGAAACAGAAAGGAAGAAGAATCAAGAAACCAGTAGAGCTTTCCTTCATTTAAATTTCAGCTTCAAATTATACACTTTCCAATCTAATAAATGGAAACAACATTGTGCAAAATGGATACAAAGGAAGAATAGCTTTCAAGAGATGAACAATTGCACTATTATACAATCCAGTAGTTAAAAGAAGCTGACAATACTCTCTACGCACCCAAAATGGAGGAACCATAGGATAGTGCCACTTGAGTTTTCGCTGGTTTGCTACTCATGCAACTTGAAGGTAGCAACCAACGAGTTTGAATCGGAGAAATCCCTACTTGAAATTTCCAACTGTTCGAATAACAAAACACAATAAAGCCATAAATTGGAAAGAACTGGAGAGGTTAACGAATGAAATAAGACGTATTGATTATATTTTACGAAATCGATCCCTGTCCTCTTTACCCGGCGCTTCGAAATGGAATAATATAGAAATGACCATAAATACTTATTAAGAAGAGGTGTGCTTCTTGGTGATAGTGGCGATGGTCTCTCTTTAAATTGTATCAAGTGAACTTTACCATATCGTTTAGCGAATTCGCCACGAACCTTACAAAAATCGCCTGGGATGCAAACGCGAGACGGAGGTTCAGCGTTGGACACCAAATTGCTTATCCACCGACAAGCTAGAAGAGTTTGGACAGTGTGATCCTTCAACTTGTCGACGAAGTCTTAGAATCTACACTCAGGTTTATAATGCTTCAACTTGTAGCTGTGACAAGAAACTCAAGGAGATAAAGGAGTGCTCGTGTTGCGGTAAGATTTTGATCAATTCATTTCGTGATATAGATTAATCAGATACAATAGAAACTAGCAATTACACTGGTTTAGTAAATTTAAATGAAAATGAATCTGTACTGAGGGAATAAAGCGAACTAATGAATGCCCGTGAGAGCCAGGCTGCAAGTCCAGTCTGGATCTTAAGTTATAGCATCATGTCAAGATATACTCATATTGAAAGGTGGACTAATTTTGATAAGGACAGCTATTTCAACTAAAGTAAGTAAATAGTTGAATCGTGGATGACATTAAAATAGGGATAGAAACGTAATCATATTTGATTCAAGGAAGAACAAATTACACGACACGTCTTCATTACTAAAGTGTCATGCAGAGACCCTTGGAATATGAGTTGGATTCTTCAGTTTCTGCCTCACAAACGATATTATGGCTGTCAAGTATATTCGAAATATGTTTTTTAAACATTTTAGGTTGCCCAGAGAAAAAGATTTCGCTTAGCTGTCATAATGGCACCAGTTGGATTGTCCGATCAGACTATTATGTCCCGAAGGTCAACGGTTGTGGACATACTTGTCGAAAGCGAACAACGGTGACTCATCAACCGATACGTAATTTGATAGTTGCTTAAATAACCTTGATTCTCCATTTATGGAAAGACTATTTTTTATTTATTTTATATCGCACAGAATGCACCTTATCAACAAGAGAGACAGAACCCAGGTGGTCGGAATGTGATAGGTCGACGTGCCTGCAAGAGCTATATACCTTCGAATCCTCCCCGGTTAATTGCAAATGCGAAAGAAGAAGACGAATTCTACAAATTAAACAGTGTTGTAAGTAAAGAGTTTTCACAAATGGCATTGTTTAATAAGCACTAGAAGCAATTATTTTTTTTAAAATACCTTTCATCCCATCTTCCAAAAGAAAGAAGCATTACAAGAATATATATATATATATGTATGTATTTCAATTTGAAAATGGCTTCACCCCGTTAATTTTTATATGGAAATTTTATGCAGTAAAATAACTAGCCACCTATATGAAATTTATATCACAGTGCACACAGGCACTACTTTTATTGACAAATCCTGCTCCAATATATTATTTAATCAAGGAAACTTTTTAACTTATTTCTTTCTTTCATTCTATTTTTTTGTAACTCTTACAAGTTTTGCTGTTGTCTACTTAAGGCTGTAACAAGAAACCAGAAGAAAGTGACCGTTGCCACAATGGAACTCTACTACGAGTCCTGAAAACATATAATTTGGTCGATCATCGGTGCAAAGAGGACATTCGGTATCTGACTAAACAATCAGGCAAGACTGGTTTTAATTACGTGTTGTTCGGTTTATCGCATGAGTTTTTTTCTTACAACATTTCTAAAACTTATTGAGCTCAAACCCAGTAAAGTAGTTATTTTAGTTAAAAAGAAGGCTTAACTAATGGAAAATTAATAAAACGTCAACAGTCCTGGAAAAAATCAGTGGGGTACCCTTTGGGTTCAAAACTCTCCTGAATAACGTGCATTGACTGAGAGAGATTAGCTAGAAGAAATTGCACAAATCCATGAAGAGTTACTATTGAATGAATTTGAGCATTATTTGACCTTCTACGAGCCACCTAAAGTAAATATGAATTTTAGGTGATTAAGTGAAGTTGAAGGACAATTAATTATGAATGAATCACTTTTAATTTCCTTTGATATGAATGGAAGGATGTTTGCAAAGGGACAATTCGGTCACTTAGATCATGAAAAAGTACAATATCTGTTAAAATAAAATAAAAAAGAGTAATAGAAGAATTAAACAGAGGCTATCAGCACCACAACATCTGATAATGACATATGCTAATACACCTCCTTAAATTACTAAGATTCCCTACATAAATGATTTGATGATAAGCAGTTGAGAATTTGACCACTCAAAATGAAGAATTCGGGAATGCTTTCGGTTACCTTATGCCTTGTAGTGAATCCAATTTGAATATAATTTAAATACACTGGACCCATATTGTTATAGAAAGAAGTCAAATTACACATTTAAGAGTCATCTTAGTTAATGAATCGAATTTCCACAAATGAATATGTACTGGAATTCATCTGTTACCCTTATGCTTAATCTAATCCTCGCGCATTAGTTGACAGCTGTAATTTTTGGGCATTCCTTTTATATAATTATTGGAACAGAATATACTCATGACTGCGTCATTTATCTTTTAGACTGTGAGCAGCCAAGCGAGAGAAAAATTGGATCCTGCGATCCACTGACCTGTAAACGTCCAGTCATTGAGATCAGTTACTCCCGTGACAAGGAATCGTGTGAATGTCAACCTGAGCAGAAATTAGTTGGATCTGAAGACTGCTGTAAGAATTTATCAAAAAATTCAGTGAGATGTTTTATCATTCAAATTGTTCGTTTTATTTAATTAAAACGCATCTTGACGTCTAATTCACTTGCATGAACCAATTGCGAACATGGTATGTGTAGTATGAAATAATTTATTGTAAAAATTAAGTAATTTATTTTATTTCCTACAGGCTGCCTTCCTTCATCTCAACCGAAAAAGACTTGCATTGGCAATTGTTTCGTAACTATCCAAACTCTGAGCAAGTATGATAGAAATCAGAAGAGCTGTATCCGTACTGAAAAAGTAACTCGCCAGTGCCCAAGTAAGCTAGAATTGTAGATTTGGCATTTTTAGGTCTCTTATTGCTTTGATAAAATTTCTTAAGTACGGGCTTCAGATACCAATGAAATAGCCGTTCACTTCAACTCCTTCTTAACAGTCCCATTACATTTCACATTACTGGAAAGCTTGGTAATTTCATAGTCGATGCGCTTTTAGTATGATTAATGACCAAATGTTTTCTAATAGCTACCTTCAGTGACCGATTAAGTCCAAGCAATCTATCCAGACCTATGATTCTTAGAAAGAAAACGAAATTTATTATGAATAACAAAACTAACCAAGTGAAAGAACTCCAACTAAGTCACTTTTTATTTACAAAGAGCTAAGTCATTTAAAGAGCGGAGAATGGAAGTAGCGTCGTAAAAAACGTTTAGAACAGACAGACCAATCACCACATTGATACTTGCAATCCTATTAATGGTGCTAACCGGCATTTTGAAAAGCTATCATCAGGTTGGCTTAGAAAGCGTGACTTATCTATATATTTAATGAGAAACATCATATGGTTAAAAATGAAGAAGCAAGAGGCATGCAAATGAGCATAGCTCCGGATGCTGTTCCACTCTCTGCGCCCTTATTGCTTGTGTGCTGACCACCATGCTCCAGTGCTGTGCTTACGAAGTTGTTAGTCTAGTAATTTGCCTGGTGGTCTAAGGTAGTTGACAATTCGTTAGATTTTGTTTTATATCGCCCTACCAACTGCATGTCCCAATCATTTCAATACATATATTTAATTAGTTCATAACATCCCAGTTTTTACTGGAGTGGACTAACGAACAATTTTCTAATGTCTAAAACACAGCTTGCCCACTGCCATTAGAGGAGACGGAGCCATGCGGCAGTGCTGGTGACTGTCTTCAACGAGTTCGAAGAACTTACTTTGAGGTAGAGAACTGTCGCTGTAAACAACGGCAGTCTATGGAAACTCGCAACTGCTGCTGTCCAAAACAGACTGAAGGAAGTCTTGAGGAGATACCGTCTTGTCTTCCAGAGGACAATGTGCTTTTGCACCGAAGAACCGTCTACGAGTGAGTAAAAATTCACAGAGTTATTGAAAGTGCACTATCTCTGTGTTGATGAGATATGATTCGGCGGTCTTGCTTTATCTATTTGATTAAGATGATTTGAGCCTTTTTTCAGCATGATAGATGGCATGTGTGCTAATCGGACAGAAACTTACCGAGAACCGGTTCAGTGCCCACCTACCGGAGAGACTAATTCTCAATCGCTTATTGAACAAGGAGAATGCGACAAGACAACCTGCTTGAAGAAGATCAGAGAAAGTAAGTGGGTTCTCAACAACTGTCGGTGCCAACAAGTCTTTACTGAGCGCTCTGAATCCTGCTGTTGTGATCAATTTCCTCCAAAAGTCAAAGAGATGTGTAGATCGGATGGAACTGTTCTGAGGGTTTGTTAATTATTTGTTTATTTTACTACTGATTTAAATACTTTAGGAGACTAGATATTGGAAAAACATTAATGGAAGGTGTAAACCAGAGGTTCAAGTTGAAACCATACCGAAGGTTGAATGTCCCAAAAATCAGATGCGTCCAGTAGGTCCATGTGATATTAATACTGGACGTCAATCTGTTGAAATTGTCAAATATGAATTCAAAAACTGCAAGTGCCAACCAATTGGTCGAACAGTTAAAGATCGTCAATGCCGTAAGATGGAAAGATATGTCAACTTCATCTCCATTGTCTTTGAATCTAAAACAATAGCTTTCTTTATCTAGGCTGTAGAGAAGACGAAATTAAGTCCGGTATATGTGACCCTGAAACGTGTCTTCAAAACGTCTCTATTACTTCGTACAAGAGGGAAAGAGGAGTTTGTAAGGCACAACCAGTGTTACTTAAACTTCAGCCATGCTGTTGTACGAAGGATAAGTCTGAACCGAGTATCACCCGTGAATGCAATAGGAAGACTGGGTCTGTTCAGGAAAATACAACTAGATACGTCTTTAATTATGAAAATCATCAATGTCAGCCGCTCAAGACAATTAAAATATTACCACCTGAAGGTTAGACAGAGTTATTTCTTTCAATTTAGAATGCTTGAGTTATTTATTTATGAGTTTATTATTTTAGAATGTGAAATTGAATCCTCAATTAAACATGGCGAATGCAATGAAGCTTCTGGTGTCGCTGTAGATGTAATAACCAAGAACTTCTTTGATAAGGAGTCTTGTTCTTGTAAGAAGACTGACTATCCAGTTCAAAGAATGTGTGGTAAGGAGATAAGAAACTTCTTAAATATGAATTGAGTAGTTGGAGTATTTAACATGGTTTAAATTTTGTAGACTGTAAACATATGCCGTTGATGGCCCCGGTAACCTATTGTGACGAACAAAGTGGAGTAATGGTGACAGCCAGCACTTCATTTGTTCTGAAGAATAATACTTGTGTTAATATAACTGAGAAGCACCAAGAAAGAATAGGTAAGGCTTTATTGTTCACACCAAGTGGTCAAGGTAAAAGGGGTGCCATGTGAATACAGAAGAGTAAATTAATGCTATATTTTTATTCAAAAGTAGCAAATGGAGAATATCATGAATAACAACATACTGACCATTCAATATTTCACAGCAGGTATTGAAAATGTTCACCATGACCTCCGATACCCAATTCATCGTGTCTGAGCATGTCCCTTTTATCTTGGCCAAGCTTTAGATCCGTAGATTAGATCTGAAGTAACTTAATATATTTTCCATTCCAGTTTGCCCTCCAGCTAAAAAATCTCGTGGACCATGTAATTCTGAGACTTGTCAAGCCACTTTGAAAGTAACGGAGTTTATTCAAGAGGGTTGCAAATGTGTTGAGAAGCACTCAGTTCGTCAAGAGACGTGTTGTTGCCCTGAGCCTAGTCTCAAAGAGGAATGTCATGAAAACGGCTCTGTATTGATTCAGAGGCATACTGACTACAAATATAATCCCCAAAAGAAGCTTTGTGAACCAGTTACAAGAGTTGTACAACAACCTGTTGGTAAGTATTGAAAATGTCTGTTATGGTCATTTGGTTAAGTAATTTTTGGAAGAGGTGACCTTTATGCATCTCAACTGTTTCCATAACAAAACTTGTTCCTTTGGTCAGTTAAAGTTTTAAGGTAGGAGATGTGCCATTTCTTACACTAATTGAATTCCTATCTTCTATTCAATATGTATTTAAATACAACAGCTACTTTTGAGTGCTTGAGCTTCATATGACGTATTGGGGAATCGAATTTTCAATCTAACACCAGCCTAGAATTATGTGAGGAGATATAAAAATTGAGAAAATATAGATCAGACCAGCTAGTTTTTACACAAATTATACTTTCAAGTGCCTGTTCAATTAGTCATTCTCTAGTCGTTAAGTGCCAATTGATAGGAAGTGAGTAAACGGAGAATTCAGTCGGCAACAATTTCATCTGAAATACAACCCATAATTAATTGACAATTATCAATATGGGAGACAAAGAAGAGGTATATTTCGAACGGAATTGGAATAATAAATTACAATTCAAATGCCAGCATTACAGCCTTAAGTCATTCAGATTAGACAGTATGAAGTTTCTAATGAAATGTATTGTCAAAAACTGTTTACTGATTTAAAGGATATAAATTCTTCGGACTCTATTTAACGTACATTCTTTGTTTGAATAGAATGTGATCTGAATCGCAGAGTAGAGATTTCCCAGCATTGTGATGAGGAGAATTGTCATCTGAACAGTGTGGTTAAAATGAATACGCTGACGAATTGCAGTTGTATACCAAAGCGCTTGACCATTGTCGACAATCAGAAACGGTGTTGCTGTCCACCATTGAAGGTGGTCTCTTCCTGTGATGCTGACCAGGGCATTATTCTTAAAATGACAACGTCCTATATTCTAAAAAATAGTACTTGTATTCCAAAGAATGTCAAGTCCGAGGAGAAAATACGTAAGTCCCGTTTTCAGATTGATAATTCAATGATAATGATAAGTTGTCGAAATTTATTGTTATAAATGTAAATAAAAACGGTTCCCTCTATGTTTTTGAAGGTTGTCCTGATTCGCAAGTGATTTTTGGATCCTGTGATCACAAGACAAAGAAGCAAGAAGTGACAACTATATCATATGAGCTAGGGAAATGTGAATGCAAGGAAAGTATCAAGAAATCAACACAGGACTGTGGTAAGTTAAGAAGAATGAATTAGAGACTTCCATCAAAGACGTAATTGCGTCATATATCACATTTCAATGTAGATATTGTGATATTGTTGCAATAATTGGCAATTGAAATTAGTATATTCTTGAACGTCTTTTAATTCGGTGGCTACTCAGTTTAAACGATCCGTCAAGACCAGAGATTATGAGAAGGTAGACTAAATTTGGTGATTAGCGTTGAAGATGGAGGGGAGGGAGGGTTATAAAGCCACAGATAATGGGAAGGTGGTTGATAACTATTGCCATGGAATTGATTGCTACTCATTTATATTTAATTTCGTTAGGCTGCCCCGCTCCAAAGATTGTGCGTGGATTGTGCGAAAAGAAGTCCAAAACGCGGGTTATTTCCAGGAACTACTTCGAACCAGTAAATGGTGTCTGTGTAATGAAAACCAAAATTCTTCGAAAAGAACCCTGTGGTAAGTTGGAACTATCATTTAGTATAAGTGTTAATTTTTTTAATAAAATGTTGTTTCGTATGTTTAAAAAAATAATTTTTTTCTAATATTAACAAGGTTTTTCTTGTCTTTGCGCAATGTGTTGGTTAATTTGGTAGGCAATGTTATGTGTTTATGGCGAGCACAGGCGTTATTTTAAACCATTGAATGGAACCTGTGTGGTTGTCAGCAGGGTTATAGTTATCTACTAGTAACTGTGATGAGTATTAAATGGTAGTAGTAAGTGATGAGTAAGCTCTTAGTCCCAAAGCTATTCCAGCTCCACTAAATGACCGGCGCAATTTATTCCAAGTTTGAAAATGGGAGAGAAACCAAATGCATTAAGAATGTGGGTGTGTTATCTTCATTGAATATTAATAAATGCTGGACCTAGATTGATGTCAAACAACGCGTCTAAAAGTAATACGTTGGGTTTGGGGGAGACTGTGATTGATTATATTTGTATGAAATCTTCATTAAATTACTGATTCAGATCACCAACATGCTCATGAGACACTTGCTGAGTAAGCATTAAGGCTGGTCAGGTGTAAAAAATTAACAGGATAAACCGTTAGGGGATGTCAAATGATTGACAGAGGTAGATTCTGGAACAAGTATCTTGCCAGTTAATCAGGACTGGAAGAATGAATAAAACGGCCCTCAAATAGGTTGTGATTTAACCTCCAATAGCCAATGATGGATAATACTTTCATTCCTTTGTTAATAATATTAACCTCCCAATTCAATACGACTGCTTTCACCTATACAAAACTGGGTCTAATTAAATTACAATATTAATACTTCAGTTTGAGTCGAAATATCTTATTTTTCTCCATTTTATTATTTAGAACTATAAGATATCAAACTTAAATTGTACATTCACATTCTATTTTTAATCAGTGTGTCCACCACCGAAAATCTCGAAGAGGTGTGAGGACGGAAATTGGGTGACCGAGAAGCAAACTTTCACATTAGCTGAACGAAAGGGAATTACAAACTGCGTTAAGGAGACAGAAACGGAAAAGACGCCTGTTATATGTCCTCCAACTGAAATACTTTCCACTGGCAAATGTATGCCTGAGATACACCAGAGAAAAACAAATTTCCGTAAATTCGCTTTAGACCCATCAACATGCAATTGCATTCCTCGAGTAGAAATCAAATTAGTTGCTTGCGGTAATAATGCTTGAGAAAGTTTAATATATTGAATTGTGTTTTTACATCTACAATGATAGTTTCTTTTTTAAATAAATAGATTGCCATCAGAAGAACCGAAGGGAAACTAAATGCAATGGAAGTGAATTGGTCACCAATACTTTTGAATATTTCTCCAAACCTGGAGATCAAACCTGTTCTGTGAAAATTACACAAGAAGTTAAACCCATAGGTAGATTTTAATTTTATTTGTCTGATCCAATGCATAGAATGTCCAACGAACCGTGAGGTAGTGACAACAGAAAATGGCAGTTGTGCTATCCAACGAGAAAATGGAATATATCGAACTGAGATTTCACGATGGAATGAGTTGTCAAATTGTGAATGTTTACCAAGAGAAGAGGTTACTGAGAAATTATGCGAATGCCCCAAGCCTAAAGAAGCATCCGACTGTGAAGACAATTCGATCATAGTAACTGATAAAATTTACTTTGATCGACAAGGCGAAGAATGTATTAAAAAACAAGAAACAATACGGAGAAAAATAAGTACGAAAGTCGTTTTTTTTGTTTACTATTGGCTTGACCTTTGTAGATTGCCAAGAAGATACTCGAGTTCTTGGTATTTCAACTTGTGAGAAATCACCTAACGAAACTGGGAAGTGTTTTGAAATAGTAGAAGTTGAAAAGTCCTTCCCAGAAAATTGCGTCTGTCAAAAGAAGACACTCTCCTTTAAACGTCTTTGTTGCGCTCCGCCGCCTAAGACAACCCGCAAATGCGATGGGAAGAAGCATCAGTGGAGAATAACTACAACAAAATTTGCTGTGGTACCAGGAGAAGTAAGATCATTTCACTGCCAATATTCTATAATGATCCTATCGATTGAACCAAGCTAAAGAAATATCTTGTAGAGATATTGGCTTAAATACAAGTATATGTTTCCCTCACAATCGATTTAGCTAACTGCCACGTTGACCTTCTGTGGTTCGACTTCTCCACTGGCATACTCTATGTGGGATGGATACCCTTCTACTCGACTACCTTGATTGCAGACCTATTTCTAACGTGTTTTATAATTTGCATATAGATTATTTCAACTGTTACCATATTTGCCCACTCCTTTCCATCATCCTCTTGATAAATGAGCCTCCTAGGGCCATCTGATTGTTTGAGTGATTTCGATATTGACTACCTACTTGTATGATAGAAGCGGAAAGCATTGTAATCTAGGCTTAACCACTCCCTGAATTTTTTAAAGTACTGAACATTATCCTTGTTTCAATTGTCATTATACTAGACGTAATTGTTTGGTTCCATATTTTTACTTAAGAATAATAAATTTGCATGTATTCATAATAGAATATACTCTTCGCCTCCGGAAATGTAACGTTGTTTGATAACATGGTAACTAAAGTGAAGGAAGAAACGGTTGATGCAATCATATGTCCTGCAAAGACCAATCAAGAGCATTGCGATGATAAGACAGGAGTTTGGACCCGAACTACAACATTTTACATTCCTTATGGCTGTGACTGTAAGAAAAAAGAAAAGGTAAAATTCGGAAAGTGTGGTGAGTGTTAAAATGCAACTTGAAATTTTTTTCTCTCAGTGTTATTTATTTTAACTGTCTAAAAACCGTTTGTCTAGTATGTCCGCCCCCAGAAGTATGGACCTCGACATGTGAGAATCAATTCCGCACCGTGGTGACCAAATCCTACAGGCAAGTTGAAGGTGAATGTCTTCCTTACGAAACAACAGCTCGAGAACGCTGCAGTTGTCCAAGTGGCTCAAGTCGAAGCATCAAGTGTGATGCAAATGGACAATTTAATAACTGCACTCTCACTCATGAATTTGTGCCTGCCTCTAAGGCTTGCAAGACAAGGAAACGCTGTGTTAGTTGGAAGCAGATTTGCCCACCAACAAAGCAAGAGAATGTCGGCACTTGTGGCCCTGAAACAGGTTACAGGCAGAAAATAAGTGAGACCACCTATGTTTTCGATAAATCGACTTGTAAATGCAAGCCTCGAGTGAACATCAAGTTGACTGGTTTCTGTGGTGAGTCCTCTTTCTAAACTTTACTGGTTCATATTACTCTCATTCAATTTACCCTTCCTCGTTCATATACAATTTAACTAATTCGTAACGTTCTTAAGTAAGGTCGGGCTATTACATTGGGAAATAGCTGAAATCGTTAAATAATATCTATTCAAAGAGACGAGGATAGAAGACCCGACTTTCATAATTCATAAGCGATTATGCTAGCAGCAAAGAAAATTTGCAAAAATATGATCATGATTGAACTTCTAAAAAATGAGGAAGTGGAAGACTGGTTCAGAGTTTTAGAACGATGGAATAGGGGTAATTTGAATATGAGTCTAGAAATCAGAAGAATCTTACTTTATTAGAACACCAGACAAAGTTCATTAGATTTCCTCAAGGTTAACTTTTGACGGAAAATGAAGAGGACAGTTTCGTGCCTATGGTTTCTCCACCTTTCCTCTTCGCGTAAGGGCCTTAGGAATCTCATACCAGACAAAGGCTTCTGTTACTTGGTTGATCATCTTTGGCTTCGTGACGATCGATTTATCAATTTTTTTCTATTTCTATTTCCCTTGCATTGTGGCTGATGTTCAATAATGTGCGAGATTGGTATCTTTACACAGTTTACTGTTTAAACTATATATACCTAACCGAGTACCGAGACGGGGAACTTAATCCTTATATACACTTTCTGACATGATAACCACGTAATGACTTTGGCCGTTGATTGACCGAGAGACCTCTGCCTTTGTCATATTAAAGCTTTGTTCCCCACACTTTAAAACCTCATCTTCTGTGAGCTATGGGGAATGGTCATTGATCATTTGTCTATTTTACCAGTGCTTTTAGTACTATACTACTTGTAAATATGTATATATGTTTATTTAAATATTTTCTTTCATTTTTGAAGGATGCCAACACTTGAACAAGAGAAAAATCTCCTGCGCGAATGGAGTTAAATCATTATCAATAACAACTTACAAACTTGATGATGGCAAATGTATTCCCGAGGAGAATATTAAACGTGAAAGAATAGGTAAAGAAGATAATTTAATCAATATTTATGTTTATAACTAAGAATTTATGCCTACAATGTATTTAAATTAAGCCAATGACTTTCAATTCATGTTATGAATAAAGCTTGCCTTTTACAGCGTGCCAACCAACAAAAGAGGTTGTTGGCTTGTGTGATAGAGATCCAAACTCACCGAACGTCGGACTTCGGACCAAAACTCTGTACGGATTTGAAATAGAAGGCTGTGAATGTGTTCCCCGAGTTATCAATGTCACTGAGACATGTGGTAAGTTACCTCAGTATAAAAAGAGCCTTTGTTCATACATGCCCGTTACTCTATTAGTGTTTTTCCAATATTGCCAGCTATGTTCTGCATATTGCTAGTTATAAGCTTAAATGTCGACACACCGTATATCACTGGTTATTCACTATGTACTGAAAAAAAGGGATCCAGTAAAGTGGTTACGATGGCTAATTTTGGGGAAAAAACCTAAAAGGCCTCAAAATTTTTGACGTATAACCTCCATCAACCCCTCATTTCAATCACCGATACCTGAAGCTTTGGTACACCTATCATTCTGGTTGCTGACGTATTGCCACTCGGAAACCTGCTGGCTTCACATAGTAGAAAACCCCAAACTCTACTGTCATTCACTTCTCTGCCAACAAGTTCAAAATCTTAAAACTAAAAATCTGTTTGCACAACAATTTTATTTCTAAAAGTGAAATTATCAACACTCTCCTATGAATATCATTATCTTATCTGCTGGAACGCGGAATTGCAGTATCGTTTGATTCATGAAATGCTAATGCAATTTTTGATAAGGATATTGAAAGCGCAACTGTTTTTTTCTCATTTCCAGGGAAAATCTTGAAGTCTTCAGCTATTTCTTTATTTGCTTGCATCTGTAAATGAAAATAAATTCAAAACAGTTTTAAGGTCATCAAGTAAGCAAGAATTATTCCATTTCTTAGATTGCGACCTTCGTCATGGGGTAAGAAACGAAACAAACTGCCACGAAAATGAGGTTGTGAGTGCGGTGACTCGTTGGATCCTCAGAGATGGTGAATGTAGGCCGACTCTTAGTATTTCTCGTAGCAAATTTCGTAAGTTATTGGAAGGTAACTCAACGGTGATCACTCTTAAATGAGTTTACGAATACCATTTTCTTTGAATAGAGTGTGATCAAAAGGTTTCTGATCCCACGGTCGTTCGAGGAGAGTGCCACTCCGATGAGGACGGTTTCGGAAGACAAAATATTACATATTATGAGCTTCGACCAGCCAACTGTCAATGCAAACAAGTTCCATTTAAAGTGGACACCCAAAATTGCCGTAAGTAATAGGAATCTTGAAAAAAATTACATACTAATCACTGCATGTTTCAGCTAAGTATTGATATTTTCAGTTTGTCCAAAGGTTAGTGTGACGAGAAAATGCTTGAATGAGGGTACTAACTTGGTCGAGACAAGACGCAAATATGTCCTGAAAACGAAAGCAGGAGTCCCAGTATGCGTTGAAAAACAAAGTGAACGCCCAATTTCTCCTTGTTTTTCCAAAGGAGGTAGTAAATATTGGGAGATAAGAGGTTCTTGCGATAAATCAACATGTCAAAGGGTGGTTCAGGTCTACAAACGAGCTCCACGAGGTTGTCAATGTCCCACCAAGAGGTAAATTCGCTTTCTAGTTTAATTGGTGATACGACTGCCGAGAGTTAAAGGTATTTATTTTATCCTCAGATTAAGTCGTATGGAGATGTGCTGCTGTCCAAAGCCCACTGCTCCTATTTCCACTTGCAATGCAAAGTCAAATGCCATTGAAACGAGATTCCTCTCCTACGCTATACAATCAAATATGACAATTGACGGCAGGGAATATGCTGTAGAGCCCTATTGTGCTGAACTGAATCACACGACGATAGTGCCTGTATCTTGTGCAGAGACTAAGCCCAAGGTTATAATTGGAAAATGCCGGAAAGATAATCATCAGATTGTAAAAGTCATCGGCAAACGTCCAGTTAATTGCTCCTGTGAAGAGTATGAAGTCAAAAGAATGCGGAATCGATGTGGTAAGCTAGCTCACTAAATACTTTAATAGTACTAGTCCATCTTCGACTAAAATCGTGATTTTAAAATGCTCTCTTCATGATCTAGGATGTCCAAAGACTGTAAGCTACACTTACGGTGAGTGTATCAATGGTCGACAAGTCGAAAAGGTACTGATCCTTCAACCCACTTCTTTCGAAAAGAAGATTACTGGGGGATTACTAGAAAATGAAACAAATTGTCAGCAAGTTACTGTAAGTCGACGATACATACCTTGTGCTTGTACTGAAAAGCCTCGCATTCTACGCAAATGTCTCCGGGGTAATCTTCTTCAAATCGAAGAAATCGAACTATTTTTCAATGAGACTTCAAGAGCATGTCAAAGGCATACTTCCAAGAAGGTATATCAAACGGGTGAGTGGGATATTCTCATTATTCCCCAAATTATACACTATTTATGAAGCACATTCTTTCCAGTTTGCCCTAAACCAAATAAAACGATATCTCAGTGTGGTGCGGAGGAGACAGGCTTTATGGCGGAAGAAACTCTGACAACTTGGACGCCCATTGACTGCGAATGTGTGCCGAAGGTCACAGAAAAGCCATTCGTGTGCAACTGTACATTGAAGTATCCACCGAGAACAAGAATTAATTGCAAGGACAATCATATTCTGGAAGCAGTCACGACTTCGTTTATATCAAAAGGTCAAGAATGTGTAACCCAGAACTCAAAGGTTACTACGAAAGTTGGTAAGTGATTCGAAGGTAATCTCTCAATGCCTATCCATGGACGTATTACATCAGTGGATGCTGCCATAGTTATTCAAAATACTAGAACATGAATTCTCATCTTTGACTTCTTACGAATAAGCAAATGAACATGAGGAACAGTAACGTCATAGTAGTGCACGAGGTCGGGATATAAAAATCGTATCATCTTTTATCATTAGATTTTTCGATTTTAACTTCAGAAATCGAGCTAATTGCAACAAAACCGGATATTTCAGAGCTAAAACTTCAGAACATGATCCCTATATTCAAGTCCAGAAAGTTCCATTTTAAATTCAGTAGAAAACAGTCTATTTCTACTTTTTTATTAGTCGATCATCTCATTATATGTTGCTATTTTAGTAGTTCAAATTCTCGCTCATCACTAGTCTATGCTCAAACGCTGCTCGTGAAAGTTGCTTTTCTTTGTGTTATATAACAAATTCGGTGCAGTTTCGATGCTGTATAAGTGTCACCAAGTCTCATTTTTAAGCGAAAGCGGACAAGAAAGCAAATAGCACTTGGATCAATGGATTACTAATTAATTTCCGGTCAGTATTAGGACATATTGACGATTGGACACCATTGATACCGCTCAATTAAATGGTTTTAAATATTCTTACTTGTTAATAAAACAGTTCTGACCTACTGTCTATCCGAGCAATTTGATTTATTCCTTAATAATATTTTCTGTTCCCATCATATCAAAATAAATAATTGTAACTCACCTCCTCAATCAATGAATAGTTGCAAAGTAAATGAGTAATTAAATCGTAATTCATCATTCATTGATAAATATTAAGCAACATATAGAATGGTCTTTTAAATTCACGTCTAATTTTTGCTTAAATTTCAGTATGTTCAAATGAACTGCGATCCAAAGTTTCCCAAGTATGCGATAAGGAAACACACAAGAGAAAAGTAACATGGTTTAGACAGGTTCCACGATCATGCAAGTGTGAATGGCAGCTTATTAGCTCGGACAAAGAACTGAAGTCTCTCGGCTTACAGCCTTTTGAATTTTGCGAATGCCCAGACGCCAAAGAACTTGATTTGAAATGTATACGCGTGGGTCCTAATCAATTCTCGCAGGAAAAGACGTTAATAAAATACTCCAGAAAAGGTGCTGACTGCGTTCCTATTATGGAAACGGTTTTAAACAATTTCACTTGTCACGAAGGTGTGCAAACATATAGGTATGTTTATTTTGGTTGGTTTAGTAAAATTGCTTTAGATCTGCCTGTGATTCTCTAACGAATCGATTAGTTGAGCATCGTGTAATTCAACAGGTTGATAAAAAAGACTGTTCATGTCGTCGGGTTGTTAATAGTAGCCGTCAATGTGCCTGCAACTGTGGCGGATCATCTTCATCTCCTCTAAATTCAAAGACCATCTGCCACGCTGACAGTGGCGTCCTTGAAACTATTGAAGAGGTTGCTGAATTGGTAGATGGTTGTGAGTGTCGTAGAAGTCTGAAACGGACCTCTCGTCCTGTTCAATGTCCAACTGGAATACTTCAACAGGCTGCAACAGAATGTAAGGTGGATGATAGTGGAGATAGTTATCGAAACATCACGTGGACCACGAAATCTCGCGAGGGATGCCGATGCCTGGCTAAAAAACACTCCAGAAGGGAAATCTGCTGTGAGTCACTGGTTTAATAAGTAGCATATATTACATTTTTTACATTAACCCTAATTCTGATTCTCTTTGTAGCCTGTGCGTCCCAAGAACGCAATCTCACTCGCTGTGTGGATAACGCAAGAATCGAGCTAAAAACCCTTCGACGTGTTCCAACTGAAGAAAATAAGTGCGAGGAGAGAGAAGTGACTAGAAAAGTGGTGGAGGTTAACTGTCCCAAGTCGCGGACTCTAAGCAGCGTTTGCAATAATCAAACAGGATTGGCACTGGTGACGAAAGAACAGCCTGTTATTGATATGTGTATTTGCAAGACACGAAAACAGCAATTCAAGATTCCGTGCAGTGAGCTTCAACTCTTATTGTTTGCACGTATATATTCTAAAGAAGTAATTACGAGCATCCGGTGATCGTGAATGCATAAGTTGAGTTGTTTCATGCAAATTGTTTAAAAAGAATTGAACCTATGCCCACCAATAATCAAATAGTCGAATTTTTACACGATCTGAGCAAAACTTGGCATGATCTTCTCATTGCTCAATATTGTTTTCTTTTAAAAACATTGGGTTTAAAAGAGAAGAGGAAAGAACTGTAAACATTGAAGTTGATGAGACCAATTCAACGACATTAAACACCGTAAACCGTCTTCTAAAATCGGATTTTTGTTTACAAAAAAACTTCAAAGAAGATTTTGATGTTTTCATCAAAACTCGATTTATACCAACTCTCCATAAGTTTGACTAAGTAAGCGCCGACGATTTTTCCTTACACTGAATTTCTATTGATAGGTATTGAACCTGCGGCTTCATACTTCACAGATATGTACATTAATCACTACGCAACTGTTGTAATTAATTAGTTATTGTAACCAACGATGACTGAAATTCTATAAATTAAAATCCGTAAACCCCAAAGTTCTGATCCAGACCTTTACTTAGGCTCTATAGGATAATGATTTTTTCTTATTATCCCGGGAATTTGGCTTTCTCTACATTCAAAAATCTGACGAATGCTTATATTTTCAGTTGGCACTTACCAAATAGAAGCGATTTACTGGAACGCTCAATTCTGAGCGCCCTTTAGGCGGAACAAAAAATTACTTTTATTTAGAGGTAGAATTCAGGAATATTACCGTGCAATGGGCAAGTAATTCAGATGTGAAAATTAAAAAAAAATGGTTTTTTTAAATATAGAATGCAATCCGCTGGAGAAACTGATATATCAATCCCCTTGCAACACCTCCACATGTATTTCGCTTTCCGTTTACACTTTCGAGGTTCCTGATGACCTCAAAAATGACACTTGTTTGACAAAGAAGGTTGTGAAAGAATCAAAATGCTGCTGTCCACCATCGCAGAAGGAACGAATTTGCGATACTTCTAGCGGCATGTTCCGGTCCCGAATTCAGGAATTCCGCCTACTGAATGGCGAATGCGTGTCGACAGTTCAAATTTCTGCAGATCTTCCGACTATTTGTCCGAAGAGTGAATCAACAGCCGTAAAGATTCTAAAAACGGGAAAGGTTCGCTTTCTTCGACAGAGAACAGTTCGTAATGGATGCAGTTGTCGCAATATTTCAGAAACTGCTTTCTCTAAATGGAGTAAGCCAGAGCTATATAGCCAGCCACTTAAAGCAGTCGGAGTACCTTAAAGTCTTCATTTTAATTTCAGAATGTCCTAAGCAAACCCAAAGTCGAAAATGTGTAAAACAAGATGGTACTGATAATTACGTATGGAAAACTTCAGTTTCCCTTTGGAAGCCTTTCAAAGGCAAAGTACCTACCTGCAAGAAGCACGAAGTCAGTATTATCGAGACTCCTGTTTCCTGTCCTTCTGAGAAGGTCGTGGAATCAAGTTGCTACTTTGCTCCCGAACGAAACGGATTTTTTAAGAATGTAACAACAAGAAGCATGAGAGTCGTCGATTGCAGATGCGTTCCACAAGAACCAGTAGTCAGGAAAGTCGTTTGTGGTTGCTCTGATCCAGTAGTCCATACGGCTTGTAATGAGTACGTGTTCAACTTGATATTTTTTTAATTTTAAAAATGTCCCTGAATTATCTCATATATTCAGTAAGGAGGGTCGGATTACAGAAAGCACCACGTATTTCAATGCATCTGCCGACGGTAGTCGATGTATTCCACACGAAATTCGTCGTGAGTGGCAGATTAATTGCGCACCATCAAGTCCTGTATTACGTAGAAATACATCATGCAAGAACGGACTCTTCCAGAAAATTTACACTATGCGAAAGCGAAACGGATGCCGATGCCGAACATTTACTAAGCGGCTTTCCCTTCCTTGCGAATGCCCAGAGCCGAGTAGCGAAACCACGTGAGTCATTGTGATGCGTGAAAAATGAGTGTTCATTACTGCTTGACTGACAATTAATTCAAGTTCGTAGCTCCACTTTAAGTCTTAGGGCATTAAAAATTAATTTCTTAAAGGAGTTGGAAGGAGCAGTGTGTGGGTTAATTTTATTATGGATAATTAAATTGTCAACCTAACCTAATTACCTTTACTGGAAGAAGTCAGAGAAAATGATTTACGCCACTTTTATATATGTCAAATCCATGCTAATTATTTTAAAATGTTGTTCGCCTATATATGAGTGTATTATTCTCAATATTGTTCAAAATTATGAAGTTTTTGTGTTAAACCAGGTAGATTTTCACTAAGGTAGAGGTGCCCGTAGTGCCGTTGACCTTAAAAATTCTAGATCTGTTCATAAATTTAAAACTATCTTTACTCCTTAAACACTTGTTTAGGTAAAGGATATTTTATGGTCTTTTCTTTTCAGCTTACTACCTAGTAATTTTATAAGCATTAGTTTACCTCAAACTTCTTAAAAAAGTTTCAAAATGGATAGTGTTTCACTTTTAGCTGCCTTGAAGATGGAGTAACGCAATTGACGAACACTACAACCTACACTAGAGAACACTTATATTCACCATGCAAACGTGAGGAACGAATCACAAGGAATGTTACTTCTTGTGATTCGCTTCCTGAGATTGAATTACGACCTGGACGAGACTACATAATTCGTTCGATTGAAGGTGGAAATTCCATCCGAAGTGTCCTTCACGTTTATCCTTGTGGCACAGGAGGTTCACCTTGTACCAGACGCGTAGTCAAGGTGACAGCTGTCAAAGCGAAGGAAGGTTGTCAATGTGATATCAAACGAGAAGAGAGAATCGAGTCATGCTGTTGTAGTGCGAATGGAAAATCGAGGAATATTCAAAAATCGCATTGGATTGAATGCAATTCCCCAGATCATCCGTTGTCAATCCGGCAGCAGCGATCTTGGCATCTTGTAGATGGAAAGTGCTGGCCCATTACTTTAACATCCTCAAAGCCGCTAGGTAAATTAAGCAAAACATTCATTCATAAATATGTAATCAGTCAACCAAGCCTAAGGTTGTTATTGTTTAAGTGTGTTCGGATGAGGCGACGGTCGCTCCGCTCGGTGTTTGTGTTAATGGAAACCAACGCTATGCTGTTACCAAATCAATAAGGGAAGGCTGTAGTTGTAAAAAGGTGAAATCAATTGAATATCGACCATGCTGTAAGAAGAAACTGAATTTGTTTACAAATTTTTCGAATTACATTTTACCATAACGTATTTTTGTTTAAGTATGCCAGACAGTATCAGCAGCTGAAGTGGTCTTTGTTGTGGATGAGTCAGTATCAAGTCGGGTTCCAGATTATTCACGTCGAGTTCGAGATATTCTGCAACTCACAATTCAAACATTCAAGGATTCTCAGAACAGGAACTCCTCAAGCGGCTCATTCCGCTTTGCTGTTGTGAAGTATTCCAGCGATCCTAGCATTGCTTTTAATCTGGATCAGTATGAAGACTCCGCTTCAATGCTTAGTCATGTTGAGAGACTGAACTATGAGGGTAGGCTCTCAAATCTCGGAAGAGCACTAGAACTGACAAGAACTGAGGTAAGAGCATTCTCTATGCGTCATCTATACAGAAATAGTTGCTTATATGAGTACCACTTTGCTGGAATGAAAAATAAAATAAGATGACGACATGTCGGAAGTCTAAAGCTAGAATTTAATTACTATTAATTGATTTTTTATTATTTATTATGATTTTCTACTTAAGATTCTATCTGGAGTTCGTGCTGGAATTCCAACAATAATATACATCATTAGTGATGGTGTGAACGACATTTCCGAGGGTGCTAAGGAACTAGCTTCAGAGTTGACTTCAGCTGGAGTTCAAATTCTTTCTGTTGCCGTGGGCGCAGACACTAGAGGCAAAGCATTCCTCTGGAATCTAACATCCAAACCTCACAGTCGGCATTTCATGGTTCATTCTCTGAAAGCAAGAAATGACGAATTAACCAACTGGCTCATAAATTCCCTTTGCGTTCAAGGTACGTTTGTTGAATTGGCAAATGTGATTAGGCTATTTCATTTTAGCTTGTCCTGAAAGTACCCAGACAAGAAGCGTCTGTTCTAAGGACACGGGATGTTTGGGCGTAATCTATGAGCAAAAGTATCAATACAAAGCAGACTTGGGCAAGTGTGTTGGAGTCTCAGTTAAGCGACCTTACCGTTGCTGTAAGTACGCAAAAGTAATTTACTAATTATTTCTCACTGAACTGCCGATGCCATGAGTTGATTTTAGGCTGCCTTGAAGAGCCAAAAGAGGAGCAGCGATGTGTCAACGGAAGTTTTATTGTTACCAAAGAAATGTGGAGATTGAATAAGGAGGGCAAAAGTGGTCTTGCAGTTTGCCAGCATTTCAAGCTCGAACAGGATTTGACGGGCACTTTGATAAAGAGTATGTTAGCTTTTAGAAAATTGTAGATTTTAATTTATGTCAATTCTGAATGTCACTTGCAGAATATACCTACTGGAAGGCAAGAATACTAACTTCGATTGCGTCAAATAACAGTGGAGAAGTAGATAAGGCCATAAAAATAAAATATACTTGATACAGGATGTCACCATGTAATGATCAACTATGTATGCATCAGGCATTTTTGAAATTGCGTTTTCTTTAATAGCACTCATTGAGTATATGAATCAAATCATTAAGATTAGTTCCCCGATATACTTATACTAAGCGAAATCACAAAACAGTACTTTCTCCTGAGTTCACTTCGCAGAAAACCATTTCAGTGTTTATAAAGTGTTGACATTTTACTTAAGAGGCTCTCCCTTACTGTAAATTTCCTTAAATGAAAAAACAAGTTAGTAAGTTAAATCACAACCTCCTTGAAATCAAGTGTTTTTCGCCACCAAGTAAGCAAGTTAACCCCTGCTTTGGTTTTCCCAATTTAACCAATGTTGTTGACAGTATTTGTTAATGGAAGTGCATTGATTGACACTCGGCGTGGCAAGCATACACACTGACTACTGCGTCATTGTTGCAGACGCACACACGCAGATAGAAGGGGAAAGAGATAAAATTCCTAACCCTATTTGGAAAAAAGTTTGGTTATTCCTTTTTGGGAAACTCGAATTTCGACACACTTTGTTACCCAGACCTAAATAGTTCTGTTGGCCATTCCACTCGCTATGTGTTACAATGCTCATCGAAACTGCTACCTCTGCCTTCGTGGATAATCACTTTTATAGCTCTGTAAAGAAAGAGGAAACACCAATCAACACTTATTTTAACATCTATATTTGAAGCATTTTCATTAAGCTCTCATATTGTTGTGCAAATAATCATTAATCTACTTGAGTCTTTACATTTGTTTATGTTTTTCAGATTGTCAGCCTATGCAAGTAGAACTAGGTGAATGCTCTTCCGATGGAACGCGTACAGAAGTCACGATTCGAAGGAGCTTTGATGATTGTGAATGCAAGGTAATTAAAATTTAATCAATTGATTAAGTGCAGAAATCGTAGGAGACAAAGTGGTAAATAGCTTTTGAAGATTCACATAGACAAATAATACATGCAATCCCAATCAAGACGAATATTTAAAAACCTCAAGTATAGATTGTATATCAACTGCTAAACCCATTAAACTTAAACAAGTTACACCATGAAACAGGATGGTTGGCAGCGATACTGGACAAAAGAATGCTTGTTAATAGTACCTGCACGTCCAGTGAGGAGATAAGAAGTAGAAAATGACATGTACAGCTAAGAGTTGTTATTAACACCTACACCGTTTCAATCGTTTGTTTAGGAAATGCGATATGAGACTGTGAAGAAATGCTTCTGCAACCCGAAGACTCGAAATGAGGAGCGTTGTATTGGTGATGACCGAAAACAACTTACAATTCGTCAAGAAGTTCTTAATTCGGATGGCCAATGTAACGAGCAGGAGACAGTCTTTATAAAGCAAATCCGTAAGCCCACAATATGTAGAATAAAATGAATATTATAATCATCTATTGCATATAATATTGAAATTTGTTATTGTTTATAGTTATATATAACATTATAAATAATTATAATAATAAGTAAGAGGCATAGACATTATTGACTAAATTGATGTCCAATTAACATAGCTCTACGAAGACATACCTTTTTATCATTCTAAGATATAATTAATAATTAAAAACCGTATAATTCCAACACTTTAACCGTACCTTCTCTTGTCATTTAGTGTGCTCAGAGCCAAAAGTGTTTGCTGGAAAGTGTGACCCTATGACCTGCAAACGTAGGGTTACCTACCTCAAAGAACGTCCCGAACAATGCACATGCAGAAAACAATTTAAAGTTACATTCGAACCTTGCTGTAATTTCTACTATTTAAAATAATGGCTCAATTCCTTAAGGTTGTCCTAATCCAAAATCTGCATCGAGAGAAAATAAATGCATTGAGAATGGTATAAAAATGATCACAACCACATCAACAGAATTTGATGGTCATAGACGGGCTTGTGTAACCAAAATTGAAAGGACGTATGAACCTATCGGTAAGTTACGTCCATCTTATTGATTATTCTGTGCGTTTTTAGGTTGTCCTAACGATCCTGTGATAACGAAATCGGAATGCGGTCACTTTGAAAGTGGTGTATTAGGAAATGGGGATCCAAATCTACAATTTCGAAGAGTGGAAATCGCTTACTGGAATCTTGAAGGTTGTGAGTGCCTCCCGGTACGTCGATGGGAATTTGAGGCGTGCGGGTGTCGGGAAGTAGATCAGCCGATGGTACATGAATGTCATGAAGAGACAGGAACTCTAATTTCATATAAACAGAACTTTGTTCTCTCTGTCGCCGGAAGCAATCAAACTTACACCGGTTCTGAAGCTATTGGCAGACGATTTAGCCAACTAGAGCAGGCTAAATGTACACCTGTCTTCTCTGGTCGGATTATTACACAAATAGGCAAGACTATTTTCTTCTTCCTCTGCTCTTAATAAGCATGTTTAGTAAGTAGAGTAGAAAATCTGAATAGGAGAATATTCAATTTTTCTAGCTATAATAAAGACAAGGATAACATAGAAAGAATAAGTGAGGTTTCTCATATCTCATGCACAGTTTGGAGGTGCTCAGGGCAATTATATTGAAATGTATCTTGTTGAGAACTCAGTTATATCTTCTTGTTAATGTCTTCGTGTATTGATTAACGTTAGGGTTGGTATCGATTTGCGGTGCAGAGGGAAAAAACTTACATCTTGGTGCCGATTGACACCTGCTGTCTATAGCGGACGCACATTCGAGACAATAAATATTATGACAACTATTCCAAAGTATTCTTTTAAAATTGTGACAAAAATTGCAAACATTTTGCATCTATGGCAGATAAGAAATTTTTTAATATTCATTGTTTTGAAACAAATTCTTTCTCTCAAATATAAGTTTCGTTTTCTCTCTTAGTATAATCAGTTATTATCATTTGCGCTAGTTTTAGCAGTAATGTTATCAAACCTTAATTTAAGAAACTTCCCGAATACTGATCAATCTATCCACTAAAAGAATGCACATTCGGTCGTTCCCAGTCTTCTAACTTTTTGTTAGTCGTAGGTAGTTTTTATCCCTCTCTGGGATATGGCCTAATCCATTTCCACATCAACATCATTATCTGTAGAGTGCGTTAATTGAACGTTTTAATGAACCTAAGCATCAGTTTTATCCATCGCGAAATTGCTTACTAGTAGACTGCTATTTTCGTGACATTTGGTAAATGTTAATTATAATGCAAAATGATTCCATCAGTTTACATTACCAGCATTTAACCACTAAACTTCAACTTTTGGCAATTGACACGGTATGAAATGATTCTTCATATTTTTTACCAAACATATCTGTAACCTAATTGAATCTCAGCACCATACATTATTCACCTTTATGTTTTGATTAATTTAACAAAACATCTATTGATCTTTTCAGTATTTGATTAGCTTTCCTTAATAGGAATGGCAGACTTGCCATTCATTCACAAGGCACCACTAGGCTTGACCAAGCTTGACCTAATGCTCATTACAGTTTGCAAGACTGGCTAAATTTCGACTAAAAATTTACTTAGCGTACAGAAATTGATTTTACCACCTACTTGATGGAATTTATGCTGATTCTCCCTATTAAAAGTTCTCACTGCAAAATCTGCTCTCATTGTATCTCAGTGACTAAATTTACTCGATAGAAGTCATATAATACAACAAAATACACTAAATAACTAACCTACCTGCTATTTCTATTTAAATAGTATGTCCAGATGATGTGGTTACTCGTGGGCCATGCATCTATGAAGATGAGGTAAGCCGGGCCTATCGAGACGTCGAGACCCGATCATGGAAGCGCGAAGGATGTAAGTGCAAGCAACTTCCAGCAAAGGTAACTAGAGAACTTTGTGGCTGTCGACGCCAGGTATGGAATCAGAGGCGTTGCTATAGTAGGGAATCTCGCATACTCGTCAGCGTTATTAAGGAGAAATTAGTCAATTTACCTCGTGGCCCAAGATGCAAGATTGAGGTCCAAACCAGAAATGAGACTATTAGTGAGTTTGCTGATTATTTGGCCTATTGGGTACCTAATTTTGTGTTTGAAATGACGTGCTCTATTTCTTTTAGCGTGTTCAGCCTCCCAAATACATTATTCAAACTGTACTGATGGAGAGATGACAGTAATAATCGATTTAGTTAGTCCAAGAGGCTGTAAATGTGAGTCCACAAGACTTACTCGCAAGCTTCGTTGTATTGAGATAGCAATTAATGAAGGTGTAGAGGGTCCGAAAGGAATAAAGGAACAGCCTGGTAATCTTTCAAATGCCACTGAGAAGTTCAAAAATTTTGAGGAACTACGAGAGAGGCTGTTAAATCTCGGTCTTACCGACATTCAAGAACCTCCAGACTTTGTTGAAGATGGCGTTTTATCGGAAAAGGAAGATGATGAGAATGATATTTTGAGGAGAATAATAAAACAAGAAGAAGATAATTCCCGATTCGATCGTGACTTTGTTGAATCTATAATCCTTAAAAATGCTGAAAATCGGCCTGAATTACCTGAAATGACTAAAGAAGCGCCGGAAGTCTCAATAGTGGTCCATACGGTGGAACTGGAGAACCTTGATGAAGAAGAAAAGTCCCATTACGACAAAAACGCTGAAAATATTAAAAAGACCTCGAAATTCAAGTTTGGAAAACACAAAGTTAGAAAGAATTTATCCCGTAAAATTGAAGGCGATTTCATTCCAAATGAAATTCGGGAGGAGAAGTATGCCCCTAGAAAGCAAAGAGTAGAAAAATTAGAGCCGACTCATTATAAGCCAATGGTTCCTTCCAATGAAACAACAACGGAAACTTCGCGGCCCGTTACTAAGACAAATACCCCTCAATGGGAAATTATTTCAGAAGAGTCAAGTACAGAAAAACCTGTCTATTTTAGAAAAAATACGACTTCAGAGGATGAAAAAAATACCAAATCTAGTGGTGAAATAAATGTGCCAGAAACCACGACTTACCCTCAACATATAGAGGCACGCAGAACTCGAAGAAGAGTCCCAAGATTTGGACTTCTCGAACCACTTTACTACGAGGGAACGACTGAGACCGAGATCGCAGAAATGCAGCAGTTTACCCAGAGTCCACACAACACAGAGCTATCAGATGTAAGCCTTTCCAAATCCCCTAAGAGGAAAGCCGGTCGAAGTAGATCACCTAGACGGATCGTGCTCAACGCGGTTGAGTGTGTAGATCTTCTGAACCCAGAGAAGTGTGCGGAAATAGAGAAAGGTCCAAATTCTGAGTGTGACAAACATGGGCAAATTAGAGATGAACTTTGTAGAAAGACCTGTCGTGTTTGCCAAGGTATTGTTTATTAATGTGTTGAAAATTACATTTATATTTTCTCATTTACAATTCTTACTGGCTATAGGTTTCCCAATTAACGAGACAGAATTTACAATTGAAGAAGGCAGTAAAAACGACTGTCTATTGGTAGATGTGCGTTATGAAGCAAAGTACTATCTTCAAACCTTGAAAGAGAGTGGTTTATCAAAGTGCAAGTCGGCATGTAGCAAAGAGCCTCGCTGTCTTGGATTTGATTTCTATATTCCACTTAAAGAAAGCATTCAAGGAAGTTGTGTTTTAGGAACGGTAGATCGAACCACGCTCCGAATTCGGCTTAATATAAGTGACGTAAAAGAAGGAGCCAATGAAGAAGAACTTAACAGGATGGACGCTGCACATTGTATTCATTTCCGAAAGACACATAAATCAGGTAGGAGAGATTTGAATAGAGTATAAAGGTGTTATACCTTTTATAATAATTATTATTTGTTTGGGTCTTTAGTAGTAAGTACGCAAGACAAACGAGCATTAATTTACCGGTCAAATTGTACTTGTGAAAGACTGAAATCAGTGAATCCCTTGGCGTTCACGGTATCTCCAGGTGTTGATAAGTCTCCGAATGGTCGGCAACACTGCACAAGAGAAATTCATAATTCGGCACGGGTGACGTGTCAGTCTCCGCCTACATTAACTGAAGATGGGATTTCTGGAAGAAATTTAACGAATATAGGTATTTGTGTAGATGTAAAACCAACAGAATGGTGTGAGGAGGCAGCTAGAACGGGATCTTGCAAGCAAACGTCTTTTAGAGCGGTTAGAAAACTTTACTATTATTCAAACGCTCGTCTTAAGCATGCTTCTATTTAGCCATTTTTCCCCTAGGTTTGTGGAGGTACATGCGGTGTATGCGTATGTGACAAGAGTTACGAATATATTGGAAAATGTTTTCCGAATGGAAAGATGACAGTGGTGAGAATCGAAAATAGGCTTAGTCCTCATCATGGACGTTGTATTTCTAAAAGATATGTTACCGTTGTTCCCTGTGAAGGTATGTGGCCTTGATGCTCTTTTTATGCCTTTTTCATTATACAACACCCTGTTTCTCTTCCTGTAGTCTGCCCAGCTAACCCTTATGAGATTGTCCAGTCATGCAGTCCAAGGACAGAAAGCCGATTGTTAATTCGTGTTAATCCTGTTCAAAACTTAAACAACCCGGCAAAATGCGATCTGAAGATCTCAAAGAAGGAAATTAGTTGTAAAGATTGTATGTTTGAGGATGGTCATAGCATTGAACACAGTACCCTATCAAAGTGCAAGAAACGTAAGAATGGCAGATACCGTTTATTCCTGAAAACAGAATACGCTGTCAGTGTAAACGGCTGCTGCAAACTTAGAAAGTGAGTCTCGATCATTTTATTCATGCATACTTTAGATCATATCGGCGTTTCCCTTGTCTTGGATGCCCAAAACCAAAGATTGCGCGTTCAAAGTGCCTTGGAGGATGGCAAATGAGAACTATAGTCTTCTTCGTCCGGCCATCAACTGGAAAATTCAGTGACGAAACCAAAAATATCCCATCCTCAGCTTGTTTTCGCCACATAATTTCAACGAAAGAGCGCTGTGTTTCATTTAAAACGAGTGACGCTAGTAACTCCATTTGCATAATTTAGATAATTATTTTTTAATCTGCTCTATCCGATGACATGTCTATTTTTAAGGTAATTGCACGAATCTCTTGGGTCTGACTGAATGTCAGGATTACAAGGATGGAGGGAAGTGTGCTAGTGAACCCGAAATGGCTTGGAAACTTTGTGCTAAACAGTGCAATATGTGCTGATTTTATATTAAATTATGGTGTGGTGTTTTCTTTAAGGTTATTTAATTAATAAATAATTGTTATACATTAAATGTAACCCCCTTGATCGTAAGGACCGGCGCGTGCTTTGAGATTGTGCTAAATAAGATGGCTTTAGAGTACTACTGTTTCATTAATTTAAGGAAATTAAGCCTTCGTTACTATAAACTTTGTGGCTATGCGATTTGATGTCCGTGATATTTAATTTATTAAGTCTATATGTGAATCGATTCGGGAAGTGGCCAATGGTCTAGCCTATTGGTTCATGATCGGTTCCACTTACAAGTGCGCGTTCAGGCCGAATGAGACGTTTTCAAAAAAACGTCATGCTCAAAAATTATTCACCATCCACACAAAATTAGTCCCAGTAAAAGGTCAAAATCGAATTTTAAATAAATGGGGTGGGAAATAAATCACAATAAGAAGGAAAATCATTGATTGGATGTGGGGATATTGATTTCTATAACATCTTCTATTTATATGCATTGAAATCCTACCAACTGGCAAAATATTCAAATAGGAGTGAAATCCGTAAATAACAAGTTTTTAGCAGCTTTGGTTTCTAAACATTCATGCACAGTTAGATTAATTGTAAAGAAGTTCAATTGCACTTATTGGGAAATGGGTGTATGTAGCAGAGGAATCAAAGTTCATTATCGGAGTTTCGTTTGCATTCGCCCAATCTGTCGAGAGGGAGTTATCCATCGCTGCACACCCAGTGACGTGAGCCCAAACACAGTTTACTTATGGTTTAAATGAGGATTTAGAACGCGATTGGCTCCATGATATCCTCATTTGCACTCAAGTCAAGTTTTAAATACTTTGCATTATGATTACTGGAAGAAACTGTATTCCCACTTACCTTCAGTCTAAAATAATACATTCACTTAGCATGTATGGGGATATGTGTAAACGGTTAAAGGAAAACTCTCCACACGTTTTCCAAAAGAACTCTTTGGCACATTTTTAACAAAAATACGCTGAATTTTCACCTCTATCCTTCTATGTCACAACTCCTATTTGCCATGCCAAAACGGTTTGTTTCTGGTTCGTTAGTTCTCCTATTTGTTAACTCATCGATTGGTTACCTCGGTTCATTTTTCTCCAGATCCATCGCAATATTAATGGCGTACATAAAAATTTAATTCCAAATATTAGTAAAATCTAAATAAACCACGAGAAAATTTTTCAAAGCATTGAGCTTATAAAAACTGCATCGATGTAATTTACACACGTGAGTTGTCTTCAGCAAACTCTTTTTGATCCCCCGGCGTATCACGATCTCTCGTTGCGGATTTAAGTACTCGGTTTAACTACAATTTCCTCCTATGTATCAATTAACTACCCTAGAATATCTCCTCTCGCCTCGAGGTCACAGTTTGAGGACACAATTTTTTAATAATCTTAATGCAGCTGATTGTGTGTTCAATACACTATAGCTCTCCCACTTTCGGCTGGCCCGTGGTCCACTCCAATACCCCCACCCTTCCCTCGGAAGTAGTGCAAAAATGCGAAAGAACCCAATCAAGTATTATTCACGCATACTAGGTGGAACCGATGACATTTCTATGTAAAAAGTTAACTTGATGTTACGGCTGTTTTTAAGCTGTACCTTTTACTCTCTTATAATCTTGACCAATTAACAAAATTGAGAAGAGTTAATTTTAGTTTCAAAGGTTACTTAAGTCCGAATGGAAACCTTGGAACTGGGGTGAAAGAGAAATATGTTGTGTTGTGGTCTTTAAGTTTACAGAAGGAGTCCTTATATAAACTAGAGCAAATAAAAGTAGTTTGATGTCGGAAACTGTTCAGAGGGGTTTCACCTAGGGACGGATTAGAATCGTTCCGAAGCTGAGTCTGATCGAGGCCACGGCGACTGACCAAAATGAAGGAATATATGAGAGCCACTGTCTAGGAAGAAGGTTAATACTTTAGTTCAGAGTTAGTCCGCATCAATTACTGAATTGATAAGGACATGTGGTCAAAGTTATAATAATTTATATTAGGGGCGCTCCAGGAGGCTAGTTATATTTAGCTGAATATAGATAACATTTTAACAAAAGACAAAAGTTATATAACAGACAATAAACCCTAAAATAAAAAATACATTTTTCAAAAATCTCGTATTTGCACTGAATTTAAGATCTTTTATCCAATTTTGTCAAATAAATACGGTATTAGGAGGTAGATAAAAGCATATTCCAATAAACTAAACAATCCACAGCAATAATGAAATTAATTTATAGTCTTTAGTGAAATCTTAGTGAATTCAACGTTTTCCAGGCTGTGTATTCAGTTTTCATCTTAAAATTTAATTTGACACAGTTAAGCCAAAAAAATACAACATTCTTCATCATCAACGCATTTCGTGAATTTAACTTCATTTATCATAACTCAGAAATATAGAATGCTTAAATCCGAAAAATAACCTACTGATTCAAACCAGTTTTTTAATAAAAATTGAAGACTTTTAATAAACTACAAATGTACCGCTGATTTCGTGCACTTTCGTGCTCTCAGTATGGCAAAGTATGATCTAACAAAAACTATAAGTCAGTGTTTGGACCGACACCTGGTCGTCCCATTACTTGAATATCAGTCCGTTAAATCAGTAGGCTTGGTTTTTACTTCTTATTTCTTAGATTTATGATCAAGATACTGTAACGAAGTGTAAATTGGATCTCCTTATGCAAACCTCTATGGTTGACTTTACCCTCCTCACCTACAAACTTCTCCATAAAACTGAGGAAGTTCCTAAGGGTGGTTATTTTATTACCGCTAATTTTTTCTAGAACTCACTCAAAAACGTGATGAGACACTCAATCGTATTTCCGAAATAGAGAAAAAGATGGCTCCGATCGATAAGATCTTTAGTACTGAGACAATGAAGGAAATGGTACAGTGTAAGGTTGCCAAAGACCTTTTCCGCAACTTGGAGGAGAAGTATGGGTTCAAACCTGAGATGCTGGATGATATGCTTGAGGCCGCAAGGGTAAAAACTCTTTGTTTTTATTTTTATCTTATATCCTCGGAGCTATGGTCATTCTTAATTGAAATATTATCCACATTAGGTTTTCTATGACAGCGGTCTTTACGATACTGCCTCAGATTATTTGCGTATCATTCGTCAATTGGTTAGCCCCAAAGACAAAAGACATCTAAATGCTTGCTGGGGTCGCTTAGCTGCAGAGATCCTTGTCCAAAACTGGGATGAAGCTTTGGATGATGTTGAAAAACTCAAGGAGGCTATTGACTGTCAAAGTGAAGAAAAGGTACATTTAGATTCTCTTCTACTACGGGTCTATCTCGAATGAAATACTAAACCTTTGCATATATTTAGCAAAAGGCATCTTCCGATACCTACTTGGTCCAACTTCAGCAAAGAACTTGGCTTCTCCATTGGTCTCTTTTCGTGTTTTTCAACCACATTCAAGGAAAGGAGAAACTCATTGATTTTTTTCTTAACAACCCTAAGTAAGAGTTTATAGATTTTCTATTCTTTTGCATACTTAACTTTATTACATGCATGATTTTATACTTTCAGTCATCTGAATGCTATCCAAACCGTGGCACCGCATCTTCTGCGCTACCTGGCTACGTGTGTTGTCGTTAGTAACGATAAAAAGAAGAAAAGCTACTTGCAATCTGTTGTTCATCTTATTCAACAGGAATCTTACCGCTATAGGGATCCAATTACTGAGTTTTTGGAATGCCTTTACGTAAAATTTGATTTTGATGGTGCTCAGCAGCAGCTGAAAATCTGTGAAACGGTTGGTGCCTGTTCAAATGTTTTTAAATGTATAAACAACGTCCTATAATCTACTTATTATTTTTCCTACCCTTGTCCTTAATAGGTCATTCCAAATGACTTCTTTCTGACGGGTTGCTATGAGGACTTTATGGAGAGCGCTCGATTGTTAATGTTCGAGACATTTTGTCGCATTCACAACTGCGTTGGAATCTCGTAACTACGCACCTTTAAATATTTTCTCTTGAATTGAACTGGAAAATTTGATGTTCCGTTTTACCTTTTCAGAATGTTGGCTGAGAAACTTAACATGAAGGTTGAGGATGCTGAAAGCTGGATTGTTAATTTGATTCGAAATGCTGATATGGATGCAAAAATTGATTCCAAAAAGGTATTTAAAATCAACTTTATTATTTATTTACAAACTGTAAAGCGACTCAATTAAGCTATCTGCTTTTCAGGGGTTGGTGTTTATGGGCACTCAGACTGTGTCACCCTATCAGCAGGTGATTGAAAAGACATGTAATGGGGCCTTTACTGCTCACAAGCTTCTAGATCGACTTAAATCAGCTAAATTGGATGCTGAAACGGCAAGTGGTGTCGCTTTCCTTTTGAACCTGTTGAGCACAAGCGTTAACTTTAAATCGTTACGGTTTTCTCTTCTTTTAGTGGAATGCTGTATCCCGAACATAATTCGAATGGCTTTGTTCCAGACAAAAATCTGGTGTATCAATAAACTGTTCCTACTTAGATATTCTGGTTTTAATTGCTGGATGGACTTGTTTTTACTTCGTTATTT
The DNA here is from genome assembly GCA_000469805.3 of Hymenolepis microstoma. NCBI lineage: Eukaryota > Metazoa > Platyhelminthes > Cestoda > Cyclophyllidea > Hymenolepididae > Hymenolepis > Hymenolepis microstoma. The sequence continues at coordinate 22,409,393 of LR215993.1, read as the reverse complement.
TGTTAGCCACTGTTGAATCATGGTAAATTTGTGCGTAGAAAATTTTGTACTTCACTTCGTTAATTTGCCAGAATTTGATTAGATTTTTGTTTGTACGAATGCCATTCATCAATTTAGCTAAATTGACAAACGCCTACAACACAATTTGAGTTTCTTATTATTCCCTTTCGCAAAGTGTTCTTTTTACGGTTGGTAGGGTAGGAAAGGCGATGTCCCCTTGAGCAGCTACCCAATAATTTTACTATCCCAAATAGGAACTGGCTCTGTCTTATAAAACAGCAGACATCGAGTGGAAGAATGCATTACAAAAAGGGGAAAATATTGGGAAATCGTGTTCTCAATAAGGTTGGTTTTGTTGTGAGCATTTTTTCCTTTGTTATCTCCATGCTCGCGTACTTGTATTAGTTGGTAAAAATAATTCCATGTGAACTTGAGAGGAGTGTGAACACTCTTTGCTGGATGATTTTGTAATTCTCTCTATACAACCTGGGATAGGGCGATTATCTTCCTCAAAAGATCTTTATTCAAACAATTTTGCCCAGATTTTGTTCGTGGCGATCAATGCTGATAATAAACAGAACATTCCTACACCTTTTATCATCTGAATAGAGAATAAGTTTGATAACATTCTGACTCTGTAGACCTTTTACCAGGGTTGCTGTATTGTTTGACTTATCGATACCGAATTATCACTTTGAGGATCTTATTTCAATTACAGAATCGGTTAGGTTCAAGTGTGGTCTATGGACAAGTGCCGGAAAATCAACTGGTTGCCAAAGTAAAGTAAAGGAACTCAGAAGAGAATGTTCTTGATACCAACGTGGACTCCGTTGGAAGAGAGCTATCCGTCCAGAAACCACTGATCCTGCATTTGAAATTTATTTCATTCTCCGGTGGACATCTTCGTCAAAAAGAAATATATGTGTAACAACCCTAACTTATGATTAAAAGAAATATTAAGTTTCCTTTCACTTTTCCCTTAAAAGAAGCCTGGTTGAAGATAAATTATCGGTTCAGCACTATCATGCTATAAAAAAGGATGCGTAGAGGCTGATGTCCTACGTACCCGCCGATACTTATTAAATACCTGCACAGACAGGGAAAATGGTCTGCATTCGTTCAAAAAGAATTACTTCCTGCATACTTGTGAATAGATATGGTAATTAAAGTCGCTTATTTATCAACTTTTTCCCATATGCATGTCAGCGGGTGATTGACATATCAAACCAATGATTGTTGCATAGGTTGTTAGTAAATATATATTAGAAAATTCTAGATTTTTGCTTTCAGACTGCAAAAAAATCAGAGTTGGAGAGTTATTCGCTATTAAAATAGTACTATATGCAGTCAATAGAATTACGTATTGTGGCCCGACCAACAAGAGGTGTTAAGACAAAATAATTACCTGTAGATTGATCTGTAACTAAACTAGTACTTAAGGTAATCTAATAGGAATTGTGCAACCTATCCCAAATCCAAGTCATAGAGCATAAATTATATTGTTACTTAACATCGAAATGGGTTAGCTATTTGGCGCATGACATTAACATTATTCCCTGCTTCCGCTCAACTGAGTCTTCATTGTCGCTTATAGTCACCATTTAAATTTTAGTGCATATGAAAACCTAGAAAACGTAAAGTGCCGTATGGTTATTCACTAGCCAACACCAGAGTATAAGAACAAATGATCAATTCAAAACCCTCATAAATTTACATAAGATAATTTTATTGCTCACCGGTTTTTATCAAAGGACTATATACATCTATTTTGTGAAGCTAATGACTGTGAGCATGAATAGAAAGTGCTACTGGCTTTCGAGAGAGAACTTGGATTGCTGAGGAAATGACTAAGACCAGCATAATTAAATCAGTGGAAATGTAATCCCTGTGCTGAGTTAATTATGATGCCAATTAACTGTGGTAGACTAAAAATTCGGATTCGATGTTGAAACTTGGATAAGGACAATAGGAAGGCTAATAATTAAGGTACAATTAATAATGCGATAGTGCTCGCCATATCACCGGAAGCGAATAAGCTATTAAACTCAATTTGTTAAAAGAATATAATTAGAAGTTTTTCCTAATTAAAGTTTGAAAATTTAAGCAAAATATCTTGGTTCTAATTCACTTATTTCGAAAATAAAAATTTATTATTGACGCTTAAGTACGATTTAACATGTTTAGTTGCGCTAATTTTGATAACCAAATAATGCGCCTTTGTGAATGACAAATTGAAATATGGCATTATGAGCGCTGATGAGTCTTCGGTAAAAAATGGAAGATGATTTATATGTTCAAGAGCTCGATGATTATGTTAAGAGGCATAATATTCACAAGATTCTCCGAGAATCAATAGTTAATCTCTGTCTATATCGACCTGAGAATCCCATTCATTTCCTACATGAATATTTCGAGGCTCTAGATGTAAATGCATACTTAAGATGTTGTATTCGATCGATAAATTTTGTACGCTTAATTTGATCAATGTTTTTACGCCAGGTCTCCTCTTCGAATTCACACAAACCTACCTCAAGTTCCTCATCAATGCCCACCGTCACACCACCGGTAAAGGAATTTTCCAATACAAACAATAGCTATCCATCTCCATCAGCTGGTTCTGAACCCTCCTCTATGAATCCGGATAACATTCCCCTTGACGAATCCTCTGCAAGTACTCAAAGGCGTCATTCTGGTGAGCAGTGGTCAAGCAACCAAAATGGGCTTAGTGATGGTGATGACACCAGCGAAGCTCGATTTCATTCTTCCCCAATTCTTAGAGCGTCTAGTTCGTCATGCTCAGCAGGTTCTTTCAACGCTACTCGTCGAGTTAGGCGTGGCGCTGTGAGTGGAGAAGTTTACACCGAGGAAGATGCAGCTTCTTATGTGAAAAAAGTAATTTTCATTTTTCGAATGATTTGTTTTAATTGAAGTTGATATTAAAGATTTTATTTATTTTACGGTTTCATTGTCACATGAAATTTATGACTTTTTTACCCAATAACTCACTTCTTGCGTTAAAGTTGAATTTGTTGCCTCTTACTTTATCGGAAATTCGTAATGTGTAATTTCACCTTGAATATTTACTTATTTAGTTTGAGACCAACTGATCTGAACCAATCAACACTTTTATCCTTGTTAAAATACTTATCCTAATCAATTTTTTAAGGTCATACTTTACTCTTCTTGAAACTACGTTCAAATTAAATATTGAGTTCCGTATATCTTTCTGCTGCCCTCCGTTGTTTGTCTATTTTGACTAAACTTCTCATATATCTCCAAGCCATGAAATTGTTAGGGACTAAAAAGCATTTTCCCTTCCAATTTGCCTTCGATGAATTCAAAATGTCTACCACTGTTTCATCTCTTCAATGTTTAACTCGACGCTTACGTTCATTTCACCATTTTGGCATTTTATATTTAATCTCCTTATAGTTTTTAAAATGATTTATTCTCTAACTAAAATAAATGATCTAAGTTGATGCCCATGCTTATACATTACATATACAAGAGTTATACCTTAGGTTATTATTTATGAGTTATGTATTCGGTTATTTTATATCCCCCTCTCTTTCTCATATTAGTGATTCCACTTTCGAAACAGCTTAATTGTACTTTATATCGTGATAGTTTCAATCTTCTCTATTGCTCATTACCTGAATAGTTAGGCAAATCCTGCTCTTTTGTAGGAAATCAAACAGAATTAAGTTTTGTAATACATATTATAATACCTTTTATAAAATCTTCCCAACACTAATAGGCTTTCTTGAGTCTTAAGCTTATTTTATCAAACTATTTTGTGCAAATTTGCTTCTTGGGTACCCAAAAAGGCGAAATTTGAAGAGCTTAATTAGTTTGTTTGCACCTGAATTTCTTATCTTCCTTGTGGAAAACCTCGCTTGCCTCAAGTATGTGTTCATGCGTTTCTTTTAGTAGCCAAAGCTTAAATAATATCTAATTTCAGTGACGCATTGATCACCACTTACGCCTGTCCCATCAGTTGTCGCGGTTTCGAATCCCATTGGTGCATACCCGGTGAGTGGAATGGCACTCACAGCGCTGCCTAAATCTGGCTAATAAGGAGGGTGGTAGAATTCGGGTTGTTCTCCAATCGGGCTCTATGATGCTACTCCCTGCCAAATATGAGCGCTATTAAGGGGGTTGGGGATCATAGAACTACTTGTATTTCCTTGACCGGTGGCACCAATTCCATCTTTACATTGTATAGCATCAAGATGAGAATAAATTCCCTTACCTGCGAGTATCAACATACTTTGAATGAGAGTATGAATGGGAAAAGAAAATTTTGGTTGTGCCGATTTTTTTTATTTGCTTGATGAAGTTCCTTTGCCCAAGGTAGAGTGAAGCAAGTAAGTCAGTGATCTTGTGAATTCTAAGCGACTCATAAAGGATAGTTTGTTTTTTCATTTTACCTTTGTCACCCATTTATTTACAAATTTTCAAATCATTTAAAAAAATTAATGCTGTCACATGAGAAAACCCATAACATGGAGTTTTGTGAAAATACCTTTTCTTAAGTCTCTTGAGACTTTATGATAGAACCTGTGGCTTGGAGTCTTTACACAGTTCATTGATCCGAGCATGTGCTTCCTCAATAATCCATACATTCGAATAACTATTTTCCGAATTTTTTGCCTGGTATGTGTCTATGACAAGATCTCTTCTTTCAATGAAAAAATACGATTGCTTTAATACCCCATTTCCTCTCTTAGGTTGTTCCGAAGGATTACAAAACAATGACGGCCCTCTCAAAGGCCATTGCTCGTAACGTCTTGTTTGCTCATTTGGATGAAAACGAAAGAAGGTAATTGTTCTTTGAATTTTAAGTTCTGTCCAAAATTGCTTGATGGGTGGTGATTTCTCTAGATATTCTCTAATGCAATTTTATAATTACTTCCTTTTCGCCTGTCAACTTACCATTTTGTCATTCAACTAGGCCATTAACAACATCGCATAATTGCGTCCAAGTGTATTGAAAATGGCTACAGATTAAGGGGCAATACCAAACTGGGTAGAGAGAAAACGGAGAATGTACTTGAATACTCCTATTAAGAGGTGAAAGAGGAGATACCGTGTTAGTTACTAAGCAATAAAAAGTTCAACTATATGTATGAAGGAGGAGTAGGAGGTGCTAAGCCAAAAATGCAAGGCAAAGAATTTGAATAAAACTTGGAAAATGCATGCAGCAAAATCACCTCAAGTAAATTTAATCCAATGCTTCTGAGTCATTAGTTGTCTCCCAGTAGTTCTAAATTTACTCTTATTGTACTATCTTTAGCCATATTCTCAAGGTAAAAGACGTATAAGGAAACAATGTGTATTTATTTATCATTTCTATAATTTCTTTTTTCTAACTGCTTGCGTTCCATTTCTTAGCCTTGCTAAGAATGAATATTCGTAGCAAACATGGGGTTCTATTTGGGTTTTTTTCTCATTCACGGTCAATAAAAAGAGCATTTTTCTGTTAACATCTGTGCAGCAGCGGGTTCTTAAATATACCCGTAAAGGGTTGGTCTTGGTACTAATGCACTTTTACCAATTTTGTCAATCAATAGTACCTTTCTGTGGTTCTATTTGAACATATAACGACTATCGGGACTAACCGGAAGACCATCTTGAAACTCTGGATTGCTTTTCGTATTATTATTATTCTTGCCTTCGACAGATTTTAATAATGAACAGGGTAAATAGTATGTAGAGTATGATTCATTTCACAATATCCAAATATTCCAAAATTTCTTCATGATTTGGTTCCAAAGTTTCTCAATGAGCTCTTATCCACAATATACGATATGAATGGTTTATTGAGCAACTTCACTTTTCAATTTTCTTACAGCCTTTAACGAGCAGATGGAACTGCCGAAGTCATTTTTCTAATTCTTCATTTTCTAAGTTAAAAGTAACTGAACCTGGAAAAGAGCGAATTGTTGCTTCCATGAATATGATCTCTAGAATTGTATAAGTTATCATTGCAAGCAGGAATGTAGTTTAGGATGGTGAAAACAAAATTCTCAAAAGTGAATAATTTCTCAATGCTTCGAGTTTTTTATCCTATTTGTATTTTTGTAACGATTTACTGCGAAAGTATTGCATGAAAAGAGGGGTTGGTAAATGTCGTCAAAATGTACAATTGAGTAAGGAAATGTCTGTCAAGTTAGTGGTCACGAGATAGAAACCCATTATTTGCTATTATTCATTGAATAATAGAAGGTCAATTTCTTAATCAGAAAGGCTCTAGGAAATCCCCCCCCCCCTGTTCACGATGTTTGTTAAGACGCTGTTGGACATTATCAATGAGGTAGTATGCAAGTTGTCTCGAAATGTCTGTTTTCCTCTTAAATTGTACCTTGTTGCCTTGTAATCATCGCTAGGAACTTCCTTCACTTTGGTGTTTTAATAACCTTTTATCTTTCTCTGCAGTGATATCTTCGATGCAATGTTTCCTCTTCATCGCAGTAAAGGTGATATAATCATCAAACAAGGCGACGAGGGTGATAACTTCTATATTATTGATCAAGGCGAAGTTGACGTAAGTAGCGTCGAATTTAAACACAGACCTATTTAATGTTCATATTAATATGTTGATTCATTTATACTAAGCTGCTCGGTCTATAGAGGCTATTAGTTATGATTCTATAATTCGGGGAGAGGATGAAGCAAATTCGTATTTTACTTCTAATACTATAACGTTGCGGATGAAATTTCGGTATGTGCGAATTTAATCGAAAATTGAGCACTTGAAGTTCTCTGTGTAAACGTGGCACATTGATTCCACCAATTACTTTCTTTTCTGCGAACATTCGCACACAATTCGAATCTTTGAATCTATTGTTTTGCTCAAATTCTCCCTGGGCAGATGTTTTGGCTTTCGAAACGAGAATCGACATTTTTGACTGAGCACTAACAGGCTGGTCAGATCGCCAACTTGGCGTCTTGATTGATTTTCTTTAGTAATAACTTTGTGTGAAATGTCATGCGAGTCTCGTGCCTTCTTTATATTTTAGCCAAGCAGAATTTAAAGCCTTTGCTGAAACGCGTATAAATTTAAAGGTTAACGTTTAGGAAAGTACTTGTGTTTCTAAGATTTGTCTTTCTATTAGTTTTTAATGCACGTTATAGCAATTTCTGTTTTGCCGAAGCGCTGCGTATAGAATCGATTGCATTTATTTACGATGAGCGTTTTATCCTCAATAACTTTCCTTGAGTGTGTTCGACCTCGTTTACTTACCATTCTACTATCCAGAGAGTCGTTGGCTTCTTCGGTTCCTATCTAAAATTAAAAAAAAAAGACTCTTGCTGTAGGAGCTACTTTACTTTATACACTAATCTCACATCTACTGATTGCTTTTGTATCTTATGAATTTACGTTAGAACTTGATACGGGGTAATTGAAAAGTATCTTCCTGCAACGATCACTAAGTTGTTGAACGTTTAAGAGCTTGTCCAGTTATCGTCGTTTTATGCAGTTCCAAAACTAATTGTTGGGTGGAAAGCTACCATGCCCTATTAAAGGAGTACATGCTCATATTGGTGCTAAGTTCTATCTTACGTACTTCAAAGCCACATTTGTTACTATATAGTCCCAAGAGGTTTAAAAATTGTAGGCGAATGAGTAGTTGACGTGCTCATTTTTGATGTCAGGAGTCATATGTTTTATGTTCATTGGTACCCACCCTGTGATTGGAATTACTTGCACACTGGTTAAGTCTATCTAACAGAGGTTTCTCGCCAGGGTAATTCCATGATGCTACTTTCCCATCTCAGACGAATACTCGATAATAATGTCCTATTTGGGCTTTGAAATTGTAAACGAATTCTTCGCATTGTTTTGGTTTAGGATAAAGTTACATACCTTTTACTGTAAACCTAAATACTAAATGATATAATTTTGATAGTGGGGACTTATTGTGCACTCCCAGCTCCATCCACTTATCTAGTAAATAATTGAAAGACTACCTGCACTGATTTATATTCGTTCGTAGTGGTAGACGTTCACAAAATGTACTTACTTATCCTAATCAATGTGATTCAGGGGGGGCGTTTTTCTCGCTTCTCCAAGATAGGCATTAGAATTTGCTGGCTTATATTGTCTTAAGGTTACGTAGTTGCTGTGTTCGTTGTTCGGGTCTCGTTTACATTTTTCCCTCATTTCAGGGCAGTATTTGTTTAAACGGTTAGAATTAAGGAAGAAGTAGAGAGGCAATGTATCTGATGCAAAGAAAGTTTGGAAAATCTTTGGGTTTGTAGTCTAAACTTGGGGTTTTCCTCGGTGGACGGTGTATTGTGATAGATAGGCTGTGTGCTTTAAAGTAAGTCTTCTGCGCATGTGCACAACACGTGTATAAATATACTGCTTACTTTTCACGCGCTTCTATTTGTTGCGAAACGCGTTTTTGTTCGGTTTAAAAAAGAAAATAATACAGTGCTTAAAGTTTAACCTTAAATTCCTCTTTGATGGTCGTATGGTTTCTGTGGCTGTGGTTAGAAGGGAGAAAGCAGCTACCTCTGGTTTAATCTTCATCTCTGTCCTTCTTGCCCATCACTTGTGCGAATGTGGTCAAGGTTGGATTAAGGTCACCGAGGTTAATATAGTATAAAGACCAGTAATAAGTGCTACTAACTTGTTGATTAATTCCACCTGTTTAAGATTTTGAATTAGTATGAAAACATAGAGCTTTTACAACCTTTAACCACCTGAGTCAAATAATGCATAAAGCAGTAGTCAAGAGGAATTAGATAGTAAAATCAGGGCATTAAGTCGTACTTTATTTAGATTGTAGCATCACGGAATTGTTTGTGCTCTCATAAGGAGTGAGATATAGTTTGTCATGCCATCCCATATCCAGCACTAAATAGTTGCGGCCAAAAGGAGGTAGATAAGAGGAGCACATATGGATAGTAAACTTAATTATACTCTCCATTCAAAATGCTGTAAATTGAGGTACAATTACATGATTTTAAAAATGGTTAATCTATCAGATTAACCATTTGTGGAAAATTTAATGTTGTACGTTAAACTTATGTTAATTAGGCTGTTTAGGTTGGGATAAACTTGGTTATTATAGGGATTAAAACGACTTGTCGCTTTCAATAATAATTGTCACTCGCTTTGACATCGATTGACAACAGTTAACGTTGACAACTAAATAACAAAAGTGCCTACCCTTTTCCCTAGTAAAAATTGTCCTTTTATCATATCAAAACCTTAATGTTGGCATAAATTGAAAACTAGTGACAGACAGTGCAGATCGATTAAGGATGTGGTATCGTTTTACAGGGGAACGTAAAATAGCATATTATTGATTAATACAAGGTCATAGTTAGCATAAGGATCTAGGCCATTTCCATAACCAGAGCGATTTTAAAGTTCCGCAAAAAGTGCTTATTCTCACAGCATTTCAAACTAGTTATCGCTTCTCTAATCGACTGCGCACTTTTGCTGCGGTACATATTCGCTTTCCTGGAGCCACTGCGGTAAAATTTTGTGCTGATAACCACCAAATCCGTGCCCTCACACTTAGCATTTGTACACTTTGAGTGCTATGTTAAAGACCGTCCTTAAGAGGTTAGGTTAGTTCATCTCATAATCCACTAAACTCTTATTTGTCATTATTTATAGATCTACGTGAATGGGGAACTAGTAAGCTGTATAGGGGAGGGCGGAAGCTTCGGTGAATTGGCTCTCATCTACGGCACCCCTCGAGCGGCTACAGTGAAAGCACGGAGTGATGAGGTTAAACTCTGGGGTATTGATCGTGACTCCTATCGACGTATCCTAATGGGCAGCACCATTCGCCGTCGCAAAATGTACCAGGACTTTTTAGCTCGTGTCCCTATACTAGGTACGTTATGCTGTATATCCCCTCCTACCTGTTTATCTGCGCCTGCATTCAGTTAGTGGGTTGTTCACAGTACCAAATTCCTATTCAGTATATCGGATCGACCAGACACCCACCTCAGGGTGCCTTAACTACCTATCAAGAAGACTGGATAGAGAGATGAGATATGTCTATTTACCAAAAGATGACTGTCTGAGTAGACAGGAATTATCACTGCTTTGCATTGAATTTTCTCTTGAAAGGTGTTGGGAACCGAAGGTAATGAGCGGCACCTGCAGTATATACATGATTGAAATCCAACCGAGTCGCTTTTGTTTGTGTAAGCAGTGCAACTCATTTCCACTTTCTTAAATGCCAGTGCCAGTTGGTAGCACTTTTATATTATGACAGTGATAGGAATCTGACAAAGCATAGCTAGTGACTGCAATTAGTGTTCTGTATGTAGATAATTTCCGCAGGTTCCCTATCATCTTTTTCGATGTTCGGGTACGTATTGGTTTGGTCTCTGGGCGTCAATACTATGAGGACAGCTTTTATTCCCATGTAATGTCTTCGTTTGGCTGAGGTCTGTTTTAAGTTCCTCTCTATTCTGAGCCAACTATAGCCAAGCAATATCTAGTGGACAGATGTACCGTAATGGCAGAACTAAATCTTCTAAAAGTGCTATAGCACATAAGAGTCATACTTTACAGTGGGTGAGAATTGTTTGTAAATAATGCACTAACTTGAAAGACCCCCCCCCCCTTTTGAGTGTTTCAAGTCTTAAAAGAGAACAGTGGTATCACATTCACACCATTAGTTAGTAGTTTGAATTTCGTCTTAGTGTTCGACCTAAGCAAATATTTTCGCACCCAAAGGTGTCTTTGACGGTAATTGGCTGTGTAATTTCTGAATGCACTTATTGATCAAATTTTTTGGATTTTCATCTGTCTATTCACTTTTAATGTGATCTTAACATTATATCTTGTTTCACTTGAAAGGTAGCAGAAGTTTTGAAGCATTATCTTATCTTTATTTATTCATCAAGCATTTCAGGTAAAAAAGCTTGTTGACATATTTGGGAAGTAAAGAAAGGATATCAGTTTGAAAAGTTGAGTGATGAAACCCATCTCGTCGCTACGGTTTATGGATGGTTGGTCAAATTTGTACCAAATATTCTTATTGCTAATCCCCCGTCTTATTTCAGATAATCTCGAAAAATGGGAACGTTTAACAGTTGCCGATGCACTGGAACCAGTTCGTTTTGATGCTGGCGATCGCATAGTTCAGCAAGGCGACCCCGGGGACGATTTCTACATCATTATTGAGGTTTGTTTATACCTCTTTCTCCACATTTTGATTTGTTCAATGTCCTCATTACAAATTTGTTTTGTGGCTGTTGTTTAATCTCCCACGAGACCCGTTAAATATTCACGACACATTCGTGTACTACTACTTAATTAATTTCAGCAGCCCTTATATGTGTCGTGTGGCCTTAGATTTTAGTTAGGGGATGGAAGGAGGGAATAATTCTTGTCCATGAACTTACACGGAGCGGACATTTTAGCATGATTTATGTAGTAAAAGCAGTCAGGTTTGATTGGTCCTACAGCTGTCTCTGTTATTATACATGAGTGAATTTGCTTGTTTGAATTTTAGCTCCCTGTAAACTGCCATTTATGCTGTCGGATCATTGAGGATTAGATAAATTACTATAAGCTTATTAAAGTTATCATGTGCAAATGGGGATTCTTCATTGAAATAAATAATGATGAAATAATTTTCTTATTACTATTGCCCAAGCCAATATCAAAATATTCAAGTAGGGAATAAAATAGGGAATGTCAAACAAAACTTTTGATTGAAATCTTGCTTTACTTTGAATGGTGGAAATGCTGAGTTCACAACCTTCTGACAATGTTTTAAACTCACCTTTTAATTTCCCATTGTTCCAAAACTCAATTTCGGTGGTTTGGTCTTTTGGTTTCGTGATAAGTTCTTGCTCATGATATTCCGCGTCAGTTGATTTAATTGAGTGTCACTGATTCATTTTTATCTTTTTAGCCATGAGCAGGCAGTTACGTCTAGCGAAGCCATTTCAAACATAGCAGAGCTCACAAAGCTCCACTTGATGTGAAATCTGTTTTTTTCGACACATCTTTTCGCTCACGGAACAAAAACTTCCTGTTTTTCTTTCTATTAATAGCAGTTATATTATTAGTTGTTTAACTAAAGCTTAGCTCATTCCTGATTAGAATGTACTGTTTTGTGTGTAAGATGTCACGTTTCGCAATATTTCCATTTTTGTACTTTGTACTTTTGGTATTGATGTAAATTTGTCTCTGGTACCCATCAGTTTGTTGTCAGAGGTGTTTACTGTGAAATAGGATAATGGTAAGGGGACGAGTCTCTTGTATCATTACGTTTTCCTACCTGACTTGATTGGGTCGCACATTGGCTATTACACCACTTTACGAATTATATGTTAATCTTTATAATGATCGTCACAAATTCATATACATAATCATATACGCATTTTGTGTGTATGTTTGAAGAGAGATTGAAAATGCTTCTGAGGTCAATAGGCTACAAATCCTAGTTACTAAATATGTTGCATTAAATCTGAAAAAAATTAGGAGCGATTTTATTTTATCTATCTCATTGTCGAACTTATTCTTTGGAAGACCTAAGTATCGTTTGAAATTACTTCGAGATATCTTTTTAAGAAAGTCATTACTGCAGAATACATATTGATAAATTTAACAAGCTTTTTTGGGGGAAACTAAATGTTGACATTTTCTCTTAGCAGTGATTTGAGAAATAAATCCCCAACTCCAGACGCCAATAGTATTCCAAATACCAAATTCCAAATTGGTATAATAATGGTGACTCCTGCCATTTCGACTCCTGAGCCATTCAATGGATGCTCTGCCTTTAAGCATACCATTTATTTGTTATGTTTCGTTAATATAAGTATGTGGCAATAGTTCTCTGGCGTAACAAAGCTCATTTTTATCTATGTCATTGATACATCAAAATTTGCAGCTTAAATTTGACCCATATTTTTATTTCTTCAGGGCACGGCCGCAGTTCTCCAAAAACCCTCAGAAAATGCAGAACCCGTTGAAGTTAGTCGACTTGGACCTTCCGATTACTTTGGTATGTCTAACAGTATTTCATAGAATTTATATATGAACAGATTTGCAATGGATTAATTAATTTTTGCACGAAGTGTAAGAGTTTGAATGTAACATGAAATATCACCGAAGAGTAGGCTATGTTTTTTGTTGCATCAGTGTTAAGTTCTTAGGTAAACTTTTCCTCTAACTTTTATCGATATTCAATGCATCCAAGGAGGAGAGACAAAACTATGCTAAACCGTGTGTATTAAAAGGCCCATGGGAGTCGTTCATCTTTAACGTAGTGAGGTGGCGGAGTTTGTAAATGTATTACAAGGATAAACGGTCATTTAACGATCGACTTATGACTGCTACAGTAGGCATACTCCAATTAGATCATTGTCATCTTAACATAAAAGATGAAATTGTGTTGCAATAGGATTGTATTGTAGAATTCTAATAGCATATACTTGAATTCATGGCCTTTAACAAAGTACAACAGGTACTTTATAGGACACTGTGTTTTCCTACGCACTGATTTGCTAACCACGCAACTTTGTTTTAGACTTAAAATAGTTTCCAATCCAATTTATAGTGAGCTAAAAAGATTTCACTTTACTATACCTGTCATTGAAGTCCATGAGGATTGACTTATGGGACAAATGTTAAATTTCTCTCAAATGAATTTTGGCAAATTCAAATCGGGGAGAAAAAGATTATGATTAAGAATTTACTAAATATTAAGGTTGTTAAAAATTGTATAATTGTTTTGTGGCTGTGGCGATTTGCGAAGATTTCGCGAGCTTGATTCTTAAATAAGTGATAGTTATGCTTATTCATTTAATAAAAAATCCACCCACCGTCTGAGTGAACTTACTTCTAGTACGAAAGAAGAGTTCGCGAAATTTGAGCTCCTTCTGCTTGTTTAAACTTGATTCTGTAAATGATTGACGAGCTTATGTTTTATCTTCGCAAAAATAATTGAACTTGTGTAATCATGAGTTTTAAACCATTCGTCTTGTTGGTTATTAGTCAAAATTTCCCTTCCTGTTGAGTAGGGTTAGGCGTTTTTAGCATTGAATTGAAAAGCGTGTGTTTATCAGAGCATTTGTGCCACTAACTCATATTCCATCTTCATAGCCTAAGAAGTCAGTAGTCATGAGTAATAATATGCTTCTTGAATGACACTGTATTTTGTTTGTCTTACAGGTGAAGTTGCTTTATTATTGGATCGTCCAAGAGCAGCGACAGTGGTAGCCCAGAGCGCGATGCGTTGTGTCAAGTTAGATCGCAAGCGTTTTGAACGCGTCATGGGCCCCTGCTCCGATATCCTCAAACGCAATATTGCGAAGTACAATAGCTACATCTCTCTTTCTGTGTGATGCTTCCTTATCCCTTTCTCTTCATTGTTACCTTAGTTTTTGCTTTCAACATCGACAACCTTATTCCCCTCTATTCATCCAACAATTCTTCTTTCACTTTCCTTCAAGTGTTTTCTTCATTTCTACCTCTTTTTGTCAGTGTTCATTTTGCTCCCTCATCTATTACTGTCACGAGCCGATTGACTACACTGATTTATCACTTATTTATTGTTCTTTTGACTTCTTGTCTCTCTTCCTTTGTTCTTCCGCAAATGACATGTGTGTATTGGACAATTATGAGCCCGAGGCTAATCATGTACATTTACGATGTGAGCATTCAGTTGTACTGAAACTTTTATCCGCTTTCTTTATATTAGGAAATATTTACTGGAAGCTACAGTTTGAGTATAGGTACTGTTGGATTGGTAGTTTTGCCTATCGTTATAGACAAGATTGACATAGGTTTGAGATCTAGTGCCCGGCTAAGTCATTTTCATCACGCAACAAAATTGACACTCTTGAGATGGGCAAGAATAATTACGAAAATAGCGGAGAGCAAGTGGAGGAGGGGTGCGTAATCGGCGCTGTTTTTAAATGGTTTATGTAGTTATGGGAAAGCCAGATGCTCGTAGAGGAGCGTGAGTACCTACGGTAGGTACGGGTCAACGTTCTTGCAGTAAAAGGAAAGCTAAGGCGTTTAAGAATTAATCAAGGCTTATATAAACTAGGGTGACTACATATCTGATGCTTAGGCATTTGAAGTGGTAGTTGGGTCATTCATCTTGAATCGAACTTCAACAATCACATTAGGGACAACGAGATAAAGTTAGAATCCGCGTTATTTGAGTAGAACACAGAATACGATGTTTTTTAAAACTGTGCAAGCTTTAAATCTGCCAATTTTGGTACATTACTACTTTCAGAGAAATTAGCTTTATGAACTATTTTAGTTCAAGAAAGATGGTTTATTCTTGCTTAAGAAATAGACAATACGTTATTATTTACCAGAGTGTAGAGAGCTCACATGTTCGATAATATTACAGTAATGCCGAAATATGCTTGTTGGCCAAAATCTGAATGGTGCAAAATAGCCACAATATTAATTGTAATTTAAAGTGCAACAACTGACAAAGCTATTTTCAAAATTTACTAAAAATCTGATGCGAAAATGCTCAAATTGTTGAACACCCTATGAGAATATGTCGTTAGATGAGAGAATGTAATGCGATTTAGGTCAACGCACCTACTGAACAAAATCTTGGTAACTTTATTGCATCATGATAGTGAGTCTGATGTATATACGCTCAAGTTATGACCTTATTAATTAAAGAAGAATAAAATCCTCAAGTATGGTGGTAGATGTTGGCTTAAATTTTAATTTAATACGTTATCTGATCAAGCATAACAAAATCAACTAAATATTTGTTTCCTTTCAATCAACGCATAACATTTCGGTGACAAAATGCCTGTTGAGATTGTGAAATGAATCTGGAGAAAATTTTAAAAATAAAGGAAGCTGGTAAATGACTTATCTAATGATATGCATGGTATGTTTAGCCAAATTGCAGTTTTTATAATTAAGCAATAGGTAGAAGGATTAAAGCTTAAACACCAAGGCTATCCTTGTTTTTCTGTTTGTACCATTTAAGTACACAATGTTGTATAAGATAGCCGAATTACCAAATGATGACATTTTGCTGATTGAAGTAATCCACCCTGGAGGATAGGGTATTATTGTGTTTTCTAACTCAATGGATTCGATAGAAATGAAGGAAATAGTAATTAAGTAAAGTGTTATATTTGAAAATTATGACTCAGATAAGTAAGTTGTGAAAATTCACGAAATATTATCGTTTGTTTGAAGTTGCCATATATAGGTAGTGTATACATATAATTTTCACCAGTGGTTGATATTTAAACATCACTTCAATTTCCGCTAGATTAATTCATGACACAATCGAAACGAAACCAAACTTCACATCACTTCTTGGTACAAAGCCCACTAGTTCATTATCCAAAGGACAACCGCCAACGTTTTATTATTTTGCATATCAGCCATCTCCTTTATTGGTCTAAGCAAGAACTACATGAAACATGCAACTCTTAATAATGGATCTCAGTTATGTTTTATCTTATGTGATCATTCCATTTGGTGGATTCTGGTGTATAAAAATTAGCTATTCTAATAATCTTGTACTAACTAACTACCTTTATTAATTTGTTACAAAGATTTACGAAAAATTCTTCAAGCAAACGTCTTAATGGGTTTACATATACTTATATATATATATATATATCTCAAAATGGGTTTAAAATACATGTAATTTTTTTATAGCGATTAAGTAAATAATAACTGACACAATTATGCAAAAGACATTTTGTTAACTAAACTTAATTATTTGCAGGCGGTCCACATTTCTTAAAATTATAATTTGTTAATAGTATAAAACGAATTATTAACTTAGAGATTTCAATTGAAAATAATACTTTCTAAACAATTTAAAAATTCTAGTAACCTAAAATGTAGAAAATAACTAGTTTTAAGATTTCACTTGAAGGCATTAAAACAAGCTATGTGTGCTTATCATGTGTGCTTCGAGGCTTTTTGATTCGTCGGCGCATTGCGATTGTAGTATAGGTAATACCGACGAATAATTACATTTTAATTGGCGTTTATATGTTGAAACTAAAGTTTAAGACGCTGTTATATCCATTTTTGAGCTCGGCAATCTGTTTTGTTTGGATTTTACTTTGAATCATTTTCTCATACCCATATGCGCGATTACAAATTTATGAAGACAGCGCCGTCTGATTCACCTACTAAATAATGAATGCAATTAAAGCGTTCATTCTCTTCATATTATTATTGCTAACTGTGTCATCGCACTTTCTCGTGACACAGGGATTACGTATAAATGAAAGTTGTATATACTCTTCAGGTATGTATGTTTATTCAAATAATTTCTTCATTAGACAGGGCCAAATGGATAAGAAGCTTGCATTTTAATAACGAATCATTCTCTCTCAACATCGAAGTGAATGATCGACCCTCTAATTGGATTATAAATTATATTTTTGAAATACTTCTTCGAGAACGCTTTGGTTACAGAAACATTAATTTTATCTATGCTCCGTGGGACTCTTCCGCCAATGCAATAGATCGTTTAGATTGTAAAAAATCTAAAAGAGATTGCTCTCGACCTCCCCCCATTCATGTTAACTTGGAAGTTTGGCTTCGAACCGGTGAGCAGGTCTCCGATTACGCTCCATTGCATCGTGTTTGCAACAATGGACCCCTTGGACCAATTACGCGATGGGGTCTTTATGCCAATGAGGAACTATGGAATCGCTATTCTCCGGTAAATTCGTGTTCTTTTATCATTATTTTCTTATTTCATGAAATTGCCGTAGGCATAGGTTTCTTTTTTGTAAACCTTAAACGATTTCGAATTACCTTGTGAATTTTAAGTGACAGGTGGTCTGTGATGGAAATTTTCTCATTATAATATTTGCCTCTTTGGCGCTTCTAACTGCTTTTATTACTTGTTAGTATTCCTAATTTTCTGGAGCTTGTGATCTGTTTCTGTTTTTGCCCTTCTATGAGCCTCATGAATCATCGTCCGTCGAACTATTAATCGAATAAAAGTAAGAAAAATCAATAAATTGTTATTTCTCTTCCGTGATTTTGCAATTCCTTAATCAGTCGGTTGTTTTAAACAATAACTGTACTTGATTTTAATGTGCAGTATACTTTTCAAGTTGTTTTTTCTATGTAAATATAGAATTAACTTCCTGTGTTTACTTTTAGGTTTCCGTTATGAGTTGAAAATCCCTCTTGCATATGCTTGGATAATGTATTTGAAGTGATTTTAATATGAATATCTAACCAAATTATTAGAATTGTCCGTAGTTTTTTTCTGCACTCCTCTGTTCAAAGATGCAGCATACTAATCGCTAACTTTGTCTTCTTTTGTGCTTAAATTTCTAATACTACGTTTATGAGTGATATTTTCAGTATAAAGCTTGGATTTTTGTCTCACGCGATTTTTCCATGCTCAATCCAATATAACTGAATTCAATTAGAATGTAATTCGCATCCTTTAAAGTTGGGTTCCGTTAATTATCCTAAAATTAAGCCAAATATTTCGTGATAGGTTTCTCTGCTGTTCATTCAGACCCCCTCTCGATTTTTTGACTGCGCTTGAAAACATGCTATACCGTATTTCTAAACTAGAAATGAAAAGTAAGTTACTTTATTTTTTAATCCTCATTGACCAAAATATTGAGTTCTGTAATGCTGTAGTTTTTCCCTACTTTTTGTATTTACTGGCTTTAAACCTTGTAGAAGGCCTGAAGGTGTCTGCTAATAAAAGGAAATGAAATCGATACACCTTACACACTGAGTGATGGTAGTTTTCATGATTGAATCCTCTTTTAGCTGCCATTATCGTGTCTGCTTCTGTTCACACATATGTATTTGATCTCCCTTTATTCGTAATTGCATACAAAATCTATGCTCTTTTGTACTTTGTTAAATGATACATTTCAACTTTTATTTGATAATGAAATACTGAGTTATATTCGTCTTGTGTTTTTATTCTGAACGACATTACTAAAAGTGCCATCTAGGGGATTCTGAATACTAGTCCTCTATTAACACTGAAAGTGCTATTTGGGTTTTTCTTCTCTGACACTCCTTTGGAAAAGAATGACTTGATTATTATTGACTTGTCCCTTTTGTATGTCTAAACGGTTGCGAAATGTGATCTAGTTGTAGCAGAATTAATCCTGTTTCAAAATCCTTTCAAGTTGCCAGAGTGAGGCTAGCAGACGATTGTTTATATGGCAGTGAGCTTCTCTTGGAGTGACAGAGTAAACGCTTCAACGATTTTCCCACCTTTAAGTGTCTATCTAATGTCAGCCTTTAAATGTGGTTTCCTCCGTTACCTGACTTCGCTTATTTATCCCTTTAACGCCCTTAGGACCATACGGTCTTCTTTCAAAATAAGCTCCATTGGTACTAGACTCATAACAGAAGGCGCTATTGCTGTTTGAAACATTCAATACGTCTATAGCCTTTGCCTGATACTACCAAAACTCATCACGTCGGCAACAGTCTGGTGTGAGACGCGTGAGTGCGGTTAGGTGCATTTTTCAAAAAAAAATAATTCGGGCGTTCAAGGGTTAAACGAGAGGTGTTTTAATTTGAATTAAACGAACTTGTGAACGCTCTGAAAGAGAAAGTTTTTTATGTTCCGTTTACAAGCATATTCACGTAATTGTAAACAATCCACTTAGTCTTGACAACAGCAGATTTTTCACATTCGGCACAAATATGGGGAGAATTGGGAGGGGGGTCTGTGCCATAGTGGCATGTCTGTACATCTACTTATGGGTATGTCCTATGATTTTACAAGTTCCATACAAGTGGCTTCTATCCCAATCGGATAATCCTTCCAAAACTGATTTTGGTGAAATCATTCAAATGGAGGCAATCCTCTTTCTAAGATGCTTTTCTTGGAGGAAAAGAGACGTGGTGGTAAAAAAATACGATCCTGAAAAATTTACCATTTCTCTTGATCTACATCTTTCCCATAGGGGCATTCTGTCGTTCTTCCGGCGCTTAGTTTTGATTTGTATTTGGGCGACAAATAACTTTTTAATCATGAATCAGGTATGGTGCTTAGCCCATAAGATTGAATAAATATTAGATAACTATGTCCTGTTTCGTTTTTAATTTCACTTTCTCTCAAAATTATTTAACCTTCTGCGATTTGAACGCCGCTCTGGCCGTTATTTCTATTGATGGACACATTTTCAAAAATACATAAATTCTTTCAAGTATATGTTGAGACTAACATCTATTTCTCTATCAAATGATGAAATTTGCTATTTTTCAATCTAGTTACCAGAATGAAGGTAATAGGTTACTCTACTTAGATGACAAATTCGATTTTTCTTCGTGTGTATCAAGTCGTTAAATCGCGACACTGCTTCGTGTCTAATCCGATTCGGGTTTAGGCAAGTGGTTGAGGTAATGGCTGTGCGGTTATTTAACTAGACAATATAACTTTGTTACGCAAAACTTGAACTTTACTGTCACCTGACTCTCCTACGGAGCATACAGACATAGGGACATGCCTTCTTTTCCATATCCTCTACTTCTCACTCAAATTAGTCAATTTACCTTCTTTCTGTGTCTACTTAACCCTACTCTGCCAACTTTTATCTCTGTGATTGCTCAACAACAGAAGCAATTAGCCTGTCTGATAGCTTTTCTTATTGCTCGTTTCGTAATTGATTAGAGGGTGGGTTGCGGAGTTGGCGGTTTTGGTACAGTGTGCCTTAACGTATGCGCAGTTTGACGAGGGAATGGTTTCTATTCGACGCTAACGGCATATTACGTAGCTTAAAATAAATCCACCCAAGAAGGTAAATGCCAACACTCATCATGAGCAGTCTCAATAATTAAAAAGTTCTCTTTCTGTCCCTTCACTCTGAATCACTGTTAACTGTTGCAGTCTAGTGGTCATTTCCTTCACTGTCTTATTAGTAAATCCGTTGTCTTTCACTTTACAGACATGCTCCTTGACCGCTTTGCCACCAGTGCACAATCTTTTCCTTTAATTGAATCGCTTTTAGTCGGGCAATCTTGGCTATTAATGGCTCTGTCAATAGCCTGAACTACCCTAGTCTCTTAGTGGACTCATCAAACTTTCATCTAAATTTTGGACGGTAAGTTCTAGTAGCATAAGAACAGACGCGGTTTGGAGCACTTGTTCTGACCAAAGGGAAGTTACCTCAATTTTGATCTTCAATACCGTTTATTAGACAATTTTTAATCAGGTCATGACAGCTGACTTTACTGTCGTGAACACTTCCGAACCCATTAAGACAGAATGTTAATGATACTTGACTTGAGTAGAAAGAAGATATTCTGGTTCTATTTTTTTCTGAAAAGCACTGGTCGAAAAATTAACTAAAATATATGCGAATATTGAATACCATCTTTTAATCTAAAGATGTAGACTTGTGTTAAAATCGTATCACCTTAATCTAATTTCCGAGACGGCACAAATTCCCCCATCGTCTTTAGAGTTAACTGCGCTGTTAATGCACATGTCAAAGTCTTCCACTTCTTTTGGCTCACGATGGTTTTTTCTATGCATTGAAATGTAGCTTAACCCTGTTAGACAGTTCTGCTTCTTATAACCCTTTCACATGAACCAGACAAAGGTGCCTTAGATTCCCATAGATGTAGGCAGGAATAAATTGTCTATGACCTTGGATAAATGTAGACTGGTTTATATGCTTCCCAGAAGAAGTATAGTTGTTGTCAGCACAACGTGGTTTCAATAGTGCAATAACCTTGAGAATTTACCTGCATCATTAGATGGTAAGTCTAGGTGGTAACCTTAGCTTGACCCCACCTTATCCTTCGCTGATCCTAGGGCGTTAATTAAGTGGACTCCTGTAGACTCGAATCCAGCTGCGGTAGTAGTCGGGTAGCTGCCTATCTTGGCTGGCCAGTCATTTGTGTGCTTGCAGACACCCCCGTATACATTGGGGCTAACGTTTACTGTTGGATGTGCGTTTCGCGCGTTAACGCCATGGCTCTCTTGTGCTGCACATGCGCCGACTCTCGCTTAGCAAGCAGTAGTTTCTGCTTGTTCTCCACCCTCTCCACCTGCAGCCATGTGACTCAGCTCGATATCGGCCATCTGTTAACTTCCCTTTCTATGATATTTGATGATAATACCTCTCCCTCTCACACTCTTGCCCATGTGTGTGTGTGTGTCTTTATGGCCAGACGACTAAGCTTTGCATGCTTGTAGCGCCTACTTACTGGCCTGCTCGATCCTCTCCTGGCCTTATAAGCCCATCGGACGACCGGGAGCTTATTGGTTATCTGGGTTATGGTTATTAGTATATGTTAGGTTCATTTAGCTATATCACTAGACATCATTGAGTATTAGTGTCATCTGTAAGTAAATAGTGATGCCATCTGATCGATATTCACATTCCATAACAGCTTTAATTAAGTTAAGTTACTATTTGGCCCATTTACTATTCTACGTAGAAAGCTTCAATTTTCGTAATATCACCCAAATTAAACTTCATTGGGTCGTCTTAACTGGAACTATCAGATGTTATTCACTGCTTTTGTGGCGTCTCGATCAAAATGCATATCTAGAGTCCTAGATCAGAAGTGGATACATTGTTGCATAATAATTGTTTGGATGCCTAACTATGATGCGAGTTTTTTCGACCTTAAAGACTTCTGGATGTCTATTATCAAATGGTAATATTTTTTTCTTTGGTTCATCCGAGAATCGGTTATTCTATTAAATAAGAATAACGAATAAAATATTTTGAAATGATTCGTAGCTTATATTTATTCTACAATTAGGCCATTGTAGCTCTAAATTGGTTTTTATTTAATTGATTCCGTTCATTTGTTTAGCCTTCTTCGTGGTAAAAAGTAGTCTTAAGCTATTGATGTTTACAATTACTTAGAGTGCAAAAGTTCGAATGGGCTCTGGATTGCTTGAAAATTCTTCTCTACGATATCCATTGCCTATTAACAAATTCGTTAATTTATACTTCTTTGCTAGAGATATTCTTTTATGAGAAAAGAATTAAGCACACAGGTAAGCAAACTAGGTGTTTGAGGTTAAGGTCAGTCGGATTTTTGGTTTTAGAGGTGCTTAGTGTTAATCAGCCAAGTTTGTTTGTGGTATTCTATGCATCTATAGTCTACTACTAATTAACAGTTCTATCACCTGATATAAGGTAAATCCTGCGTTGCGATAGAAACCATCTATTCTTTTTTCCTTTTCCTATGCTAACCCAAAGAGATCGAATTTTACATCTGGAACATAACAACTGGAAAGCCTGAAAAATTCAAAGGTTAGATTTCACTCTCTTTAATCGAACAGTTGAGTGACTTAAAATACGACTTTCGAGTGGCATAACTTTATAATTATGGTATTTAAAAGGTTAAATGTACGGAGAGTCGTTCTTTTTTGTCATTTCTATTTTAATAAAACTATTTACGGGAGTGGTCAGTTGTAAGAGAGTTTCCATCTTGAGTATAGGAGATCTACCTTTGAAGAATTGAATCTCGCAAACTTATGATTACAATTTATTGGCACTTTGATTTAATTATGACCTCGGTTTTGAGATATTCCAGGTCTTCACATTTTATTTGAGCTTATCTCTAAAGGAATGTTTAATGGGGAGGGGGATGGAACTAGTTGTCTTTTTAAGAAAAAAATTTTTAGATTTAATTTTGATCGCCTCGAATTAGTTGTGTTTTAATTGATAGTAAAAGAAGCGTACGTTACTATTTTCATCGATTTCTAAAAACAAAACGAATAGATCAGATATCCAATTGGGGCAAATTTTCTCAACCTCACTGTATTCACCTGAATCAGGTGACAGTAATATCCATTTTTGCAGATTAGTTTTGATAGTAACAACCTAATATAGGTACTATCTTCATGGGTGTTCTCATTTATACTTCTATTGTTCACTTTGATGACAATCACATTCATGCACCAACTCGTACAGCACCCCCAAAAACGTTCATTATGAACAGTGCCAGAGAGAAAAAACGAACCGGTATCATATAGGCCTATTAGGCAGTCATATAGACCCGTTTGCCGTATTTGGTGATTCGGAACGGTGTTTATCCAACTTCTTCCCTTCCCTTAGAAACCTTGTGTTATTGTTTATTTGCTTATGAACGGCACAAATTTATGTCTTGTCGATGAAATGGCGGTTATTGTCCTGAGAAGTCAGAAGGTACTATTTTGACCGTATTATTTTAAACAAGTGAGCAGATTTGAAATTTCTCATGTTAAGAGTTGAAATATGCTCCCCGATGGGCATTAGATGATTTCTGTAGACTTGAACTTGCTACCAAGTTTGGCAGTAATTTGCTGTTGTTCTTGAGTTTAAGCGCCTACTCGTGCAACGCCCAAATAACATTTCTGGTGGTAAGGGCAAAAATTAGTTGACATCCTTCAGGCAAGTCAACCAGTAGGAAAACCTCTGGCATCCTCTTTCAGTGATTTGAAACAGTGTTCGTCCTACGCCTTTTCTCTATAAGCACGTGAACTCATAAATTTGGCTTATTTGTTTATAAACTCCATAAATTTGTGGTAGGTCAATGGTGTGGTATTTAACAGAGTCAGAAATCACTATTTCCATCCCAAGAGAGCAACATTTTCCATCAGCAAATTAAGTTCTATAGAAAGTGGAATTCGCATTGGGAAGACTTAATATTTCTTCCTAGGTGGGGTATTTGACAATATTACCCTTAAGCCAAATCTAATTTGCTCTGCTGTTTAAAACAACTTTAGCAGTGTTGTGAAAATATTCATGTTATAAGAAGATTAAAAGCAAGTTAAATGGTATTAACTCAGAAATTCAGAGAGCAGTTGATGACAAGTGAGCCTTTTGTTTGAAAAACAACTCAAGGTTTCCGAAATTCTTGAGCTATCTTAACTTCATTATATACTCGAATTGCTTCTCTCCTTGTTTAGATGCCATCTCATGCCATCAGCAATTTCTTCATTTCCATGGGTGTTGGTAATAAGAGGTAGCAACATACATCTGCCAGCCTGAGTATGCACAAACCTTGGAATTAGCTTGGGCATTTTTATTGGGTCTATGGGTCAATATGGGTTTGGCTCTCCTATATCCATTTGTCCTAAAACCAGCAGTTGCCTTAATTCTGTCGACAATTCAAACCGATAAACATCGGAAGAAGGACGAGATTTAATTATTACGAAGGTTATTGTTAGTGAAGAGTCTTTTTTTATGGAGGGATTTTATGTTATAAATTACGAAGGTGTAGAACTGAAATAAAGAAACTTTAAGTCAATAAATAGTACTCGAAAAATGATATTGGCGTGACTACACTTCCGTTCTCTTGATCTTCAGATCTGTACTCCAGCAATATCAAATGGGCATCAAGATTAAAGAAACCTAAAATAGCCCAGTAACAGTACAATTACGTTAAGTGAAATTTATACACCCTTGCCAACGCCCTATTTTTGCATCTATTTATTCCTAAGGCATTTAGTCTTGGTGACCCCGGGTATTTTTCGCCTGCTCTTTTTATTGTTATTTTTAGCCATTTAATATCATGTATGAGAAAATAAGCTTTTATATAGTCATGCTTAGCGCTCTGGAACTGAGTTTATAGTCTAATAAGGTTGTCTCCAAGGTTACCGATTTCATAATCATTATGGAGTACGTGAATTTCGTCTGTCATCAGCCAACCCAGCCCTAAAGATGTGATCACTGTGAAATTGCTTTGGCTCATCAACTCTTTACTCTGTAGACATGTGAAATTAACTGTTATTGTCTCTAATCTTGTGTAAATATATGCACACGTGGTCATCTAGTGGTGAGCATGTGAAAATGGCAACTAATTCACCGGGCTAACTATCCATCTGCTCTTCTTTCCTTAAGTCACAGCTTGTCACTATTCGTCAAAATTGAGATGTCGAATAGCCGTTAGCGTTTGGCAGAGAGTTTTGATAAGCAGGTCGCGTAATTAAAGGGGTAATTTAATTTATTCAACTCAAAACATAAGCTAAAAGTAACGATTTTCATAAAGGAGAAGCAAAATGTCTGAGTAAAACCTGTAGAAATCCTTGATTTTACACAATTCACAGTCAGTAGATATTACATGGAAAGCTATCAGCACCATGTCCGCTTTGTCTTTGGCAATTGGGTGCTGGCCCACCTATTCCGGGTAAATATAATTGGATGAGTCCAAACTCTTTGGCCAAATATGTTCGGAATACCGGTCAGTGGAGTGAATACCAGATGTCGTGGTTTCCAACACTTTCCAGAAAAATTATGGAAATGTGTCCCAAATTCAGGTCTACAGCTGTGAGTAACTAAACCGTTAAACATGTCACCGCTCAAAAATTGTTAAAGAGCAAAAGGAAGTATGGGATACCGGTCTTCTACGAAGTACCAAATAACTTTTTAGAAAAAATTTCAAATGAAGCTATGAGAACCTATTATGTTTAGTCAATTCCATTCATCCGAGAATTATTTCTTTCTAGCTCCATGGGAATGAAATACTTTCTGTATTGGTTTGTTAACATCAGTGGATATTGGGGATATTGACCATGGAGAGGACGAACAACATTTTTAAGATGGTGAAGATTGTGCTAGTTTCAGCCCACACTCGTATCATTAAATGATAGACAAAATAATGGAGTGAAACATCATTCGCTAACCTTTGAAATTGGTCGCCCAGTATATGCTATCCTGGTTGAAATGCTCCGTTTTGGTAATAGAATTCAATGAGTCAAACCTCTTTAAGCAAACATGTCCGAAATAGCGGCCAGTCAGCAGAATTGTCTATATTTATTCAAGCCCAGTAACAAATCTAATAATTGCCTTGAAGCGAGCAGGTTTTCCAGAAATCGGAAATAAACTACCATTCAAGCCATTCCTAGGAAAGCTTCCTTGTTTTTAGTACAAGGTCCTTCACTTTTCTAGCCTTGAATAAACTGAGTTTTGTGCTAATTCGAAATTCACTTAACTTGTCTGCAAATCCATTAAGTTTGCGGTGGTTTCTTTACTATATGGGATGATAAAACAACTCAAAAGTGTTAGCGACTGGGAAAAAAGGGAAGGAAGGATGCTTAAGATATTTTTGGAACCTGAAGTCATCAGGTTGTCCTCTTCTATTTAAGGGATTGAGCTATTTCCACTAGACCTTCAGCAAATTTGTGAACTTTGAATCCTCTTATTTCTCAATCGTGTTTGCGATAAAAATGCAGTAGATCTTCAACTGCATTTTGGTCTCAATGTTTATTAAGTTCGGTCACGACTGAATGGAAGGCTGAGTTAGTGAAGGTAGATACCCATCTGTTTGATATCCGGATATCCGTTAACGGATTCGTATGCGTTGTTACTACGAGCCGTTCCTGTCCACCAATCACTCGGTTTTTGCTTAAATTTAATACAAATTTGTGTTCCTCCTCTCTTCTCCTCGCTTTCGCATTTTATCAAATGTTCCGAAATAAGCCACCCTAGAGTGCAAGAACTGTAATATAGCTATCCTGTCTGCGATTGTTCCGATCTTATGATCCCTGGTTTGCTAGATGTGCACGCTAACAACTACACTACTTACGCGATAAGTAAAGTGTTTATTGACACTCAACTGGAGTAGAGGAAATAGAATTCTCAAGCCTATAACTCACATTCTGCTACTACTTTCTTGACCAGTTTCAGTCAATACCTTTTCGATTGATAGATTTGAAGAGAATAGATACCGAATCTTAAATCCCCTGGCTTTATGGGCATGTACGCTAACCACTACAGTTTTGTCACAAGACACAAAGTCGTGTCGACCCTTAAAACCACCTTTCTAAAATCTCATTTGATAAATCGAAGTCCATGTGAAGAGACATTTATCTTTTTCTCTCTCTGTCATAGCCCTTCATTTGCCTCTATCGTTGAAGTAATTGGGGTTTCTGTTGCCTTTGTTTTCCAAAGAACTTCATCCTTTTTAATGGATATAATTCCATTGAGACCTTTTCCTTTTAATCAATTTGAGGCATCTGTCTAATTCCCTTATTATCCTCGGTCTTGTTATTAAACCGTGGGCTGACGGTGGGATGGAACTTATGTGGTCATTGCCAAATTAGCACGAGTGGGAAAAACGAGAAACCATTTTTTTTAAATAGTGGTGTGTGCATATTTAATTAGAAAGTGACCTGGTTTTTAATAAGGAAAGAAGTGCAGAGAATCCAATTCGTAAAAGGAAAGATATTGGAGTACTCAAGAATTAAATTTGTTTTAAAAATGCACTTTTAAATATTTTCTGGAGGAAGCAATGCTTTTTGTTGTCATTCTGAAATCCTGTTAGGTTCTTCCTAAAGTGAGAAGTAACTTGGTACTTATCGGTAGCTTAAATAATATTACCGGGTAGTGTAGCGTTAAACATGCTAATCCCCGAATTCAAGCATCATAATTTTGATTTTTATCATTTTGCAATCAGTGATATGGATGACCAATTTAACTGGTCAACCCTGTTTATCAAGGTGGGTTGCTATTGTTCAAGTTGGGTGTTGAAATACGCATTCTACCTAAAGGCCCGTTTTCAGACACTTCGAAATACCACTGGGCTTAAGGTAGTTTATTTAATACTGTTTGTTTCTTAGTTCCTGCACACTAGTCCCTTGGATTCTTTTGGTGTTTAGTCACAAAAAGACGCCTTATTTTTTCACCATATGACCATGCGTGGTTGATTTGACATTACTATTCTTAGAACACGGCACCTTTTGTTAAAATGCATGCATTTTGCCAATTGTACGAATTGACATTAGGGGAAATTTATTTTAGTCAATACATTAATGTCAAATCCTAAAGTTGGCAGCTCGATTTCGACCTTGATTCTCATTTGAACTACGAATTCAGAATCTTAGTGAAAGGAGATTTTGTGTTTTCTGTTTTTTATTATTATTAGGAATCTTATCATGTGAGCTTTACCTTAAGTATTTTTGTATATGGCTGTCCATGACACATCTTCTACTCAGAACTCTGCGATTTTCACCTATATTAATCCTGAACATTCTAAATGCTTTGGCTGTGTTTCCCGTTACTATATTTCTATATCTTTAGACACGCTTCACCCCTAACTGGCCATCACTCTGTGTGGCTACAGCTTATCATTAATTTCATATAATAAAGATAAAAATAGACAGAGGGATCAAGCTAAGCCAATTAGTAGTGTTCTTCGAACGGACCACTTCGTTTAACCACAGTAAAACTGTTTAGTTAAAAAATTTTACTCCACACATGAACTATTTATTCAGTTGAAACCGAAACTTCCCTTCGCACGCATCGGCCAGTAATTTAAAAGGGAAGTTTCTGAGCAGTTTTCTGCTTGAACGGTTTTCTTTCCATTTTGAATATTAGATGCGGATTGATAATTATAATTGTTCATAGGAAGATAGGACTGCAATACCTGTATTTTATTCCCTCTAATTATGCATCATGTTCTTTTTCTCAAACCAGCTTAATCGAGACCTCACACTTTCCTCTGCCAGTTCGGTCAATGAGTCTCTGGAAGGAAGTGGGGGAGACAGTATGCTCTACTACGATCGTCCATCTATGTTGAATGCCTACCATCGACTGCTCTCTGATGTTGGAGTTCCTCTTAAGGATTTACGATCAAAGCATCTGCCAACTCAATCATTGTGGAATATCACCTCAATTACCAGTTCTGGAGCCAGTGCTCGACCTCCAGTCCTTCTAAATTGGTATCCTAATGCTCTAACCATCAAATCGCGACTAGTTCGTCTTGGACTTCCAGATTGTTTGGCCCTGAGAGCTCATCCACCCGAGAATGTCACTGTGAGCGCCACTTGTGATTTTGAGGTCAATGAACTTGTAAAAGTTTCTTGGTCAGGTTTGGCCGAATCGGCTCCTCTTATCAAACAACTGCTGGACAGATTCAACATCAAACAGGCAGATTATATTGATCTTCTGCGAAGGGTGAGTTTGACCTTGTTTGTTGGTTTGCTTTTTTATGATTTACAAAAATTGTCACTACCTGGCTTTTATCTTGACCGGGTTTTCTTCTTGTGCGTGACCAAATCCACTTGTTGCCGTGAGTTCAAATTCAAAAAGTTGTTGTCAGTTCAGAAGACTTATTTGGGATAAACTCGTCTTATTTAGTTATTATTTTTAGTTTTTGGAAAAAGCCTTCAAGTAAATCAACATGCCTTTAGTCTCTGGACATTACCTATTATAATAAAGCCTTAACATCAGAGTGGGAAATTTGAAATGTGGACTATTTTTCTGCTCCTGGTAGGATGGTGCTTCTGTACATATCGAAAACTGTATTTTTTAAATAAGTAGGAAGTTGATTTGATAACGAGAATTAAATAAATGGCGATTAAAAGATATGCGTTTATAAAAACACGCATCGCTTTCCAAACTAACACTTCATTACCTCACTACGTCGGATACCCGAAACCCAAGCTATTGGTACTAACTAATAGGCTTGGATATGAGTCACTTCTTCCATTCTGAATTCATAAATGACAGAGCCTTTCAGCATAGACAATTTCAGGCTGGAGCATCTGCCGTACATATATATATATATATTGGTATATATATATATACATAATATGTATTGAAATTAATCTAATTTTGTTGTTTTTTTCATATATTAGCATGTAAACCATCATTTGCTATTGACAGATAACTGACTTTAAGCACACTTATGATTTTAAAAGTTATTGGAGTTTAGTTCCTCTAAGATTCTGTTTGAGCATCATTTTATTGTGACTATATTATTAGTCTTCAAACAGTCTACAATCGTTTTGATATGCCTTTGGGGTAATTATAACACTCAATTCCGCGAAGTCGAAACTCATAAGTTTGGAACTTATCGGCGTTCATTATATGATCAATCGTATTGGTTCATGGTGGGCAAAAAAGCGGAAGTAGATGCACAGATAAGATGGCTTTTTTAGTTGATATCTTCTTGATAATTGTTATCTCTCCCTCATAAATATAAACTTTAAACCGATGTTAATCTTAAAAAATCCTCTGGTTTCAACACTGTCTCGAGTTCCATGTATTGTTGGCCGTGAGCTTTTTTGGATTGGACTATCTCTGTCTGTTTAATCATGAAATGGTGTTTCAATGGATCTGTCTCGGTGGGATGTTTTTAGGATTGTAGTTTTATGAACACAATAATCGGAGCAGTTCCGGGGTTCGGGTTGGACAGCTGGCTTTTGCTACCCACTTATCTTAAACCAGCTATTGGAAAAAGGTTTATCATATTTCAAATCTGACTGAAGTTACACCTATCCATCTTGTAATGAATCCACTTTTTGACTATGAAGGTTTTTAGGATCGAATTTCTTGTTTGTATAACCGCGAAGCTTTGTTTAAATTGTGACAAATGTCGTCCACCCCTTTAGGCTTGTATTTTTATAACCACGGTTACTCAGTTTCAGGATACACATAGTACCATGTGCTTGTTCTAACCGCCCCTTTGTCTCTTAAGAAGGAATATTTGATTTGGCTCAGAGTTTAGGTATTGAAGTGGGCGGGGTGTGTGTGGGTGGAAAACACATCATTGTTCTTCGATCTGGGTGGGCGGATAGTGTATGCTGTGGGGGAAGTATACCCACTGAGACACCGAGCCAAATACTCACTTCGTATTTGGGTGTGTTAAATTCATGTTCGAGATTGTTCTGACATGTCAAATGAATGCTTGTCAGTTCGTACCTGTTTTGATACTTTTACTGCTACATTGCTACTTGTTTACTGAAGTGATAGCTCGAGACCGCCCTATAAATGGGGTTGTACAAATGGTGCGAAATGAATTGGCTAAGAAATTATGCCATTTTTTGAAGGCGATGATGAGGAAAATCTCATCTTTCGAATTGAAGTTAAAAAGCCATTGACCAAATGTTCCTTGAATCTAGATGAGATGGTATTTTCCGATTCCTTGACTCTCACTCATATTACCCCCTCTCTCTCTCTCTTTGATCTAACCTTCCTCTTTATATTTCTTTTGTTGTTGGGCTTGTTTGCTTTGCTAAGTGTAAATAGAAGAAAGTTGCTTATATATGGCAATTGTAAATCGATTGCCAATTGGGAATGGTGAGATTTTGTTCCTGCTAAAAATATAAGAAACGCATGTTCGATAAGCCGAGCAATTTCTATTGAATTCTATTCAGATAAGCATGTTCTAGAATATACAGAGGGATACGATATGCTGCCAATGATAGGGAGGGGATTGCACACAGCATCGCACTACTACAGTTCTGGGATGTCACGTGACCAGGCCGTGAGTCATCCTTGCTGTAAGTTAGTGCATACCATTTTTTTGTTTATCGATGTCGTTGTACCCAAATCTCTCTTCAGTCGAATAAATGGTACCGGTTTAATGCACTGTTACTTTTTGATTTCTATCTTTTTGTTCTATTTAAAAAAGAACTAATATTGGTCCCTTAGGTGTCTGTATATTTTCCCTTCGATTTGGAGTGAACATTAATGGCACTCCTGAATATGTATGGCTTTCCACCAATCGCTTTTTGATAAAAAATGTACTAAATGCAAGTCCAATCCCTTCGCCTACTATTTTACTCAGATCAGTTATGGTGAATTACTTTCTGTAAACGCACATTTATGCACATTTGTTGGTGTCTGTTTGAAAACACACGGCCTATGATTAGTAGCGCTGCTTTCCCGAAGGACATATTTTCTACAAAAGTTCTATGGGAGTATATGCTGTTGACTCATTCGCCTTCATCCGCTTGCCACCGTACAAGTCGTATTGCGATACTTTAGAAGTCTCACTCCAAAATCCCGAATGTTCCGGTTTTAGCATTCGACACAGTAATACGCTGTTATTTTATTTTTTCCCCATTTCTTTAACCATCTGATGACCAATTCTCCCGTGTATTTCACTCTTCCTTGGACATTAATTACAATGCAATTTTGATTCGACTACATTGGATAATCTCTCTACTAAAATAAATTATGAGTACCGTGACATGTGGTAATTAGTAGACTTGTCCCGGTCACACGTAAACTTATTTTGCAACATGCGTATGTATTTTAAGCATTGCTTCCAAAAATAAGCCCCGCCTTCATCTTCGTCTCTTTGTAAAGGTACATAGGCGTTCAAGTGCACTTAGTGTGTTATTAATTACTTGAAGTGATCAGGCAGCGAGAAGCGGTTCTTAAAGGCACGCATAACTGAAGGAGAATTCTGCCTGTCTGTAACGGCATGTGATTTGGTGCCCTAATGTCAGGAAGACCACATATTTTATCTCTTTTGTGATGGGGATAACACATAATTCACGTTATTCCAAATCACCAGAGACGAGACATTATCAGATGTTTTCGATTTCCCGAATAGAATTGCTAAAAGGTTTTCAGGCAACTAGACTTATTAACTAGCGTTATCGTTCTCCCTTGTGACTCGTATCCTCACTACTACCAGGTAGCCACTCAATCAGTCTTCAATATCTCAGTTAAATTTAAATAATTAATTTTCTTCCATCATCTGAACTAACAGTCTTCTAGACTCCTCCATCCGTTAGCGCATCAAGAGATTCTTAAATTTATGTACTAAATGAACAAGGTGCAGTCTAAATGAGATTTGCAGTTACAATAGTGTATCGAGGTGAATTCAAGCTACTCTGATAGCTATTTTTAGAGTGATTATATAATTAATAAACCAAACCCTTGAGTTAAATAAAATTACTCGAGTCACAAATTGACTGAGTTAATGTAACATGTTTAAAACAGCTTATAGGGCTAGGAGATATTTGGAAAACCAAATCTGACTTGCCTTTGCAGTAAAATGTGGACATTTTATTATTTTGATGAGTCATATATGCCACGAGTCTTATTTTGAGGAGGCTGAGGAATTTACGTTTGATGTATCCTGAATGTATGACTATCGCGGTGTAACATGTAGCGGTAAGGAAGCATCTTCTAAGAAAAATACTTTCTCTTCTGTAAACTCATGTCGTTCATTTGGTGCTAATCTTATTTTTTATCTATTTGAGAGAGTACCGAAAGTATGGTAAATTGCACACCGGGGTAATACTTTAGTTTGATCCCAGTTCATCATTATGTTAACATTTCCGTTCTAGGGGATGGGAATGTCCTCGGTTGTAGAGTTTTATCGAGGGCGTAGAGAAAGCTCGGTGGGGTCGAGAGAGATAGATATTGTGTCTATGTGAGCGGAATTATCGGCCTTGGTGTGCTTGTGCGTTGGTGCTTACACTGGATTAAGTGGTTATAGGCTGAGAAATGCCAATATTGATGACCTTAGCGAAATAGAGAAAATCAGGCCATTTCTTTGGATGAGTTTAGTTTAGCTTTTGCGAAAATGATGTTCCTCAGTGCAATGTGAAAAAGCATTCCATATAAATTTGCTGCCTTGGCTAGTCTTGAGAGCGTTTGTTGTTGTCTCGATAACTTAATTACAAAGGGAGAAAATTTCACAAATGAAAAACTAACCCTGAGGTTAAGCGGAGCCCTATAATTCAAATGTTTAGTTGTCATTTCTGTTATCTGCTAATGTAAGAACTTCTAAACTGGCTCCATCTTCACCCATTCACTTCTAGTGTTTTTAGATCGAACAGTGAATGTGTTAATGTCAACTTTTCAAGTAATTTGTCGTTTCAAAGATGTTAATTTAGTGCATGCTTATGATCGAATTAATGAAGCACTAGTCTCTAAATTGAAGGTGATGCGATGTAATGCGATGTCTTGACAACATTTTACTTTAGGAATGTGTGGGTAGAGACGCTTGATTGAGTACAAGGAGCTGTTGGTAGGAGGCCCGGCCAGGGCTTTTGCCAATATCGAGAATTCGGATGTCCAGAAGTTACAGACGTAGGAGCAATTTATTCCTTATCCACAGCATTGCAAAACTGCAATTTTCTATCGTAGTAGGCATTCGAGCTGTTAATCAGTTAAGCAGAAGAGCAGTGGAAGTTTACACTTTACTTTTGATATCTAAAGAATTTGACTATATTTACACTGGAATCAGTTTGTACGCTTTTTGGTTATTGGGGTATTGACCTCTCTCTAATTTGCTATATTTCGGGATTTAATTCCCATTCCGTGAGTGAATTCTTGTTTGTCACTCTCAGAGCCCATTGTTCAATTGATAAATTTAGATGACTCGTCAACTACTTTAAGTGCATTTTTTTTCCTAATGTCCTAGGTACGGCCCGGAAGATGGAAGTTCATCTAATTCCAACAAAACCGTACTTATTGAAGATGAATTCTATTAACATGATTAGTTTAATTAATTATCTTCGAGCACTTATCATGATAACGGATGATTCCCATTGTTTTGTCATAGATACTTAGAGTCGCAAGTGCTTTAAGGAGGCCCTCATAGATGCTATAGATTGGGAAAAGGATTTGAATCCGCCAATGAGAAATAGAAACAGAGAAGCATACCCCATTGGTTGCGTGCTTGGCAGGTGTGAATGAAAATAACTAATCAATAGACTAATTAAGAAGTAAACTACATGGCTCGATTGGTTATCATTGTGTTTGTTAAACAGTGCGAGGAAAAATTTTGCCCTGTACCATGGGGTTTTAAGCCTGTCCTTATTAATACTATAGAGAAATAAGCTAGCATTTCATTTTTCCAATCATTCAAACAGGAGATAAGTGGAGATCGATAACTATTAAAGATGTGGTTGATTTCAAATTTCTCTCTAGACCCGCTCAGAGATACTTCCTCTTACGCAGTCCAAGAGTTTTTACGCATTTAAGCATTAATTTTCAAGGCTAGTTGATCGGTGCCCACAATACCAGTTCAGGAACTATTTGTTGTGGGTACTGTAGCCAAATTTGGACCTTTTTTCGCATTTGCATTGTTTATCAAATTCCAAACATTCTTGCCTCTTCTCCTCTTGGCAGAACGCAAATAGTTAGCACTTGATGTTGGCTACGCTAATTCAGGCGAAACGAAACAAGCTATCACTATCACCAGCACCGGAAATATGTGTGCCAATTGTGTCTTCTGTATGCCCCGTGGTGTGCGCCATCATGTTAATCTTTGGGGAGAAGGAAGAGGGTTTGGAGTAAATATCTAGGGACTTTTATAATCCCATTGCTAATTTAAGGTCTTTCTGTGTTAAATTAATCGTAGATGGCACATTTTCTGCCATATGACAGAGAAACGAAAGGCGGTTGCTCCAGACCTTTTACTATTTTCTCTAATGCCTTTATCAGTGAAGGTTTTGGATGGGTATCAATTTAGATATGCTTATGGGTTGGTGAATGTATTAAAATGGAAGGGTTGTGTTTTGAAAATTTATTGAATTTGAGGTTTGATAAGCTCAAGGGGTTATCATGACATCGGTTCTGCCGACTGATAATAAGCAGTCCTGGTTATTGGCAAATGTTGGAAGCATAAAATTGGACAATCGAGTCAAACTCATGAAAATTTTATTTGAGTAAAAATTTTAATTTGGATTTAAAACTAGAAAAATTCGCACCTAGAACTATATATACGTATATGACTTTCAAATGATCGTGTATCAAGGAAAATAGGGCGTGTGATTCGGCACTGAAAACCTGGATACCACACTTCTGAACCCACACAAGTGACTAAAATGAGTTGCTATATTGAGTGTTGACCTGCAAGTAGCATTTCAAGTATGAAACTATAAGCTTAAGTGAATTCTATTATTCTAGGATTGTTGAAAATGACTAGTCTCTCAATTATTTCTTGCAACTGCTATGACTGTCCATTGCATGATTTTAATTTAATTCAGCTCAGCAAAAGTGGCTTGTACACTTAGGATAGGAAAGTGTTCTACTGATGGCCGTCTATTTCGTATGCATGCACTATTTTTAACTCGATTCGCTTAATTTGTCTGCTCGCTCTAGATACGATAAGATCAGCTCCGCAAATAGCAAGAGCAATAAAATACGGTCTAGTCGAGTTATATTCAACATGGCATAGTTTACCAAAAAGATATGATTGATGGCACGACGCAAAATTTCTATTGGGTAAATGCTCAACTAATTTAATCCCAGCCTCCTCTCTTTTTCTATTTGCGCCTAAATCTCACATTCATGCGTTCTAATCTTATTTTCGTGTTCCTCGTTCGCGGTTTTGAACTATTTGTGAAAAGTTTGCAAGTATTATGGTTTATTCCAAAATATTTTCCCTATTTTGTTTTGGTGCATTATTTAAAATAGGTTGCAATTCAGTCACAGTTTTCACTTAGATAAGGTCGCTCCGGATCCTTTTCTTTTAAAATCACGATTACCAGAAAAGCGTCGTCTATTCCAGGCCCTTGTTTTTTCTCCACTTAGGGGAGAAGTCGTTAAACTTTCACTCCCACTTTTAATTCCACTTTTACTGCTTTTTAGACAATTCCTTACACGCTCCTAAATTGAATTCGTTCTTTTACTTGTAAAACTACATTTTATGATCAGTCAGCAGATATCCTCATGGATTAAGATCTGGAGGTTGAGAATTAGAATTCTACAACATCATGGGGGGAGGGTGGGTAGATTACTGCCCTCTTCCATTGAACCTGTCATACAGAAGCCCTTTACTTTCTTTTCTGCGAACAGTTAGCATTCTGGCTCCTTTCTACTATGATTTCCTTTCTGAGTTTCACAATTTTAGAAATCGGAAATAACCTAGCCGAGTTTCCCAGTGTGTGTTCCTTGAGAAATGCTTAAGTGGGTTAAAAAATTTGTTCACCATTTAATTTGTAGAGACAGATACTCTCTTAGTACTTCTGTTGCTGGCGAACAAACTTCAATATACTGTACTTAGCATGCCGAGCATCCCTACCTTAGATGTGTTTCAATACCCCCACCATTTGGCGTGGATTTCGCGACACAACGTCCCAAATTACTGCTCCATTAATTCTCACTTTGTTTTAACTTGTCAAGAAGTAATTGAAAGTATACAAATTAATAACTATTTTTTATTGATAATATTAACATTTATTTTATGGTTTT
Source organism: Hymenolepis microstoma (assembly GCA_000469805.3). Lineage (NCBI taxonomy): Eukaryota > Metazoa > Platyhelminthes > Cestoda > Cyclophyllidea > Hymenolepididae > Hymenolepis > Hymenolepis microstoma. Next base: position 22,371,548 of record LR215993.1, on the reverse strand, counting down.
GTCCCCTTTCTATTTGAAACTTAAATCATAATATGAATTGTTTCTTCGAACTAATGGGTGTGACCTTGTGCGCAGTGATCATTTTCCTGGATAGTAGTCCATATGCTGATCAGATTGTCTCACCCTCTCCCCTTCTTTCAGATGGTCTTGCTCTGCTTTGGTTGTCCGTTTTGTTTACTTCTCAAAACCCAGGGACATTGACAATTGAATTCCTGCCCTATCTTAAGAAAAGACAATCTTATTTCTCAATAAATTCATTTGAATTAATTTTTTGCACTTTAATTTAAGAATCGTAAGTTGTTTAGTAAACGGAAAATAATGTTCTGGCGAATTGTTCTTTTAATTTGTTTATTCAGTCCTATTCCATTAGTCCTCATTCGTCTGGTTAAAGGAAAATTTTTTCTATGAATCTATTCTTTGTTTCTCCTGTGTATCTGTTCTGCTGATTTACTGTACCATAAAGAATGAACTTGATATTGATTGACAGCTTTCACCCATTTCATTCCCAATTGTTGTGCATTCAGACACTGCCATTAACCCAATACAGTGACGATATCACCTATTAATAGCAAACTGGATTTAAGCTGGATTAATTAGTCTTGCCAAATTATTTCCATTTGAACACATCGATTAGGATAGGATGGCTAGATTGAGAGTACATTTATTAGAAGAGAACAAGAAGATGGTTAAGTTACATTTAGACGCGAGGAAAGGTGTGTTAGTAGAAGGATAAGCTATTGGTCGGATGAGAGATTCAACTGAATGACCGATCACTAATTATTATTGGTTAGTAATATGTACCAGAGTGCGAATTTCTCATCAGACATGCTCCATGCTGGTAAACACCTTCCTTCTTTCAAAGATAACAGGAATTGTAAGACTGAAATGCACTCCAGTATTCAACAGTGAAATTGAAAGTCAATAGACGCTACTCAAGAATAATGTTTTAGGAAACACAGTAAGGCGAGCGTAGTTATTGAGTATATGAATATATTCTAATCTTTATCCCTTTTGTAGGTAACTCCCGATATGCTCAACTACTCAGAAGCAAGGAAAAATGGAAAAGAGAGCCAATTCCGAGCTCGTTATCGTGAACTCGCCTGTCGGTGGTTGCGAATGCGAACAGACGTGTGGAAAGAGTGGACTGAGGGCTGGAACGTCAAGAAGGAAATAATTATTGGAGGCATGTTTACCTTTACTGGTACGGAGGAATTCAACGACCTTACTCCAAGTGAGCCTCTAACAACACTTTAAAAATAATAATTTAATGTGGTTTTATTTGGAATTCGAATTTTGCATAAAATTCTCTTACAGTTCTTCAAATTTCGTTATGGAAAGCGCGGCCTTGGTTTTGAGTCGTAGTTTTTGGCATTTTTTGTGTCCATCTGATCGTTTACTTTTGTAATGAATCATCATATTTCCACTTAGATGACTGATTTCAGAACTTCATAGTGTTCGGTAACCTGGGACTTCGTTGAACATTCAAATTTCTAGATATTATTATAAGAGATTTGTTCTCTATAGTATTAGTTTTGCCAAAACGAAGGAGTGATATCCGTTTTTCTAGTGCTATCGAGAAAAATCTAGAAGATTGTGTATTTTTAATCAAAATTATTGTGCGCAAATACCAAGTTTCTTCTTAAAAGTCTGTCACAAAAAAATATTTGCTTCGTACAACCCAGAATTCGTAAGACCAGGTGTGTGTTGGCTCACCTAGTGAGCCGTTTTTTTTCGATAATGCTGTTTTTTACAGTCGGATGCAAGTTATAAGAAGTGAGTGGATCAACTACCTTTAGGGAGAAATTGTGCTTTCCTCACTATTTCTTTTAAACATCCTCGGCTTTACTTCTCATGAAGGTAGCTTTACACCTTTTTAAACATAGAATCATCTTATTCTGCTATTTGCTGGCCGATTTCTATAGCATTTTATTCTGCTGTTATTATTAGCCAGGTTACAATGAGGTTAAGTGTTTTTCCCGTTCTTTTAGCCCAATTTTGGCGCAAATGTTGGAATTTATCTTGCAGCTGAAATTTTGATTGACGTCAGTTCTAAGTTCATTGGTTTGACCCACTGAATGAAAGTATAAATTGAACAAAGAGTTAGAGTTGCAACATTCGTCTTGTTTTGTTTGATTTGGAAGTTTGGGTTCGAAAGCTCTTTAAAGTAACTATTATTTTCAAATAATTTTTTGCACTTTGAACCTTTAAACAATTGGGAATCTTTGAAGGAATTACTGTTTTTACTGATCTAGAGACGCCGTTCGTTTGATCTGGTTTCACTTTACAAGGTTGTGGAGTTTTAACCAAGCTCAATTTCCCATACTAAAGCATAAACCGGTTTAACTTAAATCATATAACTGAATTTCATGTTATGATTCTTCCATGTGCAGCCATTTCCCAGTAATTCTGCCAATTAATGTTTCACTAAGCTCTCTCTCTCTCTTTCTGTCTCTCGTAACTCCCCTACTTTTGAATTTTGGGAAACTACTTTTGCATTTAAAGTCAATCACTCTAAAAAGTGTTTCACTTACAAGTCGGTAGAAGTCGCTAATTTTTATTCCCTTTTTGAACTCTGCGCGAGACCTTCTAACGCGAGTTCTTTGGCATATCCTTGATCCATTCTTAAAAGGAGTTGTGATTGCCTTAGATTGCTCTTATCTTGCTTACTGTGGAGATACTTCTGTATTGGTTATATTTTGCTTATACGTTTAAGAAACGCTGTCACTTCATGTTGATCTGAGCCTTAAGAGCACCTATAGATGTGAATTCACTCACAGTTTATTTTTCACCTTTCCATGCATTCATAATGCATTACAAGTGCGCACTATTGTGGGAGAGGTCAGTAAACGCAGAAATCATGGGTTGGAGGCTTATCATTGTACAGCTAGTTTCTCATCATCTATTTTAGATTGACTCTGGGTTATACTTTTCTTTAGGGGCTTTGGAAATTCTGGTTACTACCTTCTAGGATAAACTTCCTTAGTTATTACCTTATCACGGAATAATTGGCGAATGCAATAAGCCTAGACAGTAACTTCCAATGATGGTGCTGAAATCGCTCACTTATCGCAAATTCGTTCTCTTCTGACTGGTTCTCTGTGCATTCTACTTCAGCCCTCTGTGAAAAAGTTTAACTATTCCGCTTTATTCTCTTTGGATAATGAATTACTGAAAATCCGCTCATTTTTATCTGTTAATAAAAGACCGGCTTACCACCATCACGAATAGGAAATGACAACGATTCAGATGATTTTTCTTACGTTCTTATGATCATTAACTTCTGGTTTTATATTTTGGCCGATTATGACAATTCCAATATTTGTGTCTAAATAATTTACTATAAAATCATTTCCATCACATCAATTTTTGTTTTTATTTCATCTCTGGATTTGGATTGTGCTGTTGTTATTACTTCGTGTCTAGGGTTTGGATATCGAAATTCGTTCTAACTATAGTAACACTGAATTGTATTACCCTGGAACGGTAACTATTTTGTCATTTTTGTCTATTTTATTTAGGCTCTCAATATCGGAATACACGATGAACTTCCTTTTAGACAGAATGATTTGAGCATAATTGAATAATGGAATTGAGGGTTTAACCCTTCTAAAGTTCCATTGATTATCACTTTTCTTGGTCTTGACGGATTAAGTCACTTCCTGTTGTATTAGCCTTTCAAAGCCTATTGTAATTTTTATAATTCAGGTCCCTAATTAAGTGAATTTCATTGTAAATACAGTTAGTTAATCAACTCATGCTACAAATATGTATTTGTAAATGCAAACTGGGCTGAGAATTTTTCTTACTCTTGTTCATATGACCTCTTCTGACCCATCTAGAGTTAAAAAGGGCTTATTAGTCTCATCTCATTGCTCTTGGCTGTGTTGAAATACGAATAAATAAATTACGAACTATATGAACCATTCGATGACCTTTGAATGTTGTGGACATAATCTTCCACATGAACTTTGGAGTCAAATAATAATGATTGGACATTCGTGCATTACGAAAATCACCTCTTAGTGGAACATGAGTAATCCTATGTTTTCGTTTTCCAAACAGAAAGACTCGTCTTACTCTGACTGACCTCTTCGAGTCCCCCCTCGTTTAATCACTTCAAATTACTTAACAGAAACCCATTTTTCAAATGCTTTTCATCTTTAAACTTTAAAGTGGTATTTTTAAAACAATCGTAGAAAATAAATATTATTTTTATTCTAACTCACATCTTCTCTTCTGCCAGATGCTTTCCACGCTGTGGATCAATTAAATGGCGATGAGGCATACCTTGGAAACTCGGAGTTTGCTATTAAACTTCAAATTCGCAATCTCACTTGCTCTCAAAACGTGGTACTCAACGATTTCTTCAATTTTCTCACTGTTAATCCAAACAATGAAAGTATTCTCGGTGTAGTTCGTAAGTCTTATAGTTTTTTTCTTGCATTCTAAAATTATGGAACTCTAAGCAAATGCTTTAAATTGCTTGTTACTACAGCAGAATTCGATTAACGTCTCTTATCTCTGTGAGGCTTACTGTATATATCTGCTGATTAAAACCTGGCGGGGTTTATAGGTTCATATTAAGGTTTCTCAACTATCAATTTCAGATATCCCAATCTAAAAGTATTTTCTCAATGAGTCATTTGGCTAAGTTGTCGGCAAATATATAGTAACACACCTAGATCGATGCGTCTCCAATGTGGTCAGACGTCTTGGAGACTCATCTAGATCCCGGATTTTTTACATTGGGTGATAATGGTAGATTAGGGGTGCCGAAACCTCGTTTTTTTCTCACTCACAAAGAATAGAGTTTGAAATGGGGATGATTGCGTCATTGTGCAGTTTTATATGAATTCAAGCATATGTGTCATTGGTGCGAGTTTTGCCATTCTGGCGATTAGAACTGATCATAAGAGGAGTATTAGAATGCAAGTTTCCCGCCAAAAAAACTCCAAAATATTCTTTAATGTGTAGTATCAATCAATCTTATGAATGAAAATGTGAAATAATGGAGTGGTGAACATGATCGACTGAGAAGTCAGAGGTCATGAATTGTTTCCTCGTAAGTGGACATCTAGTCTGTGAAATGCCCCACTACACTTTTTAAGTCTAGATAACATAAGCGAACAAACGTTGGAAAACATTTTCCTGAATTAACTTGGAATAGATAAAAATAATCGAGTGCTACTTGCTTATCTAGAGAGAGACATTTTGACAATAAAAATGGCCATAACATAAATACATGTGTCCACCTCGGTAATTATCCACCCTTTCAAGTATTTTATATTCAGATGCTTGACAATTAATTAAATAAGTCTCTATCTTAACTAAGTACGCACTTATCACGTGGAGGCATAAAGCTCTGACGTGATGCCATACACACACTCTCCCTTCACTTCTCCACCACTCACTTGAGTCACACATGCCAATCACATCGATCTTGTCGTCTCCCTATGTGTTTCTATACTTGCGCCCGGTGTATTGTCTGCCAAGTGAGTATAAGGAGAAGAGTGTGGGTGGGGTGGTGGTGGTGGGGGGGGGGGGAGTCGCGTGGGCGATCTTTTCTTTCATGACATCCCTGCTGTCGTCATTGTAACAATTAGGAAGAACATTATTCTAGAACCTTGTCAATTGAACCTCCTGTGAGCTTGAGGAAAAAACCGCCTTTCAGTATTGTGAGTTGTTGTGTTTTGTGGCCAAATTAAACTGTCAGATGAGTAACCAGTTGAAATTTAGGCATGGTCAGTATATGGCCCCACAGTGCTTTTAATAAGTACATAGAGAACGCTAATCCGTGTCCCTACTAACCGTTAGAAATCTGGAGTGTAAGTTGTGTAGTTTTCTCGGAAATTTAAAGTGGTCTTTATGTAATGGGATTCTACTGTTAGTGTCTGGGAATGGTCAACTTGGTAAAAGTGCAACCAACAGTCACTTTTACCTTCTTAATTGCTTGAACTCTATAGGATGGCGTAATAGTAATAAGTGTTATTTGGTATGATATAGGTATGTGTATGGGTATTGGAACTTGCTCATGGGAATTGGAATATTTAATTCTTCTCTTCACAGCCATAAAAATGACGTTTTTGACTTCTTTTCAAAGGCTCACATTGGGTCCAATATTAACACCGAGGATGATATTGCGTTACGCGTTATTTCAACCACCCTTTGAAATTAGCCATTGGAATTTCTTTTTGATCATTGCAAAAACTGTGATCCTGTAAATAGCATCGTTTTCCTTAGACGAAAATTTGTGGACAGTTGGTAGTTTCGGGTTTCGTTGTTTTGTTCGGTTTTTCGTAGCATGTGGGTTTGTAGTATTACAAACAGTAATCGACCTAATTTTAGGCCATGACGACCGGCCAAACCAAACACTACCTTATCGTCCTCCTAGAATTTTTTTAATCATGACTTTGGGTAATTTTTTTCGTATCTCTTTGCATCTTAAGTTTCAAGAGGCTTTAGGGTAAGAGTGCTAGGAAGACGTTTCATAACAGCTCAAAAATGAAGTATTCTTCGTTGCAAATTGGCTGCCTGCTCTTAACAGATTATGGCGCTCTACAAGAGCACAACACTAAGATCAGCCTTCTTGCAGAATTTGGAAGAGTTTTAAGCCGGTTGTTTTCGGACACCCTTGTAAATCTATGGAAAAGTCGTAATGGAGGAATGGCTCTACGAATATTACGATAAGCCCTGCTATTGCCTAATAATTTTGGACACTGTAAGACGAGCAGAAGCTTTACGAATCGCCTTTGTGTGTTCTAAAACCGCCTTGGTACCATTGGCCTGTCCAGACCTTAGACCATGAAAAAAAATAAGTTTGATTATGAGTATTGATGGGAAAAATCATCCACTTCATTCATTTTTGCAGAAAATGAGGTTATACGAACCTAGGAGATACATTTAGTTTCTGGTAATAGGTCTATAGAACTGGTCCAGAGCAATATCTGCCCTTATCAATAACCAGGTAATATGTCTCTCCAGTTTAAAGTTTGATTAAAATTTCCTCATCATCTTCAAATAATTCAGACTAACAATTTCATGATAGCCACGAGCGCTTAGCATTAGAAATAAATGCAAATTAGATAGAATAACTATGAGAGAGCTAGAGAGAGAGAGGAGATATATAATTGAGGTACTGTCTTTTTCTATGCGATCGCGTGTGTATTCGACTGTGACAGCCGCATGTGACACACTTCATTTTTGATGGGTGAATAGACGCGTGGAAGTAAATTCATTCATTACTAATATTGAGGCAAAAGCAGTAGTTTGTCACTGCGCCATCATTCTTCAAATCATTGAATTTTATACAAGGATAACAAATCTACTGAATGTCAAAATTTTTTTAACCGCTAACACGTAACAGGGAAGTGCTCTTCGGGTCTCAACCTGAGTAGAAAACTGGCACGCGTGAGATTATCTAATTAGAAATTCTTAGTCTTCTACCTCATTATCAAAGAAAAGTAGTGGGAGTATCGAATCCATAACCACTGATTTGAGGATCACATACGGTGGGCATCGAACTCGTGAAATCTGACTTTGCAGAAAAGCGGACATTGTCTTTAGCTAATTTTGCCTGCCAATGAATTTTGAATCTGGACCTCTGAATCAATAGAAATGCGTTTTTTTAACACATCTGAGAAAAAAAAGGATTGGGGGTTGGGGGCATGGTGTAGTCTCTTTCACAAATTACTCAATTTCTGCCACCCCTTTAATTAGTCAAAATTAATCAATGCGGGTGAGTGGGTATTTCACTCATTGAGCTTGTACAGATAAGTATCGAACAATTTAAGTCAAAGATCACAGGCTTGCTTTATCTCAACCAAGAAGAGTCAGTCTTACCTATTCATTTAATTTTTCTCTCCCAATGGTTAAGAAGTTGCAATTTTCGTTATATTTGATTTCATACGAATAGCAAATACTGCCACCATAATTTCTGTTTTGGACTAAGTTCCCATTTATTTTATAGCTTTCACAAGAAAATGACCACTTAGAGACTTGAGGTCGATAGAGATACTCAGCGTTGCTTTTCCTATTTGTCAATGAAGAAAGGAGGGTGAAATGTAAATCGTCAATATTCTTAAGTCCTGTCTTCTCTCCGTTTCTTCCTTTCAGAAATTTAATGTGACAATTTCAATTGTCCTTAGTTATAATAAATGTAGGGTGATAAACAAAACTTGAGGTCGATTTTATATAGCCTGGGCTTACATTCCTCAAAACGGGTGGTGTTTTAAACTGCCCACTTGTGTGGTCGCGTCTATTACAGGTTGTTTAGTTCGTCTAAATTATCAATCTGCCCGGTTTATTTACTGTCCACTTATTGCAAATAGGCTATCATGGCCTGTTGTTCATGATAATGGAACTTCAAAATATTTCCAAATGGTGCCAATAAAAACCACTGATCAAACCCGTTTAGTGCTTATTTAATCAGGCGTTTTGGCACACCCACACCATAACCTGCACATTAGTTAATGCCATACAGCCACTTTTATTCCACGTCCCCGTTTCAGACCTTGAGATAACTTTGTGCCTGCCAAAAGATCTCACCTTTCTTGACCGTTTCGCATTGAAATCATAACGTGTGTGTTTACATTTTGCATGTAGCGGCGTCAAATCTCGTGGTTTTACGGTTAGTGTATAGATGTCGTACTCTTCTAAGTAGATCTTCATTAAGATATGGTAAATATAAAGAGACGTGAAGCCTACAAGATGCCAGGAAGATAGAATTAAGGACCAAGAATTAGAAAGATTCCAAACGGTGAGGGCAGGCAGCAATTTGTCTCCTCTACATCTAACTCTGTATTGGAAACGGTAGTGAATGATACCTACGAGGCCTGATATCGCAAGTCGCCACTCCTCCATTTGTCCACTCTGCGCTCAATGTGGTTCGATTTGGCCCATCAGATAAATGTTTGGGTTTAATATGAAGGTCAGTTCTTTTTAATACTAGCTAATAGCTGGTTTAAATAAGCTTAAATCATTTCAACACAACTTCGACTATGTTGGTGATTTCAAACCCTAATATTATTTTATTGAAATTCATAGTAATGCAAATAATGTAATATTTTTAGTAATAGGGAAGGCCGATCGAAGTGAGGTTAACAGAAAGTCCAATGAATGGTTAAGAAGAAGGGATCAGACGGCTGCTGAGAGCAACGTCTAGGCATCAATGATTTTTACTCCATTTTACTTTTGTATCGAGGTACCCATATTTTCTAAATGGGTAAAGTACGAAGTGTCTTAATAGGAGGCACTACTCTCTACGGTACCTAGCTTTCTTCGGAGTCATTATTAAAGCTATACCTTTTTCTCTCAACTATCGTACCATTGACAGCAGAATGCAAAGATAGTGTGTCGTTTCCGAATGTAGCTATAACAGGTCAGTAGACATGGAGAGTGTGTACAAATTTATTTATATTGGGAGACAGAGAATACAAAGGAACGATGTTATTGCGTTAATACACTCGGGTGAACAGACAGCTTACATTTAAATTTACATCCTGATATCCCGAATGTACTTTTGAAATAGAAGATATGCTGTAAAATGGGAAAACTCAACAGGCTCTTGAATGGCCCTACTGTCCAAGGTGAGTCTTATAAAGTTCCTTCAATATTCTTGAGGATGATCTATTCTACTGAACTCTCATTTTATGAGAAAGCGTAGAGTTGGTTTGATTTCAAAGACGTTAGAACTGGAACAAATCCACCTAATTCAACTGATATCTGTTATAAAAACTTATGAACTACACTTATGCTATTCTGTTTAACCTATCTTGAAATTGGAACTGGAACGTGTGCGTATGTTTCTAACTTTCAATATTCTTATCTTTCCCTCTCTTTTAGTTGCTCTTTGTCCAGACGCTATTGAAGCAACTGTCCGTTTGGCCAATTTACGTCGAGTCCTCGTCATTTCTCCCACGGTTGAATCAGCGTCTTTTCTATGGCAGAAGCACTATAAATTCTTCTTTCGAACAATTCCTTCTGCCTACACTGCAAGGTATGCTTTAATTCTTTGAGCTTATACGGTGACGTGAATCTCAAACTCTTGAAACGTGTAGTATTCGGTTAATTCTTTTTACTGCTATGCAGAAGCCCATTGCATTAAGCCTCTAAACAAAATAGTGGGATAGTTGAAAAACCAACCACCCCATGCCTCTTACCTGTCAACCCCAATCTATTCAAAGTTAGAAGAGAAATAGGAGTATTATTGATTACGTTTTACTGAGTTAGTGTAAAATGCTAATGTGTTTAGGTTACTTCGACATAGCTATAGAGGAGGTAGTTTATTAGGAATGGGCCACAGAAAATAATGTAAAACCAATCATGTATTCTGAACTGCATACCAAGATGCAGAAATACCAGTAATTATTTTTACTCCTGTTCTGGTTTTAACCTGCTTCTTCGTTTTTTTCCTTTTCTCCGGTAGTTTTATCTTCAGTCGGCTTTTCCAGGAGTGGCAATGGAAGCGGGTGGCGATATTCAGAAAGGATGACCACTACTTCTATCGAGAGGGTTTCATGGCGTATAATATTACTCTAGTGGACGATTTTGAAGTCAAGGAAGCAGTACTCACCTATGCTGTCGCTCAAAAAGTATTGCTATGATTTCATTTCAAATTATTGATCCATAAGACACTCCATTTCTTCTATACTTTTATTGTTTAATTTTAAAATCTTCCGAATTCAAAATGAAACGCGAGGGATTCACGCTGGTATCGGTTGTATGGATCAAGTTATGCTATCATTCACCAGTTAAATGGGGTTATCCGTTGTCAACGGCATCAAACCAAGATTAAAATGCAAGAAAGGTAGTTATTATTTGGAGGTTTACTCCGTGTATCTACTGTAGCTCCTCGATCGTTCGTTTGTCTAGATTTTCATTCTTCATCTTGAATCCGCCTACTTCCCAGAATGGTTGTACCTCTTTACTCCTTCCTTTTTTAAAGACAGTTGCTTTTGTTTTTCCTCTTCCACCTTCTCTCCATTCAGTTAGAAATCATGTAAAAGAGGATTTCGATTGGCTGCCCTGAAGGTCACAGTTTTCTTTTGTTAATGCTAAGTTCTTGTTATTGACACGAATGTCCTTCCCCTTCCTCTCCATTTCATTTCAGAATTTTAATTTATTTTATCTGTTCTTCTTTCTTTTATTTATTTCCCCGCACTACATCTCGAAAGGGAGATATAAAGAGGTACATTGGATCGTTAACGTGGAATAGAACTAATTTCTCTCCCCTTCCCGTCCTCAACTTATTTTCTAAGGGCCTGAATGTTTCTATTAAAATCTTTTAGTAATATTTTCTAGGTTAATTGGGTTATATCTACTCTTGAATAATAGGATAAGGGAAAAATGAATTAAGTTTATTGATTGATAGTCAGTTCATATGTTCTGTTTAGTGGGACATAGAGCATAATGAGATAGCTCTATATCCAGCCAGTGGGCATATTTCGAGGAGCTTGATCGAGTTATGTTTAAATCTACTATTTTACAGTCTGTAGGAAGCGCGATTGTAAAGTCTTATTAAAAAACCGGCAATATTGAAAGAAAAGGCGCAAAATCGTATGAAAGGTAGATCGGGATGCTTTGGTGGCTGCAAAGGTTAGAGTAAGCGACCATATTGCCACTCTCGTCCCCAGTAACGTGGGGTTCTTTTTCAGTATATTTCAGGCCCTGTCTTCTCATTAGTTGCTATTCTCTCATGTTGGTCTGAATGCTTCGTGACTGCTGGCGAGGTTCTCAGCTTTATCTACTTTCAGAAACGCGCTTGGTGCCTTACCCAACACTGCGTAGAAAAGAATGCTATAATAGATTTTAATGTTTTAATACTGTGGAGAGAGTTGGGTATCAAATTCGATTTGTAAATTTTCTCTTGCATTCTATAGAATGTAAAATTTGCCATTTGATCTAGGTGGGAGGGGCGCAGAAAGTTGAATTATTTACCATTTAAATTTCTTAAGTTATCATTAAAAGTTGTACGTATTTTCATTCCATTTACTTTCGTTCCTCTCCTGATCTATTTCCTCGTTTTCCCTTAATTTTTCTCATCGTCGCTAAATTTGTAGTTTGTTGTGTATTTATGTAGAGGGCATTTTTTTGGTTGTTTATTAGAAGCGGTACAACGGTAATTATCCTTCAACTTGAATTTAATTTGACCAATTCTGCTATGTTAAAGCCATGTTGGCTCTCATGCCTTGGTCATTAAAAATGCGCTGAAATTGTAAGGTAACCATCCTAATTAATTAACTGGTCAATAACCTCTGGCTTTTGTGGAAATGAATGCCAACACTACTGATTATGTAGGTTCCTCGCAAAAAAAAACATTTTTCATTGTTGAATGGATCGTTATTTTGCTGACGTAACGACCGTTGAGAAGTCAATACAAGTGTCTTCAAAGTATCGGGACATTCTTCTTATCTTATCTGAGCAATGGAGAAGTAGAAACGAATCCCTTACAGCTGTGTCCGTTTTTCCATATAGTACGATATATACCTAATTGTCTAATAATGTGTGATAACGTTATTAGATCACAATTGTTGACTATTTGAAGACAGTGGCATCGGTTAACAGAGACTCCAACAAGGGCTAAGGGGGGGGGGAGGAGACAAATTAGACGCCAGAATATCAGATTACCTTAATTGCTTTTAGCTTTGATTTGACTTGCACAATATTCAGTACATGAGTGGTCTAAGTTCCAAAATTTAAATTTCCCTGTTTCTCTCGATTGCAACAACTACTTGACGGCAATATCTAGTGCTTATTTGTGTGCTTTTAAGTCGAGAAGATTTGGTCGTGCTACTTCAATTGTTTTTTTTTCTCCCGATGTTTAAAAAGGCGAATTGATCCCTGATAATCCAAAATTTACTGTCTTAAAGTAAAAAAAGGGGTGAAAATTTCACTATTGCTTGTAACTTTAGTGCTCATGATTTTTTACCTATTTGTTGACTTCACTTTTGTAATTAGAATAGTGAAATGGTAGCAGTTTTATCGGTTTTTCACTATTTTCCCAACGTCTACAGTTTTTAGGTTAGTTATGTCTCCTCATTGTAGAACGTGATGACAATAAAACAACGCAACGTCCGCATTATCATCGTTGATCACTCGGCGGCTGCTACGGCGAAAATCCTCTGTGCGGCCTTTCATCTTAACATGATGGCCGAGAAGGGCTATGTGTGGTTCCTTAGTCCCTGGATTGATAAAACAGCTTGGGATTCGCCAGAGATAATACCACCCGAATGCTCCGTCCATGACCTCAAACTCATGCATAAATTCTCATTTTCACTTTCTCAAGCTGTGGCCTACTCTGCTCCATCCATTGGTTATAATCGATCTCTTGAAAACTTTGGTAAGTGGGCTATTGAACTAATTTATCTTTTCTTTTGTTGGTGGCGTATTGGTAAGCTAAACGTGAATTTAAGAAGTAGGTATGGCTTAGCAATCATCCATGTCGGGAGAGAAATTTAACAAGTTATGACCCGTTCCAAGCAAAAAGAGATGTCTCCCCTAGGAGTTAGAGATTTGTAAGAATTATGGTTACATTAAGGAGAATTTCATAATGTGGTAGTCAAGTTGCTGGTACCTGTTGATATCCTAGAGGCGCAGTGAACAGAGTGCTCGTATATTTAAGCTGGAGAGTGTGTATTTGATACTCATTTTTGAGAATTCGATATGGGGGGCCATGGCCAACCGCTCTGACCAGTCCTGTCTAATAAAGAAGTGCGGCGGAGTTTGAGTTTCTCATTTGACAAGTTCCGTGATGCTGCCCCACTACCCAGCATGAGTACTGCAAAACGTCTTCCTTATGGGTCTTGGGAATTATGTCTCAAAGTTACTGCATTTACAATCGTACGTGATTTTTACTACTTCTGTTAATAAACTCTGTTTCAAAAACTCTACGCTCGCAGCGCTTCGGAGCTGTTTATCATTTCTTGCTAAATATTCATGAAGCCTTATTTGTTTTCTAATTTAGAATGTCTACACTATTAAAGTGTTCATTTCCCCTTTTTTCCTAGTGTTAATTTGCCAGTGGTCAAATAAATTCCATCCATCACCAGCTCACGTTTTAGTAATAAATACGGAGATAAAATAGAGGAATCAGGTAAATTCTTTTATCTAAATAGAACTACACAGTCTCAGTCCTGCTATTTTTATAAAGAAAGGATTTGAAAAGCAAAACTCGTCTTCATTATCATTTATTTATGATGTTGATGTCAGGGTTTTTGCATCCGATTTGTGCTCTACTAGGAAGGTGAATTAGGTTATAATAAGTTTAATCCCAAACTTCCAAATTAAAAAGCGAAGGGGGAGGGGGGGTTGAAGTGAATAGCAGGTATGTTTTCGTATGTATATCTGTTCATCGAACACGAGAACAGGACATTCAACTACTTGTCAGCTGGGATAAAAGAAGAAATCAGCCAAATTCTGGTCTGGTTCGAGGACGATCATCCTGTACTTGTTAATGAACTTTTGTAATCATTAATTTGATTGAGAAATAAGATGCCATTATAATGAAACCTAAACATCGTATTAACGACTCAGCTTTCAATTTATTGGTTTGCAAACTCAGTAAACCCGTTCGATATCTGTTGTTGTAAATTATTCTTCTACGCATTATTTGTCTTTAGGTAAACCGGTACGTCAATCCGAACAACGTAAACTCTACGAACAGTGCGCTTATGAATCTGTCCTTGTGCTCGGCAGTGCTGTTGCTCGACTTCTTCGCGAAAATCCATCCGCCCTTTCCATTTTGAACCATCCCAAAATGGCCGAGTAAGTCCTCGTTTTAAAAGTAGTTGGGTGATACGATTCATTGGCCGTTGTTGCATTGCTAGCTTCTTATTCTGTTTTTGGTGACTATCTAAGAAATCTTAAATGCCGAGAGAGTTAATTAGTTGGTGTTTATAATAGGACACAACTTTCTTAACGAAAATTTTTGATTCTTGTCTCATTTTCCACAATTTGCTTACCTTATCATGGACGTCTGGCCAGTCTAATAAACCCTGTCTTGCCTATCCGTATTCCCTAGCCTTTCCTTTATTCCTTTGGTAAAATTATAACCGATCAACTACCCTAGCTCAGCAACTCCTTGGAATCTACCATCATCCAAATATCCCATTTCGTCTCCAAGCTATTTCTATTAATAACTACCACATCATTAGATACAGCCTGAAGGCGATTGTTACAAACGGTTTATTGAAAAAAGTCTTAGTAGAGCGAGAGAAGCCCAAGAGAAATGAAGTTTTCTCAATTTCTTGTATTTGCGGTGGTAAAGCTGAGGTAGCAGCAGTGTGTATGCTAATAGAGAGGAGAAATATGGTTCAAGGGATAAAATAGCATTTGGAAGAATCTAGTGGGTGACTGGGACTTAGTGAAGATTACTAAACACTAAATACGAATAAGTTGTTTAAGGCGTATGATAGTTCTGCATGGAATTTCAAGTCCCATCAAGGAAGTTCTACAGTGGACCCGAGGTAACGTTTTTGAGGTCAACTAGCCTCTTCACAGAGATAAACGTTGCAAGAACCTTCTCCTTACTCCTTTATGTGTTTGTAAATATAAAGATTAATTTACTATACTAAGGCATAGTAATTTCCTCTTTAACGCTTGTTTACTCAATCCGTAGCATATAAGATGATAAATCATGCTCGTGCCCTCAAGTCATGTGTTCTAATATCATCCGTTTTATACACTCTGAACTCAGCTAATTTCCTCTTTCACATGTCGTTTCGCGCAAGTTTAATGGAGTTGTATTTGAATTTATTCCCTTTTTCGGTATTTACGTAATCCCCAATGCTATAATTTGAATGGTGTTTATGAAACTTCACATGTGCTCCTTATTTTCTACCCCCTTTCTCTCCTAATAATGTTGGAAGGATTTAGAGTTTTCCGTACCTTTAAGATGAATTATGAATATGCATTTTCTCTTATGGGAATCTTGAAATCCACTGCCCATATCTTAACCGGATTTGTGACCTCAACGTTCGGTTAGTGAAACCGCTCTGGTGAATATTTATTTGACTGGCATGCATTGTGACCGCTATGCCACCATATAACACACTAATACCATATTCAAGTTGTGGTAACTCGTATATCTAAAAAGTGAATAAAAGCCTAAGTTTTAATGAATTGTATCTACGTACCGTGAGCAAAGTGACCGTGTTCCCAAACACCCTGTATGCACGCGAGTGACAGAATTTGACTTTCTTATAAAGAAGGCTCTTATGGTGTTAATCGTCTTTTCAGGGTGAGTTTGGGTAGCACTTCTGTTGGGAAGCTTAAGTCAATCTCTCTGAATGTCATTTAGTAGTAGTAACATTATGAAATTAATTGTATGCCTCGCTAATTTAGTCTTTCAGCGATTAAAAAGTGAAACAAGTGGAGTGAGAGGTCAATCCGATAATATCGTTGAAAGAGAAATGTGTTATCTCGGTGTATTGCTACTTCTAAACTTCCTTTGAAATAAGGTGATCTGATTATGATCAACTTCCTTCTGTTTAATCTGTCCTAATTGACACAATCCACCAAAATCTCATTTAGCCAGAATGTCTTCTCTCTGGGAGCTTTTGAGTCTTTTGAACCTTGTTCACTGTACTTTACATTACTTTCTAAATAGTTGGTGATGAGCAAAAGTCTGTGAATCCTGTTTCATTGTATTTGAATTAAGCAGATTTGCAAGGTTTTATTGAAATGACAAGGTGCGAGACTTAGACTCATCCATCCTTTTCTTCTATCTTGTGATAGGCGACTTCGGACATTGGTATCAGAGACCCAGATGGAGTACATTAGCCACGGTGGGTACAAGGACAAGAACGCCGTGTCCTTTTTCACTAATCCAGTAGACGTATTAAAGGAGACCCTGGTGTATCGATTTGGTACGACCCCTCCAAGACCCATGGTACAACCTCAAATCCCCATTCCACATATGGGAAATGGTGAAGAGGAGGATAGAAATGATCCACACAACTCTGGTCAAAAAATTCACCAACTCAGCTTCGATGCACACAATGATCGTCTCCTTAATTCCTGGGTAGTGAAACAGTACAAAGACATTGGTACCACGGTGCCTATCATACTTTGGTCTCTTGGCGATAAAGAAAATGCTGTAGGTTTTCATTTTATAATACTCTCTTCTATTGGCTGAGGTTAGTTTTAACATTACGGAACACTTTCGGACACGGCACGAAATATGATCTATGATAAAATGCGGACCATATATGGAAATATAGTATTCATTAATTAATTAATCTTGTAAAATGGCCTTAAATTCGATCAACAGATCTACTTTTATTTGCCGGATCAATTTTGACTGGGAGATACTTCTTTTCAAAGATGATGAACTTTCAGTAGGCTATCCGGAAGCAACATTCTTTTCATAATAAAAGGATCAAGAGATTGGTGGATTATCGGACGCATTTGAAACTACATGCATCTACCTAGGTGGTATCTTATTTTTAAAGTGGCTACTGATGACCGTGGAGACGGTTACTAGCGTCGGGTAGATAGGTCTGGTCAAGAGGTCTCTATGTCCAGAATCCAGGTGTCTGGACATCACAGGGATGTAAAGTTTTATTGAACCACCATAATAAATGAGAAAAAAAGGTTAGCTAATTGCAGTAAAAGAAACATCTAAGTTGTGTTAGGGAGACTTATTTACCTCACACCGAAGTGATTCTGCTGCTTTGCGCCTTTTTTTGGATGTGCAACTGATAAAAAAAATGCCACTTGATTGTAAGAACCGAGTAGAGATAACATTCAATACAAGTGTCTGATAGAATTCTACAACAGAAAACTGTTTTAAAGATTTCTTATATTTTTCTCTCCCCAAAAATTACGATTAACGATTTATAGAGATAGTATATAAATAGTACTATTTAGGCAAGTAGATAAGGATTTTTCAGATTTCAACTTGGGAAAAGGATAGGGGCATTGGACTATTTTTCCCTTGTTGAATCATCTTTTTTTGTTCAAGACGAAAGGAAACGAGACGTCTCAACTACCTCCCACATTTCCTATTAGAGGAGGTGGTGGAGGAGACGACAACGACAATGTTCCAGACGACAACCGAAACGATGTGATCGCGTTCAAGTTATTCGTGGATAACCTCACAAAGAGGTACTTCGACTCGCCTTCATGGATTGCGGGTGGTAATGGACCCCCTTCTGATGGCTCAATAACTGAGGCCGACTGTGCCTTTCCATTTCTCTCCCGATGGTTCGGCGTCACCTGTGTTGTCGGAAATTGGATATTCGCAATGGGCATTCTGGTCATTATTGCTATACCTGTTGTGGCTATTGTGCTGGCCTACTTTAGACGTCGGCTTAGGGAGGCTGAGAAACTCACTAGAAAACCTTATGAAGAACTCTGTGCTCTATTAGCTGATGTTAATGTAAGTGTCTGATTTCATGTCTTTAAATAGTGTTGGATTACTGTTAAATCAGATCCGAAAGGAGAGGAGACAGGAATTTAATCTCAAAGGCATTTTTTTCAGAAAGGGTGGTGTAGCTTAACTTGATCTAGATGGATTTTTATTAAGACGTGTCATGCCTATTGGAGAAATAAAGAACAGGACTCCGTCTCAGTGTTCTGTATGCCATAGCGTTAAAAGCCGTTTCATAAAAAAGGATGGGGGTTGTCTACAGCAGGTAGCCAACAGAGATTGAGGTCAGGTAATGTGTCTGTAATCGATGACTGAATAAATGCCAAAAGCGAGAGCGTGTTTTCCCGTTAAAAGAGATCACATCTAACTTGTTCAGTCTGATTAGCACAACTGGTCAAGGTCGTACTGGTTTAGTTGAATCATTGTAAACAATTGTAAGAAACTTATCATTTGACATCCAACTTTCCATGCCTTCTACTATGCTACTCTTCCAGTGTCTTAAAGAATGGCGTTATTGACCTCTGTCACCATGAAATTAATAGATTGCAGGCTTAGCTATCGACATAGAGAGCTACCTTACCAATAAATCTTCTCCATCAATCAATCTATGTTTACTCACTTGGTTAGACCTTGTTATATATTTTAAGTAATGCTGACTAGTGTTATCGCCTTCACATTTAGGCGCGGTTCTATTCATAAAAATAATTCTCAGATCTTCTGAAGGAAGCGTTTTCAACACTCTTAGGGGACAAAGTAGCATCTAATGAGACGCTCTTAATTAGTATTAGTACGACTGTGTTTGGGGCGAAGATAGTCGAATATGTGTCCTCTAACTTTTCGCCCGTCACCTTACACTCATACAGTAGTTAGAGTTTATTGGATATTTCTATTATCCCTTCAATAGTAGTTTGATCTTGTGGCAAACTTGTACTTTCCCCTTTTCAGAACTGCCAGTTAACGTCTTTCCATAAGTTAAAGGAGACTTTTCCTTATCTTCACCTTACGATTATATGTAACCCAGATTTCTTCCCCTTGCAGATTCCCCTCAGCGACATAGTGATCAACAGAAGGATCGGTGACGGTGCCTTCGGTTTGGTGTACGGTGGTGAGGCGAAATCTGCAGGCAGATGGGAAGCAGTGGCCGTGAAAATGAATACCAACCGCACGACCTATGAAGCCAAAGTGGAATTTCTTTCTGAGGCTAAGTTAATGCGTGATCTCCGACACAAGAATGTTGTCCGCCTGGTCGGTGTCTGTATGGACAGGCCACAGGATGAAATCTACCTCATTATGGAGCTCATGCTTCTTGGAGACCTCAAGAAATACCTCCTGGAACGGCGTCTTACTGCTCAGAGGTAGGCTTCTAATATACTTGAATATTTAATAATCTTCACTCCTATTTTGGAGTGGTTTGAAGGATTTGTTCTGGCCAATATTTATCTCATAATGGGCAGCCATTACTTCTAGTGATGTCACAATTTTGCAGAACAAAGATGCGACTAAAGGTGTCCCACTGAAAACTGCAAATTGTGGGTACCACATCTACTATACTTTAGCCATTGTTTATCATTATGTTTTATGGCTTTTGCTAGGATTCCTTTTGAAAGTGAGCTAGTGTTGGCTGTTTCTAGCAACGGCAACATGTTCAGGACAAAGGCTTAATTAGTGTCCTGCGTGATGTTTGCCTTTGTCCATGATTCTAAACACGATGAAATCAAGGTTTCACGGTTCTTGTTTATTTGTTTCAATTCCGGAAGCATTGCATCAGCGAATTGTTTATGAGAGGTGTCATTCACAGCTTTTTGTAGAGTAAGGCTATTCTGTGCAACTTCAATTCGGGAAAATTTAAATTTCTGCTCGGTAGCTATGACTTGGCCACACACTTGACTATGTTTCAGTGGGCAGAATGTAGCAACTCTAACACGCGTTAGTAACCCAGAAGGAGCTTTATATCCTAATACAAATAGCTTTAATGTCACTGGGGCTTGGAGATCAATGCGCTTCCGGGGCTGATAGTAGTTCGTGTCCGAAATAACTGCCAAACCGTCAAAAGCGGCGTGTGCACGAATATCAATAGGGCTGATGGATTTCTAGCGGATTAGCTACCCAAATAAGCCTTGACTATTCTCAGGAACCTCTATGGCAGATTTTCCTAGTTGGTAAGTCTCCAGGAATTAGCTAAGCTAAGAAACAGACGTATACTGTGGAGCACGTGCTGTGTGTCGTATGATGTGGAACTTGATCCTTATACACACTTTCTGGTGTGGTAACCTCATAATGGCTTTGGCCATTGATTGGTCGGGTAATGGTATACGGGAATCGACCATTGATTGATCGTATTGGCATTGGCATTGATTGGTCGAGAGGCTTCTGCAATTGTCATGCTAAAGTTGCGTTCCCACGGACTACCTAAAAATAAACTAGGAGTTGATAATTCCGAAACACAAAATAGTAATATTCAAATGTTCCAAAGATTGAATTTCAGGGATGGATCGAATAATTTGTGGTTGATTTTAATGTCTACAATATAAAGGTCATACCAACTAGTTGGTTTAATTGGATGGCAGAACAAGCCAATTTGTTGCATTAGTAGCTTTTTCGTACAGTCATGAGCAGGCAGATGAAATAAGGGAATTCTGTGTCGTATAAGGGCAACCTTTTTAACCTAGTGACTCGTGCGGCTGCAGTCATGGCCATTTGATTTGGCATCAGTGAAGTTCGCAAAAGTGTGTTGTTTGTGTCACCACAACCTTTTATTTATTTATTTTGGCTTGAGAGGGAGGGTATTTGTCATGGTCATGTGACCGCAAGATTTCCTGTGTGAGCACCGTTTTTGCGAACAGCTTGAGGCAGTTTCACTCTTTTCACCTATCCCTATTAGTCACCTCATCTCTCTCCTACCTTCCTTATTGGTTCGTCAGTTGTAATCCCCTTCCTATTTGTGTATCAGTGAGACAGACTCACTTTTTCAGATGAGAGAACGTGAACTTGGGTTCTCTTATTGACTAATTTTGAAAGTCATGTCTAAACATCTACGCACATAAATTCACTGAGGGTGTGGAGGCGTGGGGCGATATGTTCAGATTTATCCCTAATTCTCGCCGTCTGGATTAGCTTTAATGTTTCTGAACCGTGAGGGGTGAAATTAACTACGCTATATAGTCAATCCCTGAATTTTAGCGTCTCTCACCACAACTTGGCTAATATCACAAATGCTAGTTCAGATTCTAGAAATCTGATGACAATTCTTTAATAATAACAAGATTCGTCTCGTCGTGGGTTCGTTGAAAAGGTCTATTGGTGACAACCACCTTTCTAATAAGATGTAAGAATGAAAGAGTAGAGTGCATGTGTAAATCAAACGATGAAAGGAGAAATGGTGTAGTTTAAGATTTACAGTTAACGAAAACTAATGATAATAATTATTATTCTTAGGTCTATTTTGAAAAGCTTTTTTCAACTCTGTCTAGGACTTGAGGTTGTCTCCAAGCTTCGCCTTTGTGGTTGATCATCTCGCTCATTGAGTGCGCACGCAGGAGTTAAATCAAAGCCAGATCAGAGAGTATTTACGTTTTTTTCCATGAGGTATACTAATTATGAAGTGGATCAAGCGGATTATATTTGATGCCATTGAAGCATTCTCATGTTCTCATGCTATTTACAAATAACCATAAAGTGTAAAGGCTGGAAGCACGGGGAGTGGCACCGAATACTGTTTGTTCCAATCAAATTTGATGAGTCGGTTATAGAACAGCGCGCACAAAGTTTGCCGGAAAATCTTGTGTTGAAAGAATTAGATATTGGCTCTATAATTACTGTCACCTTTTCAATATCATCTTCAATTTCATTTTATTCTAGATGCCCGGATGACGAAGACATATGTCCAGCCACACTAACTCGAATGGCACTAGATATTGCTGAGGGATTAGCATATCTTCACAGCAGACAGCTCATCCACCGAGATATTGCATGTCGAAACTGTCTTGTGGGTCCAGATCACGTTGTTAAAATTGGCGATTTCGGCCTGACTCGTGAAGCTTCGACGGGTTCACCCTATGGGTACTATCGTTTTACGCGCAATGTCGAATTGCCCATTCGATGGATGCCTCCAGAGGCTGTACAATTTGGCATCTTCTCAGTGAAATCCGACCTCTGGTCTTACGGAATTGTGCTCTATGAAATAATCACATTTGGAATGTTTCCCTATGCGGATTTAGGAGATGTGGAAGTTGTGGAGAGAGTCAAAAGGTCGGAATTCTCTATCACACAGATCCTTCCACCTGCTGCCAACGGAACTGTTGTGTATGTCGCTTTACACTTTTCCACTAATGTAGTAATATTTACGGTGGAGTTATAACCCAGATGGTTTAAAAAGTCGTTTCTAATATGATTGAAACGAGTCTTCACTGGGTGCCTCTTCTACACCGTTCTAATGATAAAAT
Organism: Hymenolepis microstoma; assembly: GCA_000469805.3. Taxonomy (NCBI): domain Eukaryota; kingdom Metazoa; phylum Platyhelminthes; class Cestoda; order Cyclophyllidea; family Hymenolepididae; genus Hymenolepis; species Hymenolepis microstoma. The sequence goes on along the minus strand of LR215993.1, from coordinate 22,348,739 downwards.
ATCTAGTTTCTGCTGCTATGATCTGTGTCAAATAAATTTCAAAATGCTACTTTTGACTCAGACTCAAAGGCAGATGTACAATTAGTCCAAGTTCACATTATTATCTAGACAAAGATTGCAAATCGTCTGGCGTCTGAAGATCAAAACAATACCGGATTGGTGACAGTTTATACTCCGACCAATTTCCATACCGTCAGGTGTGGCTGGTGCGCCTGCATATTGATAAGGTAATGAGAGGCGACTTAGGTATACAACCCACGAACATCGTTCATCCCGAACTAGGCCACATATACATCAGCTATGATGATGAGGTTTGTATTACCGACGTCTAACCATCGTGCAATTTATTTTCGACATACAGTGGTGATTATGGGTTGATTTATAAACGTTTTATGTCTTACACCATTTGGAGAAGCGAATGCATAACGATAAGGCTAGTATTTGAGAAAAAAGTCTATGTACTAGTATAATCGCTTTTTTAATTTTCTTTGAAATGACTGACATTAAATTCAGCTTAAATACTTTAAGTGTCTTTTTAACCACTCCTGTATTTTATAAGATTTAAGCTATCTCGAAAAGTCCTTATTAATCTCTATGCCTATAAATCAGTGATTTCGTCGATATCGTAATTCGTTTCTGTCTCTGTTTCAACTATGCGGATACACTTGACAGACTGACATTTAACTTCTTGAATTCTCTTGAGTTTACCTTGTACACTTTGAGAAATGGGAATCGTTGTTGTTGACTGTCTTGACCATGACAAATGAACCAAGTCGTGTCAAGTTCTTTCTTGACATCTTAAATAATCTACTTTATCCAAGACTCTGGGAGAACTTTTTTACGAGAAGAGAACTTGAAATTCTTTTTAAAGCACTCCTATAGCAAAATCTCATTCGTGCAAATGTAGGCATCTACTGAAGATATCACCAGATATTTTGAGCCAAAAATGACCCTGAGTATAAAGACGTATAAGTTACTACTCGGGGTGACTAGAAATTTCTTAGGGACATAAATTCCCTAAATGAGACATTTTTGCTTGTCTATATGTTTTTTTTGACACAAGCATTAACTGCTATTGTTAGTTTAAATGGTCTCTCTTATTTGAATCGAATGATATTTTTGTTATTATCTTAAGGGGCCACATAATATCCCTCGTGTTCATTAGTAAGCCGATAAAATGAATGATCCCGCCTATTGGATCGTCGATAAATTACATTCATTACGTGTGTTTCGAGCAGTGACTGAGACATATTGTAATTGTTTTTCTCAAGTTGGTTTCCACCTATTGGAGTTTTTTTTGTTGAAACGAATAGGTTACACCTCTTTGTCATCATACTTCCAATCTACTTTCCAATCTAATTAAATGAAGTGCTAATTGGGACCATTGGAAGGTATCCTATAGAACGCTTTTATATGGTTCCTCTTGACTAGAAGTAACCAACGCGATTGGCCATTTCGCCATGGTCATCAACCTCGTGACATTGACTTGACTGTGCCACCGATCTAATATGAGATTGAGGACTCCTCTTCTGTAGATTAGCTATCGTTCTCGTAACTCCCTGATAGCCGGGTTACGCTAACAGTCATTTATTTGAAATGCAGAACTTTAACCCCACTTGGGTGCGCGCATTCCCCTTTCTGATCTTTTCTCTATTTTCGTTACTCTTATTAGTTTATGCAGTTGTGTTGATTAATATGGACCATTATTTTATTTTGAAGTCGCAATTTCCGATCTCATCAGTAAATCATTTAACTTTTTCTGTCGCCTCGACTATATCCAGACTGATTTTCGTCACTTTGTGCTCTTTCTCACTTTTCACTTGACCTACGTCTGTCTGACAAGACGCGAAGCATTCACAAGGTGCATGCTGAAATAAGTATACTAGTTTTCTCTAATCTAACTTTTTCTGACAAGAAAACAGTAAACTAGCATCTACTCTCAAGGGGGACACTTATCGTTAGGCCCATATTCCCTTGAAAATACCATGATTATTTAACTTAGAGGCTCACAATTAATATTCTCGAAAAGCCAGTCAAATTCAAGACTAGAGCAAAGGGATTGATCGTGTTCAATGGAATAGCATCATATTTGAACGTGAAATTCGTTTTCTGTCATTTTTATGTCAATGATTGATAGGAAATCGAATCCGATATCTTTGTGCATGATCGAAAATCACAAAATTTATTTCTCTTACAAAGGATTATTGACTATTGATATTCCACTCCGGTATCTATCTCCGGGTTTCGGTGAGTCTCTAGAACCCTTATCGGTCACTGCAAGCTACTGAAATGGACAATAAGGCGCAGCTCTCAATGAGACCAGGCATGGTGTTATTCTAGGTTCAATTAATTTGATGATTTTTTATTCAATTAATCTTTCTACTGCTCAATCCATTTTATCATAGGTCTTCATAGGCATGGGATAAGTCTCATAGCTAATGGTCTCTTATGGTAGATAAGAATTAAGTTAGTTTTTATTGTACCTGCGCATTTTTCTGCGCAACAAAAATAAACCCAGAATATAAAGCAGTTACTAGCTCCCACACGCGTTGGCTAGCACGGCTAGCCCCACTGTTCCTCGCCTCTCTGTATTGTTTACACTCTCTAATGCTTGTATCACGTGTTGTACTAGATGGTAAGGTAGAAATCCTTCTTCCCTATCTCCCTTTTTTTGTTAATGTCGTGATGTGTTCTACCTTCAACTTTCTACTGTTGATCAAATGAGGGATCAACAGGGCTATGACAGATTATACACCACTTGAGCGTATCATATAGCGATTTTTTTGAAGTCATGTGTTCAACATTAATCACCCCAGTTACTACTCTATTTTGAGCCAGTTCGTTCTAATCTTTGCTTTGCACTTTTTTTGGAAACGTGAATCTACTTTGTTGGCTGCTTTAGTTCTAACAGCCCGGTCAAAACAAAATCCCCTAGTCATAGGGCTGGCTTTCTGTAAGATTTCTTTCTAGTTCTCATTGTTATCTGATAACTTGAGAGCATAGAGACCTAAAATCGAAGTCTACATTGATGCTTGGCGAGGCATTTCTCAGAGGATTCCGTTAAGCCAACTCTATTTGTCATTGCACTGTGAGCTCGTAATCCTAAGATCAACTTTCTCTCAGTGTTTAAACGAGCCTTTGTGCTTTTTAGAGGCTGAAATAAAGAATAATTTTCTCCTTACTTTTCTTAAATTAAAACTACAAGTGGAATGAGATGTTGGACGTGAGGCGAGAGAGAGCCGAAATAGGTTTGGCACACTGGTCGAGCTAGCGCTCGCATGCGCGGTGCGGGGGTATGTGTGAATTTTTTTGGCATACACGTGCGCTGCCCGGCCGTGAGGGTCTTCTGATAAAGTCTGCCTCTGCCTGGCTAATCACGTGATTCGTATTGGTCTTTGGCTTTGCTTTTCCCTTGTCTTTGAGTTCCTTTCTCATTTTATCTAGAAGATTTACTAGTTATTGGCCGGCTCAGACCTATTTGCAACCAAGCCCACTAACAGATTTTCTTATCTAGCATCTTATTAGTGATAATACTGCTTATTAAAAGCGGGTATTTTCACATAGCTTTAGCTACAAGATTATTCCAAATTTTGTAGTTTAAAATTGACCTTAACAGTTTTCCTTTGGAATGGCTCATTCACAAAATGCCTCATATCTATATATTCAATTGATGGGGGTTTACCGTCTAATGCTATCCCTTAAATAAGCCTTTATGATCATTCATACTTCCACGTTCCGATCTTCGAACAAAACCGAATCTCTCAATTGCGTGTACGAGTTATAACTCGAAGTATCACGTTCAGATTCTTACATAATGTCACTGTAAATTTAGTAGATAGAGGATATATATCCAGACATCTCTAAATCAATAAATTGTCGCAGTTAGAGTTATAGCTAGAATTTAAGATGTCTTATTTTCGTGTTTATGTCCTCCGATTTTGAACTAATTGTTCTCATCTCTAAACAATTTCAAGTATCCAGAGAATAATGCCGCCTTCGTTTCGACTAGCGCCCTAAGGTGCCACATTCTGATTAAGCGCAGCCACACTTCCATGATAGTTATCTTCAAGATAAAGTCAAGTCCTATCCAAAAAACGACTACCTAGTCTCGAATTGTAGTTGGGCACTGGGCTCCAATGGAAAGCGTTGTTACCCACACAATTCCTTCAGTAGTTTGACTTCTTTATGTTCCATTTTGCCTAATTTTATCGATGTCTAAAATGGAATCTAAATAGGTACGCCTTCTCTAAATGCCCCATAATCCTACCATTATCCAACCATTATTTCTTAGTAAAGCATGTATCTGTTAATATGATTTCACTAGTTTCCCTTTCATCAATAGGTGGCGACTGATCGTGAGCTGCTGTCAATACCTCTGGCAACATCGTCCCGAATCCATGTTCCAGGTGATAGAGGAGATTCGAGCTAATGAAAACTGCATTCGGCCTTATCTGACAGATGCTCCTCCCACGCTAGAAACTACAGCTATTCCGGTTTGTGAAAGAAATGATAATTTTCAGTCATCGTTCTGATAGACAGTATAATCGACTTGTTTCTTCTCTTTTAGTTTCTACCAGGTCCCGGTGCTTGTATAATGCCTGAGCCCCCATCCGTTTCCCAACCATCCTTCTCAGCACCAATGGGAGCTCGGGCATGGGTAGGGGGTACGCCTTTCATGAACCCTTCTGCTCCCTTAACAGAACCCCCATCAGCAAGCAACGGCCCTCAGAGACACGCAGCCACCACTACAGCCAACAGTCGAAGTAGTGGTGGCGCTGCGTGTGGTGGAAGTCAAAAGGTTTCTTATTCGTCGTCTTCCGCTGCCTCTCTGGTCACTACCTCAAATTCGGGCGCATCTTCGTGGGTAGGACAATTCGGAGGAGTTAGACAAACTCCCACTAGACATCGGCCCCCTCCACCGCCTCCACCTGCTTCGGTTTATGCACCTCCTGGGCATCCGGAGTATCAACCCTCAGAGGAGCATAACCCTCTTCTGAATCCCACTAATAGGCAAGCACTTCTCACTCTTGAATCTAGTGATGGTGACAAGTTGATAGATATATGGTCTAAGAGGATAAGGCGGCACACTCAGAAGAGTTAGGATAATGCTTTAATGAGAAATAACAAACAATATACAGGGCTACAACTGAGCATTATGGAGGCAGACGCTGTAGATAGCACTGGTCAGTGCCCGATTGTAGAATGGATTGGCTGAGTTACTGTGGTTAGAAGCTGGCAGGTTGGGGCTGATGATGAAAGCTCAGATGTAGAATCTAATAATAAGAGCTTGTTGATTTTTGAGAAGTCGGAGGGGGGGGGGGGGGGGAGGGGTGCGTAAGTTTACAAATGGTGCTTTTTCGGTTTAGTAAGAACAACGTGAGCAACTTTTCTATTTCCATTAGCGTCATTGCAGCATTAGGCGCCAAGATGAGGGGGTGGGTACTTAAATTTAACTTGAAGCACAGGCAAACTTTTACGATGTCTAAATAATCACGTATACTGAGATTTTAGCTCAGTTTCGCTTCGTCAAATTTCGTGGAATTTAAACGCGCTCGAGTATATCTTAATCAAGAGTGTGTACAAAGTTGAGGTTTAGAACAATAAACAATTCAACTTCCCTGAAATGTACTGGTATTCTGAAGGTCGAGGCCCGCGTGGCACTGCTTTCGGTTTGTAACAGAGCTTAGGAGTTAGTCGATTTCCATTTTACATAAATGCAGTAATTTTTAGAATACCACAATGCCTAAATGGGCATTGTCCTCACAATGGTTGACGACAGGCTATTTGTGAAATTGAAGGCCACGAATTTGTGAATATCAGTGCATATTCAGTGAGCGAAATGGCTAACCACACTAGCCAAATCTATCCAATAGTGTTAGAGCAATCGATTTTCTTATCCATGGGAGGTGGGAGGACACAGCGGTACTACTACCCTGCTCAAGATGTTTGTTCTTATTATGATAATCTTTTTCTCAATTTTGCAAATACATTAAGCTGGATATTTTCTCTCTTAAAATTTTTTTGTCTAGATGCCATAGCCACAGACTCGAGATTTTATTGCTTCTTACAAGTTGGATATCTTTGCGTGATGTCTTTTTTTTTCTACGTTGAGATACAAATTTAAGATGAATTAAAATAAATATCTTTTTTTCATATTTGAAGGCGGTAAGGTGTGCTGAAGCTTATTTTACCAAAAGCTAACTTTTAGGGAAAACTTTAAGTTTATTGCTCTTCATAAGATATTGAAAGTGGTTGGGTTGTCGTCCTAAATCGCTGTTAATGACCGAGCCATATGTGTCTGCAATCGTGTATTCACTCTCGTCTTATTGTTCGTGTCTCCAACTAACTGTTGGAAAGTGGTTCTCTGTCCATAATTCGTTACAATCTGGGATAGTTAGCTGTTGTGACTACTTTCTTACTATTCGGCTTGTATTTGGCCTTATTCTTTTATTTGATTTTTATGCGCGGGCGTCAGAGAAGCCAATCGCCATGGATGAATTTGCAAATTTGTAGTGATAATCGAACCGGTTAATTCTTATTTAATCTTTCTCTGGTGTATGCAAGACATAATCACTGCTAGAAATAAATATCTGAATTATCGGCTCCCTTCTCTGAAAATTCATATATTGCCATCCCTCGAGTGACGACTCTTGACCTAGGAGTCAATCGTTGATTATTTTATCAACTTGCATGTAGTTTAAGTCGGGAATAGCTTGATTACTGCAGACTTATTAATCTGATTTTTCAGAGGAGTCTATTCCATCAGTGCTATAGGAATGACTTATCTTTGTACTGAATGTCTAATATAAAAATAGTGGAACAGTATTAATATTCAATGTTCCCATTTGCTTTTCTCATTTTATTAGCTTGAATTAATGTTTGCTTATTTCACTCATTTCTTAGGAGGACTTTTGATGGCATCCGGTAGGCGAGCCGATAATTTCTATTTTAGTGCGCTTGTTATCAAGTGATAACGTAACTTAACATCTTCTCTGTATCTTGTCTACTTCAGCTCGTATTTGACGTTTTCTATGGTTTGGATTCCTATATACATCTACAGATTCTGCAGAAAGTCATTTTGAATATCACTTGTTTTCTCAATTATTTGTTTAATATCTTTCCGGTGACAATTGCTTTAAGCAGTATTGTAACTAGCTGTTTCGTTCTTCTCTTTTCTACAGATCGCTGTCTCTAGAGTTTCTTCAAAAGTCTGACTTCCACGTCCATGTCCCTCCATCAGTAAAACGTGGTCATGATGAGGGAGACGGCTCAGAAGGTGGGGACGCATCGATAGATGACACTCACGAAGAAGTATTTGTAGAACCCCAACAACAATGCACCTCTTGTCCTCAACAAAAAGTTCCATCCCTAACCCCAGGTCCCGGGATAGGTCCTCGTCGCGGTGGGAACATTTTATCTCGAACACTAGCAGCCGCTCTGGATCCTCGGGGTGGTAAATCTCACTCTTGGCGCTCTGTAGGCCTACCCTCTTTTTGTCGGGGTGATCAGTCCTCTTCCACGCGTCTGCGACTCCTCTCCCCACTTAGACAACACCACAATCAACAGCCACCTCAAAATATCTTTCAACAACAGCAACAGCCGACGAGTTTAGCTCCATACTTTTCCTTCTCTCCTTCTTCTTCTCGAAATGAGCTCACAGTAAAATCTTTCCCTCAAGTAACTACAACGTCCTCATCGATGACGAAGGTTTCTTCCCCAAGAAGAGGAATTTGTAGCTCAGAAGGGGATGCTCATTACTTGACACGACCTTCCGTGCCTACTGGTCCGACTTCTGTGTCATCGGTCTCAGTGACACAGAACGGAGGGCTCGTGACAACTGTATCTCCAAGTGGTGGTAGTTCGCGATCAGCCTTTGCGTACCATTATTATCATCATCATCATCCTCATCATGATTCTCTTGTATAGCGCAGAGTTGAAGCTCTTTCCTTGTATGCGAAAACGTCTCAAGCTTGCCCTTTCCCAGAGAGACAGAGTACAAATGATGTATGTGTGTACAAAAATACTTAATCCCCTCCGTCTCGCTCCCTCAGACCTCTTATTATTTCTCATTGCTATGTTATATGTATACAAATGTATATGTACATGTGTATGTCTAATGTGAATGAAATAAATACTTGTGAATAAAACGGTGTTTTGCATTCTGCTTTAAGGTACATAAGAGACAGGTCCTATAAGATGGAGGTATGATGTTGATTTCAACTTTAAGGCAGTGCTAATTGGGTCACCTCCTGTTGATTAACTCTGTAACTGTTAATTATTGTTCACAATATTAAGCTGCTATTCGTAAAGCCTTGGGTGGCTAAACTCGCATTTTAGGCAAGCTAAGTTACTCAAAGTTAGAGGCCGGAGGGAAAATCGATAGAGAGGGAGAGAGATATATGTAACGTGACTGCATTATCGTTGAGAGTATTTGCCATGATTTTAACAGAAAGGCTACCAACTGATGGTGTATCAGTCAACATACTTGTATTTCATCCCCGGGGTCAAAAAGTGTGAAACCTGTCAGTACACACGCAATGTGTATTTTTGCGTCTTTCAGGAAGAAGCGTGAAAGAACAGGTAGTTTCGTGCGAGAGGAGTAATGAAGCCTTCAGTCAATTAAATTTCTACTTAACAATATGAGAGAGAGAGGGAGACAGTGTAGAGTATACAGACCACGAATAGTTTTGCTTTTCGTTCAAAGAGAGAGGACGAAGTTGTCATTAAACTTGTGGGAGTGAGGGGCTTGTTGCTGGCCGATGGAAGGAGGTAAAACACGTTGATCGAGGTGAGTAGGTACAGGCGGACAAACAAAATAAAAGTTAAAGTGTTTCAGAACCCTGGACTACACTAACCTTTACTTAACTACGACTCGAAACGTGAGAATAGAAATGGAAGCCAAGTGTCCTGGCTATAATTAAACAAGAATTCACGTTTCCTACTGCTAAGTGAGATGTCCATAGTATTAGACCGCTGTTCAAAAGACCGGAATGACTAAAGGTCTCTCCAAAAGCCGTTTGGAAACTACCTCTAAGGGTAAGCAGAAATTGAAGTAGGACTGTCATTTGGGACTTTTATCATTATTTTAACATGTATGGTGCATGTATCTGTAAAATACACAATAGTTAAGGCAAGGAACAAGATTTGAAAATCGAGAACTCAATAATTTGAGAAACCGCTCTAAAAAACATTAAATTATACAGTAACTTAAAATGAATAACATTTTTGGGAAAAATAAACTTATTGGTTTTGCCTGACAGTTCCTACGCTTAAGTTACGTCTATCATTTATGTCAAGATAATCAAATTGCCAAGTTACTGTTTATGAGTCAATGCCAATGTTTGCAGGGATGGCATTTTCATTATTTAATACTTGAGATTTGCCTTAGGCAGAACTAAAACTTAAAATTTCTGCAAGCTTAAAAGTTATGAAAAAATTAACTTTGGAAGGAATTTTATGGCTATTAAAAATAAAAAAGTTAACAAACTGAGAAACTTAAACAGCAGTCAGACTTTTGGAGGACACAGCTCAATGCGAAATGTTCTGTGTTTCTAGATTTCGTTAATCGATCCTTTTAATTGCTGATAGAGTTTATTTTCACGATAGCAGAGTTCAGCGGTCCGTTGATTTTCACTTCTATTCGTATATTCATGCAGTCGAAATAAAGGAGATGGTATTATAAGAAAAAAGTCTTTAATGAGCCAAACTAAATCAAATACATGGGTCATTAATCACTATTCCGTTGTTTGATTCACTTCAATTAATAATCGAAGCACCAGTTTTAATATTAATAAAATGTTTCAATTTTCTAAACTCCCTCTTCCTAACAGTCCTGGACTCCCGAAGTCATATATCGTTCAGTTTATTTGGCATTTATTTAAAATTGTGAAATGACAGATGGATGGCAAGACAGCTTTACATAGCCCTTTGTAATTAGTAATGTACACTTAATGATAAGTACTATGTAAGAATACCTTATTCTTGGGAATAAAATGATAATGCAGAACGTATAGTGGTGCTTCGCCATGTTGAATTACCGAATCAATCAGGTTAACTACGATTTCTAAATAAGCAAATAATACACTCGGAGAATCAAGTCTCCGGAGTGATAGATATTGGTTGAAATTGTTCTAAATACATTCACGTATTAGTATTATTACAAGTGACTACGCGATAGATTTGACAAGAATTCACGTATATTACTGAAACGTAAAATCTCCCATCTGTAATACAGCAGCTCTGATTTTGGCTCTTAACTAACTAACGCATATTAACGACCGAAATGGAGAAAAAACGTAAGTTATTCGAACTTCAATATGATTATCCTCGCCTAGATTTCCTAGTTGGAATACCTCTGACTTCTATAAAGTGGGAAATTGTTTAAGAAAAGATCTATTATTGTATGAAGACAAACATAATGGACTAATGAAAATGAAGTAAGAGCCACATTCAGGCCACAGCTCAAGACTAAATTCCATACAAGTTCATTAATTCACCTTTAATTGTGGTTCGATTTCTAAACTCAATCAACCAAATTAAGCCAGGTGTGTCAATTAACTAGACCTTTAGACCTCTGTCAGTCACAACCCGACTCGTCTAAAGAATAAATGAGTTTAATTCTCGTAAAATATCTCAGCAGCATTTCAACACCACGTCATGAAATCCATCAATAAATAATAGGAAATTGAAATTCAATTAGTTTACGCGTGTTGTCAATACACATTTCATCTGCCAGAGTCATCATCTCATCAAGCGATCAGTTGATAAACATTAGGTTCAGATCGTTTCCTTTCTGCATATAACTTGGTTAATCTGTTTTTTTTTCTCTACATATTTCTTTGTTGTCTCACATTCTTTCGGTTTAATTGTCGCATCGGAATAGTTCACATTTGAGAATATTGTTTCTTTCAAAAATTTAACGTAAAGCCTACGAATACTGCCTACGGCGAAGAGGGTGATTACTATATTGATTATCAAATATCGACTAAGAGTTGATAGTGAACGCACTTTAATGAGCTCTTTCAAAGCATAATCGTTGCTGTAGGTCTTTTCTAAGTCAATTAGGCTATAAGAAGATGTTGATAAATCGAGTTGCACGACCAACCGGTTAACAAACCCGTAATATGAAACGAGGTTTTAAACTAACAAAATTTGAAATTTTATAAAGGGATTATAACTCTTATGAGCAAATCGATGACGTTCTGCTTCCAGAATTCAAATAAGGTAAATCAATACCTGCTTCTGCTTGAAAGCCCATGTTATTGATTTTTTTGTAACTTGCAGTTAAGCTCAGTGTTAAATAGTATGCTAGAATGACTCAAACCTTTGAGGGGGGTGGGGGGGGGGGAGGAGAATTAGAGATTTAAACAAGCCCAACTAAACTGTTTCCATGGCCAGATTTATTAATGGAGTAAGGAATTTCCTTGTGTACATGGAATAAGGTTTGACAGGATTATGATTGACCGGAGAAGAGCAAACCAAGTATCGATAGCTAATTGACTTCAAGACTGATAGCAAAGGATTGATTAGTCGGACAAGCCAATCGATGAAGGATATTAGACCTCAACGTCTAAATTTTCAAGGTTATAATGCGGAAGTAATTTGATGATGACATGGGATAAATATTGCGAAGCATTGTTTCGCCTTACCATCACAATTATTCTTCTGTTTCCAGCTTTCAGATGTTTTCTCAAGATTAAAAATCCATTTTTTTCTTCAACAATAGAGATATTAAAAATTGGAGTTAAATATAAAATTCCCATCAGATTCAAACGTTACCATAAGGGAATGAAGAAGTGAAGATATGAAATGTGATAAGCTAATGTAGTTTGAAAGTACTAATTTACACTTGGACTGGCCAAATTTGGTGAACGATTTTCTGATTAATTCCTTTTGATTATTTAAAAATTCTATTACAAATCACGTCTTCATCATTGGCTTCGGTATCATTTTTGGCAGATTGAAACGTTTCGAATTGTAATGTGGAAATGAGTGAACATCTATTCGCTCTTGAATAAAGAAATAGACAGTCGTATCTTCAGACGGGTAGTTGTGATTGGGGATCCTAGTCATAGTGGATTCATGGCCTACCCTTTGTATTTATAAGTCTTAACTTGACACATTTTGCTAAAGTGTTATCTAGTAAAGACGGGCATTTTTGATATGTTAGAGTAGTGATATCATGCCAATATATGTGTATTCATTATTCTATCTAAATGTCCATTCAACAGGTTGTAAAATTAAGTGGCCTATTTTACACTATGCTTGAACTGTGGTCACGAAAAATATTCACTTGTAAGAAAACGTCATGTTTCTGCATACTTTTATAATGGAGGTAGTAGAATCATTCACATTGGGTGAACACAAATAGTATAAAATGTTTATCCATCACACCTCTGCTATAACTAATTTGCAAACTGATAAATATCATGTAATTTTCCTTTTGTTTTTTTTTCAACCACTAGCATAAGTTGATTAAAGCGGCGAACACCATGACAAAAAAAGAACTCGATCATTTCAACCCAATTCAAGTGCGAATTTACCTATTTAGTAAAAATTGTACAACCTGTGGAGAACACAAAGTTAGCATGGCAAAAGCAAATAAGCGCATGTGCGTCCGAATATGCCAATCACGCCAGGGAGCAAATGAGGTCACGTGTGCAGAGACCTCTCGACCAATCAATAACCAAAGTGGTTATCGTGCTTAAAAGTGTATATAATGACTATGCTCAAAAGAGTAACACCTCTAATAGAACACACAACCCAACCGGCACGACCGGTATACACCCAGCAACATAACATCACCCAAGTAATCGTATTCCACGTACTCTTGAGAACCATTTCAAACTAGGAGTGCTTGCTATAGGGATTACTGAGTGTAAGTCAAGGCTTATTAGTGTAGCACTCCGCTACAAACCCGAAACCAAAATTTAAAGGAAATAAGACACTCTGACATCGTTTTTTGGATGCAAGGGATGTGTTTTGGCATCAAATTTGCTTAAAAGCGCCGATCCTAATAAGCAGTCGAAATCTGAGTGCCGCGGTGTAAAAGGTTCGAGGAAATTATAAATTGAATGACACTTAGCAAATTATTATATTGCTTACAAAATTTCGGCAACCAGCAATGCAAATATTAGATTGTAATTTTCAATTTTGAATGATTGACTTGTAAAACTGTAATAATTTTTGGACTACCTCCCTTTTATCAGCCAAAAGTTACGCTAATCACTCATAATTGCCCTCATTAGTAATTCTAAGGAAGCTGCACTTTTATTTACAGTTAAATATTTAATCTGAGCATTAAAACAGTAATTGAAATTAAAATTCTGCAAATTAAGTGCTTTCGAAACCGAGTTTAAGAATCCATTAGTTATATAGGCAGCAAAGCAATATTTTATTATTCATTTATGAAAACTCATTAGGCAATCCTTTTTCCCATCGTTAATCTTCTCAATTAAATCGATGGCCATTTGGACTAATATTACAAAACATTAATCTTCATCTTGTTGTTGAAGAAATAGATGGATATTTCCCAAGAATCATATAGCCATCTAAGACTTTCGACTAGTACCGCAAAATGTGGATATGGTGTGAAGCAGAAAGAAGAACTTATTCTAAAACCTATCTAATTCAGGTTACTATACCGTTAGCTACACTCTCGAGCATACATTTAAATGCAAGCATGTTTATTCCAAGTCTTCCTAATGGCCTTTCAGCCAGCATTGAGTCCTCTATAAACCATAACAAAGCCTAGTTATGATGTGCAATCCATAAACATTTATATTCCTAGTTAAAATAGTCAAAAACATTAAAATTTAAAATATCACGTTTTTCAATATTGCAAAAGCTGCACAGGAGTTCAGAAGGACAAGTAAGGCAAAAATACAAAAAAAGATAAGGTCATGGTAGATAAAAGAGAGAAATTCAAAGAGAAAGTGTAATGCAGAATTTAGCCATGGTGACTAAACTGCCAATTTTGAGAAGGAGCTCCATCAACACATGGCTTCGGTACTGGAGTATTCCCATTACTACTGTCCAGGCAGTAGCCTGTCTGTGCGTTCACCAGTTTTCCATGAATCTGAATAAAACACAACAAGATGTAAAAGAATCATCCACAGAATAATTTTTACTGAAATAAAGTTAGTAGGCATCATTTCAAACGCATTACAAACACGTGCAAGAAATTTATTCCGAATTACATCTGTTAAGAATGATCGGCCTATGAAAGAAAGATCTCATTAGGCCTCACTACAAAAGAAGTTTAAAACTCAAGAGACTGTTACTGACCACCTACATTGAAGAGACACGAAGAAGAAGTTAAATAAAAGTTAAGGCGAACTAAGTTTACAATCTAACTTATTCAAAATGTAAACATTTAAATGGGATGATTTATTCCAAAAATCGCTTGCCAATAAAATTAATAACAAATGTATGATAATCACGTAGGTATAGTTTCCCTGTTGATCTTTATTAAAATCAATAATAAAAACTAGAGAATTTCGAAATTCGAGTAAAGAATTTCATTTGGTGTATTAATTTACACTTTCGACTTTTAGTTTGACCAACACTGCTCCATCTTATCAGTAGTTCACGAGCTTCATCCAGTTAACTTTTCTTCACCCATGTAATCACCTTCACATTTACGCCGTTAAAAAAACCCAACAGACCACAACGAAGCAATCCGGAGATTTTGAAACCCTTGAGCGCAATGGTAAAGGAGCCTCTTTTTCATCTTCATTTAGAAAGTTAGAGGACTGGTTTTAGAATTTGATTATGCTTGAAAGAGTTTGGACAGTCTCAAAGAGGATAGAAATCCAAACATTTCAGGAATTTAATAATGTAAGGAGCTGCAGTATTTCAATCTTTAATAAGTTGGTAGTGGTTCAAATGCAGACTGGCTAAATAGTGTGCTTAATCAAATATACCGAAAACACTTGAGTAGGTAGTCTAACACTAGTCCTTCTCCAGATTGTAGTAATCGAACACGTCACTTTGAGGTAGTGCAAAATATTTAATATTGAAATTCACATCAATCATTGAGAAAATAATTGAGTGGAATAAGTACTCATTACCAACGTGAAGTTTGTGCCAAAAAATTGGAAAAAAATAACTTTTTTAATACGTAGAGAACTTTATAATTCAGTTATAAAAATTATTTATTTAACTTTTCTTATCTAATGCACATGGTGAGAAAGGCCCTGAAAACAGAGCACAGCGGAGCAGTTCGATAAATGGGTCAAGGAAAGGGACCGAAGAGAAAGAGAATTTGACAAAAGTGAAATCATTTTAACTCCCCCTCCCCCTCCCTTTCCCCCCTCCCCATTATATTGCAAGCAGATTGGCTATTAGAAGACAAATGTATCTAAAGTGGCTCTCCAAGCATCCAAATAAACCCATTGGTTGACAAGCACTGAACGCTGTTGAAATGGCGTGATCCAGAGCGCAAGCAAAACCAATTTCGGAGTAGGAAAACGGAGTATCCTCGAGAAGTACAAAAAGTGCGACCAAATACAAATTAAAAAAATATTTAAGATTGCTCTGACGCTTCACTTCATTTCATTTATTTTGCACAAAGATAATAATGTCTATGTGATATATTAATGGGGGGTAATAAACACACACATGATCTATTTTTATTGGTTCATCGAACTGATTGGAAAATTGGATAGATAGACAACAAATATTTCATTTGGGTGACTTTTGGAAAAAGGTGATTTTCTAAATTTTCAACAAACACCCGATACTAGTTTTGCCTTGGATTTGTTAGATTTGGTGTTGCAAGTGAAATCAGAACTTGTTATAAAAGAGGCCAAGTCGATTGTGAATTCAGGGTTTAATAGTTGAACAAAATGTGGTACACAAACAGTGAACAGACTCGCCAGCGGTACTGGTTAATTCTGGCTGAAAATGGAAGGTAAGATTCCGGATTTCACTGAGGAGACTCCACATTGTTACCACCCTATTCAAGATTTATGTTGGAAAAGCGCTTTCCAAAATGATCTCGAGAGTTATTATGAACTCTTATATGAGAAATGCGTCTCTTTTTTATGAATACGGTGACTGAAAGATGACAATAGTCAATTCTGAGTATATTTCATATGGTAAGTTTATCGATTTAAACGTTGATATGCATGTGATGATTTAATGAGGAAAAAAATTTGCTGAAACATACTTGAAATGGTAAAAGAGGAATTGTAAAACTCAGCTAGCATTTACTATAACCAGTCATAATTATAAGTAGATTTTACAACGCATTCAAATTTCAAAGTTAATATTTAGGTAAGTCTGCAAGTGTATGGATATAGGAAACACTGTCAAAATCAGGCAAGCAAGCTTACCGAAGGTGATACGAACATGCTGACGTGTTCTTTGTTTTATTTACAGGGGTCTAAAATGTACGACTGAGAGTATGTCCTAAATTTACCATTCACTTGCAAACTGTTTTTTAAACTATAGTAAATGGACGATTCAAATCAAAACAACTAACAAATGAAAAGATAATCCGAGTCCTAAGGAAATACTGACTATTCCAGATCAATTCATTTAAACAAATACCTTTGGCCTCTAGCAAGCCCAACAAGTACTCTGTTCAATTTGGGTGCTTGATAATGAAGTAATTATACAGATAAATGCTGTAAAACACTGGTCTTCATTTGAATTTACAAGTTGTGGTACTCACCTTATCATATACCCACCGAAATTCTGCTTCACGTTGATTTGTAGTACTCACGGCTTGGTATCCCATATCGGGCTCCTTTGCCTGAAGATTTGCGATGGAAGTCATTTGTTCTTGAATCCAACTGCGCCACCATTCTCGCTCGTCGGGATTTTCCAATTCTGAAGTTGGGCAGACGATCAAATCTGTGGTGTAGTCGGAAAATACCCAGAGAGAACTCAAAGGCCCCCCAACACGCCTGGACCGCACACAGACCCAATCTTTTCGAAGAAGACCCGTGTCGGTAATTGCAAAGAGATTTGCCCACCCATGCTGTGTCACTCGAGTCGGCGTTAATAGGAGACTTGTTTGCTGCTTGCGATATTCGTTTCCATCATTACCACGAAGAAGACAGTGGTTTTCGGCACTGCAACACTAAAATAACACAGTTACTCGTAACTGCTTACCATTAATAAAATTATCAATTCAAAATTGAATATCAAACACACGGGAATAGGATCTTATGAACTATTTGAAAATAAGGGCTTCTTTGAGGATGTAAACAATAACTTCAAGGCATCAGAGTGAGGTCCACAGGCTTCATTCCCCCCTCCTGTCTTAGATCATCCATTACCACACTCCCCTGTTCGTGTCTGAAAATGCAATCTCAACATTGTTTAACCAGCAGCTAATCATTCCTTCCTAGTAATAGCACATATTTACTTATTTATTTTGCATAAGAGAGAAATATAATTTAATTAATTTTAGTCAGGGGAAATGTCCAAGTATGCAGAAAGAGAAATGTGGTTCACTTTTAAGAGGATTAAAGCAGCAGGAGGAGTCAATGAATCAGAGAGCCGTACTTCCTCGTCAGGTCAGTAAATCTGCTATGTTAAAACGGTAAACCTAGCCGTATCACTAGGGGTCATTCATCTTTTCAACCACCAGAAGAGAAAAAAGTGCATGAAAGAGGCAAGAACGACCATTCTTGAAAGAAATACCGAGCAAATAGCATTAAGCATTGCAAGCAAGCATTAGCGATGCAATCCAGGAAAGGAATCATGAAACTTGGATTGAACTTGAAATGCATATTTAGTAAATGGTGTACAATTCGAGTCAACAAGTCAAACGAAGAAAAACCATTAGATACTTCAACGCTACTCTCAGATTGCACTAGGACTTACTGTTCTTCGACATCATTTGCCCCCACAATTAAAAAAGCCAATGTTTTGTGATACTGTGGACATCAGTAAATAGTTATGAAACTGTTGATGGAACGAAATAAAGAAACAACCTCAGAACTATATAACTGTGAATTAGACAAAATTTATTTGAATAATAAAATGAGTGAATTATTAAAAGAGCAGCAATAGGTCATCTAAACTGAAATATTGCGTCTGCAATTAAAGATTGCAGAAACTTCACCTTAACGAAGAAAAGAAATGTGAAAGATGAGAAGAGCATAAAAATTTTGGAAGGAAATTTAACTTCCCATTCGAGTATTATGTGTACTCAATCCCCATTAATCACGGCTCCTTAAGTTGTAGATGATCCTACTCAGGGTAAAAATGCGGTGGCACACGTTAAACTCGAGTTATACATTTTGTCAACTGCTCTCATCTAAAAACATTGATTATTATTACCCTTACCCATACAAATTGCGTCAATTGTGGTGAGCATTTGGTATCTATTAGCACAAAGTCCCATAAATGATAAGGGGGAGGGGGGAGAGGGGAGGGGAAGGGGGGAGGGATAGAAAGATGCTGAAAGTAATTTCAAGGTATCAAAGAGTCTTAATTCGCTCGAATGCAGGATTCAAGTTGTACAATAGGTATTAACGACGCATTTCGCGTTCCAAAATTCAAAACTTCATAATTGGAAGAAGTGTTAGTCTAAGATGTCCAGTGTTTATTGACCGCTGTTTTAGTCATTATGGCCGGCATTGTAACTTCAATTCATTTTCGAGAAAGCAAAGTAACCTCGTATGATATTCAGCAGCCCACAATTTCAGCAAAGCAGAGCTTAAATAGCCAACACTTTGTCAGAAGATCTCCCCCAAACTGCGTTAATAAAAGCGTAAACCAAGTCAATTTTCCATAAATATCAATATTTCTTACATATTCTATGCAGAATCACCTGAAGCACACACTCGTCTTGAGAGATTGGAATTCACAAATAATCGCAGGAACTGTAGAGATTAAAAATGGTCAACAACTGAACGAGCATTTCTCAAACAGAGCAATAAAGAAGTGCTATTATTAAGGTGGGTGAGCTTGGCAAAAGCATAGGAAGTGGAAAGAACTCAAGAAACCTTGAAAAGGAGGAAGTAAGTGCATGTGAAGGTCTAAGTAACACACCGTTCATTAACAGTGTCGCAACTAAGAAAGTAGAATTTTGTATGGTCAATTAGAAAGGTATACTGGGAGAAACTAAATGTATGACATATAATTTGCGAAGACACGAGATCTGGACTGAACATGCACAATATGCACGTATCCACAAGAGTATACAAGTCTTTTGGTGAATGACCCTAAACAATTAGGGTAGGAGATCGCATTATCCGTTTAATGCAAATAGGGGATTCAAGAACTTTAACGTGAGAAGTGACCACACTCATTTTGAAATACCCACTTTTACAACAAATCCTTGCAATAATAGGAAATAATAACAAAAACCTCACATTTTTGAATAGAAAGGCATAACTCGGAAAGAGTATTTAGACGTGATAGAATGTATGAGCTGCCTTATTGAGTATTTCATCAGATGCATTCTACAATTCGCCTAGACTATGTACAGAAGACCAGCAACTAAAAATATGAACTTTAGATATGTTTGGGTTTGACAATTGCATAGAACTTGCACTACCATATCGGCTGCATGTTCTTGATTGAAACGAGATTCAACTAATTGAGAAAAGCACGAATAGAACTCACACTACCATATCCGAGGCGATTTCGCGAGTAGACAAATTTGTGAGCCCCAACAGTGTCAAGAAGCCATTGAAAATTTTGGCAACCAAGGTCATTTCTTAATTGCTTCCGTTTGGATACATCTCCATAGTCGATATTCTAAAGGTTACAAATAAAGCAAATCTTAATGCTAATTGGTTATGCAATTTTGTCACGTTCAATATATAATTTACTTATCGGAAAAGTCGGTATTCTTAGCTTAAACTACACAAAAGGAGGGAACAGGATTAAAAAGAGCACGGACTTCTGGACTTTCATTGCTTACCAACTGGCACATAATACAGTTTCCACTCCAAACAGCTTTAAAATTGGAATTTATCAGAAGTAAATGTCCTCAAATATTAAAAGCCAACAATGTCTCGAGGATAAATTGGCAAAATCGAGACCCGACTTTGATTTAATTTTCTTACTTCAAGATCAAAATCTTTAAATTTCACTCTCGTTAACTTCTTCTAAACGTAATATTAAATGGCATTCTTTTAGCTTTATCTGGTAGTAAATCATGTCCCGCAATCATAGCGTTCCAATCAGTTTGTTCGAATTAATTCCCCAACAAGCCCTCATAACACATTCACTATTCAAGGTTTATGTTTTAACTTACTTCTTATTGGCGTTAAAGAGGTCAGATCTAATTAGAGGAATGAAAGATGCTCTCATTGCAGGCAGTAAAAAGACTTGCGAAAATGCAATTCCCATAGCCGCTTGCCTAGGTGTCTGCTAGCGTATCCTCCTTAACTAACCTCGACACAAACTTCGCATGGGTTCATAAATTTCCTTTTTTCGAATATACATTGTTAATTAAAGTAAAATAGACAGCTACAACTTTCATGGAAAATGGATTGAAAGGTAAAAGAACCGTTAAAAGGATTTGAAGATTTCAATCATGAAAGGTCAAGATTCTGCTAGAGCTAACGTAGTAATTGGGGCATTCGAGACATTTCGACATTGAGAGTACTTTGTTCAATCGAATTCATCCTCAAGATTATTGAATGGACAAGTACACGTGAAGGAAGATCAATTTTTCTAAAAAGCAGTTCTATTCGTTCAGATAGCGGGTGAATGGCGTTCATCTGGAAGTGAACGCATTTTAAGGTTTCTTGATGTCTCCAACACTGTCTTCAAGGCTCGAGTAGTTAGTTATCTGAAACAGAGATTTGTTATCGGCATGTCTTTGTCTATCCATTAAGGTATTTAGTACATGTTGAAAGTTGGATTCAACCAATTTGAAAATTTTTTGTAACAGTCGATGTCATATCACAGACTACAACTATAGACTCAAAGTAGCACATTACTCGGATCTCCTATCACTTAAATGCCAAAGAATGTACTAAAATATTAATTCAATGTGAAGTTAGAAAGTCCGTTGTTCAAGTATAAAGACGGTGATTGACCTTTACATGGGTCAATGAGTAGATCGATGCCAAAACTCCCAAGAATTGTAATCCAGAACGCAAAACCACAGCTTCTACATTGGGGAGTTTAGGCAATTACAGGGCAACACTTACGTACATTTCTAATTTCAAACAATACCTAACGTCATGCGTGTTCTCATATTCTACTTTAATAAAGGCATGATTAGTAATTCAATAAATTAATAAGTAAAATGGGGAATTTCATCTCAATCAGCACCTAGATTTACAAGAATGGAGTTTGAAACGGTGAATTAATTAAGTGATATGATAACCTTGGAAATGTAAAAACTCCTTCAAAAACTGAAAAAGCGTTTAACTTGAAGTAGGATGTGGCTATGCATGGACTCCAAGATGCAAGCGTCGAAAATTAAATTAAGCCAACTAACAGTCACACACATGCTAACTGCAAGAGTCAAAAGTGCGACAAAGTAGATATATTATTTGACGCAGTACGAACAAGCAAGTTTAAACGTATATAAGTTTAAGTCGCGAATTTCAATGTAGACTAAATGTGGATAAAAGTTAGTATAAAGACAAATTTATCCAAGAGTATTGGAATGTTGGATATATTTAAGCTACGAAGGTTTCTAAATTTTAAGGGAAACAATGCTGCCAAAATAAGAAACGATGCGCCTGAAACGTGGGTGATTAGCAGGAGTTACGGTGGTTGTCACTGATAAAGTTGAAAGAATTACAAAAAATTCCAAATATCATATAAACTGGCATTAAATAGTAGCTCGAAAACTTCGAAGATAGAAGTGATTCCATCACCCAAAATTTTAACGCTTGCCGATTTTGTGGGGGACGTTTTCTACTGTTACTAGACAAACTAGAACTGCATTGCGGGATTACGAAAAGAACAAGCTAACGTGAAATCTTTCCTATTGAAAATCGATAATAATTAGAATTGCCAAAACTACGTTTGAAGGAGATCGAATACTCTCAAAACGTCAAGTCATGAGGGTCCCTTAGATAAAAGGCACCTGCAATGATCCGATTCATTACAATTTCCCTAAAATTAAACTTTTCAACTATATTTTATTTTTTTCGGGAATATTTTTACGTCTAATTTTTTTGCGAATACTTCAAAATTTTCATATAGTGAATCCTAACTACTATTCAGTTCGTCACATAAGACTCGGCGTGGCACTCATGACCTGTGACTCGAACTGCACCCAAATAGTGGAAACTCGGTGCTGTTCACTCGCCGAATCAGTGCATCCTGACTGATCGAGTGCATGCGGTCGCCCCACTCAATCGTAAAGTTGATAAACCCTCTCTGTGAAACCACAAATCATGTTTCTTCACCTACCGTATGGCACCTTGCGACGCACCCACGATAAACACTTCAAACCACAAACTGCACTTTATTTCTCTCTTCAAGTAGATTGCTACCAATAAAGTTTACTTCTTACAACCAGTTTTTTTTTCCTTATTCCATTGATTTTGTGAAGATCGATAGAAGGAAAGAAGTTAAGCCAGAGGAGCACTTAAAGGAAAACTCGACACCTTAGCTGCCAGTAGATCCTTCTAAATTGGTGACCCTGACATGAACCAAACAATGGAAACATTCGAACTTTCTCTTCTTTTCACCAGTACATGGAAAATGGACTGCTACAGAGTCCTCTGCCTAAATCATACCTTTGACACAACCTCTAAACCAAAATAAAAAAATGAAAAAAGGGAACATATACTTAGTTTGGATTTAAGAATGCTTACTTTCAGATCACCACGAGCAAGATAGAAGTTTTCCTTGTACATGTCCATCCATACTTCCGCCATTCTTACAATATTATGGCCATTGTAGTCCTTGGAGCCTACAATAAAAAAACACGAATCGAGTTAGCAGGTATATGACGATAAGAAGAATGGTTTTGACTAGTTGCAAGTTACCCAAAAAACGGCTGCTGGATAACTTCCTTTTGTCTAAGTCGGAGGTTACTAACCCTCCTCCTGATGGGTTTAAAATTTTGCTTTTTAAAACTGGATTGAATTGAATTTTAAAACCTAAAACTTTAACTCAAAAAGAACGATCACTCTAGTGTAAGTTTTTATCCGGCGAATTAATACAACTTTATTAATTATGCGATTAGGAAAAAAAGATGATTATGAACCTATAAAACAAAGCTCCAACCGAATGAGACGATTTAAACTATTTTGAGGAAAAATAGACGCCTGAACTCAAGAGAATTTTGCATTTATATAGTAATCCTGACCATTGTAGGCCTTTCCGTGTAATTTATATCATTAAACGAAAATAAATCTCAGTGCACCAACGAAGAAATTTGCCAAATCAATATTTAAAAATAACTAGACTCTTTCCCTAAAAGGAAATAATTAAGACTAACCCTGTGCCTAAACGATGACTCAAGTGTGCGGTGAAAATGAAGCTTGTAAAAACAGTATTAAAAAACTACTGGCGTTTGATTTATTGTGGGAAATCAGGCTCACGAGACCGTACCAAACTTTTCAATAAAGACCACCTCAATTGATTTAATTATTGACAAAATCATACAACAAAGCTTGAAACTGGAATTAATATAAAATAAATAAAAGCATAATGAAGTCCAACCTACTAGGGAAAGAGTATGGATGGATGACACGATAGACATGACCAACTGTCGAACAAGGGGTGAATTCAAGACTACCTCCACACTGCCATATGCGGAATGATATTTCTAAGTTCTCTCCACCCCAAATCTCCATACCCTCATCATATCCACCAAGATCAAAGAAGTATTTTCTATTCATTGCGAACAATCCACCTGGCATTGTTAGCGACTCAATCGGATCAGCATTACTTGCTCTTTTAATTACTGATCTACGGGGTGGATGTTCAAAGATGTACATTCCATCCCAAGCAAAAGATCCAACTCGAAGACTAAGCCAGCCATCTTCTGCATAACGGACATCAGTTCGAAAGAACTTCAGTGTAAAACGATCGATATTTGCAATGGCAGGACAAACAACTGCATCTGGCTTCTGTTGAATTCGATAGAGCAGAGGCTCTATCCACCGAAAAGTGACTTCACAATGTGCATCAAGGAAGATTAACACATCTCCTGTTGCGGCTTTGGCTCCTTCTAAACGGGCCCTGATAAGACCTGTTCGTTCAGGGAGTCGAACTATTCGTACTACTCCATCAGGCCAATTTTGCTTTACAAATGTACTCATAGGCTCTAGAAGGTCAGCTAGATAACATAAAAAGGATGAAAAATAGGGGAAAAGGCATGATTACATTGAGTACTTCCATCGTCTAGCAGGATAACCTCTTTTAAGTAAGCTGGAGGGGTTCGATTTACAATGGAGAAGGCAGTCCGGATTATTAATCGAAAGGGTTCATTGAAAAATATTAATATCACACTAGCAGTAGGAAGATTCGGCGGATACTTGATCGCTAAACACCTAGAAATTGGATTCTATTTCAAGGTAAGTAATATTCGCTTACTCTTTGGCTGGCCTATGGCCCAAAGAACGATCAAGAGCGGTTCGATTACAAGCATAACTGTTGTAGCCATCTCTGTCGTTAACTCTTTGCATTTCTTCGTCGGAAATACCTGTATCTACTCCACGACCAAGTTCACCAGGACCAGAACGAAAGCGTTCAGAACTAATATAATTATTAAATCGAGCAGCTCGAAATTCATATGTGTTGAGATTGATGGCAAGTGCTTTAAGAGTTTCAGGAGTCGTTATAGTTGAAATGCGGGGATCTTCACGGAGACAAAAGAGAAGGAAGGCGTATGTAAACAAAACAATTAGAAAATGGAAGAAAAAGGAAGGCTTGTCAGAAGTACGATCTAGCCGTGCGGATACAAATGAACTGAATTCCGAGAATAAGGATAAACGGGTCATCTGAAATGAGAAAATATAAATATTTGCAAAACGTGTTCACACAGATTTGTATAATAGATATGACAAATTTAATCTCAAATAGCCAACAAAAACAGGACTTAATCGATAGAAAACTTTAAAATAGAACACGCTTAAAAAGATATTCAAATGAAGATAAAGGTTACCAGAATATGTTTTCCTCTATAAAGTTACCCTTATTTTAATTATCAGAAGTGCATAGGTGAATGGTAAAGATAGCTTGAATAGCGCAAAAGCCAGTCCGACCTCAGACTTAACGTATCTATTACTTCATTAAAGTGATCATTCTGTAAATTGCATTAGATTAAAATGGTCATTTAGCACTCTTCTAAAATCATTTTTTAGTGAAAATAAATTAATAATAAGCCGATTCTTTTAGACATTTTCTTAAATCATATATTGTAATTATATTTTTAATAACAATGTATCGGGAATTTCTATCTAATAAAATATAAATTACACCTAGTGATAATTTTAAGGTCGCCCAATACGTTTTGCAAATAGGGGCATAACCCGCAAAGTATGAATGCTTTAGAACGCTTTATATTTCTTTAAAATTAAGTGCGAGTGACTGTTTCTAAAAGTACCTCAAGTTTTACGCAATCATCTAAGTTTTTGATTTCACCCAATCTTGGTAGCTTGTGCTTTTTTGCTTAATTTCAATCTTGATCGGTTATTACCTGAATTACAATATGAGATGGAACAAAAGAATTGTCTATTTCTGCCTCTTTCTTGCTTTCACTATCTTTGTTGTTAGATATTTTGACACATCAAATCGCTTCAGCATTCTTCGGTAAGCTTTTCATTTAACACATTTTTTTCATCTTTGGTGCCGTGTGCAATTATTGCCTTATTGATTTATCAGTAGAAATTAGAGGTTAGTAGTCTTACTTGTGGTGTTAATAAGTTTTGCATTCTAACAACATGTTGCTTCTTGCTAATTTATTATTGTGATCTCATACTGCCTTTGGTTACCTAGAATTACTTCCAAATGTGCAACAAATGGTCTCAAAGCGAATCCCAGTTACACACTTAAACGTTTAAACTGCTCAATAAACGGATATATTAATCCTGGATGCTTTCAAATTGACAATTTATCGCTTGCAGTTGATACCAAATATCTCACATCCTGGTTCGAGGTTCGTTTTTATCTGGATTCTTATCGTTAACTAAATTCTTTCTAGATCGACAGTGCTCTTAATTCTGCTGGAGATGTTCTTGAAATTTCTCTTTTGAACTATCAAGCTTTTTCCCCACATAATCTCAAGGAACACAGCCCTTTAGGCGATTACATGGGGCAGTCGACTTTTTCTGAACCCGAAGGAAAGTCTCGCATTCTTTTAATTGATCCCGATAATAGTGAGTTTTTTATTAACTTTTTAGATTTTTATAAGAAACTGAGAGTGTTTACCTTTTGTCGCTTCTTTGCCAGACGTACCTATATCTCGACAATGGGATTCTCAGGGTCATCCTTATCCGGTTCAGATAGCCCAATACGGTCTGGCTTATTACTCCTATTTCAGTAGACTTCAAAACTTCAAAGGCATTTTGAATGGGGAATTCTCAACAACTGTCGTTGATATCAAATCCCACTTCAGTAAACAAATGAAGTGTGATGGTCTGAACAAAATTTGCTTATTTGGTGTGTAAATAAATACCTAAGTGTAATTGAATTATAGCTGATGAAACCGCGTCTTTGATATATAATTTGAAGAATAAAAACTCAAAGCTGACTGGTGTAATTGCAAGTGGTCTAAATTGGCCAAAAGATTCTCGCCTGATTTTCCGTACGTCTTTCCTCTCTTCATCACGTCAAATTGAAATACACTTCACTTGCTCCGATTTATTCGGAGATGGCGCAGTTATTTTGGTAAATCTTATTCTTGCTTACCTTAACCCCACTTTTAATTTAGTCAAACAGGTATTGGTCTTTAGGATTTAATGAGTTATCAGCCTTGAAGGTTGTCTACTTCTTAAAGCAATGCCAAAATGTCACCCTTTTGCAAAATCTTGACATGATCATCTCAAAGGCCTTCGCTAGTGTCAAGCAGGATCTTCGAGCTAAATCACTCTTTAGAGGTTTTCTTTTGGGCTCTGAAATCGACGAAGAGTAGTTTCGCTATGGATAAATGAACTTATCTATCCCTTTTTTAGATTTGTTGTCAATGAAGTTGAGTTTCAAGTTGGAAAAGAAGCTCGATCATTGGGTCAGTTGAATGACCTCCTGCTATTCATCCCTATCGCAAATGATCAGGAAGGCGTTTATGCTGATCGACATTTGACTGCAAACAAAGAGTTCGCTAGGAGGAGGTTTTTGTCAGCGGCAGAATGGTTTGTGGTAAATCAACATGAAGATGGCTCTTGGCGAGTTAAAGTTAATCGTGTTTTTACTTCTGATATCTACCTCAAACCAGGCTGGTGCTCAGCAATGGGTCAGGGTGAGTTTTCGACTAATTTAAGCTAGTGTCATATTACAAATTGTTATTTATCAAAGTGAGGTGAATTTCTTCGCTTCAGTACTGAAAGATTCTTAGTTGGAAATAGTTTGTAATAGACATGGTGGCTGACGGCATCGTTTCTAATTTTGCATTTTTTTGCTGTTGAAAATGTATGTAGGTCAGGCCATCTCCCTATTAGTTCGTGCGGCAAATCTAACAAATGATCCCCGTTTCCAAGCAGCTGCTGTTCGAGGCCTGGGGCCATTTTCTCGTCCAGTTAATCTGGACACCGGTAATTGTGGTGTCCGTGCCTATTTTCTGGATCAGAAAACTTTGCCCTGGTTCGAAGAATATCCTGCAATTCCGAATGTCTTTGTTCTTAATGGCTTCATATTCTCACTAATTGGACTCTATGATCTGAGCAAGGTGAGTACACTGGTGAAATATTGTTAGTTTTGACTTTTAAGTATTCATTTACTTTTATTTGTGAAATTTCAAGACTGGTCCAATTGGCCATGAAAATGGTACAATAGCTACTGAACTATTGACTGAAGGGGTGGAGACTTTGGCTCGTGTATTACCGCTCTTCGATAGTGGATTTGGATCCTTCTATGACTTAAGACATCTTAATCCTGCACATGCTCTTCGTCTCTCTCCTCACATCGAACGGTTACGTGTGGAGAGGGGTAGAGTGAATGTAGGTGATCAAAATTTGCAAGCTCTACTCAAAGGAGGACCAAACAGAGCCCGATGGCAATACCACCGAGTACATCTTCAGCAGTTATTCCAAATGGCTAATGTTATTGCTCCTCAATATGCGAGCACTTGGAATCTCTTCTTCGATCGATGGTTGGCTTACATGTGGGGATTTCGATCAGGCCACAACTGAACAGGGAAGGGGGAGTGATGTGTCATCTTGTACTAGATATTAATTTATATCACATTTAGTCATTGATCTTATCCCAAGTGTTCATTTGAATGCATGGTTTTCAATTACTTTTTTCAGACTTTATTCATTCTAATGGTCCTTAAAACGAGGTTTTTTGTTGTATTTTGAGTGATCTAAATTTACTATACGATATCTAAAGCATATGGTCGTCTCATCGCCAGGTACTGAAACTTTAAATTGTAACGCTTTTTTAAGGGTTGAATGCTAATGCCACTAAATATAATGCTTCGAGCAAAAAGAAATGCTAAAGGTTTAGGCAGCACGAGGAAATCTGTTTGGAGAGTAGATCTCGTGGGTGGCAAATTTATCGCTGGCTGACATGCTTACTACTGACGTTAACCCGGACGCCCAGGAAGCTTGATCATAATCTAATGAAAATTGGCCAAATTTCGGGTGAAAAGGCTTTAATATTCTGTTAGTGAGCAAAAGAAAATAAAAAACAGGATTAATACTGAAGCTTGATTGTAGTATTTACTGAAAGGGGAATCGTAGTAATGGACAGGTCTAGCATTTATTTGTCATGGCCCTGTATGGTGAGCCCAAAATATATGACCTTCAGACGAACAACGCGGTATTGTCTGTGTTAGTTAGAAGGCTTTGAGGATATAGTAAATCCATGTAAATACTCCAAATCAATAAAATATGACTTAAATTAAGAATTTAAAATACCACAATAGAAGCAGTTCATATCGAATAGAAAACTAAGTATGGTCAAATAATTTTTGTTGAGCATTATTTATTCGACCTTGAAATTGCTAAAATAATAGCTGCCTAATTTTGGTACACCTTTTAAAAGTGCTGTCGTTCGTGTATTTTTGTAATACTTGTTGATTTATTTTAAAAGCGATGACCATTTTATGGTATTTTGCTTCACTTGTGACCGTTTTTTCATGCGGATTGTGTTCTGAAAACAGTCGTCCACATTTAGATCCTAAAATCATCTATTGCCCAAATAATGATACGTCTTACTTAGTACGTATTACAGCAACAACGGAAACAGAGAAAATATTTTTTTTAATCGGAAGTTCTAACTCTCCATCACCATTGTCTGCCATGATTATGCGCGGTAGTCTTAATTCTCATGTCGACGTCGATGCCACACTTTTCTTTGCAAAGCACAACAATAATTCAATTACTACCACAGAAATAACGGAATCGCACGGAATTCTAATTTTTAACGTAATGATTCATTAATTTTAAATTCGTCTTTTTTATTTTTTTGTAGATATGTGAATATGAAGATACGAAGGGCACGGCTACATTTGATCAACATGACCAAGCTATCTGCCGAAACTCTGGAGCAAAACTCATGTGGCATTATCTTGAAAGTGAATCAACATTGTCAAGTGATTTAGTTGTGCTTACTTTCCAGTCCCAACATTGGGATCCTCCTAATAATGTTGAACATCATGGCGTAAAGTTTCAGGTTAGATAAATTTACTACGGATTTATTCGACCTTTTCTCCTTCCAAACATAGTTGCTTAAAGTGCATCTATCTTCAGTTTACAATTTCGAACGAGGATTTTGATGACATTCTGCATGTTCCAGCGATAAGAGGCGTTCGAATTAGAATGGAATTTACAGAAAAGCTTATGAAACCTAAATCCCGTCTAGGAGTCGGAATGCTTATCTTTACGAATTCATCAATACAACTAAATCAACTGTTCTTACAAACTGGCATCTTCAATTTTGGATTTGAATTGGAGCCCGGTAATTTTTTAGTAAGGGTTTTCCAACATCCTACTTGGTTAATAAATTATACAGATATAATCGCCAAAATGACTAAGATGGGTTGAGAAAAAAGTGAATTTAGCGGACTTCGAATTTCCCCAAATCTTGATTTTCTTATAAACTAGTGATTTTTGTTGTCTTTGGGAGTCAGTTTTTTTATATTTAATGTCGTATGTTTTGAAGACTCTATTAATGGCGATAGTTACTTCTAGATATGTATATTTAAATGATTTGTTTATCGCTTTTACAAATCGCATTTAGAAAGCTTGGAAAAAGAAGAGCTTGTGGATGTAGCTGATTGCTACACGAATACTCCATGATTTATCCCCACTAATCTCTCTCAAGATCTCTCAACATAGAGGAGGCAGGCGTATGGCTTGGAACACTTTTACTTGCGTTGTGTGTGGATGACGTAGAGCTTAGTCAGAATAATGCAATTTCGTGCTTGTTAAACAATGGAGCGAATATTGATGGGTGGTTGGTTGAAAAGTCTCCGCACTCACGACCGCACTTGCTCTCCTCGCGACAAGTAGCACCTTACCTTTGAGCGTTTCTGAGTGCACATGTTCGGCCTCGATAGTGCTGTGGGGTAAAGGAGGAGGAATTTGTTTAATTTTCTCCCTATATCTCGTGTTAAGATTATTATCTTTTAATTTTTTAATTTACCCTTATCACTATGCGAAAAACGGCTAATCGGTTAATTGGGGGAAGGGAGAATTTTATTTGAAATTTATCAGGCTATCTGGCTTTTTCTTAAGTATTTGAATTCTTAGGGAAATCCGATATTTCGGAATTATAACCTTAGGATTCGGCCCTCAATGGTATGTTTGATACCAAATCTGTTATCAATGTTTAAGTTGAATTAGAGGAACCGACATTTGATAATGTAAAGCGCCTTTGATCGTTACGTGCTTATTTATTTGCTATTTATATGAGCTCCATTAATTGAATTCCCATGACATCCGTTCAAGACTTTCAAAAATACCTAATTTTTCTATTATTATTTAAATGGAAGTTTCACACTTGAAGCCCCTTGATTCTTTGCCTAGTTTTTATTCACACTCCTTGGGTTGAAGAGATTATTTCTAAGATTGCATTTCTCTCATTGTCCACACAAGTTTTGTTCCGCTTAATTAGTTACTTTACTGAAGTAAAAAGTCCTTGTGGCGATTGTAGTGTCGGGATTCTCAGTGCCGGGTAAAATAATTAAAATCTTTTGAGACATGGTGACTTGGGTATGATCGACTTTCCCCTGATTTTGAGGTGTCTAATTTGTATTTCAAAACGGTTGTAATGTGTTTTCTAGAGTCGCCTGGGTATTTTGTAACGGTGGTAGCTTGTTTTTTCTCAATTTTTTAGTCCACTTTGGTACAACTCGACAAACGAGATCCCCCAGAACCCACGCCTCCAAATGCATCACCAGCTTACCTATTCTGGCGAGACATCTGTTTTGTTGATCCTAAAGATAGGTGGCATTCTGGACGTCGAGTGGTTGCCTTCCAGTCAGATCTACATCATGCTCACAAAGAAAACGAACACATCAATCGCTCACTACCACAAGTCATTTACGGTGCGAAACGCTTTAACATTCACCTTCACAATAATGACACTATTGCTGTAATGGAAGAGTGGCTCGGTTTCGGCAGTTCTTCGGATGGTTTCTATGCCAAGACAAACTACACAGACTGGTAAGATCCATTTATTTTTTGTAAATGCTTTGTAACAAATATGAATGCGGATGCAGTGAAATAGCAACAGCCCATAAGATACACCAGATAGAAGTTAGTCAAATAATATAATATATATATATATAATAATATAAAATATATAATATAATATAATAATATATATATATATATAAATAATTTATAATGCCTAGTTGGAATGTGATAATGGCCTTTAAGTAGCACTGAATCCTGTCAGTAGAATCAGGTTAGTTTTACGTTTATGCTCTCTAAAAACTGGTGATAATCTTTAAAACTAACTTGGTACAGCAGCCCTGTCCAAAGCGTCCAAAGAGTACAATAGAGTGCCGAAGGAGATAAAAAATAAGATGAAAGTACGCTAAGTTTTAGGCTTGTGCACTATCTACATCTGTTTCCAGTAAGTTAACTGTAGAATACCCAGACTCGCATGTGCTAATCGAATTTTAATAAAATAAATACAAATAATGCGAAACTTTATGCATCTTCTTCCGCTATCTACTACCAGACTACAGTTGACTCGTGCTCAGATAGGTATGATACAGATGCTTTTACTTTTAGCGAGACTATTTACAGGGGTCTCTTGTTTACGACTTGAGAGGTCTCTTTAAATTTGCCTGGAATGTGAATTGTCCCGAAACTACGCTTTTGTTTATTTCTGAATTCCTATCAGTACTTTAGAGATTCCATAATTTACTCGTCGAAAGCGTTTGTAGATCGAGTAGATGCTTGATATAGTGGGACCACAATGTCAAAAGTTCAAGGTCTTCGACTCAGTGTTTCTTCCACATCAAAATAAACGGAGGGAATGAAATCTCAAGCAAGATTAAGCTTAGCTGATAGTACGCTAGAATCTATCATGGAATGTTTATTATTTTTTTCAGGACGTTTGTTATGGCTCTGGGGCACCTCCCCCCTGATACTTCGTTACACGTTGGGCGTCTTTTTGCACCTCTGATTTTACCCCTACTAGTTCTTCTGGTAACTTTAGCCTACTATTTCGGTCGTAGACGCTTTTGTCCCTTGCCAACTGCCAATCCTGCTGGTATGACACAGCCACTTATTGATGAAATAATCGATGATGGTGGTAACAGTTACCCTGGTTTTGGTGATCCGTATGTTGAAGAAGCTTGCGAAAATGTCGCTGAAATTCCTTCGCCAGTGCCCAATTCTTATGGAGCTATTTGAAGGAGTTTAAGCCAGACATCAGTTTTACCAAAGTTTGAGACAAAGTTGTGCACACTGTTTTGATATTGTATTGTATTCTCGATCATTGCCAATGGAGAAAGTGCTTGTTATTCCAAGTTCATTTATTTCGCTTTTGAGAAAAGGGAGAACTAAACTGCAAACAGTGGCAAACAGATTATGGATCTCTTCTGAATTGTGGTTTTAAACAAATTCGATATTTTGAAAGAAAGGCAGGTAAACTATATTATACACGTCTGACTAGCATGAAAATTCTTTTTTTATTTAAGTATTTCAATCGAATTTTATTTTTAATCTGCTTAATTTGTATATGTCGAGAGTATCAATATTTCAGCTATTTAATATTGATGACACAATAAGAGAATCTCGGGGCGCTCAGCAAGCCCTATTTTAGTAATTATTTCACATAAAAACATGGGA
Organism: Hymenolepis microstoma; assembly: GCA_000469805.3. Classification (NCBI taxonomy): domain Eukaryota; kingdom Metazoa; phylum Platyhelminthes; class Cestoda; order Cyclophyllidea; family Hymenolepididae; genus Hymenolepis; species Hymenolepis microstoma. The sequence goes on along the minus strand of LR215993.1, from coordinate 22,315,383 downwards.
TGCTGCTATAAAACTTAAAGTTGGCTCAGTTGACTAATTTAATTGCCGCTCCCCAAGTCAACAAGTATGTAGATCCTCGATATATTATTCGGGCGCAAGTAGCATGCAAGCCCATTCAACCAGAGGTCTCAAATTCAAAACCCATCAGTGAATATAGCGATAAGCCGAACTGATTAAAAGCACTTTACCCATAATTCTCACCGGGAAGTTTCCATTATGCAAAGTTGAAACTTATTTTCTCTGCTTTCTTCTAAGCATTAATTAATAATGGTGTTTCCGTTTAGCATGGACGCAGAGTGATCGCGTTCACGAACTCTATGAGTAGTTATTTTTAGGTGCAAAATTTGGTTAGAGTTAAGTTTCAAATACTTTTCAAATCGGCTTTACTTAATGAATCTATCTATTAAATATCCATTCTCATTGGTTAGAAACTAAATGGTGTCGTTTATCTTAAGCAGCAAATGCTTCAAAAGGCTCAATTTACCATAGCGATGGAGTTAATAGTAGGAGCACAAATATGCAGCTTGCACAAATTAACCCAGCCTTTTCCTATTCAGGATAGTCTCTATTTGTCCCATCTGCTATGTACCACACATATGGCAAGTGTCCCAGTTAGCCAATTACCTCATGGCATTTGGCAACCCCTATGAATCAAATAAAAAAAATGCTTTTTATAATTTCTGACCAGTAGATGTATTCAGGCTTGAATTGGACGTTGATATATCGATTTAGGCATCTGCGCAATGAATTTCATTATCCATTATCACTTAGTCCATTAGGATAATGAGGAATGCGTGACTTATTATTGGCACAATTAGTGGGCTTACTTCGGGAGAGAAGTGACGTTGGAAGATTACTTCAGATATTTTTACTCATCTTGAGTTACGATCATTGTCTCTTTGCATAGCATTAAATATTTTTTTTGTATTAAACACCAATTTAGCTTGCTTTCAAAATCGACAAGTTCAACGCTAATTTAGGTGGTAAGTCTCAGGAGCTACTGCCTGAATTTGTCTACGATTTCATGGTTTCTTCGTTTACAAACAAGCTTAAATTCTCCTGATAACGGAAGAAAGAGTTCGGTAAAATGGTATTGTATTCAGTAGTTGATTAAATATGACCTTTAAAATGCGCAAATTGAGTAGCACAAGTTACGTGATTAAATTTCTGAGTGTGCAAAACCTGATCCTCTAAGTGTTTGGCCACGGGTTACTAAGACCTTCTGTAGATGGGCAAGTCATAGTTTCATTTATTTATTCAGCATTTTATACTTCAGCTCCAAATTCAAATAGACTTGCGATTTTTCGTTTTTAAGATGGGTAGTTATTTACTGTAGTGAGACAATATATATACTCTAATAGTTTTACGGAGGTAAAAATACCACGGGTCTCCGAACGTAGTATTTATCGGCCTCAACTTTGAACCTTCGTGTTCAGACGAGTTATTTAAATGAGAAATACAAACAGCACTGATCATTTCTAGGGCCTTCTTAGAGCCGCATTTTGCTGTTCCTTCTAATCAGAAATGACTAACTCGATTGGGTTCCATATTAGTGGATAGATGCTAGCAAGAGTTGACCTCTTATTTGAAAGTAATATGCAACCGATATGTGAGCTATATTTCATGCTTGGTCATTCCAGCTCATCTCTCAGTAGCTGCATCTTGAATTTAGTGTCTTTTAATTTTAATGTGCTACTATATTTTGTCCAGTTTTTTTTTTTAATTTGAACTTGAAATTAGTTAAACAGTGAACTATAACATTAAAACGAAATTATTTCTCAACATGATATTCAAATCATTTTTAGAAGTCGACAAGGAACATTAAATTACCTAGTAATTCTAATTTTTATCCCCTGCTTCAACACCGTTCTTCATCCTAATTAACTGTTATTCTTGTTGACATGCTTTCTCGTAGTTGATTTTTTTTTCAATTTTCACAGGGTAATAACAACAAAAGTAATGAAACTCCATGCGGATAATTTAATCATCTGGGAATAGTGATCGATGGTCATTGAGGCACTCCTAGTGAGTGGAATGGCAGGTTGCATTGATGCGATCTCGGTATTAGAGGTGAAAGAATTCGAGTTTCTCACTAGAGTTCCTTCACGATGTTACCTCCTTCCCACAAAAAGAAAATAATTATTTTGGAAAAAGTCTTTTTGGTCTTTAATTCACCACTGATGAGTCAATAAACGAGTCTCTAGAAGAGCTCAAATTTATTCTAGCCACCTCGCAAAATCTACTCCTTTTTTTGTGTTTGTCCTTGAATCCAGACTGGATTGCCCATGGTACTGCAAGTAAATTCCACAAGTTTGTATCGTGTAAAGGTCTCTAAATAGTGAGAACGGCAGGAGAGTTAAATAAGACTGAAGCATGGGGAGGGGGGTTTCAACCTGTAAAAGGTGATTGTGCTGGGAGGTTGAAAAACTTGCATCGTTTGACCTATGGAAGCATTTTCACCCATAGTTTCAAAGAAGTGTTATTTCCTTTGTAATTTCCTAATGTTCGCCTTTTACATTTGACTTCACTATTCCTGAGCAGCATTGTAGAACACCGTCCAGAGCATGGTAATCAGTTGAATGTTTTGGTCTTGCTAACTCCATGCATTTATCTAATTGTACGTCCGTATAGCGGGTGAATGAGGCAACGACAACAACAGAATATTAGAAGTAAACTATTTTTCCACTTTTAGAGCTTCAAGTGCATCGCCAAGCTACTTGAAGCACTATACAACTTGAAGACTAAGTCCTGGTTTTTTACCCAGTGAGCGCGCAGTAGAGTGCACGAGGCGTTCATACTTCAAAGGAGACAAGAGACATTGGACTTGATTGTAAAAGTAACATCAATGCTGCAGCTCAATGAGCTGAATTTTCAATTTTACCACCTTTCCAATGCGAAGTAGAAAATTGTTAGGATTTTTTGTTAACGGTGGTCTTTTTGAGCTCTGAAACTTGAATGATGATGGTCAACACAAATCATATATCTTTCCTCAATAGTCCATTCAATTTGTATGCCTAATTTGAGGCCTTATTCAATGATAGGCGCCTGTTAGCTATCGTATTCGCGGATTTGGTACTAAATTTGTTCGTGTTAAATCGTGTCGGATATTAACTGTCATATTTCCAAGACTTTACAAGGAACAATGTCTTAAGGTCCTAACACTGAATGGCTTTCAAACTCTTGTAAATTTGCTGAAGCCGGTTATTCGCTTTCTTCAATACTTTGACAATTTTGATCCGCTTCAAATAAATAATGCACAAGAATATTAGAAATTTACCTCAGAAGACCTAAATCAGCAATACGTTCAAGGAATTAGTTTGAGTGATCAGCCTAAACCGAAAATTTCACGGAATGGAGTTTACTTTGGCCTGAGAGGCCCTAACCACCACTTGAATCATAGCATATTCATAGCCCCGAAAAAATTCCAATTTCATTTTTCCACACCTCAGTAAACAGTAAAACGAAACCAATATAACTTCTACCGAACCAATAATTGGTTTAAAATTTATGGCATAATTATTGAATTACTTAGTAATTCATGGATTAAGATTTTATAATCCAGAGCTCATCGAACAGACCCTTTCTTAGGAAGTGCATTATTAACAAAGAAAACAAATTTGAATCATTTGATGTTTTTTTCTAACAATTAATTTTACGAAGCTATAATTCGACAACTTTATATGGTTATTTTCATTAAATTTCGAAGGCAAATGGGGGATGAAATGATTTCAGCTGTCTGGAATTTCTGTTGTCCGTTCGTCTAGTTGTGACATCGAGAAGTTGTGCCAAAATGCACCGAAAAAAGCATCGTAAATAATGTAGGCAGCTGACGTATTGGCATGGCAGGTAAATTCTCGGCAGGTGAAGTTAAATTAAATTGATTAACCTACTGAATACACGCAACAGGGTATATTGAAATGGGACATTTTAATTGAAGATAGATCGGCATTGTAGGTTGATTTCCGATGGATTGAGGTGAGCTGTTTTAATTAACTAGCTGAATATCCACAGTAGAAAAGATTGAAGTGGGGTTGCTGGATGAGAATTCAGCGGAATTATTTTGTTTCCTCTTCTTAAATGATTCACTGAATATCTTAATTGCAGTGTATCTTATTCAACTCGATATCCGATCACAATGCCACTGTCAATGTTTTAAATGTGAACCCACATTTAGAGTGTTTGCTTTATGTATTTGAAGTTAAATTCGGTTAAATATATTATCGAAGCATGATTTTAGTAAAAACAAAATTGTATAATGGCATAAAAATGGATTAATTTATTAAATGATAGAGACTTAGATTAGGATCGAGATTGCTATGGCGGCGTTGACTTAAAAACGGTCTCCTATTTGCATATCGATCGATTGTAAGCTTGAGTAGTGATTGCGGCCGATTATACTAGGTGCGTCAAATTACAGTTTTATTTCTTGAACATCTCTGACCTAATTAACACAATAAAGGTTATGTGATAGAGATTATTTCACCCTATATAAGCTACCTAGACTCCACACACAGTCATGGTTAATTAATATTTATATTACTTTATCATGCATTCCAAATGACAAAACAAAAGATTTTTATGACTATTAAATATTCTGAAACCTTCGAATACGCGGGAAGTGGGAGTCCTTGAAGAATGAATATTATGAAATTGATTTTTTTAAGAAAGAAATAGAAACGGGATTTGTGCAGGATTTGCTCTACACTCGTTGTTAAGTTACAATTGCTTTCGTCTCGTAAAATGAACTGAGAAAATATTTTTTTCTCCTTACCAACTGGTATTCAAGGCTCACTAATATAAGTAAAATGGTTAAAGGCAGAGAACACTATTCAGCCAAAATTACCGCAAGACTAAACTAAAAATGAGGAAATTTTTTGCTTTCACAGGGCCTGCAAATACTAATTCTTCTTGCATCTATTACCTCAAATTTATTTGTTTATTACTAAACAGTTTTAGAATCCAAAAAATATTAATTTCTGCTTATGAATGAGTGCTAAATGAAACTTTTCTGGTCTCCTGTGTATCGCAACCGAGTTTGCTTCTCGTTCCTGCGTAGGCGGTATAAACGAAGGCAATAGGAATGTGTTCTAACCTGTGCATCTTGTCAAACTTAAACTGAGATGGTTTCAGTTAATGGAGCGTGTTTAATTAAGGACACAATAACTCAAAAAAGGAAAAATACTGCTATTTAAAAAAAAATTTTATTTACTGAGTCCGTTTGAAGTAACGCTGCACAGAGTCCTACTATGTTTGAATTATGGAAGCATAAAGAGTTTATTCTGAACTTTAATGTAAAGCAGGTTTAAAACAAGATGCAATGTCACCCAGATTTAAGTTGAAAATGTGTCAAAATTATCCACAGCTTGTCCACCAATCGAGTTAATTTCATGGTTGGTTACGCTAACTCAAATAATCAATACTTTATTAAAGCATGGCACAGGTTGATATCATTGCCAACGATATTTCCAAATTGATATTTATTTCAATAACTCGCAAAGTTGGGCTTGTAGGAAAAAATAGTGGCTGGTCAAATATTTTTCCGTCAAACTGAATGAGAAATTGTATTACAAACGGAAGAATAATTTAATGTTCCTTAAGGCACTATCTTAACAAACTGCATTATTACGTTAGAACAACAAATATGACAAAATAGTTTACAATGTTACATTGAAAACAAATAAATGTGAGAATTTAACTACTATCAAACTTGGTTCATCTCAACCACCGCAATTCAAGTTGAAAGAGGTGGGAGGTTAGTGATTCTCCTTTCCACGGAACTAATCTTCACTATACCACTCAAAGTATTATACTTTTAACGACGGGAGAGGGGTTTTAATCCTTTTTGACGCTTAATAAATCGGGATTCAATCTTTATTTGAATTCGTCTAGAGATAGAAGGTTCTGAAACCACGTTAACTGTTTGCAAATTTTTGGAGATTCGTGCACTATCGCCAACTAAACAGGCATTTGATCCCAAGATACTTAAATTCTACTCAATAGTAAAAAAGATTGAATAGTTTTAAATATTCTCGTATATATATATATTCTCAACTCACATTACTATTTATGCAAAAAAGAAATTAAAGTTATTTTTTATGAAGTCAAAATATTTTAATGTGTGGAAATTATTCAAAAGTGTTAAAATTAAACTTGTGGCTTTAAATCCCTATTCCGTGGAACTAGAAGATAAAAATTCTTGATATTATTTACTGCAGACCAATGATTCTTTATCTGTAATGGCCTTGTGAAGAAGAGCGTATTTAATATTGATTACTCGATATGGATTAACAGAAAATAAATTAATACTGCAACTTGAAATAGTACCCTTTATTAGTTTCCACGAGTTACTTCCAAACCACATCCATTTATAAAGAACTTCTAAAACGCTATGACACATAGGTCTTCGTGGATTGTCCAATCACTTAGTCCAGCTGGGTGTTTGTTGACGCACTCTTATCTCTCATCATATCTATAAACACACTAACGTATCTTAATCCTTCATTGAAGCGCCATATTTAAAAGTACATTCTACACCTCATAGAAATGTTTTCGTATTAACACAAAAGCTTTTCGTGCGTGTTCTAGAAAGAATCATTCTCCTCGCTCTTTCATTGCTGTGCATTTCAACTGCTCCTGTACAATAAACTTTGGACAACACTGATTTCTCATTTTTTAGCCTTTTGGAAACTACTAGTGGCTGTTAGCCAATAGTTGTTAGCCTTAGCTCCCATAAATTGTTTAGCTTAGCTTAACATAGAAAAACTAATATCAAAACACACTTCAATCTAACTTTTGCATCCACCAAACTCAGTTGATCACATTTCAGACATCCTCATTCCAAACATTAAAAACTTAAAATATTAACTTTACTTGTACATGCGCTATAATTTTCATCTGTTTTTAAGTTGAAAAGCTTGGGTAGCTTTCGATAAGAAAATCTAGGATGTTTTCTTCGCTTGATGCGCTTAACGAAGGAGATTCTGAACAGTTCGCTAATATGTACAGTGTTGAATGAAAGTAATTGATAATCAAGGTTCTATAGATTAATCCATAAATTCAAATACCTACGGTTTGGCTGCTTTCAGTTATGAAAGGATTTTATTTTTTCAAACCTCCGTAACTTAGTAGCCGTCTCTTCTGGTGTATATTTTCTCTAGTCACCACAATCCCCTTCAAATTCGAGACGAGAAAACCAGAGGCCAGAATAGTATCGAACATATAACAGTGAAAACCCCAAAACCAACTTTTAAACATATCAATCGCTCATTTGGTTTAACTGTTTGAGCTACAACTGAGCAGTTTAATATGAAAGTACATTTCTTTTGGCATAGCAATGAAATAGGAGAACGATGGTGGAAGTATAGAGAGATTCATTAACCATTTTAGGAATATTTCGATCTTTAGATAGCTGAAAGCACTTTTGAGGTTTGCAGCTCAACTTTGAAGGTGATAAAGTGAAAATATTGTTCGGTCTTTATGAGCCACTATTTTCATTCATTCAAAATTTTTTATTAGGCAAACGATTAACGCCACACAAATAGGCCTTCACTAAATCTCGAGCATCTTCTTCAGTAAAATCCCCAACTCCTTAAATAAACAAAGCCACCTCGAAAGCATAGAGGAAACTGAATGTATTGAGCGAATAACATTTAATCTGGCCATAAGGCACTGTCGGAAAGCCAATCGTTAAAATATGATTGGAGCAAAGCAGCGCTGTGGTGTCTATTACTCGTTGATTGGCTGAGAGGTCCATGCACTCATGACCACTCCTCCAGGCTGCTTGAATGTACCTGAGCCTTCTTTGTTCGGCCTTGGTAGCGTTGTGCACTCCACACATACGAGATTAAACAAGACGTTTCGGCTAATAAATTACATCTATTTATATTCTCATTAATGGAAGGCATGAACTTCCATTTTAGTTTATGTTTGCTTTTATCAGTAGTACTGTAACACAAATAGTCACAATTAACAAAATGATGAAAATATAAATAAATAATTTAATTCTGAATAATATTAGACTGATTGAAAACATTGATTGATGTTGTTAAATAGCATGTCATGCAATGAATTTAGCATCCCAATGTGCCATTGAAACATTGCATTTATTAAAAAAATCAAAATTTCTCATTTTATTTTAATTTTCAACATTCCTGATCTTTCTTTGACTGTGATTACACGTCATTAAATTACGTATTGATGTGTAAGTAAAGTCAGGAAGTATCAATATTAAGATAAGCAAACATTGATTTCATTTTACCGACAAAAACAGTATTTCTGGAAGTGAAGGGTTATCGAACATGGAATTAAAATTTCAAGAATTTGGGTGTTTTTGATATTCCTCTATTACTTTAATTGGCAACACCAATTGAAACTAATAAATATTATCATTTAAACTTTCAACAGTTAACTATTATTGGTGCTTTAAAATGATGTCAAACTGATTAAGAACAGCAAATTAAATTCTACTTTTCTACGATTTAGTAGCAATTTTTATTAATTTTAGGTTTTTTGCTAATAGAACCATTTAATAAGCTCATTTTGTCAAGATAATTAAGAGATAATGGCCACTAGGAGGCCTCAGCAGAATATGTGTGGAAGAGAGTGAATCCGGTCTTCCTTTTACAAAAAGAATGATGAGCGTACAAAGAAAAATTTGGGGAAAACATAATTGGAGGAAGTTGTATTTAGTTAGCAATTCATATATCTTTCACATATGAATCTTCTAGGCTCGAGGTATTGGAGAGAATTTATACCTACTGGAGACCACTGCTGTAATGGACGGAAAAAATTTTGTTTTTGAAACGTTGTTTTTGTAAAAAGGTTATTGCATTCCTGCCTCTTTTCTTTTGTGCTTCAGTTCATGTTTGCTGAAACCTTTTATCTTTGATTTCCTAATTTTGTAGGATAATTTTGAGGCGTCGCTTCCATTTTTACTGATAAGGCAATATTATCTGTTGCTAACGCACAGTTACAGCAAAACTTTCCCATATTAAAATCAGACACCAACATGCTTACTTAACCATTGAAATGAACCATCTTACTGGATTAAATGAGATGAAGACCTTGAAACATTCAAGAAGGTGGTGGGACGATCACCATGTTAGCAAATAGGTCAAATCTGAAGTGAAATTCATTCAGCATTTTTAATAAATGGATCTAAATGAAATGGAGAAAATGTGACGAAAATGTAGCTCAGGTAATAAAATATGAAATCTGCACCATTTTCCACCACTGGCCATGAAAGCCTTGGATCGGATTGCTACACTAATAAGCCTTGAGTTCACCCAGAAATCTCTATGGCAGAATCACCTTTGTTTGGAAAGACTACCGCAAAGCTCTTGAGGAGCCAGACATCACACAGAACACGTTTAATTTGGGATGTGTGCGGGTGGGTGTGTATTCTCCGCACTCAATCCGTACACGAAGTTGAACAGCCGCACCCTCAAGCCTGTCTGGGTGCGTAAGCGATTACTTGCTAAGGGATGACACGTGTCCCACAATGTGAACTAACTAAGCATTTATATTTGGTGTACCGACAAGGAGCTTAGCCATTATACTAATATGACCAAGCAAGGACTAATGATTTTCGGTTGGCTGTGCGTACTCGCGCTCACGCCGCATTGTAGATATATTAGTTATTTAAAAAGCTTACCATTTGGTTTAAATTTTAATCTTGTAGTAAATTAGAGATCTCTATGAAATGCATGAAGGTTAAATATATCTTCGCAGTTCTCATCTGATTTCTTTTTTCCGAGGAATACCAAGAATACAACTTGACGACAATTCCAACAAAATATGAATCAATCTGTCAATAATTTTTCAGAATTGAGAACATAGTTTCAATTATAAATCCGGGGGTCAGACGAGGTATATTACGAGATCATATGACAAATTCTGTGCTTCCACAACTATAGGCATCTCATTACAGCCCAACTTAAGGAAGGGAAGACTCGTGATGTCCTGATTTCATTGTTCCTACCTTTTAAGAAGCATTTATTAACAGTGCTATAAGTTGTAACTGATTTTTGTTGGGCCAGCAATCAAATTGAAGTTTGACTCTTGTTAAATTGAACTTATTCCTAAGTCCATTATTTTTTAGTATAAATAATTCCTATATTTAATTTGCCTTCGATTTGGGAGTAATTATGTTCATAAAAGATGACTAGCCTTTTTTTGGTTTATTTCAACTGTAGGAGGAAACGAATCAGAAAACAAAGATGAGATTTAAGTAGAAAATTTGACCTTAAGCTTGGAAACGTTGAAATAGACCAACTGAAAACTGATGGTCAAATATTCGTATTCGGACATCACAAGCTATATCCATTGTAGATTTTCTTGCCACAGGGTTCCGCTACTTATAATCTCAGAAATGTAGTTTTTCACTTGTTGAAAGGAATTTTTACTAACTCTGGTAGTCAAATGCATTATCTGCTCTCTATACATCTAAAATTGCTAGATGTGTCTTCCCTCTTAAGTTAATCGGCTCACCTGTCTGCTGCGTCCTTTTTGATTACTTAATTTCTTAATAAATGCTTGAATATTTATGCAAACTTTCGAATAATCCACACATCTACAATCCAAATAATTTCCAGAGGTACAATTACGAATGTCACTTTGCTTGTGTTCTTTGGCTTAAAAACACGGAAACACCTCATAAGCCATTCAGATAAAAGTGGTCACTGATACAATATTGGATAATGAAATCCCAAAATGTAGAAATTTAATGAGGAAAGGTTATTACACTATTTGTACCTTTCCCAAGGATTGACTACTGCGTTAATACAGTACAGAACGCGACAGATGACTCAATGTGGGACACCTCATCGATTGAGCACATAGCGGGACTTGGGGGTGCGGCCGTTCAACTTCGCGTACGGGTTGAGAGCGTGGATACACAGCCAATGGCCGATCATAAGCCTCCGCTCGTTTTACTTAATCCGCAATGTTGAATGACTAGGCTTCCTCCCTTGTTACACCCATGCATGTCTAGAAAAAACGCGCCACATTGACTCGGCGAATAAACGTCTCTCACCTCACGTCTGTTTTTTTATTTTACAGTACTTCTTCTACTGGCTACTTCGGTGGGACACAATAACTAGGATAATCTGTGCTAGAGGTTTCCGAGTTTAGTCGGGCTTAGTTAGGTAGCTAATCCTCTATAAGTTCACCTGTGTTCACTCGCAAGTAATCTTTTAATTAATCTTAAATGATCACGAGGTTTGCCTTGGATGCACATTGGTCTCCAAGCGCGAACGCCATTTTAGAGGTAAGGGGTTCGATTGCCATGGTGAGTACATTCAGTGGCAGCCATGGTCAGGAGCATTGACAAAGTATGGGGGTGGGAGGGGGAGGGGGGAATTCTCATTTCTTATCAGGCAGGCCCCATGATGCCACTCAACACAATATGAGCTATAAAGAAGTAAATATGTCGAGTGGATATCCATTCAAAAAACAGTTATACTGTCATGTTGGATGTGATCAAATTTAAGGTACTTATGGCTCCTGTGAATTCAACTAGGATAAGTGGTTTTGACCCACACAATGGCGCAATTAATTTTGCTTGAAAGCTCTGGTGTCCCATTGTAACAATGTATATTTTGGAGGAACAAGCATTTGTATTCCCAACTATTCACCCTCAACATATCAATGGTTAAAAATTTGTACATAATTTATTTGAATTCGTTGGCTGCGTTTGAAAAAAAAGTGGTTAAAATTGCCCAACGTGCCAATTAATGACAGCGTCGAATTAGCTGAGGATCAGAGTAGACACATTCCAATCAAGACCGTGCATTCATTTTTATAGATTGCATCAAAAACAAAGGCAAGAATTAGATCAGCGGCAATGAAATATTTAACAGCATCATCAATGCTTGTTTGCACTCCGACCTCATCACCAACGATGACCGCATCTGCCTACGTATTCTTACTTATATGAATTAACAATGGATGGGAATGAATACCTCTTCACAAAATGACCACAAGCTTCAAAAGTAATTATGATAGCAAATAATTAGAATTTAAATTCCTTTTTGTTTGGAATTAAATTATTAACTAATTAAAAATTAATTATGCCAAATTGACTAACAGTAACTGAATTCTATGAAAGGCAAGTTTAATTTCTTACATAAATTACATTCATTTAAAACTTATTAAGTCACATGGTGCATCCTGGACAAAAATACTCATACGGCAAAAAAGTCTATAAACCGGCTGATGACTCGACTGTCTGTCATATTCGACCATGTAGCGGATTGACTACCAAAATAAGCCTTAACTATTTTCACAACACAAGGAACACGTTATTCTAGGCCTGCATGGAGTGGAGTGTAGCCTTGAAGGAAGCTAGGTCATTCAACATGGCTGATTTGAAAAAACAAACGAGGGCTTCAGAGTGGCAAATAGTTGTGTTTTCACCGCACTCAACCCGTACGTGAAGTTGCACAGCCGCACATGCGATTACTAGCTAATCGCGTTACTTGAGATCCCACAACCAGGCTGCCTTTTTTATCCACCTGTGTGCGCCTCGTTTACATCTGCGAGTCTCTATTCTGTTCCCAGTCTCGACTTTTAGATTTTGATGTTCCTCCCCTCTGTGAAGCCCGAAGTCAACTAAAGGGCTAATGATAACTATCATAATGCCTGCCATTTGATATAAATGTCTTACATAAGTTACATTCATTTTTATTATTTAAAGTTGATCAGACTAATCGATAAAATTGATTGGATTTACCGAAACACTTCACCAAGACATTTGATCATCTACGCAAATGCTCATCCACAAATGTTAGTCGAATGACGACTTCATTCCAGTAGTTTAACTTGAAAATGTGGTAGTGAACTTGGTTTTGAGTGCACTTATATAAGGTCATTCGTACAAGTGCAATACTTGTCATATGTTTTATACTTTACATAATTACAATTCAAATACAAAAGTACTTCGAAGATGAAATTGTGAGGAGGCATCTGTAGTAGGGGAAGATTAAAGGAGTCGTTTGTGGAATGTAGGGTTTTAGAGGGTCAGGAGAAGGTGAACAATGAGATCAGGACATCACAGGTGTTAACTTGGAGTGTTCAGGTGTTCTTGATGCAAAGGAGAAGAAGTTGATTTGGAATATCGAAATATTTAATATCCATATCATGTCCCCTAGTTTCACCTGTGTGTGATTTTTTGTACGCAATTCAATCCTTGTTGAGTGATGGTTGCCGTGATTGAAGTGGTCATACAACTCAATAATTTGAATATTTTGCAGATTGGACACATATCCATTTGTCATCCATAATCATACTACTATGGGATTATGGCTAGAGTGCAAAGAGACGTCTCAAATGTAAATGGTCCAGTTCTGCTTAATTACTAATTTGCATGCTAACCCTTTGTAATTGGTCAATATTGAGTAATAAAAGCTAACAAATATCAGTTCTTTTATGAATCGGAAAACTACCATTTTTCACCAAATCTTGAAAATGTATGTTCTCTATTCACACAATACCTTTTCAAACGAATTTCATACCTGAAGATGGTTTTAGGCCTTTGTAGACTCCAAACGTCGCATGAGAGTGGCTATGGTTTTCTGAAAATTTTTATCCTCCTTCCAACTGTGATATTGTATCTCCCACAAATTTCCACAAAACCTTTCTATACGTTCAAGCATGCAGGGGATACTTAATAGCATAAACTCATCAATTACCCTTTTCTAGTCGTTGGAAAATCACTCAATGACCGGAAAACCACGTCCACCTTTGAATTTATCGTCACTTAGGTATCAAAGGCCCATAATCTATGAGGAAGAGAGTAGGGGACTGTCGTTTCCTATAATTATTCTATTTACTCATGCAATAATATGATCTCTAAAAATTATAGTAAATAACAGCTGTCATATGTGGAATGTCCACCATCACCAATTAATCTATGCTTGCACGATTGACTAATCTGTATACTATTTTCAGAATTCCATTTAATTTAATTACTGCGTATAGATGTGAGAATGACTTCAACAAATCAAATTACGTGAGTAATCGTATTGGCGGAATGTACTGTTATACTCCAAATTTTAATTGGTCCATTTTGGCCAATAATATCAATTTTCGATGAAATAAGTTGGGGTCACTTTATAATTATAATTAGCTGGAGGTGACGGTACTCGGTTCACTTAATATGCAGTCAAATTTCCAATCAAACTCAGCTCAATCACTGTACTCTGTAAGTTTTCGTTCTGCTTTTCGTTTTCTATCATTTTATAAAACGTGTTTTGTGCTACTATATGAACTTGTTGCTTCTTTTTTCATATTGACACATTTTTACCAATTTAATAAACATAGTGCCGCGTGTAATTAATACAACTTAGATGATATTCCGTTTCACGCCTTGGGTACACATAATTGAGTCAGAAATTGGATCGACGTGCAAGATACATAAACACTTGTTTCAGAGTAGAAAATTTGTGAATCCTTTGTGTAAAGCTGCTAATTTCCTTTTACTTTCAGTATCTCGGTGCTACTTGTCAATTATTTCCCCCACAAATAGTGCCAGCGTTTGCTCATTCAGCAGAAACCTCTCAGATGCATCATGCAGAAAATTTCCCGTTTTGGAATCAAGCAAATACGCAACACCTTAACGGAAGCCTACCTGTGTTTCCCTTTTACCCTGTGTTGACTTTACCCAGTATGCTTCCACCAATCCAACATAGTGCATACATTTACAGGGATAATCTGAGTCACATCAAGGGAAGCTTACCCAGACTACCGATGTATTCCACTACTCAGCCGTCAAACATACTTCCACCACTGTATCCTCCTCAATTAGATTATGGCAGTGGTCAATATTACCCATGGATGCCTTTTGGAAATTTGCCCACATATCAACCACCACCAAATCCACCCTACTCATATCGGTCACGTGAAATTCGAGACAATTCCAATCTCTTCTTATTTCATCTTCCCTCCACAACTGATGAACGTGGCCTTGAAGCATTGTTTCGACCCTTCGGTACAATAGTGAGTACTAAATTATTTCGACATGCAAAAACTAAAGAGAGTATGGGATTCGGTAAGCTAACCACTTCTATTTCTTTTCATTTTTACCTCAACGTTTGCCTCATTTTCAATCGTTATTTCATTTAGGATTCGTGGCATTTGATAATCCTCTGAGCGCCCAATTAGCCATTCAGTGCATGAATGGTTTTCCAATTGAAAACAAAAGACTCTTCGTTAGCCTCAAGCAACCGAAAGTGCTACCTACTGCTGAAAACCAAAAAGGAAATCGTGGATCTACCTCTTAATTTCCACGGTTTTCATGCTCGGGATAAAAATTGGAATTTTGTATTTTATCTCTTTGACTTGTTGATTGGGAACAATAAACTAATACAATAATATTTTAATATAATTTTTATTGCTTTTCACTTGGTATGGTAGGTGTAGGAAGTGGGAATAAACGCAATATCTAGTTATTCCTCTCTGAATTATGAAATAAAACAATGCTTTTACAGACAGTTTAATTCTATCCTTTTAGTTGCAGCTAATTGAATTTCATAGTTATTTGTTGAGAAATTGAGGGAGCTTTTGGGCATCACAGTATATCTTTCTTCGTTTTAGAATCACTTGTAAATACTATTCAATGGGATGACGAGCGAGTGTTTCCCTCCTTATCATGGATGAGGGCATTTTGTTTGGTTAAATTCAATATTTACTGCCAGAACATTCTAACTCAACTCCAATTTATTAAACGCCTCAAATCTTCCACTAGTATTACTCAGAATTCATTATCCCACTAGAATTGATCTTACTTAACTTTCGTAGTTATGCTGTCATCTGGAGAGAAAGTGGCTTAGTTTGAAACATTCTGGTAAAGTCCCTTTGCATTTTGCTCACTTCCACTTTTGATGCTATCTTTAACTCCCCACGTTCCGTTGATTCACAAAATTGACCGATTTATCGTCAATGTAACATAATGTACAGAGTTTACATTGAATGGTAAAAACTGAGGTCAAGTTGGTTAGTGTAACCTCGCATTCGAAATTATTTATAATGAGCTTTAATTACAAATAGAGCTTTGGATTAATATAAAATTAGTTTTCTTATTGCTATAATTACATCGGTCACGCCTTAAAATCTGCACTTTGAGTAACAATTGACCTCAACGAAACACCAATATGGGCCAGTAGGCCAACTAAGTAAATGATCCAAATTTACACTTATGACCTTATTACACAGACTGTGATCTAATTAATTAGTAGCAATGTTATTACTACTATTGCCATAAGCATTGTCGAAAATAATAGGGAAAGTCGAAATTTTTAACAGAAGTAAATGACTGATTTTGAAAAAAATGGAAACTTCAACGAATGAGGAGGAGGAGATCCAAAATCCCGATTTCATGATTCCTTACCTGAATTCCAGCATTTGCTTGCCTTCTAAGTTCACTCTTTATTCACTGTTTTTTTCCATATTGGAAGGGTCGATATTGCCTACTCCATTAACTGTTCGCAGAATTCGAGAACATAACTGATCTCTTAAGATACTCCTCATCATTTATTTTAGCATAGAGGTAATGAAGTTGTCAAGTGTTCACTCATGTGGTCAATTTTGACAATTTTTTCTTTTATTATTCCTTACGTGATAGTAAGTAACTTGAATGAAGGTTTGGGTAGTAGTTCAGTGCAATCGAAATGATGGCTACCAGGGGAGAAAATTCGCAAAGTTTATCGATTGTTAGCGTTCACGTTATAAACTCATGCAGAATATTAGAATAAACGGTTGCATTTAATTCGAATTATTTGATGGTTAGTTCAACACCAGTACCATGAAATAGGAACCCTTTAATAAGTATGATAGACCAATTCATTTGTCGAAATTATAAAATTCTAACAGCAATCTCAACGGCACTGATAGAGCACCGCGAATCTTCACAAATTTAGACCTATATTCGAGCCAATGCCATCAAATACCTTCAAAACTGCGATCATACCGATTTTGACCGAAAATGGAGTTCTTTTGATTTCGAAGCTAAGTCTTCACAGCTCCTCTCTTATCCCCCAAGATAGTAGAACTGTTCAGAAATATATCGAAACTACTAAAATCTCATTGATTACTTGTATTTCTGATTTCTGACTTTCATCACTAGCAACAATTGCAATCAACGCCTCGCTCCTCCACCTTAGATTCAAATATTAATTATCAATTGCTTAATCCATACTTCACCCTCTTTCACTCCATCCAAAATTATTGCCATAAATATTCATTGCACTCTTCATTTGACATCGTAATTCGGACAGTTTACGACGGCTTTCTGCCTGATCCCCCGACAAATTACCCACCTTTGTCTCCTTTCACTTTCCACTTCTCTATTGAGGTGGGGTTTAGGAACATTGTGAACCAGAGCATCTTTCGAACGATTTCAACTCTAATTCAATTTCAGGTGGATGAAATTTGATTAATATGGTGCTGAGTTTATGGAGAATGGTTCATTTATCATCATTCAAACCTCTTTTCATCCTCCGCGCACAACAAAGCTGTAATTTTTTGATCAGTCGAATGGATGCAACGGAACTTACGTTGACCTCTATGGAGCATATCGAAGAGAACTTAGTTGGGTTCGACGACTTCACACAGACAACCGATCTGCTCAAAGTGACTTCGTGGGTCTACATCATCCAGTACTCTGCACTGGTGCATTTCAGATAAACTGATTTCAGGTCTAGAAGACATGGAATCCTCAGATGTCAAGCCGAATACTAATAACTCAGAGTGAAGGGAATATTTCGAAATGGTTTTAAAGAAAATACATGTGAAATTGCTCGTGTGTTAGTGGTGGAGAAATTGAGCTTTCTACGTGAAAATTTCAAGTAGTTTTGAGAAATGTGGTGGTTGCTCAATTAATGATCGATGCATATTGGTTTGCCATTCAATGGCAAGATACATTTGAGGAATAGAAATCATTCTGGGATTTCACCACAATACTAATGCATCAAAGTCATCAATAAAGTCCGCGATTGCCCACTTCCTTTTATGCCATTATTCCACTCAACAAGGTTTATAGTCACTTCCCAAGCTGATTGCGAAAGAAGTGGTTTGAAGTCACTCATTAATAAAGCATAATGCATTTAATGTGTAAAGAATCCCTTTCCAGTCCTTTTTCTAACCTAACCTATATATTTAGAATCGGCGACATTGCTAGACCAAATCGATTGCTCAGTCTCCAGAAGCTAATGCACTGAGATCCGAGCTCATGGAGTGGGTAGCGAGAAGGGCGCATAATTAATTGCTTGAATGTTTCAATGACTGCTGGACCTCAAACAAACCCACGTGAATGTTTAGGTACAGAATCTCCTTCGTTTTAGAAGAGAAAAGATAAAATAAGTGTTCCATATATTCGGAGAGGAATATTTATCCTGGTTATGATTAGAACGCCTTTAGGGACATTATTCCCTGGCAGATTGAGATCATATCTGGGGTGGGGGAAATCTGGAGTAGCTGTAGTATTTTTTCCGTTAGGGAATTTCAACAGATCAGCAATACTAGGCAATCCAAAGCTTATCCGAAATGCTATTGATCAAAAGACTCCTGTTGGCTGAATGCTCGTGGACATGACGAAGAGATTTGGAAGTCTTTTCATATTGGCATAAAACACCTTGCCATTATCCTGAAGTGCTCCTAGAACGTCTTGCTAGGTGCCAAGACCATACTGCCATTAAAGGTGAATTGATTTCAGATATATCTAAACGATTTTACAGTGCAGCCAGAACTCCGAAAAGGGTGGACATAATTTAATTAAAGTAAAAAATTGGCAATTTTTCCAATGACATTGCAGTTACGGGGGAGTTGGCTAATAGTAATTTCATTTATCTTCGAAAATTTATATTAGTAGGTAAACAATTTGTAGAACACAATCCAAGCCACACAATATGTTTATTTAAAAGACAAAAGAGAATAATCGTTGTCCCCTCAAAACCAAAGCACCTGTAATGCAAAAACCATTTCACTTTACTTTTCATTCCTTATTAAGCTATTTAAGGAAAATTGAATTGAGGAGTACGAAGTAAATAAGCAACGATTTATTGTTCCATATAAAACTCAACTGCATCGCTTTCGAAGTGAATAAAGAAAGGGAATGTGTTAATGCAAATACATGCCATAACACAATTAATGCGTTACCACTCAACATGATGACTGGATGATGCAAACGCATTGTACGCGTTCAAGCAATGTTACATGACCACTTCTATCCTCTTCCCGCTTGATATAAGGAACGATTTTTCACTCCGCTTATCAGTTAACTATAACGTGTTACAACTTATCACTAGTGTAAGAAAATCTGTGCAATTTCCACCACGATCACAATCCTCAAGGGGAAGAAATTAATGTTCCCGGCTGGATGAATGCAGTATAACATCTGTAGCAATAAGTGAAATAAATTGTAGGGGAAACAGGATCGAGAAGAGGTTCAGAGTGCGATTCGAGTATTGCATGTGGATTAGCCAAAAGGTAAAAATTTGGGTTTGCTTACTAGTTAAGTGCCTTTCAATTTTCAAACGAGGATATGCCTGAATAATTCGACCCAATGTCTTTTTAAATTCGGTTGCACTAATAGGAGTTCCTGATCTCATATACAACCACCAAAGGCATATTGACTCTGTGTCAGTTCAAGCCCTGCTTCTCGGCACAATGCTTCTCACACTCGGATTATCCATCATCACCTTACTTCAGATAAACTATATCAATGTGCTTACTTGAATAAGTTTCACTAAAATGCAGCTTTTCTGCATCCTTCATTAGGAAATGTCTTCTCTTATCACATGATTCTCTCTATTATGTTTGCTTATAATCCACTGCCTGATAAGTAGTTCGTTGCTTGAAGAAGTGATATACAAGTAGGATTCATCACTTGAACTCTGTTGACTGTGACCTCACCTTGACTAAGACCATTGGGTTCATTCCTTTTTCTACACAGTTTAACCTTATTCCAACCAAACTTGAAGATCTGCGTGTCATATTAGTGGAAAGTGCCAAATCAGCTCATCCCATCTTCTCCCACCTTTTTATCTCATTCTTCTCATAATAAACTCGATAGTCATTCATCAGAATCATGTATTAATTTTTAAGAGTTGTAGAAGTTGGGCTTAAGCTAGTAACTCCACCCCATTAACAGGATTTTTCAATTTTGACTTTTGTCTATTCAATTCACCTTGCTCTGAGACTATAGCTACTCGGATTTATAAGAACAAATGACCAAAAACGTACAACTTGGGGAAAAATACGGAAAATATTGCATTGGCAATAATGTAATCAACTAATAGTGACAATCTACAATGAATTAAAAGATGAAATTGATATGCCTTGCCTTTCACTCTAATTCAAAAAACCATGAAAAGAAGATTCATTAGTTCACCCGGATTTTTCGATTATTAAGTTGACTGATATTCCCAAGAAGAGTGGATGGTGGACTAACTTAAATGCTATCTAGTGAAATGCTTTCATGGGCATGGATGCATTAGTATGGTTGATATCTACTGTCTTCTAGTTATTGGACAATTTGTGCAACTGGTCTCTCACAAATGTTAGTCGAATGACGACTTCATTCCAGTAGTTTAACTTGAAAATGTGGTAGTGAACTTGGTTTTGAGTGCACTTATATAAGGTCATTCGTACAAGTGCAATACTTGTCATATGTTTTATACTTTACATAATTACAATTCAAATACAAAAGTACTTCGAAGATGAAATTGTGAGGAGGCATCTGTAGTAGGGGAAGATTAAAGGAGTCGTTTGTGGAATGTAGGGTTTTAGAGGGTCAGGAGAAGGTGAACAATGAGATCAGGACATCACAGGTGTTAACTTGGAGTGTTCAGGTGTTCTTGATGCAAAGGAGAAGAAGTTGATTTGGAATATCGAAATATTTAATATCCATATCATGTCCCCTAGTTTCACCTGTGTGTGATTTTTTGTACGCAATTCAATCCTTGTTGAGTGATGGTTGCCGTGATTGAAGTGGTCATACAACTCAATAATTTGAATATTTTGCAGATTGGACACATATCCATTTGTCATCCATAATCATACTACTATGGGATTATGGCTAGAGTGCAAAGAGACGTCTCAAATGTAAATGGTCCAGTTCTGCTTAATTACTAATTTGCATGCTAACCCTTTGTAATTGGTCAATATTGAGTAATAAAAGCTAACAAATATCAGTTCTTTTATGAATCGGAAAACCACCGAATCTTGAAAAGGCATTTTTTCCTTTTTTCACTCAAGACCTTTTAAAAATGAACTTTATGCCTCTAAATGTCACATGAGAATCTAATAAATAAATATCATTATTTTTGCTTTCGATACTTAACTATTATTGGTACTTAAATTCAGTTTCAAATTGATTAAGAACAGGAAATTAAATCCTACTTTTCCACGATTTAGTAGCAATTTTTTATGTAGGTTTTTTGCTAATGGGAAAATTTAATAAGTTTGTTTTATTTCATAAACAACCATCAAAGGTTTAGTGACTTTGTGTCTGTTCAAGTCCTACTTCACTTCAGATAAACTGCATCAATGCTTATGATCCCCTGTCCGGCAAGTAACTCGTTGCAACATGAACAATTCTGCGACCGATTCGTTTATTGACACTTATTTCCTCGTGTATCTTATATTTCCAATTTCGTAAAGTGGAATTCTGGCTGAAAGTTATATTTTGCTTACTTTCTTAGTTGAACAAGATACTCAATTCCCTTTGAGATTATTTCTGTTTGCCTATTTTTATAAATGGTTTGCCATCAGAGTAGGATGATTTTCCTCTTTAATCGCACATAAGAATGCAAGTGATATTTTATGAATTAATCTTATTATAGGTAATCCATTGATCGGCATCACATTTTCTTCTCTTCAATAGTAATGCAGACTTCCTGAAGAGCGTTGCAACGAATCCTGTTGACTTAGAATAGTACCTTTAAATAATTTTGTTAAGATCACTTCTTGAATCTGCCATTTAATCACAATAAATGCAATTCACTTGTTCTCCTGACTACTTCTAATATTGATAATTGAGGCACTTCTTGTTCGAAGTAGCATAACAACAGTGCACGTTTAGCCTGAGAATAAATAAAATCAAGAACTCCCTACTCATCTACAAGCTTGTGTCCATTTATCTTGATAATATGAAAGCTGGAATAGTACTTGGTAAGCAGCCGACAGAACAGGGCTAAAAGCCGTTCATTGGAAATTAGTTCCCACAGTTTGTCCCCAGCCCTTTCATCAGTGTAATCAATGCATGGGCGCACATCGCTGAAGGCTGCCTGACAGCCATTGGGGGCTACAATTTTTATCAGTCCAACAACTTCCAGATCACCTATCGTCAAAAATATTAAAACAAGTCGTACTCCTATAAAAAGCCATAGTTTAGGTGATAAAGTGCCTTAAAGTAATTTCAGCTCTGGTTCTATCTGTCCAGATCGGATTTAACTGGAACTAGTGGGAGCCAGAACATAGCAACAGAAGTAGAACGCACTTCTTGTAAAAGTTGGCATCATAACAACAGTCTGTACACTGCCTTTCTCTCAACTAAATAAACATTCACACAGAAACCATGCTTCATAAAGTAAAATGGCATATATCAGGCTTTACACAGTTTCGCAGATAATAATATAAAGCAAGCCAATGAGAGCAGCAAAAGCATTGCTAAGATAATGTCCAGGAGCCTTTCAGTACACACAGAAAGGCCATATTTACACGATGGGTGTAGCTTCAAATCAATCTGTTCTGTACGAGTGAAAATCTTCGAAGACAGATAACCAAAAGCGTTAAGACAGGGGTTAGAAAGTGGGAAGTAGAGACGGATGTGGCTGAACGTAATAAGAGAGGGGGTTAAGATAGAAAAAACAGGACAAATGAAAAGTGAAAACAAATATTTATTGGTGTAAATCGGTCATAAAGTACGGAGAGGAGGTTATCATGTTGCAACTGCTGGTAACATCACCCCATTTCCAACCTCTCCAAAATCGGTTTGAGTACCCATCTCGGAGGAGCTTGACTCATTGCTACTCGAGGATCCACTGTCTGAGTCCCCATAATTGACCAATCTGCGACCGATAAGGTATCTAGCGGAAAGTAAAACAGAGGTATGAAGCAAAAGGTGAATTCTAAGTAAAATATCAAAAGAGAAGAGGAATACTTACTCAGCATCTTTGATCTGTTCGTAGAGTTTGATACATTGACGTATTTGCCAATAGACAAAGGCTCCAAGAAGAACTAGACCAAAGATCAGAGGATAGACGTAACGGAATGCAATCTCTGACCGAACGTCTGGAAAAAGAGAAGCGAAGTTATTTTAAATATCGCTCAATTTAAAATACAAGTTCACATTCCCTCCCTCCCCCCCTCTCCCACCTCCGCATGCAATGTGTCAATTAACTAAATAAATTACTAGATGTATCCGTCCCTGTCTATATGCGCTTATTTCAAGAATTGACATTGCTATTCTTGGGAAGGTATACAAGTATGAAGAACAATAAACGGG
The DNA here is from genome assembly GCA_000469805.3 of Hymenolepis microstoma. Classification (NCBI taxonomy): domain Eukaryota; kingdom Metazoa; phylum Platyhelminthes; class Cestoda; order Cyclophyllidea; family Hymenolepididae; genus Hymenolepis; species Hymenolepis microstoma. Next base: position 22,291,883 of record LR215993.1, on the reverse strand, counting down.
GCCACAAAAGTATGAAACTGGAGAGGGGTCAAGAAGAAGTAGGCGAAGACGATATCAAGTCGATTTGATTTAATTTTCCTAAGACCAAGTGTAGATGGATGAGACTGACAATGATATTTTCAGCACTGTTATGATCACCAAGCAAATTCTTTCACAACCACAATTTCTCTGAAGTTAAGAAATCTTGAGCTACACTTCATTTCAATCCTGGAACCTCTTTCGCAAAAGGAATGTAATTCGCTGAGGAATAGTAAAGTGTTTCAGTGCTAAATGCCCATGACTTGATCCAAAGGTTTCGGGGGAACGTCTGCAACATTCAGAGTTTGCTGACCGGTTTGAACTAACTCCATGACACAGGATTATCCCACCTCGTGTTACATCAAAAGAGCAGCTAAGTGAGATCACCAATAATATATCAAATACGGTACAACTAAGTGCAGTTCCCAAAATGTGAGACCATTCACCCCCTCCTTTTTCATGTCACGCTGGATAAACATACTGTTCCAACAAACCTGAAATTTCTCCATTCCATGGGTAATAACACTGTTTGAAATTGACTAAACCTAACATTTTTTGTTAGAAAGAACTCAATAAGCTGAGAGATAAATGAATTAATACCTTGATAAACGTCTGAACCACTTCCTGTTCGACATTTCTTTAGTACTTCAAAAACGCTATCATGACAATGACACCAATAACTGTATATAGATAACTCACTTAGGAGGGGTCCAACATAGTAAGCCAGTAGATAGGGGAGAGTTAACGACAATCCAAGACCTGCAAATAAGGGAAGGGATAGCTTTAACACTCGAAGGACATTCACCATGGGCCAGTGATGTTGAATCTCATCGTGGATATCCTCCAGTCTGTCGCGCATATGCCAACGAGGTCCAACCAGCAAGATTAGCATCCACACTTTTAGATGCATGACACCGAATATCCAACTCTGTTAGTAGGAAGGAAACAAAAAATCACGTAGTAATAAGGTTTGGGAGATATGGAACACCGTGAAGAGCCATTTAAAGACTGTTACTGCGATTTAATTACCATTTCGATCATGTTCACTATAATATTTGGGTTGCCATGACTATGACTCATCCCTTGACTGCTAAAATAGTTTATCGATTTCATCCCCTAAATACCACCCACTTACTGAGCTTATCCCTTCTGATTAAGCACTTCTTTAAAGTTAATGCTTTTAATTTTGCGTTTTCCCTTTATTATTTCTTAAAATATTCAGCCACCGCAAATAGCTCACTTCCGTCTTGGAGAAGCTGAACTCGTACAGCCGTCTTCACTTTACGCTGACATTTAAGTGAGAAAGTCTTTTGTTACAAGCTAAACCTCTATTACAATCTTCAAATAACATCTGGCTCAAAGATATATAGAACATTGAAACATGACTACGCTCTTACAGAAGATATTCACTAGATTCCTTTTGAAAATTTTGGGATCAGACTTCAACCTTTAGGAATTTTTTAACCCCGCACATATTTCGACAACACTTGAATTCCTTTTGTGTTACTCAATGTTAACAAATTACAAAATAAGAGACAACACGAGTGTGTAATCTAGTGTCTTAAAATACAAAACAGCGTGTCAGGATGATTCAAGAAAGAATAGTGTGGCATTTCATCTTTTATATTTGAGATGGTCAAACCGATAAAATTTTATATCCTATCTTTTACGAAAGACAAAGACCATGCCCAAGAAAATCCACCCTTTGCTGGTGTTTTTTACTGAAGCTATGTACAGCATAACTCTTAATTTGCTTTACCAGAGTAAACATATTCTAACTCTATTCCCACTTCTTTAGATACATTTAGTAGTCTGATATTGCAGACATCCCGATTAGAAGTAAGAAGAACTCACACTAGCTCAAAACTTAGTTGCCAAACAAGCAACTAGTGCATAAATAAATTAATGGACTTGGAAAAATAGACAGAGGGATGAACTTAACAAACCTCAGAGATTCCAATAGCCAGTGTCTTCTCTGGTGCAATCCAAATAGGGATAAATACAACTAAGTTGATAAGGAGGCCAAGCGCAGCGGGCAGCAGAACAAGTAGGACACTAATGAGAACTATAATGCGTAGAGGCACAGACAGAGTGACCAAAACTTCTTTCAGTATTCTTCTGCGCTGTTGAGCCAGCGCCTCCGAGTTGTCAGCATTCGAAAGTGGAGGAAGCATCATAGCGAGGGCCTCCCTACGTGTCCAACGTGGAGTAAAGGAGTTTCCACGAAGCCACTCTCCAACGCCCAACATCCATTCAGAAAGCCAATGCCAGCCCTCCCAGGTGGTGAGATAGGCAATCTTCTCCACACATATATACCAGAGATTACGAAGAGATTGTAGAGCCATGGGTAACCAGAGAACAGTCTTCGCCCAACCCATAAGGGCACAAACTCCAACCAAGAGAGTTAAGGCGTCGTGGTGAGGTGACTGAATTAGCCCCATGTGACCTAGAACTAATCGACCAAGGGCAACTGGAACCACAAGAATAGAGAGGGAGATGAGAACTAGTGAGACCACTAGAACAGCCAAGAGACCGACCAGACGGAGGGCAAAGAAACGAGGTCGAGCGTAGGGAACGTAACTTGGAGTAAAAGTGCTATCTTGTTCAGCATTGTTGTCATCCCCTGCGCTCCAGTTTCCACTGTCATTGCTTGAATTGCCCTCTGAACTACTGGTGCTTGGATCAGCTGTTTGAACTCTAGGACCGTCGGCCATAATAACTTCATCCTATAGGCAGAAGTATTACGATAAGGATACCTGCAGGCCATCAGTGAGAAAGCAGCAAAATATTCAATTTTGATGTACGGCCAACAATAAGGAATTTAAGTCATTAGAAGATAACCGAAAAGCTGCCTCAGAGCAACTGAACTACAATATGCATAGTACCCAAATTGAAACAGTATATAAAGAAAAAATAATAACTTTAAACAACATTAAGAGAAGAGTGCAAAGTATCGTCAAATTTGGGCTGGATTTATTTTCGGCTACTTATTGCGACTTTCAAGGTCAAATAATGCCAAGGATGACGTTGAAAGCTTTTTTTACTTCGTAAATACCACTTTGTTTATAGCACCCTCGAATAGTTCCAAATATACTTCTTTACTGAATTTGTGTCATACAATGAAGAAATAAATTTATGGAAGTTCACTTTTGCGAAAAGGATTAGGGTTATAGCAGCTACACTTCAAAAATGTGAGCCCACCAAATCTGTTAAAGCTGAAGTATATTTCCCTACCCTCTGATAATTAACGCTCGTGTGGGGTCACGTAATTTCCATCAGGACAACTTTTAGATAGAAATATAATATTAATTTCCCTTCCCCTATTCACGCAGGACCTCTTTTATCTTGGTCGTTCTGTTCTTACGCAACGATACTACCGACGTTCTCACAGCGAACCCATCAATGCAACCTAGTTTGGCGCTAATGTTTACAAACACCCGTGGGGTCAATGTTTAACCCTAGATCTGGATTATCTTTTCCCACGCAAATATTAAAAAGATCACTTAAGTAAGTAGATCGAATCGAAAGTTACGCTAAAGCCATCGAAATCTTACTCAACGTTGATCTTTTCCAATGGATTCAATTGGCTAAGTAGCGACTTATATACAATTACTAAATACCATAAAAAATAACGAATTATTAGGGGAAACTTGTCCCATTAAAAGGCTGAAGTTAATAAAAATACAATATATTCAAAATACCCAAATGAGTGTCTTTCAGGGTGCAATAAAATTGAAGTGTGAAAAACGGCACCACATCTCTAAGTGGTGTTACAAAAAAACTACTTCATAAATGCAGATTTGGGAAACAAAATCTTTGCACTTAAGCACGTTTGATAATAACTATGACTTCATTTTTCCTCTATTCAATAACTAGTTTTACGTTTTCAATAAAAAGGAGGCGGCCAGCAGTGTCAAAGCTCCAATTAACTCGGGAGAGATGGTCAAGCCGCTGCCTATTAGAAACAAGCCACGAACTTGACAAGTCGCGATTAACACTACCCTTTTTTGGTAAACATTTGAGAGTGTAACAATGCACAACTCACTTAATCTACAACCATTTAGGTCCGGTTTATAACTGATTTATCGAAGTTAATGGTAACGTGACATGTGAAGATCGAGACAATCATCATCAATTGTATCTTGAGTATTAGAGGTAATAATAAGAAATCGAGTACTTTAAAAACAATACAAAAATATAAGTTATTTATAAATTACGTATAGGATATGGCAATTTGCATTAACCTATTCCACATACAGCACAGCAAACGTATAGAAGAGATTTCCAAAGGTTCAACCCTGGGTTAACTTAGTGAACGGAATCAGTGTTTGATATGGTGACAAATCTTTTGTTGTTTTTACAAGAAATGCTTGCTTTATCAACTTATCTTTGTCATACTGAGGGAGTTGACGTAGCGATCCCGAATCCCCTTCCCATTCAATTTACTGATGTGCTTCAAGCGCCTTCTTCCGGTTGACCATGAAGGTGCGAATTTCTGTGGTACTTCTTTCACAGTTAAACGAGGACTTGATTAAACCAGGGATTTTAATACGTCATCATCACACTTTGTAGCACATACTGATTTTGGTACATCATTGCAATTACTATTGTCGGCTTTAAATCATAATTAATATCTATGTACTGTAAGGACTTGACCATAAATTTGAGAAATGCCTTAAGTGCAATTTACTAACCATAAATAGAACAAATAAAAAGGGAGTTAGTCAGATCCGTGTCATAAGTCAATTCAACAATTAGTTGACCGATATTGCCTTCTTCCAAAAAACCCTAGTTACCACGATGATCACTGGACTATTAGGCGATAAAGTTGGTTCTCATAAGATGACACTAAACATATTGACGTTTAGAGTAACCAGGCAGATAGGTTAAACAAGTTTTAACGAAAACGACGTAATACACAACTTTAACCAAATCCACCCTCTCTGCTTTATCCAGGCACTATGCATAATGATTGCTTACACGAATGGCTATTTTAGTAATATATTTAACAGAAAAATAGCGATTCTACAGTGATGCAATTAAAATAGCGAAGATAAGCAATATGACAACTTACACCAGGTTTGAAGCTGACATCACCAAGGAGATAGCTGCGAATACCTAACAACCATGCCGAAGCAATGCACCACTTTCGAAGCAGAGCCGTGATAAACATCTTGACTTGACTGTCCAGGAGGAAGGGCATCACAATTTGAAGGATTATTATTTCCACTGAGTAGTCCACTGGACTGTCACTGAAATAGAGAAAAAAAACAGTAAACAATATGATACGAATCGAAGTCTAACTGTTGTTATAATGAGAAAAGCACGCTCAATATCCAGAATAATGAAGTGCCCCAAGAGTTTATTGATGTCGACTATATGAAAGTAATCTCATGAAAAATCTTATGCTTAAGTGGTTTCTGAACGAGAGACACATTTTTCATCAATGTTAGTGTTAAAATAGAGAAGGCTAGTAAAATACCTTATCTACACCAAGTTGTGAATTTATATGAAAACTAAACTGCTTTGATTAATTAGGGAACACTCTTATGCAAAAATAACACATAGAGGCAGTCAAAAGATTGAAGACTTTACCAAATGTTTGGTGAACTCCCTAAGGGGTCGAAAAAATAGATAAGATCTGCAAGTATAAATACTAATCAATAATCAAATGTGTTTTCGTAATATTGTACAAAGGAGTTTGAACCTGCAAGGTGCAACTAGAAATTAAAACGTCTGTCTCTGGAAAAAATTTTTTTCCTTAAACTCAAGGTGAACACCAATCAAGCGACGCTCTAGGATACCTCATGTCTTAGGTGTAAAAAATCCTTTAGTTCAGCAGATAAATGGACATTGGGCATACTTCGCATATCTGCACATTGCGCACGTGCAAAAGATGTGCTCAGAGTTCAGAAGATAAGTGCAAGATTGAAAAATTTGAACTTACTAGGCAAGGCTCATCTGGAATGGCAAGAATCCAGGCAGCACTTTGATTGTGATCATGGTTGGCATCCAGATGGTTAATATCACAATTATTCCCGTCAAGGACTAGAAGAAGAAATGTAGAAAAGTGCATTATAAAAATGATTGGTGGGAAAATTATTTCATAAATCTCTTACAAGATTCACAACAAGACGCTGGATGTACGTTGTCACGGGCAGCGTAATCGTCTACAAGAAATACAGAAACTACATAGTTTTTGGTGAAAAATTTTCAAAACCTAGTCTAGGATAATATTTCTACCTCTTGAACAGGTCTATAATCAGGATCTGTGAAATCAGGAAGGAACCAAAGAACACCCGGTCGAACAACATCCCGAATAATGATGAAGAGAGAAGATACATAGAAGAGGTACATCAGACCCATGGTCCAGTGGACGAAACTGAATATCAGTGGGGCATAGTTGAAAGCTCTGAGACGCTGAGCTACTGATGCATTAAACATACCCTAAGGAATTTAAACAAGTCAACTAGGGTGTCCATGTCATTTAAATCAGTAATTGCAAATAGTGAGCTCACCAGGGAACAGGCATCAATCCATAAACCACAGAATGCTGTAAAGATGCCCAGTTCAACAAAGGCTATGATGGGGACTTTGATGTAGATGTAGCACAAACCCATGTAATAGGAAGCAGATCTAAAATATCACATGCCACTTATTAGAATCGCTTCAATTTAAATATAGGGAAATCGTACAGCAAAGCGAGTGCTTACCTCGGTAGTTTAAGAGCCCTGAATAGATAGAAGAGGAGCATGAGAAAACTAGCCATCATCACATATCCAATGAAGGAGAATAGAATCAGTTCGATTTGTGAAGTGAGAATCTACAAATAAAAGAACTTTAAACAACTGGGAAGAAATATATATATATATATTGTGAAATGACTATTATACGACCTATCGCTGAGCTTGGTAAGCAAGATAATAGAACGAACAGCTACATCGGCTGGAGTATAATCATTCGGTTGTTTACAGTTCAAAGCGCCTAACCATTGTGCATAGTGTTAGCAACAATTATACAATCGAAATATACGATAAAAAATTGTTGAATAGAATTTCATCTCACATCAGTATTAATCCCAAATCTATATGTCGTCGGGAATGAAGTCATATACGAGTTTCAAAAATTTAATTCACAGTAAAATTTGCGTTTGTAACACAAAGCAAACTAAAGCATTGGTGGAGGGAAGGGGGAGGGAAGTGGGGGGGGGGGGGTTGCGTACTGTAAAACAATCTTAAAATGGAAATAGAAAAAAAAAATTCCACTGGTAACAGGATTATTGTACCACACGGCAAAATCCACTTTTACACATTTAAGTTCTAATGGGATACATTTCAGCTTTGAATTGATTTATTAGTTAAGAATATAACTTCTTAATTATCATATAAGAATTATTAAATTCACTAACAACCATAACAGGCATAATTCTTTGAGTTATTCAATAAATTCATGGATTTTCTTCTGCTATTAAGTGTCCTGTGCTAATATTCGTACACTAACTACTAAGCAAATAGATTGAAATAATTACAACTTCAAGGTTGTTTGAAGCTACATTCCGCAGTTGTTATCTGCATTATATTATTATTTGAAATGCACTGATGGAGGGAGTTAGAAAGTCGATCGGAGTAAAAAAATTCCATTTTCAAAAGACTGTGATGGAAATCTATTTGAAACGCGTAACAATGCTTGCAAACGCTGCCCAGAATAAGACCTCGGAAATGATGATAAACAGTGTGCGCAAACCATGAAGAGAAAGGTGTCGAATGTTTAACGCAAGAAATGGTCAGCGATAGACATTTTGTGTGCATAGTTCTAAATACGTGATTAAATAACGTTATGGATGTAACTTAGAGTAAAATATCACAGTAAATCTACCGTAAAGATGAAGAAGTGCTATTAACAGGTTCTATATAGAGGAATCCAGAGAGGTCAAAGAAGACACAAATGAATGTTTATGGCCAAATCGAATTTTATGTCTATGAAAAAGATTGAATAACTGTTTTACTTTTAAAACAGAGAATCACCCTGTATATTCCGTCCCCTTCGACATGTCTAGTTAGTGAATATTGTTGCATCGACTCGTGTCAGAATAATTATATCTTTAGAACCATACCTATGTAAAAGCTAGCATAAGCTGAATAAACAGTTACTCAAGTATGAGATGAAATCTCAAACCATGTTACCACTGAATATATTACATTAGCTACATGATTACAATCTTTTTAATAGTTAACGCAATAGCCAACATACCGCAGTTTTAATACCCAGTAGAGAAACGACTGCACGTCCAGCAAAGAAAGGAAGGGATGCTGAAGTAAAAGGAAAACAAAAAAAGGCATATAAATTACCAACAGGCAGATCAAACTTTTAAACCACCACGCCGGCTCAGAACACTCACCAAAAATGAGAATAAAAAGGACATTCAGAACAATGATCCAGAGAACGTGTTCAAGGAAAGTCATAGTTCCATCCAGACCGAAAATACGCTCCAGCGTGAGAGGAGGCACAGCCGCTGCAGCATCAAAGTCAGCTTCGTTGTTGTTGTTGTTGTTGGCAGCGCCAACAGCTTCCCCATCGACACCTTGCTGAGGCTGAGCTTGGGGAATTTCGGCATTATCAGCATGACCCCCTGCTTGGCCTTCGTTCGCATTCTCCGACCTGTCTAGCCGTTGAGGTGATTCTTGTGTTGTACCTAAATTGTGAATATAAATAAATTGAGACCTGTATTAAACATACACTAGCTCATAGCTTCGAGGACCCAAATTATAGATTTAAGTTTTATTGGTTGCTTATCAATAAATGAAGGTCACCACCTACTTCCATTCTTATTCATTTTCAGCTGCCAAATACACACGTGACCTTATTTAGCTCTTCTCATTTAGGAAAGAACAAATCATCCGTTTTATGAGAGAATCTCTAAGCCTAGTCTTGCCAAGACCTTAAAGGAACTACTTTGTCACGTTAGATCTTACAAATGGGAAAAATACAAGTTGCGTTGCATGTTTTCGACGTTCTTTATGACATACTATGACTTAAAATAGGTTGCTTATCACAACTCAACGTGTGCGGATCTTCCCAGTTTGGTATAAATTGCAAACTCTGTTATCGGATTTTCCGACCTCTTAACCCTTCTCACACCTCCCACCTCATTGGGCTATCTACTCAAAAATTGTCATATTCTTGCCATTATTACAATTGTAAGGTCCAGCAAAGATACACAGCAGCATCTTTGCTTAAAGTATAAATCCATTTTGGAGAAGCGTTTTCCAACACTCATCATTGGCAGGGAAAAGTTTGTTAGAGCTTGTATGATGAGAATTCGTATTAGAGCAAGGCCCCCCCCCCCCTCCCTCCCCCACCGACACTTCGATGAGACGCTAGTCCATATGGTTGATCTTGCCCTTCAGTGGAAGAACAGTGATAAGCATAAAAAATGTGACCCATGCACATTGACCGCTGTACCATCGGTGCACATTAATTCATTACATTAAGTTCAGCATACAATTGGGTGAAAGAGAAGCTCATTAGTGCAACAGAGAAAGCCAAAAATCGAAAGCAACAAGAGGCTTGACAGTTCCATCCTGTACTTTTGTAGCATTAAAATGTGTTATGCTTGCTGGACTATATGCCACTTATAAAGGATGTAAGTAGATCAATAACACTTAAGCATGCTTGAATAACCTTGCCTGTACGGAAATAAAGTTAACCGAAATTGAAAAGAAAGGGGAGGCTATTCAATAGAGTATATACTGAATCTCTGTTTTTGACCGATTTATGGTACAATTAATGATAATTTTGTTATTGGCTGATTACATTAAACATATTAATTGTGCCCTTTGAGTGCCAATGGAACAATGGTTCTCATTTGCTCAACGCACTGGTTAAGTCTCGCTAAAGTAGACGCGAAAGAATTCAAGTCACTCACTACGGAGTTTCCATGATAGCTCTCACTCTCTATCTTTCAAATACTTCCTGAATGAATTTTGGGAATATTTAAAATTAATTACCATAAATTAGCGTGGACTCATCATATGATTAAGTGATAGGAAGTGTTTTCATAAGTGCACATACCGTGCAGGTGACACGTACTGGTAACATGGATAGCGAGAAAAATACTTACTTGTATGCAGTAGAAATAGAAAAATTGTACTATTTAATGCATGACGGATTACAGAATTGCTTCTCTCTGCACTTGATAGTTGGAAATATCTATAGTCAACCTGTTTTGCAGGAACTTTCTATAATCAAGCACTCATTCAAACACAGCATCCTACCAGTAAGGGTGGTTATTTCTGATAGGTCCCCTGTGGATTTAAATATTTTTATGAACTAAATTAATTCAGCTAGATTTAACCTAATACACTTAGAAGTACTTAAAAAAAAAATCCCATGTAAAATAGAACATTAATATTGACCTTATGGCCCCACATCGTCTTTCAGCAGCCACTATCCAAGCAATAAAGTCAGAACTTACAATTTGATATAAAAATACAAAAAAGGCACACATAGCACAAAAAAAAGAATGATGGATATTTGTATCAATTGTTACAAAAGTGCACACACACTACTGGTACTGTAGAGCCAGGTTTAGAAAGAATCGATGGTAATTCAAGTAGTAAGATAAGCCGTTGTTGGTTTGTTGATGTAGGAAACGTAAGTTATGCTAATAAAGACCCTAGGGAATTTAGGAATTGCAAAAGCAGAGCAAAGGTTGACTTAGATTAGGTTATTTCAGATGACCGATAAGTATGATGCCATAACATACCCAAGTGTACAAAAGTGACTTGAAGCAAATTAAATAAATGCGTGCCTAGTGATGGGCAATAGTTAGCATACGTCAATACAAAATGCTGTTTTCTCGATCAGAGAGTGTCTGGGATGGCCATTTGAAAAGGTCATTGTTGCAGGGGTGAAACTGTATATTCTGGTCAATAAGATGTCGTAGAATGCGCGTTTCTCATCAGAGTAGCTAATGGATACCTTCCTTTCGTGAGGGTTGTGAATAGTTTTCCACATGGACTCGGAATAGTTATAAATTCGACTTTATACTAACCAAATATTTGACTTTGAAAATAAGGAAAGTGAAACAACCTCATCTTATAAAACCATAAACTTTAGCTCAGGTAATAAATGAATTAGAACTGATCTTTGGAATATACCATTGAAAATACAAATAAATCCAAACCTTGGTTCTTGAAATACTGTATATCCAGCAAAATACACAAAACTAAGCTTCTACTGACCTTGACAACACCAAATGGCTTAAGCCGAGCAGGTTACAAGACCATAGAGACAACTTTAACTCGTTATTCAGGAACAAAATGCAGTAATTCTACACAACTTCGTCTCAAGTAAATCAAAAATTAAAATCTAGATATCAAACTCTATCAAACTCATATCTTTGATAAAAATATTAATAAATAAAGTAATAAAGAGCACATGCCTGAAGTGGGTGACTCTTCACCCAGTGAGTCAGAGGATGGACTTCCATTAGAACTCGAAGGTGTTGCAGGCATGGAGTGTGCAGAAGCTTGCTCGTTGGTTTCCACAGCAACGACTTGATTCGCTTGATTTCCCTCTTCCTGCTCCTCCTCCGCCACTGAATCTTCGCTACCGCCGGCAGCAGCCGCCAACCATTCCGGTTCACCACCAATCACCAACTGTTCCCTCAGCCATACGCAGCCAAAGAGGGCAGTCAGAGCTACTAAGACGATCATGAACCCCTGAAGAATGAAAAGAAATCAATAAATTCCTCGAGTCGCGACTTTTACAATTGAATTGGTATAGATTAGATATAAAGTCATGGCATTGCTTATAGTGACCTAATCTCCACCCTTTGTTAACTGTTAGCTTATTGATTTAGCATTTTCAAGGCTAACTTTCAGCTTACTAACTCACGAACTGTACAGATTCTATCCGTAGATGCAAAACTCCCACACGCCGAATATCCAGTGAAAAAGACTGGTTTAGTCCAGAACTACTCTTTGCTTTGGGTACGAATACATTAATACAAACCGGTAAAAGGCATCCCTTACCTGACTCATGGCATTGTGAGGGTATTCGTGGTTGTAAGAACTCAACTATCTTCAAAAAATGTTTGGAATTGAAGAGGTAAGATAGGCAGACATTCTGTTGACTAATCAGAACAAAATAAGCCCAAAGAATCGGAATGATAACTATTGGAAATAATCGCAGAGCAGCACTTGACTCTACACGCACAACGAAAAAAAGTTAAAAGAAATATTTTTTTTTGTCACAAAAATTTCACGGAGTAGCATACTGAAATACCATGATCAAATAATCATTTTCTACAAATCCCCTCTACCAGTTTTAAAGGCATGGATTCTGCAACCCCTGGCTTGAGAGTAAAACCAAATAGCGAATTTAAGCGAAGAGATTCCTCTTATTTAAATTTGATAATGAATGACCCAGTTTAACACTAGTCATAAGTAGTCTAAGTACCAAAAAAATCAATTTATTCTACACCGATTGTAGAACTTTTTCAAAATTTATACATTTTATCGAAAGCGTAGATGGAGATTCAATGAATAGTATCAGTGACACTAACTAGAGGAGTTTTGTAGAGCGTATAAGTTACATTGAGCTGTAAATTTTAGCGTCATTCATTCCAAAACCGAAAATTATTTATGATTTCCGTTTAAAATGCTTTTACTTTTCGTTTAGTACAATGGAAAAATTCAGTGACCCTAAATTGTCAATTCATATGGATTCCTTCGTACATATCTACATGAATCCGTCATGATTGACATTCAATTAACTTCAATTACATTCATGTAAAGCCAAATGGGGTACTTTGTGATAATGATCAAAAGAAAACCAAGGTTAAACACCAAAAATCAACTAAAATAATTTAAAGAGCGAAAACACCAGAGAAATAGTACCGGTTAACAGTCCAACGGAAAATAAAGACAAAAGCATAACAGACGAAATTAAATTTAAGATAAATCCGTCACTTATAAATGTTAAATTTATTGGCTTTAACGTGACGTTGGTGCAAATTTACTCTTAGTTGGTCATATGACATAACTCGCTATAAAATGAACTAATTAAGTAGGAAGACTACACAGTTCAGAAAATAAAGTGAAATTTACTGATAGTGAATACCAAACGATTAATCGCTTATAAATATAACGATGCGGGTATATAAAATCTAACTAAATTGTAACTTCTAAATAATTACTTGTATACAATCCTGGATGACATGTTCAGTGGTAAAAATGTCCAGGGGTAGAGAAAGCAGTTCGACAAAATTTCCTGAGAAGAAACACCGGTAGATACGACAAACAGTGAGAGGAACAACAAAGAGCCATGAGAAGGCGACAGCAAGAAGGTGGAAGAACCGCACCACAATATTTCGGAAGGCGGTTAGGATGCCGAAAAATAGCACTCGTAGAGGTACAACAGGGGGAGTATGAGGAGCGTAGACTGGTTTGAAGGTAAAACGATGATTACAGAGCTCACAGGCTTGACGCTTACTATATTGCAACCATTGCACTAAACTATTAACAAAGTAAAAACGATTATAAGTTTCCTTCTTTAAAATGTTAATACACTATAAAAGAAACTAGGCCTTACCAATCTTGATGAACATATTTGATACTTCCAGTACATAAGCAAGGATAGAAAAGAGGCTGTGAGGGCGTACCTTCACAACGGCAAACGCGACAAAAGTCTAAAAAGAAATAAATATTTTCATAGAACAAAACCTGATGAACACATATACGAATAAAACGTTTTTTCATGCAAAATTAATATATTAAATTTCAGATGAATTGTAAAAAGGATATTGAATAGGTATCAAAGTTTTGTCGTGAATAGAATTACATACCGCCGTCATCCATCGACATAAACGGTATAAAAAATCCTGGTAGTAGTGGTATTATAAAGAGCGCGCCCAAAATTGAGTCTTTCTAAGATTCTGCATAATTATTTATATTATTGAAGTTGGTTTATACGTTTTCTTTCGTTTCTTATTTATAATAACAATGATGAATCACTTATTACGCACTTGGCAGATATTAGCTTACTTTTTCCATTGAACTAGTCAGTGTGTTAATAATCGAAATAACGACTAAGCCTAATCAAATGGGTATTTCTTCCACATATTTCCATGTGTTCGCATTGATGCCTTGTCAAAGATTGGTCTACAATGACAACGTCAGCTCAAGTATTTGTCAATTATAGAGTTTGCTTATTATCAGTGATTAAAAGGTTTTGGCTCAAATACACGTTTACCAATCGACATGCTGATAAATATACTTCTCGGTTTATCTTTATTGATATTCATGACTGGATCTTTTCACATTCGGTTTTATCTTAAAATAGTTATTATGAACCAAACAGTTCCCAGATTTTACTTATTCACTTTAATTTCAATTTATCCAAAAATAATATCTGCTTATCTATTTAACATCATACTATACAATCCTTTATCCAGTATTTCAAATTGATAAGCATATGTCTATTTTTCCAGTGTAAAATTTTACTAAACCACTCCTTTCATCTTTGTTATATTTATTTCAATTATAATGCAAAGTTAGGGAGAGTGAGGCTAGCAAAACAGTCGAGTTTAATCTTAAAGACTTAATACGCTTTTAAACCAATTATAAAATTGGTCTTTGCTCTAATGTATGCTTTTACTGAAATATAATATATAATTATCCCGACTCGTGCCCATCAAACAATAATCCATAGTAGGATTTTGGATATTAATAAGGCAGTATCAATTAATATTGGTATTTTTATTTGTAGGTTTTGCGATCGTCTAATAAACAATAATGTAATTATAATAATTTGTGCATTTGCTTGCCAGTGCTATGATTTTTTCCATTTCCCTTTATAATAAATGTAACTATTCCCTGTTTATCTGGAGATAATTCATTGAAAAGGAGACTTTTGTAACACAATAAATTTAAAGAATCCATCAAGAAAATCAAAAAAGAATTACTAGGGGATTAATGTTCCTGAGAACAGTAGGAAGGATTTGTCAGTAGGTAAAAGAATAAACAAAGGATTTGGATCATATAATAGGCAGTAATCACTACTTCCTTGCAGTTCTGTAAGAATTCCATTTTGGAGAATCTTTTAACAGATAATAGACAATTGAAACGTTGTAATATCAGAAACAGCAAATTCTGGTTGTGGTCTTTTTAAAAGAGAGTATTCACTTTATCTAATTATCGAATTTCGATCTATCGATAACTATGGGATGATCCACATCAAGTCCCTTGACCAAAGAAACTCTCCGTTGTGAGCTTCGAATTTAATTATTCGCTGTATTAATCGATTTAAACAGCGGAGCTTGCCACCCCACTATAACATGGCAGACGGGCACAATGGCCAGTTCCTCGAGGATTCTCTAAATTATTTTAGATTTTTTTCAATGCCTCTAACGGCTAAACTGAAATTATTGTCATACTACAAATGGTAACCTCAATCGAGCATTATCTGGCGGAATTTATCATAAGACTAGAATCGTCTTATCACATGTTTACCTTTTGGAGGCCACTTGCGTTCACTATCCCTACCATATAAACAAAGCTCAGGAGCAACCTCTGTCACTAAACCAAGATTAGTCGCCAATCGAGAAGGCATGCTAGTGTCAAGAATAACTTTTTTTTTAACGCTCTGCATTTTCCTTGGGACCGCAACTTCTTCAAACGTCACCTACACCCCAGATTGGGCATCACTTGACACTCGACCTTTACCGACATGGTATGATGAGGCAAAGATAGGTATCTTCATTCACTGGGGTGTTTTCTCGGTTCCCAGTTATGTGTAAGTGATTCGGAATCTAATTCTAATGTATTCAATGCAGCAGTGAGTGGTTTTGGTGGTATTGGCAAGGAAATCTCCCAGAACCACGTGTTTGGGTTTACATGCAGACCTACTACCCTAATGGGTTTTCTTACCCAGACTTTGCGCAGAATTTTCGCGCCGAATTCTTTGATCCTAAGCAGTGGGCAGAAATTTTTGCAGCCTCTGGAGCACAGTACGTAGTTCTCACAGCCAAACACCATGAGGGATTTTGCAACTGGCCTTCCTCGGTATCCTGGAATTGGAATTCCAAAGATGTTGGTCCAAAAAGAGATATTGTTGGCGATTTAGCTGATGCTATTCGATCCAAAACATCCCTCCGTTTCGGTGTTTATCATTCCATGTTTGAGTGGTTTAATCCCCTCTACCTTGCCGATAGGGCTGGTGGTTATAAACAACAGGTAACTAGGTTACGGATTTTAAAAATGCCATTTAGACATTCGTCTTTCAGAAAACAATGCCAGAACTCTTCGATTTAGTGCATCGATATCATCCAAGTATAATATGGTCAGATGGAGCACCAGCAACAAGTGATTATTGGATGTCGAAGGAATTCCTCGCCTGGTTGTATAACGACTCCCCTGTGAAAGACGAAGTTGTGGTAAACGATCGTTGGGGCTCTGACTCTGATTGTAAACATGGGGATTTCTATAACTGTGAAGATAGGTACCATCCGGACAAACTTCCAAAACATAAGTGGGAAAGCTGCATAACCCTTGACAAGCACTCTTGGGGATTCAGACGGGAAAGTCGACTCTCGGATTACTTGTCAAATCAAGTGAGTTCCACAGTTCTAAAGCCATCCAATCTAGTCAACTTTAAAAACGTATGCTTAGACCTGTTTTACCTCTGAAACCTAAATCACAAAGTAGGTTTTGAATTAAAATGGTCAACGCGTTAGATAAAGAGGAATGATAATTATATATTTCCATGGAGGTGGCAATTTCGCTCTGAATATGAAATAAAATGTTACGGACAAAGCCAATTAATTTTTTTTATTTCTAATTTTTTTAATGTTAATGAACCATCACCGGGAGAAATGATTAAGATTAAGTTCAATAAGGACTTGACAAATTAAAGGAAGCTAATTTACATTTTAGCTCTTATGGACATTGAGATTGGTTGTAATTTGTAAATTTGAATGCGCCAATGAAAATGCTCGATATTTTTACGCACTTGCAACTAATTGTCAGCTTTCGTAAATTAAAACAATGGAGCCGAACACAATTTCTTCTTTGAGATGTTAGAACGGTCCAATAATCTCGAAAATGTAATAATCGACTCCACTAGTGAAATGTACAAAAAAAGTCTTAGTGTCAATAAGGTGTGGGAACACAACTTTAGCACAACAAAAACATAGGCCTCTTGTTAATCTACGGTCAAAACCAGTATGCGGATATCACGCCGGAAAGTTTATACAAGGATTAAGTTCCATTTCACTGCATGACCTTGTCACACCGTGCCAGTTAATCGCCATGTCAAATAAGTACTGCGTCAAATACACATCATGCTGTAGTGCGCCATACCCAATAAACGTATTCCACCTCTATAGCTTTGCGGTAGCCTAACTAATTTTGGGAGCCTTTACAAACATAGGAAAATCTGCCACAGAGATTATTGGCTATATTCAAGGCTTATTAATGGAGTTACAAGCTCATCCATTTGCTACTTCGCGTAATGTTATGGCTACGAACTCATCCCGACTAAATTATTTAATCTTATTATTGTAGCAATTCGCTAAAAAGGTCAAAATCTGAAAGCAGTCCTGATAGCGTTATGTAACTCAGCTCTCGCTTATGGATTGAGTTAAGACACATGAGTAAGTTGGACGGTGTGAATATGACTGTGAATTCGCCCCAATTCACTAACTTATGAGTGTGAAATTGTAATGTTCTAGATGTTTATTTTTCGACCGCACAGACTTTCTGAACTTTTCGGATGCCTAAATGTCAATTTTAGTAAATCATGTTTATTAGTGAAGGTAAATTAAAGGATTTGTAAATTGGCTGATTTCTGTGTAGAAGAAAACAGCTCCCTAGTCCTGAAGCTTCATTCGCCCCCTTTGATAGAGGATCTACAGGCAAGAGCTGCAGTGTCTATGGGCTTTTGAAAAACCAGAGATATATTATTCTATATGAATTATCTGGTTAAAAAGTCGATTTTGGGGTAACTGCACATCTGTCTGGCCTTCCCTCTAGGTCTGCGTAGACTGTGGCCTTGAACCTAACTCGTGAAAATATATACCGTAGCTGCAGAAAGGGGTCTAACGCAGTACTCCAGCAATTTATCAGTTAAAGTTAGTGACGCAATCATCTACGAACTCACACTAACAGTCTGTTGAACTATTATCGCACCACTTTGGAGAACAGAATTCAAATGTTTAACTATCTCCATGAGACCAGAAGAGAACTGATAATCTTTCTCATGATGCCTAAAGTGTGAATGTAAAAGACATGGCTTTCAAAATATTTCCAGTACTAACTGAAATGTCTTCCCTATGTGAGTAGTCACCAAATTCAGAAGATGATAATGTGTGATAAGGCCTCCTCAATAGAATCATCACCCTCTCCAGTGTTATTATCGAATGTCATCAGATATGAATTCTGAAGAAGCACACAGCCTTAATTCAAAAGGGTCTACAGATAAATCAGAAGTCAAACGAATATTCAGACCGTCGGTATCATTCAAAATCTCCAAAACGGCATGATCATCCATCCTCCAAGACCTCAATCGTCTATACGGTTTTGCATTGAATGATATTCTGTTCACTTAACCACACATGTCAACACTGTGATAAAGGAGGCTACAAGGCGACAGTTTGTTGTGCAAGAAACAATGCATTCATTAATCACATGAGATCTAATCAAGATCTAACACGAGACTGGAGGAAGGTATCTAGCAGCACAAATCCAAGAAAATATTTACAACCTCAGGAGAGAAAAGATTAAACCAAAAGGAGATCTTTAAAAACGGACGAGAACTTCAACTTCAAGAGACCACAGTCCATAGAACACTGAACTGTCCGAAATTGCCTCTCCTCATGGTCATTCAAAAAGAGTAACTCAGATCTTATTGCATGCAGCTGAAAAAGAATTTAGCTCTTGATTTGAAAAGTCTTTCAAAAGACCTCAGAGACAAAGGTTGGAATTAAACGAGAAGTAGCCTTTTAATATTTTCAGCAAGTTTTTCTTCCTAACAATAGAGATTACACGGAGAGTGGTAAAAAAAATATGTGGACCATGACAAAAGTCCTTAAAATGAGCAGAAAGAAACTGGATGATGTTTCTATGCACTATCACTTTTGGTATGACTTAAGAATGCTGATAAAGGCACGAACTTTTACCACTTTGGACATGAATCCGCTAGGAAAAGATAAGAAATTCCAGCAAGACTGTGTTCATTATGTGACCAAGACACTTTAGTTTGAGCGAAGATGAGATGCTGATGACAATAAAGTGCAACCTTGCATGCATTTTCCACAATCACTTGTCATGACGTTCAATTTACAGGGAGAAAAAATTTGACAAAGTTTCCTCGTGTTCATGGCATTTATCACCCACCAATGCGTATAGATTAGGATGGCAAACGAGAATTGAATTGCCTCGAATAGAGTTACCTTGCCAAATACACTTAGGAGACTTGTTGATCCTGGTGGCCGATTCGTGAGTTCTAATGGTGGCTAGAGGTCAACTATCATCTTCGTGTTCATTTAGAAGTCATATTTGACTCGTCTGGTGGTTAAGGTGGCAGGATTTCGTAACTAATTCTTAAAGTAAAAGATTTCAATGAGCAAAAGCGTTATGATATTTAATCGTATCATAAGATGCCTAATTATTAGAATGAATCAAAGTATTAACCAACCAACTGGCGAATATGCAGAATGGTTATGCAGCTGACATCGATGGCAAACGTAGACAATGTTCAAGGAATGGGAAGTGTCGAAATCATCTTCCTATTGATTTGCATCCCTGTTTACAATCATTATTTGATAGAAGTCTTTCAAATGCTGTATAAACTTTCTCACGAATAACATGCGGGGGTGGTCGGATATTTTTTCCTGGTCATTAATTAATTTTCTTCCCTTTCATTTTATAACTTTGGTTGTGGATGGGTCACTAGAATCAAGATGACCACTGGTTTAACGACCTTTGGTGATAAGGTCTAGTTATGACAATACATGACTTTCATAATATTTATTTCCCAAGTAAGAATAGCTAAGCTAAGAATTCGAAAAAAGGAAGATAAGAGAAAGCATGGGCAGGTAAGATTAATTAAATAGCTCAAAGCCTTGGAGAGTCTATTCAACGGAACGCTTAAACGTTGAAATACACCATAAGTTCCATCATGGTGTCGTCAAAACTGCTAAACCTCGGAGAATTAAATCACAACAATTTGATTTTCCTTTTGTTTTAAGTTTCTCTAGCTGTGGGACACAACTTTAGCATGACAAATGCAGAAGCCTCGCTACTAATCAATGACTTATGTCAATACGATCAATCATTGGTCAATTCCAGTATTCGATTACCCGACCAATCAATGACCTAAGTTATATGAGGTCATCATATCATAAAGTGTATATAATGACTAAGTTCCACGTCATACAATTACGTAACACTTCACGTCATGCACGTCTAGGATAAACGCGTCCCCTGGATACGTCTGTTTCTTGTAAAGCTTTGAAGTAGCTTAGCTACTTTAGTGGGACGTATTAACTAGAAGAAATTGCCACTGAGGTTTCTGAGTACAGTCGGGCTTAGTTAGGTAGCTAATCCGCTACAAGCCTCAGTACCACGTCTAATCACGACTCTGGTTATTTTATTTCACTAATTTCTTACTTCAATTTTTATTGTAAATTTCAGGATCACAATGTTAAATTTCTTCTTTTATGGAATGTAGGAATTAATAGAAACGCTAATAAGCGTAGTGGCATTTGGAGGAAATCTCCTTCTTAATGTTGGACCAACGTCATGGGGCACCATCGCACCAATATTTGAAGAACGTCTTCTAACGATGGGTCAGTGGCTAAAGATAAATGGAGACGCAATTTATAAGACGAAACCATGGAAGTATCAGGTGGATAGCAAAGGGAAAAATTTGTGGTTAGTTAAACTTTCGATTAACAGGATTAGGAAATTAATTTATGTTGAAGCATCAGAAATAATTGAACTACTTACAATAAAAATGGAAAATTAACAATAATCCGAATATATTTATTCCAATTTAATTTTTATAAGTTAACTGGCATAATAATATCACTCGCCGCCTCCGAATATCTGCCCTATTCGCATAGCGTTATTTTCACGTCATTGCCAGCGAATTGGAAGAGACATTGGCTTCAAGGTTAAATTTCTTGCATTTGCATGCATGAGCGTGATGTAAATTCCTCTACCTGGTCATATCTCAGTGGCACTGTTCTTAATTAAATGAAATTTTTTGTTCTACAGTCAGCACTGTCATACCTCCCTTTCTGGCTACTTTAGCCTCCTAATAGAGTTCGGTTGGTGATAGGGAAAGCCACCACAATTTTTTATAACCAAATCATCGTTACATCATAAACATTTCTTCTTGAGTCGTCAGTCATGCCTCCGTGTGGTAATTGGCATCAGTTTGGCATCTATATGCAAACACCTGCATCACTCGTAGTTTTATGCTCTAGACGATATCAGTATCGTACTCCACTTCCATTTGCTGATCGACATTTAGGTGTCGATAGTAAGCAGGTACAATTGAGCAGCACCATGGAGACTAATATGAGGACAGTGTGTCTTGCATAGATAAAACAGTTAGATGATACGAAAGCGCGTTAACTTCAATGACAAAAATCAGATAAAGATCAAGAAATCATCATCATAAGGCATCTTGCCAAGTTGGTTGTGAAGATGGAGAAAATAAACCGAAAGGAAAGAATTGGATTGAATATCTGGCATCGACCGGTTGTAAAATGCTACTCATAATATCTTAAATTCATGCTGATTTCAGGAATCCCTCGAACATGTCAACCTAACAGAGGCCTAACGACTTTTCAAGGTCAATAAAACTATTGCATGTAGTGATTGGCGAAAAAATAGACAACCAGTTGTGCGAATTCGTAATTCTTTGTTTGCACAATTAAATCGTTGTATGGAGTTGCACTAAATTCACCAATTATTATACTTTTTACATCTAGGTACCTACAGAAAGACAGCTCAGTGTTTGCTCTATTTAGCGAGTGGCCAAATGGAGACTCGAGCCCGACCATTATTCTTAATCAAGTCATTGCTACACAAACCTCTTCTAAATTTACGCTTCTTGACGGAGGAGGAGGAATAAACCTTCCATTCACTACGGATGGTAGTGAGGTGAATATTACGCTGCCAACGGCTCCTCCAATGGGAACATTCATTGCATGGGCGATAAAAATGGATGGCATTCAACCTATCTAATACACGGTACAAACCTTTATTAATTCAACCATAAATTATTGGTAAATTTGTTGAAGTTTAATTAAATAGAGTAAACAACATAAAATATTTTGATAATTTGTTCATTATTTTAATGCGATCATGACGAGTGAGTAAAATACGTCATAATTTGTTAATCCGAGGGTCAAAATATGATGAGTAACTAAACTAAGCGCTTAGAAATTAAAAAAGATTTGCCAACTGCTATGGAAGTTAAGAAAAGAATATTTATGCCAACCCTCATTATAATGCACACATCTAAATTTTTAAATCACGGAGGGGTTATTCAACATCTAACCATAAAAGAATACTAATGTATAAATTTGAAATGAGAGAGAACCACAGAGAGTAAGAGGCAAATGCACAACAGAGTGTGGCTATTAATTTAGTGAGACTAATTAGTAAAAGATAGGGAACTGTATCGGTGATGTAGGTGGTAATGTGGCTGCCTGTGAAGGCACTGACTAACTCCGTCTTATGGTGTAATGGCACCATCCGAGTTTCTTTGAAGGTTGCCTACTCTAAATAAGCGTAGGTAAACAGTTTACTGACACGATTAAAAATATTGTTGGTGAAAGACAGTACAGTACAGTACAGTACCTGTAGGTAAGAGTGATAATAGGAATGGGTAGCACGAATTGGCGGCAGAAGCTGGAGAAATGAAAACTGGGGTAATGGAAAGTAGCAAGCGGAATCTTATATTGTGTATGGGATCAGAGTAATTTTGGTGAATTAAAGCAGAAGAAATAGTTTAGGAGCGCAGTGGAAACCCAGATGAGTACAAAGAGATAAGGGAAATTAAAACAGAAGTTATGACCTGGTCGAATTTTCAAAGATGACTGAAAGGGCAAACAATGGATCATGCTTAAACAAGTTATCTTTTCTGCCTAAAATGCAAGAAATGCAAAAAACAGAACTGAGTGGCAGTAAATCACGGGTGGCTGACGGGAACTAAGGTAACAAAGAGGCGTTTAAAGTACAAAATAACCTATTGAAGTGCTCATGAATAACTTCGAAAAACAAACTCCTTGAAACGTTAGTAATGTGGAGCTACCAGAAAGTATTTGTAGAAAGTGGATTTTAGAGGATCTTAGAGTCAGTCTCAGGTAATCTTCAGGGGAGTTTAGATCATTTCACCATTTAAACAATTTTTATGCAAAAAATCGGGTTTCACCAATAACAAACGAATTACTTTTATCCTCATAGAGTAAACATTGACTTGCTAACGTGCAAGAGGTAATCATTATATCAACCGTGCATCTGATCCCAGGGTTAAATTTCTGGCAATTTATGAAGGCAAGTTTAAGATTAACCGCCTCATGAAGTTCCCTTTTAGTTCTCAAGGTATTAGGTCTACAACTTTGCTCCCGCCGTTTCTTAATTGGAGGTTTTTTATAACTAAACTATAACATACATTTAGTTTCAAAGTATTGTCCATCGTTAGCTACCACTTTGGCCCGTCTCTCGGGTAGCAGGCCAATCCCGTGGCGAATAAATTTCCCATCTTTCGATAAGATCCATGAGTCGATCCAATTTTTCACTTCTTCATACGACCTAAAGTGCTGGTCAGCCACGCCGAGTGCCATTGAGCGAAATAGGTGAGTGAGGTGAAAAGCAGATTGAGCAACATCTGGAGATTATGGTGGGTAAGGTAAAATTTCCCATTTCAACGTTTCGAGACATTGTCTCACCACCAACTTGGCAATGTGAGGAGATCTAGCATTATTATGGTGTAAAATAACCTGATCGTGTCTTTCGTTGTATTGTGGCTGTTTTTCTTCTATCTTGAACACGGCTCAGGCGCATCAGTTGCGTTCTATGACGCTCACCTGTGAAAGTTAACGTTATAGAACGGTTTCAGAAAATCATAATGAATTACGCCAAGCTGGTCTCCTCACCAAACGCAAAGCATGACTTTTGAGCCATGGATGTTCGTCGGCCGAGGTGTTGAAGTAGCAGTATGACCACCGAGCAATCTCCACGATTTTCTGCGCTTGGGTTAGGGTTATTGTAATGTACCCATCCTTGACATGAGTCGTCCCAGTAAAAATACGATGGAGAAATCCCTTTCACGTTGGCCTTTCCAGCAGCTGTTCACAAGCAAACAAACGTCGTCGCTCGACAGCTCTTGGTTTCAACTCGTGGAGTACCCAATATCCTTCTTTCTCAATCATTCCCAACCGTTTCAGACGTTTTGAAATTGCTTGCTCACTCATACCCATCCAATGATTCTGATATTTCTTCTTCAACATCTGGACACGAATCTTCACTAAGAATCGCTCACCTCCATTCTCCATCTTCAAAAACTTTTTCCCCTCCACCAATATGCAGGTCTTCGACAGCAAAATCACCACTGACCACTTAAAACGTTGGAATCATTCCCGCCGACACGTTCTGTCACTAATAGCCAGCCGTTTTACCATAAGTATCTGAGATAAACCGTGGAGCCTCAGTCAGTCCGCAGATTTTTTCATATTGAAATAAAAAAGCAATACTTCCCCAAATGAAGAGAATTCGGTTTAGATTCGGACATATTTAATCGAAAATTTTATTTTCATGCACACAAATTAAGTTATATTAAAGTAGGGCTATATTTACAAATGTGAATACAAAGTGTTCAATATCTGTGAATAATGTATATTTAAACTACTACCGACTACTACCGCCATCTTTTGGAAAACGACGGGAGCAAAGTTGTAGATCTAATAATTTCATTTATAAACAGAAATATTTGAGTATTCTGCCTGTGAGTGTACCATGTGCTGTTGTTTGTGCGTTTTCGAAGATCTTTTATTAATGGAGATGGATGGGAATGAACTTTTAAGGTTAATAGATCTTTCTGGGAATGAAGAGAAATAACTAAGAGCAAATTGAAATGCTATAGACGTTTAATATTCGTATTATTGTGTCAGTTTATGGACAACTATGTGCCATCAGAGGCGCTGAATCTTCAAATATTTTATAGGAATTCGTGAAAAATAGATTGCTCACAATAAATTGAAATAACTAGAAACGATTTTGGAAATCGTAGGCCAATACTGATTTGTTAATTAGCTCTACCCAAATAGTTTTTCTGTCAGCTCAACAAACTCAATGCCTTACTATTTTGTTTGATTTAATTTACCAACTCTGAATTTATGAGCATGAGTTGGATGGAGGCATAATATACTTTGAATGTTTGCTTCAAAAACTGAAATATTAACTTTAGTGTCAAATCGTTTCGCTTTGTATACATATCTAATGTTTATTAATATAGTGCGAAATTACTTGAATAATTCTGTGTAGTAGAATATCATCTATCCAAGCTACCAAAGTTACTCTAAATAAAATATGCGTTAAATTAATTAAAACTGTCGTAAGCATGATCAAAAATCTTAAAAATATTATTTAAAAACAATTAAAAATTTCGGTCACTTTTCATCAAAGTACAAAATAAAACGGGTTTTTTGTAGGTTCCATGACCTTCACGAAGCTTTAAAAACCAGATCGAAATCGCTGCCTTTGTCCACTATCGTAAAATGCGTAAGTGTGATCAAACAGATTGTTGCTTCATGTGTTTGGAAGTTGTGCTGATTGGTTTTTATGCTTATTTTAATATTATAGCTGCAAAGCGAAAGACTATTCCAGTAGATAACAAATCCACTCCGGTCAAAAAGGCTAAGGTTAAAGGTACTTCATTTTCCCCGAAATTATTCCATAGACATTAAGTCAAACTCTGATAATGCCAGTGATGACGATAAACCCGCAATTGCTAAGGTACTCATTAAAGGAAGAGTTCCAGTGGATCCCCAGTGCACAGGAAAAGTTAATGTCGCACATGTTCTTCATGACGGTGACAATGTTTATAACTTCATGCTCAATCAGGTAATTGCCCACTTTTGCTGTATTTGATATGTTTTTCCGAGATGGAAGTAGCTTAGTCTGTTTTCTATGTACTTAGACAAATCTACAGAACAATAATAACAAATACTACATGGGTCAAGTTCTGGAAGATGACACTGGGGGGAATTTCTCTGTTTGGTTCCGTTGGGGTCGAGTTGGAAAAACAGCCCAGACTTCCCTTCAAAGCTGTGCTACTAAACAGCACGCTATTAAGGAATTTCAAAAGAAGTTCCGCGATAAGACTGGCAATGACTGGCACTGTCGAGCTAACTTTATAAAAAAGCCCGGTCTCTATGATCTCATTGAGCAAGATTTTGGTGTAAGTGCTTACCTCACCGAGCTCTTTTTACATATTTTATTGATGGTAATGACACTTTTTCTCTTGCCTTAGGAACCTGTTGAAGAGGAGGAAGACGATGCTGATTCGAAGAATGCGAAGAAGGAAGCCCCGAAATCTCTTTTGCCTCCTGAAGTTTTGGTAAATCAGTTTGCTCATAATTCGGAACTTAAAGTCAACAGAGATTCTTTTTGAAAATAGGGCGGAATCCGTGATTTTAGTTTGTTGTAAAGAAGAGTGGATTCGTAATTTAGATCTTGGGATAATTTGGGAACTTTGCTGAATTCCTATTTTCTAGTGCTTCTCTTTTAATGCATCATACTTATTAATCGACATCCTTATTGCTGTATTTACAAATGTGGGTATATAGTCTTAATCGTGAAAAAAATTATTTCTGTAGAATGTAGAAGTGTATTTTGTTCTTTGTTCTGAGATTGAAGAATGCATGAAAAATATTTAAACATCCGAAAAATACTTTGTCTATCATATTGCTTCATCTTTGTCTTCTTTAATGTGCTAGAATCTTATAGGCGACAAGTTAAGCTTCCTTTTATTAGTTGAAGTCGTAAGTATCTAGGAAAGAAATTCTTGAGTGTACGATTTTATGCTTTTCTATTTGTTTGTCACTTGCAGGCCCTAATTGAGATGATCAGTGACATCAAAGCGATGGAGCATCAGATGCGGCAGATGAACTATGACGCACGTCGAGCCCCCCTAGGCAAGTTGACCCCCGGACAGATCAAGGCCGGTTACGAAGCTCTCAAGGAGGTCTCGGATTATGTGGAAGCCTTGAAGAAACTGGAGGAGGAAGAACAGGATGGTTCAAAGACTGGGAGAGGCAGAGCAGGAAAAAGAAAAGGTGTTCCTAATCCCGACTATAAGAAGCATCTTAGTGACAAGCTCCTGCATGCCTGTAATACTTACTATACTCGAATTCCGCACGATTTTGGGTAAGCGAATTGTTTTTTTTAATTATGTTAGCTTATCTCTGTGAGTGGTAAATTGCATAGCGTAACTGACGATCTCCAGACCTATTACTGATATAGTTTCAATGCTCATTAGCTCGCTCTAACTGATTAGACGTTCTGCCTGAAACTATTCGGAAATTGGTTG
This sequence comes from Hymenolepis microstoma, assembly GCA_000469805.3. Lineage (NCBI taxonomy): Eukaryota > Metazoa > Platyhelminthes > Cestoda > Cyclophyllidea > Hymenolepididae > Hymenolepis > Hymenolepis microstoma. Next base: position 22,264,256 of record LR215993.1, on the reverse strand, counting down.
GCGCTATGTTGCTTGTTTTATAGCGTCTGTTAAATTCAAGCAAATGTATTAGTTGTGATCATAGTCGTTGATATATTTTGTCACGTTTGCATGTACAAACAAGCACTTTGTGGTTGTTGAATGAAATTCCGGTTAGTTGCAGTATTGGCAGCCTTCGCACTCATTAATTCTTATCATTGTTGCAGCTTTCTCATTGATCTCAGAGGTAAACTAATGCCCACTTTTGTGGTAGTTTTTCTACCTAACTTTACTTAATAAGTGACAGAATCTAGTCAAGATTAGTTGAAATGCCCTCGATGAGAGAATTTCATTGAGTTATGGCTAGGCAATAAAGGATGATTGATTGACCTTTTAAGCACTTGCTGTTCCGCAGATTAATTTTAGGTGCATTTGAGAGTATGGGTTTGTATTTCCAATAATTCATTGGGAAGGATTTGTCTGCCTACGTATCCCCCTGTACTTCTCAATCCGCGTGAAATAAGCGTTTCCCTGATTTGCGCTGCTGAATGTGGAATTCTTGACATGTGTCCTTGTAGACATTGCTATTTATTACACCGCTTCTCCATCGGAGTAGCTTCCACCTCCGGAGATTCCTCCTCCATACTTTCAAAGGAACCAGTATTGCAGATCAATCGATAGTGTTTTCAAGGTTCAAATAGTCATAATTCTGTTCTTTTTCAATCCAATTGATTACCAAACATAATAGAAAATACTTACAAAGAACCCAGAAGATCCTAGCAAGCATGCATTTTGACTAAATCATATCGTATTGAGCTTTGATAGACGAACGAAGTACACTTGAAGAGGAAGTTAATCATACCTAGGTCTCGAAGGTAGTTTATCTTGTGACTAAACCCTGAGGACCTGGATGCCGTCACAGAGCTTTATTTGTAAATTACATTTTCTTTTTGCTCAGTATGCGAGTTCCTCCCCTGATCTCCACTCCGGACGATGTTAAAACCCAGTTGGACCTCCTAAAAGCTCTCGAAGACATTGAGGCAGCCTTCAGTGTTATCAAAACCAAGGGTAAAACTATGGATATCCATCCAGCCGATAGGAATTACAGCAATCTCAAATGTAACATCGAACCCATACCCGCCAATCACAAGATGGAGAAAATCATTAAAGATTACGTTCGAATGACTCACGCTTCGACACACAATAACTACAGTTTAGAGGTGCTGCAAACTTTCGAGCTGGCAAAGAGTAGTGAAGCGGAATCCTTCCAAGACTATGGAACGCGGTATGTGTTTGTGTTCAAATGATTGAGTTATGCCATTTTGATAGTGTTTACACTTGTCTGCCTTACCAATAAATAATCTGCTGCTCGTAATAGCTAGCGAAAATCTATTAGGTTTAGTATTTGTATCATTCGAATTTATTGATCGATTTTTTTAATCACCGGCTGACTAATTTCTTAGTAATTTGAGGCTTGTAATTAATGGTTAAGCGTGATAGGATTGATTTGCATTGAAGTGCTACCCCTCAGTTTTAATTTGTGTTGGATTAGAAGGCTAATCAGAATATCACATCTGCCAGTTGTGGGAGTTGGAGGTTGAGGATGTGATTTGAATATGTTGCCCTTCCATTTTGTGATGTCGTAATGCTCACTCTTTATCAATTGGCTTCCAGATTTAAGAATAAAATTAACTAAGAGTAGACAGAAGAGATTGACAGTGAGACATTTAACATAGCACAGCGCGCTCAAGTTTAAGTAGCAAATAGCTTATTTATCATGACTGTTCCATCTGGAACTGTACAAAATTAAAGGATGGAGTTGTATCACCACCCCTATTTTCGTATGGTACAAATGATTTTATATGATTTGTGATTTTCTATAGACGTCTTCTCTGGCATGGAAGTCGCATGACCAACTGGATGGGAATTCTAGGTCGTGGATTGAAGATAGCACCTCCAGAGGCACCCTGTACTGGTTACATGTTTGGCAAAGGTGTCTACTTTGCCGATTGTGCGTCCAAATCAGCCAACTATACCTATGCCAATATAAGCGATAATGTCGGTCTCATGGCCTTGTGTGAAGTGAGTTCGATTTTTCCCCTTCTGTCACTAATTATAACGTTTGAATCTACTCACATCATTTGTACACTTTGTAGGTTTCTTTGGGAAACATAAATCCTCTTTTAAATGGGGACTGCAATGCCAATAATCTTCCCAAGGGGAAGCACAGTGTTCAAGGCGTCGGTAGCAACGTGCCGGACCAGTCGACATGGATCACTTTGTGAGTTACTCGCGCGTAGCTTAAGTGCATAAATTCTTAGGTTTTTCTGACTTGAAATTTTCCTGCTGCAGGGATGATGGAGTGGTCGTCCCATGCGGAAAGATGGTGCAATCGGATGTAAAGAATGCCTCCCTATTTTACAATGAGTTCATTGTCTATGATGTACGACAAATTCGCTTGCGCTACTTAGTTAAAATGAAATTCAATTACAAATATTGATCTTTTTCCATTCAATTTTATCCCCACTCCCCCTCTTCCTCCATTCTGACTGTGGTAACTCGATATTTGTGTAAGTTTCCCTTTGTTCACTTTAATATGGATTTAACAAAGTTAATGTTTGTAATATTATTGAAAGTTGTCTCTGTTATGAATTTGACAAAACAATACTTATGGGTGCAATCTTGGTTTTATGATGAGGACTTATCACTATTAACATTTTGGCAGCTATTTGGGGATGAAACTGTAGTCTGTTCCAAAGTCAACTTGAATTCAGGTTTCATCATGAATGATGTTTTCGTATGTTGTGGCTACTTTCTCTCTCCGAGTCTGAGAAAACTGTAGAGTGGAGAACATATTGTGACAGCAGAACTGGATCTCCCAGCAGTTTCACATCATTGAACTCTTAAGCTTACAAACGTGAAAATCTGAGTAGTTACAAAAGTCTTCTCCTTAGAGTACTTGCAAAATTTTATAATACTTTAATGACATACTCAAAGTTAAAAATTGATTGGGTTAATTTTTGATCTGCCCTAGTTTTCTACCGGTCACATAGGTTTTCTTTCGTATGACTGTCTTATCTGTATTTATAACTATTCCTATGGCATTTGTCAACCATAAGAATATGAAGTACGAATCCGACGACGCAGTCTCCAAACGTGTTCTCCCGTCTCCCCACCTACACTCTTGAATGGTGGTTTAACTACCCTCTGCCTTTGTTGAGCTCACGTACTTTCCATCAATGTATACATAGGCGTTTAGTCAAGCACTCTTCAAAGAATAAGCTGAAAATCGCCAAAAAGCTACTGAAAAATTCATTTAAACGGACTAAATTGCATGCCTTTTAGTCCCATTGAAGCTATTAAATGCCAATGTTCAATTAAATAGTAATTGGTAATTTTGACTTACCACCTCTATGATAAAAAAATACATTTCTCATTGATTGGTTTCCTCATATGCAAAATTCCTTGTGGAAATATTAGTTCATGCACATTTGATGATGGTTCCAAGTAGATATTCTTTGCCAATTATGAATTGCGAAAAATAGTTGGGTAGAGTCTTGAGGACTGGGATTAACCTGTGTAGTAAGCCCACTTTGAAGTAAATAAAAATACATACATAATAAAAACATCGGTAGATAGATGCTTCCTTGAAAATGAATTCTAAGGTGCTTGGTTTTCTGTAAACCACGTCAGTTGCAGGGCGCTGCAATGTCTTTAGCGTAAGAGCATAAATGATGTGATAGTGGCGTAAAAATGACGTCAATGAATCAAGCCATTGGTTGGTTAGCTTTGCACTGTGCCAAAATGGCATTAGCTACGACTGCGTGCAAAGCAAATATCTCAATTTATTAGAATAGTAGGCAATACTGTTGGTTGGTGAAATTACAGAGAAAAGGGGAATAAACGTGCCAGTTGATGGGACAGATGAGTGTACGTTGGAAGTATAAAGACAATTTGCATGATTCACTTGGATAGACGGTCTCATTATTCGATGGTAATCAAAAGCAATGCCCACTTTAGAGAAGATAAAAATAGGAAATAAACGCCCAAAATATAAATATTAAACGTTTAATTTGTGTCGCTGAATAGTCGAGCGAATTCAAAATGTTAAAATGCGAATATTACTGATTATCCGGTTAAAATAGCAGGAGTAGATACGTAAGTTCCCATACATCATAGAATTATAAGGCTCGACGATGAGAAAATTCGAGAAGAGACAAAGCGAGATGGAAGGAACAGACTTAACGGAAAGCTTTGTAAAATGGAAAAAAGCAACTAATTTTTTTCAAAAGAATAAGTGGCAGCTTTGATCATGACAAGTGAAAAATATCGTCTGTAAACTGAGATATCTTTTTGTTTAGCAGCAAAAAGTTCACCTAAACTGAATTGGGACCTACGAATTCAGACTAGTTTCTTTCATTCCTCTATTCGGCATATTGGTGTTCTTCAAATTTCACAAAAATTTACTGTTTCCTTGTATCTTGGAGAGATTGGAAGTTTCGTATGAGTATAGTCACTAGCGTAATTTAGGTTGGATTTGAGCAAGCTTTAGTTTCCATATATGAACATAAGTATATGAAAATATAAGTATATATATTAAGAAGCTAAGGCCTAGACGTCATTGATGAGAAAGAGTAAAAGTTTCGCTTAGGCACTGATTTAAATCTTCGCCATTATTTTTATGTGTTTTCATGTAATAATTGGTATATATTTATACGACAAAATACAATGTTCATTAGTTATGGAAGCGTCACACTCAGGTGAAGTGTGGTGAAATAGAAGACGTTTTGACTAAATCAAATCTAGGTTTATATGCACTTAGGCTCGGAATAGAGGCGTTAGTGGGAAGACTAGACTAGTTTTTATCACCATTTAAAATCCAAATGTTTGAGCATCCAAGTCATACAAGTCAAGAGTCTGATGTTTTAAAAATGATGAACGCAGAGAATAAAGACGGAATGAAACCTGGAATAAGAAATCAGTTGTTCCAATATTAGCAGAATATTTTCGTGATACTTTAGGTAAAGCTTAATGCGATATCACTCTTGAAATTTGAAAAAATGCCCAAATTTCATATGGTTGGTAAAAAATATGTAATGACAATTTTTCCTATATTGGTTAAATATGCTAGCTCTACATTTTTCTATACCTACCACGCCTTCAAACCAGACCTAGAAATATTCTTGCTATCAGGACAAAATTCATTTTCTTAAGGAAATCAATAGTATTCGAAGATTTTTGTTTATATTTAAAAACGTAAATCATCCCGATTTAGAATTTATTAACTAAGTTTTGCCTAAAATGTTTGGATTTGATATCTTTATATGGACCTTATAATTGGCCTACATTGAGAAAATGAAATCTCTGTGTGTCTTGTGGCTAATTTATGGTTTTTGAGAAGATTAACATAAACTAAAATGTTTAATATATTTTACGGTTAAATTCCTTCACTTATAATATTTATTAATTTAATTGAATAGGTAATTATTCAAGTTAAAGATTTTTTAATTAGTAATTTAAAGAATGTCAAATGTTCTTTATAATTACTAATTACAGGTCCAAGGTCAGGTTCTATTAGGCACCTATCTGATAGTCTCGTATCGGATGTCATTGAACGGGTCGCAATTGTCATTTCTTGTAAAGTCTTTAAATAATCATGCAGAAACTCAGGAAATGGTCCTTGTTAAGACAATTAGTACGTTTGGAAAGAAGGATGTGTAAAAATTCTGATGGTCGTTTATTTGCTTTGTTTAATTCTTTTAGATGATGAAATATTTTCACCAAAAAACGTACAGGTGCGATTCATTCTAGATCGGATGAAAGAATGTAGGGATGGACCTGAAATTGTTATTGAAACAATAAGTAGAACAGTAGAAGCCTATGCTTCTGCAAATCGCAGCATTACATTTAATGCTCTCAAACTATGGGATATCTGTGTATTAGAGTCACCCCAACCTCTTGCCACCATTTCATCGCATCCTAAACCCCTTCAAATTCTTGTCGACTCAGTTCTGCCCCCACGATCTGCCTCCATTGACAGTGACATTAAGATTTATATCCTCGAAATAATTCAGGTAGGGTGATTAGTTCAAATTGCACAATAGTTGTCTCGAGTCGCCTTTGTTTTAGCTTGCGTTTTTAGTACTGGGCGCAAAGGTTTTCAGCCTATTTAGGCTGTACGATATTTGGAGACGTATGCAAAAGGCTTAAAATGTCTGGCTTAATATTTCCAGAACCCGTAAGTTCATAACTTTACAAATTTGTTGTCTCTATAATTAGAGATCAGACAGGGCTGTTCCAGGTTCGGGAGCTTTAGATTCTGATATGCGAGCCAGATTTGAATTGCTTTCTCAAAGCACGGAAGAATTGAGTACACGAACTGAAAGACTTACCAGGGCCATGACGGAGAATGATTTTGATGATAAGTATGCGGTAAGTATCAAAAATATAAGTTAATCTAACTATTGCCTATAACAGTTTAGAGTCGAGGATCAGTTGCGTATATGCACTTCGAATTTAGATCATATTTATACCCTCACTGACACAAATAAGAACGCGATGGAATATGACGATGTAATGAAATTCACCGGGAAAGCTGTGGAAAAAATCACTTTAGCCAATCAACGTCTAGGAGCTTTTCGAAATGCTTCCAGAGGTCCTGTAAGTCGCTATTCTATTTTAAGGACAGTAATACTGAAGTAGATCGAGAATCATGGGCTCTTATTGTGAAGTTGATTTTGTTCCCAACTAACCACAAGAACAGAATAGTTTAAGATGATTATTCTAGAGGATCACTAGTTGAAGGGCATAAATGAGCACTAAATGCGCGACCTTGAGAATAGTGCAGTCTGATGAACTGCAACAGAAAGGAAGATAATTGGACAGCTGTAAGCTCTAACATAGGTGCATGTACTTGAATACCTGGCAAAAGAACTGACTTAGGGGGTTCCCGACAAAAGTCGGTGATTAGAGCCGGAGTGAGAGTTGAGGCATGAGTGGGTGAAAGAATTTTGAATGCAGCCAAAGTAGTTAAAAGATAGTGGCGGGACGTCACTGAAGAGTTCGAGGTAAATGAAGGATGATTTAGGAATTTTAAAGTGAGTGTTTTGGTCCAGGGGTTTAATTGGCTAATCTATAACAGAGCACTAATATGAACCTTCTATTTGCTACCTGTTCTAATTACCAACAGACGATTGAACAACAAGAAGTGTTCAATCATTTCCAACTTCTGACAACTTCATTCGAATTTGTTCTTCATCTAAGCTTAAGAAATATATGCAATTGAAGCCATCTCTTATCACCATTAAGGTGCAACTTAAGATTCTGATCGATTTACTTCTGGTGCGAAAATCACATAAACTCGAAAGTTGATTAATCTTGGTAGGTAGAATGTGAGGTGGTGGTGCACATGTCACAGGCACTATTTTATCTGACGGTTATAGATGCAGGAGTTAGAGTGCAACCTTCCTTTCTGTTGGCTACCATAACCGACTCTTACATCCCTTAAGAGGGTGCACTTGTTAAAAGTATAACCCTACAATACAAAATGACCATAATGGGTAGTTAGATGTATATTATGCACTATTTACAGTCGCAATGTGAATTAATTCGTTTGAGTGAAAGGGGTTTGAAAGAATCGGGAATTAGAAGGTGGACGATAAATTATCGTATTTTCTCAGATTTTGCCAAATGACTTAAAATCTTGTTCTGAGGCAATGAATAAGTGTCCAAGGTTGAGTATCTAAAATTACTGCGGAAGATGCCCTTATGAATAGTTTAATCTATGTTACTACTTGAAGAGAATGTGTACAAATCTCTAGCCGTAACATCTGATACAAGCATTTCATAAATTTGATCGTCTGGAGATTGCCAAGTTTGGCGCTGCTAGCATTTAATCTTGGCCGCCTCACCTTGGCTACATTCACGCCAGATCATTTCGCCTTCTCGCCCATTGGTGGAAGACAAGACGAATTGAAATCTTAAGACCATGGGAATTAAAAATAACCGGTCAATGTGTTTCAAACCAGGAGACGAATCACGAAATTTTAAATTATGAAAGTGACCTATTCGGTTGATAAATATTGTACAAATCGACTTCGAAAAACAAATGAAGCAAGACTCTTTGAAATCTTGATTTCGATTTCGGCAGCATGTTGATCCCTTCACATTGATGAACTTCCTGTTAATCGAGTTAACTGGCTCCCACAATTAAAAAGTTGTAAGATGGGTAATAATAATAATAATGCAAATGACGTAGGCAATTATGGCGAAAACAGACAAAATGTTATAATTAGAGGCTCTTAAATTAAGTATCAATTCATTTAAGAAACTGTAGTCTAAAGCTAGTATAAAACTGTGCTTTCAAATAATACATCATCGAATATTTCTATTCCCAACTTCAACATAAAATATCGAAATGGTTGTACTTCTTGATCACGACCACTTTCACCATCAGTCATCAACGTAAGCTTCCTTTTTATAATTAAGGATCGGATCACCGCGATGAACCATTCTCACCTATGGATTTACAGTTAATAGTTAATAATTGTCAAAATAATTATGAATGCGCGTTTAATGTTCACATCACCAACATCGAGTCACCCTAGTAAGAAAACCGAATGCTATCTCTTTTATCACCACATTAATAAGAGAAGCTGTCCATTCCACTCTGTGTGTGTGTGCAAAATATTGCATCACTGATATCTAAATTCGCGGATGGGCATGCTAGCCACTGCTCCACTCGCGTACATACCTGGTGTCACTAGGTAGCGACGTTTCAGTATTTTCATGGTTCATTTAACCTAAGTGGTTAAAAATCATAATTTTTTTCCAGTTTCACAACCAGAGCCAGTTCGTAACTAGAAAAGAGGCCCTCACTTCAGGTTCGCTACTTAAATTTCTCAGATTCAATAAATCAATTGCTTCATCTGAATGGAGTACATTTATTATTGATCCGATGGCCGTGTGACGATTAGAAAAGAAACTCACAAATTAACCTCGATTTTGATTGCTATCTGATTCAAATTTGGACTCGAACTCAACGATGAACAAAATTGATCATATTTGTATGGTGCTGTACTAAGGTGACTTTTGAATAAGGAAAGGACCTTCAATTTTTGCCATTTTGGCTGGTTTTCAAACTTTCGGTGCCTCATAACAGTTCAATTGGTTTAATATTAAGTTGAAATGCCTCAATTCACTTCTTCTTTGTGGTAGAAAAGTTACACAAACAGGAATTTGGGTAGAGTGAAAGTTCTTTAAAATTCTCAATAAAATCATTCTATTCATTAATTCAAAGTTTGATTTTTTTAATTTTTAAATGGATACAATTTTTAACTATTTAATTGTTTTATTGTATTTAGACAAGAAGGTACAGAAGCAGTGTGATTTGAGACCAAATGCAACGTGGCTCAATTTTCTTTCATTTATTCTTTTTTTTCTAAGACAATATAATATAATTTTGCTCATGAAACAACAATGGCTAATAAACGATTATCTAAACAAAAGTAAAGTATTAATTTTACCTATTGATTTTGAGATTCCTCTTTTTACAATTTTCTAATATGCACAAACTTCCGTTCAGATTACCCATTAACCGCAGACCACTGTTGTTTTAACATCAATGACGCAATTTTTTCATTACTTCCAAGCTTGTGTTTGACCTCCTGTTTGGATCAAACCAGAAAATCACTCAAATGCAGACATGCAGACCATGCGGAAGGCCTTTGAAGTCATTGCCGATCAATTTTCTTTGCTATATTTCAGTCATTCTTATTTTTAAATTAATCGACTATAAACTGGTTTAGGCTGAAATTCACTTACTATCTACACATATAAAATTATATAACAATTTATACTATACTCCTTGCTTATTTAATGCAAATTGAAACAGTATATATACTACATCGTTGAAACTGTGGGATGCGTCATCGCATGAGCGCACAGAGTGACTTGAGGGTGCGGCCGTTCAACTTCGCGTACGGATTGAGCGCGAGGACACAGCCAATGGCCGATCACAAGCCTCCGCTCGTTTTACTTAATCCGCCATTTTGAATGACTAAGCTTCCTCCCTTGTTACACTCCACGCCGTGCATGTCTAGAATAAACGCGTTCTCTGGATACTTCTGTCTCTTCTCAGCTTTGCAATAGCTTAGCTAATTCTGGGGGTCTTACGAACTAGGAGAAACTGCCACTGAGGTTTCTGAGTACAGTCAGGCTTAGTTAGGTAGCTAATCCGCCACAACACTATATGATAATTAAAATGGAGACGAAAGACCTAGAGTGTCTAACTTAATTTTTCCAGTTAAAGTAAGAATATTTGTTAGTAAAATTCTATTATTTATTACATTAAATGACAAAGAAACAAGGAATAAACACATTTTCCGCCACTGAAAATTATTTAATAGGTGTCACGAAAGGGATTGATCGATTTATCCTGGTTCAAAATCACAGAAACATCAGAGCAATGCCTTAAACGTCGATAATTATAGCAACTACAATGTGACACTTTGTAAGCGCTGTGTATTAAAATGTAAATTCCATTATCGGTAAATTAATAGCACGATGCGCTATGCAAGTGAAAAGATCAAAAATAGGTGAATGCCATCTTTGATTGTCTATTGTTTCTTCTCAGTGACTACTTCCGTATGAATTGTGAACATATATTTACAAAGAGCACATGAATAAAAATTTTCTATACAGTCTCCAGAATTAAATTAAATAAATTTAAGCTAATTTTTCTGCGTATCAATTATAAAAGCGTCTAAGAATCAAAGTAAGATGTACTGAATTTTTCCCAATACTTCAAGGTTTGTGGATGATATTTGACTTGATGACGACCTAATTGAAACTAGTTTGGGGTATTATCGATAATTCATCTTATTTTTTAATTAATAAATATAAAAAAATATTATTCTCTAAATTTACCAATATTTATTAATTTGAAAGGTATTTGTCGAGTGCTTCAAGATATAACTTTTACAATAAGTAAAAAATAAACAGGACTATAAGATTTTGAATATTTAAGCCTCAAGCATTTTACCTTTCTACTTAATTATTTCAGTAGAGTTATAATCACCTTTCATAACAATATAAGGATGACGCCATCTTGCAGTCAATGACGTGAGACCTAGCAATAAAGATTTCCAGAATGGCTTCTGCCTTTTCCAAGGGATTTAGGAATGCTTATTAAGTCAATAATATATAATTATTACATGATTTTTTAAAACTGAATAAATGGTTCTTGAAGGCATAAAGGTGATATAAACTTCGTAAAATGTTATTTTGACCTTATTAAACTATTCCGAGTTAATTATTTTAGCTATGTCAAGTTAATAAGCACTGAATTCCATAACTATTTGATTTGCAATTCGCCCACAGATCATGAAATCAAAAACTTTGAACTGACCATTAGGTAAATATATTGCACAAACGGATTTAAGTAAAGCTAGATAAAAATCTCTGAAGTCTTGACTTAGTTCTTGCTAAATTTCCCGATTTCCCGATCTATTGTTAACCGATTTTAGTTCCTTTTATGGCATAAAAATTGAAAATTTGTGCTCTGGCCAGGTTATAGTGAAGTAAAACTGCTAGTGTTTATTTATATTTGATATGTATATTTAATATGAATTTCAATGGCTAGGATTTACTTATTTTTTTAAATAAAGTTCGAATGAACAGCTATTTTGTTTCCGAGTTTAACTGCTGTTGCTAAGTCAGTCTCGAAGGTCGTTCAAGTCATTTGGAGCCACTCGGCTTATGGTCAATTCCTTTTCAGTCCACCAGAAATCGTTAAGCTATAGGCCCACATCATGCACGCATAACACAAATAGCCAATGAAATGACGACCAGCTGACAATAACGATTGCACGTGCGCACCAATTGCGTATGTACTACCGCCCGCGTGCACACAATCTTGGCGTTATTTATCGTGATCCCTTCTTTTCCCCTGCATTTGAGAGGCTGGAGCTTGGGATTAGGAGAGGCTCCGCGTTCTGGTGCCACCCAGCGAAGCTGTTTCATGGGATTTAATCCTCCCTTGAAAGAGGTGAGTTCATAGAATTTATATATTTCTAATTTGATACGTTTAATATTTTTATGCTCGCCGTGCTAGTAACTTGCGGATAGTTTTGTATCTTATTTACTGGCATTTATTTAATTCAAAAGTATTTCCATTTTGATGAAAAGATTAATAGGGATTAAGTTAAAGATATTGAAATGAACCAAACAAAACTGCAGAGTTTGAGAATGAATGAAATGACAAAAAGTCCAAATATATATAATTAATTGAGGTTAAAATACATTTTATTTTGCACAAGGGCGTTTATTTCAACAGGAGCATCATCTTTGGATGACAAAAAAATTACAAACAGGTCAAATTTTGACTCACAAAACTGATGTTTAATACTAATTCAATTTCGATGTGCAATCTATGTTTTTAGAACAATAAAAAATTCAGTACTTACCATTCAAGCCATGGTAATTTAGTCGCATTTTGCTTATCAAATTTCGGTTAAAAACCAAAATTGATGAAATTCATTAATTCTATTATAATATTATATTCAATTTCTTTATTAATATTGCAACGTATAATTATTTTATTTAAATGAATTGATTTTATTTATCACTTGTATTTTATAAATAGGAACATTTATGAACTTTTTTTAAATTATTTCGTTTATTTTGACATTATTTGAATCCACACGAATCAACAAGTGCATTTGCAAACATAAACAAATTTCTGATCTAACTGTATATTTCTTGAGATTATGAATGGGCTTAAAAATTGAATAGGTTTATTTCGAATATTCAAGATTGTTATAAATTTTATATTTTCAAACTGAAACTCCTTTTGATGTGGCCAAAATTTTGGCCTTATAATTTGTCTTGAATGATTATCGACTTCCAGGGTCAGTAATACTCTGGAAAAGATAGCTCACATTTTTAAATGCGGATCATAACGCATAAAACACCCTGTCTAAAATGATATTACTTATTGTTTAGAGGTTACTACTTAGTGTTTTTATATTTTCTGTCATCAAAATTAGGCTGTTGCAATCTTGTTGAAAGCCCATATTTTCCCCTGTGATATTTTCTGAATGTGTTCTCTTATTAAAGAGGAGATTATTTGTGGATTCGTTGTATTCGTTCAATCGAGCACACTATCTGCTGATCTGTCAACCGACTTGGAAGAAAAATTAAATAAACTTCATTTTTGAAGGTATAGAAAAAACTAAGATGTTTCGGACAATTTATTTAAAATTAATCATTAGCTTGTAGGAAACTTCGTTATAATAAATTAGCGAAACTTTTATGCTCTATCCCAGATAAAGTTGATAAATGATAAAATTTAAGTTCTTTCAAAAACACGAGAATGTAAAAAAATCATTCCCCTTGTATCCAAAAGTTAGCACAATACAGCATGACCTAGTCTCCAATTTCTTTATTCTCTTTCAAATTATCTTTTAAGATTGACACCAAATCGAGGAGCAATTATGCCCGAGAGCGAATAACGAATTTATTTCCAAGGTTAAATTCGCGCCTTTTGTTCGTCTGTTTGTCTGCTTGCGAGTTCAAGATCGCTCGGGAGTTTTATAAATCAAACAAGGCAGAAAAGTTAAATCGAGGATCCTAATTGTGCTTGGTCACGCAATTTACCACTTGTTTTGGACTTTGCGTTTCACAGGCTCAATTCTCCCATAGTTAAATTCGAGTTCGTGTTGACCCGATATTGATTGGAGAAGGAATTGACTTTGATTATTTAATTTAAGCTTGAACAAGTCAAGAACAGATCCACAAAGACTCGGAATTCGCATTTGAGATAACGGACAATCGTTAATTTTGTCCAAATTTCGTTAGCCAGAAATACACTATAAAGTACCGTCACTCCAAGAAATGATGCAAGGATGAGTGTCAGGAGGGTGTGAAGACCAGTCTAGATTCATCAGATATGCTTCAATAATTCATGGTGTTGGTTGGGTTATAATTTCATGGTAATTTTCGTTTCAAATTTGTGAACATTATTCGTTGATGGTATTCGTATTTTATTGGCAAAATAATTGAATGCAGCGTTCTGCCACTACTTAATCTTACACTAGACAAGAGAAGTTATTTGATACGTGCAAAGATTTTTGAAATAACAGAGCATTCAAGCAAATCGCTAACAATAATTGCCTGATTTAAGAGTATAGTGTCACTGTGTTATAAGTTATTTGCATTTTCATTAAGTTTGCATTAAATAATAATGAATTCATTAAATGGCAAAGGTGAGGACGAATGCTATCATGCTTTGTTTGTTCAAGAATGGATTGAACTAGTGTTGAAATTGCTATCTGATCATAGATCTTAATAACCTATGTTTCAGAGACTGCTTAAAGCAGAGAAAACGTTTATTTCTTAGCTAAAGACTTGAAAATAATTAGATTAGGGATAAAGTGTATTCCAGTGCCGCTCTTACGCTCTTAGTATTGAAGCACAGAAGATGCCAAAGCACATAATTTAAAATTAAACCATATATGGCTCTTTATTATCTTTCCCAAACTCAAGTTTCTTAGATTTGTCCACAATCATTATCATTTGAATCATTGTTAAAGAAAAGTTGACCATAAACTATCTTTTGCATAATATTTCTGTGAAAGAAAAGCTTTACTTAGCTTATTTTATCTTAAGGAAGCTTTCTTATCACTAAGTTTTAGTTACTGTCTTTTTATCAAGTTGATTTTCCGAAGAATTGTCAGCTTCGAGTATTTTGGAGTCGATCTAATTTGCTCGACGTTTTATTTGGTTGGATTGGATGCAAGTTCATCTTTAATACCTATATCAGACATTCAATACCTACTAAGGAATGTATTTGTGTATTCTAATACCTAAATTTGGGATTAATTTTTGATCCAAAGGTATTTTTCGAACGATTGTTAAAACTGCTTGTCCAAAAAACGGATCTCCAATAAATCACTTTTGTCAAAGTAACTCTCGGAATCGGGTATTTATTTCACTGTTATTCTACTTAATTTCCCTTTTAAATTGTCTTTAGTTGAACTGGATGGATATCAACTACCGAGAGGCAGGAAACCGAGAGAAATCTACAAATCATTAAAGAGAAAAGTCCAGAAATGTGTGAAAGTGTACTCTTACATGGCTTCTCAAAAAATCAATATTGAGTCAGTTTATTAGCAAAATTAATTTCTTAAGGCCTCGAATAAATGCGATTACCACTGCTTGTAGAACTCTTTTTTGCCAAGGGATCTCTATAACCAAAATTATTGATCCAAAATGTTATAAGATTTAAACTGGACACTTATTGAAATGATTTCGTTTGCTTCAAAATGTTACACTATTCGTCCCTTAATGCTGAACACTGCATGCTCCACTTGTAAGCCACTTTAACTCCCAAAATGGTACGCCTCTTTTTGTGATTTTGGACTGACGATTTAATTTAATTTTGTGAAATGGAAATTTATGCAAAGAAACTTGTTCAAAATTTAGAAAAACTACTCATTAATTAAATCCAAATTTGATCATAAATTACGTTTATAGGTGCTTTCTCATTGCAGTTTTACTTATCCACATTTATTTCTCCCTTTAGGGCGCTAAAATGCGACGTTTAAGTATGATGACTGGAACTGCGGTCATCGTGTTTCTATTGACGGCTATCATCACTGCAGTAGCTGCTGATGATCTTGATGAATTTCTCCTGCGGACTCGAAGATACGGCTACTCCATGTTTTCAATAGGTGAGTTTGTCCATACTGGAATTTCGAGGCATTCAATTTTCTAATTGTAACTGAATATTTGGATCACTGAGTATTGTGATGCCCATATGAAAATGTGAAGAACTGAAAACGAATGAAACAGTGTAGTGAATTTCCCATAGCAATAAAAGTTATTAATTGAATTGAATTATGATCATGAATAAATATTTTAGGAATTAGTCAGGAATTTTAAGTATTCAAATACCTGCATTCAAAAATTAACTCTGCAGTCTATTTTATGTTAATTTAATATTTAATTAATCAGTCAATAGATCAGATAGGTTTTATTAATATCACGTATTTGCTTTAGATATTCCTTGAAGGCTAGTTTGTGTTGCAAGTTCAAAATTGCTTTTAGTCACTTAATATGGTTAAATAATGGGTCTCTAGGTGTGGTCAACCATCAGATGAAGAAACCCTGCTTAGAATAAGTGACCACAAAATTGGGAAAATCGATTGAAATGCTATCAATCAGGAGGAATGTCTTATTCAGAGAAGAATAGGGAAGAAGTTCCATCATCGTGTTTAGGAAACTGAAAAGTGATAAAGTAGGAGAGTGAATTTCAAAAAGATGATGTTAAATAGTGAAAAATCGATAAGCGATTTAGTGTGACTTAAACAAAAATAAACTTGTACAATATTGCAATAAAGTAAGTAAGAATCGATAACGTTAATCGATAATGACGTCACTAGACTCGAAAAATCCAAAGCAATGACGGTGTCAAGTAGCTATCTTCTATTGAATCTCCTTTCACTCTGAGAACTAAAAGTTGTCATGACTATGAAAAACAAAGGACTGACAAGTAGCCAAACCGGCATTGCCAAAATGACAAGAAGTTGGAATTTGTTAATGGTGCAGGTTTTTAAATATTCAAATAATTATCAACCTCATTGCTTTATATATGACTTCGATTTTCGAAAACCTTATGAAATTAATAAAATCAATAATTTAATAGTTGGTATTATTGCCAAAATTAAATTAATTTCCATTGGCATTTTTTAGGAGCTGTACTTGACGACCAAGATTCTGGAACTGAAATTGCTATGTACGCTGGCTTGAAGGCGGTTGCACTTAATTTTAAAAAAAATGTCACTTCTATGGACATCATCAAGATTCCTAAAGCCCACTTCGCCAATGCAACAAATACTGGCATGTTTGCTATTTTTGTTCTAATTCGAATAAATTTTAAAAGGGTAAACTAATGACGGTTCAGTTAAAATAAAAAATTGAGTTTAGGCGTCTAAACACACACACACACACAATATATGCAATTTGTAATGATTGTAATGATGAAACAAAAACCAGTGATTTGGTAAGTCACTTGAAGATTCAACGGTTGATTTTGTAATATGAAACATTACTTTACCTGCATACTAGATTTTCTTGACTTCATATTTGCACTAAATATCCCAATTTCTAGCAGGTAGAGCTGACGTGAGCGTCGCTGCTCTATGGCTCAATAAATGACAATATGATCTCATGGCTGATCGTGCATTAAATAAAATTCAGAGGCTGATCAAGGCGGTATTCGAAAAAAATAGCTTCTAACATAGATAATGGTAATCTGCAGAGATATTTTTAACTGAAATGTCCAAACTCCCTTCTTTACCTTTGAGTTTAAAAAAGCGAAGGTTTCTTTACATAAACCTAAGTCATTGCAAACCTCTGCTATCTAGAAGCCATATCTTGTATCATCTCCGTTTCCAAATTTTACAAATTATGACTCTTATTAGCTATGATACCTGGTTCTGTTGTTATGATACATCTGCTCACTAGATATCGTCAGTCTACAGTTGTCACGGCCTCAGAGAAAAAGCCAAACAGTTTTGCAGTTACCACAAAGTCGAGTTATCAACTTTTAACAAGGCTATTTAATGAAGAACATAATTATTGACTGTGCCATTGAAAAATGAGATTTTTCTGAACTAACTGTCCAGGTACTTGAGACAGCATGCACTTGCGTATTGATTTTTACAGAGACCACCCCGAGTATACCAATCGTCATCCAAAAATACATACACTGTGGCTAAATATATTGATGGCGCCTCATCACAATGCTAAATGATTTACTTTAAGAGTACTTTCTTAACTCTTTTGTGAGAAATTCAATATAATGGCCTTATTGTTATATAAATTTAAAAGTTAGTTGAAAAAGGATAAATTTAAAGTATGCAGTCGTAGCCCAACCAGTGTATCTTTTTTCAATAAATGCCATAAAGTACAAATTTTAACCTCCTGTGCCGACTAGAAATGTTGGCTAAATGTGAATACTTTTACACTAAACGATTAAAATTAAAAATCGATTGTTAAGTATTCTTAAGAGACTCTTATTTACTTGAACATGCTAAATTGCAAGGTCGTTGCTTTGCCTAACAGTAAAGCAGTGTTATGCCGTTGTTAGGTTCTGGAGTTGAGAGATATTTTGGAAGCTAATAAGTGGATAACAGTATTTTCTATATCTAGTGATTTATATAATCGCGAAAGCAAAAAGTCTTCGGCTTGCCAATGAACAGTATTTTGATCAATTCTTTATACAATCTTTGTGGGTTTAATGGTATTTATTTATATCAAATGGCGAGTTTTATTCTATTTATCATTAGTCCTTTAGTTGAATTCGGCTTCATAGAGGAGAGAAACATCAAAGTCACAAAAGTCAAGAGGGGAAACAGAAGAGTAATTCGCAGATGTAAAAGACAGCACAAAGGTAGAGAAAAAGGTAAGGTGAGGTGAGTACTGTGGAAGTGATCGAATAGGACATAGAGTCGGACCATGATAATTTGAAGTCAACTGCAGGTTTATAGACATTTTGGCGTGTGAGTATAAGTTGCTCAGGGTGCATCCTGTATAGGTAAGTCTATCGGTCATCCGGGTTTAACGGCTAAAGTGTCTTCTCAAGTATCTAAAACATTTGGTACTATTCCTCTATGTTCCCTTAAAAACTCCATTAACTCTCTTATGATATCGGTCTCTCATAAAAGGTTTCCCACTGTATTCCCTTTTATCGCATTCATAATCATCTTAAATTTCATTGTGACTCAAATATATATTCTTATATCTTCAAATCTGAACTAATATTAAGTATCAGTATGTGTAATGTATTTGGAATAAAGTACAAAAGACGCAGGGGGCTCTAGAGAGAACAAATCTTATTTTGGTCACATCATGGTGCGAGGTGTCTAATTACAACTTGAAACCGGGCCAGAAGAATAGTCAGACTAGGGTTCATGGGTCTCGAAATTTCGATGTGCATGTTTAACGTCTCCCTCCCTCCCCCCATACTTGGAGTCATGCAAAAAGTGATTGGGTCTGCACAATTGCTCTTTCTAACTATAAAAACTCTAAATTCAAAATTGGCAGTTAGAATCAGCGGGAGAAAAGAACCGGGATCTGTCCTTACAATGCCAAGTAGAGACATTTAGGACTGCTTTTTACTGCTTTGGCAGGTGAGCTGATATTTTTTAGTGATCGAGTAAAGTCCAATTCGTTAAGGAGATCTCCAAGAGTTTATTAATTGGCAATTTCATTTGTCACTGAAGTTAAAGAGATTGAAAATTTTATGTTGATATTGCATTTGGTAATGTACCTCGGGCGACTGCGCATCTAGACTGCCATATGCTGGTCATAATCTTGAGAATTCTGATTACCATTCGTTTTCAAAATCACTGCTTCCTTTCTTCAGTTTGTGAACTACTGAAACGGGGCGTGGTGGCATTAATCTCTCCACTGGATCCTCTCATTCGTCAATCAGTCCGGATGGTTGCCAAACAATTCCATATTCCCTTAATCGAGACTCACTGGGATACCGATCGCTCTAACTCTCGTTTCGCTATCAATGTTCATCCTGCTCATGATGCATTTGGCGAAGCAGTGTTTGAGTACCTTTCAAGCTACTCAAAGTGGACTCATGTTGTTCTTATTCTCGCAGATTATGGCAGTAAGTTGTCGATTATTACAAAACAACAGTATATGCTGTTAACTTTGTTATACGTGTACCTTACGTGCCTATTACAATCGTATTATTTCATTTAAGTTATGAGAGCGACGATCGCCAGTTTAATCGCAATCAAACTAATCTCTTACAAGTTTTCCTAATCTTACTACTATTGAAGATTTTGCTTTAATATTCATTGGAAAAAGCAGGATACACATACTCAAATTGGTTTTAATAATGAATGCTACTACATGCCTGGTTTTGGTATTGGTGAGTCTTACCACCGGGGCATATTGTCCTTGTCTTTTAATGCTTTCAAATTGAAATAGTATTTTGTCAAATTTTCTTATCTAGCTATGTGATTAAGAAAGTTATCATAAACGATTTTTCTTTATGTGTATATAGAAAAATAAAAACTTTAAAAGTTTAAATTTAGACTGAGTTATTTATCTATCGTTGTTCCCTCCTCGTGTTTAACTTATTAGATTAATTTGTTGTTACCATAAATTATAATTGTAAAGGATTTTGTCTTGTTACGCGAAATAAACCCAACATTTTTCCCAGTATCTCAATTCCAGATGACCGTTACAACTGATTGTAATTATGACCTAACGTTTGCTTCTAGGATAAGAATTTGGACAGGGAGAAGTGTAAAAGGAGAAAAAGGCGGTGGTGTTGGGAGAATTCAGCCCCAAAACATAAAGTGAAATTCACTTCACTCTTACTCTTGTTTTAACGTGAAGTTAGAACATTACACGTTATGCATTTATCAGTTGTAAATCAATTCTAATGTTTCCAAATTAAGAAGACAACTTTCAAACATTTACTTGGTCAAACTTGAGCGTTTATTCCTTCTCCTACGTCTTAATGGGGAAATTCAAAGTTAAATTTTAGACATCTTCTACTTTTTTTCAATTTATTGATTGCAATAGATCGTATATTTGGACGAAATATGGAAGAGAATACTTAACGAACTCTTTAAGGCTAATAAGATGTTGGACAATTTCATTTGCAACGTTCGAACCGGAAGTTGAATCATTATTCGTTGCTGTTTAAAATTTTTCATCTTGACACTAATCCCTAACTAGTCATTAGCACTACGATAGATCGTATTGAACGAGTATTTTGCTTAATACTTTAATTTTTGGAACCTTAAAAAGAACTGTTTAAGTACTATCATTTTCAACTAATACGTTGAGCAGGAGTCAGTGTTAACGTATAATAGACCAAACTCTCAATTGTTGATTTGAAGGCAACAGTGAAATGACAGAATTAAGAATTTACAAGGGTCCAAATTCTGGGCATAATAGATTACAGCTAAAATAGATGAAAGTACACTGTTTACGAAGAAAACCCAAAACTTCAAAGTTCTTAGCATTGCATGATTGTAAGCAAATCATTAGGTGTAGTATGTAGAATTGGTACTATTAGAGAGCAGGAATTCGGGAAATGGTAATTTGAATAATGGCAAATTAGTTATATTTATGAAACATAAATTCGCACTAAACGTAAAAATATTTAGAAGACAAAGGGAGAGTTTACAGAGCCTCAACTGCATAGGACACAGGTCATTCAAGTTTATAACAGCAGTCAATGGGTTCGAACTGAACTCGTAAGTGGAAAGTTTAAACACATTGTAGTGATTAAAAGTCTGCAACTAAATTCGGAATTAATAAAGTATCCCTCAGACTTATGCACGTTGATCTTCTATGATGTTCCATCGAGTCATTTCTATGCCGAAAATGAAATACCACTATATCTTTACGTCATGTGGGTGATTTTACATTTCTAAATTCCATTTATCTAATCACATGTTTAACTTCCATCCTCATTCATTTTCCGATGGGTGGTATTTTATTCCTACTCACCCATATTCCCGGCCTACTTACCTGCCTTCAGCCCTGTGTGTAACTGCCTACCGGGCTCTGTGTGTGAAGTGTATTAGCACGTCCTTGTGTTCCACACCCGTTTGTATTAATTCACACTGACAGTGCTACTGCTGTGCGTTGTTTGAGTTCATGGCACACTCCTATTTTTGACTATTCGTGGACGTATTGCAAAACTTTTGTGCGTATACTTCGATTTAATGCAGTATGCTTCAAAAGACTTCATTTGACTCCACTACGATTTCCATCAGATAACTTAAATATAAAACACAATTTTTTTTCTTAGACAAGCAGCAGCAGGTCAGGACACTTTTGGTTGAGATATCCTTGTCTATTTTTATTTTCAAAGCCGAAGCTTTTATATAGTGTGAATTAGTTCCAAGCCTTTAATCAGTAATATTGTAACTTTGATTAATTGTGCCTGATTTCAGAAACCACGAAGGTTTGCAATAAGGAGAATTTAATCTCAATTCATACTGTCTGTTGCTAAGAAACTCGAAAGCTGGAAGCAACTCCACCACACAATGTTATAAATCCGGGCGATTTGGCAATTTCTCTTATAAAATAAGTGAATTTCAATTGCGTTGCCAAAAGCCAGATTGCGAAAAGCAAATAAACGCCATTGTTTTTGAGGCCAAAATCAACAATTTTTCACTTGCTTGCCTCCAACCGAACTCTCTCAGAAATATCAAAAAAGGCGTTCAGAAAACGACTCGACTTCCAATTTATACCTTCCTTGTGCTATTAAGTAAGACTGTTTTGTTTAAGTGGTCAAAATAGTTGCATTTAAGAATTACCATTAATCGCCCTATCACCATTGATTTAGATCTTTTCCACCTCTGGCTTTAATGTTTACTTTCTAAAATTTGTGTATTCACTAGCCTCAGTAAACACACACATGGGCTGAATTTCAGAGACTTCTGATGAAAACTTGCCACAGAGATAGGGAGGGTGTGGAGAAATGTTGGGGAAAGGGGAGTGGGTTGTCTTCTCTTCCACACTCGCACGTGCGTGTTTAGCAGCATTTGAACATCGTTCACCCACTCTCATCTCCCGAGTTTGTATATTATCAGATAAGACTCTGGCAGCGTTACTACTGGCTGCAACCTTCAAAATATTTGATGGTGTTTAAATTTCCCTACTCTCCGGTTTATATGATCTAATCGCTCAAATGCAGGTGCATTTCACAGGACAGGAGGTTTTAGCTCACAAAATTCATCCAACTTTCAGTTTACGAGTTGCATTCTATTTGAAATTGTATCCAAGTGTTCTTTATTTTGATGCATAGGATGAGGAAGAATTATCGAAGTTTCACATTAAAAGCCAATGGAATAGAGTCCAAGAGAATTGAATAATGTAAGACTTCATCAAATTGCAGACTATTTTCGCAAGAATTGCTTAATGATTTGATCAAATGTATGCATAGAGTTGGATACCTCCTAACAGTTTATGTTCAAATATATGGAATATAATAAAGGCATTGAATAGCCAATAAAAGTCTATACAATTATAATGAATGTTTAATGGCAGGAGAGAGTTGGGTATGTAGGAAATACATCCCCATTTGACAGAAGATACATGACTAATTACAACGATAAAGCATGAGCGGGCAATGAATCTCACGGGAATTGAAATCGAAATATATGAACCACAAATAAATGAATCCCAACTCACTAACAAAAGTGCATAACAAGATTTGTATAGGTCAGTGCATCGTTGAGCCCACTTATCTTATGATATTGAAAGTCACCGTTTTTTGGACCAACATTTCCGAGATGGCAAATTCCAAGATTAAACTTAACTTTTGGCATAAAGACTATGCAGAGGAATCTCAATAAATCTGTGAGTACTAAAAGGAGTCAATCATGAACAAACCATGCCTAATGTTGAGTTGGGTTCGGGGAGCGAATAGCTATATGCCATCTTTTGTCATTTATACGAATCCTACATGATAGATTAAATAAACTACATAATATTCCAGTTTTCCTGATCAAAAGAAAGAGAATAGGGCTTTGCGCAAGTGAATCATGTATCATGAATCGTGTAAGAAGGGATCGGAATCCCAATAATTGCTATGATGATTCATTCTTTCGAGTATTTAATGAAGAAATTCAACCATATTATAGAGACGTGGATTCCTTTTATTTATAACTCCATACTGTTCAGTAACAATTTTTTCAAATAATGTTAGATAAAGCACAAAATAGCTCGTTATTGAGATAAGTAGGACAGACTCATCATAATTTCATATCTATCAGGTAAAAATCGGTATTCTTATTGATCACTTCTGTCGCATTCCCGCACATATATGTACTTTCTATCTCCTATCGCATTCCTTTTGACAATATCGACTTCATTTAATTTATTTTATGAAGAAATAAGCGAAATGTCCTTTGATTCCTGATCACTTCACATACATTTCTTTGTGCCCGACTATGAGTAATTCTCTGACTCAGTACATTTTCTATATAATGTCATTCTTCGGACAAGTATGAGCGCGATAAAATTCTCAATACTACATTCGACTTCTTGGACAATCAAACCTACTCCAAGTCCATTAGTACTAAAAGGAATTTTCGATAGGAAAATAGAAACATTTTTGGGCTTCTTCCCAAGGGGCCTGGGAAGAAATATGTATTGGAAAGTAAATGTTAGTTGCTGACATTGAGTTGCAGTTGAAATTTATTTCAATTTATGATAGTTGTGATATTCCTTGGGATAATATTTTGCAAGTACAACTGGTAAATGTTGCTCGAAATACAACGTTTTCAAGCAGGTTGTTTTTTGTAGTTCTTGGTTATTACCAATAAGACAATGAAATTTGTGGAATTTACTTTCCATGTTGCAAATATCACTCTTTCCTACCAACATTTGTCATTAGTAAATGAATTAGTAAATCATTTATACGTTTAAGTGTTTTTAATTTGCTTTTCTGACACTTTTAAAATAAGGCACGTAAAGTAAGCGCAGTCAGTGATTCACACTTAGAAAGGGCGAATGGAAAATGGCGCCAGATGTTTCTTAACTGGCGTGAACTGTTTTGTTTGTTTAAAACAAATGCTTCATCTTTTATCAGGCTCAATTCTGATTTAAGTTGAGCTCTTTTTGAACTCTTCTAACAGGCATTGTGAAGCATACGGCCTGGCTGAACAACTTCGAGGGCACATTGATTATCAGAACTCTTGGACCGGACAAATCCAAATGGAAGCCAATCATTGCAGAATTGGCCGCTACTGACAGTCGAAATTTCCTTCTAGATATTCCTTATTGGCATGCAAAGGATTTTCTTGTTCTGGTGAGCTTTCATCTACCTTTCTTTATAAATTTAGAATTGCTTAAAATTAAATTTGCTAGGAAAACTATGCTTTTTCTTCTCTTGATTGGTTTTTCTATCCTCTGTTGGTGAGCCAGCAGGTGTAGCTCCAACTTTCCATAAGGTATAACCATCGGTCACCCCTGGATCAACGTACACGTCTCTCAAGATATGCGTTCTCATTCAAATATGTGGGAAGTCGTTCACACTGGTAGAATGCGAGATTTCCATTCATTAATACGCAAATCATCTCCTAATACTCTTAACTAGAGCTTTCTAGTCAAGCTAATTACATTTCCTGACGTATGTGAGGTTTCAACGTTATTCCGTATCAATTTAAGAAAGTTTCTTTTTCAAATAATAATCGGCCTAATCAAAAAGAATTATAAATCGCATTGTCATGGTTACCATAAAGAAGTTGTCTTTTCATTATCAAGTGAGCTGAGTCTGTCGAGTTGGAAATGACTTAAACCACCTGTTTACTTGGTCTGAACACTAAGAACATCAACCACCAATTGACCCTCTTATAGAAGAAGATTCTTTAAGAGGTCTGTAGACCAAGATAATGAATGTTAGCCCCAAAATTTGAAGTTCCACTTACACTTTCGAGAAAAGCAACTGACACAATTCAGTCCGAATTTAACAGAACTAGAGCTCTATTGGTGCTTTGATTTGTCTTCTCCACCCACCCTCCCTTCCTAATGTTTTTGGCATTTGAAATTTCCTACTGATTTCATAATTTCGTCACTTCCTCTTGAATAATCTGCTGAAGCATCTTTGGGATAAAACGGTGAAAACCTCGTTCCTTTGCATATAGAGATTTGAGTAATAATTTCTACCAAGATTAAAATTTCGATTTATTTATTTTTCTATTTCAGGCTTACGTCCACAATATGACTGGCGAACAATACAGCTACGTATTCTCTGATTGGGTGATTAATAAAAGACTATGTTTTACTATATTTATTTTTAATTATCCAAATGCTGCATAATTAAGTTTCCTCTTATAAATGAAGCAACACCCTACTTGTATGATTTAAAATAATACTCGAACTGATAAGCCAACGCGCTACGGAACCTATTATTAAAGCTTCAGAAAATTCTCAAAGTTTTCATGTTGGCTTAGTATCTGAATAAGGAAACCAACAAAAAATTCCAGGAAAATATCTCACGATTGAAATTCAGGATATTGTGCTCCTGAACCACTGAGTTAAGCATATCCTCAAGCGGAGAGAATCTCACAAAACAATAATCTAAAGTTCATATTTAATGATTTGCAAACTTTGTCGACCGGTTGAATAACTCTATGGTCGGTGATGCCATCCAAATGCATCGGAATCTCCAGAGAAGCAGACAGAGGAAATAATATTAAATAAGTTCAGATATTCCTTAAACAAAAGTTCACTCAAAGTGAAGTCAAATCAACTTTCATGAAAACATAGTCTTTTTCACATTTATTTGCGATCTATAAATCAAGGGAGTGAAAAACAAGTTCCAGTCGTTATAGCGAAAATTTATTGCAGTTCATTTTGAGCCATGAGAAATAAAGCTTGTTCACACAAGTCATTTAAGGTGTAAGGTTATTTTTTCAGTAGTAATTGGAAGTAAGCATAAAATGAAGAATAATTTTACCAAACAGCGCTATTCAATAATTTAACATTAGTATAATTTCTCCTTAACAAATTTAAATCTATCACGTCAGCATTGAACTGACAAGACTGGTTTAAGTTACTCAAATATTGACACAAAATCTCAGAAAGGCATCATGAGAGATTGTAATTTAATTGCGCCGAAAATTGTGTCTGGTTCTTAAGCATTCGATCTGTTTGCGCATGCGTCAATCGAGCAGATGGGCAAAATTTTGTTTTGCAAATATTATTAAACAATCCAAGAATGCTAATCTCTGTTTTCTTGTTTATGTTTGTCTCAGGACATCCATCTTTTGGATTTGACCCCATTTAAGATAGAATATGGAGCTAGTATATCCACGTTCTCAATCGTTCCCAGCATTGGTCAGTTTAAGTCCTACGAACGGGGTCCCCTTGTTGAGGCTCTTCGGCCAGAAATCTACAAAAGGGAGCGTGCTCGAAGATACTCCGATATTCTTCCTTTTTTGCCGGTAATTCTTTGGAATTAAACTTGATCGTTCATGCAATGGTTTTTTTCATGGCAATTCAAATTTAACTCCTCTTGGCAAATGTAGAAAAGTGCATTAGGAAGAGACTTGTAGCGGAATGATAAGCAAGTAAGCCTTGTCTAAACCTCAGCAACCTCTATTTCAAAATCCACAGGTAAGAAGCAGATCCCAAAGCCAACTACACTACTTCAGCGACATAGAGGAAATAGACGTATGATGTGGAAAACTTTCATTTCGGTTGCGTGTGTCTGACATGGCTTTGTCATTAAAATGCAGCGAATGTTGATTGGTGGTTGGGTGAGAGGTCCAGCGCCCATGACTCAATTCGAGACTGTCTGAGTGTACATGAAATTTTTTCCTTCAGCCGTGGTGGCATTCTACACTCCACAGAGCAGTTTTCTATTAATTTTTCACTACCTTCGCATGAAAAATGACAATTTACAATCGAATTCCATTTGATTAACAAAGCACACTATCATATATCAGTAAAAATATGTCCTAAATCCTAATTCGAAGTTAATGTTTACGTAAAATTAAACCCTCACTTAAAAAAGATTTCTTTTGCGTTTGTTTGAAACCTTCAGGCTTCATCTTTTGACTGCATGATTTATATACAGCAAAACCGATCCATATATATTTATTAAGTAAATTCTACTTATTTTCTTTTATCTTTTTAGTATTAATTATCCTCTAAATTTTTAATTATCTTTCTGTTTCACTGTTTGGCAATAATCACTTTCAGGTTAGGCAGTGTAAGAGAAAATGTTATTCCGGCGAAATGTGATAAATATTCTAGAAACGAAGTTGTATTGGTTGATCACTTACCCCTAGGTCAAGAGAATCAATGTGATTCTTCTGTTGGGTCTACGTAAAGGAAAAAAATCGTCTTCAAAGTCTTGCTATCTTTTTATCTTTTTGTTAAAAGCAGGATGGTGGATAGCAATTTAAACTCTTCACTAATTAATAAAAACATAAAATGACCCATTCAACCCAGAAAGTAGGAACATTTTGAGCGTCATTTTATATTAATCCCTCCTAATGGACGCTTGGTTTTTGATTAAAAGAAGTCTACTGATTTTTTCTTAATTTTAAACCGTTGATCGTGTTAATTTAAAACTCTGATTTGCAGATTCGAGAAGGAGCATTGGAGACATAGAGCATAGGATCCATCATTGATAATTCTAGCGTGTGTTCTTATCTCCCACATTTTGAAATATCTGCGCTCTTTAGGCCTTCATCAATGTTAAAAATTCACCTGCACATTGGGAGAATAAGCTTAGTATTGTCTACTTTACATGTGCAAAGAAAACTTTCTCCACTCAGAAACTGTTTGCTCCAGCTAAGATCTATTTGAAATAAAGGGAGAATATGCCTTTAAGCTGACTCATGACTCTTGAAAATCAATTAATGTTAGACCATGTAATACGCTACTACTCATCGTTAGATTATTATCAGTGAAGTAAGATAATATCTAATGACGTACTAAAATTCACATAAACCCAAGAGAGAACTAAGTCGCACCTCATTGAGTTAATTGTAACTGATAAAGTAGTCAATCAAACATAGGTCGTCTTGTCTCAAGGAGTTTATCATGTGGCCAGACATTAAAAATCATAATTCTACAGCATCCATATTTTGCTTTGAAAAGATTGAAAAATAATAATTCAATCTCTAACTCTTCTATTCCATCAAAGGAAGTGGGAATTTAGCAGGTAATTACTCTTATTACTAACCTGAACTGGCCAGACCCGTTGGCTTTTCATATCACTGGTTCTGTTACATGGATTATCGATCATATTAACTTTAATTTCATAAACATGAAGATAGTAGCATGTTTATAAATATTAATAAGTTATATTTTGCTAATCCCTTTGATCCGTTTCACTAAATTTTAGGCTTATGCAGCGCTCACCTACGACGCAATGCTATTGATTGGAGTAGCCCTATTAAACCTCAGGGATACCATTTCGGTTCGCCCTGGGGCACTTAGTTGTGAAGGCGACCCTCGGGCCTTTTGGCCAGATGGTGAAAAGTTTATACAGTATGTCAAATCGGTATGTTCGCATTTATTCAACCCTCCTTATATAGTGATCAAAAGGCCTGTTTGTTATCTTTAATCTAAACGCCAATCATTATTACCTATATCCATCAATATTTAGCCAATGTATCTTACAAGTTATACAAAGAGACATTATGCCTCTTCTTGGATGCCAGTTCATATAAAAGCATTGATAAGCTATTTTATATGCACTTTAAAGGCTAATATTAATAATTTGTTGTAGGATGTGGGATGTCTTTACTGCTTGAAAATGGAGTTCCAGAATTCATAATTGAGAGTGACTTTCCTCTTATTTTACTCTATCTTTCTTCCGAGTTAGAGACGAAGTGAAGAACAATCATTTAATTTATTTCAGCTTTAGGCAAAACGGCACTTAGAGATTGTAAAATACGCATCACCATTTTTGAAAATTTGAATTACAATCAGATAAATTATGAGGAAGTGCGATTCGTTTGTTGTGCTTCCTTAAGCAACCAGGGTTGGGTTTTAGGGGTTTGCTACTAGATATCATGATTGTAGAATATTGATTGCTTTGTCTGTACTAAAAGATTTCTCTCTTTACCACGGTAATGAGCACTTGATTGGTAAATTTACATTTTATATGAGGTTGGGCTTCGTAGCCTAATAAATGGGAAACGACTTTATTGGATGTAAGATTTATCAGTGATGCCTGGTGAATTCAAAAAGTTCCAATGTGCAAGAACTAGAGAAATTTTTTACAGTGGCCAAAAGACGAAGTTTTCTTTGATGAAGCCTAATCACTGGAGTTCCCATTACATAACATATTCATACAAAAGTCAACATTCTCATGGTAGTCAGGATGGGCTAAAGTCGACTATCATTAGAAATCCCCTATACTACTTTGGAAATTTCGTTGCAATTTTCAGCAACTAGTGATGTGCCGTCCGTTACGTCTGGAAGACGCCAGAGAGAACAAGTCTGTAGTATTTTAAACAATGCATAGGGTCTCACTGGAATTTTTGCAGACACGGAAGTTCTGTAAATACCTGGGCAGAAGTTAAAAAATCAGCATTTTGAGTAGATTCCATCCTTTGCGTTTGGGATATTTTATGCAATGAGTGATTAGAAAGTAGCGATTTTTAAATTTCATCCCCTATTTTTGCTTTTAAATCATAGTTTTGAAATTTTATTCCTATTTGCACAAGTCTTTATTTCAAATATTAAGACTAAAATAGACTATTAAATAGACATCGTTTTCTAACTCAAATTCATTTTCGATGGCAATATTATTGGCCGACGTGCTTTGTTTAGCTAAACTGCGCACTTAATTTATCGCAACAAATCTGGTTTTGAGTTATATGAGAGCAAGGGAGTGTCGGGCGAGGATTTGCCAGAGAAACAAATCCTTCTAATCTGTGATCGCCTCAACAACTCCTTCCTCCCCCTTATAATTGCTTTTATCTCTAACTCAATTTGGTCCTTCTGACCAAAGATCGATCTTCATCCTTTTGAGCAGCATAACTAGCCAACATGATCACATCCGGCTTGCTTAATTTTCCAAAGTTGACGCAAATGCTAACTATCAATGTGGAGAAGTCACAAATGATCAAACTTCAAATGGTAACATTAATTAATTAAATAAAGTTAATTTTAAACTTAAGTTATATAAATGTAACAGTCCCTTATTTCATTATGGAATCATGAAAGGCTTGAAAATATACGATGAACATTTAACTATAACCCTTAAGCATCAGTGTGAAATGTGACACTGTACTCGACAGTCCCAGAAAATCGTTAAAAATTCTGAATCAATTGAGGTTCAGAGGTCAGACTACAAAATCGATGGTGAAAGGTATTCGGTTGCCCTAGAAAACATCGCAAAGGGTTTATGTTTGTAATCTGTATTGAATACCGATATTCGTGATTTGTCGCTTACATTCTTATACATCTTCATATATTTAATGCACTAGTTCTAATTCGTATGAATCTCAACTAACTTCCTCTATATTTGGAAGTCATTCCCGTTTACAGCATTTGGACAAGTAAAAGCGATAAAATTAGGAGCCATTCTATTAGATGCTCGTCTGATCTTTCGGTTCCAATATATTCATCAAACTAATTCTCTTTAAGTAACACAGAGGTCCCGAGATCAAAGCATTTCAGCACACATCTGATATTTTGGTTAACCAGCCACCCTGGTTAATTATTGTCTACTCGAAATTTATTTTTGCAGGTATAATGAAATTATTTTGTGCTGATAGTGCAGCGCTAACGCGTCTGGCCGCTACTTCAGAAATCACAGATTTAACGGGTATCGGTGCACATCTCTGGAGCTTAATGGTTGTCCGCAGTAATTAAATTCGGTTGATAAAGGGGCGGAAGAATTTAAGATTCTTACCAGAAATACACCACTGGGCAATATGAGTGCTGAAGACGTTTTCCTAAACGGTTCTCGAAAGACTACAGGCCGCAGAAGAAAGAGGGTCTTGAAAGATAGTGAGATTTAGCATTTTTTCGTTAAGAATCAAGTAAGTGAGTTTACAAATCCAAAAATAAATAAATAATTTGGGAGCACACGATGCTGCAGCGGAGAAGCTTAAGACCACATCGAAAAATAAAGCATTCAAAGTATTGTAGTGGCGGAAGGGGGGTTGCAAAATATCCATTAGTTTAAGGTGGTTGTCCACTCCTTCAGAAATTCGGCGTTATAAAGAGTTAATGTATTGTCTCCTTATAACAGGAGGCCCGTGATCAAAACCAAAAGTTAAATGACTTGGGAGAATTTGATGTAAGTCATTGGTTTGCATAAATTTTAATATGCTTGAGTTAACTGTCAATGTTATGATTTCTAATTTCATCAGCTTCCCTTTTCTGAGTCTGACTTTGTTTACATCTGAAACAAAATGGTCCATGAATTCCTACTATCTGCTATGCTACTCTGGCTTCAGCTAGCATTTTCTGCTTGCATAACCTGTTTCCTTACTGGGGTTTCCTTTTTATCATATTCGGAATAAGTTTTAATGCTTCTTTTTCTCTAATTTTGAAGCCGAACATGTCTAATATCCCAACAATTACTGGAGATATACACTTTGATAGTCAGGGCTATCGATCAAACTTTAATATGAGTATTCTCAGCCTGCAAGACAATGGAATGCAGCAGGTAGGTTCTTCACTTCACCAAAGCCTCTAATCTGACAGACAGATTCGTTACACACACACTTCTTTTATTTAGATTGGATACTGGACTCAGAGAGATAGATTGCAAATTACGCGGCCAATAAAGAGGAAAAAGAAGGTTTCGAAAAAGCCTCTCACCTCTGTTGCTTTGCGAGTTACTACTGTTGCGGTAGGTCAGAATTTATTTATACTAATTTCTTATTAATCTAATCACTAAGTGCTATCAAATATTCGCCACTGCTTATATAAGCCTTAATCTAATCTAGGACTAACACTACACACCGAGTTAGACCAGTGCTAGGGTTGCTTCGACCCAAAACAAAGGATACTTCATTAATTGAGATAGTAAATTTACTCGTAGTGATTTTAATGACCGCAGAATGACTGACAACCTAGTGAGCTAATAATTGGTGCAGTGGCGAAATCGCATATTCAGCATGAAAATTGATGACTTAGAGCATAGTAGAGGAAGCATGTGGGCAGTGCTTAGAAGATATATACAATGCATTTTCAATTCAAGAGAATATTATTGCGCGAAAATTAATAATTTATAAGGGTGCATAGCAAGAAGATAATTGATTTCAGTTTAATTTTTGAACAACTTAACAATCGGCACTAATTACCACAACAAGAAATGGTGAACCTTTGAACCCACACCTGCTGATGTCTTACCGGTTTTAGCTGAATACCTGAATCAAAAAATATCTAGAATTTTATAAGTCATTTTACTTCTCAATTCAGTAAACCCAATATGGCGGGCTTTACTTAACACGGGAATTTACCATAAATTGAAGATAAAATAGGAAACTCAAAGGTAGTTTGGCTTAAATAATTTTTCAAACAAAATTTTATATATTATGAGAATATCTCCCCACCTAGGTTAAATAAATAGAAATATTTTTTCAATATTCATAAGTTAACCTGGAAGAAAATTATTATTTATATTATTTAACCTCTAAAGGAAACTAAATGTGTATTTTTTAATTTAAAGTAAAAGTTGACACGTCGCCAATAACCTCGGGAAGAATAAAGGGTGGAATAAAGAGCGTTTAATGTCTGAACTGCAATCTTAAACTTGGCGACAGTGGTCTTTTTCACAATCTAGTTGTGAAATATAAATGAATAATCTTTGCGCTTCACGACCGAGAAGAGTTGAGCGATCTACGACTGCTTTGGACTGCCATTTTGATTCAATGTGTAAAGTATTAGTAGCTGCATACCCAAACCCTGACTGGACATGGGTGAAAAATGTCGAAGTGTAGTGTGTGTGGAGATTGCACTAGTTAGGAAACAGATATAAATATAAACTTGCCTTTAAAGTAGTCTTCAACAATGACTGATTTTGAACCCCCTCCCACCTTCCCCACTTCCAACACTT
The DNA here is from genome assembly GCA_000469805.3 of Hymenolepis microstoma. Taxonomy (NCBI): domain Eukaryota; kingdom Metazoa; phylum Platyhelminthes; class Cestoda; order Cyclophyllidea; family Hymenolepididae; genus Hymenolepis; species Hymenolepis microstoma. The sequence goes on along the minus strand of LR215993.1, from coordinate 22,230,706 downwards.
CCAGTGAAAATAGTGAAGCAGTGATACTCCTTCAGAATATCCATTCAAAAGTATATTATACATGTAATGCTTAATATATACATACTGTTGCTAGCTTTATTCCTCGATTTTATTAGGACACGCCATTTGTGATCCCTAAGAAGTACGATGCGTATGGAAATCCGTTGAAGACTCCAGATGCATGGGATGGCTACTGCGTGGATCTACTGAACCTCATAGCGGCCGATGTGGGCTTTAACTATACCATTGAAATCACAAAGGATCATTATGGATCACGTCAAAGGAACAATGAGACCGGGGAATATTACTACGATGGCATTATTGGAGTTGTTAACAGAGGGGTGAGTTGCTAACTTAATATTACTGTATTTACTTATCATCATTATGACTATCTATTGAGCTGTTTAAAAGTCTTTGTGAGCGTAAGAAGAAAGCGACTCAGTTTCTTACGTTTAAAGTGAAGTTCAGATAAGGTATCACCCCTTTAATTCCAACATTAGCTTTTATATGAGAAGGTGGAACTTTAGTATTCGTCTGTCACGGAGATATCGGATTCATTTAGGGTATAAGCATCGAGAGTTTGAAGGGTGGCATGACGTCACATCGTGACCAGGTGCATGGTCAACATTGGCATATGCAGTAAAGAACAAAAACAGGCCCGTGATAGATCAGAGTTCTCAAGCAAGGATTTTATTCATCATAATATTAAATTTAAATAAGGCTTCTTTTGTTCTAAATTTAACGTACGATCGAGAATATTCTCAGGATCCATTTAGTGGATATTTAATTTGTTGAAAAGTTTTAACCTCAGAGTTGAAGTTTAAAAATACCAATGCAAGTGAAAACAAAATAAAAGTCCGTCAGCAGAAAGGACACACTTTATAGCCTCAAAACCTGTCAAATTTTTGCTGTTCATGTGATCTTGAGTTGCCGCTTTAAATTTAAATTATGTCACTGTATTCCAGAGAGAGGCGATAGTGTAGAATTTGTTGCACCATTGTGGTACTGTGATTGCTTAATGTGTATTCCATTTCCATTGTATTTTAAACTAATGAATTTCCTTTTTATCAATTGGAGAGTTAAACGAGTTGGATCCTGAAAGCTGTATCATGTGCTATTTGCATCATTGATGTACCAAACAGTGAGAAAGTGAATGAGTATAAAATATAGATATTACCACTTCACAGTCAAAAGTTGCAAAAGTTTAAAACATTTGAAAGGACCAGAAAAAAGAAACAAAGGGGATATGAAAGCAGGAGGGGATCAAGAAGACGAAGGGATCTCGTAGAAACTTACTTTGTTTGAGGTGTGGAAGTATTTATTTGTCAATTTTACCATATAGTATTTGATTCCCTTTTAAATGCCTTAACCCATTAACGCATTTAGGACCGTACGGTCCTCTTTCAAAATAAACTTCATTAGTACTAGACTCGTTACAGAAGGCGCTATTGCTGTTTGAAACGCGTTCAATAGCTTTCACCTGATACCACCGAAACTCAAATTTGTAAAGGAGACTACGTTCTGTTGGTCGGTTATTATAATGTTGTGATTGGTCAGGATAACTCGTATATGAGACCAGCGACGATAATACTAGGCGGTATTTACTTGAATGAACATGATCAGTTACGATAGCAAAACCGAATCTGCAACATTATTTGCTTAAAATTACCAAGCTCGTCTAGTAGTGCGATATAAGCATGACTTAGGTCCGAAACAGGTTTCCTTATAACCAGGAGTATGAAAACCTTGCAGGAGGATTGATGAAAGACGCAACTCATTTTTAATTCTGTTCTTCTTTTCAGGAAGCTGACATTGCTCTAGCTGCCCTGACAATTACCTACGAAAGAGAAATGGTTCTGGACTTCACAACACCCTTCATGACCCTCGGAGGAAGTTTGCTATTTATGCGACCAAAATCTCAAAAACCCTCCATCTTCTCATTCCTTCAACCATTATCACCTACGGTAAGTCTGTCCAAAACTCCACTTTATTGTGACACCGCCTGATTAAATCAAGTTATTCACTATTCACTTAACTCAGAATTTATGATACTGGTTTGATTTTAAGTAAATTTCCGACTGAAATATCTGCGAAGGCTAAATTTCAAAGTTTTTCTCCACAATCCAGAGAGAGATTAACGGATTTTGTGGGCTTAGGCAATTCTTCTTTATCTATCCAAGTGTGAAGCTATTTTGGCATTGAAATCCCAATCTTAATATCCTATTTTATGGAATATTCATTAATCCCCAAATGGTACTTCACTGTGTAGGCTGAAAATGATTCAGGTCGCTTTGGCGACTGCTAGTTTAGTGGTAAAATGATTCAAATCATAATAAGTAACTTCGTTTATTTACTTTACGTTCTTAAGAGAAGGATTTTTTTCTAATCATTATATATTTACTAGAAACCGCCTTGAAATACTGGCTAAAACCAGGGGTATTGGCCCACCTTTTTTACGCCTCAGGGAGGCAAAAGATTAGTTTCTAACAGAAGACATCTACATGGATCCTGTCGTAAATTTTTATGGAGAAAACCCTCAAATAATAGCCATATAGTGATAAGACTTTCTGGGTCGTGTGCGACTTATTGAAAGCCCAGAGATAGAACGGAGAACAGAAGGTCCGTAATAGTGACGACCAATCCCGACATAAGTAGGCCTGCACACTAACAAATCGCACTTTTCTTTCTTCCATACCAAAGATGTGACTGCGAATTTGCGGCGCAGTGAAGCCATTAAAGAAAATAATTTATCACCTATACACATTAACAATATAGCGATTTGCTTAACAGCATAAAAGTATATAGTCATTGAAGTTTCACCTTGTCTTGTCAGAGCTGGCTCCCATTATCTATGGATACAATGCTCACTAATCTTCTTGGCTCCATCCAACTATGCTGATCTTAATCTGGAAAGCTGTGATTAATGAAGGGAGTGGTAGGAGATAAGGCGTTATCCACATTACTTTTTGTTCACAATATGGAAGCTATGTATAATTTGCTTATTAGGGTACATGTAAATGGTTTAAGAAAACGCAGACCACTTGTTGATGATTGCTAGTAACCTGGACGCCGTCATGGACACTGTCTCAGATGCTACATTTTCATCAAATTGAATATACCAGCTGCAGATTTGGAGAACTGCGTGCACAAAGATAAGTCGGCTTATGCTCTGTTCTAGCCTACGGTATACGATTAGTTCAATCCATCACACAACAGAATGGATAATAAATCTCTGTGTATTGTACAGATTGCATTGTATTCTAATGTCTTAGACTACCATATGACTTCATCAGGCGAAGTCGTCAAGCTCAACAGCTTGTCTTCTATTTCTAAACTTTTGTCGATAAGTAGGAATTACGATCTCTCCCGGTAAATACCAAGGTTATTTCAATATTATTTAGTTATTATGAGCATTGAATTCTATTCTTATTACTTATAAGCTGCTATCGCATATATATAATTTGACTTAAGGTGTGGGCCTACGTGATAACGACCTACATCGTGGTGTCAGTAGGTCTTTTCTTGGTTGCTCGTCTGAGTCCTTACGAGTGGCAGAACCCACATCCTTGCGAGGCCTTTTCAGAGGAGAAGGAGAATCAGTTCACTGTTCTCAGCAGCTTTTGGTTCTTTATTACGCCCCTCCTTAATCAAGGTATGTTTAAACCAGCTTGAGTTTAAACTTTTATCGATTATTAATCAGCATCTAGTAATACTTAAACAATTTTCTCAAGATATTGATTGGTTATGATTTAACACACTCTTAGAACGGCTTGACTACTACCCCAAAATAGCAGTACCCTCTATTCAACTTCCCAGGACTTATTTTGGAGTCAAATTTGCTTAAAAAGTACATTTTGAACGTTATCATTCAAATGCTTTGCTAGACTGGGGGCCTCACAGTCAAATGTCGTTTGTTCTGACACTTCTCACCTCAAATGCACATCCATGTACACATAGTGATAAATGTGATGGGTGATACTTTGTATATTCTCTTCACTTGTTTTATCCCCCTTTCTTTCACCCACTCATCTATGTTTCAACTACCTTTTCACAGTAGAATTTGATCTTTAATCAAAGTTTGGTGTTTGCCATATTGAAATTTCATTTGTCTGCTGTTAACTAATAGCTGTGGTTCTTGGTCCTACTTTCTTTCCTATGATTCCTAAATCATTGAGAGGATAAGAAGCAGACAGGGATTGAGTGTTTGCTGATTAAATAGGCCATCGCTGACATTTGGTTTGCGAGTATATAATAATTGTACCGAATTCTGGTTTGAGAAAGAGGCGAAATGTATTGGAATGAGATGGCGTAATTAAAACTGTAAAAGGATGACTAGACATTTTTTGAAGAGACGAGCACTGAATTTGATACCAGTTCAAATGTGCTTTTTTCAAGTACTCTTGTCGGTTCTAATACTCAAAGGAACTCCTAGTTTGGTGCTGAAAGTCCTTTTTATCGCTGTACTTGAAGAAATGTGATCCTTGCAATAGGGCAAGACCATTGCCTTGTTTTCTGCAAATACTTACATATAGCTGGCAACCTCACACGTCACGTTTTCGCTCGATTTCTCATGAGGTGATGATTCTTGCATTTAAGAATTGAGATCTACATTGTTGACAGTTGTAGTCACCATGGTCCGACCGAGCCAGAGAAGTAAATAGCATATTGATCGATTTGTCTTAGGTATGAATTTATGAAACCTTCCATTTTTATTTCTCCGTTTAGTCTGATGTCTCAAAAGAAGTCTAAGGCAAAAATAACCAGAAGAATTCTTCGTAGAAGTCCACTTTGCTGGAGCTTAGCAGTGGATCTTCCAAGAAAAATTTGTCTAGCTAGTATTTCAAATGCCAAGGACCTGGTTCAGTGTAATCTTAAGATCAGCCTTTTCCTAATATTAAGGATAGCATTAAGTCCGCTATTACTGGACACTCTTGGAACAATGGAAAGGCCGTAATAGAATTCTGTTTTTTACTCGAAAATCTCTATAAGGCTTGTTTTTAGTTTGATTGATAGTCATTATAGATATCTCTTCACTGAATAAACAAACTCCATTGACCAATTATCCAGGTACTGAAATGGCTCCACATACAATTTCAACTCGTCTGCTCACTGGTATTTGGTGGTTCTTTGCCCTGATTGTCATCTCCACCTACACAGCCAACTTAGCAGCCTTCCTGACCGTTGATACTACTGAATTACCCATTGAGAGCGTGGAAGATCTAGTGGCACAGACGAAAATCAAATATGGAACGCTTCAATCCGGTGCCAGTCATGACTTCTTCAAGGTGAACTAACTTCTTCTATTCCAATTGTGCTTAAAAGTATATTTTTTGTAATAGGGTAAATGTGAGTAGAAAAGGAAAATGAATAATTGCGGAAGCTTGGTCCTAAAAGTGCTTGTTAATGGACAACTTATAGATTAGGCAGAATTAAATGAAAGAATCTGAAGATCTATAAGGATATGAAGGATGTAAAAGGGGGTATTGGAGGGTACAAAGTTGAGGGGAAATGACTATCTTGCGTCAGTATTCATTAACATCTACGACAGCAGAGGGCGTTGCGGTTTCGTATGTTAGGAGTTCGAGGTTCTCAGTGGTCCTATACTCTCCTGCATTGTTTTGATTAGTCCACTTCTCCCATAATGGCAGGAAAGATTTTTAACTTAGTTTAACCCTCACCCCCAATGCCCCAATAGTAACCATTTTGGTGGTTTGAGAACTGTTAATTCTTTTCTAATTTTAACATGAAGTCTCTTTAATCAAGAATGTGCCAAACATATATCCATTCAAAACAGTATGATGTTAGTTTAAATTCATATAAATAGCTAAGTTAATCACACATATGTTATTTAGAAGAAGCCTCTGTACATTATTGAGGTTTCTAGAAAGAGCGAGAGGGAGAGCACCCAAGTCGGTTCGACGGAAGGCGAAATTAACTCTTGCTCTTGAGATATACAAATGGGCGAGTAATATGGGTATGAAGGAAACTTAGCAGAGATAAATAGGGTGCATCATTTCCTCAGGGGGGGGGGGGGTTTAATCAATAACATATTTTCCTGATATTAAGTTAGAATTTCCGCCTTGACTGGATGAGAAAACATGTACGAACATTGCTTATCTAATTTTTAAGATCTTAACCACAGGTAAGATTGGAATAATATATGAACGTAAAATACTTAGATTAAGGAAGCTGCTGCCCTATTGTAAGTAAGTATTAACTGTGTTCGAAAGCAAATAAGTCACTGCATTAAGAGAATTTCGGTTAAATGGAAGGTATAAACTAGATCCAAGAGTGCAGATAGTCTGAATTCTTATGGAATTATTACCACTAAGTGAATAGGCATGGGCCTAACAATTATTATAGATATTATTAAAACAGTGCTTAGTGTAAATATAACATTACAATTTTTAAAAGATTCTTGAGATTCTAAAGGATAACTGAGTTCGTTTTCCAAATAGCAATCCAAAATCCCAGTTTTTCAACAAATGTGGCAATTTATGTCGAAATACGATGACGTGTTCGTTCATAATACAAAGGAGGGCATTGAGAGAGTGCTTAAAGGCGACTATGTCTTCATTATGGAATCCTCATGGAATGAATACTATAATAAACGCGATTGTCGACTTATGCAGATTGGTCGCCTTCTCGATACAAAGGGATACGGAATTGGCCTTCAACAGGGTCAGTTCAGTATTTGTTTACAAAAGCAATTGAAACTGATTGCTCTTGTTTTATAAATAAATCTAAATATTTAATACGCCATCCACTTTAATTCATTATCTACATTATATTTAGTTGAGCACTATATTTTTGCACCAATTACTTATCTCATTTTGGCTAATATAGTAAGGAAGTAGTCATTAATGTATCACAAAAATAGAGAAAAATGAATAAGCGGTATTTTGAAACTAAATTTTGGTTTTAGTTAGCCTTAAACCATGAAATTCCACTAAAACCTCATGGCGCCGTTAAAAAGGAAATCATCTCTTCCAGGCTGTCGACGTTAGTTCTTATCAAGATTCTGGCAGATGCAGGTCAACACCATGAATTTATGAAAAGTATTAAATAGGAAAATATTATCTGCCATTGGCCACTTCTTTATAGAAACATTAATTAATTTTGAAATCGATTAACTAATGTTTATACGTATTAATTTAACTACAGGTTCACCATATAGAGACCCGATTTCAGAATCAATATTAAAACTTCAGAAAGCACAGACTTTGGATCAGTTAAAACGAAAATGGTGGACGGAGTTCAACATCTCAGAACCATGTACCAACGCCAAAGACAGCAGTAAAGAGGCCAAGCCACTTGGAATTGAACAAGTTGGTGGAGTCTTCGTCCTTTTGATCATCGGTTTCTTCTGGGCTTTTATTGTCTCTGTAATTGAGTTCTGTGTGCACAATAAGGCCTGCACGAAGTCCCAGGTGTGCAGAAACTCTACATATCTATTGAGAGCAAAGGTTTTAATACTAATATCTAAATTTTAAACTTAGGGTGACCTCTTCGCAGAAATGTGGAAGGAATTAAAATTTGCAATGCGTTGCATGACACCTTCAACAAGAGCTAAACCAACTAGTCCAGTGATTCATGAATCGGCACCAACTTCGAATCCTGTGATGGCTGAAGGATCAGCAGAAGAAGCAGAACGAATGGTTGACCATGAAAACCTAGATCCCATCCCAGTACAGTCACAGAACCTTCTCCATTTTCCAGTCACCGATTCTAATGAAGCACTTCTCAGTACAAGTGGCGATGCCACTTCAAGTGGAAGCAGTGGTATTGGGGAATCATACCCACCTCAACCCAATTCGTCGACTACCTCACCATGGTCACATTTAAACCATAATCGAAGAAAGCCTCCGTCAGAAGGTGGGAGTTGGTGGCGAATCAGTCAAAGTGCTGTCTGAGAATTATTGGCCTTATTATCTGCATAAACGGTGCAAACCCTGTGAAAATGCACCCACTCATTCTGTTGAAAAGTCAACAATGTAAAACATATGAACAGTAATAGATTGTAGCCTGTTGACAATTCTTTTCATCCTGTTGTTCTCAAAACGTTCTTACTGCACGATTAGGTTATTAGATCGGTTATTCATATGGTCGCAATATTATAAATGTTATTAACTATTTAGACAATATTTAAATTTATTAATCCATAAAAAATTAACATTAAATTTATATTTACTTCAAAAAAGTCATTGGATTTCACAAAAATTAATTAGTTAAAATGATTTAATTATACTCTAAAGGCCACATGTTCTCCATTTGTAGATATTTGAGGGCAATTTTACCCTGGTTACATAAAGAATTATAAGTGAGGAATTCCTATGCAACGTAGACAATATTATTAGAATCAAAGTATGAACACGCAATAGGTTTGCATTTATATGCACTAATTGTTGAAATTCATCTTTTTTTAAATCCTATTACAAGGAGTTGTCAGATCATATTGTCCATTTCGTCCTCTAATTAACCCAATAAAACTATCGGATTATTTTTTAATTTTAGATCTTGCAATTTTAATACCAAAGCTTTGGTATATTAACTGTGATATTATGTTTATTGAACTATAACCCAAAATTACTTTCCTCACACAAAACCAAAAACCTTTTAAAGAATTATAAAACAAATCACTAAAATGCTTACGAACTCTTATTCTAAATGTGAAAGTGCAATTGTAAATACATCTGATGGATATGCAAAGACTCTTTCGAATCAACGTTTGCACTGCAGAAACTATAAGTATATTAAACTAATAGCAAGCAATTTGGATTCTTCCATATCGGTTTCAGAGTGGAGACGGGTACTAACGCTTCACTTTAAATCTATTGTAAAAAATACGTTTTACATTCGAATTATGCGGCAGTCTAATGCAAGATTTTACGCTATTGCTAGCATGTCAACACTGGAGGATGCTCAACTTATAATATTTAATTTAAATGGGTTCAGAATCGGCAATCGTTGGATATATGTCAATTTCTTTCATTCAGTTGATAAAAATTATCGGCATAAACAGAACCTCTCTAATCAAATTCAGCCGAAAATAGAAGGAACAATAGTTAAATCACCTTCAAACACTGTGTCTAAAAACTCAAAAAAGAAAGTTTTAGATAATAAGGATTTGTCTCTGACTCATATAAAGCCTCAAGTGAGTATTTATACACTCTTCTTAATTTCAAATTGCTTTAGAAAATAATGTATTTAATTAAGAATTTCTTCGTTTGCATAAGTCAAATTAAATGTTAACGTCTTTTTACTTATATTTATTAAGTAACAATTAAAAATGTAATTAAAGGTTTAGTATACTCGAAGCAGTTATTGAAATTCTATGAATTTTCATTGATAAATCTCAACGTGAAGTTTGTATTTGAGACGACTTATTGAATTTGAATTTCGGTGTAAAACTCTTAGATACAATAAATTCAAAAAATATACTTTTTCTTTCTCATATTAGTACTTTCATAAGACTTTCCTTGTATTTTACTCTTTGAGTTTTATTCATTGTTAAAGAAATTTAAATTAACTTGATTACGAAATAGCTCTCTATTTACAACTACAGCGGTTAATGCTAGACTTTTACGCATCTTCTCAGTTACTAAGGTCATTAGAAGTGTTAAAAACATATGTTATCTAGCTACATTACAAATTCGAATTGAAATAGTGTGTATCAATTCTTTAAGAAAAGATAAAATCAAATATCTCAACTGAAATTTTTCATCTTTGTTAGCTCAAATGGTGCACTTTCTGTGATCTATTGAAGACAGGGTACAAGTCTCCCTCACCCTCCCCCCCCCCCTTCCAGATGACCTTAGAAAGTAAACATCTTTTCTAGATCTGTTGTGTGAAGTTAGAATTTTTGGAGACCTTTAAATGTGTCCATGCCATGTAAAGAGACTATTTGTACAGGACATTTCCATTTTGAAAATCGATTTGCCTTAGTTCTAAGTTTTAATGTAAAAGTAACAAATAGGGAAATGCTTTAATAGTAAAGTCTAATATCTGAATATTTTCTTGTAGTTTTCTTAATTATACTTATCAATAGGCGAAATTTTATTCACTTTTAAGAACTCAATGAAAATAGAAAATTCAGCATATCCTGAACATCATTTAAACGGTAAACAGGAGAATATACAAGAATTAAATCAACAGAACTTGCCATCTGTCTATATTACACTCGCCGAACTTCATCAAAATGTTCCAAAGCTTCTGCAAGAACACAGCAATCTTATTCCAGTAACAAGTTTCATACACTGTTATGAGAAATCGTTTGGCCCATTTAAGAAAGCAAACTGTGGCAATCCTAGAGAAGGGGAGGATCGTGACATCACTTATGTTCCTCTGGAATACCTCATAGCATCTATTCCTGGTGTAACCATTGAAAGTCCCATGAATGGAATTCGAGTAGTTAAACTTTCTCTTGATCCACCGAAAGGTAGGTTTCAGTGAATGTGCATTTGAACTCTCGATTCTAGCATAAAGCTAAATTATCACTGGTAAATAGGCGCTTATGTTGTAGAACATTCAATGGTGGACAGATTTGTTTCAAGTTATGTCCCTCAGAGTAACAAGTACACAAGTTTGATGAAGGCTTTAACTGAGTAACAGCATCAATTGGGAAGCTAATGAAAAGGCACCAGCGAGTTTCTGAGACACTTATGGTAGCGCTATATGGAGTCAGGATGGTGTGATTTTGAAAGAAAACAAAGAAGATGTACCAACTTTAGAACTTTTGATAACCTCATTGGACCAAACCGATTGCTCGTTTGACAACAGGCAATGGAATTTACTCAATGAGCTGACAGTGTGGGTTGTCGATTGTTGAGGTCTGCGAAAGCTAATTTGACAGAGTTTTAAGGCACTGAGAAGTCTACGATTTCTAAATAGAAACGAAATTTCAACATAGAAATATTACTTTACAATGCGTACAACTTTGTGAAAAGAACCTACTTAAAATGAAACTAAATAAATGAAGTGTAATGAAGGGCTGAATAGGATATGAAGCTGGATCAGTATTGTGTATTGGCACGCCTCAATGTGGAGTAGGTTGCATGTTAAGTTATTGCTACGGCATCAGTAGTTCAAATCCATATAGGCGCAGAAAAGTTATTATAGCTCAAAGGTCGACGATTCTTCTCCTCTGCCAAGTGCTACGATTGCTTGTATTTGCCTTGAATAAAGTGATTATCTGAATGACTGAGTTTCAAATAACACAACAAGGCATGAAATTAAACAACATTTGAAATATCCCATATCCGATAAAGTTCATATGAGTGAATTTTGCTATTCTATTTAGGTCGTCAATCCGATAACTAATAGCCTATTTCGAATTTGATTTCTTCTTATAGGTTACTGTTATAGACATCCATAAATAAATCAAGAAAATTTTATCCTTTTTTTTAATTTGACTCCTTTTCGACTCTGCCTGTGCTCTCAACCACTCTTTTCATAGGCCCATTATGCTTATAATGCATAAATATTTCTCATTGCATTATTTCAATGCCTGGACTCGGTCTGTAAAGTAGTTGTGCCTAATTGGGTCTTTAAAACCTACTGCTAAACTACATTTGTTCACATAGCTGACAAATTGGCGGATCAATAATGGAATATCAGTCATGGCAAAAGATGATTAAATTCTTGAAGATACTGAGTAGGCTATATTTGATATAACAGAGCTCATACGTAGAGCTCAATCTCTCTGAAGCTTCCTATTACAAAAACTTTGCATATTATTGTGCCAAGGTACCCTTAACAGTGTTTCGATAGCAGATGTTAAATTGAAAATGATTATTATTATTCTTGGTTTAACATCTATGTTCATTTGCATTTCAGAAGATGTAATTGGTGCCCCTTCAAATGAGGCCATGCGTCAGTTAAGACATGAAATTGTAGATTTGGTAAAACAACAACCCAAGTTTTGCCTGCTTCTTTCGAACTTCATTCCCATGTATCATTCGCGCTTCAATAAACAATTTCGAGTTTCCAATTACGGCTATACCCGTCTCGAGGATCTTTTTGAATCCCTGAAGAATGTTGTGCATATTGTGGGCCAGGGTCCCCATCGAACAATTATGCTAACTCATTTAACTCAGGTGCGGAGATTCACTCATGAACTACTACGCATACTCAAGACCCAGCAGAGAAAATGCCTTCGCACCGATGAAATTCCGAAAATCTACAAAGCCGTTTATAATAAGGTCGGTTAAACACCTACAATTATCTGCATTTTTAGGAAAATAAGGTGTTTGTAGTGGAAAGGCAAATTTTATTTGAATGAACAACTGACTGATTATTCGCATGTTACGCTTAAGCCAAGAATAAGGAGAATGTATGTGCAAACAAATGAGCGATCAGAGCATGCAATTGGCACATTTTAATGCAAAAATTCGTACCGTTAAGAATTTTCTGCCATACCGACGGAACCATAACGCAAGAAATTTCAAAAGATTTAATAGAAGAATAATTACATTGTGTGGTCTATGAATGGAGAATTGGTCGAGATGATTGAAATGAGTATTGCATTATTCGACTTAACCGCTTGTATGCATTTTATGAGTTGATTTGATGCTAATACGAACTAACCCCGGAACCCTACAATTTGGATGCATATGGCTGGTGGTCTGTGTTCTCATAGCCTCGTAAACGTTTAATTCATCCCAAGGTGTAAATAATCCCTCCTATCACCAATTTATTACGGTTAATCAACATACCACCATCTAGTTACCTAAGTAGTATCGATCTTCACATTATTTCTTAATAATTTGTAATAATAAGTTTTGTTTTGCAACCCCGTTTCAATAGCATCCTGTAGTTTTGGCGGAAACTGTATTACATTTGATATGCAAGTTTATTTAAGCCTTCCTCGCTTTTATAGGGCTATAGAAATCGGTGCCTTTCAGCATTCCAAGCAATGAAAATATATACTCAATTGTTCATTTGACTTAGCTCTCTTTACGTCAAATTTATGAAAATATTCCACCCATAAATAGCAGTAGTGTAGTGACAGAAAAAAGACGAATCGAAATTAACCACTTATGGGAAGTAAATTTGAAAGATTGGTCTTACACCCATACTTGCCATAAACTTCAAATATATGCAATACTAAGTTGCCAATCGAAACCCTTGGATGTCTATTGATTTTTTAAAAGCCATTAACAAACTAACTACTATACAATAGTTGGAGAGAAATGCAGCGTGTCTTTTAAGTAAAAAAAAAAAATAGAAAAGAGCTTTAAGAGTTGGTACTGTCTGATCAAAGGTAAATTTGAAATTTCAATAGTGCCCACAGATTAGAGATTTTCGTAAGAAGTATATGTTTACCAATCCAAGAAGTCGGTACAAATATTGGGATTGTTTCAAAGTCATTGGCTGGTTTATGTGTCTATAATCTTGTTGACTTTTATCAGGAATTACAACTGTCAAATTATGGTGTCTGTACCATTAACGATCTTCTAAATGACATACCAGAGAATAAGCTGATAGTTAAGGACATCAAGGACGTAGGCGATCCAGCTCTTGAATATTCCCTTGTGATGATTCCCCAACGTGTACAAACCGTGGAACAAAAGATTCGAACCAACCTCTTTGCCTTAGAAGCCATCGACATTCTCTCAAGTTCACAAAGCTTTCGAATCCTCTTTACAAAATTTATTCCGGCTTACCATCACACATTCAATCGGCAATGTCGGGTTGCTGATTATGGATTCACAAAGTTCATAGAGCTTCTGGAAGCAATACCACAAACGGTAGAGGTAGGTTTTCAATAAAAACCAGCATTTTCTTTTTTCTTTTTTAATGAATAATCTAAGATAAGGCCATTAATTTTTGGTATTTCTATTCACTTAAGCAAGAAACAAACCTGTAATAAAAATCTGAAAACTTGTGAACATTGTTGCGGATTGCTATAATAATAATAAGCCTTAACTATACTCAGAAATCTCTGTGGTAAAGGTCCCAGAATTATCTAAGCGACCGCAAAGCGGAAACAGATGTCTGAAATGGAATACGTTTAGGGAGAAGGTGAGGTACGGAGGGGGAACTTAGTCATGATATACACTTGATAACCATGATAACCACGTAATGACTTTGGCCATTGATTGGTCGGGAGGTGTCTGGCCAAGTTATGATAGCTGTGTACTGGTTTTGACCGTTGATTTATTGTCTTGGCTTTGGTCGTTGATTGGTCGGGAGGCCTCTACTTTCGTCATGCTAAAGTTGTGCTCCCCACAACAAAAGGACAAACTAAAGATAAGCAACAAAATGGCAGTTGAAAGTCGATAAAAAAGTAATAAAGTTATAATTCGTGCGTTTTCTTAACTTAAGACTGATAGAATTGGTTTGTGAGATATATTATCAAGAAAATCCACGTACGTATACAAATTCGTTAGCGAAATAACGAAATCAAGAATCAAGCTCAGTTAGTCTTTAGGACAAACGAGCTCATCATGGACCGTATTTAGGGCGGAATCTCACAAAGTAACTGCTCAGAGTTTGGTGTGATCTCTCGAATTGCTATTTTTTTGTATCCTCTCTTAAATTTAGAACACCAAAGGTAATATTTGAAAAATTTTATGGTTTATCAGTTATCTTTGTAAAAGTGAAATACACAACAAGGACTTAGACACAGCTCGAATAAACGTTTTGAATTACTCCCAATCATGTGTTCATTCAACGGAGCTAGCAATTTGTCAGTCTGGATTTAAATGATGCAAAAGTTCAGGTTTAACATCTTAATACTGAGACATCATCAGTTGGCAGTTATGACAACCATTATTTGCCTCTTTATGTTCATGAGAGCCATGTTATATCATTCCATGGCTATAACAACGCTACTTCATTATTATAACCTTAATCTTGTCTACGCTACTTTTAAGGTGTTTGTGGAAAACGGAGAGCGATATATAAACCTGACACTTCCACTACGATTGTCTCTTACTCGTCAGATGCTCCTTGAAGTTCTTCAATCTCAGTCGGGCCATCGAATATTATTGAATGATCTAGTCACAGCATTCTACGCCAAATATCAACTGACCCTTCTTTCTCAGGACTGTGGTTTTGGAACCTTGGAGGAGATGCTTTCATCCTTTTCAGACATTTTATTTCTTAGTAAAGTAAAGCAACAAAAATGCGACAATGAATCAACATCAAAAGAGTCCATGACAGACGATTCGTCTCCCGAAGTAGATGAACCCGAAAAATCGAACTCTGAAACCAACAAGACGTTCGTCATACTCGTGGACCGAAGTGAAGCAAAACAAACTGCATATCGATGTCTAAAGTTACTCTTAAACTCACCTTTTGGATGGATTCCAGAGAATGAATTTAGAGACAGCTTCAGAGCTCACTACAATGAAGAAATTGATTTAGAATTAGTTAACCGAGAAATGAGTCCTTTTATTTTGGTAAATTCAAACATATTAGCCTCTTTTCAAACTCAGTATTACGCAAAACACAATTTGAAGTATACTTTTAAACTTTCAGGTGAGAGAATACGCAACTCAGAATACTTTTAGAACAGATATGGAAGTAAATCCACAATCTTCGAGGATTGTTCAGCCATGTCCTTTGATTCTACTTGCTCAACAAATCCGACTTGTTTTAACGAACGTTCGTGGCAGGTTGCTGATAAACTTCTTAGAAGAGATGTACAGAAGTAACTTTGGAGTCGAACTTTATCCTGGGGTATACGGTTACCCTTCCACTATCACTCTGATAAATGCTTTGAAGTTTGCAGTTACAACGAGGGGCCGCGGATCAAGAACTACTATCCTCTTAGCTCCAAATTTTTTAGGTAAGCTACCTCTCGTCAATTTTTTATGGTATCCAACTCACAATCTCTCAAGATTATTTTTTCATATTTCCAGGAAAATTGGCGTGGATGGTCGCTTATAAGATACTCTTTCGACACAATTTAATCGAACAGTTTCAGAACGAACCAGCAGATCTTTTAAAACCTACAGTCAATCCTCCAAATATTTGCCTACAGTCGATAGGGAATATACTACCTTGGAACTACCCACCTGATCCGGAATCTCAACCCGTGGATCCTGACAATCATTTTCCACCCTTATTTCCAGAACCGGTACATATTAGACAAGGATTCAATTATCTTAATTTATCTCCTGTTGACTATGTGAGTCAAATGTATTTAAACAACGTTCCCTTCTACCAAGAACAAGGAATGGCGTTAGTTTCTCCTTTCACATACCCGATGGCAACAGCGTCAAACCAAACACAGTCCCCGTACGCATATTCACAACTATATCAAATCCATTCACCAACCGATATGAATTTAATAAGTCAACATCAAATAGTAAATAAAAATATCGAAATAATAGAAATTAAGCATGAAACAGAATCAATAAGTTTAAGTGAAGAGGCATTCAAATCTGGATCAGCTTATATGCCTTGGATAACACAGGAAGGGCAATTTATTTTGACTCATGATTGTCAAAACCTGACATTACCGAAAGAACAGATGACATGTCCTCAAGAAGAGACGTTCAATTCGCCCTTACAGTGGCCGCTCTTTCATCCAAACACCTCAGATACTCATCCAGCAATAGATTTCCAAGCCATGATATTAAATAGCGGAGTTTATGCAGAAAATTCGTTTGGCTTTGCATCAACACCCTGTATCATGAACGAAGCTAATAGCGTCACATCAGTGACAAATAAATGCGATGAAGGAGATTGGACACTTCCAATAAGTATGACGACAGAATCAATAAATGATGCAAATGCTAAAGAAAACGATATAACGGAAAATATTGAGTAAAATAACTTTATTTCATTTTCTCCTTAATTTATATACTTAGAGAAACAATAAACATTTAATACGCAAAATTTTCCGCTCAAATACACATGAAAGCAATAACCGGACTTGCAAGGGCGTTTAAATGTCAATGGGTATTTTCAATAAATAAATCATGGGGAATCTTATGTATCCTTAAATGTTCGAAAGGGGCATAGTAAAATTTACGTCACTAAAAACCGCTGGTATATAATAAGATAAAAGAAAGACAAAGGTAGAATACAGCTAAATCTAAGTAAAATATGCAAAAATAACAAAATCACGAGTGCACATGGCAATCTATGAACAATTATATTGGATAAGCTTTAATTACAAAAAAGTGAAGAAAATATGCACACATTTCAAATTAAGGAAAAAATGCCAAAAACAACTGCCAATAGTTCATGAACAGAACAATTTAACATAAGACAACAAATCCTTGAGTAGGCGTGAAAGAGCTGTGAGTTGTTTAACGTAACACATATAACAGCGGAGGCTGAAAGAATTCGAAGGCAAATGTGGGACTCGATATTTCTGCCGAAAATGGAACGGATTTCACCGATAAGGTCCGACAAATTTGTGGAAATAAGATAGAGAAAGTCATTTACCATTTGGAGATCAATCCTTTCCGAAACGAGATCACTAAGCTTTGCAAGGTATTCGACCGGTATGAGGAAATCAAAACACAGCAGGTCGTCCTGTAATTTCCAAAAGACGTAAACTTCCGATTTGACAATATGTTCGATGTCCGTCTCAATAAGAAGTTTTTTAAATATTTTAAGAATGGCGGATGTTTTAAGAATTTTTCGTCGATCAACGAGTTTGGTAGCGATTTGTATAACTGAATACAAATGCATTATAAAATCCTTCTTCTTACGAATAAGCGTTTGTTTTATCTGGCTAGAATCAACATTGGAACAGTTTTTAAAAACGTATTGAAGTTCGTAAAACAGGTAGCGGTCGTAAAGAATTAACGATATAAAGTACACAGGATCGGGAGCTTTGAGTTTATTGCAGATGCTGAAAATATAATTGCAGGAATGATAGGTGCTGAATTTCCCTATTTTATCCGCATAATTTTCGTTATTACACCCAGAAGAACGTTTTGTACAATTTAACCAATTCCATAACGGTTCAATATCCATACGGACATCGCTAAATCGAGGCTGAGCGAAAACAAGTAATCGATTTAGGAACGACGCGCTAACGGAACAGAGTTTTAAAAGACACCATAATTTTTATATAAATGACTAAACATTTTTAAAATACCAGTTTAACACCAATTTAACCACTTTACTTGGTGTTAAATTTTTTGAAATACATTAATACATCTAAGAGGCTCTCAACTATCATCACGTTTTAAATGATTTAGTTTGTCATTACCAGCTAAATTAATGCTTGACGTGTTCTTAACTAATCATTTAACCTTTCTTTGAATAAGCTACTTTTCTTTCTTTGTGAGCAAATCTTCGCGTACTTTATTAGCAAGTTACGTTATAGACTTATCTTCGGTGTCCCTTTAAATTAAGAGTGCTTTCAATTTCTAATATTTCAATTTAAATTATCAGCGAACAGATATAAAATTAGCAATATATCAACGTGTGCAGGAGCCCCAGAAGAGGTTATTTACCAATATTGAAAAGGTTTCATAATAATCACTCTGCTAAAATGGGACTAAAATTTTTGAGCACTTTACTCATCAATCAAAAAAAGTTATTTATCTTACACAAAAATTTTGCACGAAATAACCACGCTTCACAATAATCGATAATTCGCGATCTACCATTCCTTACGGAAAATAAGGTTAACGGCTTTATATCATGAAGCAGTTGCCATACACCATTTTCATTCTTGGATTTCTAGTTTTGCAGCTATGAAGATGGTGCCCGTTAGATACTGTTAGGCTATTGTTGACCCACACACTGAGCGTGGAAGAGATAAGATGGAGACGCATCTACTCACAGGTACTTTATAAATACAAAGAGGCGTCATACACGAATACAAGTCATCATCTTATGGTCAATATTCTGATAGCTGGATCAATGATAGTTGACGCACTGAATAATTTCAGAGCTTTTAGGATTGGCGCAACCTTGAAGAAAACTCGTAAAGTGCTCATCCCTGGTCGAAACAAATCTGCGGTATTTTGCTTTGTTTGTCGACTTTCTAGCAGGACGATTAGTAAATTAAAATTGAATTTAAAGTTTGAAACTTCTATCGCCGGAGCAATACCTTTTAGTCTAATTAACAAATACAGGAAAAAACAGTGGTAGGCTGAGTGGCTACCGAAGGAGTTCTGTCCATTTTCATACACTTATTTGAGTGAAAGTCATCATTAGCTATATAAATCGTTTTTTATATTTATACAAGCCCGCGATACTTAGTATACCCTAACATTACTGCGGTTATATAAAAGATGGAACATTTATGATAGTTCATTTGTATTTTACACTTTTTATAAATAATGCGAAGAAATTAATTCAAATAAACGATGGCCAAGGTAATCGTTGAGTAATGTATATACTTTTTCCCATGGGTGATAAGATCCACGACTTGTGTATGCTTGTTGGATTCTTTTCGTTGGTATATCTACTCTCATAGAGCATGATCACCATTGATGAGTTCTTTGTCAATTGCAATAATTTTGTCCTGTGTAGAAACCGATGAGCTTTCGGCTTCAGCTGAAGTCACTTGGCAATAAGACTGCCAAAACTGAGAGCTTGGTGGTGGTTTGTGACAAAGTAGAGCCAAAGGAAGAATTTTACTAACTCTTTACATGAATGGTTTTCGTATACTTTGGTGTTAGGTTTTGGTTGCTTATAAAATTGGCGAACGTATTAAATTTTCTTTTTTTCTCCTTCTTTTGTTTATATCTTGCTATAAGTCATACCTTCTAGAATTTTGTTTCCTTCCAATTGAAGTGTAAACCAAAATCTAAAGGCTACACTTTAACGTTAGACAAGATGTGGTAACTGTAGCAAATATTCGAGAATTTCAACTCAAGAATAGGCTTTTATGATTCATTCGTGGACAAAATAATCGTATATTTAACACTATTTAAACTTATTATACGGCTATATAAATTTTTAAAAGAAATTTAAAGGCATTGAAACGAAGGCCCAAATCTAGATGACAAATGCAGAATCAATATGATTGAACTTGCTAATTTAAAAGGAAACCCATGGTATTTGAATAAACTTAAAAGGATAAAATATACGTATTTAGTTGGTACCTGATAAAGGTGAAAGAAATACGTTTTATCTAGTCCTCTTTGAATCTTCAAGTTACGAATTTATGAAGTTGGGGATCTTGAGGAGCGTAATACCCAATGGGTATAGCTATGAGAATGGCAAAAACATTCGTTTCAAGAAGAAGACGTTTCAAAGAAATATAAAACTTTTAACATTTTGTTATTGTTTTTATTTACTAAACACAAAATCGTTCCTTTGCATTGAATGATATTCTATTTTATGAGGCCTGCAACTTTGTTCCCGTCATTTTTTTTTTATTTGAGACTTTATTACAACTAAACGATTACATACACTAAGTTTCCAACGTTAGCTACCACTTTGGCCCATCTCTCGGACAGCAGGCCAATCCCGTGGCGAATAAATTTTTCATCTTTCGATAAGATCCATGAGTAGTCGATCCAATTTTTCACTTCTTTGTAAGAGCTGAATTGCTGGTCAGCCAGGCCGAGGGCCATTGAGGGAGGTGAGTGAGGTGAAAATCAGATTGAACAACATCTGGAGAGTATGGTGAGTGAGGTAAAATTTCCCATTTCAACGTTTCGATATATTTTTTCAACACCAACTTGGTAACGTGAGGAGGTCTATCATTATCATGCTGTAAAATAACCTGATCGTGTCTCTCGTTGTATTATGGCTGTTTTTCTTCCATCAGTTGCGCTCTATAACGCTCACCTGTGAAGGTTAACTTTTGGAATCATTCCTGCTGACACGTTCTGTCACTAATAGCCAGCCGTTTTACCATGAGTACCTGAGATAAACCGGGGGGCCTCAGTCAGTCCGCAGAATTTTTCATATTGAAATTAAAAAGAAATACTTCCCCAAATGACGAGAATTCGGTTTAGATACGGACATTTTAATCGAAAATTTTATTATTATGCAAACACAAATTAAGTTATATCAAAGTAGGGCTATATTTACAAAGGTGAAAGCAAAGTGTTTGACATCTGTGATTAATATATTTCAACTACTACCGCCATCTTTTGGAAAACGGCGGTAGCAAAGTTTTAGACCTAATATTTAAATTCTTCCAGGTGTTAGTTTAATTACTCCTATTAAAACCGTTCTTTCGCATATTTCTTATTAGCAACTACCGAGTTTCCCGATCAAGAAATAGAATTATTTTCAAAGAGAGTCTAGTGAAATATGTCTGGGTCTCTTTTATCTAGAATTAGTTTGATTTACTTATTAATATTTGACAAGGGCAATATAAACTTGTTACTAGTTTCATTACAAGCTCCTTGATCAGCTATTCCCTTTTTGGAGTCTTTCGCATACTTTGCCGAACACCGCTTAATACAAATGAATCCATAAGTTTGGCCCTATAACTAGTAAGGCCCTAGTTTTGAAGAAGGCGAAAGCTCAACCTACTCGTGTCTTTTCATAAATAGTAGTAGCGGAATAGTAGCCAGACCGCCAACTTCTAGCTAGTGAGCCGACACTTTGGTTCAGTAGAGCGTGAATTTAATCAGTGGATATTAGATAAAGGATGAATTCGATGAAGTACTTAAAATTTAAATATGTGGTGCATACAACCAATCATAAAATAAAATAGGTAAAATCGATTAGTGAATTACAATAGCACACAACACAACGTAATTAAATATAGGTTTTCCACGTCTGGATAAAATCGCATGATTTGGCTCCTTTTACAAATCTCTTAACTTTAAAATCTCGCTGTCGTCTTTATTTCAAGAAACACTTTCCCAAGGGATTCCGAAAACATGAACATTCTGGAATGTGCGACCGTACTCCTGAATGCGTTAGGAATCAAATGAGATCACAAGTTCAGAGGCCTCTCAATCAGTCAACAATTAGCAGTCTTTAGAGGGTTAGAGTGTTGATAATCGTATTTAAAGACTAAGCCCTGTGCCAGTGACAACATAATCATAATCAAACCCAGTACAACCTCAATAAACACATTCCACGACATACGCTCTGCGTCCCCGATCTTGCTGAGGTAGCTTAGCTAATTCCATACCTGGGGATTTTTCTAGTGGTTACTGAGGTTAAGTCAAGGCCTATTCGTGTAGCATTCCGCTACAGCGCAATAAATGCATCTTGCAAGTTTATTTTCACTGGTTGGGAAGTGGAGATAAATAAATATAAAATAAACACTTTACAGACTTTCATTTTACTCATGGCAAAATTAAAGTCGTCTGACCAACAAGCTCTGAATATCATGAACGTGGACACAGCCAGAAACATTGCTTTTTGCACCGAGGGCAGAAATAACGATACACCAGGAAGTTAAAAGCTTAACATTTCAATCATTGATTTTATGCAAAGTGCAATAATTGAAAAGCGAAGTTAATATTTATCAAGTCAGTTTTCATTTGTTGAACCCACTTAGTTATCACCCATTTCAATGCCTAATTCTTTACAGCATTTTATCTTGTGCAAACATCCAAAGGAATGCTCCTTTTTATTTAGTTTAGCAAAGATGAAAGCTATCCAATCAGAAGGGTATCAATTCACTTAAATTGCCAACTTCATTTTTTAATTAAGAGTTGCTTGCTGGCTATATGTTCATTTTATCAACTGGCTATTCATGCAGAAAATCTTGATGACATGCTTTCACGTGGCTTAAAGGTCATCTATTTTTTGCATAAATGTGGGAGTGTAATGTCATCTGTGGGTACGCTTCGATGGATTCACTATTGTGTTCCATCTCACTTTCATTTGCAGAGTCGGTGACACGACTTTCAAGCAGTCCTAAGGGAGGATTTATAAAAAAGCCCAACTTCTTTCTTGTCAAGCACATCTTTAGTATCTACCTGAGGTTGTCTAAATCAACTTTTTGCATGTGAATATTTGAAGGCACTCATCTTTTGCAAAAGGGATTTCAGTAGTAATTTTGCACTCATCCCATTTTACTATACAGTCTTGAATTAGATTTCATCTTCGCTTATTTTAGTGTGCCTCGAGGTTCATATGCAGCACGTTAACATTAATTCTAAATATGTATAGTTCGCTTAAGGTTATATCATTAGCCTTTTAGTTGACTTCGAGCTTCACAGTGGGGAGGGGAGGAACATCAAAGCCACAAAAGTCGAGAGGAGAAAAAGAAGAGTGCCTCACAGAAGTAAAAGAGACAGACACGAAGGTAGAGAAAAGGTAGGGTGAGTACTGTGGAAGTGGTCGAATATGACATACAGTTGGGTCATGGTAGTTTGAAGTCAACTGCCAGTTTGTAGACAATTTTTTCGCATGAGTATATGTTGCACAGACAAGTCTATCGCGCGCCCCAGGTTACATCAGATAGTAAACATAAGAAAAACAATAGTTAATCTTCACAAGATCGTTGAAATGGTATTTTTAACTGAAAAAACTTGTAACAGCGAATAAGAATGAGAAAGTTTTTGAATTCGAAGTGTTTATACTGGGGTAAATCCTTCTCGTATTTTCACTACAATTTCTTAAGACTTCGCAGGTCTATTCTCTAAGTCGTCAATAAAACGAAGGTATCGGTTTTCTAGCAGTTCAATCATCAATGGTGCCAGCCGAAAATGAGATCCACGTAGTTGAAGATGTTGAAGCACATAGGTTCATTTGACAATTATTGTATCCTGCAGGACACTTTTCACACGGGTTGCCTGTTTGGTAGGGTTTCACATCTTGCTCTTTTGGTCTATATTTCAAACAGAATTCAAGTAAAAATGAAAGTCGACCGAAAAGTTATGGCTAAGGCAAATGATTCAAAAACTCCAAAGAAATCTTTGATTTGCTTGGTATGTTTGTTATATATTCTATATTTGCTTGAACTATTGTGCCTGAAACAGAAAATAATGTTATAATGTTAAATTTAAAAAATTAAGTAGTCTCATTTATAATTCTATCAAAATAAATGATTATTTACTTTCCAAGGTAAAATTAGATGATATAATAAATGTTATGACCTTAGCCAAAGGTAAAGTAGTAATTAACCTTTTTGTGCCATAGGGGATTGGCGTAGATAAATGGAAAATTTGATAACAGCTATTCGAAGAGCCCGAGGTAAATTAATTGTCGATTGCGCTAGATAAGTGTAGATAATGGTTCGCTTGTTGTATTGTCACTCGAAGGAAATGAGGAGGTACTGAATAAAAACATTTCATCTCTGGATCAGTTTGTTGGCCGATGTGAGACAAATTTTTGGACCTGTGTTCAGGCAGCTGTCATGTAAAAAATATAAGTTATTTATTTTTTTAGTCTAGCCAAATTGACAGCAACTTCGACAGTAGAACCCCAGCTGTGTTCAGAAATTCAGGCCTTCTTTGAAGCCGCCAATACTGATCACCTTCAGTTATCAAAAAGAACAAGTACATAGTATAAACAAGTGACCTTCCTATAGTTAGGCGAATTTGTAACCTATTGACGAAGAAGCTAATTTCGCAGTCTTCTGCAATTCGTGGTCTTCATATTTTGCGAACTGCTCTGCGTCAAATGCAAAAAAGTTCAAAGCATCTAACAAGCCTGCATGTCAACATTTGTCAGCTTGCAATTTCCGCAAAATTCTTCAGTCCTGTGATTCCAATCTTAAATGAGGATATTCTTGATGTCGACACAAATGTTTGTGGTTTTAGTTGAAATCTTACCTGATTTATTCTAGAAACAGGCCTACTGCATTCTAGACACTTTCCTATATTTCTATTATGGCGGTGTAGTATACGCGGCAGTTAAAATGTGGGAACGGAGTTATAATTTCTTCAGTTTGGTATGTTTGTTTTATATTCTATATTTATCCACAAAATTGTAGGCTTGTTCGTTACCTAATTCGTGGTTTTCCCCCGTCACATATTCGGCTGCTAAAAAACTCATTCTCGTTTCTCTTATTTACAAAGGAGAGGTTAGTAGAACCATTCTTAATTGTTAGTTTTCCCTATTTTCTCAACTTTTTCTTGTTTTCTATTAAGTTCAACCGAACAGATTGTAAGGTCTTCAGCAGAATCAAAGTATGTGCTCAATTGGATATTTGCACTTGTAATATCTTTATTCATTGATTTATTAGTTTTGTTCCTTTTTCGGCTCTAGGACCAACTCGATCCATACACCCGCTTAGAAGTCGCCTTTGCTTCGCAAAATACGTCTTCTCTTCAATCGCTTATTGCGGACAATCGAACTACTTTTGAACAGGTAATATTGATAATTTCGCAGAATTAATTTCTCTACTCTTTGCTTAGGATAAAAATCTCGGGCTGGTAGAGCAACTGGTTGACTGTCACATCAAATGCAGGATACAAAGCCTAACTGAAGTTTGTTTCTATTATTCTATGACGTTTTTAGACTTATTTTTCACTATCGATGAATGATTTTGTTACCTTGGCTGGGTTTGATTCGCCTACCACTGCTGAACAAAAACTAATTGAACTGGTAGATTTCAAATTTTAGATTGATATGTTCTAACAACTGTGATTTTGTTTTTTAGGCTGCTTCGGAATCCATATTTGTTAAAGTTGATCATAAGTCGGGTTGTGTTCGCTTTCTTGATAATTCGGAACGCTATGAATCTCCCGAAGTGCTGTCAACACTTATACAAAAAGTAAGATCATAGTTTGTTCAAAAATGACATTTTACTTCCTTGACGCCAGTTTGTGTTTATTGTTTTCATTTCCACCCTAGATGAGAGATACAATGAATTATGATAGGCTTTTGAGACAAATAAACTCTGAAGAGGGTGCCCGAAGTCCAAATACTGAAAGTGTGAGTTTAAGTTCGAGATTTTTCATACTTGATTCCAATTCTCACATACTTCTTTTTTCCTTAGACTCCTGGATCTTCGGTAGCTACAGTCATCCCAAAGAGGAGACCCGCTGTGCATTGAATTTTAATAACCTTCGTTTGTTTTTCATTCTCTCACCATTTAAAATAAATTGGCTCTATATATTCATCTTTTTGCTTTTTTCATTTAAATCACATAAGTACTAATGTACTTAACTACTGGACTTGATTTTGGTTTTCCTTGCACTCAGTTTTAGACAATAGTTCAACTATAGAAACAAAATATTAACGTTTCATTACCGCTCCTTATTTAGCCTATACTTACGCATAGCAAAAAAATAAAATCGATAATTATATTACCATTTAATTGGCGTTCGATTTTATCACTCTTCGACTTAAGTTAAATGGGACGTTTTCGCGTTTGGATCTGTATATAATGCTGACAGACGAAGACGTTAAAAATAAACAGGTGAGCAATGTATCTGTAATAATTTGAATATCTAATTTCATATATTCGCAAATATGTATGCCTGCACAATGCTCCGATTAGTATTTAACTGAAATTAATTCTGGAATAGGCGTATTCTCGCCTTTTAAATACATTTGCCGAATTATAAATTTTACAAAAGCTTAAGAAGACCGTCAAATATCTTTTCTATTCCATTGTGTAATTGCATCAGAAAAAGATATATATTTACTGGCTTTCTAGGGTGCTTAAATTTATTATTTAAAAAAGCAAGTATAAATATGTACGATTTTTTCTTTTATCTCCATATTGACAGAAATCAGGTCCCTTTGGATAGGATATTTGTGGAATTTAATCCCTTTAGTTCACATACATTACTTTTAAGTAAGGTGGGTGCAGGGAATGCAAATTTTTAAATATATTCACCGCACGCGACGTTCTGTCAGTTCGAATTCAGGGTAAATGGAGGGTAAAGAGTCGGACGTTTGAATTTGTCTGCTAAATAGATTGATGTGGCTCTCAAGTTGTAGAATATCGTTTTCAAGTTTATTTACCTGGATTTGACCTCTACATTCTTTGGCGATATTTCATAAATGCCATTGAAGTTGGTTAACCAGTCTACCTCTTCCGATAGCCGAAGCGCAGCTAGTTGGTACTAGCTAAGGACCTATCAACAATAATGTCCCCGATGGTAAGCATTCGGATTCAAATAAGTTCACTCGAGAAAATTCCAATGAGTGCCGTTTACTTGATTGGTTAAGTCATCTGAAAGGAAAAACGAAAACATAGTACCTTAAATTTTAGTGCATCGTTAACGCATATATATATATATATATGCAACAGATAAAGCGTAAAATCCACACCTAAAAAGGAACACTTTTTCTTTCTGGCAATTTTTTTACCAATTGTTTGTTAAGTGTTTTATACCATATTTAGCTTTTCGACACATAGTTGGAAGCATCTCAGAGTTTCACTTTATACGGACACCCTTCTTAGTCCCTTATATTTAGGCATCATCGATCTAGTCACTATTCAAACCTAGCAAATGCCATAATAGTTTGTCAACTTCAATGTTAAATCATGTGGTACAATTGCTCAGATCCAGGCAAGACTATTCCGGTTTTATTTATACACATGGTATTTAATTTGTCTCAATGGTGAATGACTGGAGAAGATTGAAAGAATCATCATTCGGCATTAAGGAATGTTTCGAATTATTATTCAGACAATGGAACCAAATGATGAGTGGTGGTTGATTAAGCCACTCCATGACCGCCCATATCAGTGGCGTAGAGTACCATATCAGTGAGAAGTACTTACACTTCCGTTGTACGACAGAGTGTTCCTTTCCCTTCTTACCAATATGAGACTGCTCTTAATGCTTCAATGGAGTTGAACTAGGCTTTGTGTCGTTAAAGATCACGAATTCCATATTAATTATTGAAATTCATACCAACGATTGATTTGGGTATACTGCTAATGCTCTTAGAAAAAAAGCGAGCATTCTACCACCTTTAATTTCGAACTGAATTAACTGGTGGGATTAATCGTTCCCATCAATTATAAGCACGTTGATCACGGCACCGCTGGTCCTGAGCTTTCTTTATTTCCAAGTTAAAACAGTGTAATTTGTGATGATGTACCAAAGAGACAAATATATGCAGCAACAGAACGAGTAAGTTCAAAACTGTCATATAGAGATCTTAGATTGATCATCATGATGGTTCACCGTACCCGATAAAAGGAATCCTCGATCAATTTTTAAGAACGCACATTGATATTTTATCACTGGCGTTCCCATTAACAATCTTGATTTTCAATAGAATTTTCACGAAATTGAATTAAAATTACTCATGTTTCTTCAATACAATCTTATCGATAGAGTTATCATTCTTAATTCTCAGAAAGAGTGTTATTGCTAACATGTGCTTTTACAAAACAAACTTAAACGAAAGACGAACTATTTGTAGGCCTGTACATAACACCTATTAATTTAAAGTGAAATAGAATGGCCAATAAGACGATAGAGCAAGTAGCTACAAAGAACAACTTCGACGATAATCACACCCATTGCCTTCCTGAAATCTAAAAATTCATGCAAACTCTCTTGCTTACCCAATTATTTATCACAGTCAGATTGGTCAATAGAGAAGTTATTTCACGGTATTAGTAGTTTATGCCTTCGTGCTCATTCGATAAACAGACGGTTATATAGTGCAAAAGCAGTACACCAAATCGGCAGATAGGCATTTCTCTTCCGCACTCATCGAAGTTGATGAGAGTTTAAAGAACACGGATTGTACTAAGGTTCAATGCCCTGATCATCGATCTAACTTTCACCGTTGCGGTCAATCCTCCCTTCCCCATTACTCATTCAATAATCAATTTCTCTATAAACCTTATACTCTGCGAATTAAAGCTGAATTGGCTGGACCCCTCATCCAGCCGTCTTTCTTCTAGTAATATACGAATCTCTGATGCAAGGAAATTTAATAGAGTTAGTGGTCATGTCACTCTCAAAGACATTTCACAAGAGAAAACAGCTCTCGGAGTCCACCTTCTACCGGCTTCTAAAACTATATTTTGATAGAGAAGGATATTTATATAGAAATGTTTAAAGTCGTGGAAATAACTGAATTGGAAGCAGTGTAAGTGCAAATGAATGAGCGGCAAAGCACAGAAGAAAACTTTCATCTATATTTATAAACCATTAGTACTAATTATAATGATTTTAAGGTTGCTAAATATAATTTCCTCTAAAATTACCGTGCTTTTAAATAGGAGCGGATGCGTGAACTGCGAGAGAACCGTCGGGCACAAATTGACGATAGCCACATGTACATCCTAACTCGTTTAGAGGAAGAATTTGGTGTATCACCCCAAACGGCTACTGAGTGGCTTCTTGATATGGGTCAGCTCGAAGCAATAAACGCCTTTCTCGAACCCAACAACGCTAAAGTTCTGATGGTCACCTACACAGATCAGAATTTAAATTTTCAGAGCCTCGCCAGTAAGAGTTGAATATAGCCTAATGTTCTCTCTTTATTCACTCTTTGTGACATGAGAATTTTTTGCATGCTTGCAGAAGAAGCTTTTAAAATTCAGAAGAAATTGTTTCGTGGAACCAAGAGATACCTTTTTCATAATGGCCAGCTTCCATTTAAGACCGAAACCTTCGTGTTCATGCGCGTATCTTTCGATGGCCTTCTGACTAGTAACAATATCAGCTCAGTGAGATATTGACTTAATGAATAAGCAGTACTGCAATTAATATGGTCTTAATTCGATCATATTTACTACTTTCAGGAAACATTCACTTGCAAACTTGATCCAAAGGCTGGCTTCTTGATCCCCATTTTTGAGTATCTCGGGAAATATATCTATCCTGGAGTTGAAGTTCAAGCGTCTAATCTTCAACAGCTGACTCCGAAACAACACGCGGATTTCTGTGACTATATTAAAAAATATTTGAAAAGTCTTCAAAGTAAGGCAACTCAAATATATATATATATATATATATGCATGTATCAAATTTGCCTAGCTCTACCTGGAGCGACAGTGATTTGTGACTACGTAGTTGACCAAGCCAATGGCTGAACTGTGTTCCCAGCTCGTCTTTCCCATTGGTTCCCTCTGTGTGCAGGGTGTATTTCGGTTTGGCCAAGCAGGGTTGTGGACCTAATTCTTTAAACTTTAAGATTAAAGTAGGAATATAAGTCTTCCTCAAACGACTGACTTTTAAATATCAATCCACCAACCGACTTTTGACGATTTCCCTTTTTACTAATGATCAAGCTGTCAGAAGTAGCATGGGTTCGCAATTTGATAAGAATCTTAAACGACTTTAAGACTACTTGTGGAGAATGCTCATTCCAGAATAGAGCATAAGCTCATTGACCCTAAGCTATGTTATCAGTGTCCTGTCTACCCACTGTATTTGCTAGTCGCTAATCCCTTATTGTTATTGTTTCTTTCCAAATATTGTAATGAAACTGACCTCTAAGTGTTATTCCTTAGCCATCATTGACTGTTCCCAAGAGCGTATTTCGCTCCCACCCTATACACTACATGATCAAGTCAATTCGGAAGATACAGAAGGTCTCATAGAATTGTCAAAGACCCCTGAAGGTCTTGGTCACCTTGAGGAGAATGCCAGCGCTTGGATGAAAAAGATTTACTCAGTAAATTTCTTTATTACTTTCCATGACTAAATTCTAAATAGGAAGTGAAAGCCACGGAACTACTTCACGTTCAAACTGCAAACACTGGCCCTGAAAGTGAATTCAACTTCTGGAAGCGTCAAATGACTCGAATCAATTCTCTGGTAGAGGAATTGAACCGACCGGATATCAGGAAAGTGATTGCAGTTCTTGAACAAGCGAATTCTAATGTTATACCAGCAAGTTATACATTTCAAAATTAGAGTTGCATCTTCTAGTAAGGGTTTTATTACCATTTCTCTGTTGTAGGCCTGGAAGGAACTAGATACGAAATTGAAGCATGCTAATGCTGAAGCGATGGGAAATGTGAAATACCTTCATACAATTGAGAATTTGTGTGCTCCACTATGGACAAATGATATCGTAAAATATCTAATTTTCTAATGTTAAAATTCTTTTACGTGGTTTGTAACAATCTTCGTTATTTTAGAAAACTATGATATCCTGGATGCCGAATTTAATGAAGTCACTTAAACTGCTCTTTCAATGCTCTCCCTTTTATAACACACATTCGCATATTACTGTTCTACTGGTCAAGGTAATAAACCAAAAATTCTAAAATTGAGTTTTAAAGTAAATAAAATGTTTTAAAAATAATTGATGCTCGATTGATACACCTATTTCTTTAATATGAAACATGTACAATGTGTAAGGAGACTAATTCCACCTATCATCGAAACAATCAAAAAATATCTATTTTGTAGATAACCAATCAGATAATTGCAACTTGCAAACAATTACTGACACAAAACGGGACAAAATCAATATGGGAACAGGATAGTGACGAGATGATATCTCGAATGACTGATTGTATTGAAGTTAATCGAGCCTATCAGGCAGCCTATCAGACGACTCGGAAAGAGATGATTGATTCCGATGAGAAGCGGATATTCAACTTTTCCGAAGTCCAAACATTTGGGAATTTGAACCTTTTTACCCAGCGCCTTGATTACCTGATCAGAGTGCTCAAAACTCTCAAGCAATATTCAGTGCTTCATGACTTTGTTCTTGAAGGTTTGTGAAATCTCAGTACTAGTAAAGTTACAAATAGATTGTCACAATATACTTTTATTATGAATATTGTAAAGATTCTGAGATTTAGTAAGTCATAACTTATTTTGGAATTTTTTGTGGTCTGGACATTTAGCTCATAAATGTGTCGTTTGCTTAATTCCAATTGGTAATATGCAGAGGCCTTGTTATTTATTTCCAGTGCACACAGAAGGCGCGGCTGTTAAAATGCGAACCTGGGGAGTTGAAAATTAGGTGTTAGATATTCATCGATGCTCTTCCAATGAGCTCAAAACGATACCTTAGATACTCGTATTTCGTGACAGTTTAGTAATCATCTAGCTTTCTCAATAAAGGCTTAACTGTCAGTAATCGGATTGAATTTAATTCAGCTAAGTATCATTCTTTCATTTCAATAGGCAAGGAGCCGATGATAGCCAAGCTGGATCGTTTAAAATCATCCATCATCTCCAAACCATATGACTACCTCGATCATCGAAACTCAAAGTTTGAAGCTGATTATGACGACTTTAAGGAAAAAGTTGCTGAAATTCACGTAAGTTCAACATACTAAAATGCACTCTTAATCCTTCACTAAGTTATAAGAGAAGTTATCACTCCTCTAACTAGGAAATGCTCCTAAATATAATCAGCGCCAATTTCGCCAAACCAAATGGTTTAATGAATGCGGTTCGCCTGCAAGAACGCCTAGAAACTCTTAATATTCCCGGACTCGAGCATGAAACTCGTTATCTTCAAATATGCGAGAAATTAATGCAAGAAATAGCCAGCGTGACAAAACAATTCGATTCGAATTACGTGAATCCTCCATTGGCTCGCGATATGCCATATTTTGCTGGTAGAATTGCTTGGGCCAGAAATTTGTACCGAAGGCTTGAGGAGCCCATGGATGCTATTTGTACTAAGGTACCCAAATTACTTACAACCAAAGAAGGTCAAGAACTTGTATCCGCTTACAACTTAGCATCAGCAAAGATCGTTGGTTATGAGATTTCTGCTTATTCAACGTGGACTAAATTAGTAGGATTCTACATATAATAATTGGTCTTCTTTCGCATTACTAACCGGTTTCGATACACTTTACAGGTTCTCAGAAATTTGAATGGCCTCTCAGCCTCTCTAATTGTTTTCATTAATCAGCCATCGCCATTTGGACGATTTATCGTTAATTTGGACCCAGATATTGTTGGTCTTCTTCGTGAGGTCTTTGTGATGGATAAGTTACAGTGTCCAATACCATCATTTGCAAGGGAAGAACTTCTAATTTCAAAATATATTAAACAAAATTATGAGCAACTCAAGGTGAGTATTTCTTTTTCACTTGGTCATTTATCAACGGCCTCTTGGCTAATATTACACTTGTATTCTTTTTAGTTTATGTGCGATAGGTATTCGAAGATAACACAATCAATTCCCGAACGGTATCATACCCTGATGATTCCTGCTATGATGAGAGTCAGTCGTGCCATAGAACCGGGATTATACCTTCACAATTGGAATAGCACAAACATCATGGGCTATGTTGATGTAAGTTAACTTAAAATATCCCATATTTATTCAGATATTTAAATAAATGTATTAGTTTACCTCCCGATTGACGAATCATTACCAATTTAGTCATTTTCACTCTCTATGTCTTATAATGTCTTGACGACGAAATAGGTTATAACGTTTAAAAGTCCCGAAAGGCGTTTTGACTAGGCTAAATCTCTGTAGAATCTGATAATTTCTAACTATGGGAGGCAGATAACACCATTAGAGGCAGTGACTAGCCGAGAATTATTTGGTCTCTAATCCAAGTGACTGACATCATCTTATATACAACTAATGACTTCATGAAAATTGATAATTGATTGGGAATACAAGAATAGAATCAAAAGTTCGATTTACAATCAATCATAGCATTCTCTACACTTGTCATCAATTCAACGATTTTGATGAGTCAGCTACAGATGAGAAGAGCTATTATCATAGACTAGTTAAGCCATGCGCTCATGCATTTTTGTAATTGCCGCGTAGTCAAAACGTGAACTAGCTTCATCTAAATGTGTTTTGTCTCTATCTTAGAATGTTCTTAAAGAACTGTCTGACTTAGAACGTCTGGTGAAACAAGTTACCGATATATCCGATAATCGAATTGACAAGATCTTGACAGAATTGAGCCAAACACCAATACTCCAGTTACCAGGACCCGATGAACAAACCCCAGAGTTATTCGATCTATTACGTCTTGCCAGAGATCAAATCGAGACGGCAGCCGATTCAATGAATAGCCTCACGATCACTGCACTCAAATCAACCGTCGATATGCTCAATACCCTACTCGTTGATTATGATAAATTTGTGGATGATAACAATTTGTCAGATATTATTAATGAGGAGGTCCAACTTCGCTATGCCCATATGGCAAACCAAGAACAGAATGGTTGTCATTTAACTTATATTAAATGTGTCTTGTTGTTTTTTTGCCAATTTTAATTTTAAAATTTCCTCAAACTTAGGTCAGGGTCATGTTAAACGTCCTAGAGGTCAAGAAGGTGATACTGATGGGCAGACGGTAACAAAAGCTGATCATCAACTTCCACCTGAAGTTCATGATTCATTGAGGACGGCAATTGAAGTTGCCATGGCTGCAGATCAAATGATGACAAATTTGGGTGCCCGTGCGACAGAAGCAGTATGCCAGTCGGTGAGAACAGCTCTCGATACAATCTTGGAAAGACTTTCTGTAACGGAAGCTGCGGGTATTCTTAAGGACGTCCCCACGGGAATGAAGGTCAAGTCAGGTAAGCTGATCATCAGTCACTTCTTGAGACTTATTTTCAAGTACCAACGTTTCGCGAATTCAGTAGCAATGTAAAGTTAATTTTAGAACTCATAGAATGGATAACTTTTTCAATATCACAATTTGATCATTCTAATGACTAAAGTACTTTTTGTCTTCTTAACGAAAGAAATACATAACCTAGTTGGTGTTTATTTCAATCACCTCAGTGAGTATTCTAGTTGTAAAGGTCCTGGGAGGCCGTAATCTTTTTTTCAAACATTTTTTCACGAAATGTGCAACCTGAATTCCTTTACATCACCATAACCCTTATTCCAAAGGCATATTCCAGCCTTAAAATTGTTGTAATGCCAAATGATAAAGTTCTTAAAGTTGCTTAATAACTAGTAAAGTAGTGTGTTCTTCGTTGGACCGGTCTAACTATGTTCTATTACTTATTTAACAATTTCGTAATACCTATCATTGACATTAAGAGAGATATGGATATGCAGTTCGCCTAACTTGCAGCTTACTCACAGTTGGATTTTGTATCCTGTAGAAACTATTCGTCCCCAACCTCTGGTTCGATGCTATGTTCGTCTAATCGGCACTCAATTGGACATATCGCCTCGTCCAGCAGATATTCAAACAGCTCTACGAAGCATCGTCGGCTGTATTGAGAAGAGTTGTAAAGGGGTTCTGGCTTGGGGTGCTGACGGGCGTAAGCGCGAAGTCAATGAAAGAACGCTTACTGACGTACCGGATCCTAGTATTTTGTATCATGAACCTACGGCAATAACAGTTGGTAGCACCTCTCAAATGTGTGAGTCATCTTTTAGTAATTACACGTCATACGTTATATGTGGGTACACTTTTCTAAACTCTAGATTTTATGAAAATTCCCTCATTTTTCTCCTAGAGTAATTATCTTTTGATACTTCAAATGCATTTGTGATGAAAATCACAAAGTTACCCTTTATATTTTCAGTAAGTATTCTTCGAGAGTGTAATTAGTTGACAAGACCATAATCTTCTCGCACATGCAGTGACCAAAAACTTAAGCTTCGTTAAAATTGGTCAAGAAGTGATGGTAGAATACGACAATCTCACCCAAGAGGCATCACGGTGTCGGTTCCCTATCCAAGCTGATTAATGGAAACGCCTCCTTTTAAAGGTGTTCGTGAATGTTTGCTATACATGTCCTTTTATTAATTAAGATAGAACATTTCATACTTTCTTTTAAGCGGATACATAGCTGCAGGAGGGAGGAAATAGTTAGGGGAAGAGTTGGGTAGATTTCGTCCACAGCTAGAAGAATATTTTCAGTACCTTTATGAAAAATCCTCTGAAGAGACGCGCACTGAATCTAATGTCAAATTCGAATATGACATAAAATAAATATTTTTTAACCATCAATGCTAATTTTAACTGGTCTTTTTACCATGTTAGCCACTGATGATAGGCGTTCGACTGGCAATATGATGAGTTCAGCCAGCAGTACGGCAACAGAAGGGGGTGAGCTTGAAAGCGTGACCCTGCAACCAGTTCGATCCTCGGCTCCCTCTGCCTCAACCTTGGGTGGTGAAGATGAAGTCACTCCAGACTCCCAAGGTCCCACAGATGTTCATTCGGTTAGTCACTTCTATCATTCATGCAGTTATTTATTATTCCGGGTCTGGAAAATAGGTGAAAAGGCTATATATCCATAATGTTATAGCTACAGCTGATTTTGAACCGGTAGAACTAAGTTAGATGAAGAATGCAATACCAAATCGTTACCTAACTGACGACGTTATGCCATTCATCTGATCTATACAAACTATGATTTAAGGGGTGGAACGTAACTAACAATAGAGGAAGTGCAGAGCAGTAAGTAGATGTGGTGAAGTTATATTTATTAAGGCGCATCAGATAGGTGATATAAATCAAGTTAAAAGGCCATAAGAGGTATGAAGGATGTAATTACATCATACAAAATGTCTTATGACTGAGAGCGACAGTAAGAGATGACTTTATGGTCTAATCTAATTTTGATCACACTGAGTTCCCAGTTCGGTGTATGATTTCGTTTAATAAATCAGTTTATGGGTCAAACAAGATTGAAGGTCAAACACTTGCTAAAATGATGATATTTTTAAGTCATTCATTTAATCTGGACTGTGGGTAATCTGCTCAACATCAGACAAAGCATGTATATTGGGGACTTGGATCGTTTGTCATTTTATCACCAAATGACAAATTAGGCATGTTAAGCCAAAGACCACATTTTATTTTAAATTCCTCTCTCTAGCCTTAAACTAGAACCAGTTCATGACTTCTTTATCGACATTGAATACGCTTGATTGTGGAAGCGTATTTCTCCAATAATTGTATCCAATATTTGTTTTAAATGATTAAACCAGTTAAGCAAATTTCAACTTATTAAATTGTTAAATTTTACTGTAGAAGAGAAAGAGAAGTTCACGAATCTCGACGCTTGCACAGCAGATAAATGGAAGTGGGTTTAATTGGCTGTTAAATGTCTACAAATCACTGTTGTTTCTAACGCACCTACCTTATTTGTAGTGTTGGAAACGGATAATAGACTTCGCTTCAATACCTATAAGGAAGTTCACGCTGATAGGGAAATCTATCGTCTAAGGAACTTCATTGCCACGGGTTTACGACAAATGAGGAATATCGTTTTCCAACATGATGGTTAGTCCCAGTTATACTTGCTGTTTTCACTTAAGCCCGATTTGGGTTTGGCACTTGGCATATACTCTTACACTCAACCCATTCATTCAAATAACTGAAGGAATTCAACCTTATGGCCTTACACATAGCTAACTTCATATGATTTTATTCTGAAACAAGTTAATGATATTGGCTTATCTCTTCACGTAAGACAGATATCTGCTTATTCTAGGTTACATTTATGAGACGGAGACCTTGACATCATATCTTGATAAGTTCAGCAACGTCTACAAATGTGACGTGGAGAAGGAGCTAGAAGCATTTATGGCTTCCCAACCAACCTTGGATGACTTCCAGCAGAAGTTTGCAGAACTAGAGAAAATAGATGAACATATTGAAGGAGAGCCCGATCATTACATCGTTGGCGCCCTTTATGTCGGTTTAGAAGATTTCAAGCGGAAGATAAGAGCCACTCTCAATGCCCTAAAGAAGGTACACCATCCTTCCTTTTGTAACTTTATTAAATATTTAATCTCTACATGACTATCTATAACTAGGCTTATGTACAATCCTTCATCTCCCAATTCCTTTCTTCGTTGGACGAAATTCAAAATCAAATCAATGAATGGAATCAGAATCTTGGGAAGAATGTAAATAATCTGGATGATATTGCATTCATCATGTCCACCTTGGCTAGTATCCGGGCGAATGATATTGATCAAGATTTGGCTCTTAAACAGTTTGAGGTTAGAAAGTCCTATTGATTTTTTTCGTCGAAGATTGAGACATTGATTCTATTGAGACTTGTTGACTTTTAAAGGACGCAACAAGTCTTGCACTGAAGTACAAAATGCCTTTTCCAAAGGAGTTGGCAGATCGAGTGGAATCCTGCCGAGATGCTTATATCCGTATCAAAGAGAAGGCTAATCAAAAGCTGAATTATATTCTCGACATTCAGGCCGGATATAAGGACGGTTTGTTGGATAATATTGAGTCCTTGAAAGAAACTGTTGCGGAATTTGAGAAAGACTACGACGAGGTGAGTGGGGTTCCTTTTAGGTGCTTGCGTATTCATAGTCACGCGATTATATGATTTAGTTGTGATTGGTTGGTCTCCCTACCGTAGCAATTGGTAATTAGAGGAGTTCAGCTTAAATTCTTTGCAAATACGAAACTGTGAGGAATTTAGAGATGCGTCCTTTTCCGACTCAAATTTTGACCATATCTCCTTTTTCCCTTCGATTCATTCATTAATTATCCATTTTGCAATGATTGAAAACTATATTTCTCAACTTAGGAGCATATTCTACATAGTATTCACTTGATTTATTGAAGTATGGAGAATTCGGACTTTTCTTGATTTTGACTAGTAGTCGGATCTTTGTATCCTTAAGAAAGTCTTGAACAGTTGTAAACAATGAACTTGAATGCTGAGTGCCTAGTCTACTATGTATAAACTACTGACAATGTTTAAGAAAGTCACCCTAATCTCCCATCTTTGGTCTGGCAGGGATATGTACATTTTGATAATTTATTTCTTATAATATTTGAAATGTGTGACGATAAAGCATTATTTGTGATAATCAGCCGGCAAAAAAACAAAAACCAAAGCTACAGTGCTTATATTTTGTCTTGGGATGAGCAATTCCAGCAGTTATTACAAAGTCAGCCATTACTCTTATCAATTCGTGGACGAACATCGCTTCTGATGGTTTAACAATTAATAGGATCTTAGCCGTTATCAGTCCGGCTGTCCTTTGATCTCCCGACATCAATGGCATGATGTCAACTTCTAATCCCACATAATGCCCTTGTTTAGTCAGTAAAATGTCAAGGTTTAACAGCACTCCTATCTTGCTTTCTACTCTTTCACTCTGAGTATGAGTCAATTGTAGACTGGCGATATCTAGTGGACGGATATATCATGAGAGCAGAACTAGATATTCGAGCAGTACTGCGTATACAGGAGTCATAGTTTATGAAAATGAGCAATTGGTTGCTTAAAATTAGTAGGAAATAATAGTTCGACATGCTTACTCATTTGATAACCTTTCTTCAACTTCGTTAGCCATTGGGTAGCTAAGTGAGTTTCTATCTCCATATTTGCCCCTCATAATTCAAATAAAACTAATTCTTCTCAAAGCATATTAAATTGAGAAAGCTAAAATGGGTAGATTAAATAAGGCATCAGAAACTCACATTCATAGTAAGAAAAGTCAAACATTCTACAAGGTCGTCGCGTCCCATGCGTTGAAGTGGCAGAAATAAAAGTAAGGAATCGAGGCACACAAAGTCAAAATAAGCGCTAGGAGAAGGTTGACGTTAATGAGTTTAATTAAATACGAGTTTGGTAACTGGAGTAACAAGGTAATAAGTAATTGAAGTTCACAATGGGCTCTTTTAATGTTGTAAATGTTGGTGTTTTCCAGCCACTAGGCAGATTATTGTTAAATTCTCATCAAGTTGTATTTCGGGGCTGCAATTTACAGAGTCTGATCTCTATCCGATCTCACCATTTAATCTTTGCCTACTTTTAGACTATTTTGTCAGAAGTCGGCAACAATAGGAATTGTATTATATAAAGTAAATTCTTTTTTAGAAAGGTCCTATGATACCGGGTCTTCCTCCACAAGTTGCGCTGGACAGACAAATTCAATTCAAAAATCGGCATGAAAATATCACACGAAAAATGGTGACAGCTCGTAAAGGTGAACAACTCTTCGGTCTTCCTATTACCGACTACTCCAGATTAAATGAAATTGGCAAAGAACTGGACCTTCTTCAGCGACTCTACGGACTATATAACGAAGTCAATAAAACCGTCAGTGGATATTATGATATCATCTGGCGTGATGTGAATATGGAAAAGATTGGTGCTGACTTGGAAGAATTTCAAAAGAAGTAGGTTTTATTAAGAGGATGTAATTCGCAGTAGAAATGGATTTTAGATGTGTTTATTTTAACTCAATCTAGATGTAAGCGTCTACCTAAAGGTCTGAAGTCCTGGCCTGCATATGCAGATCTGGAGAAAACCATCAACAATTTCAATGAAAAGGTTCCTCTTCTTGAAATGATGACCAATAAGGCTATGAAACCTCGACATTGGCAACGTCTTACTAACCTCTTAAACTACAACTTTGATGTGGAATCTGAGAGCTTCACTCTGAAAACCATGTTGGATGCACCATTGTTGGATTTGAAGGATGATGTGGAGGACATTTGCATTTCAGCCGTCAGAGAAAAGGAAATTGAGGCTAAACTTAATGGTGTGATAGCGGACTGGAGTCAGCAAGAGTTGAAATTAGCCAATTTTAAATCCCGCGGTGAACTACTATTAAAAGGAGATCGAGTTGCTGAAATTATCCCAATGTTGGAAGACTCGCTTATGGTCCTTGGTTCACTGTTGGGCAACAGGTTCGTTACACAATGCATTTTAAGAGAATTTTTCCCGGATAAAGGGGAAAAATTAGGTTTGCCACTCCTATTTGGTGCACGAATTTCAAGTCATGTACTTTTTTTACTAGGTATAATGCTCCTTTCCGAAAGCCTATTCAAGAATGGGTTCAGAAACTTAGCGTCACCAGCGAGGTACTGGAGAACTGGATGCGTGTTCAAAATCTCTGGATCTACCTCGAAGCTGTGTTCGTCGGTGGTGACATTGCTAAACAGCTGCCTCAAGAAGCCAAACAGTTCCAGTCTGTGGATAAATCTTGGGTAAAGGTGATGGAAAGAGCCCGTGATAACCCTGGAGTGATTGCTTGTTGTTCTGGCGAAAGCAATCTATTAGAAATCCTTCCACGCTTGCTCAAGCAGCTTGAAATCTGCCAGAAATCTCTCTCGGGTTACCTAGAAAAGAAGCGTCTCAAATTCCCCCGTTTCTTCTTCGTGTCTGATCCGGTACTTCTTGAAATCTTAGGTCAGGCTTCTGATCCGACTGCAATTCAACCTCACCTGTTGGCCATTTTCGATAATACCAAACGTGTTCTGTTTGATGGAAATGCGACTGACATCCTTGCTGCTTTTTCGAGAGAAGATGAAAGACTTAACGTATGTTTACTTTTTTCAGATTCATATACCTCCTTTTAGATGTGCACTCCTGTGAAATGCGAGGGTCAAGTAGAGAGTTGGTTGAGTGTACTTCTAAATACAAGTCGGGTGTCACTCCACATTTGCATCCGGAACGCATACCATCTGATCATGGATCCTTCTGGTGATCTCATCGAATTTTTCACGACTCAGCTGGCTCAGATCGGTATAATTGGTTTGCAGATTATATGGACCGCGGATGCCACCGCGGCACTAAAAGAAGCAAAAATAGAACCCAAAGTCATGGTGAAAACTAACAAACACTTCCTGGATGTTCTCAACTTACTGATAAACGAAACCACTAGGGATTTGTCCTCTGTTCAAAGAACTAAGTTTGAAACATTGATTACTATTATGGTTCACCAGAGAGATATATTCGATGATTTGGCAAGAAATTCATCAAAAATATTTTTTATTAATTTTAATTTCGTATTGATGTTTAATGTTTTAACACAACTAGGTGAAAATGGGAATCAAGTCTCCCGATGACTTTGAATGGACTAAACAAACTCGTACTTACTATAATGAGGAAGTGGATGGCTGTGTGATTTCTATCACAGATGTTAACTTCGCCTATCAAAATGAGTTTCTTGGTTGTACGGAGCGTTTGGTAATAACACCACTGACTGATCGTTGCTATATCACCTTGAGTCAGGCTCTCAATATGCACTTGGGTGGTGCTCCAGCTGGTCCAGCTGGAACAGGCAAAACGGAAACAACAAAAGTAGGTTCATTTTACCACTTTATGGGGTGGAGGTGGGGGTGGGAGTGAGGGAAGGGGAAAGCGGGAGAGAAATAAACTATATAAATAGGTATATTGTTTACTACATACGTTATTGCACACATCCTTTAATTAATGTTTTTACTATTTAGATTTCATTATCAGCAAACTTATAATTCATTTTTATTCAATCTGCAGGATATGGGTCGATGTTTGGGCAAGTACGTGGTTGTTTTCAATTGTTCTGATCAAATGGACTTCCGTGGTCTTGGTCGCATTTTTAAAGGTCTTGCCCAATCTGGATCATGGGGATGTTTTGACGAGTTCAATAGAATTGAGCTGCCAGTACTGTCAGTCGCTGCTCAACAGATTGCCATTGTTCTCAATGCTAAGCGAGAAGGATTGCTTTCCTTCATTTTTACCGATGGCGATGAAGTTTCACTAGATCCAGAGTTTGGAATTTTCTTAACTATGGTATTTATAAGTTATGTCAACACGGTTTGATTCCTGAGTCATTGGATTAAACATATTGTGTTTTGAATAGAACCCTGGCTACGCAGGCCGTCAGGAATTACCAGAAAACTTAAAAATAAATTTCCGAAGCGTAGCCATGATGGTACCTGATCGGCAGATTATTATTCGGGTCAAATTGGCTTCTTGCGGATTTGTGGACAACATTGTTTTGTCAAGAAAGTTCTTTGTGCTCTATAAGCTTTGTGAGGAACAGCTGACCAAGCAAGTAAGCTAATACAATCTTTCACTTGTGAAAAATAATACAAGAGTAATATTTGAGCAATTCGTGCACTAGCAAACTATAATCGTTTCATTATTCTCAAGGTCCACTATGATTTTGGTTTACGAAACATTCTCTCCGTCTTACGAACACTTGGAGCAGCTCGTCGTAGAAATCCAAATGAAAGTGAGGACCACACTGTTATGCGTGGCCTTCGAGACATGAATCTCTCCAAACTGGTGGATCAAGATGAACCACTCTTCACTTCTCTAATTGACGATCTTTTCCCTGGAACAGAACTCGAGAAAGCCTCCTACCCAGAGCTTCAGAGAGCCATTGAAAATGTTACTTCTCAGTTTAATCTCGTAAACCATCCCGAATGGAATCTTAAAGTCGTTCAGGTGGGACCTATTCAATTATGGATCTTAGTTCAAATCTCAAAAAAATCTAATTTATAGTTCTCGTTTACTTTCAGCTGTATGAAACACAAAATGTCCGCCACGGAATGATGGTTCTAGGACCTTCTGGAGCTGGAAAAACCACTTGCATCAGAACTCTCATGTCAGCTATGACTGAATTCTGGGAGCCACATCGTGAGATGCGAATGAATCCCAAAGCTATCACCGCTTCAGAGATGTTTGGCCGTTTAGATGTTGCGACAAATGACTGGACGGACGGCATTTTCTCCACTCTTTGGCGTAGAACTCAGAAAAAAAAGCCAACTGACCATATCTGGCTTATTTTGGATGGACCTGTCGATACTATCTGGATTGAAAACCTCAATTCTGTATTAGATGATAATCAAACATTGACTCTAGCAAATGGCGATCGTATTCCTATGGCTCCGAATACAAAGCTTATTTTCGAAGTTCATAATATTGATAATGCCTCACCCGCTACGGTTTCTCGAAATGGAATGGTCTTCATGTCGAGTTCCGTACTCGAATGGGAGCCCATTTCAAAAGTTGGTCTACGCCTTTTTATACCTAACCGTTTAATACAAATTAGTTTTACAATATCTATCCGTTTGTTTTCAGGCTAGACTTAATAATCGATCACACAAGGA
This sequence comes from Hymenolepis microstoma, assembly GCA_000469805.3. Lineage (NCBI taxonomy): Eukaryota > Metazoa > Platyhelminthes > Cestoda > Cyclophyllidea > Hymenolepididae > Hymenolepis > Hymenolepis microstoma. Next base: position 22,187,199 of record LR215993.1, on the reverse strand, counting down.
AAAACAAAAGTTACATGAACTTTTTGAAACGTCTTTTCCGCAGTGTTATCGGTTTGCTACCCAATCTCTTTCTGCTGTAATGCCATATCTCCAGGCCTTTTTCGTGCACCAACTCTGTACAATATTGAATGGGCTATTAACAAACGAAAATCAAGTAAGAGGGTGATATTAGAAATTTTTTAATTAGCGCTCTTCTTGGCCTATAGCAGGCTGACATGGAGAAGTGTCTTGAACGATTTTACGTTTTCGCCTTAATGTGGTCAATTGGTGCTTTGCTTGAGTTGGATGATCGTGAACGCTTGGAAAAGTTCATTCGAACAGAACTAGATATAAAACTTGATCTTCCGGATGTGGATGAATCAAAATCAGAAACCATTTTCGAGTATTTTGTTGATAATAACGGTGAATTTCAATTTACGCTTTCCATTTACCATCATTATTGTGAAAAAATAACAATTTTTCTTCATTACACCAGGGAATTGGGTTCATTGGTCAAACAGAGTTGAGGATTACCTCTACCCAACGGATAAAGATCCTAAATTTTCAAGTATCCTCGTTCCTAATGTGGATAATGTACGGACGGATTACCTTATCAGACTTGTTGCAAAGCAGGAAAAGGCAGTTTTGTTAACTGGCGAACAAGGGACAGCGAAAACGATCATGCTAACTAATTTTATGGCGAGTTTCCCTAAGGAAACGCACACTGTTAAGTCGTTCAACTTCTCATCAGCTACGACGCCAGGTCTCTTTCAGGTAATTTTACCCTTTACAAGTATATCTTGACCTATTGTAGAGAACCATGGAAAGTTTCGTGGAAAAGAGAGTTGGTACAACTTATGGCCCACCAGCTGGAAAGAAAATGATCGTATTCGTGGATGACATCAGCATGCCGCTGATCAATGAGTGGGGAGATCAGGTGGCGAATGAAATTGTTAGGCAGACAATGGAAATGAACGGTTTCTACAGTCTAGACAAACCTGGAGAGTTCACCAACATAGCAGACGTCCAAGTAGGCTTTTCTTTTACAAAGTAAAGCAAGATTTTCATGAAAAACTGACGGGTAATTTCAATATTTTAGTTTCTTGCGGCCATGATTCATCCAGGTGGAGGTCGAAATGACATTCCAGAGCGGTTAAAACGTCAGTTTGCCTGTTTCAACAGCACTCTTCCAAGTAACAGCTCTATCGATAAAATCTTCAGCACTATTGGATTGGGACATTACTGTCGAGAGAGAGGTTTTTCAGAAGAAGTGATTAACACTATTCGAGACCTCGTTCCTGTCATTCGAAGAATTTGGCAACAGACAAAAGTAAAGATGCTTCCTACTCCCGCTAAATTCCATTATATCTTCAATCTTCGAGATCTTAGCCGAATTTGGCAGGGTATGATCTATGGAACGAGTGAAGTAAGTACATAGGTATAATCAGTCGTGCTTATGTCAAACTTTTAAATTTTATTCAACTACTGTTCTCAATATTTAGGTTTTTACTTCACCCGATCTAATTGTAAGATTGTGTAAACATGAAATGACTCGAGTGATCGCTGACCGGTTTGTTGATCCATCTGACTTGACTTGGTTTGAGAATAATTTTAACAACAGTATGGAAGAAATGCTGGGTCCAGAGATTGCCTCCTATGCTGCAAATGAAACATTCTTTGTTGACTTTATGCGGTGAGTTTGTCTATCCCATTTCCTCTTTCCTATTTACTTGAATAGGATTTGCTTACAATTTGGCCTTCTGGCTATCTATGGTTAGCACGAATTTATTCATAAAATCTTATTTACCAATTCAATTTCCTTTTCTTTGACGAAAACGAAATTCTCTACCAAAATAGTACCACCTACTCTTAATCAATTACAGTAGAACAATTGATTAAACATACGAGATTTTTTTAGAGACCCACCAGAAGCTACGGGTGATGAGCCCGAGGATTTCGATTTTTCTGCACCGAAGGTCTACGAACCCGTAAGTGCATTTGTTATATTAATTTAATATTGATAGCTATAAATCACCCATAATAGAAACTTTTCATCACTGAAATTCCAATAACTATCCACTAAAGTAATGCCAGAATTATAAGCATTAGTTGATTGAGCGCTGACTTGCACTAAACAGCGTTATAATTAGATTGTTTATATATTATAAGTAATCAATAGAAATAATTAGCAGTTTAGTAGATCGATAATGGATCGGTTGCCAGGCGAGAATAGTAGAAGCCGTTAACCGACAATCTAGTGTACTTAAACTGGTCTGCCCGCATTCCTACAAGGCGCGTCTGTCAGTTGTAGGAGCAATGGACTATTAAAGTTTTCAAGTTGTTCGTTATCACTTTAGTTTTAGCCACCAGTCAACTGCATACTCACAGATTATCAGGGGAATTACTGCGTTCCATCAATTATTATTTAACAATCAACTACAGTTCATCAATTATGATAAGCTTAAGTTAATAGATTATCGGTTTCGCTGACGCATATATAAGGTGGGTTGGTGGGGGATTCAGACATTTACTCATAATCGCTTAAACAGTCTTGATAAAGGGGAATATTGAGAACGTCTGAAAATTATGCGTATTATCTTGGTTTATATTTTGAATAGATTACCGATTTGAGCGTACTAGTTAACAGACTCAATCAATTCTTGGACGAGCGAAAGGAATCAGTGCGAGGCTCTCCACTTGATATTGTTTTCTTCAGAGATGCTATAATTCATCTTGTGAAAGTGTCTCGAATTATTCGTACTCCACGGGGGAATTGCTTACTCGTGGGTGTCGGTGGCTCTGGAAAACGATCAACTACACGTCTTGCCTCGTATATTGCTGGCTATGAAGATTTCAACATCATTCTAACGAGGTAACCTAATTTTCTCCCTCCACTCATTTCAAAACACAAAATAAGAGCGCTTATGAAGCCAATTCATGTTTTAAATAGATCGTACAATGTAGGCGACTTTCTTGAAGACCTTCGAACTCTATATCGTAAAACAGGTCTGGATGGTAGTGGTGTAACCTTTATCTTTACTGACTCTGATGTAAAAGAGGAGGCCTTCCTTGAGTACATGAATAACATGTTAACTTCTGGAATGGTAAGTCTGAACGAGAGTTTACTTAATAAATTCCTCAAATCTCATCAAGGAAATCACTGCACGCTACATCTATTGTGACTAAATAGGTCTCTGGACTGTTTTCTCGCGAAGATATGGATGAGATTCTAAATTCTCTAATTCCAGTAATGAAAAAGGAGTTTCCTCGTCTTCCACCAGATAATGAAACCCTATATGATTACTTCCTCCAACGTATTCAAAAGAATCTTCACATTTGCCTCTGTTTCTCCCCAATTGGTGAACGTTTTCGCAAATGGGCTCTTTACTTCCCTGGTCTAATTTCCGGCTGTACTATAGATTGGCTTCACAAATGGCCTAAAGATGCTTTGTTTGCTGTTGCTCAACATTATCTTGGAAACTTCAACATTGAGACAACTGCTCCAGTAAAGAAATCCCTTATTGATATTGTTGCATCTGTACATGATGATGTTACTTTCAAATGTGATCAGTACTTCGCACGCTATCGTCGTACAGTTCATGTCACTCCTAAGTCGTATATTTCCTTCCTCAGCGGATATATCAGAGTATACAACCAGCAACTTTCTCATATTCAGGCTCTGATTAATCGACTGTCCTCTGGGCTGCAGAAACTTGATGAGGCTCAAGAGTCTATTGTTAAACTGAGCGCTGAGCTGGTCGAAAAGAGAAAGGAAATAGAGGTAGCCAATATTGAAGCTGAAGAGGTATTAGCCGATGTTTTAAAGCAAACTCAAGCTGCCGAAGAGGTTAAGGACAAGGTTCTGGTTGTGAAAGACAAATGTGAGACTATTGTGAACGGAATTTCAGAGGATAAGGCCATAGCGGAAGAGAAGCTTGAAGCAGCTAGACCTGCTTTAGAAGAGGCTGAAGCAGCTTTGAATACCATCAAACCGACCGATATTTCCACCGTTAGAAAACTAGCAAAGCCACCACATCTGATTATGCGTATAATGGACTGTGTATTGATTCTCTTTCAACGTCCACTCTTAAGTTTCCAAGAGGACCAAGAACGAAAAGGATGTATTAAACCTTCATGGCATGAATCTCTGAAGCTTTTAGCCAATACTAACTTCCTAGCTAACCTGTTAAATTTCCCCCGTGATTACATAACAGAGGAAACCATTGATTTGATGGAGCCTTACTTCTTGGTTGATGATTACAACCTGGAGACAGCGAAGAAGGTTTGTGGTAACGTCGCTGGTTTGTGCGCTTGGACCAAAGCTATGGCGAAGTTCTACTGGATTAACAGAGAAGTCATTCCATTAAAGGACAACTTGACAAAACAGGAGATCAAATTGAAAGCAGCTAAAGAAGACTTAGCCAAGGCAGAAGATGCCCTGCAAGAGAAGGAAAGACAGTTGGGAATTGTTCGTGCCCTCTTTGAAAGGGCAACCGCAAGAAAGAAAGAACTGGCAGATGACGCCGAGTCTTGTCAAAGACGTATTTCCACAGCGACGACATTGATTGAAGGCCTATCAGGTGAGAAAGTTAGATGGACTGAAGAGACTCGAACTCTGAGTGACCAAATCACCCGACTTGTTGGAGACGTTCTGATGGCAACTGCTTTCCTATCCTATTGTGGATGCTTTAATCAGGATTTCAGAACTACTATCATCAACTCCTGGATTAAGAGCCTGGTGAAAATGAAGATACCTCATACGCCTAACCTTGATCTTATCAATATGCTGACGGATGATAACACGGTATGTTTAGATCATTCTTGTCGTAGTATCGCTGAAGTTATCAGCTGTTTGAAAAGACCTTCATTTATCTTCACGTAGATTGCTGAATGGAACCTGGAAGGCCTGCCCAATGATGATTTATCAACTCAAAATGCGATCATTGTGACTCAGGCGTCAAGATACCCGCTATTGATTGATCCTCAGAGTCAGGGCAAAAACTGGATCACAAAACACGAGGCTGCGAATAGAATGATGGTAAAACTGGTTATCTTCCTAATTAATAAAGAGGATCACATGTGTTTATTCCCAATGATTTGTTAAACACGTTTAAAATGTTTTTAATGTGGAGATACTTTACTTTACGTACTTTCCCTTTAAGATAGTTGTAGCCTAAAAACGCTTTGACCAACTGCTTGGGTCTGCGGATTCAGAGGTCTCAATTCTTGTCGATGGTATTTCAGCAGCCTTTGGCCAGTACCTCATGGTCCTTGTGAATACTTGCCTACAGATTTAGACTTTTTTTTCAGTAGATCCAGTGCGCCTCATATATTTGTTTCAAACGCTTGAGATAATTGTATAAATATGGGGAGGTGTTGAATGTTCAGAAAACAGATTGATAGTGGGTAAAAATATTCACTTCATTTATTAGAATCAGGTGGAATCGTTTGAGATGAGTTTTAAAACTTGGGTCTGCTACTTCCTTAATGCAATTTGGAGTTATTTATGGTATGTGAACGAAAAGAACTAGCCATACTTATTTAGGTTTAGGCAAAGATTATCTGAGACACACATTCTAGACAAAATCATTAATATTTACCCATCACAAAAACGAATTCTCTTATTTCTTTGAAAAGAGAAGCTTTCTCTCAGCATTTGTAATTGGAGTTTCACGTTGAGACAATAAGTTTTAAAAGACTTGTTTTATGAAGAGCTTGATTACTTTATAACAGGTGACAACTTTCGAACATCGCTATTTTCGAACACACTTAGAGGATGCTCTTTCCCAAGGTCGTCCCCTACTTATTGAAGACGTCGGTGTGGACCTAGATCCAGTTCTCAACGATATTCTTGACAAGAACTTCCTCAAATCTGGCACTGGGTTAAAAGTGAACGTTGGAGATAAGGAAGTAGATATTAGCAAAGGCTTTACGCTCTATATTACAACCAAGTTACCCAATCCTGCCTACAGTCCTGAAGTGTTTGCTAGAGCATCTCTTATCGATTTCGCTGTCACTACCAAGGGTCTCGAAGATCAGCTGTTATCTCGTGTTATCAAAACAGAGAAAGAAGTGAGTAGATATCATACATAAGTTAATTATGAAGCTTATAACTGATGATACTTGTTGTCTTCATTTGTGTTATAGGAACTCGAGCAAATGCGAATAAACCTCGTAGAGCAAATGACAGCGAACAAACGTCGTATTATAGAACTTGAAGACAATCTTTTGCAACGTTTGGCTAGTACAGAAGGTTCTCTGGTAGATGATCAGGGCTTGGTAGACGTTCTGCAGACCACAAAAGAAACCTCACTCGAAGTGTCAGAACAAATTGCTCTGGCTCAAGATACAGAGACAGAAATTACTACAGCTCGTGAGGAATACCGTCCAGTTGCTGCAAGGGGTTCTCTTCTCTACTTCCTTCTGGTCGAAGTTTCCGGAGTGAATCCAATGTACCAGACTGGTTTGAACCGATTCTTGAAACTCTTCGATGCCTCTATGACACTGTCAGAAAAATCTTTAATTACATCGAGACGAATTAGTAATATCATTGATTATATGACGTACAGTGTGTGGTCCTTTGCCGTGCGTGGTATGTTCAAACTAGACAAGACGATGACTACACTTATGTTAGCACTTCGAATCGATTTACAAAATAAGGCAATAGGACATGAAGAATTTATGGTCTTTATTCAGGTAGGCTTGAAGATTTTCCGTTTAATTTCTGCACATATAACGACTAGAATTCAGTTTTGGTGAAATAAAATACTCTGTCCCATTGATCTTAGCTAAAAGCACGAAGAGACATAATGAACTTGGTTATAAGGCGCACTCTTCGAATACCGTCGTGACAAGTGGAAAAGGTCTATTACTGCCATTTTGGCTAATGTAACAATAAGTAAATTTGATCGAGTGTAGAGAATTTGAACCACTATATCAGTCATTGCTCCTCTGATTCAGCTGGCCAGTTCGATCATCGTCATGGACATTCACTATTTATTTCGAGACTATGGAAGTACACCCTAAAGTATGAACTCTGAATGCAAATTAATACAACTAAGTATGGTCACTAAATTCAGAGGTTTCGACCTCTTAAATTCTGATCTAAAAGGAGAGAAGATGTTCTGCTTCGTTCCCATTTTTATCTGCAACCACTCTCTTCACTTCCTTTTTTGACAGCTTTATGTCTACTCTTGCGTTGAAGATTCTCTCATGATAATGACTTTCGGAAATTTGCCTGGCTATGAATATGAGGAGTTAACTATTGTATTCTCAATAGGATCAGTGATCCCCTAATTTTACTTTCAGTTTAATTAATTTAGGGCGGATCCGCACTTGATCTCAAGATGTGTCCTCAAAAACCGGGAAAATGGATCTCGGATCTAACATGGTTGAACTTAGTAGCTCTTTCTAAGCTGACAGAGTTCAATAACATCATCCAGCAGGTCACGACAATGGAGAAGCAATGGAGGCAGTGGTTCGATAAGGAAGCACCAGAAGATGAGGTTATTCCTTGTGGTTATGAACATACTCTTGATGTCTTCGGACGTCTCCTACTCATCCGTGCTTGGTGCCCTGATCGAGCTCTTCAACAGGCCAGGAAGTACATCATTCATACCCTCGATCAGGCCTATATTGAAGATATTCCCGTCAACGTGAGAGAGTAAGTGTACAGCATATGTGCATTTATATACTTATTTTCTTAATGTGCTCGTATGTGAACTCAGATGTCACGGATTCAATGCCAACCGACGCAATCTCATTGAGTGGAATGGACAACCGCAGTGGTTGATTGTGGTGATTAAGGGAAGTGCCAAAACCCTAGCTTCTTGCCTTCCATCTTCCTCTTTAGATTGTATTTTAATAACCGTGTATTTTTTACCCTTGATCAATACAATAATCCCAGTTTTCAAAAGCAGTTACTTAATGTTAACAAAATTTACCTTTCTTAATTATTTTGAGTAATACAGGTTGCATTTTATGGAGCTTAATTTGGATGTATTGTTTTCAGCTTGTCTAATGAGGCGGACTCAAAGACACCATTAATTGGTCTACTCAGTATGGGAGCCGATCCAACACCCTCCATCGAGCAAACAGCAAGGAAACTGAGGATCAACCTTGGCATTGTCTCAATGGGTCAGGGTCAAGAGGTCTACGCTCGACGTCTACTCAAAACCGCAGTTTTAGAAGGCTCTTGGGTTCTTCTTCAGAACTGTCATCTTTGCACCGATTATGTTCAGGAGATTTTCGAAATGATGTCTAGTGTGAAAGAGGCTACATCGAAGGAGGGAAATAAAGGAGAAAATGAAGGGGAAGGAGTTCCTTCACAAGACTCTGGATTTGTTCACGATCGATTCAGACTTTGGATAACTACAGAGGAACATAAGAAATTCCCGATAAATTTCCTTCAAATAGCAATCAAATTCACGAATGAACCTCCTGAAGGTATTAAAGCGAACCTTTCTCGTAGATACCTTGGTATTACCCAAGATTTCTTGGAAATCTGCGTCACACATCACTGGCGTATTATGTTATACGCGTTGGCATATCTTCACTGTACTATACAAGAGAGACGCAAATATGGTCCTTTAGGATGGTGTATTCCTTATGAATTCAATCAGTCAGACTTCAACGCAAGTGTGACTTTCATTCAGAATCACCTGGATAGCCTGCAGTTCAGGAAGGGTCAAAAGACTAGTGTAGGATACTGTCTGTATTCTAACTAATCAGGATATTAATGCCTCTTAAATTATTGGTCTCTTTTAGGGAATCGATTGGAAGAGTGTTTGCTACATGATCTCGGAGATCCAATACGGTGGCAGAGTTACTGATGACTACGATCTTAGATTGCTCGACTGTCTCACTCGGAGCTACTTCCAAGAGGCTATGTTCACACCAGGTTTCAAAATGGTTGAGCACTATTCAATTCCCCTATTCAACACTGTCGGAGAATATATGGATCACATAAAAAATGGTCTCCCACGAAGGGATAGTCCAGAAGCTTTCGGTCTGCATATGAATGCAGATATCAACTACTCCACCCAAACTACTCGTTATATTCTTGAGACGATTGTCTCCATTCAGCCCAAAGATGAACCGGGAGATTCAGGGGAGACTGAGGGAGCTACTCATAAAGTCACGGAAACCCGTGAAGTGGTGGTTCATCGAATCTGCACAGAAATGTTGACTAAACTGCCACCTCCTTATGTACCCTACCAGGTGCAAGAAAGATTAAGAACTCTTGGAGCGTTGAAACCCATGAACATTTTCTTGAGACAGGAGGTTCAAAGAATGGATAAGGTGATCAAGATGGTACTCAATACACTTTCAGACCTTCGCCTGGCAATTGACGGTACTGTTGTAATGAATGAAGACTTGAGAGATGCGTTGGACTCCATCTATGATGCTAGAGTTCCTTCCTCTTGGACCAAGGTGAGACTGGGGTATTTTTTAACTCTGATATTGGTTTTAGAATTCTTGGGACTCCTCAACCCTAGGATTCTGGTTCACTGAGCTTCTCGAAAGAAACACTCAATTCTCAACGTGGTTAGAAAAGGGAAGACCATCTAGTTTTTGGATGACAGGTTTCTTCAATCCTCAAGGATTCTTAACAGCGATGCGTCAGGAGATTAGTCGATCTCATGAAGGGTGGTCTCTCGATTCAGCTGTGCTTTCTAGTCAGGTTACAAAGTTAAATGTAGACGAAATTCATGAATCTCCGTCGGAGGGCGTTTATGTCTGCGGACTTTTTATAGAAGGCGCCTCGTGGGACCGCAAAGTTGGGCGATTGGTCGAAGCCCGGCCGAAAATTCTCTATGAGCCTATGCCTGTGGTATATTTGTTCGCTGTACAGGAGAAAAAGAAGCAAGTGGCTGAAACTAGGCCAACCTATAATTGTCCGATATATAGGAAACCTAAGAGGACGGGACTCACTTACGTGACTTCATTGGATTTGAATTGTACGAAGAATCCAGACCATTGGATTAAGCGATCGGTGGCTCTTCTATGTGACACTAAATAAACATTAAACTGGGCTAGAGTTTAACGTTATGTTTACGAAGGCGTTTAATAAAGATCGGTAACTGGTTCTAGGTTGATTGTTTGAACAAATTAAATTAATTTGGGCTAGACATCTTTCATGTAATGGCTCACCTACATTTAGCGGTGATGCCTGCAAATAGATCACTGTTTTGCAACGTGTTGAGAACACAAGAAACCTGCCACTATGACATGGTAGATGACTGCAAACCTATCTAGGTCCATCTGAATAATGCTACATTTACATTTGGCTCATGTCCAGAAGGAAGGCATAAGCAGAATGTTCTCAAGAAAGTGGCTACCGTTGAAAAACATTCCATTGCAAGATAGGTGGCAGTTAAGATCCTTTATTTGATCTGTGTCAAGGACCAGAAGACGCCTGTGGAAATATTTTCAGTATTAAGGGCCTTTTTGACGTTTTAATTTCATTGTATCTCCCCTGTATAATAATGGTAAACGTGGCTACCAATAGAGCCATTTTACCATTATAAGATATGCCTTTATCCATCAGAATTTAGGACCTTATGGTTGCATTACTTGGAGTGCTGGTAGAGGTCGGTGGAGGTTTTTAGCATTATCAAATGATGATCCCCTTTTACTTGCGTGTTCATATTCTGCTCATTTCATAAGTGCTGAAACACTCTCTCCATGCCCGACAAAGCGAGAATTTGGTATCCTGCCTTACATTAGAGACAGTGTATACCCTAGAGCCTACTCTTTGAGTACGAGAGAAGTCTATGGAGAACAGAAGGCAAAAAAGGCTAATTGTCATACCTGAACTTAATCAACTTAACCAAGCACTTCTCAGCCTTCTGATTTTGATGAATACAAAGAGACAAGCAATTCAGTTCTGGTCCCATCCTGAAAGCAGTAGAAAGCTCCAATCCTAGTCCCGACAATACCTTTCAGTCTAAAAACTGCCAATAAAAATCCACTTTGCGCTTAAGAAGCCTGATTATAGTAGTTCTCCCCCTTAATTGAAGTATTTCAACACACTTTCAGACTATCCCTAATCAGTTAAAAGCCTCATTTACCTAGCTCTGATTTCTTCACCCAATGATTCTGCACCAGCGCACATAATCTTCAAGTTGAAGATTACCAGTCAGTATTAACAAATTCTCTCGGGAAGCCAGTTACGGTAACTCCATGGAATAGCATAACGTAGACACCCCCTCACTTCATTGTTTTTTTATCGATTTCCGACATCAGAACCAGGAATAAATGGTTTGAACAAGCCGACCCAGTCCGACCAAATTGCAACAGGCATGACTTTGTGGAAGCTTTCTCTAGCTCTGAGTGAAATACGGTGACTGCATAGTATCTTCCTGACAAAATCATTCACGTACCGTCATCTAGTTAGCTGAAACGAATATTGCGCCGCTCAGTTTAAACAGCCTATCAAACCCCAAAGATAATAAGAGGAAGACGTGATACAAGTGACACCCCTTCGTCAATAAACAGAAAAAATGCAAACAACGCAGATGCAAGTATTTCTACCGTGGACTCATCCATATCAACAATTCAGCTGTTGCTAGGCTAGGCTTTGTGGCGTCCTACTGCTACAAAGTTGGAACTTGAAGGCGAAGCAAAAGTACCCTTCTTAATGCCACAAGAAAAAACTATCACAGCACATATGACAAATCGTATAACAACAAGGATAACCTATTTATATGGGAAATGGTAAAATTTTATGGTCCAAAATCCCCTTCTTATAAAAAACACAAAACTGAGCAAAACACCAGGCGGTTAAGACTTTATTGAAATGAGCAAGAAAATGATAAAAAATAAGTGAAAATTTCAAACAAAAGTAAAACCAATAGCTAACGAATCTGAAAGGCCGTTGAAACCACCTGAGGGTCATATTTCAACTCCAGAAGCTGCAATCTAAAGGGAGATCAAGAAATGAACCAAAATTGTTTACCTTTCAGAGGACTTGTTATGAAAGTATCCCATCAATTCTCCGGTTGATTTCTGTAGACAGATGTAATAGAACCCAGAAGAGGGTTTCTTTTCAGAGTTACTGATTGAATCAGGGATGATAAAGTCCTCTTTCCACCTCATGTAGACATGGTCAAAGTTTTCCAATTGGGAGTAGTCAAAATTATCCCGATAGTAGTCTGGAAAACGAGCCATCACATTGAGCTCATTCTTCCGGGGGAAGAATATGAGAAAGGGAATGCATGCCTACCCAGTGATTGGTGTCCGTTTCAGATGAAGCACCCCACTTCCCTGTCGCAAAAGGAAATTTACGACTGATAATCTCCCCACTGAAATATGAGGTTGTCGCCTTCCCATTGTTCACAGCATTTTCAAAATTTTCTGAATCTTTAGAGGCTTTGTCGACTTTCATGAAACCACATAGAGTTTTAGCGCTCAAATCTACGATCTAGAACAGGGAGAAAATGAACTTAAATCTATTAAATACCATGAAAGTCACATCAACGACACATTTCTTGCATCTGGAAATTTGAGATCCGGTGAAATGCGCACCAGCCTGGATACAAGACGTACTCAGAGTGCTTCCGTGTAAAAACGGACAAGGGCCAAGATCAACCCAACTTGCAAACATATTAGAGGGATTCATCTCACAACTGTAAATAAAACCGGAATAGTTATAGCCCTCATCGTGAACGTATTTCATATGCAAAGGGAATCTTAAAGAATCATTAGACCGTTCAAGATACCATTGGCTCAAACCTTTTACTTTAAATCATAGGACTTACCAATTGTTCAAGTACCTGAAAGGAGAAAAGGAAACAAATCAGATATATCTAAAAGTTTATTAGACAAATTGAAAAGCCATCAGAGATTGAAGTGGTCTCATGTGAAATCAGATGGTTGCGAAAGAGCAACAGCAAATGATCTCTAGAATTCGCCTTTACCTCATCATATGGCTCATGTTAGCATTTAAACAACACGGAAAAAAGTTTAACAGTATTTAGAGCGGCATTTATTACAACAAACATAAATGAAACTATGGATGATAAAGGGGCAATTGATTCACATGAAATAAATACCACAATGCCACATGATGGCAGCAACCCCTTACAGAATACTAACCTGTATGCATAAAACCAACTGCCATTCCCAAAATTAAACCAAGACAGTGGGTGATAGAAACAAAAACAAAAATTTCACATTCTTGGCTTTAAAAATATTTTCAGCCATATTTCCTGAGAAAATATAATATAGGTTGAAGTTCAATTTATTAATATTAGTGCAAGCTTTGAGTTTAAATAATCGTGAATATATGATGCCTGTATGACTCAATCTCCGATTAAATGGATTTATATAAAATTTAAAAAAAGCCGACCATTCATATATTAGAGTTTGTGGTGTGAATGGTAGACAAGTTGCATTTACCTAATTTATTTTATTTTTATTTGTTATAGGTGGCTTTTAAGGTCACAATTCACCACAGGCTTGATGGGTGGTGTGTTTGGTTTCTTATTGCCCTTGAACCTTATTTGTTATGAAAGAACTTGCGGACAAAAGCACTGGCAAATCTCATGGGATATCTGTTGAGGAATCTTTATGCTGCCTAGATAATGATTTCTCACAAATTTTGCAGCAAAATTTAATTACTGGTAAATACATATACGTTTAATTTATGTATGGAGACGGTACAATTTCCCTTTTAACTTTCCACGATTTACAACAAATGGGTATGATTCTACCTGACAATAGGTATGATATCTCCTTCTTCAAGCATTTTTAGTGCAATCCATAATATTTATTGCAGGTGTTTGGAATTTGATAATGCTTTTCTTACTTTTCTCAATGGTGATACTAAAACCAGAGTCAACACATCATCCACTCGTGTTTAATCACCCTTCTTATTTGAAAAAAATTTACTATCAACTTCGTCTTCTATTATTTTTTTAAATGATTACTTAGTCCTCCTGATAGGTTAATGACATTTTTTGATAGACTATGGAACCTGTCTATAAACTTGGTGATCGTGGTTTATTAGTCCCGATTAAACTTCATCAGGAGAATCGCTCCAAACTCTGTGGACGTCTTCGCGATCTGTGGTTATCTGGAAAAGCTCCGACTGAGACTCTTGATGGAGTTTACGTTCTTCTTCAAGGTGGAACACCGGTTATGCATGGAGGTTCTGATGTTGAAACTGTCTTTCGTCAGGTAAGTGATATTCTTTATTTTTACATTCCCTAGGAATCCTATTTCCATTGGGCATTCGGTGGGTTGGAACCGGGCTGGTATGGAGCAATCGAAGTTGCTACTCAGTTTGCTGTCCTCTTTGTTCCAGAGATTCCTGAAAATGCCGCCGTCTATATGGGTGAACCTCTTACCTTAATTGATATCAAGAGCCGGTATGCTGTTGATGAGGTTCACCATACACACAATGTTAGTTTTCCTTCTCTATATTATCCAATAATCTGTTTTGTTTACGCTCTCACTTCTCTGTCAATTAAATAGATCAATAAATTCTTCTCTGAGAAGAAGCCGAGTTTGCTGCTTACTTTGGTATGTGATTTTAAAGATATTCTGCTGCTTCTTTCTCCCATATATTGGGTATTTTGCATAATAGCATGGCATGAATACGGACAGTGGGTTAATGACAACTGAAGCATCATTTCAGGGAATTGATAAGTAAGTAGCATATTTTTTCTCTATAGTTTTATTCTTTTCTTCGCTTGTTTCATGGACCGTTGATGAGGAACCCTACACCATTCCTTTTTGCATACTAGGTCATATGCATGCATACGATGGCAAAAGATTCAATCCATCATTTTGTAAGGCAAATGTTTTGTAGGTTTTGTGTATTCTTCGAAATTGGCGAACTGAATACAGATTTGGGAAAGCTCCAGAATATTATATTAGCTAGAGCGTTTTGTTTAGAAGACCATTGGTCATTATTAGAGATTTTTGACTTCTATCAGTAGATTCAACCAAGCTGTCAACGTCTAAGTACTTTTATATTGTTGCTTACTTGACCTAAGGAAAGTCAATTCTAAATTCGGCGAGTTACTGTCACTCCCAATAGGTCTTCTCGGAAATAATCGTTTGCTTTCTTATTTCGGAAAAGTGATTTAGTTCTCCCATTGTCTTATTAACAGTCTCTGTATCGTGACTCATTGTTGTACATTCAGCGCATGAAGTGACCAGCTCAATGTTAATGAATGAATGAATGAATGGCAAACAGAAAGCGAGATCCCCATCAAAGGGGTTGCAGAGTAGCTGGAAAAATTCCTGACAAGGTCAATCAGGTGTTTGATGGCTTCCGACAGATTGGGTTTTACTAGATTTCTAGTTCCACATTATTTCATTTATAGTGAACTCTGGCCATTTTAACTGCTATGAGCTCTCATCAGTCCGATTTCTCAGTGTTGGGAAGAAATTAGCTGGTTGAAATAGATAATCAATCGGACTATGGAGAGTAATCACTTTGACTTGATAACTGCTCAATATTTAATTGCATGGATTCTTTATTTATTTATTTTTCTATTAGATTCAAAGTGGACAGTAGTGTTCTCCATCACGAAATGTCTGAATGGTGAGTCAGATCTTTATTTAAAGCTTCCAGTTCACTTCAGTGATTAGTGGGTATTTCAAACCTTGCTTCGTTCTCTCACCTTGTTTCCCTCATCCCACTCACCAATCGTGCGACTCAGTTGTCTTAACGATAATAAAGTATTCGGTGATTCGACTTCGGGAGCAGCTGTTCTTTAAATCCTCAATGTTTTTTTCACCTTCATTTTGGTCATGTTCTTGTCAAGTGTTCATGTGCTATGCGTTTTCAGCCAATAATCAACTTATTTTCATGAATCTAAATGGTGGTAGATCATGCATATCTGTTTATGTTTGTGCACACTGATATTAGTAGCCGTTATAGCTCGCAAGCACTATGATGAAATTGAAAGTTTTCCATCACTAATGTTGGTCAGAGATGTCACGTCGTAGAGCCCCCCTAGTGAGAAACCTGCTTCCCACTGTCTTGTTCATTAGGTAGGTCATTCGGCTTACTGGGTATTGCACCCCGATGGGTATCGAAACAGCGATCTCTGAATTTGGAGAAAGCCTTGTTGACTGGTGCACCAGGAGCGACAAATTGATCGTGATGAGAGGTGAGTCATTTGAATAGGAAATTGAAATACTAGAGTGAAAGTGAGAACAGACTTAAACGTGTAACTGACAGATTGAGTCATGAATTTTTAAAATGAGTGATCAGCCGACTGATTTGGGAAGCTTTTCAGGGATCATTTGTTGATACTTGCTATGGCCTCAGACTTTGATTCATCAATTTACTTAGTCCTAACTTTCCCCTTCTCACTAGCATTTCATTATTTCTGTCCCTTAAAGATATATTTTCCAGCTCTCGGAAACTGCGGAAAGTAATTTATTTTAAATCCCCTTCTAGTATTCTGCAGTCTGCCTTTTTCCTATTATTTGTGTTTACTTTGCACATTTACGCTACATTATGCTACCTTTGAGGTCGAACACTATGTTAAAATGTGTAGGGCAAGATATTTACTTCATCTATTTACTGGTATATTCCTATCCTGAATTTTTCCTTTACTTTTTTTAGATATTTTCTCAAATTTAGGTCAATTTGGTTCACTCTCTCGACTCTGTGCCCTTTGGCCCGATTAAAGTTAGGGCATTAAAGTTGGTGCAGCACTTGGCTTGGACGTTGGGTGGATAAAAGTTAAAGCTTAATTCAAGGCTTTTTCTGTGGTTTGGCTACAGCTATGTATGGTGAAAATTGAATTGCTGCACCCATATTTTAGCAAAATATTGGTCGAAATAAGAGCTCTTTTCCTGTTTGTAACGGTTGAATTTTAAGCAACTGCTGAACCGTTGGCAGATTTGTCCAGAACAGCTTTATCAAAAGGGATGTTCGGCTGCATATTGGTGCCAAATGATGTGCAGATTGTTCTCCTGAGCTGTTTTCGCCGGCTGATATAAGTAACATACGTTGAGCTGCTTTTGCGTTCTTTTGAACGTAATAGATGATATTTAAAGACAGTGGCGGTTTGTCCCAGCCTAGTTAGAGTTCTTACCACCAAAGCAGCATCATTACAAAATGGTAGATTGCACCCGGAGTTAGTAGTTGGATAAACAATGCTGTGCTACTTTTACGGCATACAACTAAACATTTGGGATAAACATATGGAGATGATTTACTCCAAATACTGTAAACTACGAGTTTGTGAAATAATGTCAAAAGTCTGTCAAACGCTCGAGTTAATGACGGTAAAGGGAAAGAGTCATACGGGTGTCTCAAATATCGATGTAGATTATGGATACGCTCTCCAACTTCGTGACTCGATGGCTAGCAGTCAGTTTAAGCCTCTGCTAAGTCAAAAGTCACGTGATCGGTTCGTACCCACCAATCTGAATGACCAACCCCAAGTAGTCCCGATTCTCTAGGTTATTAAGACTCTACTAACTTATTTCTCTGTCCATACTGTGTTGACAAATACGAATCTCAATTTACTTGGCGTTATTGTATAAAATGTGGCCTCATGAAGTTTCTAACTGATCAAAGTAACCGGAACGTATCACACGACGACCAAATTTGTAGCTACGTAGGGGACCGTTTATTCTCTACAGTAGACCAAAATCTGTTGAGTGAAGGGCTGTATAAGTAGCATGTGCTCAGTCTATTTTTTTCTATTATCAGCCGCCTCATAAAGAGTCCACTTGAGTTAGAGGTGATTCGTTATGCCGTGTCAATGAGTTCAGCAGCTCATCGTCATTTGATGCGTAAAGTGCGACCTGGAATGTTCCAATTTCAAGCGGAGAGTATCTTCCAACACTATTGCTATTTCTACGCAGGAATGCGACATGTTGCTTATACCTGCATTGCAGCAACGTAAGTCCCTCCTAGGTAAATTTTTTGTTCCTACGGCAAGAAATACTTAATCATATGGTGTAATTAAGGTTACCATGCTGTGTGTCTTTGTTCTGATTACGAAGATCCTACTTCATTACTCCAAATGGTGGAGAACATTTACTTTCAAGAGAGTGATCCAGAGCCCAGGTGTTTGGAGAGTTTAGTTAAACTATGCCCTTTTCTGCTTTTGCTGAAAAGGAAGATGAAAGGAAGCTGGGTTCCGATGAATGCGGTTTATTGAGAAGAGTAAGATCCTAATTTACATTATATAGGTGTTATCCTTCGAAATTAATGACGTTCTTTTAAAATCACCATAAAATTACATTAGCCTTGACCTAACCCTGTGACGACATTGTGTTCTGAATACTCGGTTAATGGCTTTCCGTAATCGAAATCACAGTGTCCAACTAATGCAACACTCGATTTCAGTGTTGACTTATTTATTTTCTTCCAGAGGCTGTGACTGCGCAGTCCTCCACTACGGTCACGCTGGAGCTCCGAATGACCATAAAATCAGAGATGGTGATATGTGCCTTTTTGACATGGGTGGGGAGTATTACTGCTACTGCTCTGATATTACATGCTCTTTCCCCGTGAACGGTAGATTCACGGCTGATCAGCGACTCATCTACGAGGCCGTTTTATGCGCAGTAAAGTAAGTTAAGTTTTAGCATTACTTAGGGAAGTTAAGTTACTATGACTTTTAACGTTCATTTTCTGGGACATTTACAGGGCGGTCACAAGCAGACTTCGGCCCAGATTGAGTTGGGTAGAGATGCACAAGCATGCTGAAAGAGCAATGCTGGAGCATTTGAAGAAGGGGGGTCTGTTAAAAGGCGATGTGGATGCAATGATGGGAGCTCGACTTGGAGCTATTTTCATGCCCCATGGCTTGGGACATCTTATGGGATGTGATGTCCATGACGTTGGAGGCTATAATCGTGTAATTATATCTTCCCTTTCTTTGCGGATGTATTCCCACCGGTTATCATTGTCTTAAATTTCTTTAGGGAGCCCCGGTTAGGTCTGACGAGCCGGGGCTGACGAATCTCCGAACTGCTCGTGTTGTTCAAGCGAATATGGTTCTAACTGTCGAACCGGGTTGCTATTTTATTAAGAGATTGATCGATCACGCTAAATCAGATTCAAGACTTAACAGATTCTTAGTAGTTGAGGAGATTGACCGGTTCTCTGATTTTGGAGGGGTAAGTTCATCTCTAATTTAACTCAACAGGTATACAATTTCTTGAATTCAGTGCTTAATTTTGTCCATTAGATAAGGATTGAAGAAGATGTGGTGGTTACAGAGAATGGTTGTGAGGTACTCTCGGATGTGCCAAGAACCGTAGAAGAAATTGAAGACTGGATGTCACGTGAAAGCACTGAATTTGACAATTTGGACTAAATTTTTTGACCACTTTTAATCTTATGAAATAAAATATGCGATTTTAATTTGTATTTTTTCTCATTGTTTTTAATTTTCCTTAAGAAACCGCAGGGAGTCAGGGTGGTTTAGATTTCATTTATCTGAAAGTCAACTTTAGTCCTCGGTGGTCTAAGGTTATTTGCAATTTAAGAATTTCAATCAGGTGCGATTTTCCAAGTTTCAACAACTATGCACCGAATTACTCCGGATATCTCGTTTGCGGTCTCCGCAAATAGACAGAGATTAATTTTATTGGCAAATTTACTATTGTTTTAATCAACCCAAATCTATTGATTGCATAATAGAAGGCAAAATATATTGGAAAGTCACCGTAGGATTATGAATTCTTGATCAATTTTGCATAGATACATTCTCGAACATGGATACATTATTCCTAGAAAGGTAGCATTGTGAACTCTCCATGGTGAGGAACACAAGATTAATTTTATACCTCTACATGTTCTTCGTAATTCTTCTACCTATTTGCTTCGAAGTTTCCGTTTCAATCCTCGGGTTTTGCATTTAGGATGTCGGCTTCGGATTGTTTTGCACTAATCCCAAAATTTGTCCGATCACTAGCAAGGAAAATACGACCCATTGGGAAAGCTGGGACGAGAAATAAGAAAGCAAGAGACGAAATTTATGCCTCTTATAAAATCTCTTTAAACTCAACTATACCAATACGAAGGAGATTTTCGTGTCTTCATCTGCCTCAACACGCCCAATTGCTAAAAGAGCTCTTCCTTATCTTCGTAAACTTTCTATTTCCTTAATTCGCAGCAAGCTGTGTGAAATGTACGCAGCGCCCAATAAAGACACTCAGATAAAGCTTGGAACCAAAGGAAAATAGCGTGTCAAGAGCACAGGAAACAGATCACACATTAAGGCAGCTATAACGAAAAGTGAACTCGACAACGAGCGAGTGGATTAAACAATATGGCAGCCTACAACGAGCGACTGTAATTGAAAATCACAGAATTGATTTTATTCACACTAGCTGATCAACATTTTTAATGACTCAGAGGGAAAAATTTTGGTTTGAAACTTGTATTTTGCCACTGTTTATTGACTTTAGTTGTATAGAATCGTGGTAGGAAAAGATGAGACTGTCACCAATTGCTGCAGAATATGGATGGAGGAACACCAGATTGCATTTGCGGGGAAAGGAGAATTATCTAGTTGGGAATCCGATGAAATGAAGAAGAGTAATTGATTAGTGCAGAGAGCGTTGGTGAACGTAGCCCACACGACAATGTTAGTGAGAAGATATTAATATATTCCATTGTTGCCATAGAGGATCTGACCAATCCCATATCTCTCACTCCAGCTCAAACTCTTGCAGAGGTGTTCGGACTTCTTTCTACCCCTCCTTCTACCTCCAATACTATATGACCATGCCTTATCTACCTATATAGGCACCCAGCTCCAATGTGATAGCTACCTGCAGACCTCTAATTCCCTCGTGATCTTCTTTCACTTTCAAACCAAGGCCTTGGCCCCCCCCCCCCCCCCAATGTCTAGCTCCTAATTTGGCTGCGACCATGATGGTGAAGTGGAATGAATTAAAATGAAAACTAAATTAATCAGTCTCCAACGCAAACTGCATCTATTGAATTGAGAATGAAAAATAAGTGCTACTTATTACTATGTAAGAAGATATAGCATTATTTGCGAGAATGGAAGGAGTTAGTCTCCGCAAGATGAGAAGACCAACGAAAAAAATTAGAATGTTGACTGTCGGTGTTGTTACCCAACAAATTCAATACCATTGAGACGAGCACAGGTGTAATTGACCAGAGCGCACTAGTGTGATGGTCGAAAAACGCCGCCTCAATATACGCATTAGTAGCAGTAGAAAGCTAGACCAAGTTATTTTTGGTACACCCAATGTCAACCTGAGTTAAAATCATTATGAGAATAGCGATTAGCCATCGTTCAGAATTCCTCAGCTATCACAAGACTCCACTCTTAATTTTCGAAATTCCATGGAGCGCTAACCACCAGTCCTCTCATTCTATCCCGCCCTTCAAGTTTTCACGAATTATTGCATTACCAATATTTCCACCACTCTCTGTTTTATCTCCTGATATTCTACCCACGTCGTTGTATAACACCATTCCCACTATGTGGACCAACGTTATAATTTTCATGAGATAATTAAAATTCGATGGTATTTGCACGAATCTAAAACGTAAATCAAGAACATTTCCGTTGTAGTTACGATTGCTAGCATTAAATTAAACAATACATAGCAATTCGGTTAAGTGGATAAACTAGGCAATCTGATATTATAGCAGCTCATTCAATGGCTCCCATTAAACTGCCGTAAAAATTGGAAATAAACATTAATTGTGAATTTTAGAAAGCATTTTTGCACTCTAGAATTCAATAAAATGAAGTAAAAAAACGCGATAAACGCGTAACTCAAATAAAATCCGTAAAAATAATACCCATATTCCTCGACTATGTCGAGAATGAATATAGGAATGCTCATTAACAGAAAACGCATAAACGTCCTGAAAGCATACATTCCCGGTTTAAAGTCAAAAAGCGACTGGATGTAAAACCGATACAAGGATATTTTATTGACATATTACAAATCATGCTGACTTGACCTTTGGACGCATGTTCTTAATTGTTTCAAGTGTACTTTTCCTATGGCGATAGCTTGCAATGATATTGTTCCTCTGAAAGAAAACAACAGGTGTTCCTAAGTGGTTTTAAGTTTTAATAGCTAATCTGCTATTGCACAAATCAGAAAGAAGTTATCAGCAAAAATAAGACGGCTCTTCAATTCATCATTAAATGTGAAAGTACGTCGACATTTTATATCTTACCTGTTTGCGTGCGACCATAACCTGGAATCGCTGGAAATCGTTCAGACCAGCACGTCGATCCTTTTTGGCCAGCTTTTTAGCCCACGCGGACTTTTCCCAAAGTTTGCCGATATTTTGCCTTTGCCAAATATCCTGCACACCTAGGGTACCGCAGTTGTCCGGAAGTTTCATTACAAACTTCGTCAAATGAAGTCGCTTTAAATTGACTGGGCGACGAGGAACCCCGTGGCAAGGCCCATCAATAACAACTCGATTCTGATCGATGATGTCAACAATAACGGCAACTTTTTTCGCATAAGCACCGTGAGTTATAAATACCACTCGTCCGCGTTCGACAAACCTTGTGTACTTCATGACTCTTACAAAACAAGCCAAAATACACGAGTGAAACCCACGAAATTGCGCGAAACCAGATTTAGTTTTTTAAAACAAATTTAGACCACTCTTTAAAGATAATAATGAAATTTACAATGAAACAAATATTCATATAAAAAATTTTTAATTCTTTACTCTGAGGTAATAGTGCTTTCTAAAATAAGTATAAGATTAGAAGTTAATATATAAATCCCCGTGTTCACTTTTTTCTTTATTCATAGTTGAAACTGTCACATATATGATTATTTAACATCCGAATTAATTTATGTATCTCCTTTTGGATATTTTTGAATCTACATTAAAATTAGTAAGTTAATCCGAAAATGTTTACCCTAATTTATATAGCTTTTTGTATATCTTTTTCTATTCTGATGGACACAATTTTTATTCTAAATATATTGACTTCGAAAGGCCACCTCCAAGATATAATCGTATTCATTAGTTCTGAGCCGAAATTTTGTAACATTTTTTACGCCATTTTCGAAAAATATCATGCCATATGTATTTTTAGTCATTTTTCCAGCTGCTTATTTAAGCACTTTCTCATTGCTTATCATTTTAAAGTTGGTGGCATTATAGAAGCTTGAATTCTGTCAACTTCTTTTATGAGCTCTTCTGATGAAATTCGAACAGCAGAGATAGATAGAGATATATATGTCATTGCTCCGGAATTGATCAGATAAAACATGCCAAGGCATCGAATGAACAGGCCAATGTCTGAATGACCACAAATAGTTTTACAACTGCTGTCGTTTTTGCTCTTTTGTGATTGTACAAGAAAACAACAACTTAAAATGTAGCCACATGCCCAATTGCTTCATCTACGATTATTCAAGTTAATAGTTCTTTCTCTTTTTCACGCCTTCTAAGATTTGAGCAAAGTGGGATAGTCTGAGTCTATTAAATGGGCTACTAGGTAACTGATTTTTCTCGATGGTTGAGCCTCAATTTTCGTACCAGGATAAAATATGATTTAACACCTATTTATCATCAATGCATTTTAATATTGGTAGAGTTCGAGGGTATGACGAATCACTGACGCCTCTGATTTGTTTTAAGAGCATTTACTAGATTTTTTGAAGTTGAATGGACTTCAGTGTACAGAATCAAACTTTCCTTCGGGAACAAGGTACTTCGTGCTTCTCAACAACGCAGCTGGACGAAATCTCCAAACCTCTTCAAATAATTTTCGTATTTCCACAACTACAGGCTGATCTATTCTAATATTGCAGCATTAGCATCATTATATTTAAACTGATATTAATAGTTATTGTTTACCATTTCTTCTATCGATATTGATTAAAGCGTAAATATGTTTTAGAATATTTTGAAATTCAATAAATCAGGCACTATTTCCTTTAGAATTTCTTGCGAATTATTCGGTAGAAGTTCTTTCCAAAGGAAATATTTAACTGTAGTAACCATTTTTATGAACGGGTGCATAAAATATTTTAATTTAATGGCAGATTATCTGTACGCAGGGGTGTTTTTGTTTTTAATTTCTGTTGATCAATATCTCCAACACAAAATGAACGAAATTCAATTATGTTAGCTGACGAAGTATTATACGGAAATACTTCTTCATTTTTTGGTACCTAGTGTATATGAATGCCTTTATCATTATGAACACTATGTGCATCTAATAATTATTTAACGCATGAGTTTTAAGACTCAAAGATCAGTTTACTTTTCTAGGTAAGCCTCTATGTAAGCCAGAGAGAATAGCCATACTTATGATTTCATTTATCGCTCAAATAAGGTTCTATTAGGATGAAAAATAAAAAACACAATATATTGATAATTTGAGTTATCATCAATTTATTATGAAGATGATTCTTCATTAATAAAAGCCTTGAATCTCTTCATTTAAAAAGATTGCAGGTTAAGACGAAATGCAGCATTAAAATTGTTTAATATACTTGCTTGTTTCAGAAAGGTTTGTAAAAATATATTCTCTCATCTAATTACTTTATGACGTTGTACTATGCATATGCGTCACGAGCATGTGAATATGTCCTAAACGTAAGGAGACGTATTGAAAAATTTCATCTTCAAATGACTCGAATTTTAAGATTCCCTATATTTGCGTTAAGGGAAAAATCGAAAGCACTGAAAATAACTACAATTAAAAAGAATTAAGCATCAATTTTGCGGGATATTTCAACTTGTAGCAATTAAATTATCGAAAGGTTTAATGATGATAATGTTTTAAAAGTCAGGTACTTTGTAAAATCTCATTGGCTAATTTTGAGGCAATAAATAGATTACATTCTGGCGCGGTAATTGGTTCAGTTACATTAGCGTTTTCCTATTTTTTGAAATGGATTCGAAGCGATGTGCCATTTTGAGCGACACCAACGAACTTTTGCATGCTATTAAGTAAGATATTAACATTAAAATCCTATCTGCTCAGTGGTCATCCAGCTGATCCTGCTTTAGTTAATGCATATGCTGATCAGTTACTTAAAACGTCTAATTCCCGTTTGACATCTCAGGTATTAGCTTAATTTTTCGATTAAATAAAAATTTTAGGTTAATGTGGAACAAGCAAAACGGATAATAACAGAAAGCTGTCCAAATTGTGATGCATTTTTATCTAAATATAATGAGCTCAAGTCACAAAAGTATCCTGTATTTGATTTTTATCGTTTTGTAGTGTTCGTCAATTGGATCCTTTGATTATACTTCTTGGTAAAATTAGGCGAGATTCAACATTAATGAAGAACCTTCACGCCTTAAATGTAGAAAACTCGAGTCTATCGGAGCTCTCCAATTTCGAGGTTAGCTAAAGCTTTTCTATGTAATTCTTATCGTTTCTAGTCATTTGAGGAGTTACAAATGCGCATCAAAAATACCAATTCTAATGCCCTGTCAGGAACCTTACCACAAAGTGATTACTCTGGGTTTGAGTCAGATGGACATTTTCAGTCGCTTGAGAATACTCTTATTTCAAGTGCTGATCAATCCCTTGTTAGTAAGACGGCCACTGCAAAGACAAAAGACTCCAAAGCTTATCACCGAAAGGAGTATACTCTTTTTCCTCAATGGATGTACTCGATGCCTTTCCTTTCTGCGGATTTTTTACCGTCTAGTTGTCTCACAGCAAAAGTATGAAGTCATATTTCTCTTTTTAGAGAACTCAAATATTTGCTCACTTTGATTTTTCTGTTTAAAATTTTTAGCCACCCCATTTCGTACCCTTGGATAATCTTCCCTTGAATGTTCAGGAGCGACTCATTGTACAAGATCTTTTGGCATGTCTTCAGGTGTGTTTTAATTTCCTCTTGTTAATATCATATAATTTTGGGCTTATTTTTCTTCCGTTTTGTTTTCTCTTTGTAGGGTTGTGACGGTGTATACATCAAAGCTCTTAAACTTGAGAACCCTCATGCTATGCGAAACTTTGCTATTGATGAAAAAATGCGTAAGATTCAGCTTAAATTTTTTCTGTTTTTCCTATTTTAATGGAGTTTGTTGTTTCTTTTCATCCTGTTTTGTAGATCCCTCTCTTATGGATACAGTGAACAAGGTTGTTCCCCTTATTTCCCAGTACTCCCTGATTGAGCGATTTGTAGAAGGTATTTGAATCTTTTTAGTTAACTGAGTCAGTTATGCTAATATGATTGCGCCTATTTTCCCTATAAAATGATTAGCCTAGTTTGATAAAGTAACTTCAACGTTTGGATCTAGTTGATTTGAGTTTTATTTATAATTCTCTACTTGAATGCTATGCCGACTGCAATGTCTACTTTGCGTCGATGGTGCATTACGAGTTACGTGTTCTATACCTTTTGGCTTAAATTCATAGGGTTAGATGTCGTGAGATGTTAAATGTAATTGCAGGAGTTCCCATCTCCATAAGGTAAGTACGACTTATAATTAGACTTGATATGTGTGGCATCATTTAGTGTATATACGCTCTTCTATATAACAGATGATTTTGCCTTTTAACGAGAGTGGAGTGGGTTTTAAGTACCAGAAGCGAATTTAATCTAGTAATTTATTTTATGTAGAAAAGTGTGTGTGGCTTAATTGGGTTCCAAATGTGGATGAAAAGAAGATTTTGTGTATTCTACTGAAAATTATGCTGTTCTTCTATTTAGAATTTATATTAGAATGAATTTATTAGAGTCAGCTTCCAAAACTGCTAAACAATTATAAATTTAATAAAATAAGGTGCGTTGTTAGCTTAATTATTTCAGGCTTTTTTCGCCTTAGTGGATCAGGCCACATATTGAAACTCGCCCAAGTGTTATAGCAACGTGTAACTCTTTTTCTACTTCCTAATAAATTATGGCACTATTGTGCTCTCACTTGTTTTGCGAAAACAGTAGTCTTGTACTGAAGGGAGAAGGCGTAAGTTAATGCCTTCTTAACTTGAGACATGCTCAGGTGTACCTTCGCGAATATTTAT
This sequence comes from Hymenolepis microstoma, assembly GCA_000469805.3. Classification (NCBI taxonomy): domain Eukaryota; kingdom Metazoa; phylum Platyhelminthes; class Cestoda; order Cyclophyllidea; family Hymenolepididae; genus Hymenolepis; species Hymenolepis microstoma. Next base: position 22,160,269 of record LR215993.1, on the reverse strand, counting down.
TTCCCACTTGGAAGAATTTCTTGGGCCTGGCCCATTCCAAAAGCCATCGGCCAGTTATTTTGTGTAATATGGGCCTGTTGGACCCATAACCTAGCAAATCATAATTAATCTAATCACCCAGAGATTTTTCTGGACGCTCTCTTGTATTATGCATAATTCGAGCCTTTCACTGGTGCGCGATGCAATGATGTTGCTCCTCTGCTAGAGTTGAACTCTGAAAACTATTTCCATTTTCTGCTTCTGTAAAAAATAATTTAATAATCTGACCGCTAGTTGAATCGTGAGAGTCTTCTCTAGCGTATTTTCTTTGCTCAGAAAGCTAAATTTAACTTCTAACTCTCGTTTCAGAAAAGTCGTCCTATGGATTTGGCCGGGTGAACCAAGCGTTGAGCGAAGCTCTTCAAGAAGTTCTCCAGGAGAACTGGAAGCTCATTTGCCAATTGGATCAGGAGTATCGATCTAATCAACTTGGTGTTTCTCGTCTGCTTCTTCTCTTAAAGGTATGCATATTGAAATTTTACCTTATTACTTCAATGCGCTCTAGTGGCTAATTTTCAATTTTATAATTGAGTAAGCAAATATCCGGTTGCAGTAGTTTATGTGTTGCACACGTAAATCTTTATACTCAGGTGGAATGAGTAGTAATAATCCAAAAACGAAAGAATTATTAAATGAGTAGAGTTTTAATGTGTAATTCCATTAATTCGGTGATACGTAGACACTTAAGATTACAGTTGAAAGAGTAGAAAAATTATATTGCTTCCCACCCCGTGGCTACACTACGGGCTATTTCCTTCTTATAATTTCTAATTTCCATCACACTCGATAAAAGGTACCACTCTTTAGGTTTATTTGAGTACAGAGGGAGAGTGAGTGAGATGCTTTCTCGTTTGTAATTTACACCTATTGATCTACACCATGCATATAGAAGTGGATATTCCAATACCAGGGAGGTCAGTGATTGTAAAATCTAGTGCCTGTAGTTGTCAAAGTGCACATTTGCTAAGTTAGAGGTCACGAAATCAATGCTCATCGGTGCAAAACCAGTGGTGTGTGACCAAAATACCTGGTTAATTCTGATCAATAGTAGAGGTGATTTAATGTTTCTCTTAGGGGCTGCTCCAGGACTCCTCTACTCAAGCTAAGTGTTGCGAGTACTTCTAATGGACTGGGAAAGTTTTGTGCTTGGATCTGAGAGTTTTCGGAAAAAATAGGTTCTTTGCTCCCTATCGGTTTCTTATCGTGTTTAAAGCTGAGTGAATAATAGCAATCTTTTCGAAATTTTATTAAGTTTTTTTAATCAAGGGAACCACACGGGATATAACTATAAAATATCAGTAACAGGCATCTTCCAATGGTGTTTACGAATTTTAAAGTTGAATTATTTTCCATGGTAAGGCAAAAATTGCTATAATTTTTAATCAGGAATGATTAAATCAGCCGAACCCTATTTCATCATCGGGTCAACTCTTTTCCTTAATTTGAAGTTTAATTCGACCTTTTGTTTACTAAATTGATGTGCACAATTATTTGTCTTGGAAATTATGTAGGTATATTTTAACATTTTTAGTACAGCGGGGTTATATATGTTTACTATGCTTACTTAAAAAAAAAGAAATGAATCGTGTAAAATTCGTTAAATTAGGGCTGCTAGAGCCTTGCCTGACCTTCTGGTGGCACGCTCTGGGTCAGGTTTAGTGGGGTAATATTTCGCGTTGACAGCACAACGCATAACGCTTTCAGTCTGAAAGTTCAATCTCAATTATCAAGGTGACAGGTATTTAGTTCGCAGGATACATATTACTTCGAACTAGATTTTTAGGGTCCTGTCTAAATAGGACTCTTGGGGAGTCATAGTTTTTCTAAAAGTTAGCAAGAATTCACTTTTCACCGACGTAGAGAGGAAAATCATGCCAAGCAATCATCACAATTACAAGGCAGGAAGGAGATGTAGACTGGCATGTACAATTGTCTATTTCATAGTTGGTAAACTAATCCATCGGCAATCCTACAAGACAGAAACTGAAATCGAAAACTAACTTGACAATTTATACTAATAAGTCACATGCTGCACTATGCCGACATTTTGTGTTTATTAATAGAAAATATAATAAATTATTTAAATCTTAGCTAGAGCTATAGTAACAGCGATTCGGTGTTACTATTTCCAATATAATGCACTGTTTTATTCGTAAAAAGCATTCTTAGGCTTTCACTTAAGAAAATCATTTAAAATATGAAATCGTTAGTGACTTCTCAGTTATTCTCGTTGCTATATTTTCTGACCTTTTTTAGGAAACCGGCCATCTCTTCAGCCAACTCGCCCTCCTCATCACCAAAATCAACACAGGGAATTGCATCGGTGGTGCCACCCTGACCCTGCTCTACGAAAGTCTCAATCAAGTTTCTGTTATCGGTAGGGTTCATGACTGTATGCTCTACCTCCTTCGCGCGGCCTGTCAGCCTTTCTTCGAGTCCCTGAGCTCATGGGTCTATCGTGGTATGCTGAAACCAGAAGACGAAAAGTTGGGCGAATTCTTTATCACCAAGGTCTCCAGTAAATTGCAGTCCGGTGCTGTCCGAGAAAATGATAGAGCTATGGAGTACATAAATTCAGCCTTCTTTTGGGATAGGAGTTACTGTATTCTCTCCACTCAATTGCCCACATTTCTCGAATCGCACGCTGAAAAGATTCTGGCTGCTGGGAAGTATCTTAACGTTGTTCAGCAGTGTGGTAAGTTAGTAGAAAATGCATTAGTTGTATACAAGACGATATCATAGCTTTAAGTTCTCGCATCTGAGAGAGGAGAAAGGGAATTCGGTAAATTGCATGGCCCTGCTTTGTTAAATTTATGCAAGCTCGTATCGTTCTGCTAATTACTTCGTTTTCGAAAGGAGAAGTGTGCAAGTTTTTATAGATGGGAGTAGCAGTAAACTCAATTTTGCCAAATTGCAAAACTTTAGTTTATGTCTTCAGCGCTTATTGGCTGCTTTTAGGCATTACAGTCGGTTTTTCCTCCATGAATTCATTTTTACGCAATAATCAATAGCATTCACTCTCAGCCAATGTATAGAAGAGGTAGTTAAAATTTTAAGTGTTCACTCAAGGTAAGGTATTGAAGTGCATTAAGAGATCTATCGTTTCGATGTGACCCAGGTAAGAGATACGTAGGTAATTCTGATCTTTAAGTTTTCAACATATATGTAAATGTACTTCGAGGAACTAGGACATTTATTATTTTCAAATCTTAGTATTCCAATATCTAAATATGCTCAAAACTGTTGAAGTGGGTTTTTGTTCTCTCTTTTGTTGGGTAATTTTGAAAGAAAAGAATGCATTGCTATAAAGCGTCTGATTAGTGGAATAAATGACTATCCTGGAACTGATTTTGATACACTGGCTTTGAATGAGAATAAATTAGCATACTTGTTTCTTCTTAATCTATTGCCTAATAATGGGGTTACATATACTATGAGCCATTCAATGATATCTTTTGTCGCAAAATTTGAAACTAACGTTAAAATTGATGACATTCGTTAAAGGTAATCGATAATGGTAAGACTGGTCACTCCACCCTTTAAATAAATATGCACCGAAATGTGGACAAATTTGATGACAGCTTGAGAATTGAAGGTTCCTTCAGTATGGGCTGATTCTTGAGGATTGCTAAACGATTGACTAAGACACTGAGCTTGTCATTTACTTGACATTCTTGATAAGTCAGCTGGAAATTAGGTGAACATTTCATGACAGTTGATTATATAGGCGGACGCATGCATAGTTGGCAAAGAAAAGCTGCATCTGGACAGACCAAATAGAACCAAGAGAACAAGAGATGGGAGAATGTGAATATTAAACTACTAACCTTTTAGGAAAGTTTTACACCCGACTATACCATGTCAATAAATTGCCAGCCCTATTGTACCTCCACAAGATCTGAAAACTGTGAAGTGACTGAGTACATCCGCTTAACTAAGATACAAATTGGTTGTCTCTTGTAGATTCTTTTTATTGTTTTAATGACTTCATAAATTAAGGTGGGTTTCAAGGTCATATTTTACGTCCTAGCTTTGAGACCATGTAAAATTCTTGTCAGTTAAGGAGATCGCGGAAAAATGATGGATGACACGTCAATATCTATTCAAGTCAAGTGCTGTAAACACTTACGTTTTTGTAAGTGTTTTTTTACTCATGAGTGAAGTGGATGTGTTCAATTTACGTTTAATTAAATATGATACGCCGGTAATGCTATTATCGATTCGATTGGGGACGGGCTATCCCTAGATAGCCGTGGATGTTTGGCCAGCTGATCAGGCGTATTTAATGTGTGCAGGCTTTTAAACATAATTTCTTAGTTGATGTGTTACACCACTTCTTACCCATCATTTGTGTTCAACCTCTTTAACGATTGTTAATGCTTTCTGTTCGGCTGCTAAGCGTTATTTTACAAACTTAGTATTGGGAAAATTGGGTACTCTTCATTGGTCTTACATTTATATATCACTTAATCTTGGTATTATTTAAGTCTCTGCCACGATTCTTTGCTTATTTACACGTCGAAGGTTGCTTATTTGTCCCAACAAGTTGATTGTATCAATATATATTCATATGAGTGTGCTTTACTGTTACGACACTACCCACGTTTTCGCTTCTTAATTATGAGGGCAGAAGTTAGAGCTAAATTGAAATATGTACTGTAACCAGGATGTCAAAATTTTTACATTAGATGAAGTCTGAAGGTGTTTTCTACCCTATTATAAGGGAAGTAATTCAGTTTGTAGTAACCAAAAATTTAAAAGTTCAATTTTCGTTGGTTGACTCCTTTGGTTTTTTGGGTAGGTTGAGGGCTTGTTGGTCAATTAATTTAATTGAATGATTCGTCAAACGTTTTATTTCACTTCTATCAATGAATGAGTCTAATTTTGCAGCACAGGGCATTAAAATTACCTAGTAAAATCTAATTATCAGCTAATTATCAGCTCCAATGTACCCCAAGGTAATTAAGGGCTGTGTTTGGGGAGTTTCTTGAATATACTCAATGTCCTAAGTATAAGATAGGCTACAAAATTGTTGTCAATCCGAGAAACCACAACAGAGCAGAGCCCAATAGAATCCATCTAGGATTTTTATTCATTTAAGATCAAAGATTCTTGACTTATTTCAATACCGATAATGTGTAATCTGCTCTTTCTGATTTTTAGATAGTTCACAACAGTTGGCAGAACCCGAACCCCTTGTCTTCAGCGAAAATGAGCAGGACTTTTTGGCACCTATCGATCGAGCCCACGCTTTTGCCAGTCGCACTGTTCTCGACTTTATTCTCAAACAGAAAGATCTCAAAGGCATTCTTATGTGAGTTCACTTCTCTTATATGACTGATTAACTGATCCTTGGGTGAATCTTTTCACTTTGAGCTTAAGATATTGGATGGATTCCTTTATGTGTAAATGTGTCCAGGAATGTGCGTAAGTTTTTCCTCCAATGTGAGTGTGTGGAACACGAAAGTGAGCTTGTGCTAAGAGAGGAAAATCAGTGTTAAGAATAACTAATTTGAGCCTTCATTATATGCATCCATTCAGGTCTCTACTGAAGTTAAAAAATAACGTAGTGTTTCGGAGATGGACTTAACTAAAGTAATTCTCTGTTAGATGTCTGGGTAAAGAAAGTTATGCTGCTTTCAGTCTTGGTCTTCTCTTCTTGGTTGTAGCGTAGACTGTCGCAAGCACATTTCACATGATTGGTACTGAAGTAAAAGTAAGCATTAATTGAAAACTTAAGATGCAGCTATCAAGCAGTTTCTTGAAAAAAGAATTTTGTGGTGATTTTAGTAATTACTCTTTGTTGGCCACCATCTATAGTAATTTATTTTTTTTGCATTCGTCTCAATTTTACTTTTTCACTTCCCTTTGGTCGCCCAGTTACAATACGGATGCTTTCTTTGTACTCTTTTATCATGTTATCTGTAGAAAATAGACGGTATGATAGTTTCGGTATTTTGTCCGCATTTCTTCACTTGCGATTCGAGTAGAAAGGAAAAATGACATCGGGATATCAAATGAATTACTGAATCTGCTATTCATATTTGGGTTACACGTTGTTCATTTCTCGGGTATTGTTAACTGCTTCACATTCTAATTCTCCATTGCTAAGATTTCTTTACTTATTTTTTGTAAATTGATGTCTATAATGGTGCCTAGAGCTTATTGACATATTCCTCCGTCGACACTTCGCGTTTATTTGACATTTTGGTTGAATTAGCCTCACTAATAACAATATAGTAAGCGGGTTATATCTTTAATGTTCAGGTCAATAAAACGCTACTTCCTTCTGGACCAGGGCGATTTCATTGTCCACTTTATGGACGTGGCTGCGAATGAGTTGAGGAAGCCCATTTCACGTAATTCATAGTTATAATATACCATCTCATGTATCAACCTCTTTGTGTTTGTGTGTTATGTTTTCTTTTTCGTTATTTTTGCAGAGGTTTCAATTAACGCACTCAACTCCCTCCTTGAATGGGTTCTCCAAACAAGTTCGGCCGTTTGTGATCCCTACAAGGATAACCTTAGGTTTGTGTTTTTCTTTTCAATTGCCTACCTCTATGTTTTCATGCCTATGGGTAGATTTTCAATTTCTTATCGACCTAGATATGAATTGTTATAGAGGAACGGTTAGTAACTTGTGCGATTTCGACTTCGCACTGTGCACTGGTTCCTTGTATGTTCAAAATTATGGAGTGTGTTGTCTCCCCCCTCCCCCCCCTCAGCACCTTGAGAACGTGGTTGTCAATCAGATGATGCAGATAGTCATCATAGTTGGATTCGTACTCTGGTCGGAAACCTCAATCTTAGTCAGTATGATCAACATCATTTGTGCTCTAAGTTCTCAACCTCGCTGTACAGCGAACAAGAATTATGCTATCTGATGCATAGCTGAAAGGAGGAGGTTCTTGGTTTTTACTTTTTTACCGTGTGGTCTTATTGAATTCAATTTCAATATTGCCAATGATAACTTGATAAGTGGTGTTTAAAGACATTGGGAGATTGGAAACCGAGTTGAATACTTGCCCTCGGAGATGCGATCTCATCGGTAGTGGAAAAGCATTGTTTTCTTCGTGAACACTTGCATAATATTGACAGTCGTGCGTTTTGCGATTCTCGGGACTGAAATGGACATAGTTGAGTGTCTTTTATCTACCACTTTAGACTGGTCAAGCGAAGGATCGATTTACTTATCACTATTGAGTGGGATTCCTCTTCATTTCATGCCGGTTAGAAATGAATTATTTTATCCAATGAAAATTAAGTTAATTTAATATTTAAGAAAAGCTGAAAAGAATGGGTCCGCACGGAAGCTGACTATTTTTAATTAGTAAGTATAAATTCATGAGACACATTTAACGGATGCTTGCATCAAAAAATTACTTGAGCCATTGGTCAATCAGGATTTAAACAAATTGGGAAATGGGGTAGCGCTAGACATGTTTATTCCGTGAATAGTCAGCGGGTCACTCATTTCGGGACAGCACACTAGCGACCTCCGATTTTGTATTGGTGTTCTTTATTCTCACAATATCGGCATCCAACTGTTATGATACATCTTGGCGCTCGTGGCACAGTTATTACCCTGAGTTTCTATGACGTCGGTGTTCACAAGATCATTTTCCATCGGTACGCCGCATACACTTATGTTTAGTGCCTACGACACTGGAGCATTTTGATCAACAAGAGTGGTAAAGTAAAGCTAACATTTCTCCCTATGGGCTTCGGAAGCTTTCTCGCAAACGATTACCAATATAACTTGAACACTTCTCTCGTGTTGGTTTTTTTTCAAAACTTGTCTGCCTGATAATTTTTATTGCCATCCGTAACTCTGGTTGACCATTAAGAGAGGCAATAAAAATTTGCTGTATTTCAAATAGCATTACACTTTAGCTGTAGTGTATTTATTGAGTGTTCCTTTTTTAGAGTGGCGAGCACAAACTGTGATTTGATAACTCAAATATTGACGCTTCAAGTGGGAAACAATGGTACGTGTTGGAGTTGTGATTTATTAACTGTGCTGTTGTTTGCATCTTAACGTTCGTCGATGTTGTATATGTTTATACCCTATTTTGTAGATGACGATACTTCGTGTGATGGTATTTTAACGCTAAGTGTTTATCCCCCCTTGTTGTTTGATATGGCACTTATTTGCAGGCGACTAAATGGTGATCGTTTCGCACGCCGTTCAATGTTCCCACACCCCTCCCCTCCCCCTCCAGTAATTGTGCTCTCTGTCCGTGTATAGTGGATGTCATGTTATTACCACCCATATTTTTGCCATCTGTCATCAAACTATTATTTATTTCCTTTATCAAAACAAGGGATCATCTTTATTCCAGATAAAACATTAACTCATAGGACGAAAAAGGTAATTAAGTTTTAAGAGAGGATCAGGTAATCAGAAGAACTCTACCTCATCTAAGCTTATGTCGCCTAAACTTTATTCGAATGTCATGAGTTCATGTAACCTAGTAGGCGTCCAAAATTTATATAGTTTTTGTAATGCTCATCCACTTGGTAGAGGCGAATCATCTTCGGTTTTACGTTGATCGGTGTTCTCTAGGGTCTTCTCGTGTCACTTTTATTTGCAGAGTCGTGGCTCGAGAGTCCACGCTCACAATTTCATTTTAACGCTCCCATCTTTCGGTTGGAGTTGGTGTTCTGTTATGAGTCAAATTCTTCGTCATATTTCCAACTTTAATTCCCATTTTACATAAAGTTAATTTGTCTAGCCCTCTGTCTAAGGTTCTAAAACCACCATCTCTTCAGAAGTAGCCATTATTTGAAGTTCGTTTTTTTCTGATTTCGCAGCTAGCCTTTTGAATATCCTATTATCGTTTTGGGCTTGGAGAATAAATACTTTATTGCACATATCCTCATTATCGTTTTCGTTGACAGTTTAAATTAACAATAGTTAATACATTTCTGGTGAAAAGGGCTTTAAATATCATGAAGTGCTCTCTTCATATACATATTCAACTTTTATAGAACTCCATTTTAATTTCGTAGGTGACACCATTGTCGATGTGGATCCAAGCACTTTAGAGGCATTTTCCTTGGATTACATTGTCGACTGGCCAACTGTGCTTGTCATCAATCGACTAGTACTCGATCGATATCAACTCCTTTTCCGACATCTATTCTACTGTCGGCATGTGGAACGTCATCTCTCTTCGTAAGCATTAACCGTATTAACAAAAGTCATTGGAACAACTTCAATACTGTATTGTTTCAGGTCCTGGGCAATGCGGAAGGCTGCAAGACGTGCAACAGACGTTGGTGCATTGGCCTTTAACACCGCCTTCATTCTGGGTCAACGAATGCTCACTTACATCCAAAGCCTACAACACTACATGACCATTGAAGTGATTGAACCTAATTGGCAGGCCTTCTACCAGTTTCTCAACAAGGTGAGCGCTGACGACTTAAATCCACTTAAATGGCACATCAGTGTAGTTTGTATGGTTTTACTCTTTTGTAGGCAGACAACCTGGACGAGGTGCTAGAGGCCCACGAAAAGTGTTTGGAGTATTGTATGGATGATTGTCTCCTCACATCTCCTGATCTCTTAGCTCTAGTGGGCAAACTCAATGCAATCTGTATCCAGTACGCCAATTGTCTGAATCATCTTGCTGATGCTAGTCTAGATGACACCCTGGACACTGTTCCAATGAGCTCTGCCGCATCGATGCATCACCTCAGTCATCCTCGACGTGTAGGTGTTTCAGCATCGACTTCACTCTCAAATCTTGCAACTCCGCTGGGTACTCTAAAGCGTCGTACATCCGTTGCAAGTAGTGATGGAGGAAGTCTGTTTAGGGGTGCAGATAACTCCTCAAACTCGGGCTCAAATCTGGATTCTCGAAGACGGGTCAGTTTATCTTCTGTTCCACTTAATTCAAATTTAAATATTATTTGATAATAGTGTATTCTTTCTGTGAGTTATAGGTGGCAGCTTCGGATCTTGGTAATGTTGGAGCGAATGAACAATTTGCTATTGCCGTTGACCAATTCAGCACAAAATTTAACGATCTTATTGTTAAATTGTTGATAAAAATCCGACAGTCTGTAGACAGAAAAAGGATTAAGCTTCACAGCTTGGCTTCCAGGTTAATATTCTTTTGTTTTTATCGTTTTCGCATTTGTGCTATATTTTACCACTAGCAGATATTCGCTGGTTTACCAGCACAATCGAGCTCATTCCTATTATTTAATTATTAACGAATGCTGTTTATATCATACCAAACGAATTCTCAGTTTTAATCGAAGTATTTCATTTATAACTTTTTTTATTTTACAGACTAGACTACGATGGCTTCTACACGCGTTACAGTATGGAAAATGCTAATCAGGATGGCTCACAGTATAAGAGTCTAATCTATGGTCCAGGTGGTCTAGGTGGACCAATTCGTCCCTCCTTGTCAATGAGCAGCATAACAACCCTTGACAGCGCTGTAGTCGGTCCGCCTCGGCGTTTGGTAGGGGAACGAGGCGGAGGGGGGGATGAAGAAACTCTTTCCCATTTACGTATGCCCATTCCCTTCTCCGCCTCTTCAGGCTCTCGACAGAAGCACTTGTTGACGCCTGGATCTATGCTTCCTCCAGCGGCGCCCCAGCCTCAGCCAAGAGAACGTCGAAATTCCCAACTGCCTACCTCCAATGGCTCCGTTCACTGACCCAAATATTCACTACGCACTCCCAACCACCATTTTTACTCATACTCAACCAGAGTCAGTCCTGATGCACACATTCACTATTCCTATTTTATTGCAGAATTAAGGCCAGACAGCTGTCGAATAATGATATTTGTAGTTTGTGCACTTTTGTTTTTTTTGTACAATGAGCAGGTAATAAAAAGAAACGCAACTTCACCCATTTTTTCTATTTGTACGTTTCTTTCAATTTTCTTGGTTTCTTTAGATTATGATTCAGTTCTACACATAACATCTGATGGTTTTATATCACAACCAAGAAATGCTCATCAAAAAATGCAAGAAGAGCGAACGGTGGTATGTCGATATCGTTTTAATATATCACTAATATAATCCCATAATCTACGAGCAATATGAATAGACGAAATTCCCTTCCTGGAGTAAATGCAATAATAGGATAGCTTGAAAGTGCCATTTCATTAGAGTTAAAAAAACCGTTATCCAATTGAGTGGTAGAATGTGTTAATTTAAAATCTGAGAATTTGGATCGACTATTAGGTCTACGACTGTGCTCCCGCCGTTTTCCAAAAGATGGCGGTAGTAGTTGAAATGTATTAATCACAGATGTCGAACACTTTGTTTCGACATTTGTAAATATCACCCTATTTTGATTTAACTTAATTTGTGTTTGCATAATTATAAAATTCTTAATTAAATATATCTAAATTCAAACCGAATTCTCGTCATTTGAGGGAGGTATTGCTTTTTCATTTCAATATGAAAAATCTGCGGACTGACTGAGGCTCACCGGTTTATCTCAGATACTTATGGTAAAACGGCTGGCTATTAGTGACAGAACGTGTCGGCGGGAATGATTCCAACGTTTTAAGTGGTGAGTGGTGATTTTGCTGTCGAAGACCTGCATATTGGTGGAGGGGAAAAGTTGTTGAAGATGGAGGATTGGAGATGAGCGATTCTTAGTGAAGATTTGTGTTCAGATGTTGAAGAAGAAACATCAGAATCATTGGGTGGGTATCAGTGAACAAGAAATTTCAAAACTCCTGAAACAGTTAGGAATGATCGAGAAAGAAGGGTATTGGCACCCCACGAGTTGAGCCAAAAGCTGTCGAGCGACGACGTTTGTTTGCTTGTGAACAGCTGCCGGAAAGGCCAACGTGACAGGGATTTCTCCATCGTATTGTTATTGGGGCTACTCGTGTCAAAATGGGTACATTACAATAATCCTAACTCAAGGGCAGAAAATCGTGGGGATTGCTCGGTGGTCATACTGCTACTTCAACACCTCGGCCGATGAATATCCATGGCTCAAAAGTCATGCTTTGCGTTTGGTGGGAGGACCAGCTTGGCGTAATTCATTATGAGCTTCTGAAACCATCACAGGTGAGCGTTAGAGAACGCAATTGATGCGCCTGAGCCGTGCTCAAGATAGAAGAAAAACAGCCACAATACAACGAGACACGGTAAGGTTATTTTACAGTATGATAATGCTAGACCTCCTCACGATACCAAGTTGGTGGTGAAAAAATATCCCGAAACGTTGAAATGGTAAATTTTACCTCTCGCCCACCGTACTCTCCAAATGTTGCTCAATCTGATTTTCACCTCGTTCAATGGCCCACGGCCTGGCTGACCAGCACTTTAGCTCGTATGAAGAAGTGAAAAATTGGATCGACTACTCATGGATCTTATCGAAAGATGGAAAATTTGTTCGCCACGGGATTGGCCTGCTGTCCGAGAGACGGGCCAAAGTGGTAGCTAACGATGGAAACTTAATGTATATAATCGTTTAGTTGCAATAAATTTAAAAAAAACGTCGGCAGCAAAGTTGTAGACCTAATATGTTTATGAAATCTTTCATCATAATGAGGGAATTATTTATCGAAACTTCAATGCCAGAGTCTATAAATGGGTGTAAGCTTAAACCTTTAATAATCTATGGACACTAGCTTATTCGTTCTACTCATTGATCTATCTACTGTTTGCTCTTTTTCCCGCCATGATATGATAAGGCTGAACGATTCTTGCTGGTCATTCCATCTATTCTCGCAATTAGATATATTTAATCCAATATTTATATCAAATAGCAGACTTTATGATTGTTATAATTAGCCCTTTAGTTGACTTCGGGCTTCACAGAGGGGAGGAACATCAAAGACACAAAAAGTCGTGAGGGAAGAACAGAAGAGTGATCCACAGATGTAAAAGAGACAGACATAAAGTAGAGAAAAAGATAAGGTGAGTACTGTGGAAGTGGTCGGGTCATCGTAGTTTTATGTCAGAAATCAACTCTCGGTTTGTGGACGTTTTTGGGGTATGAGTGTACGTTGTTCAGGGTGCACCACGTGAAGGTGAGTCTATCGCGTACACCGTTTAATCTTATCATATCTTAAATGAATATTGACATAATTGGAGTTGACTAGGTCGTCACTTTTACTTTGCTCCATGCATGACTCTTCCCTTGGATCGGAGACTGCTTATAGAATTTCTAATATCTACCCTTTACTGTCGACTCACTTTGTGAGCTTAATAATCGCACACATGACGAATCATTTGACAATGCCACAGAATCGCAGTTATTCCCAATGTATCGAGATAACCAATCAAATTCTGCTAAATATTAAAACACTTGAATTATTTTCTAGGAAAATATTATTTTCTTATATGTTGTACTCCCATTATTAGATCTGAACACCCATCCGAGATTGACCAGAAGGAGCAAGGAATGCAGTCCTACCATATCAGAGTACCACAAGCTATTTGATAATGGGAGAACTGCAAGATATCGAACACAAACTAAAAACTAGCTTCAAGAATATTTTAATAATAGTTTTTCACAGTTCGAAAAATCAAACCGTCTTTGTCATAGTTGCTGGCGTACCATTTGCGTGCTTTGGGTCGCGCTTTGCAAGAACAAAAAAGTTGTCTTTTTTAATAGTCACATCTGTTCACACGCTGTCTTCAAATCTCGAGCTCTATATTGTACTGCTGACACACCACGAGTTTGTTGAAGGTAGGGACGAGTTATCTGCCATTCGTGGTGAAGAACAGTGTTGATCGATATAGTAATCTGTAACGCAGTACTTCAAGAATGCATCCTCATATCAATTCGTTCTGTGGAGTCTCAGCATCACCAGAAATATTAAATACTCGAGGCAGATAATTATGATATCGAAGTTAGCATCGCCTTGGAGACAAAATTTTATACTGTTAGGTCAAATTATTTGTAGGATTAGCGTATCTATGTTAATAACTTAACTTTGTCTCATTTGAGTTAATGCTCGCATGTTGTTCGGTCTCTGCTCCTGGCTGATCGTCCTCGAAGACTCTCGTGGACTGTCTACGAAATGAGATGTAAGAAGGGAAAGATAATATATTTCCCTCTTATTCAATATTTCATATTTAGGTAAAATGTAACTTCCTTCTTTTCTCACCGCACATAAACGATACTTTGCAGGAATGCATATGAAGTTCGAATTTTTTTAATACACACATTTTTACCCAACTGAACCGTGTGTTTTGATCTGCATAAAGTTGCTATTTTACTAAATTTTACAGATTGATTTTGGTCTGTAAGATTACTACTGAGACTTCTAGTTACTTTATTACATTAATCCAATTACTTTGTAATGATAACAAGCGTGCAAATATCTGTCGCATAAAACATTGTGAGTAGCCATCGTTGTATTTTTTATCAAGGATATGTGTAAATACCCCAGGCTAACGGATTTCAAGATTTATTCTGATTAGTTGTGATGGTTAAAAGCTAAACTACAGCTTATGAGATTTGCAGCAGTTGATTAAAGGTTTAGGTAAAATGATGACCTTAGAGCACCGGATTCTTTGGTATGCCTTTGGGTTGAAATGTAATGAATAGTAAAGATCTAATGTATATCGTAATCTTGCTGAGGTATACATTTAATAATTAAATAATAATTTATGGATGTTGGGAAACATTTCTTAACATACCTGTATCAAGTACCGTGGTAAGTGCACATCTACTTTCCTCGTTAAATATTAAGAAACATAGAATCAATAAATGAGTAGATTTGCTAGCATTTTATGCTATTAAAATAATAAAATGTTTATTTATGACATGGACCTAACAAAATTTGCTTTCTAAATTATGAAAAGGTGCTAGGAAAATTCCATGCTCCCTAAAAATAAAAAATTAAATAAAGTCTTGTATTTTTTCAAAAATTGAGGGACTTCTGAGCATTTAATTATAATTTCTGTTTGTTTCATTTTATTGTTTGTTAGCAGTGACTTTTAATAAGCTTTATTGTACGCGCGCACTACGTATATATTTTTGGGTTGTTTTTGTCGTCTGAAGGAGCCAATGATATCCAAGAAAAGGAGAGAATTTATCGGACTTTCTGCACCTTTAGGGTATGTCGCTGGTGTTGGTCGTGGAGCAACGGGTTTTACCACACGTTCTGATATCGGTCCTGCTCGGGAAGCAACAGATGTATCCGATGAACGCCACATGGCACCGTCTAAAAGAAAGAAGGAACAGGAAAAAGAGGATGAACCGGAGGAGGATTATAATGAGTCGAACTATGATGAAGTAAGGCAGCTTTATTGTTAAAACTTATATCTTTGTGGTTAAATTTCTCATTGTTTTGCTATAGTTCACTGGTTATGGTGGCAGTATTTGTTCCAAAGATCCTTACGAAAAAGACGACGAGGAAGCCGATGAAATTTACAAATCTATCGACGAACGCATGGACGAGCGTCGTAAAACTTATCGTGAGAAACGTGAAGCTGCGGAAATTGAACGCTATCGTCGTGAACGGCCAAAAATTCAACAGCAATTCATTGACCTCAAACGCGAGTTGGCGTCTGTCTCTGAAAATGAATGGCTCAATCTTCCGGAAGTTGGTGACTCACGTAATAAACGTCAGCGAAACCCCCGCCCTGAAGTATTCACTCCTGTTCCCGATAGTATTATTGCCAAGGGACTACAGGATTCTCAAGTATGTTGAGATTTTTTAAAGTCTACATTACTGATCATTTTGTCATAAAGTTCATTAGTCTGGTAGTTGAAAGTCAACCTGATTTCTTATTAATGTGAATTTTTTAAAAATCCAACTTGAATAGTATCTAGAGCCTTACATTAGCTGATATTGGTCAATTCTTTTCAATTTCGCAATTTTAATATAACTCTCGTTGGATTATTGACCGGTATTGGGAATGTTACCTGCAAATTTTCCTCTTTTGTGATTTTTTTCCACGACGACAATGTCCCAGGTCAAAATAAACATTTTCATAGTCTTCCTCAAGGATTAGTTTTCAAACATACATATCGCTGAACTACTAGTGGTGACATTTCTAGTGACTTGTCCGAATCGGCAAGATGAGATGGTTTGTTGATGATGGAAGTTGGTCATAAAAGTTTTATTTACATTTTGAGAATGGAAGTTAATTACACTAATTATTGTTTGCTTAATAATGAACTCCATTCTTGTAACGACTATCCTGAACTCCCATCTATTCTTTTCGTACACTCATCAACTAGAGATTTGGAAGATAATGCATACCCAAGGATTGCCTGAGGCTCGTTGAATTTTATCTGCATTCTAATGATAAAAGAATCTCTTTCCATTCCTATCTGATCAGATCTAGGAGGAATTTTAGTGTTTTTTGAGCCTTTATACGCCATTGCTTTTGACATATACGACAAATTAAATGATAGTTTGATAAAACACAATTTCAACTTAGGAGTTATTGTCCTCGAAGGCTAGTAAAGTTAAAAAAAGATTTTGTTTGAACTCGGTGCTATTTGTCCCTTTCCTTCCTTTATTTGTTTACATCAAGTTGTAATTTTATTTTAATTTATTTTATTTTATTTTCATAAACAAAAGGTGTCTAGGCCTTGTCTTGTAGTTTTTAACGGAGCAATTTTCCATCGAAGGACTTTAGACTGTGCTTCATTAAAACTCCATTACAATGAATCAAGAGTGCTCTAAGATGGAATCTGAATTTCTATTAAATATTCTCAAATTGAACTAAGCTTCGAATTGAGTATATGAGAAGTTCTCCACTTTATGCTTTTCTATTTAGGAAAGTTATTTGTTTAATTCATGTTAGAAACCTTTTGAATGGTTATTTGTCACTAAGCTTCTAATATTCATCTTGGATAAAGGTTTAATATCTTGAAATAGCCGTTGTTCTTTCTTGTCTATCATTGGTCAATATGGTCGGCCTTGCCGTTCCTTGAATTGCGTCCGGAACTTCTCCATCGACGATTAGGAAAAATCGGCGCTAGCTGTGTCAAATGTTTTATTGTTTTGTAAATTCAACACAGCTGGTTAAAATATATTACATTTCAATAGATAGAGATTTAATTGACTAATGATTTTGGTTTCAGATGAATTCGAAGCTAGATTCCACAGAACAGCTTCTTGGTGGATTGACCACACCCTTCGGTGCTCAGACCTCCGCAGGGGACATTGATATGAAGAAAATCGGTCAAGCTCGTACCTCTTTGATGGACATCAAACTCAATCAGGTCTCTGACAGTGTGACAGGTCAGACTGTGGTAGATCCAAAGGGTTATCTCACCGATCTCCAATCCATGATTCCTCAATGCGCTGGAGATATTAATGATATGAAGAAGGCTCGTCTTTTGCTTAAATCAGTCCGAGAAACAAATCCCAAGCATCCTCCTGGTTGGATAGCTTCTGCACGCTTTGAAGAGATTGCTGGCAAACTGCAGGTTAGTTTAATGCTTGAAATATTACTTAAATCCTCTTTCATTAGTGAGTGAAGATGCTTTTCTAATCTTCAGGTAGCTCGTAATCTGATTATGAGGGGTTGTGAGATGTGCCCCAACTCAGAAGATGTTTGGCTGGAAGCAGCTCGTCTCTGTCCTCCAGATCAAGCCAAATCGATTGTTGCCCAGGCTATTACTCATCTTCCACAGTCTGTGCGCATTTGGGTGAAGGCTGCTGAAATTGAGACGGAAGTCAAGGCTAAACGTACTGTTTTCAAAAAAGGTGAGTGCTATAGCCTTATAAGCCTCCTAATTAACTACAAATTCCTAGAACTCAATGGAAACCTGTAAATGGCCTAAAATTTGGGTTTTCACCCAAATTAAAAATTTTAACCAACCTGCTTTTTAGCACAAATTTCATTAATAAATAATGATAAATTGTTGGTTTAATTTTTTTGTTCAAACTTATTCTTTTAATAATAGCAATTTATTGCCTTGAGTCAGGTCCTTGACAAATTGTTAATAAGCTAATGATATAAAGTTGGTGACCTTATATATTTTGTGAAAATCCTGTTTGAGATTATGTTGTTTGGGCTTCTTACGCACGAAATTATTCCTTGATTTAGCAAGCTGTTATGCGCCGTAATTTTCGGACAACCAGACCTCTGGCTTTAAAATTCTAGTTCTGTGGTGAGATTGGGGAGACTTATGATTTTACTTATTTACTACTCAACTCCGCTTGAAGAATGCGTGTTGTCACTTTTCGTTGCTTCCTGTACTGCTTGCCGATTTCCTACCGAAATTCCCTCACATTGAGCATCCTGTCAACATTGACGCCAATTTTCTGATATTTGCCACTAAAGATTTGGAAAATTGGACACTGAAAACAATAGATGATTGTATTACGTGTTTGGAAAAAGGGATCTCTACAATGGTATAGAATCACTGCATCATGTCCAACTAGTAATGTTGCATTTAACTGTTTGAGTTCCGATTTTGCACTCTCATAAATTTTGTCCAATTTTTTAGCCATAAATGATCGGTCTTGTCACAAATTTTTCTTGGCTGCTTTACCTTAGTCATAACTCTTCTTTGCTACTAGTAACTTGCAAGAAGTTTTATGGTAAAAGGTTTGTCATAATTTTAGCTCGAAGCCTAAATCTTGTTTGTAGCTTAGTGTAGGGATTTTCATGCCCTTACAAGAGCGTTATCCCGAGATTAGCCTTATTGTAGCTATTTAGGGAGCATTAAGTTTGCTCAAACCTTGTACTTTCTTGAAAAGATTGTATTTGGCAATCTCGGTAATCTTTGATTTTTCTTCAAGTGATGATTGTGGACAAGTTTCAAGTTGCTGTTTGACTCTGCTGATGTTGTGTGTTAAGGCATAAACATCAGCATTAATTTGCGGCGATCCTATCCTGCTGTTTTAAGCGTTTTCTGTGTATCTTTTCTAGTCTAAGTCCATCCAGTATTTTTGATATTCGCGTTTTGCACTTAGTCAGAAATTATGTAACAGCTCTTTTGCAGCACTAAAATTATTAACCATCATACATGGGTAATTGGTGGTATGCCCAAGGTTCGAACCTCCCTTTCATATCTGCTTCTTTCATCCTTTATTGCAGATGATCAAAGTTCGTTATTAATAGGAATTATACATTCTTTTCTTGTTGAAGGCGGAAGTAACGTTTTAATTGCGCTCTATCATCGTTTGAATTTATATCTTTATTGCTTGCTTTACTTAATCATGGCCATTTTTTTGTTTTGCGAATTCAAGATTGTTTGGGAATCGAAATATCGATTGTTGATTTTCGACATTCTTAGTACTATATTCGGATATGTTCTTTTTATCACATTCAATAGCTCTAGAGAACGTTCCCAACTCCGTGCGTTTGTGGAAACTAGCTGTAGAATTGGAGGAAGAGGAGGACGCACGAGTAATGCTAGCCCTTGCCGTAGAATGCTGTCCAACCTCCGCGGAATTATGGCTCGCCCTCTCTCGCCTTGAAACGTACGAACAAGCACGGGTGGTACTCAACAAGGCTCACGAAGCTATTCCTACTGAGCGTCAAATCTGGTTCGCTGCTGCTCGACTAGAGGAAGCTAATGATCAGAAGGAGAGGGTGGGTAGAATCATTGATGCTGGAGTGCAGTCCCTTAAGGCAAACATGGTGGAAATAAACAGAGAGGAATGGATTAAAGAGGCAGAGGAGTGTGAAAAGGCCAACTCAATTCTTACCGCTCAGGCTATCATGTAAGATGTGTGCTTAATGGTACTTATTGTTCCCATCTTAATTTACCAACCAGATAGTAGTATGTATGCCATCGTGTTTAGGTTTTTAGTTTGAAGAAATGCTTTTAAATTTTGGATTTCGTCACTTTGAGTTGTATTGGTGTTATTGATTTGTCTTCCTATTCTATAACTACTTTCCACATCAACTAGCGTTGAAAGGAAGAAGCCCAAAGTGATCTTTTATCATTAGGAAACATTTCATAGAAAAGATTTTAAGGATTCATTCCCAACAGAGATATAAATAGTTACAAACTTTAAGATAAAATCCACTCTGAAAAGTCTTATTGGAAGTCTTAAAATGCTCCCTTTGGTAGCTTTGACATCTCTATCAAACTCTATAGAACTAGGTGTTATACTTACACAAAGCCACATAGGAGGTATAAATAACATTAAAAGAAAGACCTTTCCCTAAGGCCAAGATCTCTGCATTTCTACGGCTAAGATTTTAATGTCCTAAAGTGGAGAAAATTTTATTATACCATCTGCGTTCTTGTGACATTGAATCGACAATTGGTAATAGTTAACAGCTTTAATTACTCTGTAAGCAGGTGGACAAACCTCTCTTCGTTGTATTTACAATTTGCTTGTTACTGAGTCTTTGGTTTGAGAGATGAGTGTTTAAACTGATTTTCTCCACAGGCTTACAATTATTATATATTTACCAAGTCTCATTTTACTTTCCCCTACAGTAAAGCCATTATCGGTCATGGGATAGATGAGCAAGACAAGAAACATACCTGGTTGGCAGATGCAGAGACTTGTGCTTCGAATGGAGCAATTGAATGCGCCAGAGCCATCTACGCCGTGGCTTTAAATCAGTTTCCAAAGAAGAAGAGCATTTGGCTTCGTGCTGCTTACTTTGAACGCAACCATGGCACAAGGTACTCTACGGAAATTTGGTGTATGTTGGATTTATAGATCTGAAGCTAACGCTACCTTTTCTTTCTTTTTAGGGAAACTCTGGAAGAACTTTTAGATCAGGCTGTTATTCACTGCCCTCATGCGGAGATTCTTTGGCTCATGTCGGCGAAATCAAAGTGGATGGCTGTCAGTCAATTTTTCTGCCTTATTTTTTAAGGAAATAATCTATTCGTAGCTAAATTTTATTAGTAGCATAGTAAATCCTGAAGTACCTAAGGGACTCATGATTATAAATAGCCTTGAATATTTTTTGCCCTTTTGGTAATTATTAAATTCAACTTAATCAGCCATGACTACTACATTAAGCGGTTGGTAGCTCATTTTAGGGAAAAAATGGTTCACTTTTGGTTCTCTGTTAATTTTGAAATCTGACTTTCGAATTTTTGATTTCGTATTTGGTAGGAAATTCCTGGGAAAAGCAGCAAAAATTGGCTTAGCAAACACAAATCAGTGTAGTATGAATGGGCTAATGCTCTTTCCACTTACTAGCTTCGGTGAAGAAAAGGATAAGTTGTCAACTGTAATATCTGAGATAAGCTTGGTTCATGTCAAGTGCCGTGAATAATTGATCCCGCTGGTTAATTCTGATTATCAATAAAAATGCGACAGTTGGGCTTCTGACATAAGTGCCTTCAGGGTATCTTCAACTGCTTCTAATACTTCCATAGACCATTTGAAATTTTAGAGTAGGAAAGCGATAAGCACAATCTGTTGGGGTAGGATTTGGTATAAATTGATAACAGTCTTGGGTTAAGTCTTTGACCAGGGATTGAAATTATTTTTGAACAATGTTGAATTGTGTAGGGTGATGTTCCGGCTGCAAGGTCCACATTAGCCCGTGCCTTCGAGGCGAATTCTAACTCTGAGGAGATTTGGTTGGCTGCCGTGAAGCTGGAGTCGGAAAATTCCGAATACGCTCGCGCTCGACGTCTTTTGGAGAAAGCTCGCACCTCAGCGCCAACTGCTCGGGTTTGGATGAAGTCAGCACGTCTTGAATGGTGTCTAGGCGACCTAAAAACAGCATCTGCCATGCTCGAAGAGGGTTGTTCAAAGTATCCCAATGCTCCAAAGTTACATATGATGCGAGGACAGTTGGCTCAGATCCTTAGTGAGAAAGAGAAACCGGAATCTAAGGAACGGGAAGCTCTCCTTGAAAAAGCGAGGGAAGCTTTCAAAGAAGGTGTACGTTTCTACCTCCATTATATCTTCCTCCCATTACAAATTTAAACAAACAGAAGCAAACACTTAAGGTCTTAAAATTCGCTGAACAAAGTGAGAAATCTCTCAAATTGTGCTTTTAGCTTATTTTTTCCTCAGCCTAATGGCGAGAAGAAACGGTTATCATTCTGTTCTTAGCATTTATAAGACCGTGACTTATAGTGAAAGAATGGAATGGGGTGAAAATAGCATGAGATTGGGTAGAAAATTTAGGGTAAACTCTTGGCACCAAATGAATCGTACTTTGTCTTATCGAATGAATAATTCACCGCTTTTTAAATATAACGGTTGTTTCAAATATATTTATTCCTGGGGTAACAGTACGGAGTGTCACCACTTTGTTGATTTACCAAGTTTTATTCACTAATGTGCCAGAAGGAGATTGTATGAGTTAAAACTGCGCCCGCAGCTAATAGTAACAACAAACAGCCGTTCCAAAAATGTAGATCACAAAGAATTGTATAAGCTGACCTGCATCAATTACTATACAAGGAATAGAGCCAGGGGAGGGAGGGAAGAAAGGCCAGTGTAAGTTTAAATGAAACGGGACAGTTATAGTAGAAAAGCTATTTCTTATTACTTTTTCTATCCTGACTTAAATGCAGAATCCCTAAAGATAGCCTTACACTTATGTGTGTATGCCTTGTAGACTTATCTCTGGGTAAAATAACATTGGTAGTTAAGCATCTCAAAGATGGGGTTTTAACCGCCACCCCAGGGTATAGTTATTGGTGGCATTGAGGTTATCTGCTCTTATGCTGTAACGAATGATGGTTCCAAGTTAATCGTGTTCAATGTGTCCTAATACCTATTGCTAACTTATAGAGCTCGGATATTGGACCACTGTATTATTGCACGATTCTAATGTTGGTTGAGTAGAATTTTAAAGAAGACTAGTTTAGAGCCCTTAGAGCAATGAATGTAGAAAAGTGAGAATCCGCAGACCTTTGCCGACTAATCCACTTCCTTATTGTTTTCCTTTTTAGACAAGACACGTTCCTCATAATACCGTCTTGTGGATTCTGCTTTCAAGACTAGAGGAGGAATCAGGCAATATGACAAAGGCTCGGTCAATTCTCGAGAAAGGACGTTCAAAGAACCCTAAAGAGCCCAGTCTTTGGTTGGTTTAGTACTTCTTAAAATCCACCCTTTACTCTACTTGATTACAAATCTATAATCTTTGCTCGATCAGGTTGGAGTCAATTAGATTGGAGATACGGGCCAATCTGAAACCAGTGGCTGATTCTCTCCTGTCCAAAGCTCTTCAAGAATGTCCAGACTCGGGCTGTCTTTGGGCTGAGGCTATACTCATGGCTGCTCGACCTCAACGCAAAATGAAATCAGTGGATGCTCTAAAGAAGTGCGAACATGACCCCATGGTCCTTTTGGCTGTTGCAAAGTAAGTTCATAGTTTTCTAATTTTGCTTGATTGTCCCTGAGGCCTTATATTTTTTACGTAACTTTCTAGAATGTTCTGGGTGGAACGATTGATTTCGAAGGCTCGCAGTTGGTTCATGCGTACCGTGAAGCTAGAATCAGATCTTGGCGACGCTTGGGCTTACTTCTATAAATTTGAAATGCTTCATGGAACAGAGGTAAGTAGGCTAGCAGTATTTGGTAAAATTAAATCTCCAATATTCGAATCCTTTTGCTTCAGTGGGGGTGTTGCAAATAATTCGCAAATTATAATCGCATAAACAGAGTAATTTGAGTGGAAACTGCGTCCTATTGAATGAGAAAATGGTGTGCGGGCTGAATGAGGAGGAGGGAGGGTCAAGAAAACTAGGTAGATAAATAATTAATAATCTTATGCTATTCGATTATGTCGCCATTCGGTTGCTCATATTTTCAAATATCGGAGATGAGATTGCATTCACAATATTCGAGCTTTTGGCTCGCCAAGTTGGTCTTATTGCTACCGAGAGTAGGTAATTTGTTTAACCACTATTGAATCATATTTAAAAAGAATCGAATTTGCTAAATCGGTTGACCCTACAAATTGTGTGCCACTATTTACGTGTCACGCTATGACGTTATTGATGTGAGTATTCTGGTGCTATTTGGCTTCGTCAATTTTGAATTTGGTTTAGAAGATAATTACACATTTGGGAAAAAGGCAACTAAAAACTGTTAACAATAAGTCCAATAAACTGTAGACGGAAAATTTGTCTCCTGAACAAATGCTTATTCCTGTTACGCAGTGCTTATTGATCAGTGGTATTCTATCTCGCCACTTAAATCTAATTTCTATGGGGGATACAAATTAATTGGAAGTATCATAAGACGATTTTAAGTCAGTTGCAAATCCTGTAAGCTTGTGTGCTGAGGAGATTGTCTGGGTTCTTTCCTTTTTTCTTTGTTTCACTAATCCAAAAATAGGTTGTTATTTTGTATTTAACATGAGCTATCTTTACTTTTAAGCATTTCAAAACAAATTGAATTACGCTTTTTTACCCACAGGCGTGGTTTAAATTTGCTTGTAAGTACAGTATAATATGCATTTATACTTAAAGAAACGTCAATCGAAACGTCGCTTCAAATGCTACATGTATATGTGATTCGCGTGTTGGATTCATATGCAAGCCAATCCCGGAAAAAAAATAAACGCCATTAAAACTTTGATCTTACATAGGTTTATTTGCCTTAAATATTTAGTAAATCCTGATTTTCCTTACGTTTATTCCTGGTTGTTGAATTTTGTGGATCAATTCTGTTCATGCTAATCACATACTTTATAGGAGCGCGATTAGAAAATTCAAGGTGCATTGGTTATATTGTAGCGGCAGTGTACGACGGTTTCTATGCATCGCGCAAATACGTACCATTTTTTCCGTTGTGGGAAGGCATCTAAAATTTATGAATAGTAAGCCCATTAAATTGTATTTTATAATTTTTACCAAATTCAACTTTAATTCTCCTTCACTTGGATTACTTTTCCCCATGATTGAGAAGGAAAAGTAATCTTACACGGTCTTAACAAATTCTCGTTGATATAACTAACATTCAATTATTTTTTATGCAGTAAATTATATTACTGTATAAATGATACTGCAACATCACAGACGTGAAAATAACTTTCTGTACATTTCAGATTTAATACTTTAATGATGCTTAAGTGTTTGGAAAACACCACCACCAAAAATTTTAACTGGTTCGATAGTATTAAAAGTGGCTTTTATTAAAAATAACCTAAACTAAATTCCATAGCTACTTCATATAATATTGTTCGGAGGAGTAATTGAATGTATCTGTTGGATTTAAATCGATAGTTTCTGAAATTTTGCTTGTCTTATGATAGTAATAAATAATCGGCCTAGATCAAAGCCATCCAATGAACAGAGTAAATCTCAAACCGTGTGTTATTTGTCAACTATGCTTATAACCGCCAACTCGCTTCGCCGTCATATGCCACCCCAAAAGCTTATGCTCTTCTTGTATGTATGTATCCCTTGGTGTGGTTTTCTAACATCGATTTTCGTTTGAGAGTGTTCATTATCAGCCTTTCCCGCAAATTTCTAAAAATCGAAATTATGTAATTGCTCTCAAAAGTCGACAATGACCAGTCCCTTCATAAAAATTGGTCATTCTGTTTTCAGAGTACTGTCTTTCTAGTTGGTAACTAGCACCCGTTAATACGAATAGAGTGCTGGGTATTTTATACGTGCATTACACTAAGTGTTTTAATATTAAGTAGTGTTCATGTTTTGACCCATTTTAGGATCAGCAGAAAGAGGTGTTGAGCCAATGTGTTGCAGCTGAACCGCGCTATGGAGAGGCATGGTGTCGAGTGAGCAAAGATGTTCGCAATTGGAGACTGCGCTCAGCCGACATACTACCGATGGTGGCTGATTCTCTTCCTATTCCATGCTAGCTCTTCACGAACTTCCGGAATTAAAGTTTTGATTCCTCTTGTGTACACTCTTTCTGTGACTCTAATACTAAATTTGTCTTACGTATGAGTTTTTATTTCTACTAATTTAATCATTCAATAGGTTTCGAAACCGTTATTGTCAGAAAAAGGGAAATAACTCTTCTGAAGAATGTCATTATTACTGATCTGTGTTTCGATAGTTGTCTCTGCTTTAGAAATTCGCATTAAATTGGCATTCGGATAAGTCTCCTTTACTGAAATAGCACTACGGACTGAAAAGTGGGTAAGGGGTGGAATATGGCCATTAGTAACGATTACTGCCCATGCGATATCAGTTTTCTCAGATATTTGCTTGATGAAGATTAGCTCATTGGGTTGATGTCTGGTCTATGTATTTACCCCCATGCATAGGGTCCAGAGGTTCCACAATCTGAGCCAAATACTTCATCCTAACCTTAAGCAATTACAGAGTCGTTATATTTTTTCATTCCTCGTTAAAGATCTTCTGTTAATTTACATAGAATAATTATCGAGCTTGTAAGTTAGCTTAAGTGCCTCACAAACCGCCAAAGTTTCCTATAAACACAGAGTAGAACTTGTGATGATGGTGGTGATCATATAAACTGTTTGTTATTGAAACATTTGGAGTATTGTTGGCAATATAACGAATTCGGATTACTTAAACGCTCACAATATATAAAACTTACAAATTTATCTTGAATGTTAATGACAAAGAACAAAAACAATTATCAAAATAAATATTCAATTTGTTTGATTTTATAAGCAAATCTCAATATTTCTTTGTTTTAGTATTTGAAAGCTATTTATTTAAAGGACGTTCAGCGAGTCTGTCTGATTGAATTAGGAAGAGAATCATAGACATAATTTGTGAGCAACTCACTCTAACTAAACATTTAATTTATATACATTATTAAGCCGTTAAGCTAAATAATGCATTTTCTATCGGTAAAATGCACGCAGTAAATCTATTTGCTTATTGAGCTTGAATTAAATACAATCTGAAACAATCAAATGTGATGTGTGAATTAGTACCTTGATTCAATAACTAGCGACATTATTTGCATATGTAAAAAAATATGTTATATTTTTTAAATATAATATCTTTTCGATTTTTCTACCCCCTATTTTAATTTTTAGATTGACAATTTCACTAATTTATCATGCACTTACGCCAGAAAATTAAGAAAGTATTTGGCAAGAAACCTTTACTCGTAACAGACAACATAAATTTCATCACAGTGAGCCCAGTTATCGAGGAAGAAGTTCGCTATAAATCAGCTTACGCTCTTTATAATTATGCTTCTCAAAATGATGATGAAATCAGTTTCCTTGCTGGTGATGTTTTCACCGTGTACAACGATGATGATGACTGGTGGAAGGTGAAGAACTGTCGAACTGGTCAGGAGGGTCTAATTCCTTTCAATTATGTAACTACAGATAAAAGGGAGGCCATTGTGCTTGAAGGGTGGTTTGACGTGGATCGAAGTGAAGCCGAAAAGAAACTCCTCGTACCCGGTGTCGAGGTAGGAATGTTCATAATACGCCCAGGAAAAGGTACGTCTCTCTTACCTAGCATTTTGCTTTTCTATAATGAATTTTTTTGATGTTACCCAAGCACCTTTTTTTGGCAACTAGACATTGATTTTCCGTATACCCTATCTGTCCGTGGGGAAGGCACTGAAATTGTTCATTATCGCGTGGAATACGATCGATCAACAGGTTATTTCTTTTTGACACCACGGTTTACCTTTCCAACCATGGACACTCTGCTTAATTATTATAAAAGTGAGTTTGTTATGCTTTGCATAGTTTTAAATATGGAATCTTGAATTGTTAAGACAGCTAGAGCCGATTTTGATTTAGAAACTAACTTTTTAAAAGCATGTTATTTTTTCTTCGTTAATAAAAAATTATTATGCCTATAACTTTGCGAATATTAGAAAATTTTTAATGTTAAAGAATTTTCAGAAATTTTGCAAATATTGGCGTGATTTCTTTTGTTGAATAATATTGCCTGTGTGCTTATTTAACCACTATAAGCATTCGTCTGAAAATATTGCGTGGCACAGTTATCTATATGTGTTTCAACAATTTCATTGGTGTTACACAAGTGTGTTTTTGAGATTGAAGATAAATTTAGATGGAATTTGTTATACCAAAAATAGCATATGCAATGTTTTGTGAGCACTAGCTCTTTTCACATATTGCCGTTGTTCCAAATGATGGCCTTGATTATGGTAAGTCATTCCAACCCAGAGAAAGAAGATAGGTAGCTAAAAGCTGTTATATTTATCAAGAATTCATTCAGTTTATGCTATTATTTAACTGCTTATTATTTATCTAATCCTAGAACATTAGTAATCGGTAAACCTAGTCCATACTATTGAATGCCGTTAGTGAACATTTCTATGATTTCTTCGATAATTTCAGGATTGACCCAAATCATTTCCTCAGGCAGGAAAATGAAAAAAAATGGTAGAAAACACCTGAACTTTAATACTGAGAGAATCGTTGGCATTCCTGCTAAATGTCTTTGTGCTCATCCCCAATCGTATTCCTGATCTGAATTATTTGCATGCGTCTTTTTATGGGTATTAGTTTATGCCTTTTTAGCCTTTGTTTACGAAATGGCATTATAAAAACCTTCGAGTTAATTTAATCAACGGAAACAAACACTTAATTGTCCTATAACAAGTATAATTTATGCTTTAAGGTGTATAGATGTAACCTTTTAACGCCCTTAGGACCGTACAGTCCTCTTTCAAAATAAACTCCATTGGTACTAGACTCGTAACAGAAGGCGCTATTGCCGACTGAAACATGTTCAATACGTCTATAACCTTCGTCTGATACCACCAGAACTCGTCACGTCGACGGCATCAGTCTGGTGAGAGACACGCGTGGGTGTGTGATAGAGTACATTTTTCTAAAAAAATAATTCGAGCATTAGAGGGTTAAGTATCACTGCGGCTAGACGAAAAGAATGTTACACTTAAAAATTGTTCCATTTAAAAGTAAGGCTTTCTCTGGAGAGAAGTTCACTTCTGTTGGAGTTTAGTCTTCGTGACAATTATTAGGGAAACTCGCACTGGTTTTCATGCATAGAGGTTCGCATTTTTGTTTACTTTCTCAGTCACTTATTCTATAACCTATACTTAATTAGTCTGGCTCAGAATAAAGTTAACATTTGAATTTGTGAAAGTGTAATGAATAGGTGGCTGGATCACTCTCATCTTCGATTCTGCAGAAAGTCAGAAATTAAAATGAGTATTAATTTATTACGCACACAAAGAACGAAATATAGGTGTTCTGCTTATTGATAATCTCAGTCTTAGCCACAAATGTTACCTTACACCAATTTATCTGTCTGGGGTTTGCAAAGTGAATTAGCCTCGCCACGTCAGGTATGTATTTTCACCCACTTTAAAATATGAAAGTAGAAAATATAATGATTAAACAACTCGATCATTGACCTATTCATATGGAAGTTTTGAATTCCGTGTAAGTAGACTTTAGAGTAGCCAATATGCCTGGTCTTGAAGGGCTTAAGATCTCTAATACCTATCACTTTCAGAACCAAAATCTGCCCTTCTGTTTGCTAGATATCTTTGTCACGAATACTTTCTGATAATTTTCGGCCATTTTCGATGTGTAAAAGATTCAAAATGTTCTCAATACGAGCTTGTATTCCGTTATAATATGCTTACAGAAAAACATTCATTTTTCTTCCAATTTTATAGCGAGAACAATAGATGAAAAACAAGGACTGACAGAACCTCGGCCTCTCCGTGTTAACCCTCCCATTACTTTGAATGAGTGCAAGTATGACCTTGGTAAATTGAAAATTTTGGAGGAGCTGGGGTCGGGCCACTTTGGTGTGGTTTTCAAGGCCCGAATTGGCAATGTCTTAATGGCAGTAAAGAAGAGCAAGGGCAAAGAAGGTAGAGAGGCTTTTATTCAAGAGGCCAAGAGGATGCTCCTGCTGAAGCACCCCTCAATTGTGCAGTTCCTGGGGATTGCTGAAGACTCTACAGATAAATCCATAATTATTATGCTAGAATTCATGGCAAATGGTAGTCTCAATCAATACCTTAAAAAACGTGGGAAATCAAAATTCGAATACGTTGATCTCATCACAATGGCTGACACAGTCAGTTTGGATATCTTTTATCTAAAGACTTATTATAGTTTATTTGTATGGTCCAATCTATAATTTAAATAACCAGATTACTTTTTTATAATCTAATTATTCAATATACTTAAAAAATTATGCAAATTTAGTTTGGTTTAGACGGTATTTATTTACACTGGTAGAAGGATATTTTTGAATTTTTATTTACAATGCATGACAATGTTAACTGATCATTTTAAAACAAAGATGGCTTTAAAACAAAATATGCACTGAGAGAAACTTCACAGCTCACAGTTGGTGAAGTTTATCTTGAATTCCTTTGGAGAATAGAGGCCAATTTATCACGTGTGAATGCTTCAGAGTACTTGCAATTTTAAGCTGTACACCATTATAAAATACGGAATGTTTGATGAATCAAACATGACTTTTGTCAATAATTTATTCAATTTCTTCCTTAGAATGGTAAGTATTATAAACGACTTCCAGTTATTATATAAATTTTCCGCCGAATTCTAATTGAAATGTGATAGATTTCTCTATGCCAAAAATTTGTCTTCTGATTTATAAAAAAAACCGTCCTGCGTTCTCTGCTTGATAGAATGCTTTGATTGTTTTTAGTTGGTCCAGGGGATGATTCACCTGGAGTCTCTTAACATAGTTCATATGGACCTACGAGCAGAAAATGTCCTTGTTAACGGAGAGGGGAAAGTCAAAATCTCTGATTTTGGCTTAACCCAAATTATTGGATCTGATATGAACTGCAAAATTGGTGAGTCCCTTTGTTACTTCAACCGCCCTTCGTATTGGGTTCCCTCTAATATCTCCCGTTTTTTCCTTAGAAAAGTTCCCTGCAAGGTGGGCAGCACCAGAGATAATGCTTAATCAGGCTAAATACACAACCAAGAGTGATGTTTGGTCCTTCGGTGTCTTACTGTTCGAGATCTTAACGTATGGAATGCTGCCCTATAAGGGTACGTCTACGAATAAACAATCAGCGCAGTTCGTGTGAATGTTTTCAAAGGCAATCGGATCACTAATTTACACACTTTAGTAGATGTAGTTTGTTGGACCTTTGAGTAAGATTGCAGTTTGAATCGCTCTCTTCTGAAGGCTCGTTTGTTGAAATTGAAATGTCACTCACCATATGCGTGGATTTGTACCTTTTCTCCTGCCATTTTTATTTACACTCCCAATGATCTGGAAAGGAAATACAGGATTCAGAGCCTGTCTCAACTGTTCCCATTCTATTCAAACTGGCAGTCTGCTCTTATTTCTCCACTTTTTCAACTTTCCCTCCTGTTCTCCCAGTAGTGGGCAGATTCCTCCACTTTTCTATGTATTTAGGCCTCCATTTCGTGAAATAATCCAGCCGTTTTGTTGATTTTTTAGATCTTGATGCAGATGAAGTGAAAAAAGCTGTACTGAACGGTCGAAGACTGCCGTCACCAGCAGAATACGGTTTTAGGTGTGAACCAGAAATTTATTCCGTCATGCAATCCTGCTGGAATGTGGATCCGGAAAAGAGACCGAGGTTCAGAGAAATCTATCTAAAGACGCAGACGACTATTATCATTCATACCGATACTTATGACAATGCGGCTGCCACCGATAGGGACTAGGTCCAAATGCATACGCTATTCACTAACCGTAATACGCTTTCATCTGATGAATATTTTCTCAACAAAAAAACTCGTTACTTTATATAAGCAGAGTATAATTTAATCTATGCCAATTAGCGTTCTTTCAGTTTTTAATTAAAGAGCAGCACTTAAACTTTTCAAATAAGGATTGAAGTTAAGGATGGGTGAAAGTGAGAAACGGAGGATAGGTAAGGATCATGACATGTTGGATAATTATAAGTTAGAGGTTGTTGCATTTTGGTACATAATTACATAAATACAGCTTCGGGATCGCATTTCTGGGTGTCTTCTATATTCAGAAGTGATTGAACAGGTGACTGTGAGGTATCACTAATTATACTTGCGATTATTTCCAAAATTCATGAGAATTTTCTATTCTGCACTAAATTTAGGACGAAGAGAGTTTCCTTGGGGCTTTATCTTCGTTACGAATTCTCTGTAAAACAATGCAAAACATATCAATAAAGTCCAATCTCTTTTGGAACAGGGCTTTTAAATTTTATTCAAATACTCTCCTGTCACTTGACTTTGGGTAAATTGGGACTGGCAGTTTGGAGAACTGGGCTGATAATTTGAGGAGAATGTCAGGATACATTGTTAATGACTTAATACTATACAGATCTCACTTAACAGTATGAAAAGCTAATCATTTACCACGATAATCTAGACTATTAGATTAGTTATCCCAAATTGGCTATAGCTAATAGCAGCAGAGTGTATAGCGAACTTTAAATATGTAACTCTTCCTTTTTTCAATAAATAACCAAAAAGATTATTAAAGTTAGGTATAAAATGCCAAACCCTGGGAGTGCAATTAGGAATTAGAAAGGTCGAAATTCAGACCTGAGAATTTCGAGGTTGAGAAAAGTCAATGCTCTTCGGTGAATACTCAGTGACCACACTGGTTAATCCTAGTTGATAAGGGGATTGGTACAAAGGACTTCCACAAGATATTCTGTCCCATCTAATTTTACAAAATTTTAATTATGGCCTGGGGAGTTTTTAATTATCATGATTTCTTTTCGGGCATCACCTATGGTGTCTCAGGTCTCTATTGTCCTCAGCAGTTCCCACAAGCGAACACAGTTTGTTAGGCAGTTGCCTGTAAGTTTACGGTGTTTCGGGCTAATTTTCACCTTTCTTTTACTGCTTCAAGTTAATATGACTCAAACCCGTAGGAAGCAAAGGGATTATTGTTCCTGCGCGTAACAATTTCACAGATACTCAACAAAACTGGTACATCTAACACAGTAATTTTAGGAGAAACGAAAACACGAAAGGCCTGTTAATTAGGAGAATAGGTGAAGGAGTTCCTTTAGTGTTCTTCTTCATTCTATTTTATCCTGTCCATCAGGTGTTCCTTGACAAACCCTTATTCAAATAATGCTTCTTGGAGTATCCTAACCTATTTTTGCTGGAAAAAACTAAATTACTAATATTGTCAATTACCCGCAGTGAATTCTAATATTTAGGAGAAGCGATTTCTGCTTGCTTTTCTTAATGAAACTTCCTCTCCTTACCATGAAGGTCTAAAGCATGCTAACGTATTCTCACTTGCCTCGGTGGTGTAGGTTTTAATTCAGTGAATGCGAAGTGAGAACCCACAGGTTCCATACTCAGTGTTTAAGCTTTGCTCATAAATGCTTCACGATTCTATCCTTATTTCGGTTACGTTTGATGCGAAGGAAATTCTTTAAATGGATTAGGGGTTCTAAGAGTTTAAACTGCTTAACGACTTGATTACTGTATCACTGATACAAAAAAATATGGCACTTAGCGATCTTATTTAATTTCAGATGGTCAATAAATAAAAAAAACACTTAATAATAAAAGGAGCTGTTGTAGTTGCATGAGGTTAACTCCATTTATTTTCATATGATATATATGCAAGGAGACCGTTAGTTTAATTTTAACCGCTAAAATATTTTTTTAGTGACCTCGTAGTCTATGAGGTGATGGGAAGCGTTCTCTGTGACCCACGCAATGATCTCTATCAACTTGAATTGAGGCATTCTTCATATGAATTTGCCGTTCCAAAATTAATTGTTCATCTTGAAGATGCTTCAACTTTTCAATGCTTGATTGGATCTGATTTTCCAGCTGATCAATAATTTCATTAAGGTCGTGAAGCTCGTTCAGCATTCTGAAAGGAACAACAACGGAGAAATGAAAGATGAATGTTCAAATGTGTATGGTCTAACTAATCTACAAATATGAAGCTACTGATTCCGCCGCTGACTCCTCGACTTTAATTTATTGATGAAAGACGCATCTATTTCATTATCGTTTGGCTCTTGTACATTGAATCAAATATTGATATTTCTCAAGGGCACCTACTCTTCGTGTTTGTAAATAGGCATCATCAAGTTAAAAAGTTGATTTTCTCCCTCACTCCTGTCGAAGCTCACTAGGTCACTAGAACCAGGGAAGTCATTGGCTAAGTAGACCACAGAGAAGGTCTAACCGTTATCGCTTATATTGGCTCTTCCCAATACAGCCAAGCATAAGAGTGACGATAGGCGCAAAAACGGTCTCGTATATTCTATTCTATTCTTAAGTTAAAATACACCTTATCTCCATAGGGTGAATTTTATTATTATTGAGAAAGGAAGAAAAGAGGATCGCAGCGTATATGAGAGAATCTAATTACGTTTTAGCGGTTTGTATGGGAGCCGCCAAGGTGAACCACAGCGGTATATGTATGTATGTAGTCCTCCCACCAGTCAATCAGAAGGACTGTGGTATTTAAATGTCCATTCATTTTCTACCCAACTCCTGCTTGTCCGGGAATGGGGTTAAGCGGCGTCTAAGTTTATGCAGAATCTATCGACCTGCTTGAGACATACCCTTCACTCACATTCCCTTTTCTCTCTCTCTCTCTCATACTACTCCTATTAAAGTTCACCTCCATAACCATAAGTGCACGAAGGGGGAAAAATGATAATTAAATGGGTGAAATTGCAAAGGGGTAGATGTTCCTCAACAGAAACCATAAAGCCGAAGATACTGTTTCTTACCGTCTATCAAAATATCATTCTCCTGGCCTTCTAGATGATAGCAGGCACATCGACTAGGGAGCATATGACAACTATTTTGATCAAAAGTTAGTAAATCTTTGGACTCATTTAATGCATTCTTTCTCAGCGTCTAAGTCACCTAACTTATCTGTGTTGGTAGGTGCTTTAGATCATAAAAATTACAACGAGCAAATAAACGGGCAAAAGTATAACGATTGAGTTGACTTGCAATTGTTGGGGTGGATCACGGCAGCTCTCCACATTTTTACGTTGATTGTGCAGGTGAAGTCGAGTTTGAACTACCTTTACGTAGGCATCTTTTGCTGCCTTGGCGCGTTTCAGCTCCTCTATACTTTCCTCCACCTTCAATATTTCCTTGCTTAACTAGAAAGATAGGAATGAATGCTATGGAAGAAAGGAAGACGTAAGTGATATAGATGACTTAAGGTTTCACTAAAACCATTCTATATGAAAATTATAAGTTGCCAGGATGTTGCTGACAATCAGTCACTCTCTCCATTCTTCTGGAACCCATTTATTGTATTAACGGATCAATATTAATAATGACAAACTACATTAAGGGATCCTAGCGGTAGTTTGGGCTAGTAATTTATCTGACTAGGACGAGGAACTTAGTTTTCTCTTCTTTCATTTTTATTAGGGCAATATCCCGGATTTTCTAGATGGCAGTAGACGCAACGAATTTGTTAAATCTGGCAAATAAATATTAACACTTCACATGATATTACACAAGAAATTACCCTTCCAAGTTTGTTAATAAGTTCCTGCTTTTCAAACTCATATTCCTCCAGTCTTTTCAGCAAAACAACATTCACGCGATCCTTCTGTGCAATGATAGTTTTCTCAGTAGAAATTAGAAGTTTCTCAACCAAATCAGAGAGGTAGCAAGAGGCCCTTCTCTGCTCTTCAGAGACCAGAATGAGGTCCTGAGCATGCTGCATCCATGAAATTGGCGTTGATTGTGCTGCTTGGGGCCAAGCCCGCGCTTCTCCAGGATAATATTGAGTGTTGCCACTAGTAATGCTCAAATGAGCAGCTTCTGAGTCAAGAAGGTCCGCTTCGTGCTTATCACTCCAGGCCTTCTCCATATTCGCCTTCGCTTCGCGGTTTTTTCTTAAAATGTAAATATGGACGTAGGCAAGTGCCATGTACAAGATTTTTTTATATCAAATGGCAGGCTGTGTGATAGTTATCATTAGCCCTTCAGTTGACTTCGGGCTTCTCAGAGGAGGGAAGGAACATCAAAGTCACAAGAAGTCGAGAGGGGGAACAAAAGGGTGAAAATTGATTCACAGATGTGAAAGAAACAGACACAAAGGTTGAGAAAAAGGTAAGGTAAGGTGAGTACTGTAGAATTTACCGTATATGACATACAGTGGAGTCATGGCAGTTTGAAGTTAACTGCAGATTATAAACTTATTGTTAATTTTACTAAAAACTGGGTAGTTAACTGTTTGCATCTGAATTCGATGTTTAATCCCTTTTAGGATAAAGTTTCTGCAACACTGTGGATGTAATTTCTGAGAATAGAAACGAATTAAGATAATTGCTTATGATAGCTGAAAATCACTGCCGAGGTCTCCCAGTCACCAAGAAAACGAATATCTAAGTGAGATCACATCTCTCCTTGTCAGAAAATAACAAATCATATTTTGTTCAACTGGATAAACCAGTAAAGTAAAAACATGAACTAAATTTCATAGGGAAAGTAATTAAAAAGAGAAGCATTGGAACAGTCAAAGGAAGGTGAACGGGTTGAATTAAGAAATTCAGGCCAGAGTATCAATACTGTTCTGAATTATGGATTCATTCGATTCATTACAAGTTTAAAAGTCATGAACGCGCCCTTGGGTTCTAGAGTGAGGTCATGTCTAAAGGGCTGATTGTCACTTGGGTTGATCAATGAAAGGCCTTTTAATCAGCTAATCAAATTGTTATTTCTATTCCCATATATGCTGGATTATTCTCTTTAAAACTTTCCGCTGAAGTTTCGATCCTGTAAAATTCAAATGTACTATTAGAGTTTTAAGTAAATAATTAATTTATAATCCAAAGAAGGACTATTCATTTTGGTAAGTTATTATTACTTTCTCAACCAAAGAAGGCATCTTCATTTGTGTAAATTTAGCCTTCAGCCCCTCTAGGCTGCTTAGAGAAGTAGCATCGAGCCAACCTAAGAAAGAGTTATCCAACTCTCGTTTTTGAAAAAAAAGGCAAACCAACATGAAGACTCGCTGAAGAGAAATTCGAATCCTGCCACTCTTTGTATTAGCCATTCAACCCACGGGATATGCACCGATGAGAAAGGTACGTTAATCACTGTGTCACCACCACACAACTCTACTGATACTGTGTTTAATTACCAACCTCTATGCTCAACCACTGGGACATAAATTCCGAACGCTTCGGGTATGGAATACAAACTAAAAAATAATACTAATAATTTCATCAATTCTTATGTATACCAAAAAATTCGGCCTCAAGGTCTGTTCGGATTAGAGAAACTAAATCTTAATGTTTACAGAGTATTATTCGGAAATAGCAACTCACTTTACTTGTTCGTTTATGCTTGTAATAGCTTCCTTTGTAAATGCTATATGTTTATTAATCATATCGAGCTCCTTTAAAGAAAAAATAGGAAATGATAATCGGTAATTAGGAAATATCTAACATAGCATTATATCTGACAGTTGTTGTGAAAATTATGCAAGACTAACACGTAAAAGCTGTATTTCAACTGTATCTTGTTGAAGATCTTCACCAAATCGCCTTTGCCTAGCGTTAATACAATCTGTGGTCAGTAAAAGGCATTCATCTAGAGCTTTGAGACTTGTTTCAAGTTCCCCAAATCTCCTTATTAGAAAATCTGTTATTGTAACAGAACGGTAAATTTCATTTTCTAGCTCTCTAGCCCAATGATGAATATCCTGTAATCGGCTTCGAAAACTCTCTGTGGTATTCGTAAAATTATATTTGGTCTTCTCAAGTGTCGAACATATTAAATCGACTGTATTTTCTCGAAACTTTTGACTTATTTCAACGTCCTTTTCGACTAAAAGTAAACGATTCTGAAGGTTTCGCCGAGCCTCCACTGGAACGTATCGGCCCGATCGAAATCCCATGATTGGAATTCCAGTTTCATATCCATTTGAGGCAGTATATGCTTGCTCTGGGAAAGATGATGGTTCTATTGCTTGAACGGGATTTTGGGGAATATTATCCTCGCAAGAATTCGACATGTTATCTTAGGCTAAAAACTTGAACTTTTTTCAACTTGTCAAATCTGACGTAGTCAGCTGATTAACTAAATAATATTAATCACTCAAAGAAGCCGGGAATTTGGCGTGCCTTCGTTGCCATAGGCTCAAATAAGCGTAAATTATATTTAGCCTATGAAAAGAAACGAAGAATATAACAATAATGGTTGAAAAGTCAGCTCAGTAACGTTGTTGGTACAAGTTAAGTAGAGGTTTAATATAAGTATGAAAGTAAGTGTAAATTTGGAAAGGGTAATTTTTCGCTAAAATCATAATTATTGACATTTAAGTATGAATTTTTATTGGCAACTAAAATTTCATTTTGACAATGGGTGAGAACAGAAAGTGTGATCATTATGTTAATTTTCTGAATTTATTCAGAAAATGGAAAAATTTGTTCACTTTCTTCCCATATGGGCGTATAATTAATAAAATACAAATCATTCCAATTTCCAAAGTCATTATACCAATTTAAATTCTTAGTTGTCAAAGCCAATTATCGCAATACATGTCATTTTGCACGCAAGTCAATACTAAGTTGGTATAAAGGAATAAAAAGACAGATATACAATCCGGGTTCTCCCGCACTTTCCTTTCATGACTTGACTTTCGCCATGCTTCTATTAGGAGTGAAGCTTTTCTATTGTAGATTTAAGAATGATGTTAGGTGTATTAATAAGTGTAATTGTTTCCAATATTGCATGATTAATAATAAACGGATTAGAAATTTAGTTAAATAAGTAATGCTTTTGAGAGAGTTGCGAAATCCAGATTTTTAACACATTCATTTAGAACAACCAATATAATGCCAAGTTATATATTTATTGATTTAAAGGGGCTGGATTTGAAAAAAACCCACTTCATCCCATTCGGCAATATGATGTATTTGTCAATAAAAGTGGCATTCTTAAATTTGCTTCGCGTGATTATTAAATAAATGAATCAAAAGGTTGCCATTTAAATAGAAAGAAAATTGCTTCGAACGATAACTTAAAGAATAAAAACTCTTCATTATCCTTTAACTAATAATATGATGCTTATTTAATCAAACATGTAAAAACCACCTTTAGGTAACTATCTTTGAGCAAAATCTATAATCATGCAGTTAAATAAAAAAGTATGAAATTGCCATTACAACGAGGATAGTTAAGTGGTAAAGCTCTCTGGAAGATTACTAATCAAACGGAGAAAGGAAGTTAGTTACTACAGTTGATCAATTGTAAATTTTAGGAAACTCTGATAAAATTCGGTGAAAATCTAGCTTAACTATATAGTAGACTTCTAAAACTCCTTACTGAGCTAGATCTTCTTTACACGAAATAGGTAGTACGGCATACCAAAAGGGTTAATTCTGACTAAGTTTGTACAACAGCCAATCGAAATACTGTGCATTTGCCGTTGAGTGGTATCAAATTCATCAAACAATATGACCAAAATACAAATCTAATAATAAATTAATAAAATATTGCAACATTGGAGACTTTCATTTAGGTGATACTTCACTTGAACCACATTATCAAACCAAAATATTTATTTTTATCTTTAAATACTGACAAAATCAGGAATATTTTCTTGAAATTTCTTAAACTCCATTGTACTCGATTGAACTAAAAATAGAAAACGCGAATCCTTGTGGCGCTTATATAGGGTGTAATTGAATGCCAATAAATAACCACCTTGATGGAAGGTTGACTCAGAAATAAAAATGAGGATATTTTGAACTGTCAGATATGTTGTTTTAATAGGCCAAACAAACAGAAAATTCTGGAAGTTTATTGGTTAGCACAGAAGGCGCCTGATTAGTTTTATTGTTCGGGTTCATAGAATAATGGAACAATGTGACAAACTTGGTTCGTCAGTTACGTCAGTCATGATCCCTCATGGACTAACTTGGTTCAGATCATGCTCAACTTCTACCTCGTCATGGACTGACGATGTAGGTTGTGACATGGCATTTATAAGTTACGAATTTGTCAACATTTATAAACTATGTTATATGAAATCGGATGAAACCTCTGGTTATTACTTTTCTTTCGTCTCGCGCTTCAAAGCACATGAACAAAACGTACATTCTGTTTCTTTTCCTACTAAGCTTTTTGATGGTCCTCTCGATAAGTCTCTAATCACTTGTGGCAACGATCGTGCCCTACGAATCTGGTCAAATGAACATCCAGATGCCTATAAATTAGATCGTGAGATTCAATTAGGACAAGATATTGTCCCAAATTCCTGCTCTGCATGTGTTGTTTCAGGTTCTTTGTGCATTTTGTCAGCAAGCCTCACTGGTCACATTATTATATGGGAGCCTTTTAATTCCCTTTCACCTTCAAATCCTTTAATTACGAAGTTCTCGAAGCTCACGGCCTCGTGTTGTGTTTGGATGCCTCGTGGTACTGATGGAAAAAATTTGCTTGCTGTTGTGGGCTTTATTAGTGGTGATATTTGCGCCTATAATTATGATCGTTCTTTGCCAATGAACAAAAATTCTTGCTGCCAGACTTTCAAAATTTCCGCTCATAATTTTGAGGTTTGTAGCATTGTTCCTGTCAGTAATTCAGCGGACGAACGCCAATGTTTTGTGAGCGCTGGTAGAGATGCGGAAATTCGGGTATGTATGACCACTTTTCTTAAATGATAAATTTATGCGCTTACGGTGATTTAGATCTTTATTATTTTAGTTATGGTCTTTGGACGATATGCAGTGCAAGTACTCTCATCGTTTCAAGGTGCACCAAAAGGACAATAATAATGCTCAAGTTTCAACAGGTGGTCACGGCAAAGCTTGGATTCCTATAGCATCAACTGGAATTGAGTCGCCGCGTTTTCTAGCCTTTGACACTAATGGAAACCTTTATAGCTTCAATGCTATTGATAAACCTCAGTCCTGTGATTCCACAGTTTCTTCCCTTCGACATACAGGTCTCGTCTTCTCTCTCATCTCAATTCCAGGCTCTCCCCATTTGTTCCTCTCTTTCGGTAAAGATTCTCAGATTATTGCTTGGAAGCGAACATATAATGACTGGCAAACTTTAACACCTGTGGCGTCTATTCCCTGTGTCCCTGGAAGAATAAACTGCTTAAGTCAAGCTCCTGGTCTCTATAGTCCCCTGGCAGTTGGTCTTTCAGACGGCACCCTACTTATTTTTAGAAGTATTTCCCCTCCTGAACCAAATTCTTTAATTACTGTCAATAGACTTTTGCCTCTTCCACCTTCTACTGCCGCTATTGGAATTTCTGCTCTTGCTTGGCATCCAGACCCCCTTTCTGCTAATCTCATTGCTATTGGAAGCTCTAAGGGTCATGTCGATATTATTGATGTTCTGAAAAACCAAAATCGAGGTCGAAATTTCAATCACTTGGGAGGTTGTATTTACCGAGTTACTTGGGGTCCGAAGCTCTTCGCATCTTCAGAGGAGGAAGGCACAGTCGAAATAGGGGGTAAACTTTTAGTTTACGCGGTCGTGAACGGTTGTATTTATCTCTTGATTTCCACCAAAACGCCTCCGCTTAACATCACTCCAAAATTCACTTCCCTCTTGCAAAACTCAAATGATCATAAATTGGCTGAGATCACTTTTAAACGAATGCCTGAGGAGGGAATTACTTCTTATTCTTGGCTTGTTGGTCTGGGGAGTATGAACGGGGGTGTAAATCTCTTCGGTTTATCGCGTATATTCGGGTCGTTGGTTCCTCTCTCACGAATTGATATCCACAAAAAGTGTATCATTTCAATGGTCTGGTCGTACCATGCCGACAGGTATTGGCTAGCTGTGAGTTCAGGGGAGTCCTTTATAACAATTATTGATTCTACTGAACAGGCGGTTAATCCACCATCAGATAGTATGGAGCTACATCAGTTCACTAGCTGTATGGCTAATCTTCAAGGTCATGGATCACGTGTTTCAGCCCTTGATTGGTCTCCTGTTGATCCTGATTTGCTGCTCTCAGGTTCCTATGACTGTACAGCGACTGTTTGGCGGGTTGGCGTGGGTTCTTCTGTTGCTATAGCCAATTATCGAGACCACCTCTCACGTATACATGCTTGTGCTTGGTCTCCTGATATTCCCGACTTCGTTCTCACTGGGGAGAACTTTGGTTATCTTGCTGGCTGGCGGCCAAGTGCTCAGACTGTTAGTGCACCTCCCCTTTCTCGAAAGAACAAGAATCCTTCAGCCAAAATCCCTTCCTGTGCTAATAGCGAACAAATTAAAGAATCGGAATCAGGGGTAGAGAAGGAGGAGAAAAGTGAAACAATTCGTATTGAGACTCCTCTCCTTCCCCAATCCCTCTCTATTAAACGAACAGAACCGCATACAAGCAGGAAGCCTTCCCTCCTACCCAGTTTGTTTGCTACTCCTGGTTTTTCGGACATCTCTCTACCTGTTCTCGCTCTTTCACCTCCACTTCGGATGCAAAGTAGATTTGAAATTATAATAGATTTCGTTGCTTACATGCGGGATCCCTTATCCCTTGATGATTCAAGGATTCTGCCGGAGTTTGATCTACTTTATGGTGGTTGTGCGCGGAGGCGACGTGAGTTAGTTCGTTTTACAGAGTCAGAGGCCCTGAAACATCTTGAAGCTGCATCAGGTCCTAATAAAACAGCGCGTCTTGATGCCTACTTTAGTCTCCTCTTGTGGCTAGGAAGAGGTCAAGTAGCTGCCAGAAAAGCGGTTGAATTTCAATACACTCCTTTTTGGCTTATGTGGGCGCTTGAAATGGTGCTGAAAGGTCCTGCTTCTCGGCCAATCTTCTCATCTCTTTTGGAAAGTGGAGATGGTTCTGTACAAGAAATAGCCCAGGACGATTTCTTCCAGCATAAGGTGAGTGCCATGTGTTGGTACTACTTTATTTCAATTAATAAAATGTTTACCTTGGTACTCATGAGTTAATAATGGTTTTAGATCCTGCAGTTAACAGCATCCAACGAGTACACTTGGGCTTCAACTTTACTGGTTTGTGCTGGTCGAACGACAGAGGCTGTCAAATTACTCCTTCTATGTGGTCGAGCTAAGGAAGCTCTGTTACTCTTCCGCCTTCGATTAAGTTCTGAAGCAAATCAAGAGTTACTTTCAAAATGTCTCTCCCTTTTATCAGAGAAGCAAGCTCACACTGGTCTCCCTAACTCTGCTCTGGCTTTTCTTGCTGCTGGAGAAATCGATAAAGCAGTATCCGCAGTCCGTGGCAACTCGGATTCTAACCTCCCTGCCCTTGATCGAATGGTTGCTCTGTGGACATCTGTTGTCATAATTCCATCAAGTCCTGTTATACCAGTAAGACTCGTCCAGGCTTGTATTGCTTACGCGGCTAATCTCAGTATTGAAGATGAGAGGAGGCGGTTTATAGAACAATGGAGATTAGCTCTTTCTTCAAATGAGAATGCACAGTATTTACTCACGTGTGCAAGCTTTATTCTACTTTCTGAATGGCAAGAAGCCAGTCTGAATCTTTCTTTGCTTGGTGAAGGAATTGACAAACTTGCTCGAGTTGTTTTTGACCGACAACCAAGCCTTGAAGAAGCGGAATGTATAGCTGGTGTTGTTCTAGACTTTGGAATAGCAACATTAGATGAAAAATACACTCCCAACTTTGAAAGGTCCCTAGACATCCTTAAACACAATCATTCAGGTGCATTTTTTACGCTCGCCAAAAGGCTCAGTCTTCGAAAATTAGAACCCACCATCCCTAGCACTTTTGTAAAGATTTGTGACCTATTTTAATAAAACTCGGATACGCTTGTTGCCTTATTGTTTTCATAATGCCTTTTGTCTTATATTAATTAATAATTTGCCTTTTTCTCCTTTGCAGATGAATGAAAATAATACGGTGGTAATAAAGGGACATCGCAAAACTCCTTCTGGTCATACTCTGAAACCGGTGTTTGTCTATTCAAGAGAGGAATATTTTAATGCTTCTCCGTCTCAAAAGTAAGTTGCTTGCCTGATGCTCTGATTTAAAATGTAGCCGTTTACACGATTTTCCTTATTTTAATTTTTTGAAGATCGCATCAAGTATCTACTCTTAGTGTTCCACGGGAATCTCCAAATATTGTTTCAATGCCAAAGCAACTTCCCTGTAAGTCACCTGTCTTTATGACCTGTTT
Source organism: Hymenolepis microstoma (assembly GCA_000469805.3). Lineage (NCBI taxonomy): Eukaryota > Metazoa > Platyhelminthes > Cestoda > Cyclophyllidea > Hymenolepididae > Hymenolepis > Hymenolepis microstoma. Next base: position 22,116,348 of record LR215993.1, on the reverse strand, counting down.
TAATTTTAGTAACCCCATCACGTGTGCACATAAAATTTATTTCACTTTATTACTTATTTATGTAACTTTGGTGGTGGCCTCCTTGTGTAACTATGATTAACATTGTTGCTATTCTGTGTATGACTCACCGTTTTAGGAGGAGGGGGAAGGATGAAGTATCTTCTCAGGTACCTGCTCTAACATGCTCAACAGTCAATATCGCTAGGTCGACAACTAGAAAATAGCCTTGTCTCCTCTCTCCGGCTTAAGTTGTTATTTTCCAGGGTTTTTGTGCGTGTGTCATTGAAAGACGACAGAGTTTCCAAGTAGTCTTGTTTGTGCCACAATGTTTCTTCTTGCAGAACAACGGATCTTTTTTAAACTTCCCAAGTTTATCATCAGCTGACTTAATATATCTTTGGGCACTGTCTTTTACCGCCTAAATATACTAATAAGTTGCTCTCTATAATAGTCCATATGATAAAATCGATAAATCTAATTTGCAAAATTTTTAGCTTATGTAATGGCTGGCGAGCATTCAGTACCAAATGCCCAGTTAGTTCGACGACGTATTGACTATCAGGAAGTTGCAGAGTACCGAATGCTTCAGCCTGCTGCTAGTAGTACTACCACGAAGACGACTACTAATAACATGTCAGCCAAAACGCTTGATAACCAAGTTTTCTGCAAACCGCTTTCTGTAGAGATTGATGAAAGTCCAATCAAGATTGTTGATGAAAAAGGATCTCTACCGTAAGTTTTCTGGATAATTTGATTAATTTATATTCTCTTCAGAAGCAGTACGTCATCCACAGCTAGACGTAAGGGTCGGCCAGCTCCACCCACTGATAGAGTTTTGCGATCTGCGAAGGTTTGTTGACTCCTTGAATTTAAATATGGACCCCTCGCTTCTCTTATTTCTAGACTGCTGGCATCTTTCATGAGAGTGTTGACTATGAAGCAGCTACTCCATTCCCTTCCACTACTCGCGAGGATGCTATCAGACGTCGGGCGAAGGAAATTGAAGAGGAATCTACTATTCGTTTGTCCACTACAGAACCATTGATGAAGATGTCGTCTAATTCACTTTTATCGTAAGCTCTTCTCTTTTCACAATTTTTACCTTTTTTCCTCTAGGGAAGAAACTCTTGGGTTTAATAATTCTGCTCGTCGACCTTGGCATCTCTCCAGTATGTTAGGTAAGGACATTTTCTTTGAAATGGCTTATTTTATCGATAGATTGACTTCTATATTTAAAGCCAGACATAGATGTTCATAGATAATTATATTCGGGGCACTTGTATGGTTTGATTACTGTTTCGGGAAGGTAATATATATTTCTATTAATATGACTTTTATTATAGTGTGATCAGAATGCAATTCTGTCATTTTGATTTTAGATTTTTGCAGATGTGGACTATATTAGAGGTGACAGTCACGAAATTTTCATAAATTTATTTTCTTTTACAGGTCTTTCAGCAGAGCCTTCTTACAGAAGCCCAACTTTTCCTCCTAGAGAACCTCACGATTTCTATCGACGGAGTTCATCTAGATCCACTTTTTCTTCATTCCCCTCTGAAGCTTCGCGTCTTACATCATCACTTTGTCGTCGTATTGGCTCCTGTTTACTTAATCTTATTGCCATTCCCTTGGTTTTGTTGCATTATCTCTACCTCGCCGTCTGTACCTTCAGCAAGGCAATTTATACAAGCATCTCTCGACTATTCCACAACTATTATAGGTCCAAAAATGTATTCTCTTCCCAATCTAGCCCATCTTATAGGTGAGGGGTTCTCTCATATTTATCGACTGGAATGATTCGAGGTGGTCTGTTTAATCTACCTGTTTTTCAATTTCAGTGTTGATAATACCACCTTTACTTCAAATCTTCGTGACCATAGGTCCTCTGGAGATGCAATTTCGCCTCTTTTCATTGACCAATGTCCGAGCACTTACTGTTTTCCGTTAGTTCTCCTGTTGCTGTTTTTGTTGATATCTAGCGCTCTAGGAGGATTCATTTACCGGCCCGTTTCGTCAAGTAAGTTAGATTTCTCCCATAGTGTGCATAATTAAATTGGTCCGTTGTCGACTATATAACCCTAATTTAATTATACTCACGTCGGGTTAACGTTGCATTCTTCCTCTTCCCTCCTAGAATAAGTGAATTCGACTTGCATTAAGAAGTAATAAATTTGATATCGACTGCCTTGGTTAACAGAAATCGGTAACTGAGTGGTTTTGCTTCCAGCTTGCAGTGGTTAACGAGTTCAGAGGTCACGGGTTTATGACCTATCTGCACATACCTAGTATGCTCAAGGCCCATCCACACTGGCCAGTTCTGGTTAATGTTAGTGGCAATTCCGGTTTCCCATCAGGTAGGCTCCATGGTCCTACTCCTCTAGCCAAGACGTGTACCAAAAAATACTTTCCTAGAGAGAACTTGAGAATTGCAATAGAGAGGGTTGGTAAATAATCCTTTCTCAATCAGACTGGCTTCCGTATTTTATAGTTCTTCCCAATATCAGTATTGACAAACCTTCAATACATTCTGAACTCTAGGCTAGTAATCAGCAATCTATTTTTATCAGGTGATTAACTAGGATCGACATCTTCAAAGAAAACGTTTAGCATTCCTCTACATAATTTTTGTTAACTCCTGAAAATAAAGCTGAGTTATGCCCTATTGGTCGAGAAATTAATTCAATCTACTTTGTTTTAGGGTAAATTAAAGGATTTATTTTGCATAGTGCATGTCCGTCAAGACAGGTAATTGTATCAATACTCATTGGTGCACATGACTAATCGTACTGGTTACAACTGGTCACTAGAAAGATGGCTTAATGCTTGTTTTTCATTAGAGAGTCTTCTGGTTGCTACTCTTTCCTGAAGCGAGTTTTAAACGTCGTTTCATCTATTAGTTTAATATTATTAAGAGGTTTATTTTTATCTTTGCAGATACTAGTAGTTCCTTAAGTGAACAAGCTTATCTCTTTGGTCTTTTGCCCTCTGACGCCGAATGCGATCGGCTTGCTCGAAGCTATCTAGATGGATCTACTGTAAATTCTGCTGATGTAACAAATTCCAACATACGGGATTTAAGATGGAGGTGCCTCTCATTGGTCTATATTCAACCCAGTGTTAACGCCATTCACCGGCGCTCATCGGATTTTTTGACTTGGGTAGCTGATTGGTTCCAGCATTTTTTTGCTTCCTCCTCTCGCATTCCATCTACTATCGAGGAGACACATTTTCCTGAATCAGCATCACAGAATATCGACTTTCTGTTGAAGAGATTGAAGAAAATTGACGCTGGAATGGCTGATCTTAGAAGGTTAGCGGTAGTAATTTTGGAGTTTTAAGCCGATTAATATTGGTTAATACAGCTCATTAAAACTCCTTTTAATCACGGTGTAGAAGGTAGGCTTGATTGAATTGTGAAAGATGAAAGGTGAGTTGTATGGAGCATTAATCGACCATAAACGGTGTAGTTTGTACTTCCCTTTTCTGGTGTCCTCAGTCGACTGTGATCACTCACTAATCATTGGCTTAGTTTGACAGCAATTTTTTAGAATTTGCGAACAAAATTTTTGTCTTCATAGGCTTCTTTCCTAGTGCTTACTATCGTAACTCATCCACCAGTTGGTGTAATTGATTATTTGGTCATTCCATTTTGGTGCATTTGTACCTTTTTATAGTCATGAACTTCTTTTTACTGAATGGACCTGGCAAAAGCATTTTAAAATTCCGGAGGAGGGCTTCAATTTAAGATTTTCTCCGGTGTAAAGGACAGAACGAAATTACTGCCTCCTATTTAAGTGGCCTGCTTAAATTCTCCAGCCTATCAGAAAACATCTTTTCGTATTCATTTTCTGACCTTACCGTCTGAAACGAGTTTAATTTGGCCATGCTTCTGTTAAAGCATTAATAACAGTTATTGCTAGTGCTTTTAAGCACTCACATTATAACTGTGCCCTTCGAGCCTGTGCAGACATGTGCACGATATTCCAAATTGTGTGGAGGCTTGCCGCTTGCACATTTTTAATCGTTAAAGCATGGTAAGTTTAAAAATCGCGTAATACTGACTTCACTAGATCAACCAATTGTGAAATAACTGTCTATGTGCACAAATTTGTGGTGGGACAAGGGGTTTATTGTTTGGGATCTAGATATATATTTCGCTCTTGACGACTTATATTTTACTTGACTTCTAGCTTCTATGGTTTTACTGTTTCAACTCGTTTTTTCCTAAAGCAATATGTGATCAGGAATTGAGTGAGGTTAAAATTTGATTAAAATGTCCTAATTAGTAAACCACATGGATTTCTGGCTGCGCAAAGAACGAAGTTGTCGCTGAGAGCATAGCTTCAATTCAAGAGAAATTTTGTTTTACCTAGCCTATTCGAAGTTCCTATAGATATAGGAGCACTCTCTTGAACTTATATCTCCACCGTCTTAGTTCCAGGTAACTAATTTTCTCAATACCATTTCCACTCACGCTGCACTGACAATTATCACTTGCTCTTTCTAGTTTTGATTCCTCATCTATCTCTTTCTCCTATTCCTTACAGTAGTCCAACATACCCCTGATCTTCTAATTTGGAAAGGGCTGTTGTATCTTGCTAGTCTTCAGGAAGCTCGTTAGTTTTCTCTAGGCCTAGTTTGGTTTGGCTCTTGAGTGTGTCCTCGAAATCAGTTCTGAATTCTTAACACACCGTCTATGAATCAGCAACGAAGTCGATAAGGAATATTTCTGAAGAGCACACACGTTTAAACGGGTGGATACTGGCACAAATTCGTACATTCTTGCTCAGCTTTACGTATTTTTTCTCTAATTTTTCAGGCAGGTAGAGGAATTGAAGGAAGCTCATAGTGCTAGACTATCTGCTCACGAAAAAGGGCACGATGCTTTAACCTTCGATGTTTCCAAACTTCACTCAGTAGTTAATTCTCTCAATGAGCAAATTTCTGCTCTTGCGGACAAGGTCTCAGACAAAGCAGATGATATAAGTAGGCAGCGTCTCATTGATGAGTTGAGCAAACAGGCCGCGTTTGTTTCAACTGCTTCTTTGGATATTCGATTGCAGGAATTGAGGTCAGATCTCGAAGCCATTGCCAAATCTGCCTCATCTGCTGCTGGAACTTCTGTTGATGAGAGCACACTCCAGAAAGAAACTGTACAAATTGAGCGTTATGAGAAGGCAATCTCTGAGTTAAATTCCATTGTGAATACTCAGAGAGCGACTTTGGAGGAAAAGGTGAGTCCTTGGTAAGATTGATCTGTGTGTTCCTCTTCATAGTTGTGCATTTAATCCGACACCATTTTCATTTTAGCTCACTAGTCTGAAAGAGGAGCTTGAATCCTCTAAAAAGGATCATGCTGCATCTTTGAAGGATATCGATTCAAAGGTTGTCGAAGAGGTTGCATCCGCGATGAAGAAATCCCAAAGCAGCCTTGATGGTGTGGACTCCCGTTTATCCACGGAGATTCAAAAGATATCTTCTCGTATTGATTCTCTGGAACGTCTAAATGGTGACTTGGAGGAGGCACTCAAAAAGTTTTCCTCAGGTGGGTTGTTTATTTGATGTCTTTATTTTCTAGAACTTGCATCTCATCGGGAGACTGGAGCCTCGAAGGAACCTAGCGTTTCTAAATCACAAATCGAGGAGATCCTAAATGAAATAAAGTCTACTTTCTACGAGAAGCTGACTCTTGACCTTAAACAGGTGGGTCTTTATTTCAATTTCTTAATCACCTTTGCTTAGAAAATCGCAGAAGAGCTATCGCACTCTCTTGAGTCTGGAGCAGTTCTCGAGCGAAAACTGTTGTCTCTTATTCATACCACAGTTGACGAAAGGCTAAAGAGTACTTTTATAGGTAAGTTAAATACTTTTGCTTTCGCGATCTCTCATCCCATAGTCTCACTTTGTATGTCCCTAATTTCTCACAATTTAAAAATCAGCAGTTCTGTTGAATACTTTTACTCTACATAAAAATTCTGGGAGTTGATGGGTACGTTTTTCACCTCATAAACAGAATGGAGATTATCTGGGACACACATAGCTTCCTGCAGTTAAGACGGCACTGGAAATTTTGATGAGAAAACAATAATTTCAAGAGACCATAGCAAATGTAATGAATGACACCTTAAAATATACACCCTATCATCTTTTTCTGTAGATAAGACACACACAACGCAAATGGAAAACATTCCGGTTAATGTGCTGGCATATATTGATGGACTGCTGAAGACATTCCGTGCAGACGGAACTGGAAGAGCTGATTTTGCGCTGGAATCGGCAGGAGGTACTGTGGTTTCAACTCGTTGTACAAGAACATACACTAGTTTCAAATCTGCAATATCTCTATTTGGCATTACGCTGGCATACTGGTCACGTTCTCCAAAGTAGGTTTTCTCTTTATTTAAACGTTCTGATCATTTTATGAATCCTTATTGTCAACGGCGTATGCAGTTTTCAGTATATGGAGTTGTCGTAGGTTAGGCTTGCTCACCTTGAACTTTGTAACAAAATATTTACTGTTTGTGTTTGCTAATTTTATCAATTCGGCCAATAACTTTACTGTTAGTCTAATTTCCATAGTCTATATAATAGTCAGCGTGTTTACCTCCTTAGGATTCGTAATTCGGGTAGATGGTGTACAATTAGTATATGCTGAGTTGTCCCACTTTTTAACTAGTCTGGCTTTGTTTGGATGGACTGTAGCATACTAGGTGACAATTTTTCTTTTGTGAAATGATATTGGCCGATGTCTTCTTTGATGCGTGCTTTAGAAGCTCGCCTTGACATGCTTCTTATCCGGCGAATAAAGTTATAATCCAGATTTGTACTATTTTAATATTTATTTGGGGCAAGGTGTTGCATATAAGTGTTGGCATACAATCTAAGCAAATTGAAAGGGGGTTTTGTCTTTAACATTTTGGATTTGTATCTCTTCGTTATTCACCTTCGAAGAACATGTGCTGCTACTCTTTAAAACGATTATTTGCAGAGAATCGAATAGGATATTACGTCAACGTTAATTGTATCACTCCGGTATCTAGCTTTCACACCACATCTGTTTTTTTATATAAGATTTAAAGCAAACAAGCAAAAATCGGGTACTTGAGTTTATGCTATTATGTCTGGGGGACGGTAATGGCATCAGTAATTCAAATCCGTTGCTTTCTACGAACACACTTGCTTACAGTTGGGCACAGATTCGCGCTTCACTGTCCTGACTCGAGTTCTCTTGTGGTGGAGAAATGTTATCGAGGCGAAGTTTTATTGGAGTATTAAATTTGTTCAAGCTGACCACTTTCGAAATGTAGCGAAGAGATGGCTGTTAAATTTCACTTACCTGATTACTCTGTTTTCTATTTCGGATCTATTTGTTAGGCTAGCAACAAATACTCCCATAATTAGAAGACTTGAATTTTCCTTCGAATGTTTTAGCTTTCCTTTAGAAATGGGCCAAAGATTGTAATTTTGTCTTCCTGCTGAAATCGAGGTCAAATATCCAAGTTGAGGAGCGGATTGAGTTTTTTTGAAAAATCAGACTTTGTTCTTCGTAATCAATTAAAATTTGTGCAACCACTGTTGGCTTCTTGATATGCCATATTTTCTATCTTTCAGTGAAATTCTGCAGCCGGGTAATCATCCTGGCGAATGCTGGTGTTTTTATGGCTCAGAAGGTCAAGCAATCGTTCGTTTAGCAGCTTCTGTTCACATAACTGGAGTCTCCCTGGAGCACATTCCCAAGGCTCTATCGCACACCGGTCAAATTGATTCTGCACCACGAGATTTCGTCATAAAGGCCCTCAACTCGGAGTTTGATGCTCCACATCTGGGTGAAGTCCTCGGGGAATTCACTTATGATGAATCGGGCGAACCCATTCAGTATTTTGCTGTCAAGGATAGGACCGACGGCAAACCGACACGATTTGTGGAAATGTCAGTGAAAAGTAATCATGGACATCCCGAATACACGTGTATCTATCGTCTGAGAGTACATGGGCGGGTAGCTGAAGTGGATGAGAATTAGGAAATGGACTCTCTTCAATCTACTTTAATTCTTCCTTTTTTCTAAAAAGTCGTTTCTCTTGGTGTGCTTGTTTATCTATCTCTGTGCGTAAAAGGAATTTTTAATACCTACCGGTCCTTTGGCTCTCACACACACGCTTCCTTTCTATGTGTATAGCAGTTCACAAATTAACTTATAGTAAATACTATAATAGTCAATAATTTTGGACATTTTTTAATTGGAGGGTGGGGCTAAATTGTATTGGGGGATCAAAACTTGTGCTGTGGTAATTGATTGTGGCCACTACTATACTACTAATATTTGTGAATCCTTCTGTCCGAAGTATGCCGGTGGGCCCTATTGTTGAATGCAAATTTGCGATTGAGTAGAAATTAAGCAGATCACAAGGCTTCTTGTTGGACTCGACAATATCTCAAGATGAGCTGCGACGGGTCAGGCGCGAGAGAAAGGAATAATGTCATAAAACATGCATTTGTTTTTCCTTTCATAGACTTATAGAAATTGCTGGGTTGGCTGTAAGAATAGGCCAGTATAAATTTAGAGCTTAATATGGATTATCGCTCTGGTTTCCGAATGCCTCAATTGGTTAAGGTATCTTTTATTATAGAGGGTATATTCATCGCAGGTTATCTACAGTTTAGAGACTGGGCAAGGAATATTGTCTAAAATATGGCCCATCTTAATCACTTCACTAGAACAAGATAAAACTTAGAAAAAGACCGTGGCTGTATGCTTTTGTGAAGGGAGAAAGAGGGAAGATATTAGTCTACTAGCAGGTAAATTGTAGAGTGCCTGAATGGAAAAGATAATGAGGAGTGGTAATGAGAAATGTGTAGAAGAGTGCAGCTTAGTATTGAGCTGATCGCTATTTGCATGCAACAATTTCTTAAATGGACTCGTACACAACTTATTGTCTTGTTTAGTAACTTCAATTTTTTAATGATTTGCTCTTCCATTTCCTCAATTCATTTCTATATTCAAAAGTAATGATGTATGTGCCCACATGGTATTGAAATGCAGTTAATATAATTAAAAATCGCAATATGTGAATAAGAATGGTCTTCCTAATGTTAATGCTTGAAGGACAAAACAAAGGGCGGGCTTTGTCCCGATATATGTCTGTTGATGATGCACGAAAAAAGATTGCCAATGGGAGTTGCCCACACCAATTAAATCTATCCCTACTGTCGTCACAACACGTCTTAGTTCAATACAATTTACATACGGGTTCGATTTTGGGATGCTTCGTCGTGAGATAATTAGGTTAGCATCATCTAGGGTGCAATACTTTTGATAGTCCTCCAAATTCTTCACTAAAACTAAATCTGAGTAACAGCTTTAATAAATGAGAATAAAGAACTAAAAAATCTGGTCTAGGGCAACTGAAATATAGCTGGGTGCTTACATTGATAATACCATGGCAATAATTGCTTGGACCGAAGGGGCCTAAGTCAGTACGAGGAATTAAAAACTCTGATCTGTTAATTATTCAATAATTTTACTAGATTTGAGCTTCACTTGCCAGATCTGAGCGTGGAAAACCAATAATCAAATAGTATTCAAGTGCTAAAGAATTCGAGCTTCAGTGAAAATATAGAGTCGACTTTCTGAAGTAAATAAATTACAATGAATGACGTGAAATTCAGTCATATTATAACTATATAACTGCCGAAAATGATTGCTTAAATAGAACAAGTTATGAATTTCGCCACCAGGCGTAGGTTCGAGAGGCCTCCTAGGGACCTCCATCCATATTCAATTTGTGCGGACCTTAGAAAGTGTCTGCATATGTCTGAATGTTTATAACTACCCAGTGATTAATGCATAAGCTAACTTTTATTAAAAACTCGCCAAAGTATCTTAAAATTAAATGCGAAGATAAATTTCCCATTAAAGATTTAACATTAATAAACGTTGTACTTAAATATTTTAAGTAGAAAGCATACTAGAAAATGGCCTAATTGGAAAGCAAAATGTTTCAACCGCAGTCAATCAAAAAGGTGATCTTTAATATGAATCTAAGAAGTCATTGTTAATAACGAAAGAAATTCCCGATTTACGCGTTTAAAATTCTGTTGATCAATGAATTGATAAGCATGTAATTTAATTCAATCGATTTTCGTTAGAATTCATATAGAACTTTTATCATTTTTAAGCTTTCACCCAATCACCCATCTCCTATTTGAACATTATTCTCGATTGGCCAAGCATCCCTTGGATTAGCGCTATTTTGAAAGCATGTTTCACGCGAGACAACTGAAGAATGCCATGTTTAAAATTGCACTTTCACTTGTAGAAGTCGTGAATAGAAGTTGAAATGATGAGCATTTCACACGTATTTAATTTAGAATGAGCTCTGCCGACTGTAAATTCGTTTGTTCGTTTGTCTCCTTTGATAGGGCCAAAAGCTTTACACCTTTTCATCATGAGGGAATGTTTCAATATAGGAGGTGGGAGTTTGAAAAGAGGAGAATTTTTTGTATTCTGAAGGAGCATTATGAGCATTAGAAGTGAGACTCAAGGAGTCAGTAGAATCCTTCTTCATCCGGCATCAAAACCATCAGGGCGACTTCTTTTCGAGTTGAAATTATATCAGACTAATTCATTCATTTTATAATCCCGTTCTTCATTAGGAAAATCTGGGTACTAAACTTTCCACTGGTTTCGCAGCCCTCCTCTTTTCACTTACTCCAGGCAAGATAGTCTACCGATTATTAGATCAACTTTGGGTTCACCTTTTTGCCTCGCTTTCATTTGCAAAGTGTCGATGACGCGAAAAACTAAATACATAATTTTTAATTTTTACATACCTTTTAGTTGTGGTTGATGTTCAATAATTCGAAGAACAGAATTCTTAGTAAGATTCATTAGGAACCAACATGTCTTGCTGAGACGGATAATGCTTGCTAACAGTCAAGTTGAGTGACTCCAACACGAAACGACCTTGTCGTTAAATCTAGAGTTAATCGGATTCCGAAATGTCATCTGAAATGCGTGCAAATACGTCTGAATAACCAAGAGATACAGGCACACTAAATTATAGATTCAATTTCTACCTGAGCCAAGTAAACTGAAGTTGAGGTCATGCCAAATGGATTATGTTTACATAAGGTATTAGGGGTAATGTGGTATGGATTAGTCATGAAATTCACTGACCTCAAAAGTTTGCGTTCTGTGTACAACCACCGTAAATACGATTTTCCGCTTTCAATAGCCGTGAAACAGACTTTACACTTATGGCAAAACCACTTTCTTGGACAGATGGTTGGCACCAAGGTGTCCCTTGAAAAAAGGCTTGAATTCTGTCCACTTACATTAGCCAGACTTAACCAGATCGTTTAGCCATTAAAGGCATTACATTGGCATCTGACTTTGCAGGGGAACTTGATAACTGAACTAAATCAATTCCAGGTAAAGGAGCTTTTCCATTTTCTTGGCCGACTACTTAATGAATGCACAACATTAGCACTTGATAATCGATGTTTAAAGTGTTCGCTACTCTATGATTTTAATGAAAACAGAGCGCTGAACTGCTCATTTTTCTCGTCTTCACTTAACTGCCTAATGCCCTATCAAAGCAATGGCTTTGATTTGATTCTGTTGAGTAACAGGGCTGTCAATCTATAAAAAAATAAGATTTCTTGGATTCGAAATTATTCACATTTTTCATTGTAAGGAAGAAATATGTTGAAATTGCGCTCATTAGAATTCGAATTAGGGCATCATTTTCGCAAAATTCAGTATTAACTTTAAGCCTTGATCTCAGGTTTACTGAAAACAAAAATACCGCCTTACTATCATAAAGCTCTGCATTCGCCATTTCTTCAGAATTGTTGGCTATAAATCTTATTATATAATTGTTACAATTCTTTTATTTTTGGAGCAGTGATGTTACTGTTTTGCATTAGATGGGAGGAATATAGGGTTCAGTAGCGCATTTAGCGGGAATAGTAGAAATGAAGTCAGCAAACTAGTGGTACTGAAAGTGAATATTTCTGTATTTCTGATTAATTACCAGCCCCTTCGTTATGAAGGAATTCTCATCTTTGAATATGTATGAATCCAAATTCTGGTTAAAATTTTAGATAGAAAACTCTGAATAGAAGCCGACATTTCAAACACGCAAGTTACTTTGATTGAATTCAAGTACCTGCTCCATTGTCTTGGCTGGATAGAGGTTAATTCGATACAATTAATCAGTTACCATCCGCTGTTAGCTAATACCGAGCCTTACCAACTATTCTCGCCTTGATTTTAACGAATCGTCCTGACCCAAGGGAAGAATGTAGATACAGAAGTGAGCAAATATCCCTTTTTCAATTTATCTTTCACTATATTTCTGCACACTGACGGGTCATACGTAGAAAACCAAGTAAACCTTAGTACAGGGGTTTACTCTGAACTATTCTCCGTCTTCGCAGCAGCGGGACAAATAGATCTGCATTCGAAAGTGAAATAAAGGCCATTAAGATAGCCTTAGGCCAATTGTGCTGCCGGGATACTAAATTCACCAATGCGGCAATTCTTTCGGACTCGCAATCAGCAATACAGTCAATTGAATACAGAGAACCACCCAAAACAAATGAGATCCACGAATGAAAAAAATGTATCAGCTACTCAAAGAAAAAAAACAAAACAATAGTTCTTCACTGAATCCCTGGACACCGTGGCATTATGGACAATGAGCGCGCTGACACATTTGCTAAGAAGGGGACCACAATTTGGCAAGCTATAGACCAGCCAATATCTTTCTACACAATGAAGACCTTAATCAGGAGAGAATTCACGACTTCAAGAAGCAACGAATCTAAAGCCCGAACAAAGGAAAAGCAGTGGACATCGGCACTCTCCAACATAGCCGACTGGCCTAGACTCGAATCTGTTGCAGGATTTAGACTGCGTACTGGACACAATTGCCTGGCGAAACCTCTCCACAGAATAGGATTATACGCCCAAACAACATGCTCCCTTCGGGAGGAAATGGAGAAGACCCATCTGATACAGTGTCCAGCCCCTATTAACACCAACAGAAACTCAGAGATACTGGGAAGCCAGAAGTCAATTAATGGGCTAATGATAAATATTATAAAGCCTGCCATTTGATATAATAATAATACTATTCATATTCACTTAAGAGGGCTATTTCTGCCATCCACCTAGCCAGTAAAATAACAATGAAGAAATTTCATTATAATTATGGGTGAAAAGTGGTCTGTAAATCTACTATCTGAGATATGAATTTTTACACAACACTTTCTGATTTTCCTTTAGTATACTTATGGCTACCATGTACCGATGAACTATTAGGTAAAATCAATAACCTAGAGAGTACGGGGATAACTTGATCCTACGCGAGTCGTAGATATACAGTCTGTGAGGTTGTGTCTCTTCGAGTGGATATGTTTACATAAATTTGTGAGGTCGACATGTAGTTTGATTAGTCATGTTCTGCTCTTTGACCTGTGATTATGTGAACTTTGGCCAAGTAATGAAATTTAAATGTCGACCTTATGGATAAATGCCATATTCTTAGTAGGAAACAGTTTTAATTAAATGTTATTCTTAGTTCCATAATACTGGTTACAGCACGTGCCTCGAAAGAAAGCACGTTTACACAGTGAGTTTCTGACCAACTTTTCAACTCCACTCTCCGTAAACTATTGCCATTGAAATCCACCACAAATCAGATTTTGATTCTCAAAAAGGGAAGTATGGAGATGGGAGGACTAGATTGGCAATAAATCTACTAGAGTTTCTACTACAATTATGGAAGCATAGCAAGTCGAAATAAAGTTTTGGCCTTTTTTAGATATCTTTCACAACGTTAAAAGTTGTTGAAAATTGGAGTTAGAAAAATATCTTGATCTGCGGTATATTAATAATAACTAGTCGTAATCGACGATGGAAAAGTAAAGTCATCAATGTCTTTCTTTGCAAGATGAATAGTTAAATGCAAAGTGAGAACATGGATAAAAACGATAACCACTATAGTCAAATCGGGGATGACCATCTTCAAGTTCCTCACAGAGGAGTTCTACAATGTTACCCAAGAAGGGCGCTGGAAAGCACTTTCTCTAATAGATTTAAGGTTATTTTCCAGTAATGTGTGGTGGTCGAGTGCATGCTTTCAGTAATGATTTTAAGTCCATCGATCGAAGGTTGATTTTTAACCCTTTAACGCCCGACTTATTTTTGTGCTTTAAAAACTTTTCCCCCTGTTTTCCCTAACTAAGAGGTTTCAAACAAACATCTTGAATGTATTTTTTGATATAAACTTTATTAATACAGAAAATAACGAAAGAGGCCTACATACTGTCCCATCAGTGGTGCACCACAAAAATTGTGAAAGGACCAAATGGTCCACCTGGGCATATGGCACAAATGAAAGACTTTTCTGCTCTTAACATTGCCTTGATAAACTCCTATTATTCTCTTGTTGAATGTAAATGAGACTATTTGGGTGCAAAATCAACATTCCTGTTCAACATTGACACATACAGCAGAAACATGGAATACTAGCCATTATTATTTTATGAATGCATGAAAAGAAGTTAATAGCATTTCCCCAATTTCATCCCCGATCAAAACTGTTAAGAATTTTCTATCTACTAACTGTAGATATGAGCAAATACTTTGAAATTGAAGTTCTCTTAGCCAGAAGAAAATTTTGCTTAGAGATTAGCAATAGTAAACGAGGCTGAACCGTTTAACGCCGAATTATTTCTTGAAAAATGCACCCAACCGCGCTCAAGCGTGTCTCACAGCAGACTGATGCCGCCGACGTGATGAGTTCTGGTGGTATTATGCGAAGGCTATAGACACGTATTGAACATGTTTCAAACGGCAATAGCACCTTCTGTTACGAGTCTAGTACCAATGGAGCTTATTTTGAAAGAGGACCGTACGGTCCTACAAGGCGTTAAAGAATTAATAGTGGCAAGGCATTAAAGTGTAAATATGCTTTGGTGCAATGAGTCAGTCAAAATGGTCAAACTCACTTTTATCTATGACCTCCAAAGATAATGAGATCTCTTTCATAGATAAAAGTTCTATTAAAAATCTCATTCGATATGCGCTATTAATTTTTCCAAGCTTATTGTGACAGAATTATCAACACCTGAGAAGGGAGAAAGTCACAAGTACTAGAAACGAACATTAAACTGGCCAGAGTTGACCAGTGTGATTAGTTATTTGTAGTCTTGGTGAAAAGCATTGATTCCGTGATCTATAGTTTGGCAGAAGTGGCGTTGACCACTATGTTACTTCCCAAGCTCATAATTGCAAGTATTCCCAATGTGAAAGTTTGGTGAAGAAAAGTACCATGAAGCCATTATTATTTGAAATTCGAATTCCGTTCTTCGTTTGTTATCCAATGTTTACATTTGTTGATCATTTCTATTACTGGATATGAACCGATAAGCAATGACCCTTTGGCATCCGACACGATAGACGTGGACTATGACCGTGTGTACTTATAAATTGTTTATAATACAAGTGAATTAAAGTAAATAAACGAAATATAAGCATACTAAAATGTCTTTTACTCCTCTTGGACTTTCAGAATCTTGAATCATTCTCGAGAACATACATCATTTTAAAGGCCCTCATACAGACTTGTTAGTAAGCATTTCCATTCCACCATGCCGTATATGTGCATCGAAAAGTAGAACTGAATTTGCTGAAATTCTTCTCAATCGTCTTACTCTTACACTTAGACTGTTAGACAAAGGCCAAATACTTCGGCGCCCTTTATTCTAGCCTCAAACCTCCAGTTTACCCTAAAACCCCTTTTGATGAGTTGGTTAAGTATCTACCATGACTTATACTCCCAGTTCCAAATGAGTGCGTACATACAAACCCACCACGTCGAACCGATGGATTCACCTCAGACAAATTAGTTAATAAAACAGACCATCGAATTAAAAAGGGAAAGGGGGTGAACACTTTCAGTCCTTAATTATTAAACATCTGTCTCATTAATGCGACTGTTGTTTACTCCATGTCAAGGGGAGATGGGAGGAGGGGAGTGAACCTGCCGGCTGGCTTTGACGCCAAATGTGACAACTTGAATATATATATATATATGCACATACTCAGTTTGTTGATTTCCCTGTCTGTGGTCGAAATGTGTTTCTTGCTCCTTTTTTCTCTCCTCCCTAACCGTGGGTTCTTTAGAAAAAGTATTACCACAGATAATTGAATGATCATAGCCTCCACACTGTGGCATCTTTTTTATTATTAGTGACGGTTTGCGGTCACTTATTGTGATATTTGCCAGACTCGTTGGCCTAATTAATGTCAAAGCCATTATCACTTGTTCAGCTTGGTCAAAACGTAGGGAGTTCAGAAGATCGTATGCCTTTCGCATCATTTTCTTTTCGAACTAATTGGATATGCTTATAAATGTTAGCTTGAAAGCCTTCTGCGATAAAGACTGTAGTTGAACATACTTTTAACATTAGAGTTACATTACGATACATAACACTGTATCTGACTTTCGTATGACCTAATACATCCAAAGTTATGCTTGTGGAATTGTGATTCACTAATTGTCATATGAACTAGCAATCCGACCACTTCCAGCCCGCTTCGAACTCATTGTGATTAGTTTGCGTGGTGATGAAATAAGTGCTTTTCCTTATTAAGCTCTATTAGACACTTGGTAGCTGGAAAGAAGTTTTACTTAAGAGAACTATGGGAATCATCAACAACAGACGAGACCTTCTTTATTGAAAATTGTTCAGAAGAATTCGTTGAGAGAACCTTTCATACGTCTTGGCTCTACGAAATCATTTTCTAACCTAGGCTATCCAACAGCATTTAGAAGATTTTAAACACGAATGCAGAAATAGAGTAATAATAGGCCTCAGTGAATGAATTCAAGATTACAAGTACCTTCGAAATAGTAAAATTTCCAGTTCAATAAGTACCGTTTGGATTCCACATCTTTCTGAATAATGATTAACTAAATACCCACGTGATTTACCTAATTAATATGGAGAAATTGCAGTGGTAAGAAACGTTGTGATTAATTAAAGTTGGCATTACCATCTGCCCAAAGTTGGAAAATGTCGAGGTCGTAGTATGCATGCTGTGATCTTAATGTAGGTGAATTCATTTTTACTTCACTCTCAGGTTAGTTAGCACAATTTGCTCTTATTAACCAGTAGTCATGTTAAAATATTCAACATCTTGAGAGAGACTGAGTACCTTTGGAAGACGCCAAACTTAAAGGAATAATCAGATAAATCGGAGAAGCCTAAATTAATTAAACAAATAGGAAATCAAACGATCAGTAGATGGCATCTTTTGGAAATGATTCCGTCAGAATGATTACTAATGGAATTAGAAGATAAATTGAGCCAAATCAATCACATTGTCAAATAATAATCTTTGTACAATACTATCATGGAGATTTTCACGTGAGAAATAGGCATTTCGCTAATGCATTAGTAACGGTGCATCCGGGATTATCGAACACTTAACTTTGAATTGTACAAATACCCACACTCACTGCTTACCCATCACATTTGATAAGATTTCACACATCAAGACTGAATTTAAATTGTTTATAAATCGGTCTATTAGTTCATTTATGAGACTCAAAAAAATGATTAGCGATAACAATCTTCAGAACTGTCATACCATAAAAAACAATTCAAGCATTTGTACTTATTATAAACTTGAACTTTTTAGCTAGTATCGATAAGCTGAAGCAACCAGCCTCTCAATTTAATCAGTTTTCAATACAAAAAATGCTAATCATCCACTGTGTCTGACAGTGACAATGACAGGCTCCGTAGACCAACTCCTAAGTTTAAACTTAGATGATCGGTCTTGCTACACCGTCTTAAGTATGACGTGCTATGATCTTCATTTATTCTCCGTCCAGATATTCTTGTCCAATGAAGCTATTCAATGAAGATGTCGTTTTTTAGAACTTCGTGCGTCGCAAAAATTTTACTTGAAAAGCTCGGCGGATATAATTTATATAACAAGAATTCATCGATCAGAATATTTGGTAGGTTGCTTCAGGCGGATAAAATCTAAACAAACGACTGCACATCTCTCATCTTCCGGGCATATAAAAATTAGTTTTCAATTAACTTAAAAATATTAAAACTTATATCTCCTTAAAATGAAAATTCATGTATGCCTTTAAATAATTGAGTATCTGAATAGGGTATCATTCCTTTACAACTTTCAACTTCAATCAAAAGGGTAATTAAAAAACTCTTTAACGCCCGAACTATTTTTTGAAAAATGCACCCAACCGCACTCAAGCGTGTCTTACAGCGGACTGATGCTGCCGACGTGATGAATTCTGGTGGTATTATGCGAAGGCTATAGATGTATTGAACTTGTTTAAAACGGCAATAGCGCCTTCTTTTACGAGTCTTATTTTGAAAGAGGACCTTACGATCCTAAGAACTTACCGGGGATCCATTTGAAACTCAAATTATAACGAAGTTTATTGAGTTCTACATGAGCTTTGCCTAAAACATTGAGCGTCTACATCTTGTCAAGTTCCTGAACGCTTAAATTCCTAAAGGCCCTAATTGGGAGTCAATTTTTAATCACCGCGTAAATGTAACCCTCATAAATAATAAATAATAATAAATAATGCTCCAAAATATCCCCTTAGTCGTCTGGATTTGATGACGCCAAAGTATACCGTCTGGACCGCACTCATTAATCTGTCTGTCAGTGGGTTCTCGACTTACCAGACTTAATCTATAATACGATAAAGAAACTAAAAGTCGAAGCTCGATACTTTTAGATAGAATAAGTGTGATGAGAGATAGAAATTTATACCATACCAAAGGTTTCAACTATGGTCTTTCAGGGAGATTATATCTATAAGAAAAATACAACTGTATTTGAGGAGATGCATATTCATATTTGTTTTCAATCTCATAAAAGAATGAGTAGAGGGGACACTGAAGTTATCTCCATAATATTCAGTACTTTTGAAAAAACTATTCCCTTCCATGGTTGGCCATGCTACTTCAATTTACTAGCATCTTGTTAGAGCTTAGAGGGGTTAAAAGAGGCTAGTGAAGATTTTTAATAATTGTCAGGAAGACGACAATGAAATTAGGCGCTTGTTTATTCGAGCAGTTTTACAATTTTTTTAACTTTCTAAATAAAAAGTTGGTCATAATAATAGAGGAGGAGGATTATGCATATTAGACAAATGCATTCTTTCATACTAGTTCGATTTATCCAACTGATTATGAATGCCATGGTTTGAATTCGTTCGTGGTTATTCTGCTAGTCTATCTAGCATTGCGTTTGTCCAGAAGAATATCAACACGGATAAGGAAGAAAAAACGATGCATGGCTCAGTTCTGTTGATCACTTTCAGCATCTTAATTCATGTGATAATTGCTGCCGGTAATATTAATAAAAATCTCATCGAAGGATCTAAATCGAATGCACTTGTTCTTCATTCATTATTTGGAATCATAAATCCACCACCATGGCCAAATCTAAGGCGGAATCCAGAAGCACTATCCTGGATAGAGAATTTATGAAGATGTAAACAAACTAGCTGCACGCGAGCGCCAATGTGTTTACAAAACCGCAAGTCGGAAGGGGTAGTGGGGATTTTGGGGATAACCAGATCTCAAGACGCGGGCGTCTCGTCGCATAGCCAGACAGAGGGGAGGTTTTAGGGGAGGGATTTGTAGGTCTGTGTGAATTAGGAGCACGCACATACAGTTGATTTTGCTGTCCTTCAACTGTGGCTCCTCAGTCTTCAATCGTCACTCTCCCTATCCCATTTCCTCCAGCGAAATCCATAAATCAAACAAATGAAGCTTTCCCTCTGATCCCCTGTAAGGGAGTGGGGTGGGGTGAGAGTGTACTATAGCCTAATTAAATAGAACGACGTTTTATTATTAGGGGAAAGAGGGTAGGGAGGTGGGGGGGGGAGGGGGGTCTAGGGGAGCGGAAGAACGGAGTGTGGATAAATGATTAGACTAGGCTCGAGCTTAAGTCCTCAGATTTCCTCCCCTTGAGGAATATTGTGTTAGTGTGCGCAGATGCGGTTTATACTAGCCTGTCAGCGGCATCAAATTAAGCAGGCCTTTCCTGCCATTTATCAAACCAGAATTATCATCCGCCCAATTAACTTACTGCCCATTACATCTAATCAGATTTTGTGTCTATTAGAATGCGCAACTTATAGCAGGGGATTCAGTTTCGTACTGATAACATAATTTAAGTGCTCATATTCTAATAAAAGCTAAATATATTGAACATTGCTGCTACACTAGCTTCTAGCTTATTTGTTAAGCAGTTCCATAGGCTTTAAGTGGTTAGGGAACATTTTTCAAATCCATTCTTGCAAATACTTAAACCAACTCTGTAAAAATTTGTTAGTTGATATTTCCGAAGTAGAAACCACTCCCACTCTCCATCCCCCCAGGATAAGTAGGGAATGTAGATTTGATAAATGTAATGCTCAAACGAAATGCCAGTCTTTATAATAAAATGCCTAAGCAAATTACCAGTGGATTACGATGAGAGATGCTCTCGGATTTTTTAACGATAGTGAATCGATTCCGGTTTATATTGTGGCTAAATAAAATGCGCTTTCATTGTGGAAATAAGGTTTAGTAACTTGAAATAACGATCTGCTGAAAGTGAACGCATTCGAAAGGGCATTGACAGTTTTAGAGCATATAGGCTAACCTCACTCCATTTGAATGACAGTTACTGAAGGAATACCTTCGATCAGCACTCACTTTCCGTATAATTTTTATTGAATTAACCATAATAATGGTGGCTGATACTTTCAATTTTCGTTATTTTAAATACTCTAAACACTAAAAAGTCATAGCGGTATCGTCATTAAGAGCAGGAAAGACAAATATAATTGTCACCAATTCTCTCTGACCTCTTAAGAGTCTATAATAGCGAATTCAAAAACCCCCGAAATAAAGTCGGAATAAAGATGGAAGAATAGAGTATTAGGTAGCTGTAATGAAGCCTTAGATTAGTCCTCATTTTTTTCTTATAAAATCAGAAGCCAATGTCACGAGTTCATGCATCCAGTCTCTTTCAAATTCGAGCTGGCTTGGCATTAATTTCTTTTTTTCTCGCTCTCTCGGTATGTGGCTTTGGGGAAAAAAAGAGGGAAGGAAAGAAGGATGATTTTGAGGCACAATAAATTATAGGGGAGGTGAGAGGTGGTAGAGACCTTAAACAACCGCGACAGACTGCGTCCTCTCCCCTGTCTTTTAATGGGACAACTAGAAACAGCAGCACTGAGGAGCCCAACAGCCGGATGTCGCATCTTGGTCATACTGGCAGTCGTCGAATGGCGGAAAAATGCTCGGTTGAAATCTCAATCAAGTTAATTGTGACAGGCACGTGTGAACATGAACTGTGACGGCCACTAACGTTGCAGTCTTTCGTAAATCCGGTGGTGGTTTTCCAGGTGATTTAATTCGTAGGGTTCCCCGTCCCGATTTTGTTTCGGCATTCTGTCCAAACCACATCCACCCTCCACCCCCACCCCCACTCCCACCCCCACTTCCTTTTCCTTAACTGGATTAGTAAACATTTATGGATTTGTCATAAAGTGAATTTTAAACGTCGATTTGACAGAAATACTTCTAGCCACCGGTAAGTAGAGACTTGTCTATCAATGTCTGATTCACTGTGCCCAATAAATCATTCGAACTCAAAATCAGAATAGATTGAGAACTAGATTCGTTACTTTCTCTGTCTAGTTTATAAGTGACGAATGCATGACTTTCCATTTACGAGTTAAAATAATTTGAATTAATTTAAGTTGATTTGTAGTGCCTATGGCCCTCTGATAAACAAGCGTCCCGAACGAAAATCGTCCCCATGAAAATAGTATGTCCGTTTACCTACAAAGGTGGTATTTTTTACACTGGACAAATAAACGGATGTGAAGCATGAAATGCTACTTTAGAGAAAGGGTAGGGAGATCTGGCAAGAGGGATCTTGTTTATTTACTACTCAGCTTAAAAGTATGCATGAGGCCATATAGTTCGCTGTTACCAAGAGATCCCTAGATGAGGCTCCAGATGAACTCAATGCCAGCATTTGGGAAGACATTTGGCCATGTGGTTTATAACCATCTCCGTCTTTTATAAACCTTAAAGCATTTAGAAATCAGGCGCTTGAAATTCGTATTGATCGTAATGCCTGGGGAACAGGGACTCTCCTGATGGAGCAAGAGTTTACATCTTTTCACAAAGTGGCATTTTGCACATTGGGAGATCAAGCGAGTGGCTTCTTTTGATTGCTTCAGTATATTTTTGAAGTTTAGTACCTCATTATTCGTTTCATAAACAAGAAAACTGGTTATAAACATGGTTATTTCGAAAACAAGTTGCGCGAATTTAATAAAAGGACCAAACGAACTGGACTGATGTGAGTTCTTCCTTGGGAACTGTATCTCAATGCAAATACCCAACTGTCTGGCGATTTAGACTTAGGCTAAGCAAATAGCCTTATCGTAAGTCAATAAGCCACAAACCCCCTTCTTGAACCCATGGTGCAATATAGAGATGTCCTGTTTAGGATACACATTTTGTGATTATGACAACTGGCTGACCCGAACAGACATATTTTCCAAAGCGTGCTTTATCGAATCAACGGCCTAAACCATAATCAATCTGTCAAACACTAAAAGGGAAAATGATACTAGACTTTCATAATTGCAATAAATCAGTACCTAGAGCAAATTTCATGCCCGAAGATTATTTTAACAGTGTTCAATTGGGGAAATAGATGCTGTCAGGAATGAGGCTTAAAGTTAGGAGAATATCCAACTTGTTGAAATTAAAGTCTCCTAATTTCACGAGGAGCACCACCTCAAAGTTCACACACTTTCATTCCTCCACAGCTCGCCAATACGCGGATAGTCATTTTAAGACAGTTTCCACTATTTTTAGAAGTTGGGTATCGAAAATGCCTAGTTTAATACATTAATTTATTTTCGTCAAAAAATTAACATTAATCAATTAAGAATAGAGATTTACCTTAAAAGTTCCAGTCCAATTGATAAAATCTATTAAAAGAGAAATTTACACAATCCCTGGTTTGACTGTATGGAGGGTAATCTGCAGCCGTTCGTATTAGAAGCGCGCATTTTACCACTGCTCCTGTTGAGCAGAATTAACAAGTACAATTTACCTTTTATAGTGGTGAATTTGCACTAATGAGCACTGATAATTTGACCTCAAACTTGGCAGAAGTGTACTCCGAAGGCCCAAAAAAGCAAGATAAGTATAGAAGACCTTTCCGAATTATTACACTCGATTACGATTTATCAATCTATACCAAATGCTTACTCCCCTTTTGCAATTCCATGAAGAGAACATTTGACCCAGCCTATATCATGCATGTCAAAGCAGAGCCAAATAATTGCCTTCAGAGCAATAGCGCCAATATGTAAATATATAAATTAGTACAATTGGTTGATTGATCTCACCCTATTTTCGTGGTATCCGTAAAAACAAAACACTACCCCAAGACAATGCTCTATTAGAATAGGGTCCACATTTTCAATAGAAAATAATTTATCTGCAAGTTATATACAAAGTTACAAAAGATGTCTCCTAGAACTCTAAAATGAGTTCTGAAGAATCTGATCAATAGTAAAACCACTGCTACCTCGTGCAGATTGGCCGGATTCCTGAGAAATAGTGAGATCTTCTTGTGATGAACTGGAGTTGTGCTTCTCTTCCTTTTTAAAGCGCCTTCTTCGACGAAGAAAACTGCCATCAGCAAACATATTCTGGGCTGCAGGATCAAGTTTCCAGTAATTGCCCTTACCGGAGCTTTCAACACCTCGAGGTACTTTAACAAAACAATCATTCAGGGAAAGGTTGTGCCGGATAGAATTTTGCCATTGGGGGAATCTTTCACGATAGTAGGGATACCTTGATGAGATGAATTCGCAGATTTCACTGAGGGTTAACTTGCCTTTAGGTGAACTATTAATTGCCATTGCAATTAGAGCAATGTAAGAGTAAGGAGGTTTCGCATTGCTAGAATATAGATGATCTGGTAAGTGATCATTCGAACTTGATGTGGGAGAAGTTTGAGCTGTGGAATGTTGCGTTGAGGGCATTAACGGAAAGGAATTTGGAATAGGTAAAAGCGGATGAGGTGGAATTTGTTGGCTCATACCACGGTTCACCAGTTCTATAAGTTGGACATGTAAGTTGAATATATCCATTTCATTTTGGGGATGACTGAAAGAATTCAGTGGTAGACGTGTCATATTAAATTATGCTACGCAATTGCGAGTCTTGTGGTTTATGAAGTACGCGTGCCAATTAGAGTGAAGTGTGGATAGTAGCCAATCATAATACGCCTCAGGCATTGGCGGTCTTAACACCAACCAATCGCATGAAAACGCTTGAATTGTGTCGCATAAAATTTTATACTTTCTAACCTCTTAAATGCATGTCTAAAGTACATTGTTAACTATTTCGTAATCAAATTAACAATATAACAAATTTTAAATGCTTTTGGGGTTTGATGGACGCATTTCTGAGCTCGATTTAAGTCAAACGCAATCATCTCCGTATTCAATGCATGCTGTATTTAATTACTATAGTATTCGGCATTGACATCAATATATAGCAGAAAGGAAGGTTATTATAAATACTAAGCGTACGCAAGACAAAATGCTTATTATGCGGTAAGCTGTGCTGACTTTGTTAAGAACTAAAAATGTACAACTCCAAAACAGACAAAGACTTATTGGACAGACATTACATTCTGCTTTCCTTTCGTTAGGACTTAAAATTTACGAACTAGTCCTTAAAGTCCACCAATGTCAATTCGGGTTTAAAAGATTTAAATCGGTAACGAGAATTAAGATAATGTGTCAAAATCAGGACATCTGAAATATTTTCATGACGACTTATTAAAATCCCTGGTTGACTGCAGTTCTCTGATAACTGAGGAAGAATGAATGCGGCAACTTGCATGTCTATGGTCAGCAGTGCGACTGCATTCGAAGAATATTGGTGAATTGAGTAGGAAGGGAATTTGGGTGACGTAGCATTAACTCTCCTAGCATAACACAGACGAGAGAAGTAACACATGCATTTCTTTGCTGTGAGAACGAAGAACTCGTCCCATTCTGTACCAAATTATTACTTTGGACAAGAACTGAATCGTTTATGACAAAGGAGGTTGGAAACAATTTCCATCCTATCTCCAAATCACCCAAGCCATTCTTGACCGGCAGAAACATCATTCACACATTTAGTGAGATGTTAAGGATTTCTAAGACTGGACAAAACTGTTACAGGGGAAGTTTATTGGCAACAATTGGAAAGAATTAATGAAGTATACGTAGATAAAAGTCCGTGCTTTTTTAAAGGAAAATGATTAATTCACCAACATAACAATGGCCGAATGCTCCTCCCACAAGTCAGGAAGGACTCTTTAAAATGATCAGAAATTAAACTGGGAGGTTCTGCCACATTCTCCGTATTCGCGAGACCCCCCCTCCCCTCCCATCTCATTATCACTTCTTCAGGTCCATGGAGGCCAGCTGAACTCGAAAATCATTTGAAAGGCTGTTTTAATTTGACAACAGCAAGTTGTTATTTTTTCAAAATGAGGAAATTTTCCACTGTTGTTTTTTAAATAAACAAATTCATATCGATATTCCTCTAATCAATGATAAGAATTTTAAAAGAGTCAGAAATCATTTTCAATTTTTCTCAAATAATAACCAGCAAAATTGAAGCTCGTCATTGAATTTGCTTCCTCCGTTTTCACCAATAGCCGCTGAACATACGACTTGATGTAATAGTCAGGATTTGAAGAAGTGCACCTCATTTAATTCCCCAAAAGGTACGCTCCGTGATATCAAATATTTTAGAACTTAATCTTTCTTGACGTGGTCTCTGTATTTCTGAGATCTTGTTGACCAGTCAGTCCGAGTAAGTAGTGCTCGAGAGTTCATCTAAGTATTTAATTGAGAAAGAAAAACACCTGAGCCTTCCATGAAATATTTCTTCAAATGTTTCGTAAAGCTTATTTTCCCCGTTGCCAATGAAAATTTAGCACAGCACATAAAAAGGAAGGAGCTCTGATAATTGTCCCCATTCCGAAATTCATTTGCATTTTGCTCTCAATATGCCTCTTTCTCGGACTGTCTTCTTTTCCACTGTATTCCAAGAGTAATTGGAAGCGGGTGTCTGCAAAAACAGATCACTCGTTATTCTCTACGAAAAAAAGGAATGTTTAGGCAAGTGCGCTGACAGTGTGCTGGTTGAAAATGACGTGTCCCTGAATCTGGTGTCTCCATCATCTCCTATTTCTTTAGCTGACTAGAACATACAAACACTTGCCTTCTTTCTACCCAACCCTTCAATGCATAAACACTCCCTAAAATCAAGCCGATATAAGTAAACACTCTGCTCCATCAACTTTTCACATCTCCCCCTATTTATCCCGAATTTGTGGCATAACTCACCTTCTCTTTCTCTCCACGTCTCACAATTTGGATCTTTTGTGGACTGCGTTAAAATCGTCACGCCTGTATTTACAAAACAGGTGCCGTAGGAGGAAGGGAGGGCGGGAGGAGAATTCCAGTGGGCTTTGAAAGTTCCCACACAAATGAAAAATGTTGGAACGCCGTAAAGTGAGAGAAGGGCAGGGGGTGAGGAGAGAAGGTCCACAGATATACATTTTCTGGAGCGACGCGTTTTAACGTGTTTAGAGGATGGGCTTTTTTAGCTCTTCACACGCTTAGGTATGCAGACAGTGTACGCGGACCCATTATCAACCCATATCAATGCTGTCGCGTGATTTCCTACAATTTTCTCTCAGCTAAATTTATCGGGCTAACTAATTGGACTAATTAATAAGAGAAAGGGAATAGTTCAAAAATTTTCACAAATTTATGGTATATATCATCTTGCAATTTTTAATCATAAATGGTTTTTGTAATTCGAAAGGATTGATTGAATAAATACGGGATGTTAGAGATGTGCTCAGATGTTTTCTTCCAGAAGAGTTAAAAGTGTTCACGCCCACTACACTACTCTCAAAAGATTAAACTCTCCTCGAATACATTAAGGCATGGCAACGGGAATGGGTGGCTGGAATTCACCTGAATAGTGAAGGAAAATAAGAAAATTATGGTTCCTGTTAAACATCCGACATGAACTTGAGAAGAGCATAGGGTTTGCAAAGCAGAGTTCTTCGAAAATCTGCTGCGGAATAAAAGGCGCTTGAAAAACCAGGAATAGGAATTGGGAATTAGTCATAACAATAAATGGAAATTTTCAGCCTCTTCTATGAAACTTGCACTCGTACAACCCCAGCTTCCTGTATAAGAGACCAGCGAAAATTGCGTCTGACAAAGATGAAGAAATTCCTGTGCAAAGTGAAGCGCTTAGATGTAGCACGTGCAATCTGACTCTTTCCCCACTGGAAAAAGCTTTTGCCAAGATGAAATAATAGGATGGCAAAGATTGCTTTCAATGAACATTATTTGAGTAATCCAGATTGAATTAGTCTAAACTGTCATCAGTTTTATTATGCATACTCCTTCTCTGGAGATGATGTGGTTCCTCTCTTTTCTTTTTTTGGAAAGACTTAATGACCACTACAGTAGCTAAGCCCTGGATAAAGCGGAAAATGATTGTGAGCCAACTTTTGCGAGTCTAAGAGTCAAAATGTTTGGTCCCCAAACCCTTCTCCACCAACTCTCAACCCACTAGACTACTATGTACGAATGTGTACGATACTCGTCGCCTTGACACTACAGCAAAAGCCCAGTTTATGGACAATATAAAGTTATTTTTGAGACCCTACTCAAGGAAAGCGTAGAATCAGTTTGCTCCAGGTTCCGGGCCTTCGCCAGATGGAGGCAGTAATAATCGCTGATGGTAATAATTTTGAGTAATTTCCTTATCCATCGAATTTCTTTAAAATTTATCACAACTTCTTTTGTTTGCCAACTGAAGATGGCATTATGATAGACGACAGTTTAGCCACTATCGACCTGAAATAGTCTAAGGTTGCATTTTTAAGCACACTTAACGCTGCTCCTCTTTTCTACATGGACATCCATTTTGTAGAATTATAATTTACTGTTCTTTTACGAAACCCGAACACTCTAGTAGGTGTTCTCAGCTATGACATATTGCAAAATACTATGCCATTGATTACTCACTTTTGCCTTTTAGGCGAAATCAGGAGGGATGTCTTCGGTAAGTGGTGTTTAAACTATAATCTGGATGCGATAGACATTTCCTTTCTCAAGGAAGGTAAGGAACTGGATTAAGTTATAAGGTCTATAGGTCATTTCCGAATGCTTACATTAATGTTTAAGTTCAAATAATCATTTTAAAAATTTTGACCCCTTGAAATTAATCAGAGCGTAAAACATTTCGGGTTAGTGAAATGATAAGCACTTTTCTCTATGGTATAACTCCGGTGGATTGCATAAAGTCACTGACTAATGTTTAATAAAACATGTGGAGATTTATCGCTCGGATACAAAGTGTATAATTCTACATCTCTTGTCCTTAAATCGCATCTCCACCTCTAGTTGGTAATGTTAAAATTGGAAATGTGTAAGGTTTTTGTAATTTTTGGCGCCGAAGTGCTAAAATTAATATAATTTTTCTGTCTATTCCGATATGTGCTGATAAATTCTAGATTAATTTATAGGTCCATCTTTCGAATTTACAGACGACCACCATTAGGTGCTGGACATCGCGAAACAGAATATGAAATGTGCACTTCAAGAGATACATTATAAAATTCTGGAACAGAGGAAAGTACTCTTTACTTTAATACTTTGGAATCCAAGCATTAAAGTTAAATAAATTTCCAATAATCGACTACTCGGACACTAGACTCGACTTCTGTCCAACCTTTCAATTGTATCCGTCCATTGAATTATCAAATGGCACTCAAGTTCAACTGCTTTCCCACAATGAAAAATCTCGAAACTTCTCTCCTTATCGTAGGTTTAGAATGTACTTACTCAATCATAGTTAATTAAATCGAACAAGGAGGGGGATAGCTGGAAAGTTACTTAAATAGTTGGAATTGGTTCGGTGGTTTCTTTTTATTAAACCAATTCGATCAGCGGTCTTTACTAAATTCTCTCTACGATAGTGCATCCGATTTCCCAGTTTTTTTAACCAAGATGTTAAATTTGATAATTTTGGCCTCAAATATATGAAAAGTGAACCGAGTCTAGTCTATTAATTATTTAAACAGAAGGGGCTAACTTTGCATATTCTTTTGGAACTGCGAAGGAATTTCAAAAATAATATAATTCTTTGTGTCTTTTCCAACACACTTCGACTCTACTTTGTCTTGAGCCTATCTCGAACTTAACGTAACTTCTTATTTTGAAATTGATCTAGGGTACTTGCACTAGGATTAAGATCCGCGATCTTTAAAAAATTGTGGATGTAAAATTACGTTAAACAGCCTTAAGTAATAAAAAAAGTTGTTCGAGGTCATGCCAGCTATCACTGACATTTAACTGTCAACGCCAATGGCAACAGACCCCGAATGGATGTGGCAATTAGTTAAGGCCATGACAACCAACTTAACTTATTCGCGATATCCCTGTGTTATCTAATTTGCTTTTTTATGGGCTGTAACTGCCTACAGGTGATAAGGTCATCATGGTCAAGCGAAAAATCATAAATTGAAACCAAAAATATCCACTAATGATTAATGCATTTTAAATATTTGCCTTGCTTAAGACAAAGCGAAGGTACATTTGAGCAACAGGTTATTAGTTGCTAGGTCCTAAGAGCTTAATGAAAGTAGACGTTTTAAGGATGAGACTCAGGAAGCCGGGGGTGGAGGAGTGAGAATTAGCGTTAAGCCTATAAGTAACCGTTCCCAAGAAAAGTCAGCCTCGATTAACCAAACGCTGAGTATATGAAAGCCGTTAACTGTGTCTCAGTGATAGTAGAAAATTGGTGGAAATCGCCTAGTAGTCGATTATGAACAGAAAAAATAAATATCACCAGCTAACACTCCCAATCTTAAGTTCTATTTACTCATTTGGGAATAGATTATAAACTTTGAGCAAGTTTCCCAAAAGGCATTTCTTAAAAAAAGTCTGCGTGACTGAATATTTTGAAAAAAGGCGCCTCTGTTAGCTGGCTTTCAAATCGCCTTCTCAGAAAATTTTTTCGAATATCCATGATTTCGGTTGGTTTAGGTTATTCTAATTATGCATTAGTATGCGGTACACGTTAAGCATCTCCCAAAACGCCCTTAGAGCCAACATTCAATATGCTCTTCTAGGTATACAATAAATCTGATCAGCTAAACTATTTGAATCATTGAGATTAAACCGACAATACTTCAAAATTGATAAAGGAAAGCGAGGCTCTTTCAAATCCCTTCGAAGGTGGCTTGACACTATAACCAGTGTTGGAAAAGAACAAATTGGAATTAGGGCGGTTTCTGCTGCGAAACAAATTGGAATTCATTTGAGGGGCATTTAATAAGAAAATTGGGAAGAAGAACAAATCGTCGTTAATACAACTGTAGCCAATTTTCTATGTATCCTAAAAGAAAAAGAAAGAACAAAATACTCTCATTTACTCACCTCTATTCTCTGAATGCAATATTGGAAATAATGCATTTTCCATCGAAAATTGGATTTAAAATAAGTGTAATTGCTTTCCATACATTTGACCTGGACAGAAAAACTAAGTTCTGTTTTGGCGATCCCTACCACAATGCTTCCATGAGCATACGAATACCTTTCGATGTTTCATACTTCGCGAATAGAGGCCAATGAAAATTAAACATTTAACATCCAAAATATTGCCAATCTGCTTAATAAAAATTCCAGGTCTATCAATTAGTAATTAAAATAATTTTTGATTTCTATTTTTTAAAATTGTACTAACATTCTAAAATGAACAATCCTTTTACGGTTATCAGATTAGCTCCGAAATCCACATTGGAAAGCGCTTTGCAACACCAAAATTGCGTGGATTGATAACATCATGAGAGCTTTTTGATAAGAAATTCGAAATCGCTGTTCCTTTTTCCCTCCAATCATCCTTATATCGTTCCTTCGTAGATGTCAAATGATGAGTATTGAACCAGTGAACTCTGACTTCTTCGACAAGCACGCCAATAGTCGGCACAACTTAACGAGTCTATTAAGGTTTCGAACTTTTTAGTCAACAAATCTCACGTATGAATATTTTTATTAGCAGATGATAACGACAAAAATTATACCGAAGAGGATCCCACATTTTTGAACTCAAATCTTTGTTTATGGAACCAATAGATACAATAGATATCTAATAGATATTGAAGTTGATCTCCAACCAAGTTTAAGAATTTCAAAATTTTCAAGTCAAGAACCTCTTAAGAACAATGTGTGATTATCCTATATACAAATTAAAAGGAAGATTTTTAATTTGATTTTACTTCCTCCTAGCAAGTATCTAACTGATTCTCGAAAGTGTAACATAATAAAACAAACTTTTACAACATCGTTATGGTACCAAATAGAAATAGTTAATATCAAAAATTAAGTCCTAGTGATTGCAGGATATTTCTAAGAGCGAAGGTCATTGATCAGAAAAAAGTGGAACTTTTAAGAATTATCAACCGTGAAAAATTTACCAACTAACGTATTCTTGATAATGAAGCATTACTCTGACTTCAATTGTTCAAATGAGATAAACAGATGGGAAACAACTTAAGAATGCGTCGGCGGGAGGACTGAATTGATAACAAAATTGAAGACCATCAGAGAGAGAGAGAGAGAGAGAGAAAGTAAGAACGAGGGAGAAGAACTGTCGTGAGAGAATTCTTGACCATCGATTTGATCGAATAGTTGGCTGCGTTCCTTCCAGTTTTTTTTTCTGAACGGGAATTTAGCGTGAGAAAATTTGAGCGAATAGATGAGGAGCGACACGTCGATAAGAACTTCTGGAGTAACACTAAGGCATATTGGCAGTTATTTTCATTTCGAGGTCACTCGTTTGTGCAGATGGTAAATTGATGTTCACGAATTTGGAAAAAAAGGAGTTGATTCTGGAGGTGACAAATCTCCCAAGAAAGACAATGCACCCGGCGACAGTAAACTGATATCAAGTGAAAATGAACGACTTTTCTCGACATTGAACGCAATTTACGTCGTACTCGGCATAGCAATTATATATTTGAATATTTCAAATTCTGATATTTCCTCTCCCTTTAAAAAGCGTTTGAACTTAGTTTAGGAAACTTCTAAATTTTAAACGTGAGCAGAAGTGAATGAATTTTTTTTATGATATAGAAATCACAAATAAAATAAATGGTTAATGGTTAAGAAGATAGCCATTTGAATGTCATCCTCACTCCTTAGATTAATATCAATAATATCAATCAATTGCAACTTAACGTAATTTTATGAAAACTGAGTACAAAAGACACAGATTGGTTAGTCTGTTTAGCAAAAATTTCAAACATTCCTTCTGGCATATCATAATCCATTCATCCAATTAAAAAGGAGATTTTTTGTTTAAATGGAATCAGATTTTAAAGAAGCCTCCTGTTCAAAGACTACTTACTACTATTTTGTGCAGATTCTATCTACTCAAAATTTTTGAATATGTGCTTCAGCCCGCATCTGTGAGAATATAATCTAAGCAAAAGCATACGGAATTTGGTTCCAAATTCATTGGAAATTAAAACTATTCATTACGGTAAAACTTCCTTTATAATCACATTGAGTTAAGCTTGTGGCTATGCCCTTACAGATCTAATGATCTTCTTTGAGACTAGCAGGATACAATGCTTTTACCAAATTCAGAAAACCAACGTTTTTAAGAAACTACTGGTGTAGAGGGGAGGGAGGGGAGGT
Organism: Hymenolepis microstoma; assembly: GCA_000469805.3. Classification (NCBI taxonomy): domain Eukaryota; kingdom Metazoa; phylum Platyhelminthes; class Cestoda; order Cyclophyllidea; family Hymenolepididae; genus Hymenolepis; species Hymenolepis microstoma. The sequence continues at coordinate 22,083,454 of LR215993.1, read as the reverse complement.
GAGGGAGGGGGAAGAGATGAGCGAATAAGAAATGGAGTGGAAGTGAAAGAGAGAGAGAGGGGGCAGAGTGTTGATTGGTTTAATCCAACTCGCGTATTAAAATTAGACAAGCCGATCCTGGGGTCGCTACGTGTGTACTAATGAAAGTTAGGATAATTAAACCAATAGATCAAGGTTTAAGTATGGGACTGTTCCCAGCAGTCAACTCTAAATTGTATTTTTGTTGCATATTTATATGATCCTCTAAAAGATCACCATTAAAATTAGTATGAACATTGGGAATGGTGTCGCAAAAGGTGACGTATAGGCCAGTTGTATAAGTTCTTTTCATTTATAGATTGCAGTATGGATACAAATGGGTACATTTTTAGGCATTAAGTGTGGGGAATTTCACTTTTTAATTCTATTCAGTTAGATACTCACTCCCCTATTTTTCTTATAGTGTGTTGCCCTGAAAGCAACATTTGGGAGGGTCCTTTCTCCTCATTTCTTTAAATAGTCTTACGCTTGAAATAAGTATGCGAAAGCCTACATCGAGCAGAGCAAAAGTATTTGCAGTATGGTTGAATTGCCAATTTTATTTTTTGCATTTTGTATTCGATAAGAAAAGTTTAATTGCCAAGGTATTGCAGTTCAATATACCGTTTTTGTCGGGGCTAAATGCAAATATATATAAAGTGAGAAAAACAAACCGGACTTCAAAGTCTGGAGTTTTAAAATTTTGTAAAAGTTATCATTTCTGTGGTTGTGAAAAAATAAAAAAATATTATTTTGGAATAAATAAGACAGTCTAAAAAATATTTATCTCTTACATAGTTTTCTCGGCAATCTATTCACGTGTGTTTGTGCGCACGAAGATACTGGAAAGATAAATAATAACTACTACTCAAATTAATTAGTAACGCGTTAATATTAATGTTTCAAAAATGAGCTCAGGTCACACATTTCTGCAAAGCTTATTAAACGCAAAGTCGTCGTTGTCACGGAAGTTCACGAAGAATTTAGATTTATATTAATAAAAATTTTTCCTCATTATTTCACTCCAAGTTCCTTCAGCACCTTCATCAACTTTTAACTTTAATGTAATAGACATGTGAATTTGACATCACAAAAAACCTCTCTTTATTTTATGGTAAATATACGCTTTTTATTCAGTTTATGTGAAAAAAAAATAGTTGGTATCATATGAAATATATAAAAGTTTGCCTGTTCCTAGGTCATTTTGTTTTCAAGTGTATTTTAAACGACCTTGCAACAAATATTTTCGAGCAAGTAAGAATGATTTGTGAAACTGAAAAGGCTCTGGCATTTTTATCTTGTTCCTGTAAAAGGGAAAAAGGAAGCCTAAACAAACAAATTCAATGAATTGAATCAGCCAACATATTTTTGCTTTCGTCCTCTTAAGTCGCTAAACCAAAACTCGATGAACAAAACTTATAAACGGGAAAGCAAATGGCGCTTTTGCACTCGAACTGGGATCCTCTTTCTTCATGTCATGAAATGCTTAATTTCCTTCCGGCATAAGGCTTAACAGTGATGGTAGAATTGCCACATGTCACCAAATTTTGACATTTTTGATAAGTCAACAAAAGTGACAGCATATGTCCCCTCAACCTCAATCTCAAACTACATTTTGTCGCACCTTGAACCAGCTAAGCTACACTCAGCGCAAGTTTCCTTTATTATTCGGTTTAGCATGATTTACTCTTGGTCTGTCTGTCACCAATTATTACCAAGATTTTGCTTCTCTTCAGCTGCGTATACACACCAAAACTGCTCACGCCCCATGCCACTTTTGGTAGCTTTTCCTTAGCTCTTTAGTCACCTTTGAAACCGGGGGCCTCAGTGTCTGTTCCACTGACTTGGTTCTTACACGAGTAGGAGTGGATGATGCTAGATCACCAGTCCCAAGTTAATTGTTACTAACTTCCTTCTTAAAAGGAAGGACCAAATAGCCTCCACCTTTTGGTCTGGAAATACGGTGATTGGAGAAGAAAAAGACGCAGCCAGGTTGGACTACGATAGAGAGAAAAAGCGTGTGAAGAGCGTTTGAAAGCCGAGGTTGTTAGAAGGGAGGGGAAAACGACTGAGCCATAATGAGGCAGTGTGGTTACAAATTGATAACAACATGCGTTTATGCCTTGAACACTTGCGAGAATGAAGTATTTCTTAAATAGTTCATTCCTTGGATGTGGTTTTGTTACACATTATTTTTGAAACTCATTTGCGTTTCCTGATTTTTTTTCCTTTTTTTACACGTTTTGGAAAGAGAAAACCAAAATTTTTGGGCTCGAGTAGTTGAAGAAGATAATTTTCGCGATATCTCCGATAATTTCCAATCAAAATTCTTACAAGAACGCTAAAATGCAGTGAAGCATATTATAAGCCAAAAAGAAAAAATCAATCCTTGTTCAATATCCCTTTGTCCACCGTCATAGTTTCTTACTGCGGCTTTCGACCTGAGCTTCAAACTGCTAACTGTGGCATCCACAATAGTAATTCACTAACCCTAAAACAATAAACAGTAACACGTTACCTATGTTTCACTCTGTATAATAGCCTTTTAGCCAAATAAAATATCAAATTGTAAACTGACGCACAAAAAAGGAACGTTAGTTATAGAAGGCGGGTGCTTAGCCAAAAATGAACGGTAAATTCAAATATCTGTGAGGGATTAAGATTTTGAAATAAAACTCATGATAAAATATATAAACACCGACTAATTCAAGAGACAAAACGATCCAACTTAAAGACAATTTACATTTCGCAATAGCGCCATGAAGATCGGTGCTTTTCCAGAAATAAAACGTCTCAGGGATGATGGAAAGTTTATTGGGGGGCCAAAGTGGGAATGAATGGTTTCTTCGATGGTCATATGCACTAATTTTAACTTAAACAATAAACCCGTTCAGAATTATAAAAATAGAACTAAATTGGCCTATTTTTAACACACACTATTAATCCTAACTTAAATTACTAAGTAGAACAGCTTTGCAAAGTGGTCTTTATTCATTAGAACAGCTATTAAGTAAGGGAAAAGTCGCGAAATTGCATTCTTAATTGCAAATTGAAACCAAAATTATTGCAGTACAAAACTGACAACTGAATTCAAATGGGAGGAAGAGGACGTCTCTCTTGTTCCTCATTGTGTCCTAGGCATAATTACCAATAAGAAATTCTAGTGTTATAGGGTTAATGAAATTCAAGGGTGATTGAAATGTCACAAGTCGGAATTTTCATTTTAGTAATGGCATCGTATTTAACACGAATATCTACAAAAGAACGCCTGAAAAGCCATTGACCTATGTTGATCGGGCTGAGATGAGTAGGGAGTTATTTATCCCGAATAAATCATCTTTTCTCTTTTTTCCCAAACAATTTCCCCTCTACTCCAACTGTGCAGCCAACAGGCCAAATGACCAAATCTATTTGCATAAGCGAGGACGTGGCCGAATCAATCATTATATATATGCACTTTTGAGAGATGAACTTTCTTCTATAATCTTATAAGACGGAATTGGTTTTAATATATCTATGCGATAACAAAAATAGAGGTGATTGCAGATCTTTGCTCACGATAATTGATTTTCAGCACAACCAAACTGTGCTTAGGTAACCGAATATATGGAACGATGAAAATTTAAAGAACAAAGGAAAGAAAAAAAGGAAAGTTGTGCGGCTAAAAAAATCGAATACAGCTTTTTTTTAGCTTTCTGAAGTAAAAGTGAAATTCATACACCATTCATTCTTGAGAAAAGATAGGAAAGAATGTCGCAAGTCTAGTTGCAGGTGAGAGTAGTTCATAAGCTACAATAAAATCAAATGAAAGTGAAAACAGTGATTCATAGTAGAGCAGCCTCCATTATGGAAGAACTTTTAAGCCTTGAGAAATGATGTGCCATACACGAATTATTTGTCGACGAAATTCCATATTAGGAAGAAAGATAAAATTAACGTATTTAGGGATAGTGTACACAATTTGAGGAGATCGCAGGACTCCAAAGTCTATAGGATATGTATCACTTAGGATTTAATCTCTCTAAAAGGTAAAAATTTTTGTCAATTCAGTCTCAATGACTTTTTTTCTAGATCAAAAAAATGTTAATTTATGTCTACTATATGCTGACTATTATTACTACTATTATTTGAAATAGAGGGGTTTATTGATTTTAGAAGTCGAATGCGTTTTAAATATTTTTGAGCTTAAAGACTGTCTTCTTTATGAATTTTATAAATTTGAGAATAAAATTTTTTTGCAAAAATCGATTATCAATTACCTCTGGGTTTTATTCATTCACCTTAAAAACTCTGCCAAATTAAAAAATAGAGGCTTTTCAGTAATGCTGTGACAAGATCAGTAGTCTAATGGATACTCCGCAAGAACATTTTGCACTTCAAACCACTGGACGAAAAGAAGAACTGAATCGATCACCGCGATTGACCGAATCGGGAAATAAAAACCGAATTCTAGGGGTAAGGATTCGCTCAGTAATCTCGGGACGAAGAAATTAAATTTGAATCTCGGATTGCAAGCTGTCCATTTATTGGATAGTGTGCAAAGTGAATTAAAACAACCAAATGAAGTTAGATTTTTTGATGCCTGACGCTGCTCACTATACTCTCACATTGACACTTTTCATTTATTAGATGTAGGATGCACTGTTAGTCAATATTTGTCGTTTCCCACAATTATTTGCTGGCAAAATAAAGGAATGAGATAAATCCTGTTCCATGTGTGGACGAGTAGAATATTAAAAAATTTGATTGATCTTTTTCAAGTCGGTTATCCAATAACTAACAAAATCATTATCTATTTTAAGTAAAATTTCGTATTATCCCATTCTTACGTAAAGTGAGGCCTGTACCAAACATAACGGTTATTCTACATTTTTGATCCCATTATCTGGGTCTTCTGTGTAGCTTAAATCGAAGTTTATTCAGCTAGTAGTCTTTGGCCTCTCTAACAAGAGGGAGCCTAGTGAAACCACAGTTCCCTTAGTCTTGAGGTGTTATGGTTGACGTTAATCGTTTATAAAGAGAACATTGGCCTAGATTGCACTAAGACATTACAGATTTAGTCTTCGTATAATTCTTGTAAATGACGAAGCAACAAAATTGCAAATTTCAATCATGAGAAGGTATTAAGTGGTACATATATACATGCATATCTATGCTATTGTTATGGAAATTTAGAGTTATAGTTTCTAAAAGCTAATTTTTGGCCGTATTTCCACTAATGAACTTCGATATCAATGATTCAGTGAAGCCATGTGCAATACTGCATGGCAATTATTCAATTGTTTTAAAGTTGATAATTAGTGAAATAAAAATGCGGTATTAAATCATGGCAAAGCAAGATATTTCGTAAATTTCACAAAAAGTGAAAGGGATAAACTTTTGGCAAAATAAGGAATTTACCATTTTTTTTTCACTTGTTATTGAAGAGATTGTAGTGTGTTGTGGTAAGAACCCACATTCTAGTAAGGCCGTTAATTTGAAGAGTTTGAGATAAAAGGTAAGTATATTGCTACCTACCTTTCTGCATATAATAGTCAAGTTGTTACTTTCATAATCGGACAGAAATATTCCCTTAAGAAATCAAGCATTTTTAAAGGCCAATTGAACTTTCCTTGAAAGCGGAATTGTGTATGAGGGCTAAGGTCAAGTTTCAGCTTCAACTTGTTTGAGAGTCTAGATTGAGTAGTTTGATTCGTCACAGTGCACATACTAATGGTTTCGATTGCATTCTTTGAATAACAGCTTTTTCCCAGCTGGATTAAGTGAAAGCATCTAGGCTTAAAGTACCTTGAAAAGTTTTTTTTTCATTTCGGACTAATTCAATTAACCCGGCAACATTGAAGTCGTGTGATAAATCTTAATTTCAACCTGGGCAATAGAATACAAATGACTAAAGGTAGAAGACTTTATATACTTTTAGACCATTTATATTTGTATCTTGTATTACTATAAGTAATTTAATAATAATTTTATTAGCTAGATAAGGCATAGCAGCCGAAACTGCTTGAAACTAATATAAAATATAATAAGTACAAATGAATGAATTACTAATACGAAGCAAAGGTAAAACACAAATTGCAAAATTAGATATTCTTTGCTATAATCAAATTAATCAATTTAACGACTAATTATTATCAAATTAAAATGCGGTTTCCAGAATATTGTCAGTTATGATAACGTTTCGAAGTAAATTTGCTATTTAATTCCGAATAATTATGAGCATTGGTAAGTAAAACAAGCATAAATTGGTCAATTCCTCAACAGCTAATAATGCCATTGGCTTAAGAAAAACAGAATGACCAATCAAATACATGAAAAATCAGTGTACCACGCACTGATTGGTTGTCCGAATAATTTTGCCCGGATTGGTGAGCCTGCCCAGTTCGGCACTTTGATTGGCTAGTTGGTGGGAAATAACTTGCCTATACAAGCCAGTCATCATTGAAGTTATTCCTCTGTCCCATATCCTTGCATTACATTAACCCCTAGTATGTTTTCACAGCACCGATCGCTTCAGAATTTAAACGTACCTACGATGTTTAACGATCCACGACAGGTACTTCTGCCAGTAGATAAAAGCGAATCCAGTAAAAAGGCAATGACATGGTACATGGCTAATATTTTTCGACCTACCGACGTTATCCACCTTCTCCATATCTGTGAACCCAGTTATGCGGCAAATAATTTCTCCCTGACCACAATTGGACAGAGTAAAACTAATGAGATCAATGCAATGCTACAGGAACATATAGAACTCTCGAACACATTGAGCCACGATTTTCTTTCCAGACTTGAAGATAAAGGAGTTTCTGGAGATTTTACCTTAACCGTCGGAACCAAACCCGGAGAAATGATAGTAGCAAAAGCACGGGATTTGAATATAGATCTTATTGTAATGGGAAATAGAGGAGTTAGCACCCTCAAACGAACTTTCATTGGAAGTGTCAGTGATTATGTTCTTCGCCATTCAACAGTCCCAACAACCGTCGTTCCTTCTTCACGAAATGACAAGGACCTTCGAAGGGCATCTCTGAGACCAATATAGATCGCTCAACTTTGATTGCGCCCCTCTTATATACTACTCATTTTCTTACGACAGTATACACTATTCTAAAACATATAGGTACTCTTTTTCTGAGAGTATCCCTATTATGTGAAAAACCCCAAAGTCTCCTCACCATTTTGCTCCTTTTTCTTTTTTCCGTTCTTATCTTCGCTATCGCCTCTTTCTTCCTAATTTACTTCTTTACGATCAGTGCTTGAGGCACTGAGACAAAAATAAATACTGTACTGTTCGGCACTGTACGGATGTGGAATAGCCCTTTTCGAAGATGTAAGCATTTTCAAAATTGGTTTGATCAGATAATGACATTATTTGATATCTATTTTGCTTCTTTCGAAAATAGAAGTAATATGGCATATACACTTTTAAGATATTGTTCTCAGGCATCAATTCATTCTCAACAACAAAATCTTGTATTAATTTTGGAGTGCGATATTTTTAATTAACTTTTCGTTGAGTAAAAAATCCATCAAAGTAATTTTAGCACTGTTGCCATATTATTTTATTTTTTAAACACTTTTTCCAAAATTGTCACAACAGAAGTTTATTTTTGAAACCGAAAATATTAGCAATAAATCATAGCGAAAGACAATACTACAATAGATGGTACTTCGGCTGTCATATGTAAAGGTTATAGCCCGCATTTGTGATATAAAAGCACAGTAAAGATAAATTAGAAATTCATTCTAGTATAATCATTTTCATGAAAAAAAATTTAAGCGCTCGTTTTCTATTTTTTTGTATTGCTTATTTTAATTGAATTAATATGAAAACGAATATTTCAAGCATATTATAAGAAAATTGCAAATTAATAGAATCCCATTTAGCATCTTATTTGATCATGAATTCGTAATTATAGAGAAATTTCCCTCCCAAAATTAATAATAGATTTGACAAAGTAATTTTCCAATCGATACTCAGACAGAAGGGAAGCCAAATTTATTTTAATTTTAAAATGATTAACGAGAAGAAGCTGCCGAAGAAGGTAATTTCGAAAGTGCACATATTTTTTGCCCAAGCATATTTTTGGGCAGGAGGATTGGTTTTTATGCAATTTTATTACGTCTGACGTGTGTGTTAGCCCTCAGTGAACACCATAGCTTTCCCAATTGAAATGCCTATTATGATATAAGGCTTAATGACAGACATATATACTCATTGAAATTCAAAAGATGGGCACTATTTAGTGCCACATAGTTGGATCAATACCAAAATTTATTTTAAATAGTTTGATTGGCATTCTTCATTTCTAGATTTAGAGAGGATTGCATTTTTTAAGACAACTAGTGATGTCTTCATTTCAAATGAACTATTGCAAATCTTGGTGTGCTTAAACTATCTTGTTAGTCTCATCTATATGTTTTCGTCTATAAGGCGAAACAAACGATTAGATGTGATAGTGCCAGCCATTCAATTAAATCATGTAGTCAGCGCAATTCTAACATCGTGGATATGAACTCATTTCCAGATTTTAACTTCTGAAGCATTCCAGTATACCTCTAACCATAAAATGGATAGCCGATAGATCGGAAATTCAAATAAATAGAATTAAATCTTTGATTATAAGACTTCAGTATATTCGTCAACATGACCCATTTCATCAAGTATTCCCAGAACTTCTTTATGTTCTGCATATTCGGATGCGGTCTTGTGTATCATTAAAAGAGATTTGTGTCTATTTCCTTCCTCTCGGGTAGAAAATTATAATAGAATCACCACAATCCTACAATACACACTAAATTTTATGCTTTCTCAGTGAATATGTCATTTTTGAATTGTCATGCTAATTTTGAATCATATATTGAAGATACACTCTACTGTATTTTGCGTGAAATAAAGGCGTGTCTAACTAAAGTGCCTGTTCGTATGTGTGTCTGAATAACAAGTTCCTGAATTACTTCTTCAGACCAGAGAAGTCCCACTTATAAAATGCACTGTGAAAGAGAAAACCAATTTACAAGAGCAGATGCTGAATCCACGTCGACTTAATGAAACTAAGTTGAATTGCCTTTAATTGCCTATGAATTCGAAGCATGAATACCCTGTAAACTTCTATTCTTTTATTGGTTAAGACAAAGGACTGATCTTCAGTTTCTGTTACAGTTACTTACCATTATATTTCACTAGTAATACACACCAAAGAGATTTCATTTTTTGGAGATCTCAAATACATTTAAGTTTTTTTTGAGTTGTAGAAATTTTTGATTCATAGAAGTATTCAAGATTATTTGTTTAAATATGTAAATTAAACTTGACTATACTATGATTTCTCGCATTTTTTAAATTAATTTTAATTTAACAGGTGGGTAAATCAACAATATACGATACCAATAGTACAAAGAATACCTTCAGAGAATAAAGAACTTGTTATATTTTTATTAAAGACGAATACCTATTACTTTAAAGCATTTATCGATTTTCAGGGAAATTCGGAAAAAAATTCAATTATTGCGAGCAAATAATCCATTACATTAAACGGATATACTCTTGATAAATTTGCTAAAGATATAATGTCTGCTGGGAGAAAACATCCATTTAATACCGCCCGAGTGGGTTAATAAATCGCTGACCGAAGCTAAAACGTTTTTATGGCCTAGTTAAACGATATTTGTAAATAAAAAACGATGACCTTTGTAAAATTCAGATGTCCCATAAATTGAAAACACGGAGGCATTTGTTAATATCCTATAAATGTTCTTCAAGTATCATTTAAAGAAATATGCAGGAACATAAGTAAAATATAGTAAAATTATTGAGAGGCATTTAAACAAATAAATCATATTGAGTAATTTGGAATAAAAGATTATAAAAGCAAGGAGGAAATAGTAAATTAATCAATAAAAGATTAAATCAATTCATTCACACAAATTTTTATTGATCTAAATTTGTTTAAATATTAAATTGTGCCAGCTTGCCGCGCTATCAATTAGGAGGAATCATAATCTTCATGCTGAAACGGGAAAATTTAGAATGTATTTAACGCAAGCCACTCATTTCACTATAGTAGCTTGAACGCGGATGAGTAACTATCAAAATTGGCTCGTAAAACACCTTTTTTCGCAGTCATTTATGTGACGCTTGATCCTTCAGCTTTCTCAAATGAGGCATGTAGGTCTTATTAACAGATGCTGTCATGCAATGCTCTTCGAATATCTTAAACACGCCTTAAAATCTTTACAGTATCGTTGTTCTAATTCACTTTTAGCAATCGTTTTGTCCATTTATTTGTTGAGCAACCTATCAAAACGAGGTTCATTGAAATATAATATGTATATATGGCAGCAGCAGTAATATTAAATTCTAATTAGACAAACGTCTTAGAATTCATACGAAGCAAAAGATCAGCGTTACGTGGAAACTGAAAACGACAAATTGTACAGTTTAGATAGCATCATCACCAACCAGAGGTCATGGTTCCGGGAGTGGTTGGAAAGGCAAATTTCAGTGGTTATTAATGAATGTGAGGGCAAGAAGAGGATACAAGTTTTCTAGTAAATTCGTGAATTCGTAATTTACTTATGAAGGAAAGCTTTAATTCCGTGAGCCTTGAACGTGGTTTCAACATGGTGCGTGTAGCAATGGAGAAAGCATTTTTTAGAAAAGCTTAGTCAAAACTTCTTAAATCCTTCCGATAAGTGGTAAAGGGTTTAGCTAGAATAATGCTTTTCTGTTCAAATGTTACTTGTCTTAATAAAAGTATTTTACAAAATCATGGAACAAGAAAAATTACTTCAAAGGGAAGGAAACAGCTCACTTTTTTCAAATCAAATTTGAACTAATTACAAGGCCACTTGCTATGCTCAAGCATTAGGAATAAATTACCTCATCTTTTCAACAATCTAATGAATAGAAAAATTTCACCGTAAGATCACCTTATTGATTTTAATATATGTTTTATTAATAAATAATATCCTAGCAGTCATACACCAAAGCATATAAATTTCCGTGAAGCTGGTAAGGGCTATGAAGCAGAAATTTCATTTTATTTAAGTGCACAAAAATATACCTTTAGCTTCTCACCATAAATGAATTTTTTAAGGAAACAGATGGTTTTAATAAATATACATATATATATAAATGCACAAAATAATGACTTTCATCTACACCTGGATTTTTTGGAGTAGAGTTGCGAAATTCAACAAATGAAAATACTCGAATGTGAGTGTTTAATTTTTAACAAGTGGTAAGAAACTGTGCATGAATTAGAAATCACAATTACTAGTCCATTCAGCTTGAATGATAAAGTCGAACTTTTAAAACAAAATAACTAATTATTGGAAACTGGGCATTGAATTACCTTTCCTTTAAGCAACATATCCCACTCATGAGATTTTCGAGACAGAGATAAAAGCTGAAACCGGAGCTATATGCAAATACGTGCATTTAATTTATTCTTTTTTTTGCTAAATTACGTATGGATATCTATGTACCAAATTTGGAAAGCCTATTTTTATAGCAACTATCGTGGGCAAATGGAATGTCTGTGAAGTAACTCACACACATAATAAAGAATGCAAAGTGACAAATGAACACTTCTTTTGAAAAAGAAAGGAATCCTTCCATTAATTGTAATTTGGATAATAAACATTTAACACTTTGTGTTAAATTACTGGAAATTAATATTTGGAGAACAAAGCGATTTTAATTAAACATGTTGTCATACTAATTTTAACCTAATTCATTCTCTCCCTTTGCACCGGAATGTTAATTACCAGGTTACTATTTTGTCAAAATTTTAAAATTAGCTTCAATTATATGATGAAATAAAGCGGAGGAGTATCAATCTGGGGCAATTTCGTAAAATGGAAAGACAATATGCCTTTTGGCATTGAATACTTTGATTACTAATTTCAAGCTTGAAAATATTTTGAAGCTTCGTCAGTCATTTTCAGTTGTTCAAAACTTTTCTCAGAAATGGGTAAATGCGCATGTTTACGAAGAAATTCCAGTAAATGAAAAGCGCTTAATTCATGAAGACATTATAAAAATCTTGGACTTCACCTCCTGCAGACCTAAATTGAAGGGCGGATTCCATTTGTACGAATCATTTGGAGAGGGTTGATAGAGACAGTCAATTAGTATTAACTCTACTATCCTAGCAACAATAATACACTCCTAAATGAAAAGTAACCATTTTTGTTAGGAGATCTGTGCCCACTATGTTCCATGTTGCAGATTTACTTAAAGCATACAAGAAGATCAGCCAGTCAATGGTGAGAAAAATAACAATGAATGGTTATGCGGTTAAAAAGAAAGCACACGATAAGCGCTGAAATTGTACCTAAGGAAAAATAGAACAATTTTAAGGCGTACAGATGGAATAGGAACTTGAAATTAAGGAAAACATGAGACACAGCAAACTTTGGATGATAGTCGTCAGAGCAAAATAAAATCTGAATGAGTCAATTAATGCTTTAGTCAAAATTGCCATTTTTTCTCCTTCACAGGAAATAGTAAATTAATCAATAAAAGATTAAATCAATTCATTCACACAAATTTTTATTGATCTAAATTTGTTTAAATATTAAATTGTGCCAGCTTGCCGCGCTATCAATTAGGAGGAATCATAATCTTCATGCTGAAACGGGAAAATTTAGAATGTATTTAACGCAAGCCACTCATTTCACTATAGTAGCTTGAACGCGGATGAGTAACTATCAAAATTGGCTCGTAAAACACCTTTTTTATGATGCAATTTTAAACGCCTATTAATTGCGACTTTTCCTCGAGAGGAGCAATTCACATTCACCTAATGGTCCGCAGGCGAATTTGCCGTTGATATTTTGAGAATAAGTCTAGATAAGCCTCCCAGGTGGGCTGACCTTCAACCGTCAGTTTTATTGGGGCCTTTATTTCTATGGACATGATTATATAAATGGCCTTGGAAGTAAATGATTTCTGGTATTACTACAGAATTACTATGTCTGAGTTAGTAGTTAACGCTGGAGCAAATCTAGTTAAAACTCATGAATTTTTAAATTTATAGTAAATTACATAAAAAATTAACCAATGATATTTAAGAAATATTTCATCCTGCATCGAATTGCAAAAGGAACATAAAAAATACCTTCTTGGAATTTATCCACTTGTTGATTAGTGTTAGGATTCTGAAAATACACATGCTGGTAGAATGCTGACGGATTGATTGCCACAGATCATCAGACGACCTAGCAATCGATAAATGCCTCTGTCCAATGGATGATTGCTGCAAAAATCATGTATGGAGAAGAATGGCAGCAAAGTCATTAAAATCGCATGTTAAGATGAGCTTAGTTAAACTATCAATAAAAAAAGCAGATGACCAAGTAGTATTGAGTTGTTGATGAAATAGAACACTTCTGAATTTCTGACAATCACCTCCTCTCCAATTAAAGAATTGCACCTAACTTGGAAAATAAATAATTACTCAGACAAACGCACATATTATGGTATAATATCAAGTAATTCAATAATCAGGCCAATAAGTGGACAAGTTTGAATAATACCTGCTTTAAACTTGGTTTAATGACGTACTTCATATTGAATTATGAGGTCTAAGTTTTATCTCTCCATCTCATACCAGACTACTTAATGAATTATTTGTACCTTAGCCTCCATTGTCTGTTCTAGGAGACAGCATTAGGCAGCATTTATGGGAAAACTCAGGATTTAATGTAAACAGATTTAATTCCTACAGCAAAGCCCATGACAAGGTTCAAGAATGTACCATGCACCTTTACAAATGCCTAGCAAGTTGCTAAGACACATGACGTTTTTAATTGTGCTAGTTTTTTATGCACATTTATTTGTAACAAAAGCATATTCAAGACAAATTGAACACTTTTTATGCAGTCATGAATTTAAATAAAGAGAAATCATTACGATTAAATATTGGCATTTTTAGTCCCTCGTTTAAATACATCTACAAGTCATGCATACAAGCATGCCAATGTATAAAAAGAATGTATTAATAGACTAAATCTATAAATAAATGCTTTATAACTTTAAAGTTGGATCGCAGCTAATCTAATTTATACAATTTAAGTTTGGTTTTGCAGTTGTTACTTGCAAAATCAAAAGGCAAACAAGCTTTCAGCAACAGCCAGTGTCTAGTACGAGGTACCTCTTTGTGTGTTCTTTGAGCTTAAGGCCAATTACTTGGATAAATGAAAACAGAAATGTTTGGCTAATAAAATACCTAGGATCGCATGAATTTCAGGAATTTTATTTATTATTTGTTTACTTAATGATAACGCAAGAAAACGTAAATTTAAGTGTGGAAAGTTGTCCGTAAAGCAGTAAAGATCTGAGCATGGATTTAGATGGCCTAAAGTGGTGACACTGTGGTCAGTGTAGATAACTGCTAATTCGCTAACCGGTACAATTTCATTGCGAAAAATTCTCGACTTTCACAAGCCAAATTTTATATTGAAGTCAATGGATCATTTTTAGTGGCTCATCTATTTGAATAGACTTAATGAACGTTATTTTAACTTCCGAATCAGATTGTACATATCTTGTTTATGGACACAAATTGTACTTCTGATTTTCGAAAATTAAACGCTTCCTCCCAAAGTTACTCGCTTAAATGCATACAAACAACGTCTGGGCCATATGAACAAGTTAATTAATCTGAGTGTTGGTCAAACAATAGAGAATAGACTTTTCCCAATGGTCAACGTATTCGTATGGTGAGAATCAATATTGCCATTTTCCAGAGTCAAAATATTTAATTTCTCCTCTCTTCTTCAGTTTGAAATTGCTCAAATTTCGATTAGACTTTGGGTCATTATTTTAATCCGGCTATTTCGAGGAATTGATTTAAAATTTGCTTTGAGGATCTAAAAATGAAGGAAAGTGATAATGAAAAATTGCTCAAGTGATTAGGGAAGTAAGAAAACTATTTCCTTAAGAAGACAATTTGCAATCTATTTTGAATTAGTTTCATATCAATTTTTCATTCTGATTTCAAAAATAGAAAAAAAATGTTTTCTGATAGAGCCCACTTGTATATGAGGGATAAAAGAGGAATGCACAGGCTATCTGGGCTTGCCTTCCAAGTGTGTTTTATTTAGGGCCCACATACTATTTTCGGTCGCCATTTTCGAACAAGTGATAAAACAGCTAATTACATGGGATTGATAATAAATATTTTTTATTTCAACACTAAAAATTTTTGATTGTTTGATTTAATTCCAACCCCATAATGAAAAATAAGGTACTTGGTCTGCATTTCCTGCGGCCGTATATCAAGTTTGGCAGGCATTTTTATTTGTAAGCGACTTCGCTTTCCTCATGAAGTGTTCCAGCTCACATATGCTTGCTGAAACAGTTTGCCAAAATTTTTATTAAGGCCGTTAAAATCTGCTTTAAAGACTTGATTCGAACAGAGGGTACACAGCTTTTAAAAGCCTATTTGCAGCATCAAGAAGAAGACTAAAGTGGACTTAAGGTTTCTGCATCTTTTTCGAAGGTAGTTGTCTGGAATTTAGTTCGGCTTTCAGTTTGTAGATATTTGAAAGTTCTTAAACTCAATTGTTTCTAATTTTTCCAATAGCAAATGACCACCAGGTTTAAAAGGTTGAATGATGGCGATGGACGTTTGCCATCTAAACAAGTACAAAGCGGCTTGTTGACATTAAACAAGAGTTATGTCTACCAATGGCCAGACCATATTACTTGGAAAGCGTATTTCATATTAGGTCTACAACTTTACTCCAGCCGTTTTCCAAAAGATGGCGGTATTAGTCAGTAGGAGTTGAAATATATTAATCACAGATATCGAACACTTTGTTGTCACATTTGTAAATATAACCCTACTTTGATATAGCTTAATTTGTGCTTGTATAATAATAAAATTTTTGATTAAATATGTCCGAATTTAAATCAAATTCTCGTCATTTCTATATGAAAAGATCTGCAGCTGAGACTCACCGAATTATCTCAGAACGTGACAGCGGGAATGGTTCCAACGTTTTTAGAGTGGTGATTTTGCTGTCGAAGACCGGCATAGTGGTGGAGGGGAAAAAGTTGTTTAAGATAGAGGATTAGAGGTGAGCGATTCATTGGGTATCAGCAAGCAAGCAATTAAAAACGCCTGAAACAGTTGGGAATAATTTAGAAAGAAGGATATTGGGTACCCCACGAGTTGAAACCCAGAAATGATGTGGAGCGATGTTTGTTGACTTGTGAACAGCTGCTGGAAAGGCCAACGTGAAAGGGGTTTCTCCATCGTATTGTTACTGGGACCACTCGTGTCAAAATGGGTACAATACAATAACCCTAACCCAAGCTCAGAAAATCCTGGGGATTGCCGGTGGTCATATTGCTACTTCAACACCTCGGCCGACGAATACCCCTGGCTCAAAAGTCATGCTTTGGGTTTGGTGGGGGAACCAGCTTGGCGTTATCCATTATGAGCTTCGGAAACCATCACAGGTGAGCGTTAGAGAACGCAATTGATGCGCCTGAGCCGTGCTCAAGATAGAAGAAAAACGGCCACAATATAACGAGACACGGTAAGGTTATTTTACAGTATGATAATGCTAGACCTCCTCACGATACCAAGTTGGTGGTGAAAAAATATCTCGAAACGTTGAAATGGGAAATTTGACCTCACCCACCGTACTCTCCAGATGTTGTTCAATCTGATTTTCACCTCACTCACCTCGCTCAATGGCCCTCGGCCTGGCTGACCAGCACTTCAGCTCGTATGAAGAAGTAAAAAATTAGATCGACTACTCATGGATCTTATCGAAAGATGAAAAAGTTATTCGCCACGGGATTGGCCTGCTGTCTGAGAGATGGGCCAAAAAGGGTAGCTAACGTTGGAAACCTAATGTATGTAATCTTTTTGTTGCAATAAAGCCTCAAATTAAATGACGGGAGCAAAGTTGTAGACCCAATATTAAAATGACTTGGAAATTGAGTTCTGGCTTTGTGCTTCTTCCATACAATAACTTCATAAACATAAATGAAATTTATTGTGCACTTGTAACAGACCATTCCGACATCCTCGAATTCTATTTTTCTACTAACGTATATGTTTAGGTAATTTTAATTTTCGTGGCATTTATTTGCGCTTAAAAGAGCGTTATTGCGGAAAAAATGTCTCAAGTTGATGAAACTGATTAAAAGTCTGATTTTGCCAAAATCCATTGTCGTCTTCAATTTGGCTTATAATAGCCGACTTTCCTACCGCGTACATTTGAACTTCCACCAAATTTCTCCTGACACGCACAATGATCGTCAAATTTTTTCTTAATGTACTTTTGACATTCCATTTGGGCCACGAGAAGAATTTGATCAAAGGATTTGGAGGATCAACTTTTACGTCTACTTGTCCTAAAAGGCCTCAATTCGCGAAATATTTGACACTTAATATTAAACTGAAATGGATGATCACCAGGTTGTTTCTTTTCAAATAGCTCAATTTATTTAAGAAAAAATTTTTATCCACAGAAGGTAAGGTATACACTATTGCAAATTTTAATTCAGGAAAAAATAATGAAGGGGAAACGTGGGAGAAGAAGTCGGAACATCGATACTATTTCTAGAAAATTGGTTCATATGTGGATGAGCAGTGCAAAAAGAATAATAGTAGCAGTGTTATACACTGGTGGTACCGATAGGTAATTACGAATTTTACAAACGGGTAGTTGAGTTCAGTCTGTGTCTAGACACGGTAAAGGAAGCAACTATCGAACTGCTATCTTGGCAGATCAATGCATTCTATTTTGTCGTTAAGGATAAAAATATACAACTCAAAACAGACAAAAGGCGTATTGGACAGTCAGTTGTGGCTTCTTTCCTTTCGTGTGAACTTGAAGGCCTGTAAGTTAACTTAACCCACTGCTGAAATTTATGATCTAGTCCTTAAAGTCCATCAATGTCAATTCGGGTTTAAAAGATTTAAATCGGTAACGAGAATTAAGATGATGTGTCAAAATCAGGACACCTGAAATATTTTGATGATGACTTATTAAAATCCCTGGTTGACTGCAGTTCTCTGATAACTGAGGAAGAATGAATGCGGCAACTTGCATGTCTATGGTCAGCAGTGCGACTGCATTCGAAGAATATTGGTGAATTGAGTAGGAAGGGAATTTTGGTGACGTAGCATTAACTCTCCTAGCATAACACAGACGACAGAAGTAATACATGCATTTCTTTGCTGTGAGAACAAAGAATTCGTCTCATTCTGTACCAAATTGTTACTTGGGACAAGAACTGAATCGTTTATGACAAAGGAGATTGGGAAAAAATTTACATCCCATCTCCAAACCACCCAAGCCATGCTCGACAGGTAGAAACACCTTTCACACATTTAATGAGATGTTCGAGGGATAGCCCGTTAAGGATTTCTAAAACTGAGCAAAACTGTTGGAAAGAATTAATGAAGCATACATAGATAAAAGTCCGTGCTTATTTAAGAGAAAATGAATAATTCATCAACATAATAATGGCCGAATGCTCCTCCCACAGGTCGGGAAAGACCCTTTAAAATGATCAGAAATTAAACTGGGAGGTTCTGCCACATTCTCCGTATTCGCGAGACCCCCCCCCCTCCCCTCCCATCTCATTATCACTTCTTCAGGTCCATAGGGGCCAGCTGAACTCGAAAATCATTTGAAAAGCTGTTTTAATTTGATAACAGTAAGCTGTGTTATCAAAATGAGTCTTCCTTCATTTTTCACGACAGTCCTAGCTTATTGGTCATTTGCACAATTTGCGTGGAAGGTTGTGCCATTTCAGGCATATTTTAAAATCCAACATTTCAGCGAATTTTTACAATTTGGCACGATTTTAATCCAACAGAATTCATAAAATTTCGCTCAAGGCGTATTTATGCGTTCAAATAATCTTACAATTTTGTAAAAAATAAATTCCCTGAACCCAGTTAACAATAAGGTAGACTTCTTCCACACTCACCAACTGCACGTGAATTTTCAATTTTGCTGTTCCTGAAATAAAGTACCTTTTGTAAATTCCCTTCGTAGCAAAATTGAAATTTATGGCAACAACAACAGATGCAGTTGTGAATGACGCTTTTCCGAGCAGCTGTATGCATTTACGTGTTGCCCTGAACCAGAAGGTGTCGGATAGCCAAGACGAAGCTAAGAATGCAGAATATGTAAATGCTTACATGCATGCACTTGTGATCATTTTTAGAGACACATTTTCTGAGAGACAACGCATAAATTAATTTTTCTAAAATAAATACGCAATTTTCACAATTGATTCAATTACTTTTGGAATGATTGAGGAAAATATTGATACATCTATTTAAATAGAACTCGCTTATATGCTCTCTTAATTTTTAAGTACCAATTATCTTTATTTTAAAATTTATTCCTCAAATATTACCGACAGGCCATCGTATAACCCAAAATATTCATAAAATCAGTTCCGAAAACGATTTTTAGTCAAATAGTTTATAAAATTGGGTAATCATCTAAGCAGGTAACATTTCGATTCCAGACTATTCGTTTGACAAATTATCTGTTTATGAATGAAGTTATCGTACATATGAAAAGCATTTTGTCAGTTGTAGAGGATTTATGAAGTCAACAGTTTTCACAGGATACTCGCTATTGTCTCCTATCCTATTAAAGAATAACGGACGACACCACCTGTTACCATAAATTTAAATACAATTACTTTTAAAAAATCGTTAGAGAAACATGTTTTGTTTATATTAGCTATATTAGAGAATAAGACAGGTATTGGTTTACCCATTCAAAGGTTCAATAAGATTTGAGGAAATGTTAGCACATTCTAGTGGTAGTGATAGATTTCCTTCTCAAATTTTTTCTAGCTTGCAACGAGGAGGTATAGGGTGTAGAATCATGTCGCGGGTTAGCTACCTTAATAAGCCTTGACTGTTCTCAGAAACCTCAATGACAAATTCTCCCAGTTGGTGAGTCTCCCAGAATAGAAAAAATAGACGTATACCGTGGATACGTTTATCTAGTATGGCGTGCTGTGTACTGTGTGTATGTATGACGTGGAACTTAGTCATTATATGCACTTTATGATACGATGGCCTCATATAACCGGAAAATCGTGTACTGGGATTGACCATTGATTGATCGTATTGTATTGGTCATTGATTCTGCATTAGTCATGCTGAAGTTGTGCCCCCACAATCACAATGCGAGTATGCAATGAATGCAGGGTTAGAGGAATTTTACCTTCTATGGTTCCTGGAACTACCGATGTGTTCAATTTCTATGACTTAATACGATTAATTTCATATAAATCTGGTGACTTGGCATTCATGATTTTTATTCTTATTTGAATTAAAAATGGAAAGTTTGCAAGTAAATGACATGCTCTTACATTGTTACTATACTAATTAATAACTTGCAGTGTAAATTGGTTTAAAAGTTTTTGATTGTCTGACGTTTTAAAATTTCCATAATTTCCGTATTATATTTTGAGTGAT
Organism: Hymenolepis microstoma; assembly: GCA_000469805.3. NCBI lineage: Eukaryota > Metazoa > Platyhelminthes > Cestoda > Cyclophyllidea > Hymenolepididae > Hymenolepis > Hymenolepis microstoma. Next base: position 22,062,947 of record LR215993.1, on the reverse strand, counting down.
GTTTTTTGTCACGCTTTCGTAATATCGATTGTTACTGTGCATTGATTCCAAAATCAGGTTCCGTTATAATATACGCTAAGGTCTAAGCATCGAATCGATTTATTTATTTTGGACTGTTTATTAAAAAACAATTAAAGGTTTTCAAGATCTTGAATTCACCTAATAATAGCAACAAATAGCATGATCATAATTCCATTCAATTGGAAATATTTTGTACTTCTAAAAGACTCTCAGGAAGTTCGGAATTTTTTTAGAAAGAACCGAATGGCAAAGGAAACAAAAATATCCGTGATGTTGCAGTTGCCTCCGTTTCTGTTTTGTCAGTTGGCACTGTGTGTAGCTAAATATAGAACTATCACCTACATTGATTTACGGTGGGATTTGATTAAAAAGGAAAACGTCCGCTGGATTTGCGCATTTACAAAATCCACCTGCTAAGATGTAGTGGCATTTGCATTTTGTCTTCTTCTAGGAGCACTGCTATTCCTATCAGTGTCTAATATCGCCGATCGACGATCCCCGCAGGATAGTACAGGTGGCATCCGGTGAGTATGAGATAGTTTTCGAGGTCCCAACGTTCTTATCCCGGTAGGTACGTAGCTTTATTTTAACTTCCTTAATCAGGTTATATGAATTACATTTTTTTAAAAGGCATATTTATAAATACAGTTTTCTGAATTTATATCCGAATTTCTTTTAACAAGACAATTGGAAAAGTTTTTACTCATTAGAAGTTAAAAAGAAAGGGAAAACCACAATCATTAATGTAAAAAAACCCTGATTAACATTAATCAACGTTCTTCTGATTGGATAAAGATAAACATAACTCACCATTATATGTTCATTGCATTTTAAAGTAGATATGTGGGGTTTAAGATTAGTTTAATTGAGAGTAGCGCTACATAATTTGTGAGTACTTTATCTCACGGACCCAACATTCTTCCTTATTTTTACACGTGTCTAAATGTTTGGGTTCATTTATTTACACTAACAAGTTGTTTTGCGCTGATTTGTTCACACTCAAATGTTTTTTTTCATTAAAATGGAACAGAGGGTCATGAAATTGATTAAATTAACTCAGATTTATTTTCTTTTGCACTTGGATGACGTCCGTAAAAACGGTAGAAATTGGAATTTCTTTCTTAGCTACATTGGGGGCGTGGGGAGGGAAAGCATTTTCACTTATTCTTTCTTACACTAATAGATCTTATATTATCTGCACAAATTATACCCAATATTCTGCTAATGTGTATGTGAAAAATAAATTTAGTCCCCTGGGTAGACAGGCATGTTCATATATTTCAGTGATTCAACACGAACCTTTTGGTATTTACTGGCGAATATAGCCTCGATATAAATATTCTGCACGGAGGACAATTGGCGCATAGATTCTAAGACTACCTGCAAATGAAGAACAATAAATAAATGCAAAGTTTTAAGAGCATGACGTCGACAGGTTTACGGTCAATTTTAATTAAAAAAAACAAAGCAATTCATGGATACTAGCATTATTATAGCTCACCTTGAGTGAACTTCCCTATGATCTATGCAAGAGACTCAAGTCTTCTACAGTCATGTTTTTTGACTCTTGAAAGGGGAAATAAATTGAAATTGTATGACCGAACCACTTAACTAAATAACAAGTTATTAGGCACTGGAGACCATGGAAATCGATTTGTAAACACTGGAACGACTCATGCGTGTTGGATTTACGAACACACTGATGAGAACTGTTCATTGAGTAAATAAGGCACAATTTGAATTCCAAAATCAAATAACTGTTTTATCGCGCACTTATTTATCTCTCCTGAACTTAAGTTATATGCTTTTAGCTGCTTTCCGGCAGTAAAAATATAAGATATTTCCGCAATGCACTGGCTCATAATAATGTCCAATTTTAATGGTTCGAAACTGATGTAGAAAACTTCTCAGAATAGATCAAGTGTTCTTATGGTACATATGTGTGTCAACTTTAAATAAACCACTTTGACAATTTTAAAATTCCAAAGCACTAAAGATTACCTTGATATTTCAAAAACATGAAAGAAAATTTGAAGTGAAAAGAGCAATTTATCCTTTGATGAACGTCATCTTAATTTTTCACCAGAGCTGAAATGAAATTTAATATTTCAAACCACTACTTATTCATTTCATGTAAATAAAAAAAATGAAATTTAAATGAATACAGAGGGAAAGAGATTGCTTCAAAGATAATCGATTTTGTCTGATTAGAAAAATATTCTCTCATCTGATCCGAGGATCCGATTTTCGTGAAAAATTTAAGCTTGTTTCGACTGTGAAAAGAATTCTATTTAAAATAGTGATAAAACTAAGACTCGATAAGCAAGACTGGCTCTTATTGTCAAATTTAAGAATATTTTAGCATAATATATTCAACAAAGATGAAAAGTATCGCCATTTGCTTTATTCCGAATGATATATTTAAAATTCCTTGATTAAAAATATGTATTCAAAGGAATAACTGGCGCAGACAGAATAGAGGTTTTCATTGTTCTAAATTTCAGAGTCACTGATGAAAACATCCCTTTTACCTGTGTTCAAGAACAATTTTTATCTTGGTTCGGATCCTATCTCAAAAGCAATATAATAATATAGGTAAGATAATTTAATAAATAAAAATTTGCACTGAATTGGAATTAAATGGACAATTGTTATATTTTTATTAATACTAACTGATTGAAGTAGATCTAATTATAAGCATAAAATTAACTGGAAATTGGGCACCATATGCTTTCCCTTGATGTCATATAAATTAGAGCCGCATCTACCGGAGGCTGAATAGGAATTAAAATTTCTATCAAGTAAAATCTTTTCGATTCGCTCTAATTAGTTTGGTATTCTTCAATGGAGATAACTACTCGAACTCTTGAGTTATCTGTAATTTTCAAGAAAGACGTTTCCTAAATTTTTCCTTTCACTCTACTTGACAATCACAACATTCGAATCAAATACATTCTTGTGCGCAAATCGTATTATCAATACTTTCACAGATAATTTTTATCACATGCACATAATAATCGAAGATGATTTGGGGGAAATATTAAAATAACACTCCAGAAACGGTTGCTTATAAGTAAGTATTTTTTTTCCTCTTATGCAGAATGTCTTGAAAAAAAACATTAACACCGACTTCAGTGTTCGAAAAGATTCATATATTCCCCTTTTGGACAATGACTCATCGAAAGGAATTCTCTGACTCACTTTCGACTTAATGTCATTTGCACTTGAATTAAGCGAGATGTCCTCTATTTTACTTCTATATTCCAACACTCATGAAATTCTATTTCTTTTTATTTATTGATGTCATCATTTCCGATTTTGCAAATATATAAAGTCTTTTTTTTCAAAGGGAAGCTTTCCAGATTAGGTCCGGTCCGCATTTTGGTGTTCAAACCTCTTGAAGTATCCTTCAAATGTTTCATTATTTATTTAAACTTGTATTGGTCTGTTAAATTTAAATTTACGCAAAATGGGGTTTACTTCACACCATTCAGATCATAGAGTATTTGGTTTTTGTTTTTTTACAATAACTAAGTCCGTGCTGGATAGATAAAAATTTTCCAATAAGATAAACTATACACATCTAGCAGCAAAATAAATAGAACCTAAACGGTGAGCAACTGAACTTATTCAAAATATCTAAGCTGCGCATATAAGAGAATGTGTAGGCAGTTATATTGTGAACTCATATAAAAAGGTGAATGATCCAAATACGTGAAATAAAGAATGCCTTAGGCAACAGGGTCACATTAGAAGAAAATCAGTCACATATTTCGAGGTCGAGATCTTCAAATGTCTCCCTTTTCTGCCTCTAGTGTAAATAAATTCCGTCTCAGATGATTTCGTTTTGATGAATTATAAGGAATTTTAATGAAATAGAAATACTTTTATTTGGTGAATCAAAACAGAAGTTGAACTATAAATAGATAAGTGGGAATTTTCACGCAACCCCATTTTTATCCAAATCAGAACAAAAATTAAAATGAAACTAATGAAATCTAATTTGTGTGATTAATTTAAAAATAGTTGGAGTTTTGTAACTTAATGGAGAACAGGTGGAAAATGTTCATGGATAATTATAAGTAATGGAAGCGAATTCAAATTTGAATAACTCAATGTTAATGAAATATAAATGAAAAATTGTTTTTGAGGAAAAACTTTCGAAAAATCTACACAATTTCTAACTTATTTAGACTGACACTTACAAGTACTCTCTAGGTTTGATGTTACTTATTTGGATAATTGGTAAAGAAGAAGAGTTTTGTGTTAAAACAGTGTGATTAAGGCAAATCACGTCGCTAGCAGAGACAGAGACATTATACGTTCTTATCACATTATTATTTTAGATAATTATATATATATATATATATATATAATGAAGCGTTTTTAGAAAATTTGTCGTTAAATTGAAAGCAGTAAAAAATCTCCCGATGCTTGACTATCAAATATTTAAGTTAGTATTACGTCAGTCCAACGTCAAGGTTGATCCTAGGAGTCGTCGATCCTCACTCATTTTTCATTTGAACACTTCATAGTGACTGACGCAGAATGAGAAGTATCATAAACTTCTCCCAATCTTTTACTACCTCTGAAGTTATAAAAATCCTCCTACTCCTTGGACAGAGAGATTCCATGGTCTCATAATAATATTTTCCTACAGTTTATCTAAAAATCTTTTGTCCAAACCAACTTTCCTTAACAACTGATCTTTACTCACTACGATCTATTTAGCTTCTTCTGCAATCAACTCTAAACACTAATAAATATTTATTTCGTTAAAATAATCCACCGACCGAATTTGTACCTCTATCTGCTGCTTCGCAACTAACATTCAGATGGCCCAATTTAATCAAACTTGGCGCTATGCTCAAAACATAATTTTTAATTTTGTTGACATAGTTTTCAAAACATATTAAGCGAGGTATCTTGAGTCAAATTTAACAGTAAAATGTCTAATTTACTCCGACCTTTCTTTAGATTAAGCTTTGGTTTTCATCATGTGCGATTCATTTAAACACGGCATATGCAGTTTGCTAAGTGGACCTGCTATACTGGAGAGTAAGGCATTCGGAAAGATTTAATAACAAAGAATTACCATCCATTATCTTCTATGAAACCTTGTCTTACGGAAAATAACACAGTCTGTCTGTTAAAATTATGCCATTTTGTACTTATGCCTTCTTTAGACCCGAAACAAATAACGAAATAGTGATCTAAGAAGGTCTCGACTGTACCAAATAGGCAGATGCTAATCAACATCTAAGAAAGCGGTATTCAGTTTACTCAAGTCAAATATCATGGGTAGATAATCTCCAGCCGAATCTGACTTCTGAAATTCCTTGAACGAAGACTGCTCAAGAAGCAAAAATTGTGAAGAATTTCTCATATTCCACAGTGTTACATTTCATGATTACGATCTTCACTGACCTATACTTAGTATTTAAAGCCCTATATCATGCCAATAGATACAAATAATTTGAAATTAAATTGAGATTTTAAAGCAAATAAAAAATCATAGTAAACAGAGAGATTATGAAATTAAATTTTTCATCGTTAAAAAATTAACAGAGAGAAGAAAGGATAATTTTTATGACTATTAAATAAAAATGAGAGAGAAGGAGCACATGGATAAGGAGACCAAAAAATATTGACTTTTTAAAACTTTGCTCATTGTATCATAAATAGGTTTGATCATCGGATCCCTGTTTGCAGTGTTCGGCTTTAAGATTTTCTTTTTGTTCTTACCTTCGCATTTAATGAGCTGGTTGACTGATTGCCCACGTCTAGACGCCGGAAATGTCCACTGTGGTTGATATCAGCTTGAATTTCGACTTTTGTGGATGAAATTTCAATTAAATGAACTAAATTTTGGTTGAAAATCTACAACTCAATGTGTTAATACAAATGTCAATGTACGATTTAAATCCTTGGCTATTCTATATGTGCTCCTTTTTTCTCAATCGTAAGTCACGCGTGATATTTCCTTTTAAGGCTCATATTTTATTTTATAAATAGAAAGGAAGAGGTTGATAAATAGAATCGTCGCCATGCAACAAATTTACTTTGTACTCTGTAAGACATTTAAGTTCGATTTCCGTGTGCCATAGTGACTGTTTTCATTTTCCAAATTTGGTATCTTGGTGTGCGGGCTGTATTTCACTCGCAAAATGTCACCTTTTATGACCGTTTTCACTTGCATTTTATTTTGGATCTGTCGTTCCCTTAATTTGTTTCATTAAAATTGATAACATCGAAAGGAATCTTAGCTCTGGTCTACTGTTATGCTCAACGTACTTCAACATCTTTAATTACTCGAGAGTATATTACAGAGCATATTCGCTAAACACCCATAATTACCAAATAAAGGAAGTAAATACCGAATATGATTAATTATAAAAAGGCAATTTTATGGTTTATCACTCTCTATTTGTGTATGCTATAATATGTTTTTAAGAAATCGCTTTTCAAGGAATACCAAATTCTCCAGTTTGTTCAAATTGAATGCATTCATTTTGTAATCGATAGAAAAGGAAAGTGCCTGTTCTCAGACTTCAAACTTTCCTAATGACAACAATGACGAAAGGAAATTAATTAGAGTGGAAAACTCCCCAAGGTATCCTCAGAGAAGTGAATAAATAATGAAAGTGTGTATCTTAATTACCTAGTCTTAATGAGCGTAGAGAGTGGTTCAGTTTGTATTCTAAGTATAGTTTAGTAGAGGAAGTAGTTAAATCAGAAGCCATCCGGGGAAATATGTATTTAAAACTAACCACCGCCAAAGAACATCAAGATATCTTCAAATAAAATCAGATCACAGAAATACTGGTTATTGTAATTGAAATGTATGCGGATTGCCATGAAGACCTAAGACAGTCCACACAAATGATCACATAAACCAATCAGAATGGCTGCATCAGTTGTTCACACAAATATATTCTTCCCTCTTTATAATTACCTCATACCTCTCAAGAAGAAGTGCCTAAAAGTGCTGATGTCTTCTAGTTTTAGTTATGAAATCGAAATAGTTTGAAATGCTTAACTACTTGTACCACTGAGAAGTGTACATAAGTCTAACTATAATAGCACACGAGGGTTACAGAGGCGAAAATTTCACAGTGAAACATATAAGTCTGAACTGATTGGTCCAGGACACGGTATAATTTACGCCAAGTTGAGGGGTTTTCAAGGGAAATTACTTTCAAAACGTTGCTAACATAGAAGATGCATGGATCACGGTGAATTCAAAGATGAAAAGACGGTGATATACCTTAAGCACTGAGAAATTAAATTCTACCTTGTAAGATGGTGCATCATAATAAAATCTCTGGATGATCCGAGATAGTAGCATATCCAATACCTCTGACATAAAAATTTATTTAAAGTTTACCGATAATAAGCACAGAAAAATAACTTATATATTACAAATACCAAAACTTTTGATTTTAAATTTTGTAGGTGGGCCAATGTTTACATAAAGTGTATTGTCGGCTTCTCCTAAAGACGAATACTAGATTCACTTTATAATAAACATCAGTACTTTCTTTCACCGCTGACACAAAATGTCTTTAAAGATAGAACTTTGTAAAAGTGAGTTGAGCAACAATGGAATCAAACACTCCTTTTCTGCGTGTCAATTTAAGCTATCCTTGAGATCGATTTTTGATAGGATACAAAACGAACGCCAATCAGCTAGCTGTTATTGCAGTAAATATTAAAAGGGAAATAGTTTTATGAAAATTTATTCTCCGCTTTTGTTTTGGAATGAAATGACTCCGATTACCCTTGTTAGAAAAAGACTCTAAAAATTGTAGACATAGGGTAGCATCCAAACACGCAAAAGAGCAAATCTATCCAATAATGGGCGAAAGAGGGAGGAAGTTGAAAAGGTGAGTCAGGAAGTTGAAACTATGGATATAAATTGCTTTATCATATCCTAGTTCTTCACAATTTGGACCAGGCGCATGTGAGCGGGTTCATTTTCGCTATTTGCAGAAACAGATGACCAGCTAATTAAATTAGTTGTTCCATCATGTCACATAGACCTTTAATGATGTAATCCAATGAATATTCATAAAAATTAAATTTTTGCAATATTTCTGCCATAAAGAAGATGGAAAACACACGTTCTTATGGTTAAACTGCAAAATTATGACAGTTCAATTCGAACTTAGCCTAGTTTAGTATAAATCATAATGCTTCAATTAAATGACAGTAGGAAAATTAAAATAGCTCTTACTTTTGTCAGGAGATAATATTTTATAATTATTCAGGATAATATTTTTGCCTTGATACCACTCATTTTTAACTCGTTCCTCACTTGTAAAAATTTGTGTTAACTTGAAGTGTTTCTGTTGGTTCCGCACTGCATCTTGGTCACTTATTTGAACTTGGCTGCCTATTTCTTTTTCAAGGTCGCATTTGGATGATTGACGCAGCTTTGATCTGCTTCTTCTTATTAGTGTTTCTGTTAAATAATTCCCATCGAGTCCTGAAGGACCAACCATGCAGTAGTTCTCGAGTGCACCTCGTAACTTTCTTAATATGGTTTCCAAAGCTTTTCGCAAGATCTGTCCTTTCTAATTTACTTTTTGTTTCGGAGCGCTTACTCTGAATGCGTGAAATGGAACACTACATTCGTCTTATGTTTCAGACATAATAGCATCCACTTTCATTCACGATCCAATGACCATTAAAGAAATTCGTTTAGGAAACTGCTTCTTTTGATTCAATATTTCTGCTTATTTTTGAAATACGTTCGTGGTTGTTCTTCGGCGGATTTTATTTATCTTCAATAAAAGTCTTTGTGCTAATTATTCGTTTCGTTATGGGACTGACAATGGTATATTTTTATGGGCGCCACCCCATCTTTCTGCAATCGCTTTTAGTTAGGCAAATTGCTTCCTATGCAAGCGATTTCCGCACGAGTTAGAAAAACGACGTCGTTAGAGAAAAACTCGGAGAGAGATGAAGCATTCTGAGACATCCTTCCACTAGGTACTGGATTAAAATAATAGCGTTTACCAGAATTCTGTGGTTTCTTATAACGCCAAACTTGATGTCCAACTGCCTTTTTTCATTGATAATATCTTCTAATGTGATTCTGTCTGAGGCCGCTAAAAATAGCTGACCTTTGAAATAATCATTTGAAATTTAGAACAAATAACTGAGTTCAAAACAAATATTGATTGGGCAAGCATAAAATTTTCAGTGTTAATAATGTTCTTAGTGCAGAAAACATCAGGAAAGCACTATTGAAGTTTGGAGGTTATTCATCAAATACTTTAGAGATAATTAATTTAGTTTCATCGAAAGTAAGGTCCTATATTTTTGTGGAATGTATGAAAACATCGGGATTTCAGTTTTCAGCTGCTACCGACATCCGTTAACAAATTCATGCTTTTAGTAGATCAGCTGGGATATTGCCGAGCTGGTTTTGGAAAATATCCTCGTAAATTTCGAACCCGCGAGAAAAGTTTGACGTGCTTCTGGGACATTGTGAAATTCATTGAATTGCAGACGAGAGGATATGCAGGTGTCTTGGGTAAGGAAATATTCAGCATTTTAGTTTTTTCTGTTCATAAAGCTATTTATTGATTTATTTCGAAAATCTAAGCTACCTTAAGCAATATTGAATTAAATAAGGTGGGCGACGCATAGTCATAAAACCATTTAAGCAATTTTAATAGGAGTATAGAAACGGTTTTCAGTTTGGTAAAGTTGATAATTGATTAACTACATTGCTACATCTTCAGGTATGACTGGCAAAATTAAAGATCATCATAATAAAGTGCAGGTAAACCAGTTCCATGGAATTTCAATAAAATATAAACTGGCCTTTTAAAACGATGAAAACGAAAACAGTTTGATCTATAAATTTATTTTTATAATTCAGGTTACTTAGAAAGGGTAATTAATTTCACTTGTAAATACGTGGAATGTTGGCTAAATTTAGTTGTAAATTTCGATTACATCTTGTTACCTTATGGCTTTTAATTAGAATAAAAGCAATTTTGCTTTAACTCAGTCAATTTCTCCTTGACAAATTATCTAAGCAGAAATCTTTATATAAAATTATAAAGACTGCATGTAAAGAACTTTAGATTACTTGAGGTCATTAGAATAAGGTCATATAATTAAAATAGCATCAAGGATATATCTGCATCTATTTAACCCTTGATTATCATTTATTTTGGACTAATTTAATCGCACAATACTCACATTCTGCAAACGGTTATCTTAGTGCCAAGATGTTGTAACTTTTAAGTTGATGAGAGTTAAATTGCGTTAACGTTTCTATTCTCTAAAAAATGGAGATGACATGACTAACAAAGCAAACAAAAAATCGACCAGTCAGCAGCCTTTGAATTTAATTGGATATTTTCACACTCACGGAACTGTGACTCGCATAATGAACACTGAACACTAATTTATCACGGATGAAATACGCAAGTGCTCCAAATACCGAAGTAAAATAGGCCAGTTAACTTCTAGACACCATTATTTTCTTCTAATGAACTCCCCCCCCCTCCCCAAACTATTGAACTCTCTGGCCATTCCATTATTCAAAGACTTTTTCAAATGATTGAAAGTAAAATCATTTTCGCATGATAGGCAAAGAATAATTAAGAGTAAAGAGAATAACTGAAGGCGCTAGACAACTGAGCTGGATTTATCAAGCATTTGCCTGTAATGAAGCTTCCACGATAACCGCAAATTAGTTTCGCTTTCAGTTGAATTGCCGGATTGGTCTACAAAAATTGCTATTTCAACTTTTACCACTCATGGCATGACAAAAATGTTTCGCAACTGGGACGCAGGAACATAAAAATAATCCTTTCCTAATATGGAGAATGGGGAAAATCGACTTCTTTCATGCTCCAAAATAACTAGATTTTAAGAGTTCCCATTTTTTTAAACGTTGGTCTTATTTCATCTAACCAACATTTTTTCCCAATGCGATAACTGGGGTGCATGGCTTCATGTGATTTCCCAAGGAGCATTTCTCTTTTATCCGAATTAGAACTCGCCTTCAATTTCATCTTTATTTATTTCATATAGAAGAAAAATGCCAAAATAACGCCTTAATTTTTCTTCGGGCGAGACTGTTGCAAAATTGAAAAAAATTGGTCCGCCTACACACTGAAAGAATTTTGATGCCACTGCACTCAGCGCCGATGCTAATTACCGATACGCGATCATTGTGAAGTACATCCTCAATTAAAACCAGCAAATTTGCACGTAGTTACTAAAAACAGAAAACTAGTAGGTGACAGGAATTTACCTTTAGTGCACATTTCAGAAGGATAATAACAATGCGCACAGTCACTATTCCGGAAACCGTGACAAATGCTGCTATGCATTCCCAGGTTCTGGAAAATTAATATGGCAGGAACACTTGATACTTATATTTTTCTCTTTGAACAAAGCTGGAAATAGCGTTGCTAAATGTGACTGAACAGGGTGAGACACCTTCTGCTAGTTTAAAGCGTTAATTTTATCGCGTATGAGCAACGCACCCAATTGTGGGATGTTACAAAACTGTTTCACTACCCCAGAGATGGTTCGCGTTTGGACATTTTCAATTTGTCATTTGTAATTAATAGTTCAGTATCTTTATATTCATTAAAATTTAAGCTTTTTGTCTTATTCAAACTTAAAGAGTACCACCGCTGCTATACAATCTACCATAGGTCTATTAAATTGGTTACGCAATAGTTATAGTAACACAATAAATATTTTAAAAACTAGACTAAATTTTTTAAAAATTCTCTCAAACTCTAAATAAGCCTCAATCGAAGAAAAGTGGATTTTGTGGATTAAAATCACAATATTCCCAACCATTTCTATATCAACATAACATTCCTTCGATAGGCCGTGGACATTATATTAAATATTTATAAACCTTAATCATATCACAGGTTTGTACAAAACAATGTCTTTAATTTTAACTTAATTTGTACTAGACATTTTTCTGCCTTCTATTCCTCTTTCATTTTCAAAATAAATATTTTTGTAAAATTGGCCTTTATATTTTTATAAACCATTTATTGTACATTTCAAGTCCAATTTAATCGCAAACGTGGCTCCAATTATTGGATTTATTTTATTTCATATTTGATTTAAAAACTTGAGCAAAAGAAAAGAATCAAAATCTCTTAAGGATTATTTAGCGTGGCCATAGTGTCCTATATTGAGTGGTCGTGAATAGAATAACTGATATGGGAGATATGATATGAATATAGCTTGATGAAATTTCAGGCCTTGAATTATGGACATATTTTCACCCCAAACGGAATGACCCATCTTCAAACCCAAAACTTTGATTCGATTAGTGGGTTTGTACACATACCCTAATGAACTGCCCCCACAACACGGAGAATGCTAGACATCCATCAACACTCTGATGACACGGAAGTCAACGCTCACCTCTGCCAAGTCGGTGGTCATGTGATCAATGCCCATCCATGTGTACCCAGTGGCGCTAGTAATGAACAACCATGTATTAATTTGATCAAAAAGATTTTCTCGTGAGAACGATTTCAGGGTATCTTCCCTCCACCCTAGAAGAGGGTCTGGGGAATTTCAGTAGAGTGCGTGATTAACGTGCACGTTCTTAAAGTTGGAGGCGATGTGCGAGATTATCGAAAGAGCAGATCCAAGCTACCTTCTCTCTGACCAAATCTTTACTCGGAATCCTTTCAATTCTTGAAGCCTATTGCACCTTCAAAGTCCCGCATTAGATAAGGCGCATTCATATTTACACCTTATAAATCACAGCTGTTATGCAGGCAATATTATTTATTTGCATTGGTAGTGGAGTCAAAAAAGCAAAATACCTAAAATACCGCCCCAAGCCCATGGGTATTTTTAGAGTCTCTTCGTGGGTGTCCCAAGTTAAATCTACAACAGAGGTCAGGTGGGCTTGTTTTTTTTTATTTTCAGAAGCAGAAGACTTGGTCAACTCTCCCCATCAGTCAATTACATTCCACCACTAATTCTCACCTCACTGCAATATAGATTTATCAACACTAATCTTATTAGTATTTAATGATTAGATTTTTTTGCTCGTTAAAATTCATTTACTGCATATTATAATACAGTATGTCACACACGTGAAATAAATATTTAAATATTTCCTTTAATTGTACAAGAAGAGTGATGAATAGCGAAATTGCCGACACATAGTTAAGCCATCAGCATTCATTTCCTTCAAAACATGACTGGAATTATCCATGTTTAATTTTTATTCCGAATACAACTTCGGCCAAGGAAATTTTAGGAATGTGATCATTAAATGCATTAATCAACTAACTATGGGCAGGGCGAGACATATGAAGGTTGATTAGGGAAAAGGTAAATTTCTTAGCATTTAAAATTCCCTCAGGTTTTGTTAATAAAATTAAATTTTCGATTAAATTTAGTATTCCTCTCCCAGTGCGGCAAAACCATCGGAATCTCCTTTAATGGTTTCTACACATTCTTGCATTTAAAACACACGATCTAGTTTGGATATTCGCGATTTTCCATCTGCTTACAGTTTTATTCACGAATTAGCAATGTCTTCTTAATAATTAAGATTGTTGATGTTTTAAATTTGTCAAGTTTCTTGTTCTCAAAAATGCATACTCATTTGGGAAATAAAAATTAACAATCTTGTATTCACAAATGTTGAATACTCGTTGAATTGCGCTAAATAACAGAGTTGATACTTAGCAAAATTTAGTATAAGTTTTGCAGGTATGCGTTTTTTCATCTGCTGATCTTGAGTTCGGGGCACTAATGAACAATTTTGGAGGATAATATGCTTTCATCAGTAAACTTGACGAGAGGGTGAACTAAAAATCCTGTTGCATAACTGTCATGACCTTGCAAATATTGTTATTTAGACTTGAAGTGCTTAATCGCGTCTTTACTCTTGGATATACAGTATTTCCGATCACATTTTTATATAGGCCTGAACTCCTTTTGATTATCCTGTCTCCTCAAGAATTTTATGAAGAAACTCGCTTATCAACATTTTTCTTTTTTCATTCCTATTCTTATAAAGGAGAAGTGAAAATAAGCTCGTCAGAAACGAGAACAGTTCACTCTGAACGAAAATCACTCAGTCACACCAAACAGTAAAATTGGTTTTCTCGGCACCAGTATTTTAAGATCTGCAAACTACTTTACATTTCGTAGGATCATTCTTTCTTCTCAATCATTAGAAGAGTATGAACTGACTTTTCTAGACCGACTGCCATGACTATGACAAACCAATCAATAAGCACTGAATACCGCAGACAAGGATTTATTCAGCAATCCAGGTGACATTTTTTAAAGTTCAATTTTTTAGGAACGTGGCCAAGCAAATAAATAAATGCTAAATTAAGCCCACTCCCCTTTATTGATTATAGAACTTAGTGCTAAGCAAAGTCGATTTCTTTTCACTCGCAAAAATTGCAAAAATTGTTACCTTAAGATAAACCTTAGTAACAATATGGACTATGGAATAGATATGTAGCAGCCCTTGTTGCTCCACATCTTCATATTTCTCAATGAGGTGATCATAAGGTGATCAGGCAAGTTTTTGAAGTAGTAAATCAACAGAGCATTTTATAAAAACCCTTTGTTTATTGTTTCTGCCGCAAGCAGTAATCTTTATCAATTTTCAAATCAAAATTTTCTAAATTTTGGACAGGTAAATGAGACTTCAAGAAGCGCAGAACGCTTTTTCTCTCTTTTACTTTTGGGGCCAATTTAAATTCTTATTACTTAAAGAGTGGTGATATTGAATGATGATGCACACGCAGATTACGCAATGATTTATACTTATTTCATCTTGAAAGCAACCAAGTGACAAAAAGTGCACGGGTCACACTGGATACATTTTGCCACCCAGTAAAGGGGCCATGGAGTATTGACATAATGACTATATGCCAAAATAGAACTAGAAAGTTTATTTTTATGCGCCTCTATTAGTTCAGTTAGAATTGTGTGTTTGTGCTATAAAGGTCATACTATGAGGATCTTGCGTGCATGTTCGATGAACGAAATATTTTTAGAAGAGAAAAGGAGAGTGTGGGCGAGGGCAGACGAAGTGAAATTAGGGTTTTTGTTGCTACGTGGCATAAAACAACTCGACTTTACGAAATTAAACGCAATTATCTTTACTTGGGTTTTGGCTGGAGTATTAATTATTAAAAGATGATACTAAAATAACGATAACGAATCCTGTAACCAAGTCCATTTAAACAGTCTTTAGCATCATAATTAGTTTAATTAATGAAATTTTGAAAGTATGGCGACAGAAACTTTTAGAGTCCGTCTCACTGATAGGCATAAAGACATATTTTACCGATCGGAGATGTCATTATTTTAAATTCCTCGAAAAGAGCACTGAAGATAATTTAATTTAATATAAAACTGTATACCTTCCTTGTTAATAACACTATCTAATTATTTATTTAAAGCTCGATTGCCACAGTGAATGAACTTACAAGTTTGCCATAATATTTCTTCAAGTAACAGAGTGTGGGGACACAACTTTGGCATGACTAATACAGAATCAGTGACCAATACCAATACTATCAATCAATGGTCAATTCCAGTACACGATTTTCCGACCAATCAATGATCCAAGTTATATGAGGTCATCATATCATAAAGTGTATATAATGACTAAGTTCCACGTCATACATACACACAGTACACAGCACGCCATACTAAATGAACGTATCTGCGGTAAACGTCTGTTTTTTCTATTCTGGGAGACTTACCAACTGGGAGAATTTGTCACTGATGTTTCTGAGAACAGTCAAGGCTTATTAAGGTAGCTAATCCGCTACAAGAGCCAACTTAAAAGGCATTGAGATAATTTTAATAAGTTAAAATTTAGCAAAAAAATGATAACAGTGTAAAATTTCTATTCAACTATGTAATTTATTTTAATTTTTACCTGATTTAAAAAAATATGATGTTAAATCAAGCATAGCAGAAATTTTATGTTGGAACAATGAATTAATTTTTGAGGGAATTTCTATGAGAAAATATTTAATGGTATCAACTTTAAAGTGAAAATCAGAAGTTGGGAACGGACTACCTGGATAGAACCGATGCACCGTTGCAAATCAAATTTCTTTTCAATTTCGGAAAAATTTGAACAGCATTCATTAATTATTTTCCACTTTGAACAAGATTAATATCCACAGATAAATAAATAACTACTTAAATAAATGTTCACTTCCTGAAATATATTTTAAAATAACTCATATGTTAATTTATTGCGTCAAATCTGAGGGATTAAATGAAAAGGCGCTTAACTTTAGTTGTTGGAATAAATGGAACAGAAAGGGAGCAGTGACTGGTTTAAATGCCAATTTACATAGGACTTAATTTGAATTCCTTTTAATGAAATTGTAAAATGTACCCTTCCTTTGACGGATAGTTGTCTGCATGAACTATCATTTCAAATGATATGTAGCGGATTAGCTACCTAACTAAGCCCGACTAAACTCAGAAACCTCAGTGGCAATTTCTCCTAGTCCGTAAGACCCCCAGAATTAGCTAAGCTATTGCAAAGCTGAGAAGAGACAGAGGTATCCAGGATACGCGTTTATTCTAGACATGCATGGCGTGGAGTGTGACAAGGGAGGAAGCTTAGTCATTCAAAATGATGGATTAAGTAAAACGAGCGGAGGCTTCTGATTGGCCATTGACTGTGTGTCCTAGCACTCAATCCTTACGCGAAGTTGAACGGCCGCACCTTCAAGTCACGCTGTGTGCTCATGCGATGACGTGTCCCACAGATATACACGCTACAGCTGATTTCTACGCTGGAAAAAGTTTCCAAGGGTTGAGCATCGTTGTTTGGGTCGAAAAGCAGACTGTCATGAAATGAAAGAAAGGAAGATGCCAGCAAAGAGTACCATCAAATGGAGTAATAGGGGTGCAACTTGTAATTATACACAGGCTGTGAGAAATTCTAAACTTCTCCAGTTTCGCCATATTTGGTACAGCTTAATAAGGGACCATGATTCAGAGATTTGAATTATATAAAGATTCGTAAAAAATTCCTGTTAGACTTTGAATTATTACAAAAACTTTAATTGCCAAATTTCGGTTACACTCATTGGTAGTATCGTGTAACGACTGAAAGTGGCACTTAGTTAAATCGATGTACTGAATTATTAATTTACAATAATTACAACCCGAAGGCCGGCCCATCATTTGGTCTGAAATTACTGAGCCTTTATCTTACTCAAATTTAGTCCCTGAAATAGACCAAAATTATTATTTTTAAGTTTACAGTTATAATTACAGATGTAATTACAGTTATTTGTAATAGATATTAATTATTTTTACAATTGACTTCTACGGTATATAAGCATGTGATGAAAGCCAACTTACTGTTTCCTTATAGTCATGTCTGTGAACAATTCTGATCCTGATGATGAAGAAATCGCGCAAATATTTACATCCTCATCTAGTGAAATATATGTGTACCTTAACAGCCAAAAGAGTTCTAGGCCTTCCAACCTTCTCTTATCTCTATTATCATCTCTGAATAGTGAAGATCAACTTGAAGCAATTTTAAGTGACTCTAAAAACGCTCGTCTAAGAGATATATGGGGCAACGGATGTTCTGAATTCTGCTTTCCACGTACAACGCCATATTCAGAGTGTGAGGGAAGCCAATTTGTCCCCATAAGTGCTGTCGACGATCAAAGTAAAGATTCTGTTATGGTCATTTGTGGGGTTGGGGAAACTGAGTCGTTGCCTTTGTGTTCTTTACCTGAAGATACGACCTCCGATGAATTATTCCCGCAAACTGTGGACAATGACCGTTTTCGCATAGAAAGCACTGCTTCTGATCAAAATATTACTGAAGATCTCTTTAAATAAGCGACTTTAACGAAAAATTTACATCAGTTGCTTCAGTTCAGAAATTTATTCGTATTATGAACTTTTAGTTTTGTGTAAAATAGATGTATTTTTTGTTTTGTTTGAGTTTTGATATCTTTGAATATATTGATCAATTTTACTTGAGTGAGCTGTTGACAATATTTTAGGTTCTCCGAAAGTGACAATTACTGTAGAATTATTTAACTGTAAACCAATATGACTGTGCTGTAGCAAATGTATAAATTGCTGGAACAGATTTCTTATTCCATAAAAACTGTGGCGG
This sequence comes from Hymenolepis microstoma, assembly GCA_000469805.3. Classification (NCBI taxonomy): domain Eukaryota; kingdom Metazoa; phylum Platyhelminthes; class Cestoda; order Cyclophyllidea; family Hymenolepididae; genus Hymenolepis; species Hymenolepis microstoma. The sequence continues at coordinate 22,044,760 of LR215993.1, read as the reverse complement.
ATGACAGGCAAGTTCTTGTAGTTAATGCATTAAAAGATATAATCCGTTACTATTTCCAAACACTTACAAATAATACCACTAAGATCGCGATGAGACAGAGACAAGTTAAATGCTCTTTGATTAAAAATAGTTGAATCGTCTATGAAATCGTTTGAGCTGTTCATAAGAATCTAAATTTGATGTAATTAGGCCGATGTTTTTTTAAAAATGCTGGTCCTTTCGAATTTACAAACAGCGGTTTGTTTACGTGATTGACGAAGATTTATTCATTAACTTCACAAATCAGTGATACTCGGCTAAAGTTTTAAATGGAAAGCCTCTATATATATATATGTCTATTGTAGATCTTAACAAAAGAAACAATGCTGGTTGTACTTTAGGCAACAAATTTCATTGATTAATAACAGGAACTAACTTATGGTACTATGGGCACTTTAAGAGCAGAGTAAAATACTATGCTAACAACGGTAAAACACGAACAAAGAATGTTTAACTGGAGCTTTCAAATGCAACCCAAATGGGAACAGGCAATGCAATTCAAGCTAAAAGTGAGAGTTCATATAAGAAATGGAAGAAAAATTTTCGATAATAGCAAATATTCATGAGAAAAAGTGCACATAGTGGAATAAGTACGGTGATTATCAGAAGTAATTCCAACTTAATGAAAGCTTTTTCATTCGCCTCAAGAAAATCTTATTCCATTATATATTCGCCATTGCTATGAATTAGAAGCATCAAATCAAAACGGCATCCGATGTTAAGCTTAAGCCATATTTATTGTTAATTTTAATTTCTGTTCTGATGATAATGAAGCCAGGCAAATTGAGTACTCTCATCGATTTCGCGAGAATGTGAGTCGTGTCTTTATGAACTAAAAATGGGTCAAAAGGTTTTCGAGGTTATAATCTCCTAACATGTTTTCCCCGCCGACTATGGAATATGAGGTCGATTCAGAAATGGCTATGTAAACAAGAAAGTAATATACAGAAAAGCGGTGTTCTAGAAGCTGTTCCCCATAACTCAAAGGATGACGAAAGTCATCTTGCTGTCATAAATAATATCAAATATGACGAAAAGTCGAGCAAGGATGATTACGGTCACAGTCTCTTAACTCATTTATTAAGAATATAGTCTTGGGTAAATCGTCCTTGCAAACCGTGCCCTATGATAGTTTTGCGTAGGATACTCCACTTCTGAAAGCGAAACTTCAAGTGATGATGAATTTTAGCACTCTTACCATTCACGATTTGGCGTATAAATCACGTCGTAGTTGCAGTTTTGGTACCAAATAAGTGGATTTAGTGGTGTTCCCAGCTTGTCTTTTCTATATACATACAATTGGCAAGCATGTAAACATCATTTAATTGCCATTTGAGTCGAATAATCGTAATATATCATGACTTTTATTAATAGTCGGACTAAAGCAGTGATATAGGTGAATTGGCTGGTGCATGCGTGCGTGATTATTCATAATGTTTACTCGATGCAAAGTGAATAAGCCATTAATAAAATGTATAGTTTTAGAATTGCATCGAGAGAGAGAGAGAGAGAGAGGAAATCTACTATGTGGCGTTGGTGTAGTGCTAAGAAATTTAGTCCATGTTAATTTTGCATTAACCTCAAGACATTTTATTAATTCCACAATTACTACTTGTGAATTTAACTTTAAAATCAAAACTCTTCAGGACTATTAATAGTTTTGCCCCAAATAACCATCAAAATTACACAAATTTTGTGGGTTTTGCCACTAATATTGACGAATTTTCACTAATTTCGGTTTTAAAAGAGCATTATATAGGCGCCTACTTCGTTAAAGCCTATTCCAACTGTCCAAACAACATTTTTGAAAGTAACGCAGTAAGATTCTTGCATCTTTTCTTTATGAATTCGTGGAGTGTCTAAAATCAAACTCTGTGGATAGGCGTAAGAACTTATCCATTAAACTTTGACTTCAAGATTACTTCTGCGAAATAATGAACATAGTAACTAATTATGGGTTATAGTAGCACATCACTGATATTGATGATAGGCTAACTATAATCCGACTACTAGAATTGGCTAACGGAATTGAGCCTCCATTCTAGTTGAGCAATTAGAAAAGATAACATTTCACAAAAGTTTCAGCTACGGCTGATATTTATTGATAATAATTATCATTAATTTCAGATCATCAAAGAGGCAAATAAGAGTGTTCTCGAAGAACATTTTATTTCCATTGTGAAGTGTGTCAAATAATAACTCTGACTACAAAAAGGAAGTTGTGAAGATCGTTTCACAACACATATTGCACTGAACTGAAGTGTGGTCAGTTCTGCTGCCCAAAACGTACTGAAGCGTTGATCCGAATTCTGACCATGATGATAATGGATTCGAACCATTTCCTATTGGCAGTTAGGAGACATAATATGTTTATTTATCTTACCATCTCCAGCCCATTTTTCAGCTTCTGGAAGTCATACAGAGATAACCAAGGACACAAATCCAAGTATTAGTAAAATGTATTTATTCAAAAGCAGAATTTTGCATCGGATTCTGAGTAGCAGCTATTAGACACATATCAAATTCGGGTAGAAACCAATTCAATCCTGTTAAAAAATAGACAATAGAAGGAAATTAAAGCAATCACCAAAAGCAATATGAGTAGTGAATTCGGGCGTTTATTTGCAACCTTGTTAACAGAGGATTCAATGCATCATGTAGGCACGTAGGAGAAGGAACAAGTAGAAATCATCATCTCAAATCAGAACGACGTATTTAGTTCGTTATCAGCAACCAAGGTAGGAAGAAATGAAGACTTAAAATGAGGATGCGTTTCCATTCGAGTGATTTTAAAAATGATCTCGAAAAGTACTCATACAAATTGGAAGTAGTCAGATTCCTTACTGAAGGGTTTTTTGAATTTCGTTATCACCTTTTATTTCTGTTGGAATAAACTTATGATGAAACATGCGCAATTATTTCCTCGTCAATATCCTATGCTTTAAATTAATAATTTAGGTCAAATTTAAAGGGAGATTATGATTTTATGAGCTTAAAGTAATATAAAAGGATGATTGAGTAGAGCATAAGTTTGATCCTGTGTTCCGAAAGAAAATTTTAAAATTTTTTAGATAAATGCCGGTGACTTATTAATCAAAAAACGATGCGGTATTTCTTAGATGGCACAGAAATTGCGTAGTTAATTAGTATTATTATTTAAAAACAAGTATAATTATAATTTACTCTTACTCAGTAACATTGAGCCGTTTCCTGCGTTACAAGCCGTTTTGCTTCTAGATCGAAGGTACTGAACACTTAAAGAAGATAGTCTAAATTGAACGATTATCAGCGAATATCATTGTTGCTGATAAGTCATTGATTTTATTTCAAACCTGCGAGTTTTAAGTGAAAAAGCACTACTCTAAAAGCTGAATTTTCCATAGCAGAAGAGGGAGAACATGTCAGTTATGCTATAAATCGAATTGATTTACGAATGTCAGGTAATCCGCGCACATGGTGGAATTGTTAGAGTAGCGACACGATAAGTGGACACAGATTTTGATAAAACTAGACTGATCCTATCTAGACAATGTTTTAGGGGATTAAGACATTTTGAGAAGTTCTGACGTCCAATTAAGTATGGCATTTACACTTTAATGCACAATTACACTGAAGTATTAATTACGGCTAGTATTCATTAATAATCGTAAATGTTGATTATATAACATCAAATGGGTACATTTTAATTGGTATCCAGTTAGTTTTAACTCCTAAGAGAAATGTTAGGAGATCGTGAAACAGACTTCTATTGTGATGAAGAGATGGCAACTCTGGAATCCCAAGTCAGTCGACTCCCAAAAGCACCTTGATGGTAGTATGATTCTGACCGTAGCTCATCTCTTGTGACTATGGAAGCAGATTCTGATGTCCGAATTCTCCATCCTTATCTTTTTTTCAAAAAGTATTCCAAAAGTAAACGAAGGGCGAGTTTTAAGTAATTTATTAAAATGTAAATTTCCAAAAATTATTCTCAGTTAAAGGCAGCATGCACATTATCGAATTTAAGCACAAATTGAATCTGTCCTATTAGACTAAGCATGTGAGTAATTAATTAAATGACCGATTTGTGCTTAAATTATATCCTTTTCGTACGATGATTGGTGCGATTTAGTATTGATTAAGGAGAAAGCATGGAGCTTCAGTTGGCCCTAATTTGTCGATGTGGTGCAAAAAGAAATTATTTAAAAATAATTTTATTTCAAAAATGTCGCATTACGTAAAACCATTAATGTAAACGTAGTTACTTTACTTGTTTATTCTTAATAGAAAAAATTGGTTTCAATGTTTGTTATATATCTGTGTTTTGTGATAATGTCAAATCTTGGGGGCCAATTGCATCAGGATCACTACCATGTTATTTATTCCTAATAGAAAAGAGGTATCATTCTGCTAGATCTGTGATTCTAAATGCAAATTCGGATATGCACTTTCTTCAGCAATGAATTTGCATCAGGTTAGGAAAGTGCAAATGAATATAAACTTTCAGGTTATGTACAGACTAATATTAAAAATATTTTGGATAGCGAAGTGATTCAACATTTGAACGGTCACAATCTAAATCATCAGTAATTACATATTATTAAGTCAATCTGATTGACATTTGAACCGATGACCTAAATAACACAGAGAAAAATGGATAAATAATTAGAAAAGCTGAAGATAAGAATTAAAGGGAGCTCTATAAAACATGCAGGATTTCAACCCCAGCACTTCCATGAAGAAGAATTATCTTGAAAGTTATTACGAGACCAATCCAGGTGTTTCAGTGTTGACCTCATAAAGTTATTAATAGTTCCGAGTAAACACCACTTTCTCTGAAAAAAAGCTCTAGATTTTTAAATACAGACGCTTCCATAGGTAATTATAAAATTACTATAAGGCGATTTCTACTTTGTGTGAGTATTATTCAGAGAGTGATTAGATAATAACATGGAGTATGAGGTCGTATTTTAATCTATTGTCTCTTTCAGTAGAGTTAGGTTTAAGATCTCAATTTTGGCACTGACAAGATGAATCTACTTAGAATTGATCACTTACAAATGGCAAGCAAGTCTTTACTCATAACTTGATAATCGACGATAAATGGTTCAATATCACATTCGCCGTCTCAAATAATGTTGATCTGAGTGTTGCAGGAAATCGTCATGGGATTATTATTTAGGCCAATGTGAATCAGACACAGTACCACAAATGATTTGGTTCTGCCTTTTTGTTAGAAAGTTCATCAATCTTATCTGGAATTCCATTATTTTTATTTTATTTGACTTTCACCAGAAAGATATGGTGTCTATAAATAGAACTTGATCTTTGTTTACTACTAAAAAAACATGAAATAATTAGAGCAATGGGCGACTATTATTAATTAATTAATGGAAGGCCTTCATTTAATTTTAATAATTAACAGGATTTACTTCGGGAAATAACCAATCTATTCTGAAGGATAGAAATAAATGCAATCAAAGTTGATTCCTGGTCTACTTTTTCTCCAAACACATGAGATGATGATAACTAAACCTTTTCTCTTGGGTAAGTTTGATTGCTGTCTATGCAATCCATTGGCAATAAAGAACTCTATATACTTTAACTAATTTAACCTGCTCCAAAAGATCACTTTTCAGCTGATAATCAGGAAACAGGAGCACTTTAGCATGCATGAAGCCATGAGTAAAACTCATTCATTTCTTACGAATGAAGTTCGCTTCCGAAGTTTTTAACCCAATTTATATAAAAGCAAATGCAATTTCTAAATGGGCCGAAGTGAAACATCACTGGGATGAGAGATAATAGGCAATTTTTCACTAAAATGTGACTTTCATTGTCGCCGAGATAAATTTGAAAGTGAAAGTAAAGTCGTCTTTAAATTCCTTCGATGACTAAAAATCATATTCTTGCTGCAAAATATGCCTTATATATTTTACTTAGAATTTTGACCTGATTAGTGGTTTTAGAATAAATTGTGGATGTAAGTCTGGAACATGAGAAAAATTATATAGTTTATAATATAATTGTTACGCGTTCGATTATGTGATTTGAAACAGACATCAGAATATATTCTTCAATCATTTTGGGAAAAATTTGAATTTTACTTATAGTTTTAAGTAAAATTGCCGCTTTAGAAATTAAGAACAAGAATTTGGAGGGGTAACCACATATTACGGAATGAAACTTGGTCTTTTTAAAAATGTTAAAAAAGGAGAGTAGTCAACACCTTTTCTTCAAATGTTTTACTATATAGGTGTTATTTAACGAATTACTTGAAGTGAGGACCCAAGAAAACGAAACACTTCAAATTTAACAGCAAAAAATCATAACAAAAACACTTTACAAATTTTTTTTTCTATAAAATCAATTTGATGATCATAGACCTTAAGAAATTCGAATGGTTGAGGACCAACGATAACTCGGAAACCAATAATTTAACGAATGTAAAGGCACATTCTTGATCTATTAATAGCAAACGACTATTCAACAGTGTTAGAAGTGATATTTTGGTAAATAACAACTGATATGTTCCACCTTATTCAGAAGCATATACTATAGTTATGATAACGCAGGGAAAGACGGTGGAAAGGAAGGAACCATAGCTCATCCCAGAGTTCTTATTTCATTTTAAACTGAAAAGCATAGCAATTGTATATTACAGAGAAGAGTATCAGCTGCACATGGCAGTGCTCCGAAAAATTACTTTTATAGTTCTGCATATCTATTAACAATACGAAATCTTACTTTCTTTGCTTACAGAAGGGCGCAGGCATATTTTGTAGTCAAATATCGCCAAACATATAATAGAGTATATTTCCATGCGTGGTGCTAATATGTTTTACAAGTGTCAGCCAAGTGGATCATCTCGGCACAAAGGACAAAGTTTTTCAAATAGACAAAAAGTACATTTAAGGTAGGTGTTGCCTTCTATGCTATGGTAGATAAGTATTGAGAGAAGTTGGACCAATTCTTAAAAGGCCTTATTCTGTTATATTTTGAAGCATTAGCAAAGATAAAATAAAGTATTTGGAAGTAGTTCCGTTAAATCTAATTTATAACCAACAGAGCTCCAAAGAATTATTTGTAACAATAATGTGTTGAATTACTGGATAAAGCACAGACATGATTAAGTTGTAGTGTCATAATTAATGAATAGACCAGGCAAATATTTCAGGTATTGAGATGCGATAGCTATTTATAAGAGGAACAAAATTAAGGCATTGTTCCCAGTTGGGATACGACGACACAGAGGTGACTCATTGGAAGGGGGAATAGGACACTGACGAAATGAAGTCAGATTTGAATCAATGCGACTCAAATACGATTATAGAAGTTTAAATTATGGTATTATCCGCTTAAACCAACGCTATTTTTTGTTGCATTTTCCATTTAAAATGTGAAGGTGTGGAGGGCTTATTCATAAAATTTATTTCTGCGACATTGATTACCTGTAGTTTTGAAAAGGCCATACTTTAGAAATCTATGTCTAAGTCTATGGAAGTTAAAGAAATCATTGAGCCCAAATTGGTCAAAATTTTAGCCTTTGATCAAGCTGTCAATCTTACTTTACTTTAAATAAGCCTTGACTCAATTAATTTCAAATTTATCAACTTCATTACACGTTAATTCTGAATTGAAATATTTCGTGCGTTCCCAGTATGCGATTTTCAATGTGTAAAAAGCATTCAAAATTGAATAACCATAGAGTTTTATAGAGAGTAGAAGTAAGATATAAAAAATGTATTTAGGATAAATTTGACCCTAATTCATTTGATTTTTTTAGACTTAGATTGCAAAATATTTACCAAAGGTCAGTTTGCTAAGTCACGTTCCAAAATTCTAATTTCATGGTCACTAATCTTGAAGCATATTCATGTACACCGCGTTAATTAATCTGTTGATTTAGTTATATAGTTGCTTGTAACTATTCAAAGTATTTCTTCTTTCTAAAGCCAATAAAGTCACTTGATATTTCCTAACACGACTATCACGAAATGCGGTTCCCTCGCGTTCCATTTTAGTGGACACTCCTAAATGTAGTTACTCCGACTAAGTTCTGACCATATGCTATAATAACTAGGAACATCTTGGAACTCTTCAAATTTATCAAATTTCTCTAGCTTGCTGAAAGTTACTGCAAATAGTTATATTCTCATGCATTTCAGAAAGTTCCATTCCTGCTTTCGTGTTGTGCCTAGAGCTGGTTTCTTGGAACACATACAAAACGTCGCTCTTTTATGAATATCCGACGTCTGACGTGGTTAGACCATTAAGTGCAGTAGTAAGAATTGTGAGTTGGCAAATAATTTTTTCCAAGAAATGAAAATTCTATAAGATTTGTAATGGCAGCATTAATATCTATTCCTCCAATTAACTTACATTTCACTCCATTGAAATAAATTTTAAAGCTTAACTCCTTTTAGATCGATAGCAAGAATGTAAGTATATTGAAAGCAATGAATAATGTCAATACAAATGAAAATGGCCTTCCGCAACTTAGAACTCTTAAGCTGAGCTGAAGTTAGATTTTAATTAGTTAAATCAACCCTGCTTTCACACAACCTCATTAAGCTAGGATTTTCCATTTTAGAGAAAAAGCACTGTACTCAGAGAACATCCAAAGGCGCTAAACACTTTGCGTAAACAAATTATCACCAATTTGTGTGAGTTTGAATTCCTTAGCCGCTGGAAAATTCAATGTTGCACGAAATGATTTATTTTGTTGTTCTTGTGAATAAATCATTAGAATAAATGGCAGCTAAAACAAAAATCGTTGGAAATTCGTATAATTTATTACCTCAAAAAGTAAGTTTTGAGCTTTAGATATATGGTAAATTCAGGTATTTAACAATTTTTGAAAGATTATAACTATTTTGGAAATTAGTATACTGCTATTGCATTGCGCTATTCGTCACTTGATCTCATTGTTACCAGTTTTATGCTTCTTAATTACACCCGAAAGAATTTATTTCCTTAGATATTACGCTTTACTGTCATTTATTCTCGCTTATTCCCTATCAGCATTGGATGACTCAAAATTTCAAGCCGCTTGGATATTCAACTAAAGACTTCAAATAATTTTTATTCCAATAAGTTTTCTGCTTCCCTTCTTAGACTTTATGCTACACATCAAAGACCGCCTATTTTAGTAATCATATTGTCATTTGAACATTTGTATTTGCATAGTTTCGCATTTTATACTTAGTCAGGAAAACATACAACGAGGCAGTATAGCATTTGATGCTTGCTTTCATGAAAGTAGGGCTGTACCATGATTTTGAACTTCTGCAGCTCGAGTAGTTTGCCATCTATTTTACCTCAACTGAACCTGAATAGTCTTTTTTGTTATAGCAGGTTGAAATTTGCATAGCCGTTTCTCAAGCTTCAATCTTCAAATAAATTGCACCCAGGAAATCCTTAAAATGACGAATTTAATAACCACTCCTTATTTTGATCAAACAACTGATATCATTTATTTTGTAGATAATCAGACTTCTACCTCATCCCCAGTTGTCAAGTTAATATTGGTCGGTGTACATGTCAATTTTAAGAGTACATTAATGATACAAATTGTCTCCGATCACTTTGCCTATATGTATGGAAGACGTTGCGAAATCGAAACGAAAAGGGATCACGAGGTTGTACTTGCATTGTAATATATCTGCCAAGCTTTCCAAAAGGCGTGGAAAGTTCATTATTGATTAAGGCTTTACCAAAAATGACATAGGAAATGACATGTTATCTAAGACCTAAAGTAGTAAAAATGGACTTAATTATAAAAAGTACCTTGTTTCATTTAAACGCCTAAAATTACCATAATTGTGGTTTCGCTTTTAGTGCATATAACGAGAACAGTTCCTTTTAAAACGTCTGATGAATGACAGGAGGAATTTTATTGTGATTCTAAGTGCTCATTTTGTTTGATATTGCTTTAAGCGTAACATTTTTTTGCATTATTTATAACTTATGATATAGGAGAAAGTGCAATATTAATTTTAATGTCAAATTTGGGTATTATCTCGATTTGAGAATCAAAATAAATTATATGCACATGAGGATGGTGAGGAACAAGAGAGTTTTACTTGATTTGAGTTTTATATATGAGTGACGCTTTTTTCACCATTTGTACCTCGGATCACCCTCTACCTTATTACCGCCGCTTATTTGCTAAAGTATGAATTTTGCGTTAGTGATTTGTGGGACACGTCATCGCATGAGCGCACAGCGTGACTTGAAGGTACAGCCGTTCAACTTCGCGGACGGATTGAGTGCGAGGACACACAGCCAATGGCCAATCAAAAGCCTCCGCTCGTTTTACTGAATCCGCCATGTTGAATGACTAAGCTTCCTCCATTGTTACACTCCACGCCATGCATGTCTAGAATAAACGCGTCCTCTGGATACCTCTGTCTCTTCTCAGCTTTGCAATAGCTTAGCTAATTCTGGGGGGTCTTACGGACTAGGAGAAATTGCCACTGAGGTTTCTGAGTACAGTCGGGCTTAGTTAGGTAGCTAATCCGCTACAGATTAATGGGGAATAATTCTTTGTGCTTCATGCTGTAGTTACTCAATAATTAATTAATTAATTAGAAGTTTAAAGTGCGCACAACTTTTTAAAGAGATCCCATAACCACGCTGCAAGCTATTTCGCTGTGTTTTCTTCTTGTTTTACGACATCAAATTGGCAGGGTGAACAGACAGTTAGATGACAATTTTTTAACACAAGTTTAGAGGGAGCACGATAAAACCCAAAGAAAGGGGGAATGCTTTTGTTTTCGAATCCCATTCTACTGACAGATAATAGAATTCTTTTGTAGTTATTGCCTCCAGGGAGAAATTGGTTGTTATATGGGGTAGTTATACCCGAAGAAGGCGTTTCCTAAATTCCAAAATGACCGTAACTTGAAATTGCTTTCCAGAATTAATTTGGAAACTAAAATACTTGAAGATTTATGCCGGGGAATAAATCATTTCGCAAATTTGAAATAACTTTGCTAAGGCTTTCAGGTAGTGGAATAGACAAGAGGTGAAAGGAATCAAAGCTGACCAATATGGAGAGGCAATGAAATCATTAGAGGGGAAAAGGAAGCTATATTGATCATCTTAGAAAGAAGAATATGTTGGATGAAATACTTGGTATCCAAATGCCATCCATTGGATTAAAAGTCAATTACTCAAAATTGGAAGATGCAAAGAAGGAGGAAAAAATCTTGGAGGGTAGAAGATTGGCTCGACTATCATTTGTTTTCATTTGAGAATTTATACGTACCTAACTGGATAGTTGCCTCGAGCTTTGATCGTCCATGATAGGGATATGTGGTCTAAACACGTGAATTCATTGTAGTATAGACCTGATTCATTTTTACAAATAATTCCCCGACGCAGTTGAAATTCCTTCAATATAATATTTCACGAAAAAGAATAGGCAGGTTCAAACTGAGGTCTTCCGTAAGTAATATTTGAGATGTTATAGCCTTAAGCCATATCGTTCTGCATTCACGCCAAATAATTGTAATCGGCAAGCTCAAATCAAACATATGCAAAATTCTCTCGTAGCGAAAATATTAATGTCGTGAACTAAAACTTTTTTGATATCAATCAATATTTATTTAGTTTGTGAAATATGGTAATTTGTGATTATAATCGATTTCGCCTCCTTATTCGTGACAATTAAACTACCTAATTGAACTTCTCAAGTATCTTAAATGTAAAGAATACAATGAACTCTTTACTATTTAGAAATTATTACTTTATCGTTTTCATGCCCTACTTAAGGGTAATATTGGAGGTGTTACGCTAATATCCGAACTATTTCGAAAAATGTCTGGAGCGCGATGATTTGATCGAAAATAATCATGTAAGAAAGGGAAAAGTAATTCCTTCGTGAAAACATCAATCAACTTGACCACATCAGTGGTAGGAAAAACAACAGAGATACAAAGAATGTTTTATTTCACATTATCGCTTTATGTCGGGCAAAATTAATAGGACATGGATAATAAAACCACTGCATACAATATCGAATGGTATTCTTCCTTCCAAACTTCTTCAATTGCAATGTCAGATATTTTGAAGGGAAATGTTTTTACAACTCCTAACTTTGGAACTGATCATTAGAAAATTTAGAAAAGAATGTCAATATATAAAAAGAATAATAAGTAAGGTCCCGCTGATCTCTATCTTTAATGCAAATAAGTGTGATTCTGATTCTTAATTAGGTGTAGACTTGATACAACTGCATTTTTCAGATAATAACGCTTGTTGCAAGTGTTTGTTTAAATTACTAAAATTTCTTTGTAGCCTCTCATCTCTAGCCCAATGTGATGTATGCAAAGCTGGAAAATTTAATTAAAGGAATCTGATTCTCCATAGGACTTTCTAGATGGTGTGGTCGTGCTACTGATCGCGTGGGGAGCAACTGTGATCGTGAGTAGAAAGACCTATCAGAAAACCAGCACTCAGTAATCGCTGCATTATCAGCCCACCCTAATTATATTTCAATGACTAAATTATGCGCCAGTGTTCCGTTTAAACAGAATAAGCACTTCATTCTATGCGTTCTGTGTTTTTGCTACTTTTAACACAACTTACTTAATTTCTGGAGCCATTTTATAAGAGGGTTTTTGCCAGAGAAGATTACTGATGTCTTGTCCAGATTCAGTTGCGTATCATCCGCTACGTACATGTTTAAATGATGAAAGTTGCCACAAATTTAATTTTTAAGCACTCTAATTCTACTGGGTTTTAAAAGGACCATTGTTAAAAAGTCAGGAACTTATCTTTATTTAATGATGGATGGTTATAGGAGTGAACTGGATATTAATTGCTCTGTGAGCGTTGTGGGCCAATTTGTCGCCATCAGTTAACTCGATAATAATTTTTTTATGTTTATTCAAGGTCAAATCTGGATTATATAAATATCTAAATTGAAAAAATATTTCTTGACATTGTTCTACTTTACCTTAGCATCTATTATAACTGACTATGTTCAATTCTTGTATTTAGTTTGTCAAATTAAAAGACGGCCTTAGTTAAGGGGCTTGCCAATAAAAAAGTTGTCTCACAACTTGACTAATGTTTGTAGTAGAAAAAGTTAAAAAAACTTACTAATCAGCTTTTTACGATAACTTAGTTAACACTCCATATGGTTACCAATTGATAGACAGTTATCATCTGGGTTGTGAAAATACTCGTTGACTCGTTTGTGTTTACCTGGAATTAACTCCTCCTATCTGTATCTTTTTACCAAACTTCACTGCTCCTAGTGTCAGAAATGAGACCTACTGTTAACCAAAAGATCATTATATTATGTCATATTGCAATTAATCCGCACCTTTGTTTCTAGCGTTTACGTTAAGTAACTTATTTCACAAATTGTACTGACAATTTGACTTCTTATCATATTTTGCATGAAGAAATTGGGTCGGTTTGTTCTTTTTAGAGCTATTAACAAACCGCGTCTCAATTCTTTTTCAGCAAGAAAACGACTTCTTATCTTTTTGTATCCTGGCTTCCCATTACAGGAAACGTTAGGTAAAGCCATGATAAATTTTGAAGAATAAGGTGTGAATAAAGCCAGGATCTTAGGGACCACATGTACTTTGAATTCGTACTAGTTAGTGCTTATGTCACTTCGGCCTAACATTTACTATTTGCATTTTAGTCGAAACTAACTGACCAAACTAACTAAATTGGGAGGTTCTTTTTGTCAGAGAAGTGTGTGCGTAAATATCAGTAGGTTTGAATTAGTTTGTGAGCAGAAAATTAACTAGTAGAAATTTATTGGGAAAAAGTGAACCACGAGCTTATTCCATATTCCATTCCCGTTCCTTTGGCCTAGCTACCTATAAGCCAAACCTCTAGGAATAGTAATTAGTACTTCCGGATTTCAAGGCGGAGTGGCTGGTTGATTAAAGAACAAACGAATGGAAAACTCGAATCTGGGTAGGTTTCCATGTTTGGTCTACCCTCCTCGGGCAAGCCATCGAAACTGAACAAAATTGAAGTTCAATAATTTTAAATAGATAGAAAGCCATATTTATTTCGAAATATGAATAGAGACTGTAGCTTATTTTCAATGCTTTAGTAATATTAATTTGTTTCTGGATAATGCTAGGTTTAAAAAGTGTTTCATTGCAAATAGGTTTGATGAAGGGAGAAATTTTCATGTGTGTACGAAAGAGAAAATATCAAAAGCGGATGATAAAGGAAATACCGGAGGAAAGTAAGACAGCACGAATGTGGAGAAGAACTACTATTTGAATCATTCATGGGTGAGTACACAGTCATTAAGAGGGCACACAGTGGAAGCTTTGAGCTTAATAGCGTCAAAAGTCATCACTGGCGTTTTATAAAAACTATAATGCTTAATAAAATCAAGGCAAATATTCGCAGTTTAGATAACTGGCTCCTCATGCTAAAAATGTTTGCATTCTGCCTAATCTGCGTTTCAACATAAAAATATTCACTTAAGAGGGCTATTTCGTTATCAGTGGTAAATTTCCAGTTTTTCATTTATTGCTGCTCCCATTTTAAGTTATAAATTTTGTTTTGCTACAGTTTTACTTAATATTTTGATCAAATTCTTCGCTATTTTACGAATTTAATTAATTACTTCAAAACGTTTTCAATTTCAGTTTTATTATTGAAAACTTAATATTTTCAATAATCACTTGTATGTTAGTATTAAATCATGCTGTTTTCACATGAAATAGAGTTGGTAAAGGTGAAGAAGTCCTAATTCCAGTAGTAAAGTCAGTTGATAAATTGCTCGATTTAGGCTCAAATTTATCCTTGCAAATGTCTATTCTTCCTTCTAGAGACTTAACGATGAAATCGTCTTTTCAATATCGGAAAAAACAGGAGCTTATTCCAACTTCTGGCCCATTCGGGTAGAGAAATGAGAGAGCGGGACAAGGGTGGGGATGAGAATAGAGGACACGTGAGAGCGTGCTTTAAAGAGAAATTATATAATATATCGAAACCTGCAAAATTAACTGTTTTAACTTTATTAACTAAATATACACTGTGATGTTGACCAAGGAAAAAACTTCGAAGATGAACGACTCTGATTTTAATAACGATAAATGCAGTTTGAAATGTAATCAATGTCAGCTTACTGTAATGATCTAAAAACAATATTTGAGAGCGTTTTCCGCAGCTCCACTAAGGTTTGAAAATATGCCCACAAAAATTTCCTTAGTGATCGATTTTCAAAAACTAAGAATTACATTCACCTTTTTCATAATAAATTTTGAATTTATTTAATATCAGTACCATCGTAGATTAATTATATTTATCGCGTCATTCTCCATATTAAGGAACAGAGTTACTGCTTTGCGTCAGACAGTCAGGCAATTTTCTGTTGCAAAATTTAAGTACTTAGGCAAACTTGTAATTATGTGAAATATCAAACTAGCCTATTCTTTTGTTATTTCGTTCTGCAATTCAGAAGAAGATTGCTAAAGATAAATATTAATAAATGAATATTTTTTCACAATTTTGGTCAATACCTGCTTATTTTAATTTCAATATTTATGATCTATCTAACTATCAAACATAATAATATTCTAATTTTGAGGATGATTATGGGAAATAAATTACAAGGGAGCCATTTTGTTTATCCAATTTTAATCCATATTTCATTAAAATAATGATGATTGGCTTCTAGTCATGAAGTGTTTTGATATAGCTAAAAATACATAATTAGCCTAATTACACAAAAAAGTAATTGTCTAGCATTTACGTTTTATGCATCGTTTTTGATAAAAAATTTTAATGAGAACATCATTTAAGTGGAAATTTTTGTCTCTCTGCTCTGTCAAAATAAACTGAACTCTCTAGGTTATCAATAGGTGCCAAGCCCACTCCTTTCACCATTTGGGCTATTGAACAATACTCCTGTAAAAATTAGAGCTTATTTTTTCATTGAGTTTATAGAAATTAAAATTGAAAACTCTATATATAGTCTGAGATTAATTCAGTACAATTTGTCACTATTTTAACCTATCTTTTATCTTCTGTAGATTTCAAATCATGGGTACTAATGATCATAGAGCTGATGTGGACCGTTTGAAGACATATCCAGTGGAGGAGTTTAATAAAGACACGGATGTATTTCCATACTATGTAAATTTCAGAAAGGACGGTGTTGTTGTTCGCGTGCCCATCGCAATGGATGTCAATGCCTACAAATTCGCCCAAGAAAACTCGCCACAATTTCTAAGCAAATTGAAAGATGAATTGACATCGGAATATGGTGGTTCATGTGAAGAAAGGCCTTCTTTTCTATCGAAACCTGCAAATAACAAGTCATTTATCTTAATTTCTGACACAAACGATAAGGTCGAATTGCTTACCTTTGACTTATAGTAAATATTTTCGACTTTGCTTTCATATTGTGATTTATATTGCTTTGTAGCAGTTAGATGCAAAGGCTTACGAGGCATCGCCTATAGACCAGATTATTTTATTTCGCAATGAATTTAGGAAACTCCGCTGTCTCTATGGTAATGTGTAAATTGGATAATTACTTCAATTTCTGATAGGTCTCACTTACGACGATGTATCTGAGTCGATCGCCCGTTGCTATGAGACCCAGGTGTCGAACCACATGCTCTTTAGATTGGAGAAATGTGCTTTGACAGCTTGGAAGCATTCTGTGGAAGTTGAATTGATTCAACGCTGGATAACAGACATGAAATCTCCCAAGTCAAGAGCCCAACTTTTTCCTCCTTCGAAGCTGAAGCGATCCCTTCTTAGTAAATATGTAAGTTCTTACTATGGTAAAATTTCTTTGTATTCAGTAAATCTAGTAGCAAACATTTAATAAAGATAGAATTATGTAATCTTGGGTATCCTCAAATTTTATCTACATTATAATTTATCTCTGGAACCTCTGGTTAAACTCGCACACACCCACACGTGTCGCTTATCCACTCATGTTCGTAGACCACTGCGTCGCCTTTTTCTGATACTCGTTATTAATAAAAGAAGGGCATTCCAGTGTTTTCGAATTTGACAAACACATTGTCAAATGATTTATCCGAAAGTTGTTTGGGTGTTTTCCTTTTCAAACTCAATTGTGAACGTTTTCAACTAGTCAATTTTAGAATGCTTGATGTCCTTTCTATGGTATCAATATATTCTCATCATTGCTTTGGGATATCCCTACTTCTTTGATCGTAGCTTTGATTTCTTTACCCTTTGAATATTATATTTGAATTTTTTGACAAAATTATCCTTAACAAAATTGGTATCTCAAAGTAACGCGGCTATAAATTGATGGTAGTCAAGCATTGGCTACTTCTTGCCTTTCTCATAAAATGCGGACTCCTAACCATTCCTCATGAGCCCAATTCTTAGTAATTTCCTCACTAATATTATAAAAATCGATGTTATGGTGCATTAATAGAGTGATTTTATCTATTTTTTTTTAGGATACACTTGCTTTAAAGTCAATAACATTTACTAAGGCGCAGGAAGCGAAGCTGGAAGAGTTTTACAAACGAGTAAGCTCCTAATAGAGACTATTCACCTTTTACTATGACTGCCATTTCATCTCCAAAGTATTTTTTTTATAGAATAAAAGGCCTGGTAAAGATGGGTTGCACCACTTAAAGGAGGAGTTGGGAGTGCAGGTCTGGAAGATTCGGCAATGGTTAAAGTGGCGAGCGCTTCGTGATAAAGAATAATACATTGATATTCTATATGATTTATTTGTAAATATATTATTCTTTCTAATCGCGGCCTTGTTTTAATAGTGCGTACATTATTTTGCTGTTAAACTATCTTGCAGTATCCGAAATGGGATTTCCCAAAAAATTTTAAACCGGGGGGGGAGAGGTTGGAGATGAGGGAACTTCAACTCAAGAGTAATCATTTACGGCCCATTTGTAATGGGGATATGGGACTGCTTCATGGCATTTATTGTAAGAAGTATTTAACTGCAATAAGTTATTGAAAAAACATTAAAATCCACATTGGCTATTAAGTGCTCTCAAATCTATCTTCTGTTCTTTGTTTTTTGAGGATCTTATTGCCCTATCATGTATTTTCATCTATCTTTTGTGGCATATCGATCAAAATATTAAACGCAATGTCTTTTAGAGTAGTAGAGATCAATTTAAAATAACAATAGATTGACAATTATCGCCAGGTAAAGTTTATTCATCGGAAATCAAAGTCCTTAAGGGTTGTTGGCGAGCTAATTAACTTTACTCAAAGACATCAAACTGCTGTACTACAATCAAACCAAATATTTATATTAAATTTGCTCAATAGAGCCTTACTTAGTATATAATCAAATGCAAATAAATACTTTATGAAATTTGGTAATTATAAATTTGTTGTATAAATTTGAGTATTCGTTTACCATAATGAGTTCATTTAAGATTTTTGAGTAAATTGAGAAGTAGCAATGGTTGCGAAACCTTTTAAAGCCGAAAAATTCCTTGGTTATGGGTGTTTCGGGGTTGTTTATTCGGTGAGTTCTCAACAAAAACACGACTGGAACAAAATCTATGCCTTGAAGCGCTTTTCCATGGAACGCCCGGAGGCGCTGATTTTTGCCATGAAGGAGTACAATGCGCTCAAGAAAGTGTCACTGGATGACGAGCCTTCGCCATTCATACCAAAGCTCTTCTATGCCTTCACAATATATGTTTCGCCTGTTTTAGTGCTTAATCAAGCGAGTGGAATTACTCTATTTAATATTATTGAGATAAATGGTCCTTTGAATATTTATAACGCTCGATTTTATATAACAGAAATAATGTGTGGCTTGAAGTTTCTGCATGATCGAAACATCGTGCATATGGAATGCAAACCGGATAATATTCTGATTTCACATCTGGGCCATGTAATCCTTTCTGACTTTGATCGGTCCTATGATCTAACCAGGAGTTTTCCTAACAATTACGATTTTCTCGTAGCTCAATACTATGCTGCTCCGGAAGTTGTATGCAAGGCGATGATAACACCTCAGGCAGATGTCTGGACCCTTGGTGTCCTGATGACAGACTTACTTGGCAAGAGAATTAGAATTGGTGGTGCTAGGAGTAGATCAATGCTGCACAGAGCGATCGGAGGCATTTGGACTATTGACCGCTTCTCTAGATTAAGAGCGGATCTGAGGGAATTTTTCAATAAAACTTTTACTTATTGCTACGTTTTACGCCCAAATATCCCGGAACTTCAAAGACTCACCTTTTTCAAGTATATCAATTGGGAAGAAGTGGAATCGCTTTACTATAAACCGCCTTTCACAGGCTATCAATTGAAACAAATCGCCAGAAAACTAGAACATAGATTTGATCCCTACAACCCAAGTTTATTAGCATCTCTGTACAGAAAGCCGTTGCCACAGGTAGTGAACGGTAGATTAAAATATGAATACGACCAAAATGGCAATCCATATGTTGTAGTGGTTGAACCCGAGCTCTCGCGATTCCGTGATATCGGCTTTTCACCAGGGCAAGTCATCGAGCTTTTAGCGGAATTCAATTTTATCCACCCCAATTTAAACTGTTATCGGTTACTACTAAAAGGTAAAACCACTATTAAATATATTGAAGTTGATACCCGATTGAAATAGACTGTACCAATAAATATGACTTATTTTATTATAACAAACTTTAAATTTTCTTTGTGGCAGAATAATTACTTAAGATTTAGGTTGATGCTTCAGGAAGTAAGGAGGCAAATATGTCGGAGCTTGATAACCTAGGGGTAAGAGGTTGTTCTTCGAAGATAATTTCAAAATGCACATGCACTAATGATATCGTTACGTAAAACTGGGTTTATCTGAAGTTTTTTAAAGTTGGAAGCATCAATTTTCTAGGAAGGTATGGATCTCGAATTTTCCCACCTCTTTCCATTTAGTGTTGGAGTTAAAAAAATATTTCAAGAAAGTGCACATAAATAATTATGATTTGACCCCTCTCATTTTTTGTTGCCTTAAAGCAGTAAAGAGCAGATCATCGTTTGCCTTCTCAACCATTCGAAGAAACGAGTTGAAGAGGTAAGATTGTCCCTTCCAGTTTAATAAGTCTCAATAAGCCCTGAACATTAAGGAGATGTATATACTGCAATTCGAAGGCTGAATCATGAAGCTTCCAATTTTGGAATACGACATACTCGCTGGGTAGATATTGTTCAACCCATATCCAAAAACTTGCTATAAAAATAAGCCTTGACTTATTCTCAGTAATCTCTATGGCGAGTTCTCCTAGCTTGGAAAGGCTTCCGAACTTGAATTATCACAATGATAAAGAGGAGGAAGACGTATCGCAAGCGAATCGTTTATTAAAATTGTCATATTAGCAAACATGACTAGTTATCATATACATCTAGCATAATTTGAATTAACATTGATAACTGATTATTTGAGCAGTAATCTGCACGCAGGGCCGCACCTCCTCCCATTCCCCAGAATGTTCGGGTGCGCAGTTTAACTGTATGAGGATTGCGTACTCAACAAATTAAACGAAGCTAAACCCTGAAACCTTGGCGCTGCTCTCAATCACTTTTAGATCCCCTTTTCCTTGTCATTGAACGGGTTTTCTGACATTCGACGCTAGCTGTTTTCCGCAATTAAAATTATTGATTTCTTTATATTTCTGTGGCCAAAGACAGTATTATATTCATATTAAAAAGAAAACTTTAAACGAATTCGCTCTGAGCTCTGCTACGTAAGGATCATACAACCCGCCCGTGATCTAGCAAAATCAAGTGTCAATTGAAAGAAGAAATGATGAGAAGTGGCAAAATTGATTGCTATAATTAAAGAACCAGTCAATGAACAGAGCTAGTGACAAACGAATACTTTTCAATTCGAATTAGAAAATTAAATGGCTTGACTCGTTCTGCACCCCTCTCCCCTTCCCTCTTTAAACGCACTTGTCTTGACATCCTACCTAGCTTTACATACTCTATTTCAGTTGTTTTACTGCATAGAAAAGTGTTACACTTTTCAGCATCGCTGTGGCTCCCAATATTAGTATAACCATATTTATTATTAGTTTTAATTTCGTGGGACGATGTTTCGCAGTCACTACATCACCTTCGCGGTAGCTCTTCTTAAATTCTTTTGTTCGGTAATGAAATTTAAAAGTCATTTAATCGTATAGCGGATTAGCTACCTAAGTAAGCCTGAATGTACTCAGAAACCTCAGTGACAGAATCTCCTGGTTGGTAGTTCCCACTAAAGTAGCTACGCCACTGCAAAGTCAAGAAAGAGACGAGGTGGGAGAGGGAAAGGAACATCTGCAAAGTGTTGGTGAGGTCTATCGGCTTGAGAATCGTAAGATTAATATCATACATTAATAATATTGCCCTTGCCATATGTCGTGGTAAATAAGCCTTTGCCATAAATTAGCATATAACTACGAAGCCACTAGATTACCGCGGTTTGAATTGGGCAATATCCATACCAACATAAATATCTTGGCATTTACTTCAGAAAGAATGTGAACATTTCAGAACATTTCAAGTAAAAATTTTGTATTTTGATTTATAGTTACATCCAAGTTACTTTTATTATCTTTTTGTTTATTAAACATTCTTTTTAGCCCTGTAAATTCCACCAATACAATTTTATATCACCGAGGTTTTACTAGTCCACATCTATTGGGGTACCAAACACACAGGTCAGTCAAGATGATTAGTGGATCATTGGGAAGAGTCTCACTGTAGGATATTTTAATAACAACGTGGTGGTTCGGAACTCTATGGAACTTTAAATACTATATCAAATTGGAGAGTGGGAAGCGGGGGTCGTTAGCTATCAGACTCCACATAAACATTCAAATTTAAAGGTAGTCCATTGAACTGATTGCCTGTAAGCCATTGGCAAAGCTAAGCATATATTTCAAAATTGTTACTAAAATGTGGTAGGAAAAGCACGTTTGAATCATCATTCCCTGCAGTAAATCATGCAGGTATTTGGCCACTACCTGTACAATAGCAACATAATGACTTACTTGTGACTGAATAGATTCTACTATTTGGCAGGCAGGGGATAATAGGGGGCAAATTAGGCTGATTTGATCCACAGCATTTGGGGTTTCTGCTTTCCCACTTCTAAATTCTATAAATTACATGCATTGTCACCTTAAAATAGCCTTTAATAAGACTCGCATTAAATCTAGTGTCGACGTGGAAACTGAAATTTTGTCATTTAAAGTTTCAGCTACCCTTATTCTCTTTACAGGACTTATTGAAACAGAATATTGAGCTCCGCAATTCCTTGATGCTATCTTGAGCAAGAGTGTCCATACATCCCTTTATTTTCAGCAACTGTTCAACTATAGTTGACACTTTCGTTTGAGATTTCTTGAGGTAGGAGTGAAAGGGCATATTTTGGTGTTTCAACTTTCTCAACTAAATCGAACACAGATTAGCTGGCATGACCAAACCCATCTTATAGACTTTCTTAGCACTTGCAAATGTGAATGATATTGACAGTAAGCATTGAAAGCTATTAGTGATTCAAATTAAAGCGATATGCACTAACCTATTTGCTCACTGTTTGTAAAACCTCTGGTAAAATTGCGTTTGTCCTGGAATCGCGACAACCTGCCTTTATGCTTTTCGCATTTAGGGTTAGGAAACGGTCGGAACAGAAAAATTTACGCTTTAAACTAACGAAAATGCTTATCACAAAATGTAGATAATACTGAAAGCTCACTTATGGGTGTAGATAAAATGAATGATACGGTTGATAGCATTTAATAAGCTCTTTAAGTTTTCCTCAGATCTCCTAAATTATATCTCGAACTATATAGTGAACTAAACTTGCATACTAATGTGTTCTAAAAATAGAGATGATCTTAATGGTCTCTAAATTGCTTCTTTCATATATAGTACGATATAATCAGTCTACTGTATATTATAAGTAATGTATAAAATTGAACCAGAATATTATTTATATAAAAAGCGCTTGATATTTAGCAGCTTAAAAGTGCATTATTATCTGCGGCGAAACGAAACCTCTCCGAGAAGCACTCTCCCTTGACATGGTTGCATCGATAAAAACAAAAAGAAATTAATATTAATATTCGTTTTATTAAAAGTTATCTCATTTTGCAATTGGTAAGAAAGGCAAAGGTTAAAGCTAGAAAACTCTTGGTCTGTCTACGGTTGATCTATCTCTACGTTGTCTATAATGTTACCCATCTTGCTGTATTTTAATCCTCAAGTATCAACAATGTTCTAATCTTTTGTATTATTGAAGAAGGGCACTTTCCGGTTAATGAAGAGTCTTGGAGTAACTATCCTTCGGTTCTTTTTCTCTGGGGCATTGTCAATTGCAGCCTCGCGGTATCTGACAAGCTTGCGCATTCTAGTGGCAGAACTAGACCTCCTAGACCCCGAAGAAGCATGGTTTCAAAAGCAGTGAATCTCTTGGATAAACAAAATTAAATGGAATTGTTCTTAACTTTGTTTTCGGTTTATATAACACAAAAAGTACATTCGTATCTATCAAGGCTATTATATATTCACACGTGCATCGGTTAAATGAATCGAATTTAGGTTAAAGCCTACATACCATATTTTATAATTGCGCTTAAAGAAAATCGCAACCAATTTACTCAATGCACTCGCAAAATCGCTATCAAAAAGGATAGCTAAAATAAATTTTCCAAACTAAAAATCTCTTTTAAGGAGTAAAGTTTCTGTTGGGAGTAATAGCAATACAAATAGGTCGAAGCATACAAGCGCCTGACAGAAGTACAATCTCTGATCTACAAAAGAGCAAAAAGAGCATCAAACTTTGATGCATTTTTTGTATTATCATTGGGAAAGGTATATCAGCACGGCATTTACAATTTTCAAAAAAATCCTAAAGTTTATGGAAATATTTTTGTCAATATTCTCCTGTAAATGAGTAATAAAGGATGATTTTGGTATTATTATGGGTAATTGAATGCATGCGTTTGAGAAACGTATCGAATATCCTACTCTTACACTGGTAATGGGACCACATTATCTACAAGTTCCTTTACACCTTTTGACAAAATACTGTCTTATACCAATGCAATGTAATGTAATGAAATATTACAATTGAAAAAAAAAATTGGTAAACGAATAAATTTACTAATCCGTTTGACTAGAGACTTCCAATGTCCTGCCAACCATTCTCTTCTACTTACAGGCGCTCTCTATGCATTTTACTTCCCTATTCCCCTTAAATAGACGACTTCTCTTCATTATAAAGGGTAATGCCAAGATAGGCCATGTACTCAGATAAATGAATTTATAAGTATTCACTGAAAATATGGACTAACATTCTTGTCACTTATTGCAAAAACGTTGATTATGAATATTTCCCTATTTTTAAAAATATAACAAACGTAGAAAATAGTGAAAAAATGAAATGAAATGAAGATATAGGTTTACTTGTGGAGTAACGGCCATTCTCACTCCCTACCACAGCCAAGTGTTCCTTGAACTGTATTAGTTGAAAAAAGCATACGCATATGAGAGCGAATAGTAAGGAAGCAAAAAGACGCTTATTCGTATACTGACCTTCCTGGAGCTGGTGGTCTGTCAGACTGTGACGAATATGACTCTTGACTAAGTTGGCAAAAGAAGTATTAAGTCAGACTTGCTAGTTAGAGATGGAAGGTAAAGTCAAACAATTTAGTGGGAAGTATTTAAAAGCGAATTAAGATTAACCATGAAAAAATAACTGAAGCCATTCATAAGTTTGGCAATAGTAATTAAATATCTTGTGTAAAACCAAATCAAATCCGGCTCCCATAACTTCCCATTTGTATCCCCAATTCCACCTTCTCACACACTTTAGATCAGGATGCAGGCTTTGTTCAGTCCGTATTCATCTGGACCCATTTATGGTCCAAATGTTTTAATGGAAAGTGTTATGCATGTAATTAAGAGGTTTCTTAAAAACTCTACCTATTTGTATACTACCCTAATAAGACAAATTGAAGTACTCACCCATACTTCAAAGTTTCCGAAATTCACGGAAAGTTAACTGAATGTCTCAGTAAGTGGGATTGAACGCAACGAACTTACTTTAGGAACTATAGATAAGTTAGACTAATGTGAGATAACTTTCTGGTAAATCTAACCTTCTCGGGGAGATGCTTACATCAAGCAAGGCAATCAAACTATGAGAGTTCGCCTTTTCCTTCTTTTGAGTAATTAGTCGCAAAAGTTAATTTTATTGAAGAACGACTTATCTGACAAAATAGTTTTAATAGATTTGTCATTAAATAATAGAACCTAATTTTTATTTCCTATAATATAAACACAGCAGCGATAGTTGATAATTTGTAAGTATTAATATTTTGCCATTCATTATATTCCAAAGCAATATTTTTTCCGGTGTAAAAGCAACCTTGGTTGTTAAAAACTAACATCTCACAGCGACTCAATAAGAGGGGAAGTTGTGTTGAGAAAGGTAGGCGTCAGTACTGTAAAAGGTGAGCCTGAACTGGGAGAAGTAGGAGGAAACGGTGGCCGTGATATCGTGTCAGCTTTACGTTGATTGGCAACTAATAGTTAGAACGGTGGCATGGGAGTAGATGTACAATACTTGGAGGGAGCGATTAGGCTTATGAGACAGAGGGTGCAAGTACTAGAAGTTCCTGATTAGATATCTTAATTTCCATTAGAATTTCGATTATTCATTTATGTGATCTAATATTTAGGTTGAGTGTTTTGTGGTTATCACAACGAAAAAGACTTAATTAGACGAACTGGAAAATTAAATTAGATTAGTTTCTTACTTCTGACTAGGCCCTGGATTTGGATTGTCAGCACTGAAATTTAAAATTCAAGTTAATGATAAAGTGAAGGTAGTTAATGAAATGATTCCAACTTTAGGCAAGATTTGGCCCATTTTTAAATCAGGTTAGAATAGGTCTTAATCTGCCAAAGTTTTAAACACAAGCCTCTTACTTTATATCGCCGGTTCTGTTTGAATACCTGGTAAAACAGGACAAGTGGAATGAAAACTATTTGATGTATATTTTGAGTAAATAAACTTAAACAAAGCAATATTAGCCTTACTGCATAGAGGACACGATGGCTCTTAGAGTGTCCCACAATGACGCTCTAAATGTGTAGAACATTATTTTAAAAATCCTTTAATAAATACAAATCTACATTTATAATATGAAGATTTTATTTGAAAATAGCAGCCTTGAGGCAGATGTAGTGGTTTAAGAATTATGCTTTTCCAATCTCGCGCCTACTACGTTAAAATTATGCAAACAAGCCGCTCTTGGTTATTAACACAGACGAATGCATAAAAATGTCTGATAAACCTTTAAAAATAGTTTAGAGATCGAATAGTCAAGTTAAAACTTAAAGCACTAAATTTTGACACCACAAATTGCAATTATCTGAATTAAATGGCAAGGGAGGCGACTGTTGACAACCTCAGATAAATGATATTTTGACTTCATTTAATCCTAGCCGATACCCTACTGTGAAATAAAATCCTAAGATGTCAGTTCCTCTCATTTAAAAGACCAAGCTTTTTGTTGCATTATTATGGAAGATAACTGTGTACTTTCAATTTCCAATTGGTGCTACTGCCGATCTGAATATTGTCAATTTTAAACTTGCTAATAATCCAATAAAAACTGTAACATGGATTAATGTAATTATAAGAGCAATAAAATGATGAAGGCGTTTCCATTTCAGTAAAATGAATACTTTCTTACTCTGGTGTAGAATTCAAAATATTGGAATTGCTAAAATTATTGTAAGAGAATAAAAAAACGCCATTTTATAAACAAATTAATAGAATTAAATACCTCGATATTTAGCATTTAAGGATAATCAGTTGTCTACTATCTAATTCTTATTTATTATTATTATTTACTAGATTCTGAGAGTTTTTTGTACCTTTGAGGATTGGGATTAGTGAAGGATTCCGTAAAACTAGGAAGAGAAAAAATTTGTATTTAAAAAATTTGGTCCCCACATATGTGCAATAAAAGCAGATACTAGCTTTACCTTCCTGGAGATGGCCACATTGTAGATGGTCTGGAGTGGCAAATATCAAAAAACAGAAGCTATTTATTTTTATTTTTACCTTTCTTATAGAGCACATCTTAAAAAACATGCCTTTCAAGCGCCATTGAAAATTGAACATGCATTTTTTTTCCAAATTACTCTTGAATCCCATTCTTTATGAAAATACGTTAATTTTCTGCCTTTACCTCTCTAACCCTCAGCTCTTTCCTTCCAGTTAGCCGTTTATGCATTTCTTTCTAATGCTCTCTCTCTCTCCTTCATCACTCGTACTCTACCCAATCCTCACTGTGCTTTATTTAGTTCGCTTTGGACTACACAATTCTGTGTTCTACGTCTGAAACAGCTGATTGCTGTTGTTAGTTGTCAGCTGCTGTCTTAGCTTTTACAATCCGATTCTGATTCATTAGCTCCTGCAAGTTAGTAACTCCTAAATTATTAATCAAAACTCGATGGAATGATTATCTTCAATTTTGTTGCTCCAACGCCATTTAGAGAAGACAACTGCCTAGACGACAAAACCAAGTGGTATATGAGCAGATATTTTGGGCAATGCAACAGCGTCTTATCGTAATAATGCAATATGCCTGAGTTTTAAATTTTCTTTAACACTACCTAGATTGCTTTAATACATTTCCTTCATATTTTCTAGATAAAAGTAGTTTCATATTTACTTGCCCTTCAAAACTTGTGTACTCTTCTAACCTGTTCGGTATGGACTCCTCATGACGTGGTGTCCCCTAACCTGAACTACACCATTTAAAGGCAACCCGCTACTGTTCACGTATTGAATCACTTTGTCCTAACTGATAGTACGCTCGCAGTCTCCTGACGCACCTTCAAAATCCAAGCCCGTGCATGGCTCGATTTCGAACTCTCCCTCTTGCGGTTTCTGTTTTTCTCACCCATTTAACTGTTTACTCCAGGACTATATAACTCTCTCTATCATGTTATCGTGGTGTTGTCGCTAATCATGAGCTTTTCCGCAATATAATTTAACTATATTATGGGCCATTAGAAGTCAAGAATTTATTTTCTGTGATAGTCAATAGCTCACCTTTGTTGCTGCTGTCCAAATCGAGGTTGGCTAATTGGACTTCAATAGAAGTATCAGTATTGAAGTTATTAAAGCGCATATTTAGTTTTAAATAGCCTAAAACTTACTATTGTGGAAAGTACTGCTCTCCAAGTGCTCTATAATACATAAGATGGCGTTTTAATCTGATATGTCAAATAAATGGAGCATATTTCCTCGTCTTAAAACCATCTGTGAAATTTCTTTAAATCCAAATTTCTAATTAATTAATTCAGTAATCGTTTTCAATACTTTATAAGCATTTAATAATATTTTGGATCGAAAGTCATTATTAAATATTCAATATTTGTCATGGCAACTGATACTGATAATCGATCTTCGAATCATTTGGGGCCGTCATGATCTATGGGTCTGCTCAGTCCTGACAATAACGAGCGAATTATCAAGGAGGCAAAAAGGACGGCCTTCCCCTCCTATAAAACTCACTATTTCCTCTCAATATCAACCCTCATTCTTTCAACTTTAAACAGAATGGCGAATAGTGTTATTCTACTGAGTCCTATTGTAAGAATTGCATTATTTGTAATTAATGTTTTCATTTCACTGTGATTTGTACTCCTTACTAACATGTGCATTGGATTTCATTATCTTGATATAAAATAAGATTCGATTTTCCTTGCACTTCTCTAAAGCTGAATATTTCTACTTCGCTATTTCATTAACTGTCGTTACTATGCTAAAATAAGTAGTATTTCACCAAATGAACTAAAAATGATTTTTTCGCATCTACAACTGTTGCCATTTGGCTGAAATAGAATTTTTAAAAAAAGTGAAAAATGAAATATTCATTTTAGCACATAATTAATAACGATCCAAAATAAATGAACACGAACTCACCCGGTGGGAACACTAGGATTTATAAACAGATCATTGCCTCTAAAAAGGAAATGTCAAGAACATCTTCACTGATTTAATCAAGTTATTTCCTTACAATAATTTATTTATAGCTAATTTATTGCAAATAGTGCCCTTGAAAATCATTTCCATTCGAATGTGCCACAATCTGCTCTGCACTCTTGTACCCGGTTCACCTTTTATATTTTAGAAGTTATTGGAAGTTAATGTATAAATTGGTCTTTTTTCGTCAATACATGCTTTGATTTGAAAAAACGTTAATCTTATAACAACTGTTATCAAAGTTCCGCCTTTGGCGCGTCGTTAGAAACCAGGATTTAAGCAGAAAATATCTCGTGATCAATCTCTGTCGCAATTATACATGAACTTTAAATTGGCTCACATTACAACAAAACTGGCGAGATGGGAATACGATAACTTACAGTCTGAGTATTTTTTGCAGTTTATAAAGTCTTCCGTATATGCTAGTTTTGAATTTTAAAAAAAAGATGACACGAGCAAGCATAAATATT
The DNA here is from genome assembly GCA_000469805.3 of Hymenolepis microstoma. NCBI lineage: Eukaryota > Metazoa > Platyhelminthes > Cestoda > Cyclophyllidea > Hymenolepididae > Hymenolepis > Hymenolepis microstoma. Next base: position 22,015,267 of record LR215993.1, on the reverse strand, counting down.
TCATTGAAAATCATAGCTCATAGCTCGAAATATAAAAAGGATGCCGCAGAATCAGCATTTAGATTATAATCTACCCGAGCGTGTTCATTGGGCGTTGTTGAAAATAGTCCACAAAATTCCTTTTTGTATGATTAATAACAGAAATGGAAAAAGAAATAAATGTTTAAAAAAATATATTGCCCAATAAATAATGAAGCCTTGCGTCAAAGCAAAGACAATAAAGCATAAAAATTATTATTAAAAAATATTTATATTTGTCAAAGATAGACAGACAGTTCAAAAAATAAATTTGTTTGATTAATTTGTAATTGCACATTAAATTCCTTTCCTTCATCTTGAGAAAGGATACGATGCTTTTTCCTCCCACATTAGGAAATAACGATGATGCAATTTTAGCATTAATCGTAACAGCAACCCGTTAAAGAATTAAAATTAGGCAGTTTACAAATATTTACATTAAAATATACCAATCTGAAGGCATTCGGTTTGATGAGAATCAAAATAAAAAATAGCCAACTTGTAGATGTTAACATGAATCAAGTTCTCTGCCTTCCGTAGCGCTCGCGTTCCATCAATTTTCTCTATTCTTTTAATCAAAATCATGGCAATGTTTAAAGGGGCTATACACTACAGTTACTAATTTCCTTTTCCAGTATCAATTTCAGCACTAATATTTGAGTTATCCCTTGGTAAAATTTTACAGAATGTCAATTCATATTAGCATAGTTGTAAAAGACCTGTAACCACACTGACACCAACGCTGGGACAAAATCAATAAGATTTACACTCTCATTAAGAATCAAAATCATTATAATAATCAATCATCTTTCAAGAAAGTAGATTATTAATGGAAATATTGAGATGGTTCAAGCTGAATTTAATTAACTAATTACCCGAATTCGATATCAATAAGACGCTTCCACTTCGACAGGAGTGAAAACCTTTCTTCTGTTGTAAACCTGTAACAAGTGAATGTAAGTAGGTGCTTGACACGATATATGAAATCCATCAATTCGAAATTAACTTTATGCAGGTAATCGTGAGAGAAACGTAATTGTCTATTTATCTCTTAATGGGAGCTGATAGTGTACGAAAAGGCTCAGAAATCTATTTTTAACCTACACTATCTGGAAAGTAAACTTTACAATTTCTTGTTACCTGAGATTAGCTTTAACAATTATCAGTGTGTCAGTTCATTAGAATAAGTTGTGACATTTTTATTATCCACGCCGCCAATCAAAAATGAAATGATGATTCCAACTTTCAATATCATAAAAGAAAGGAACAAATAAGGAATCTCATTCAATCCTAAAGGAGCCGCTAAAATATGTTTAGCAAATACACAACTTACACTTTTACGGCAGCTCCACCTTCATTTGGCCTGAAGTCGCAAGTAAATACGGGATTTAAAAAGAATTGAATGATTTTTCTCACTTGCACGCACAGATAAAGACTTATGTTTACTGGAACCGTAAAACGCACATTTGAGCAACATGGGGAGGGAAAAAATTCTCGGGCGATCTGAAAGGATTTTAAACAATGATTAGGCGGTATTCACTCACGCCGCCGCTATTTGTCTTTATCACATCATAAGAAATAAGAAACTTGTGGTACTAGCAAACTTATTATTTCTAGTAGTCATTTATTGGTCAACTCCTCAATTGAAAAACATATTATCAACATTTAGCTCATGAAGCATAATAAACTATCAAAATTTAGATCGTCTATTGGTTTGCAATCCGGAGCTAAAATCATTACGAATCCTGCATACTAATTTAGCCTCTTTTGCAACACTTAAATTGGGGTACAATGGAGAATTATGGTTTAGTTGTCTTTTGTTAATCTAGCCCTAGCCAGCTGAAATTTTAAAATGGATTCGAGAACCATTTACTTTGAGCCAACTATATATTCTTAAACAATTACGTTTAATAAAATCTGAAATATTAATCAAATCCTCGGGATCAGATAACATTCTTAAATTCGCACAAACTTTTATACAAAGTTAGCCATTCTTGTGCTCTGTAATTTCACTCATGGTTCTTTTGTGGCCTTCTGTTTGTATAAGATTTTGTTTACCGTCTCAAATTTGAACAAATAAAATGTTCTTCTAATTCCCCCAGGCATTTTAAATTATCTTTTTAAAGATATGTGAAACATACCTCAGAGAGTACTCTTGATCTGTTGTTTGCGTTGGTAAGCTAAAGTGTAGATAAAATTAACAATAATGTGAAAAACGTATAACGAAAATTGGTCAACGTCTTAAAGAATCTCTTTAGCTCATTATTTAATTCTTTTTATTTTGGTTAAATATGTTAATTCAGGTGATACTAATTAAATTGGAGGTTGAAACTTACTGTCCAAACTCGTGTTGAGACGGCCAGTTGCGAATACTAAACAAGATTTTCAACAAAATCATTTTGTTATGACGAATTACATTTTTCAAAAATGCGATGTTTCTTGTTTTAAAATTCTTAATTATAAATTCCCAATTTAACATTAACGACTTAGTTAATACAATCGATTGACGCCATTACTAACATGGACATTAAATTTAATTCTTGTCACATCTTCTAAATCTTCCAAAACCATCTCATATTGTTTGAACTCAGTAGTAAATCTTTAAAGTAGATTTGAGTTTATTCCTATTTTCTTGCTTTTGCCGCCCTGAATTAAAAGGTGACATAACTATTTAGGAAAAAAACCTCTACGTGCATGACTTTTCTTACAAAAACTGTAGGGTTTGGTCTTGACATAATTGGAGCTAGGGCAAAGCTAAGCTGGTGCTATATTAATTATACCAAAACTGCAGATAGTATCGCTTTACTTTCGTAATAATTCAGTTAGAGAAGAATTATAATGCGACCCAACCTGGATTCATATTGAAAAAATTGATAAACTATTAAAACTAAACATGCGAAAGTGTTTCGCTAGCCAATTCGAATCAACTCATGAATAATTCGGGCATGAATTTGCTTTGAAAAGGTAAGATATGAAGTAATGAGCTTATCATGAGAAAACCCGACATTAATATATTAGATTGTGAATAATATTTGATGATAGGATTTATTATTTAATGGCCAGACTGACCGTAATGTCAATTTGGTCTCCTTATTTCAAAATTGCCGTTTTTCAAATCAATTAGTGCATAATGAGAAGACAGCGTTTAGACAACGATAGCCATTCAACCTCAAATTTATTTGAACACCTTGTCCCATTAGAGTTTTTTCTCTTACCATTATCTCGATAATTGTACTAAACCCTCCATTTAACTCACAAATTTAGAAAAGAAGTAGTTTTCTCTAGAACGTAAACTTAAATGTAAAAATAAGGCATATCATGCTACGAATTGAAATTAATGAATCTGACCTGGTATTATTACTAAACGGGCGTCTCCAATCGCTTAAACTGAACCAAGTTTCCTCAGCGACAGGTCTGAAACAAATGAAAATATTTACAAATTTTCCAGGATCTAACACAGTGCGATATTGCAACTCAGAGGCTCATTTAGCTCTCATTATCTACAATATATATGTAAATATATATATTCTAATGTTAAAGCCTCAAATGAAAGAATGCGAGTTGTACAAAACTGTAATACGTATAGCATGTTCTTCACATCCCTGAGATAATAATGAAATTGACTTCTATAATACGCATGCTAGCGGTCATTTTGACAGTAAGAAGACATGTTTATGGGACTGGATTGTAGTCATTCTAATCACTTTAATCAATAAGTAAGGTTGAAAATAAGAACGACTTTAATTCAATTGAAAATGAAGAGTGGTTTGATGATATGAAGAGAGCAGTGCCATGTTCTGAAACCCCAATTTTAAATGTGTTTACAGCAGTACTATATTAATTTTCAGCGCTTAAAACAATCCACTTACGTTTGAGGAATATTTTGGACATCAGAAATAGTGTTATCGCTGAATTGGAAATGATTTTAATAAGTTATCTTCGGTAATTTTTTTCTAACAAAACATCGAATTGCAAAAGGTAAAAACTTATAGCATACCTTGGGGAATAACGGAGAGCGGTAGGAATCGAAAGTATCCTAGACAGGGATTAGAAATGGAGATAAGGTAAGTCCTATACACTATTTTCACTATAACGCAGCAAATTTTATTCCCATTAATCAATTCACTAGTAAATACAAATTCTCACGTAGATAAATACAGTCTATTTCAAAGTCTATTTCTTTAATTAACAGACGACTTCATTTAGCTCATTGTCGGCGATAGTTAATATCCTTTGTAAAATGATTTTTTAATTGTACTGCTCATAGCTTCATTTAGTTGGTATTGGAATCCAACCTATTTGCAGGCTTTCGCTGTTGGCAGTTAGGTAGATCTGGGTCAAAACTTAAGAAGGGTCTTTCTTTGGAGTTAATAAGTTAATACAATTTGATAAACATCGGTGATGTATTACTATTAGTGCAGTTATATTACGGTTAGATATTTGTTTATAAATAATAATGTTATTTTGGCTCACTAAAGAGGAAGAATATCATTTCAGGGTCAGTATAATAATATTACCATTTTCAAAGTGTAAGACTTTTGTTTAAGTGGTATATTTATCTTCTAACCAAATAGAGCTTCTTTTAAGCTACTTTTTCCTTAATTGTGCTAATTTGGAAAGCAATTTGTCACTTAAAGGGTAAAACTTACGATTCAGGTTGGAGCTGGCTCGCTGAATGTTGCATACTAAATGTAAATTGCAATGATGTCATATTAACACATTTCCTCAAATATGCCTAAATTTAATACCCTTAATAACTATTTTTCTTAATAAACGGGCCCAATATTTGCTAAAATATTTTATTGGCGAGCAGCTATTATTATCTCTAAAACAGACAAGTTCAAATTTGTTGAACATCAACCTAAAGTAAGTGTAAGGTAAGTGCCACGTAGTCTATATATACGGAGATTAAACAGTCCGAAACGTTCTCAAAGCTTATAAATATTAAGCTTAAAATTTAGCATAAAATTTCTCATTTTTTAAAACTATTGAACATCAGATTTTATTTTAAAAAAAACCTGATCCCAATTCAAGAGACGTGCTAAATTTAGTTGAGGCGAAAGACTTGAACGGATAAATATGTCTCGTATTTTAAGACCCTATAATACTAAACCGGAAGCTATAATTCTACTTTTAACTTGATGTACAGTGATTAGTTTGGCTACTTGTTGAGGGCTCACAGTGGATTTCGTATTTTCTGGAACTACCGATTCCAAATGCCAACTAAACTTCGGATTTCCATCTTCTACCGAATGCTCATCTGTAGATCACCTGTATAGACCCCAATGCTAATCCTCTTCACTGACTGAAGCAAGTAAACGCACATACATGTCGCATTCTCTCGCGCTACACTGAGCTTCTCACAATAACTTTAATTGTGAAGCTCTTCTGATCTTTAGTAATTTCCTTAAATATATTAAATGAATTTCTTCAATATTCGTCGACATTCAAGAGGTTTTCTATGATGTATTACAATCTTCATTGTTTGTGGTTCATAATATCAGCTTCACTGATTGCAATGTGAATCTTAGATAATTCTTATGGGGCATCAGTCCCTTTGGCAATTAAATAAGGCCACATTTGAGCATAGTAATCAACTTACTGCACCGTATTTTCTAATACAACTTCTCTTTGCCAACTAGTTTCTTCCTCATGTTGCCTACAATTTGAAACATTTTGTCGAAACTGATCATAACTGGTAAGATATTTAAAAATGTTTTATTTCTTGATTATATATCGATTGTTGTCCAATTCCATTTACTACTAATATTAAGTTTCAGTTTATTTGAAGGAGCGATGTCCTACAATATCCAATCATCCAGTTTATGTCATGGTTGTAAGAAGAGGTAATGTGTCACATTTACAGATCTTGTGTATTTGCGTGTAGACTTAATAGTAAAGACGGATCAAATGCACGCTCTTTCCTAATCTCTCTCTTCCTTTCACCTCATCTGCATGTTTCTAGTGCATATGAACATTCACTCAATCCTGTAATATGGTATTGAAAAGATTTCTAATTCAATTAGAAGATATTTACGCTCTTTCCAGTTAGGTGTCAATGAGGCCTAACCTCATGCAACCATTACTCTGTTATTGGACTTCAGAGCGTGCATCTAGAAGTCATTAATAACTATTATTATGAATTAAATTTAACCAAATTAAATTTACAAAAATACATACAATGAATTCTTAATTTAATGCACTTCATTCAAACAGAAAACTTACAATTCATCATTTATGAGTGCAACGTTGAAATCAAAAGTTTTGTCATCTTCTTCATTCGGGATATAATCCTCTCTATAAAAATTTCAACAGTTAAGATGATTGAACAATTTCCATGATTTTTGGAAGAAATTGATTCTCAAAAATAAGTTGACGAAACATTTAAATAAAGCTATTGGTTTGATCTCAACAAGAAAAGCTTGTGACAAATCAGAAAAATCGACATTTCGAGCATTTTGCTATCTCAAAGTAAATAGTACTTCACGGAGAAAAAATGCCATATTACTTTCTTCACATGTTAAGCAAGGGGGATTTTTGACATTCTGATTTCCCCAAAAACTCATGTTTAACCTCTCTACCCATTTCTATATTTGGAGCGTTTACATGCTGTCGCATTTTTAATACTTTTAATGGAATTTGTCGCCGTTATCCACAAAAGTACTTCATTGCTCTGACAAAATTCTCTTTTCTACTAGGTAGATGCTTTATTTCACTGTCTGCTTGCTATCACTATTAGTTTTCACTCATCTTTAATCCATCTGCATATTATTTTATTTAATGGAAAATTTGCCGGACAACGAGATAACAAAAATGAAAAGGTATTGGCAGTAAATGGAGTTCACATTCTCATTTTACTCCTCACAAGAGCAATCAGTCAACTCCTACGTGTCAGCAGTTGCGAAAGAAAAACCTAAATACCATTAAATAGCAGATTTTTTGAAAGATTCGAAGTACCAGTGAACTTTGAGTAAATCAATGAAATAAAACGACTCCGATGACCAAATCGATGCAAGTTCCGACATGAATAGGATAGCTAATATCTGACACCTTCACAGACCAAACTCATTTTAACTTGATGAAACCTTTACCCTATCAGTGGACTTCAGAGCATATATTTCGAAGCCTTCAATAAAAATTATTATGAATTGGAAAAAATAGGTGGTTTAAGTTTTTTTCAAGCAACTAATAATAGTACAATTTTGAACAAGTGTGTGACTTGGAGTAAAGTTACACAGACATATTCAAATCGTCGCTCGAGAACACTAGAATATATCGACATTATTAATTGTTCGCATTAAAAGTTAATTTGCAGCTGAACCGAGTATAAATGCTGAGGAAAATGGAGACCACTTTAGACGTATATAAACTCACTGCACCGTGTTTTCTGATACAACTTCGCCTTGCCAGCTAGTTTCTTCCTCATGTTGCCTACAATTTGAAACATTTTGTCGAAACTGATCATAACTGGTAAGATATTTAAAAATGTTTTATTTCTTGATTATATATCGATTGTTGTCCAATTCCATTTACTACTAATATTAAGTTTCAGTTTATTTGAAGGAGCGATGTCCTACAATATCCAATCATCCAGTTTATGTCATGGTTGTAAGAAGAGGTAATGTGTCACATTTACAGATCTTGTGTATTTGCGTGTAGACTTAATAGTAAAGACGGATCAAATGCACGCTTTTTCCTAATCTCACTCTCTGCTTTTCACCTAATCTGCAACTTAACTATCCACACAATCCTGGAAAGAGTAAAGCAATCGCCTTGCTTCTGGAGGATGTCTAATTCAGTGAAAGGACATCAAATCCAAGTTAGACATTTTCGCTGTTTCGTTCGACGTTGTCTTATCGGGCGCGAAAGGTGTTAATGCTGCCTAGCTTAATAATAATAAACCAATCATATTTTGGTTGGTTATTGCACCGGTTTCATAAAGGCATAAGTTGGAATGCTATGCTTCTTACAACACTAAGTTCATAATTATCCCAATAATTATTAATGTTTCTTTCTTTTATGCTTTCTAATTACAATTCACTTATGGGAAAAAATGGTTGATATTAGATTAATTATTTCTACGACCTCAGTACGGGAGTGTTTATTGGCTGATTTCCTTCGGAGAGGCAAACGGCAATCTGGTTCCCCACTGGTATACGCAAATTACAATTTATGTGTTAAAAAATTCCATTCCTCAAGAAAATTTTATCATGTTTCAATTACGACATTTAAAAATGTATATAACGTCATTAATAAAATAACACAAAATTTATTTTCCTGTAAAAAAGTTAGTTGTTCCTAATAATATCCTTAGTTACTTTATCGACATCCGAGTTTAAGTATTTAATGAGAAGAATGGACTTGAAAATACTTAGCTATAAGACATAGGAGAGAATCAACATTTTATAAAATTCCTCAAATTAAATTCGCAGAAACTATTGGAATGATTTCTTAATTTAATGCACTCCTTTATCGTGTCATTAAACTAATAATATGTGTTGTTATGACTGTTTGTCTAAATTACTTGGAAATAAGGTTAAAATTCAAACCGAAAACTTACAATTCATCATTTGCGAGTGCAGTGTTAAAATCAGAAGCTTTGCCATCTTCTTCATCCAGGGTATTATCCTTTCTATAAAAATTTCAGCAGTTAAGTTAATTGATCAATTTCCATGACTTTTGGAAGAAATAAATTCTCAAAAATAAGTCGACGAAACATTTAAATAAAGCTATTGGCTTGACCTCAACAAGAAAAGCTTGTGATAAATCCGAAAAATAGATATTTCGAGCATTTGGATATTACAAAGTATTGTTTAATTTTTATTACTTTTAATGTATATTTTGTCACCATTATTCACAAAAATACTTGAATACTTTGACAAAATTCCCTTTTCTACTAAATAGATGCTTTATTCCACTGCCTGTCGGCTACCAATATCCTTTTTCACTCGAGAACACTAAAATATACCGATATTTTTAATTGCTTGCATTAAAATTTTATTTTCAGCTGAACCGAGTATAAATGTGGAGGAAAACGGATACCACTGGTGATATACATACATTATGATTTTTATCTAATCTTTAAAATCTGAAATTTTCATGGCTGTGTTTACAATAATGCACGCAGTACCAACACGCTACGATCCCAATTGGTTACTTATAAAATGGGATTTTGTAGGACTTCAATTATATGTTATACTTTTCGCAAAATGAATAATTAAGACACGAAAGATCCTTATAGTCTAAGATCCAATTGATTACATAGCGCCATATGAGTTTTCTTGCGCGTCATTAAAAAACGAAAAATAAGCAAATAAATAAAATTGTATGTTGTGGCAATTTTTGAAACTCTAGGGTTAGGGATGCGAACATCTCAAGCCTAACAGCTAGAATCTCAGCACTACTGGCATTCAGTTATCATCAATGTTGACAACTGTTAAGAACCTTAACACAAAATTCTAATCAAATTTTCCATTTGAAAGCTAAGCATTGGTAATCATTGAAAGCAATACTTACTTTTTAATTATATTATGAATAACGGTTACCACGGATTCATCACTGCCACTTTCGTAAGGATCAAATCTAAAAAGATTCATAACATTAATTCTTGCATTCACTGGTATTTGTGCTCATCTTCGGCACTTAACTGTCATGGAAAGTGGTGCTATGTTTAAGAAAGCCATTTGATTCAAAATCTGTGGCATTATCATATTAGCCAATTGATCTTGATGCATTTGCATTTTCAGAGTGAGAAAAAAAATTAAAAATCGATTTATTTGACTATTTACATTACCTTCTTACCATTAACAGCCGAACTTAAAATCTCCTCCTGATAGAACAGATAGAACTGTTTGATTGGAACTAATATAAAGACGTTAGCAGAAGGATTTCTTTAAATAAAAGGAGTGATTTTAATTCAGGATGTAAGTGCGCAATTTATAATTTTCATTTCTTGGACCATCAAAGTTGGGTTCCAAAACATCAATACTTGACTAGATATGCCGTTTTGTTAATACCAAACGGCGCGTTATTAACTAAGAGTTACTTTAAACAAAGCGAATTTCTGACGTCTAGAATTAGTACATTTTGACATTTTTGAGTTTTATCTGATCTAACGCTTTCTTCATCATCGACATTATTAATCTACGATACGTCAACCCCAAATTGCATGCAACTTCTTTTTAAACTTCACGACACCAAAAACCTATGGGTAGTCTATCAGATTAAACACTCGAGTAAACACTCGATCTTTGAATCCATTGTCAAAGTATTCATTGTCTCAGGAAATAAATTTTAAAATTTGAATAAGTTTTAATAATGTTTTCCCCTTATCACTTTTCATTCAAAGTAGGGTGTTTTGGAAATTTAGAGTTACTCTTCAATTCAAATAAACTATCTAGATTTTTCATGAAAAAAATCCGTCTGGTCGACCTTCTAGATTCTCAAATAGGCAAGCGGTAACAGTTTTAAAGTCGAAGTTCAGCTTGGTCCTTATTTAAGATGCATTTAAAATATTTCCATCAATTATAGACTAACAATGATTGTTCGTTTCATCGCCACTTTTTTAAATAATTAAATCATTAGCGCATAAAACCGATCCATTTTAATATAAAGACCAAAAATAAGGAAACGCCTAAATTTCTTGCAAAGAAACCCACTTTACAAATTCCACTGAGATTTCCTCAGATTCAGTTTCTTGTATGATCTCTTCATCTGCAGTTTCTCTAAAGATTTAGAAGGATTAAATAATAACTATAGAAAAAAACCAATTAAATTCAATTGATAATGGCGAGAAGTTCGCATAAAATCACTCATTTCACTTACATCTGATCACCAATTGAAAGTTCATTTATCGCAGATGTTGGGATACTCACTTCACTTTTTCTAACAAGTGTATAGTGCAAATTGAGAATTTTAAGTATTGCATTGGGTAATATTTTAAAGCTTATGATTATTTTCTGATAATCATGTCCAAATTACTCATTTGTATCAGTAGATATACCCCCCTGAACCAAGTAGTGTTTAGAAGCGTTTAGAACAGAAGCGTTAATATATAAAATTTCACTGGTCGAAATGAAGGACTACTCACTCTTCCATAAAAATTGAAACTTCTGCCAAATCGAATAGGCAATCGGGAAGATCATCTTTAGTATTTCTACAAATTGCACATTAATGTTGTTCATATCGTCTTTAACTTATTTAAATTAATTAACTCAAGCGACTTACAAAACTGATTCTCCCACATCCTCAATATTATCCATTTCGGTATTTATTCTAATAAAAGTGCAATATATAAGACATTGTTAGTGCAGACAAATATTAAAGGATTTTTTCTGTATATGACAACGATTTACCATAATTTGAAATTGATTTTATATGATAATGTAGATACAATAAGCTAAATGCCATTTAAGACCAAATTCTCTGCTCTGAAATGTATTCCATAATTAAAACGATCCTCAGTCAAAGGCGATATTCGATTAATAAGTAATTATTTTCAAGTATTTTTGTTACTGCTAATTCTCGTTCAGTTAACATGTGACAAAAATGTTAAAATTATGGTAATTTTATGAATACCAAATGCAAAACAATTCTTATTTACATAACACTGCAACTTATTTTGTATAAATGGGCATTTAGGAGACTCCAAAACTACTTAAACACTGCTAACAATAATGCATAGCTCTCTAAAAGGTTTAATGGTATGACTAGTCTGTTTCCGTTCAAACCACAAGAATTCTCTAAAACCTTCTTGAAAGGCTCAAATTTCCAAATCAGGGACCGCAGGACGCTGAATACAACTGAGGGGAGACATTGCAGCCCTTTTCATCAATTCGACATCTGAAAGAAAGTCTATACATATAAATCGATATATTTTCAAAATTCTTTTTAAACTACTATTAAAAAGTTCTGCCTATCGGGCTAGCACAAATTTTTTAACAATGAAAGGTGAAATTTATCACTTACGTGGTCTGTGTAGGGCTTGGAAGGGTATGCATTTTGTTCGACACATATTTCCCAATTTTGTCACATCTAACATAGGTGCAAACATTATGTAAATGTAATTGAAAATAATATCTTAGCAGACACTTACGATAATGCGGTAGAAAGTTTCACTTTTCTATTGAATTTTCCAAGTGATTTGGCCGGTTCCAGATTGATTTCCGATAATTCGAATTTACACAATAGACCATTACTCGCTGCCACATAAAGAAAGTTTCTAAAAAAAATGAAAAATATCAATTTATAATAAGTGAGTCAGAGCGTCTTTTCCTATCCCTACAATTACTTGAGAGACCATACTTTTCACACATATTTTAGGGATGACTCAATTAAATGTGACTCAGCTCTTGTGTAATTTGACTGCTCACCGAGGTGTGTTGGTGTCTTTACGCATTTCTCTTCCTTCTCTTCGTTTCATTCTCTTCGAATTCAACTCCCCAAATTAATAACCACAATGCGCGTTTATCTAAGCCCACTTCCACAATATTAATTACATCCAACCAGTTTTGACTGCATATCTTGGGGATCACAGGCAGGATTACTCAGTTGTTTTCCTCTCTTTATCAAAATTATTATCTTAATTTTCATGCTATTGTTAAATATGGCTTTTGACCCTTAAACTTACTAGATTTAGTTACCGTCTCAGTTCTAACAACTCACCGAAACCTGAAGAAATGAGAAGCTTAGTTTGATTTGGTTGTATTGACGAGTAATGAGGTACTGGGTTGGTACGATCAGGAACAATAAAATGAAAATAAAGTGATCATTATATACTCATAATAAGATAAATCCCTGGACTCGAACACAGAGCATTCCTCAATGGTAACGAGGTGGCGTAGAACTAAGAGAGTAATAAAGCCCTATTTATCATTTAAAAAATAACAAGCTTGCTGATTCAGTAATCTCAGTTTTTCGCGAGTATGAACTCACCGAGAAACTCAGAGTCTTAGGCGTGAAAGGTGTAATATGGAAAATCAGAATATTGCATAATGAATTTGACCAGTCAGAAAAGACTAGGCAAGATGTATATTTGCCGTCTTAAGGTGGAATGCGCATTTGTAGTAATTTGGTGTAGTCATTAAGGAAAAATGTCAAACGAAACCAGCAAATGTTGAAGTTGTACATAAAATGCCATTTTATATTTTTTTATTGATATTCTGCTATTTATAATTAGCTTTGTGCAAAACACAATTAACTTTAAATTGATAAAACTATATCCACATTTTTATTTACTTATTTGTTTAAAAGAAGCTTACCTAAAAAGCGCGTATCCTTTTCTAACTCTCTTAGCCTCTCTTCCTATTATTTCCCCCAAGTCAACGTAGGCGTATTCGATAAACCTGTGTCCATCTTGTTGAAAAATGTAGACTTTGTTGTCGTTAGAGGAGCAAGAGAGAAAGATGCCTTTCAATGCAAGTTTCATGGAGTAAATCCTAGCTTTCCTGCAAAAATAGTCATTCAGAATACCATGTTTTAAACAAATATCCCTGAATATCGATCGTCAGGAAGATTCAAGAGAAGTAGAGAATCAGAAATTAATATCCACCTACCACTACTTACATATGCAATTCTCAGTTTACTTTAAATGGAAACAAGTTGTATGAAGTCTAGTGAATGCATAACCTAGTGCAAATGTTGCCAAAATTTACTTGAAACCGGGTGCACAACTTTCAAATACTCAAGTTAGGAAGGGCCTGTTAGAGCAATATATCAGGGAAAGTTTCAGGACCAAAATATTCTAATTTTAAAATGCTCATGCAGCCCAAAATGTACTCTTGATGAAACATATTGGTCAAATTGACTTCATTAAGATAAAATACAACATATTGGGGCAAGTTTAGCTGCGATATATAATGGGTTAATTTAAAGGATTTTATAAAGAGATAGTTCGTATAAACGACTGAATTCATGAAGCCACAAAATCAATATTTTGTCCCATAGTGAGTGATCTACCTAATGCTATCGAAGTCATCAGCAAAGGGACATAAACTACTCTGTCTTCGTTCAAATAATTATCATATGCAAAAAGTGCCGTTAAAGAGTCTCTAGTAAATTGTTTCAATGTCATAGAGCGACTGCATTGCTATATGTTCTGCACTCCATTGTCATCAAGAGCCCACCAATGTCTAAATGGGTGCTAAGACTTTGAAAAATTAGACTTTCAACATTTCCATATTAAAGATTCGCGACGATGTTCTCGAAAGTACCGCATACTACTTAAGGAGTTAGTGCTAACTTTCATGGTAGTACTATTTTCTTTACATTCATACTATTGCCCGTGTGCCTATTTCATGAGGATGGTGGCATTTTTTGTTACTTTACTGGCTTCGGTGCTCATGTTATCCAACTAGAAACTGGAATATCGTATAATTAGATCGGAAAACGAACTAGGAATTAAATGATACTTATGTTTCCAGCAAATTAATAACAACATAAAAGATTGGATTTTAATGTGTAAATATCTAAATTTCATAAATATACTAAAATAAAAAGTACACAAGCATTTTTTAAATATGCTGTTTCTACTACAAAAGTTGAGAAGTCAGCCCTATAAACATGTCTAAAAGAATCACATTTTTGGAAAAGCTAATTCAACTCGTAAAATGTGCTAAGTTAATGCAAGCAGTTTTTCCGAAGATCACTTCCATTATTATTTGAAATATATTTCAGTAAATGCATTAATCAAGAAAAAATGATGGTATGCTTGCTAGCGTCACAGGACGTTCAAGGTAATAAAATCAAAAGAACTCAGTAAGCCGGTCAGCATATTAAATTTACCCCACTCAAACTAATGAGACACCATAAATTCAAAAATTTTCATGAAACATTAAATAAAGTTGTAAATTTCTTACTCAGGTAACCCTGGTTTAAATTCCTGGTATTCTTTTTGGCAAAATGGATGCGAATATATACGTATAAGTCCACTTTCTGTTGATAGTGCAAGAAAAGATACATCAGGACTGACAACCATAGCAGTAATTGGTGATTGCATTTTAATCCGCAATAACTCCTAGAAAAATAAGAATGTAGAGGTTGAGAGGCTTCAAACACAATAGAGATACGTTTACTCACATGCTTCTTAACTGTCCAAATAAGAACATCAGAATCGTTGTCTGGATCAACATAGGCAAGAGTGCATTTCCCACCATATTCTGCATAGGCGGGGACACCATTTTTGGGTTTATAATGATATTCAAATATTTCTGAAAAGTGCTTTCCCTTACGAATATATATTGTATCTCCAGCAATCACCATAATCATCTAGATGTAATTCAGTCATATTTTTTTCCACTTTATCTTACAGAAAAGCTTAATTCCAAATACGAAATCGGTTCAGGAAATTTAAAAGTACGAAATTGTTCAGGCTCCTCACGACGGCAAATAAAGAGCACTTCTGGAAGTTCCTCGTAAACCAAGACAGTGAATCTTTCGTTGCATCTAAGCGATTTCGGAACACTGACTGCATAAAGTTTAGGTGAATCTCTTGACAATTAATGGTCTTACTCATTGTTTGAAACATCAATGGCCGAAAATCTTCTGCACTCACCAAATGCCATCCGTCGCTTACTATGGAGATTTCTCTACAAGAAAAATGTAATTAAATAAATGCTCTCTGTCTTCTAGCTCAAATTTACTTCGTAAATCCATTAAACGCAGCACAGTGTATCATATCTTCCTTCAAAGTACGGTTAGACTTTAAGTTGGCCTTGATTTCTAATCACTGCTTTTGAACTTATCTTAAGATTGGAAGTTTGTAAATTAATCAGTTCACATTACTAGCAAATGTTTTAAGTTAGCGTTATTTCTGAAAAACATGAGCTGTTTGACATGTGAAATGGGTCAAAAGCAAGAGTACTTTAGACGCCATAAAAGTGCGGGTTTTAAATAGAGACAGTAAATTGAAAATTATTCTTGTTTACGAGGCGAATTAATGTACAGAGAATACCACTTACGACCTGGAAAGTGAGCAAAAGTGAAATTGTCATGAGAATAAATTCAATTAGGATAGGAAATTGTAATTGGTAAATAGCCAAAAGATGTAAATGAATTTTTGCAAATCACCTCACTCCTCTAGTACTCACTTATTGGTCCTTAACATGGACTCTAAATAATTACACAAAACATAAATAGTATGGATATTTGGTAAAGAGTCAACGATTGACCTCTTGGCGATCCTCAAACATAACTCAGTATTGGGTCACAAGGAGTTTCGTTTTATTTTTACAAAGTAAGTTATTTATATGGCTATGTATGCGTGTTTAGTTAAAGTGAGTGAAGTTAGTCAGCTTCTTTCTTGATCTAGCCACCTCACCCAATGAAATAACTCTCAATCATAAGTGATCTGAATCTTTTGATTTTTGAGGGGCATCTTGAAGTATATGAATGAATTTGCTCTGATCAATCAATCTGCAACTAGTTTCAACATGGCTGAGCACTGGTCATTGCACTTTAGCTTCCTTTTTAAACTATCGACTACCTTGCCACATGTCTGCCGAATATCACAGTTTGTTGAGCCAGACTTCATTTTTTATAATACTAATTAAATACATTTCTAAATACAATATGATGCATTGATTTGCATTATCTGTTTATTTATATTGTAGCGGATTAGCTACCTAACTAAACCTGACTGTACTCAGAAACCTCAATGGCAGTTTCTCCTAGTCCGTAAGACCCCCAGAATTAGCTAAGCTATTGCAAAACTAAGAAGAGACAGAGGTACCCAGAGAACGCGTTTATTCTAGACATGCATGGCGTGGAGTGTAACAAGGGGGGAAGCTTAGTCATTCAAAATGACGGATTAAGTAAAATGAGCTGTGTGGCCTCACACTCAATCCGCACGCGAAGTTGAACGGCCGCACCTTCAAGTCACGCTGTGCGCTCATGCGATGATGTGTCCCACAATATGAATAGTGAGTTGTGACGAACTGGTTCTTCTGTAACTCCTTAAAACCATAAGCAGATGATGAAACTAGCAAAGGTATTTTAAATATAGTAAAGCTCAATAGATTTCGTTCAGGAAGAACTCTGCCAATCATGACCTTTCCACCTCAAGTAATGACATAGAAAAGTGGTGGACAAACGTATTTTTCATAGAAGATAATTAAATGGCCTGTTTATTATTATTGCGCCAAAGTAGTCGTTGAAATACCGCTTATTTGTTGCAAAAATTGAAAGTTAAATCCTGAAAATCAATAACTGGGAAAAAGGTTTTTTTGACATACAAAACTCTGACTGTTTTAAGAGCATAGTAGTTATCTTCTGAACTCTATTTTTAGATACAATTGAGTTGGCACTTTAACAGTCAGCGATTACTATTGACAACTAAACATTAACTAAACATCAAATAATTTAAATAAATGTGGAGTAAAATTAACTATCACATTTGAAAATTTCAGTTACCATTGACACGCTTTTTAAATAAATTAATCATTTTAATTAGGAGTAACATTAATTGTGAAGGTGTTATGCAGCGTTAGCACGAATGGCAGTGTCGGAGTGCAGTGACAATTGCTGGAGTAAATTGTACCCTTTTTAAGTCAAAAGTGGGCTCTGTCTCGGTCGTGCTCATGTTCAGGAATCTCTGTATTAATGAATTCACAACTTCAGTAACAAGGTTTTTGCATCGGAAGGCTTCCAAATCGATATTCTATTCGCTCTGTCCATTTGGTAGATTTTAAATCATTGATATTAAATCTCATTAGTATTCAACAATTATCCCTAAGTAGATATTAAAATTAGTAAAATTCTCATATTAACTTATGCTCCACATTAGTATTTCAATTGGACATTTCTATAAGTCATTAGAAGACCGAAAGATATTATTTATCTGAATAAACTTTAGATAGCGGTTAAGAAATTCGAGGAAATATCTTATTCTTTTTGATGACCTTGAAATTGGGTAACCTGTCAATCATATAAAACCATTATTGTACTCGTAGTGGTCACCCGTCAAGGACCCTTGGACGAATTCGGTAACTCTTCTTGATTTGAACTGCATATACCCTCTTGCAAATACAAACAAACAGCTCCTGTATGCCTGCACTGAAATTACAAGTCATCTTTCTCATTACCTGATAAACTCCGCACACCGCAGTGAAACCTCCTCTTCATTTTTGAATGGTAAAAAGCTAGTAGTATCTCTGCAATTTTAAATACAACATATACTAGCTGCCTTCCTTTTACTAATTTGCCGATGTGAAATCAAAAATAAAATTTTGATGTTTTTCAACAATCTTCATATATCAAAAACTTCGATCACCCCAGTAACGGAGAATCAACACCAATTCACAAGAGTTTTATTCAAACCATGCATTAATTTAGCGTAGTTTGTATATTTACGCTAGAAAGAGAACCCTAACAGTATTTGCTATTGTGGAATTTGCCCAATCCGTTGCTCAAAGCTTGTCCTTCGATGAAATGATAGTCTTCCAAAGCTGGAATTTAGACATTGTTGTTGAATGTATATTAGCTCATTTACCTCATTTCCAAGAATCCACCCAAATACCGTTTAGTGAGATGATTCTCGAACTTCCAGACAACCTATAAACTATTACTTTTGGCATGCATGCTCCAAATTAGTCTTTTGCTGAAACTAAGCTAGTTGCTTATGCTAAGTATCATCCCGCTTCAAAAATAGCCGATCATAGAAGTGAAATGAATCCAAATTTTCACAAATCCTAAATAAATTATAAATTATCAAAGTATTTATTCAGAGGGCAAAACTTAAATATTGTTAACCTATTTATTCTCTTTTTGTCTACTTTTACTAGAGTTGCCTGACTTTGTAGTGGCTGGAAGAATATCTGAAGGAGAGACGTTGGGTAGATTAAGGCGAAGTGGAACGACTTTGGTGGCAGTATTTTCACCCGCTATATTTGTAACTGTTCTGTCTTCGTCCAAACGGGGCTTAGATTTGTCCTTATTGGCGAACCCAATCCGTCTTAGACGAAGTGATACCTTGCCTCTGCTTAAGGATATGTATGCTACTTCATAAGCAGGCAAATTCTTGTCTTCTTTTTCTGTACTTTGTTTGCCTATTTGAACAGTTTCCTCATCCTCATTTGATTCCGTCATGGCTCATTCATTGAAACTGTGTCACTCCAAATACCTATAATAATGAAAAATGGGAAAAGCTTGAAAGTGCAAATCTGGCTTACTTTTAACTTATTTTGACAACGCCTTTACAAACTGATGAATATTTGTGCTAGTCAAATTCAAATTAAGTGAAGTTCATTCTATTTTGGCAGCTTAAATTTTAGTAACTTATAATGTCATTGGCATTATTCAAAAATAGTTTAAACAGGTAATAGTTCCATACATCTACCCGGAGATTATGTTGTAGCGGATTGTTGCACTAATAAGCCTTGGCTTATGCCCAGTAATCTGTATTGCAAATTCATCTAGCCTGGAATGGCTCCCGGGACTAGCTACCCTACCCCAACAGTATTGAGGAAACAGACGTATGTCGTGAATACGTTTATTTGAGGCGTATGCCAGTGACACAGAGCTTAGGCATTATAATACAATGAATGGTTTGTTAAACGATCTAGGGATTATTAATTGGTGGCTGACTGAGAGGTCTCTGAGCTCACTACGGCTCTGGCTTCCTACGCGACAGGTAGCACGGTCACACCTTCGAGTCTGTCTGAGTGTGCGTGAGATTTCTTTGTTCAGCCAGGTCAGCTTTGTTTACTCCACATAAGGAAACATGGGACTGATCCTGAGATTTACTCAATTAAACATAAGAATACGAAGTAATTGACTATGTCTGAAAATTAAATAGCGTATAATCTGAATTTAAGGATCAGATTAAGCGATTTATTTAATACTACTGCTGACTTTTTCTTTTCAATCGATACCTTTCTTTTTAGACACATTGGACTGATTTAATGTTCTCTTTGTTTGGGTGCTTTCCAGCAATGAAAATGTAAATCTTATCACTTATGGAACAATTTAATCCTGAATTCACACACTTGTTCTAATAAAGCCAAAAATTAATCAGTAATGATAATATTATTATTATTATTAAACGCATATTCAATTATAAATGTTTACATAAAGGGTGATAAATATAAAATTTGTGTAACTTCAATTTGAAGCCTTTTTCTCATAAAATAAGAAAACGACTGTAGTCTTCACTTTAAGCAATCTCAGTGTTTGGACTATGAGATGAATTTAAAGCTAATTTAGAATGGCTTGGAAATTTATTTACCTGCAGCATTAGTAAAAACTGGATTTCAGTTCACAGGGCTATATTTCAAAGTTTTAAATCTCACAAAAGTATTATTGAATACATCTTTACTTTCATCATTGGAGGTGTATAACTTATTTATTGGGTTTAGTGTGTAATTTAACTAAAAAACAGTCGCTGCGATGCACAGTGATTCAGGTTTTCTTATAACAATTATATTATACCGTCAGTGACTTTAAAGATCGTACTTTCCACACACCCCTCCAATGTATATTCAAGAAAGAATCATAGATGTTTTATCTTACGCTCTTTCTGACCTTCTCCTCTAGGCTCCTTAAGATATGGAGTAAAATGTGATTAAAACTATAATATAATAGGCAGTCTGGACACTTCGATTCCTCTGAGTCTTTCGCATTGTCTAAGTAAAAGTCTGGTTTAATCAATGGCTTCTTACATCTCGGAGCAAGAAGACTTACCTAGCCACAATCTTAGTCTTCAGTTATATCGGGTAGTGAAAACTAATTTAACATGTATATTTCTACTTTTCTTAGCGAATTTAGTTTTGTTTGCGATTGATTATTGGAGGGGAAAAATAGTAGAGAATGCCAATTTTCAGGATGAACTTTCAAATAAATATGCGACTTGAAAGCTAGTTTACAAATTTATTACTCAATTTCTGATACTTCTCTATCCCATTATGATCAATATTCAACGATTCAATGCAATATACTCAATTTATACTAATTTATTTCATTCGCATCTTTCTTAGAAAGGATTAATATATTAGCAGGAACTAATTTTACTTTTAAGTCTCCTTATTTTACACCACCCATCACTCGCTTCTTTCAATTCGTATGAAAAAAAATACAATGGGACTGTAGGGTACGAATTAAAAGCTAGTTAATATTAATTCTTAAACGACCAGCATAACTGAGAATTTCACTAATGATAGTTCAAAATATAGCACTTCGTTTTAAGCCGACGAAGAAGATATCTTTAGTCATTTAAATATTAAAAATAAATTCGGATAATCATTCGATTTTTTTGTTTGCGGCTAAGAAAAACCATTGTCACGCTTATGGTATTCAATTTAACTTAAAACATTATTTTAATATTGCAACTTGAAAGCAACAAAAAAATTAAACTTAAAATAAATGACTCATACAATTGATAAACTATTTCTATTTTATATTCACATGTCATTGTCAGTTCATAAATTGTTATAATTTACAATAAGGGAAGTGAAGACTTTGATTGTCCGTCCTTGCCCGTGAGTATCTCGCTTGCTACAATCCTGTTAATGATTATTATAACTATTCAAAGTTGAATAATTTTTATTTTACCTTGTTACTCTTAACATATTTAGCCAACTTCAGTAAAATTTTAGTTTTAGATGGTTGCTGTAAAATGCGAACGGTTAGCACCCAGCCCTAAATCCAAAGATGTGCCAGCTGGCCGTAGCGGACACCGAATTGTTTGCATTGATGATGAGATATTCGTTATTGGTGGATACGTTCAACTGCCAACAGGGTTAGAGGTTTTCGGCGAGATTTGGGCCTACAATATTCTTGCTCAACGATGGCGGCGTTTGAATCTTAAAAACTCGCCTTTTCATCTAGCCCTTTCTGCATGTGCTCTAGTTATTGATAAGCGTATTTTCATTCATGGGGGCACTGGTATCCCATTTGCACAGGATATTAACAATACCATCATCGAAATTGATGTCGTGAATGGTGAATGCAAAGAACATCCTTGTCTCCCAAAAGACGGTGAAGAAAGTAATATTCCAGAAGCCACTTATGGACATACGTTGACCCACATACGTCTTTCTGAGCACGAATCTCAAATTGATGGAGGAATGTTAATTAAAGTTGGCGGTGCTCGTGGAGCACCTTATTCAAACATTATCAGTGCCTTTTATTTTGCAACGCACTCTTGGGAAAGGCTTTTTGGTGGTTCCAATGGCGAATCTTTTGAAACTTTTGCTCCTAGGTAATCAATAATATTGTGTTTCCTTTTTATTATGATTTTTGACTTTTCATCGGCAAATAAGTTTTACGAGATATATTCGCTAGATACGACAATACTCGCCGATAATAATGATGAAGATGCTATTTTATCGGTTGCCTACTTTACTAAAGGGGTCGAAAATATAAATTTGGTCTATTTATTTTGGACCTTGCGCAAACTTTGATTTATCTTTACGTCAACTTTTATCGCTAAATGAGTTTCCACAGTGATTCTAGCCATTCGTAGAAATCGACTGATGGAGAATTCAACCAGCGTTCTCTTTATTTACAAGTAATAATTGTATGCAAGTAAGCTGGTAATAGGGTGGTAGCTAGTATCTTGAGTACTGTTTGAACCGGTCATTAAATCTGACGATTGCTGTAGAGTAGGTAGCTTTGTGATGTCATATGATTGTTAATGAACATAAAGATCAGTGATGCCATTGATTTCGATGTGCCTCTATATTCAGTGCACATGTTTAATGCGTAATTATGATGTT
The DNA here is from genome assembly GCA_000469805.3 of Hymenolepis microstoma. NCBI lineage: Eukaryota > Metazoa > Platyhelminthes > Cestoda > Cyclophyllidea > Hymenolepididae > Hymenolepis > Hymenolepis microstoma. Next base: position 21,992,543 of record LR215993.1, on the reverse strand, counting down.
TTTTCTCCCCAACTTGTCATGAATTAAAAGTAATTGTGTCTGTTTGTTGATCGCCTCTTTTTTTTGTAAAGGATCTAAATCGTCATCATGTTACCCTTGTGCACTTTTGTTAAGCATATTTTACTTTTTGTTTTCACTGTGTTGATTTTACTATGTTAAGGTCAGTTGTTGAAATTGTTTGATTCTTCATTAGAAGAGTGTTGGCCGATGTTTTTTTTATATCTTACATTTTTCTTAACTGTTTAGATATAGACATGATGCCGTCTTTTGGAGGGATGAGTTGTACATTATTGGCGGAACCAACTTAAATGGTAGTCTGCCCTTTTGGCCTGTAGGTCAATCGTCATAATTTATATCTCAAATTTATCTATCTTTATTCAATTGCTTTTTTCTGTTTTGAAGATGCCAGTTTTCAATGTCAAACAGCGCAATTTTCGATACATCAATTTTTCTGGTCAATGTCCTTCTCCTATCAGATACCCTTGCTCTGTTCATTTTGATAACCGTGCGTTCTTATTTTATATACATTTGCAGATTTACGTTTCCTTAAGATATTATTCATATTTACAAATATTTAGTTAAATGTTTTGTTTGCTTACTTTTGTAAAGTGTGTATTCTATGCTGATGTTCTGTTAGCTTGTCTGATTTCTGTCGTCGATTCGTCTGTTTCCTAGGTATTGCTAGACTTCACTTTACCTTGATACAAAGATATAAGTCATAATATGGTTAACGGAGACGTTATTAATTAGGCAATGTCTTTATATTGCCATACAACTTGTCATCGTGGTGTTGGGCTGTGGAGATCAAAACACGGCCGGATTGATAATAGTTTTAGTTCTGAATAAGTGTCTAGATCTCAGGAGCGGACCCCGTCCTCGTTTTGATGAGGATGCTGGAAGACTTAGAAACAACATGTGGGAATTGATTATCTTGAGACTGAAAATGAACACTGCAGCCATGATCTTCTTTATTTAATATTTTACCGCAGTGTGCTCATATCCTCATCCATTTGCATTGCCAATTTGGAAGATCGATATTTGTTCCAATTGCGACAAAAACAAACCCTCAAATGTTAGGCTATGCGAATTTCGATTTAATTGTGCTATCTGGTATTGATATTATGGTAGTGTGTGTTATGTAATTTGATTGAATTGGCAGAAATGGGTCTTGCTGTACACATGGTTAAAAAATATTCCATGTACCATCAACGTTGTGCAATAAAGAAATTGATGGATTTTTTTGCTCTTCACGTAAAGGCAATTCTAAAGAAATTATTACAAATATGTGAGGCCGAGGGTTGAAATGAATGTAAAGAGGTGTATCATGAGCTACATGAATAGAAATTACCACCATCTAATCAGCGGATAAAGACGTCCAAATTAAATCACCATATGTGCCGCTAAGTTCACTTTGAAGTAAACTGTATCAGTTCAACTCTGAGTATGGTTTGGAATTTACTTCTTTTTCATGGTTGTTTAAATCTCTTAATAGTCATAGATCGGTTAAAGGATTTTTTCTACCTCTTTCGTACAGTTAAATGCATCTATTCTTCATAACTCATTGCCAAGTCCATTATAGATGTGCCTTTCTTTTTTACATTTCATTTTGCCGTACCTGTCTAGGCCGGTACTGACTATTTCACAGTTTGGCTAACTTGTGTTTTCAGTCATCTTTACCACCGGAGGCGTTGCAGGATCCCATGACATCCTAAATGCCAACATTTACGCTTTCAATTTGGAGAAGTTGACTTTCCAAATTGTTGGAAGTCAAGACCTTCCTACCTTCTTCCATGATTTAGCGGTTATTCCCTGGGTGAGTTTTACTCCTCTATACGTCCTAATTTCCTGAATGCATGGTGGTTTTAAACGTTTCTTATTTCCTATAGCGTAATGAGTTCTACTCATTCGGCGGTGTTCGTGATGAAAAGCGAGTTAATCATCTCCATCGTTTCCAAGTATTAGGCGTTACTCCCCCCTGTTTGAAGGAACTTTGTTGGCTTCGTTTGACAGATCTCCTTCGCACCTTCTACCCCCCTGAGTTAAATTCTAATTATCTTTGGTATTTTATTCGCACTGCTGCTGAACCTCTTCTTGGTCTCTCGAATGCCTCCTCCTCTTCGTCTTATAAGCGATCTGAAGTAGGTGACGACGCAGCATCTAATATGGCTGTGACTTCTGTTCAGGGTGTTTTGGCTTTCACTAAATCGATTCTTTCGTACTTGCTTGGAAAGAGTCCATGTAAGTTCACTATGATCTTTGAATTGGAATTTTAACTGCTGTACTAAGACAGTTTATCCGAAATTTCTATTTATTATCCATAAATCGAAATGGCTGTCCTTTAGAAATAGTGGTGCTTATCCAGGTAAATTAAATAAAGTCTCTGTTTTAATTCAAACTTATTTACTTTTCAACCTTCGGTACTTGATGGGTTAGGTTTTTTAGTTCAGTTCCAGTTGTTGTCCTACCGTATTTATATAGCGATCTGTGAGCAATGCATGGCTGAAAAGAACTGACTCTGAAGTACCAAAAAGGTTCATCCATTCAAGGTCAATTTCAGGTCATGCGTTCAACGAAGTTGTCTTGATTTTGTCTGAATTATCTGACGAAAATCTCCCAAACATTGAAAGTGCTTTAGATATCCTATCTCCACAAATCATGGCGAAGTCTGGATGCTGATGAATGCTTGTTTTGAACTCAGATTTTTCCTGCAATTTGATAGGATCTTTTTAAGTGTCTATTGTTTTTAAGTCGTCTATAAGGACTTCATCCATTTGTTATTTTTGTTGAATCCTCGGAATGGCTGAAGAATGTCACAATTGCGCTAGAGGACCTTGCCTGTTAATCTATGAAATTGGGCATCATGGCTGATAGTGGCATGACTCAGCAGAAAACAGTTATTTGATTCGAATTGGAAGAATTTCTAGTGAAAGCGGAAAGATGCCTCGGGGAAACATTCAATATGAAAGTAAATTGTGTGCATTGTCATGAAATCATTATCTTCATTAATCAGTTGTTTTATATTGCCCGTTAATTTATAAGTTCAAAATTAATCCCAATACCTCATCTTGAATGACCACAGTTTACGAAGCTCTGTTAACTTACAACCTTTACTTCTCATTTCTGGACTCAATTACGAATTGAATGTAAGAAAGCGGTCTGCTCAGACATTGAAAAAAACAAATGAAATGAAGCGATAAAGTCGACCCTTCTTGATTAAGTAATACCGGTCAATAGGCACTGGTCGTCGTTGGCGGCATTTACTGCAATATAGATGGCGAGTCGTCAGGTTTGATTTTTGGAATGTGAACCGCTCATTTAATAAAAATAATACAACTTAGTCAAAAATCAAATGAAGTATGACCCTTGGAAACTTTGATGTTGCTCTCATGTTCCTTTTGATCCTCTTCTCTGTATCATTCATCAAACTTTCTGTTAATAGCTTTCAGCTGCTTCAGTTAATTAAAAATCCTGTGGGAAGTAATTATCACAATACCAGTATTGCATTAATCACCATACAGGTCCATAGCCCGTCTGGAGAAAAAAATTAGCTTGTGTGTGGATGGAGCTTTGACAAACTGTCTTTTTCAAATGCGGTTTGGTGCGATCGAAAGTTTGAGCTAAGTCTTGGCGAGCCCTCTGAAAGATCTGTCTTTCTGAATAGGTAGATGACGTTGTTGAAAATTCATGAAGACAGAGGGCAAATTTTTATCAAAATAATCTTTTCTGCAAACATGTCCTCATTACTCTATTTTTATATTTTACCCATTGGCTAACTTCATTTTAGCTCAACTTTCTCTTGATATCACGAGGTTTGTAATTCCTACTTAAATTCTCGCAATATTCGCATTAAAGGCATTTGAGGAAGAGAGGGTGAATCTTAGGGGAAGGAGCGCTAATGAACGATATTTAATTGCCACAGAATTCCACTCTTTGTTCAAGGTTATTCCATTGGTTCCGAAAAATAATCTCCCAATTAAGCGTTATTGTCAAAATAAAATAATGAAATACAATGTTCAACTTGCCAACTTGCGCTGTTCTATAGTGTGACCTTTTATTAGCTAGGACAACAACAATATCTCCAATGGCATTTTTTCACTTCGAATGTAGGATTGAGTTTTTAATTATTTACCATGCGTGTCTACTTCCGGTTGTCATATTAAATGACAGTTCTGGTTCTTTTATAAATCATATCGCAGTAGGTCCTTGTTCTCTTAGAGTGTCTCTGAGTTTGCACCCTTTTTATCCATCGTTTCTATTGCTAGTTCTATAACAAGTCCTTTGCCCTACCCACTGTATAGAGCATTTGTAAATAGCCCAGAATTTCCGAAGTCTATGTAATCCTCATCATTTTCTTTATTATAATTTGTTTTAGATGCGGAGAAAACAGCTAAGCTCTCGACAATGCAGGTGATGTCGTCTCAAGCAGATGTCGCCTTCGATTGCATGATGTCTGCGACCAAAGCTATCATTAACTCTATTGAAGGTTAGGGAAATTCCCCAAAGTAATTTACTTAAAATCGCATTCGTATTAGTGAAGTAGTTTGTGGTAGACTTGCTTGTAACCAAAACGGAAGAACATTTGCTAAGTGCTATTACGCTAACTAGCTATTACGTTGATACGACGTATGACTAATGGCTGTTTTAGTTTTAGACGGGACTTACTTTCGAAGGTGAATGAAAGTTATGAATCTAGCTCCTTGCCTCTTTATTTCCTCATACGGACGCGTTTGGGAATCCATGCACCACCTTTGATGCGCCTGCATTCCTTTCATTGGTGCTAGCAAGCCTTCTTATTTTCCTTGTCAAATACTCATCACTTTCTATTGGTTAGCTACGGATTGTGAAAATAATTAATGATAGCAGTTTAACTTATTGTGGTCAGTTGTAAGCTCTCGCTTTCACACATGTAAAGGAGACAGGCACAAAGGTAGAGAAAATGGTAAGGTGAGTACTGTGGAGGTGGTCGAATATGACATACAGTCGGGTCATGGTAGTTTGAAATATGAGTATACGTTGCCCAGTGTGCGGCACGTGAGGGTAAGTCTATCGCACACCACTGATCACCAATGTATCATTCTCTCTCTGAGGTATAGAATCCAAATTCTGCAGGTTTCACTTTCTGAAATAGAAGACTCTTATTTTTAGCGCTTATCGATCGGTTGCTATTTTTTAGAATTTAAAATAAATAGATCTTACTGTCTAAAAGCCTCTAGTGTAAGATCCACGTTTACATATTTTGGCATCGAATATATAACTAAAAATTTTATACACATTTCGTATAATCTGGAAGATTTAGCTTTTCTTTTACGCTTTAGTTGAGCGTAAAGTAGATGCTGTGGAATCTGTCACGATTTTCCTGGTGGTACTCTTTTACTGCAACGGCGCACCACTGAAGTACCTTGAGCGTTTACCCTACGGAGTGGTCTCCTTAAAAGTTGTAAGTCGGTACATGGAGAAGGTTTTCGCTGATGCCTCCTCTGAGGATGAAGATTCGGACGAGATCTCAGCTCGACCTCACAAAAGGATGCTTTTCGCTCCTGCTTAACTTTGACTATATGATTTTTTTGTTTCTCATTGCCTTTACTGTATATACCTAAGTAGATATGATAATTATCTATTATTAATAAAATGGTGAAAATTGTTACATTTCTTATTGTTGCATCTGACATTGATGAATAGCTGCGGAAACTAACAGATCGATCAAGAAAAATGGTATCGTTTTCATTCCACGAGTATGTTACCCATAGCAAATAACGACTACAGCACTCATGAATTGAAGAAATACGCCATATTTTGTAATATTCAACCTGAGTGTTAATTATATTATAATATGTTTTGAAATGGGGCGTGCGATAGATGTACCTCCATGTAGTGTGTCCTGGGTACCGTGTACTAATACGGCAAAATAGTCCATAAACCGGCAGTTGACTTCAAACTACCATGATCAGCCTGAAACAAAACTCCAATAGGAGAAATCGTCCTTGTCCTTGCAGGTTATATGCGAAATAGTCAGATTAAATGTATGGAAATGTCAAAATCACTTCAAGATGTACGCGGTCTATAATCCACCCCAGAATATACCCAACTTCGATTTTCATAACATAACAAAACTATAGTACTTGGAGACTTCAACGCCCATTCCACCAGATGGGGCTATAAGAACAGAAACACAGCTGGGAAGGAAATCGAAGACATACTCAACACCAGCCCTCTAGAACTTATTTACAGTGATGGGAATCCTGCGACATACCTTCGCTACAATGGAACCAGAACAACTCCTGACTTTTTTCTGGTTTCAAGTAACATCAGCTCACACAACGCAAAATAATCGACAATCCTGGATCTGGTCACAAACCAGTCATTGGTAGTATTACCATCAACTCCAAGTTCATGACACCCAAAGTGCCAACCAAGCAATCATGCAACTTCAAGAAGGCTGACTGATCTAAATTCACCAATGTTTTTAAAAAGTACTACACGCGTGTCCTATCAACTACAACCACCATCCTGACAAAGTATGCAACAATATCACCAATAATCAAATGTGCAAAGATAACTATTCCCGTGGCAAGGTTAAATACTATAGAGTGCTTTGGTCTAAAAATCTGGAGGAACTCAAAAGAAAACGGGAAATCCTTCGCAACACTGCTGAACAGACTGGAAAAACGGAAGACGTATAAGCTTGGAGACGAGTCAGCTGTCCTAAGGCAAGCCATCTTACTAGCCAAACGGACTACCTTCAACAGCTTCATCTCAAATATCAACTTCCAAAATGATAGCCAACGCACCTTCAAATTCATAAGTAATCGCCTAAACAAGAAAAAACCCAAGAAGGAACCAATACACTTCAACAATAACCTGCTTACCACCGACTCCGAAATAACTAACTCATTCCAACAAACAAAAGAAAAACCCATTTGTCAGAAACTCTTCAAGAGATAACAGAAAACAAGTAACAAAATTTGATGAAATTAAGGAAGACACAGCAATACCATATAAGGCGCTTACTGAACCATTCAGCTCTTCCGAACTCAATGCTGCCATAAAACAGCTAAAATGCAAAAAGTCTCCTGGCGAAGACAGTATCCACCAGGAATTTCTAATTAGAATAGGGCCAAAAGCCAAGGAAATCCTGCTGACACTATTCAACAAAATATGGGAGGCCAGTCTCGAACCTACCCAATGGAATGTCGCCATAGTAATTCCAGTAGTAAAAAGGACAAAGACTAGCAATTTTAACAACTATAGACCTATCTCCCTCACAAGCATGTTAGCTAAACTTATGGAAGGAATGGTTAACACGAGGCTGATCTGTTTCCTTGAAATCAACAACATTCTTGGAAACGAACAAGCAGGTTTCAGGCCACAAAAATCAACAGGTAACCACGCCTCTCCAACATATCAAGGATGCCCTTGATGTAAAAAATACTCTTACAGCTGTATTCATTGATTTCAAATCAGCATATGACCTAGTACGGAAAGAGAATTTAATTCTAAAATTGGCGAACATTGGTATAAAACATAACATGCTAAACTGGATAAAAGCATTCATTAGACAGAGGACATGTAAAGTTAGATATGGAAATAATCTGCCAAATCGAACCTTTTACAAACAGGCCTACCACAGGGAGCTGTTACAAGCTGTTCTCTTTTCGACGTCTTCATCAATGACATAGCTCAACTGGTACAGACAGTTACGGGCGTCGAGTTCTTACTTTATGCAGATGATCTTGTTCTATGGTATTCCGCCCCCAAGAAGAACGCTCAGAAGAGGACGGAAAGTGCCCTAAATTATGCACTCAAACTATTAGCTAACTGGTGCGACGGCAATGGCATGGTTATCAACACATCGAAAACTGCATACCAAACATTTTCATTGATCCACCACAGCATAAATCCACATTTAATGTACAAGGATGCTTCTCTAGAACAAACCAACCAGTTCACTTATCTCGGAATGAAGTTTGACACAAAACTAACATGGAAAAACCACATTACTCAAATAGCAGAACGAGCCTCCAATAGACTGAACGTACTGAAGCGCCTCGCTGGTAGCATATGGGGCAGTGCACGCTCAATCCTAAGCACCACTTACAAGATGTTTGTTCAACCAATAATGTTGTATTGCTGCAAGACACTCTACAACTTCTGAGGTGAATCTCAACTCAGTCAAGAGGACGCAAAACCAGGCAATGTGACTAATTACTAGAGGGATAAAATCAACACTCATTGATGCAATGCTCCTGGTCATAGGAAACACCACAATACATTTATCTATCGAAGAGAAGGCCTTGATCCTGTATGAGAAACCACTGGGCAATCCCAGCGGCACATTCTGGAGCACATACGAAAATGTACCAAGACACCTGAAAACGTAAGCTGGCTCAATGCAGAAAGCAGTAGAACTGAAGAAAAGATTACAAACTATTGACAAATCAGAAAGCCTCTCTTTACCCTAAATCCATTAGCAGATAACGAAGTACAATTTCGTACCCAACTTCTTGGTCATTCCATGAAAGCAGACAGCCCACCAGATAATTAATGTCAACTATCCTCTAGATCAATGATTCCAGGTCTTCACTGACGGGTCATACGTAGAAAACCAAGCAAATGTTGGTGCAGGTGTTTGCTCTTAACTATTCTCCTTCTTCGCAGCAGAAGGACAAAGTAGATCTGTATTCGAAGGAGAAATAGAGGCCATTAAGATAGCATTAGACCAATTGTGCAGCCAAGATACTAAAAATCACCAACGCGGTAATTCTTTCGGACTCGCAGTCAACAATACATTCAATTGGAAACAGAGAACCACTCAAAACAGCTGAGATACACGAAGCCAAAAAAACGATAATTCTTCAATTAATCCCTGGACACTGTGGCATTATAGGCAATGAGCGCGCTGACATACTTGCTAAGGAGAGGACCACAATTTTGCAAGCCATAGACCAGCCAATATCCTTCCACACAATGAAGACCTTGATCAGGAGAGAATTTAAGACTTTAAGAAGCAATGAACTTAAAGCCCGAACAAGGGAGAAGCAGTGGACAGCGGCACTCTTCAACATAGCCGACTGGCCAAGAATCGAATCTGTTGCAGAAATAAGACTGCGTACCGGTCACAATTGCCCGGCAAAACATCTTCACAGAATAGGAGTACGCACTCAACCCCTTATGTGACCTACAGGAGGAAATGGAGAAGACCCACCTGTTACAGAGTCCAGCCCTACAAAAAACGACAGAAATCCAGAGGTATCGGAAAGGCAGAAGTCAACTAATAGGCCAATTATAACTGTCATAAAACCCGTCATTTGACGCATATATATTTTGAAATCAATTGTTTTTTACAAATATAAGACGCTGAAGAGAAAAATTCTTCATGTCGTACTATATTTTAATCGAACAATTTTTGCAAAATTTTATTCTGAAAGGGAGTACAATGGCATCAAAAGAGGTGTTTATTTACATTTGTCAATTTACCGCTTATTCTGTTACAAAGGTTATCAAGAAATTGAAGCCTTTGTCAAGCCGTAAGATGCCAGGCCATGTAGTATCCTTAAGCTTAGTATAAATGAGTCCGAATTGCCCAATCAGATAACCAGAATTTTGACAGTCAATCTTTTTCAAATTTAAGGCTAAATGAACTAGCCGACTATAGACCTGAGAAAAAACGCTAAATCACAAATTATCTAGTATTTTTGGAAATTAGCGCGATGTAAGCTTATGAAGACAATTATATTAGAATACTACAGAGACTTTGGCTGTGGAATAATTCTCTTACATTCTACACTGCTTAATCTTGGCCAATGCGATTAGTGATTTTGCTTACTGGGTGACAGATGACGATTGAACCTGCGACCTCTAGCGTGACGGACGATCACGATGACTAATGAGTCTCCGACGTAGTTCCTGCCATATCACTGCTCTCACTAATGTTCGGTTAAACAATAACTCCTAATTTTTATCCAGCAGTTTTATGCAGCCTCGGTGAAGATCTTCAGGGGACCTAAATATAATGTGAATAAGCTTAGGGGATAAAGAACGCCTTATATATATCATATATATATGTATATATATATATATATGATAATACATAATACATGCATCACATCTCAGCTACGGTAATATGTGACATTATGGGAGGTCAGAATCAATTGAATCCAATGAATCCTCCTGCTCCTCACCATCTAGAATAAAAGGAAGTCCAGAAATAGTACCCATTGAATCCAATGGACGCTCCTGCTCCTCAACATCTAGAATAAGAGGAAGTCCAGAAATAACACCCACTGGCTCTTCCCGTCGAATACTTTGAGACTCCTCTCCTTCATGGATATGTTGGAGAGCCTCTCTCCTGATTCCCCAGAAGAGACGCGGTTGAAGATTTTCCCGCGTAGCTGTAAATCGCCATCCCAGTGGAGCGCTGCACATTCCACATTCAGCAATTGTCCAAGCGTACCTGTAGGAGAATGGAATGATAATTATGGTAAGCCAAAATGTTAAACTGAAAGCATGACACCTATCGAGGGCATAGTAGTGACAATCTTCCGTTAGGGTATTTGCAAAATAGTACGAAGTATCCTTAAGACTATCTTTAATAAAGATAGAAGGCAGACCCTGAGATTGAGATATCACAGAGCATTACATGTAAAGGGCTAGCTCAGCAGATTCCGCAACAAATACCGAGGCCAAGATTTAGTGAAGATTTCACCGCTGGGCAGCTAGGGAAAATCTTTCCAGTTCGCCTACCCTAAAACCTCTATTAAGTCATCAGATTTCCACGAAAACTAAAATTAAAGCCTAAATAAATTCAGCGCTGAGGCAATTCGATCAGGACGTCAAGGAAGTCTTTAGCTTAATCTACCCGTCATGGCCAAGCAAAGCCAATAGTGTCAATTTCTCTCTCCGGCGAAAATGATAAAGTTGAAACTGTTAAGCATATGCAAATGTTTGCAAAAAAGATCACTGTTCCACAAACGCAATAATTAAAAACAACCATCTGTGCCAAATTTCTCATTATTTAAGTCTTATAAAATACAAAGATAGTTGAAACATAAGATATTGGAATGTCATCCGTGTGACAAAATCGGATTTAATGCGAGTCCTTTCTGCATAAATCATGTATATGCATACATTTCTGTAGACTCACCCAGGAAACCAGGAGTACTCAGTAGTTGGTGTTCCGACTAGTGAAATAGACCCTTGGTAGACGATGCTCAGTGTAAGCATATCAAAGATGAAACCGTGGGGATTCACATAAGCCTGGACCGAGCCCTCGTCGGTAAGGCAAATCACGTTAGTTTGGGAAGAGATTGCTGTTCGACACTGGGCGCAAGCAAGCCCAGAGCACTAGAATTAAGGGAATAAGATAAAGATGACTACTTTTATTTTATAAGTAGGATGGGGAATAATAACTGACCGTTTCTATGAAATTCAAACAAGCTCGTAAACGGGCGACCACAGGGTCGAGTTTTAGGAAATCAGCCTTTTGAGTGAATGTGAGAGGGAGGTTTTGAATGAGCCAATAGGAGAAGGGAACAGCCAGGCAAGGATTCCATTTCTCCATTTGCCAGGTATTCGTCCATCGAGAGAGCTTGGCTCGAATTTGGCCAACTATGTAAGACTAAATGGAAAACGATAAAAAGTAAATACAATATTTTAAAAAGTAAATACAATATTTTAATTTACAAAAGAATGTGGGATAAGTCGAGTGAGCTCATGTACATATGCAAATGATAAGGACAGCCTGGTGATGCCAACGGACTTAATTTCATGTGAGCTAAAAAAATAATGACCAGAACAATTTTAAGACCGAAAGAACCTTCGTCGAAAATGATCGAAAAACTCAGTTGAGTGTGTATTTTGTTCACTATGATCTAGCGTAATGTGGACAATGACAAGTTAAAGACCTCTTATGAAACCCCTCGGCCTATATAGTTGACGAAAGGATTGTGCTGAGAGCAGAATCTCTGGACAAGTACGTATAAGGCAAAAAATTGCCGAATTGGCCCAAGCTATTTCCAAAATAGGCAGAGCGAGGGTCTTGAACTATACCTATTGCATGAAGAGATATCCCAATTAAACAAGCTCTGTAGAAAAAAAAAGAATTAGCTTAAATTTCTATTTATGGTGGTAAAAAATTATAAATTGCTGATTGATAAGAGGTTGTTAAAACCTCTTGACTCAACAAAATGTCATGAAGCTAGGAGGTGAAAGGCAAAGGGGAAAGCCAAATACATAGGGATAATGATGGAACACTACAACAAGGGTAATTAATTTGGATTGACATCAAAAGGACCAAACTGAAAGGTAATAATGAAGGGTGTCATGGATTGTATTGGCCTGTCGACTCTTCTCGTAATACCTCTTTCCTTCACATACATTAATCTTAAGATTCCTCTCATGATATACACTTAGTCAGCAGAGTTCCCTCATTAATTTTCGACACCTCCAATGACCCTAAGACACGACTTGAAAGATGCCGTCTTTCGTCGCATCAGCCTGTAAATTAAAGCGACGTCATTAAAATTTTGATAAATAATCCAAAATCGATTGTCAAAATCGCACTAATCTGAGAGAAACAAGGGCACTAAATTAGACTCTTCATAAGACTGACATAAGCGAATAATAATTGACTAACAGAAAGTAATAAAAGTAAGAGTTTTTTAATAATCGCAGAGATAAACGTGTTTTAAGAAACATGTGTGTGGAAACCGGAAGGCAAAATATTAAGACCGTCCATTGTTTCTATTTAAGCTGATAAGCAATTTCCAAGCACAAATGCTCATATTGATAAATAAACAAGGGTAGTAACTAACCAAATCGTATTGATGGAATATCCACGGAGGTATACTGGATACATTACAAGCGAGGGTAGCCATAACATCTCGACGACAAGGAAGGTGAGGGAGTTGACGTTGATTGAAAGTTTCACCATCACCACCACCACTATTACTACTACCACTATTAGAATTGATTCTAGAGCAAAGAGCTGCGAATGGATCACCAGGTCGAGGAAAGGGAAGAGAACGGGACTCATCACTGTAAAAAAAGAACAACTGGTAAAATAAAGCCAGTAGACAAAAGGAAGGTATGCAGCTTAAAATGTTAAGAATATCAAGACAAAGAATACACAGACACGAGGAAAAAAATTAAATACCTTGGTGGTTGATCATTGGATGAAGGAGGTGATGGAACGAATTCTGGGTCCCGAGCGAAACGACACAACGAATACGGAATAGAAAGTCTGCTGACGGGGCATTGCATTTCATCATCCACATTTTCAGGAAGAACCAGACCCGTGCAATAGCGGTAATGACTAAAAGGAATGTAAAAAAGAGCCATCCTACTCTTGGGAATTCAGGTAAATGTCCAAGATGCGCAGGCGTTGTCGTCCTAATAGAATGGGATTATAATTAGGTCCATCAACACGTACAGACACAAGGTGTGCAATGGTAGCAATTTGATTGACGAAGTCCGTTGCTTTATCTGGTGATGTATATTTATTAAATTGAATACTGAATAGTTAAAAACAGAGTAGACATAAGTGAAATATGAACCAACCTCCCAGGTAAAACAGCAACTGGATTGCAATAGAAGTCAATAACTTGCTGTTCTGATGTGTTTGCAGTCTTTAGTGGAAGGGTATAACCAGGAATCAGGACAATTCCATGTCTATAAATCGCTCGAAGTGTAACCATTGTGCCAGGTTCCTGGTAATTGCCTGAGTCAATCGACATCGAGTTTCCACCAAGGTACTAAAATTAAGCATGCGTTTAAATATCTTACTGTATGAAGTCCAGGGAGGGATCTATCAAAATTAATGTCACTTTCTGAAATATGCGATCCAGTATCCATAAGAATATCCAGGCTACCAAGGTTTGGAGAACCTTCAGCGAGTTCACTAACTGTAACATATTCGTTAGCACTATCAACGTCATGCGACATTTCATCGAAACGACTATCACTATCGCTGTCTAGAAAAAAATCAATCTTGTATAATTCAGCATACCTGTCGACATTGATAATCGGAGAATCAGCTGTAAGACCACAACCTGTTGAAAAAAATATCTTTTAATGAGTCCATTCAAAGATAACCCTTTAGGGTGTTTCAAGTAATAGAAAAAATACTTCGAAGACCTTTAAAAAGCTGTGGAATTTTTATTTTACTAAACAAATCTTCTACAATTTTATTATTACACGTAATATAAAATATAATTTAGCAAGATTATCACTGCTACTACTGTATGATGCTAGCTTACATAATAAGAGCCCATTTTCTAGAAGAATATCTCCCTAAATTGCTTACTGAGTTGGAAAGACTTTTGCATTCGGAAAATACATTCACCTATTATCGGTTCAGCATTATTTATTACTTTTAAGTTCTCAGCGTTATTGTTTTCAATAGAATAATTTCATAAATAGATTCTCCGAAGAAATGTCGGAATACGCGCATAGATTTCAACGTTTTTATAAATGACAGTTTTTTAGGTAATTATCAGCCGTGTCTACTATGAACAGTTATGCCATCAATATTGTAATATATTCAAATGTGATTTGAAGATTTTATACAAATAGAGAAAATGTTATAATGTCAGTTCATTTTAATATTGAACTATTCTTTATTCGATCGAGGTATAAGCTAAATATTTCAGTTTATTTGAGGTCGTTACAGCAACCAATGGCAATTCAGTTGTCACATTTTCACTAGTTTCTGTATTTATTTCTTTCTGCAGCTATGGTCGAGACAATTTTGAATTCTCCTAACGAACCGGAAACTTCAATAGTATATAATGCGTTTCAGCATCTTGATGTTTTCTATGAATTACTTAACGAGGCATGTACTTCAATAGGTGATATTCGCAAAGAGGAGACTCTATTAACCAGATTAACAAGTTTGTATTTCAAATTTTTATATACCTATTTTTAGTAATTTTTGGGTGGTATCAAGAACAACCTCATCTTTTGGATCCATACCTTCCCGAGATGCTATCCAAGTGCATCTCCATTATCAATGAGAATATAGAAAATCCGAAGATATATCACTTCATATTTAAAATCATCCACCTGATGACAAAAACTCGCGGTTATAAAAGTCTTGTTCGCCTGATGCCGCATACAGTTGATGATCTTGAACTTGTATTTGATCTATTAAGGTCTCAAGATGAGAATGATCGTTATGTAAGTGCAGATTTAATTGTGTGGTAATGTATTTCCTAGAACTGGCAAACACGTTACGTTCTGCTTCTCTGGCTTTCAATTGTTATAATGGTTCCATTCGCTCTTGAACGTCTTGAGAAGTCTGGTAAACCTCCGCTTGTAGAGCGAATTATTAGTGAGGCAAAGAGGTATGTTGTTCGAGAAGATATTACCCAAATTGCGGCTGCTCATCTGCTGGCTAAATTTATCTCTCGTCCGGATGTTTATCCATCAAAACTTGAGGACGTCTTCCTGTGGTCTGAGGATGTGCTTCAGAACGCTCAATGTTAGTAGTCTGATATTTCAGTTTATTTTTCTTTATTGTTTTGAAGGCTTACTTATAATCACCTGTCTCGAGGACAACATATCCTCGTAGGGGTTCCTAATTTATAAAATGAGGAACAGCTAGGTATCTTACTTCTAATCATCTAGTTGTACTGCTCCAGACATTTAAAATGAAACAAGATGAAGAAAGTGATCATTGATTGAAGAGCTCTATCAGGCCCAAAGAAGTGCGGACATGAGCTGTATTTGTAAAGTGGAAACCATTTTTGAGTGTTTAAAGATTTGCTCCACTGAAAGAGATTCATACACTTAACTTAAAAGGGAACATTCCGGTAGTAGAAAGAATTAACTCAAGCACGTCAGCATGTTATTCAAGAGTAACTGTTGGGTTGAGGGTGTATTAGCACACATAAAGACGTCAACTCACCTGCTTTGAAGCGCAGTTAGAAAATTCTTTCGAGTCACTCTACCAAATGTACTTTTATCGAATAAAGTAAAAGTACGACATCTGGAGTCAGTCGAATCGTTGACCGCTTCATTAAAACTTGAAAATCTTCAAGTTCACTGAATCGTTGTTGTTGTTAGATAATCATTGCAGAAGTTTTTTGTATCACATACAGAGATGTCTACTTAACATCCCTCTATTTTCCCTCTCATCCATGACATAATATCACCATACCTTCTCGTCTTATAAAAGCTCGGTATTTTTTCCACCTTACATGGGGCTAAGGTTTTTAGAAGTTGGAGTCCTGATTGCCTGTAATGATTTTTGCATTATACTCTAGCCATTTCTTTGGTTATTTCTTCCTAGATGGCTTTCACAGGGATGAAATGTGTGTGGCCGGTTGCCTACTCTCGCTGGCCAATATCTGTAAATTCGTTCCACGAACCGTTCTCTGTCCCCATGCTCGTCGGCTCTTGAATATCATTTTGGAGAAGATGCCTGAGGGTGTCTCGCAGAATGCCCTGCTCGCACGTCTTCGAACAAAAGTTATTCAACGAGTTGGACTCCTCTTTTGTCCACGTAGAGCTGCAGCTGCTTCATGGAGATATCAACGGGGTTATCGATCTCTGGAAGACAATCTCACCTGCGTGATGAAGAATAAGGAGGAGGCGGTAGTTGATAGTGGTGATGTGAATGTTCCGGACGCATCTACTGCCTCCTATCTGACCGCTGAAAACCAAGATCGACAAGATGAGGAAGAGAGAGATGACGTAGAAGAAGATTATGGTTTGGAAGCACCCGAAGAGGTAGCAGTTGTTATCGATCATTTAATCGATGCGCTGAGAAATAAATTTACTTGCGTGAGATGGTCTGCTGCTAAAGGGTATGCTGTCATCATCATTATTAATGTCTTTGCTCAAGAATAAAACTTCAATGCTTGTGTCGTGTAGAACATTTGATTAAAGATAGCAGCTTAATAGTTCAATATGTTAATATGTGCCTAATATAGTCAAGATATCCAGAGTACCATTTTATTCGAATCACTTAAATGTGTGTACTTTCCTGATTTTCAAACTTGTGAACTTAATCCACTGATCCTTTAAAGATTTTATTTCTCCGTATCAGTGCCTTTTTGAACGATCAATTTTATTGGGTGTTTGGTCATGTTACCCTAGTTAATTCTTTACCATATTGCAGTCTTGACAATGGTTGCATTTAAACATTAAGGTTTTTTATTCAGTGTTCGTACCTATGTTTTATTTCGCTTTTTTAAGCAAATAAAGTATTAAATTATCTACCTTGTTATCACCCACCTTGAAATACGGTCTTGATAACGAAATTGAAATGTGTAGGAATTATTTAAATAATACTATTCTTTATCTGAAAGGTATTGGATTTTCTAAACCCTATGGTGGGAAATGTTTCAAATTGCTCGTTTCATAAGGAGCGAGTCCTTTTTGCTTGAGTTATTTACGTTCTGTCCCCTCAAAATTTACCACTGGGAATTTCCATTCCTATCAATACCTCATACTTATATTTATCTCGTCACTCCTGGCTTTGTAAAGTATGTAAACACATTTATTGACTTCATTTGAATGTCTCTTTAGATTTAGTATCGTCTTTATGTGGAGCTTTTCTTGTTTTGAATGGTTGGCTCCTTTTAAGCAGTTACGAGGTTATGTCAGAAGAAATGGTCTAATGCATATAATTATGTGATCTGTGATTTTTAGATCTGTACCGGGGTAAATTGCCTCTTGGAGCATTTTTGAGTGGGATTAAAGCTACCTTCAAATAATTTCAAATGCTGACCTTCCTCTGAATTACTATATACGGTCTGTAATTTTTCACCGGTGAAGTTCTATCGGCTTTTTTTACGCACTAGCACTAGTTCACTTCTCGTCATTGTTCTGGCAACCCGTCTAAATACGTGGATGCACAAAGGAAGGTGACCTTTTTGCTTAAGGTGATAACGACGAGAATGGTACCGGTATTACTATAAATATTTATTCGTGAATACCTGAAATAATATAAAGTAGGTAACTCGTGATCGATGATCGCTAGTCTGGCATTAAGCAATATCTACGCTTGCCATGGGCTCATAAATCTGTATTTCACCGGTTACAAATTAGGAGAACTGTCGTGCTTGTTTGACTGCCTTCAAATCAACTCCCTTCTTTGATGAGCCGAACATGCATTCACTATTTATGTTAACCAACTATTCAGAGAATATACAGATGTTTCCTTTTATCATTTCAGCGTTGGCCGAATTTGCTCTCGTTTAACCGCTCCATACGTAGAGGACGTTTTGACAGCTATTCTCGATCTCTGCACTCGTCTTGAAACTTACGCTGCATGGCACGGGGCATGTTTTGCTCTTGCTGAATTGGGTCGTCGTTGTCTCCTTCTGCCCGAAAAGCTCCCCCAAGTCATTCCCGTGGTTCTTACAGCTCTCTTCTATGATGAGAAGTCAGGAGAATGTAACTTTGGATCAAATGTTCGAGATGCTGCCTGTTATTGTTGTTGGGCATTTGCAAGAGCCTATAAAGCTTCTGACTTCGCCTGTCATGTACAGGAAGTCTCACAGAAACTCGTTCTCTCATCTCTCTTTGATCGAGAGTTAAACGTTAGAAGGGCGGCAGCAGCTGCATTTCAGGAGAATGTTGGGCGTCAGGTATGTTTTGTTCACCTGTGTTGCCAGGTTTCTAATGATGTTACCAGTAGTATAATCTAGGCTACCCACTGTGCTCACAGTTACTAAGATCAAGAAGAAAGAAGAAGAGAATCTGTAGCTCAAAACCTTCGTTTGTTTATTATGAAATTAGATTCGATTATATCCATTTGATACATAGAAATGCTTGTTTATTCAACAACTGCATCAAGCATTGCTTTATAGATGAAGCTTGTGGTTCTCAATTAAGTGTTTTTAATATTTTTATTTGAATATTTGTGTTCATTTGTTACTCCGGTCGGAGTCTTATCGAGGAAAGAAAAATAAATAAAAGTGTATATACGATAGAAATACTCAAGGATTAGAGGATACTTTCAAGTTAGCTCAATATCGTTTGATAAGTGTTGATTTGAGCAATTAACTCATTTTTTATTACTATTTTATGCTACTCAAATGTGTCTGAATTTAATCTGCCATAAATCAGAGGTTGCAGTCTATTTATTCTCAGAGTTCTTGTAAAATCTCTTAGTCAAGCGTAACTATTATATCTTCGAACTTATTCTTGAATCGAAGCGTACAAATCAGAAAACTTGTTGGTGGCTAGTTTTAATTAGCCTCGGTACGTTGCAACATTGTCTACATCTTTCCCTAATTCCTCTTCGAGACATGCCATATTTTAATGTGAACTTACCCTTATCCTCAATCTTGCTTCTTCCAAGCCCGATCTTGATTACTAATGATGGAAGTGACCTTGCTCTATTTGAAAATGCCGAGATTCTATAAAATTGGGGAATCGTGTAGATTGGACCCGGTCACCACGCATTAACTTTCGGTCCGATTAGCGATTACGAAAAGAATTTTGATCGTTCTCTGCACCCTTCATCTACTTCGACGAGTCAGCTTGATATTGCTAACCTTTGCATATATGGAATCCATATGAAGTCCATAAAACAGTGTTTGGGTCACTGATTTATTGATCTCTTCCATATTTATGAATTATTATGGTTCGCATCCAATGCATCATTTAACGCTCAATTGTTATTTCTTCACAATTAACAAAGTCAAAGCATTACACAAAGCGTCTTATGTACATTTAAGTCAGTAATATTTCCGTCACTGCCGCATCCTTTTCGTAGATATGCAAATTCTAATTCTCTTCCCATAACGAAATGTAATAATTGTGCTGCGACTGGAGTTAAAACTTGTCCATATATTCTAGAAGAAATGCGGATTTTCAATGGGAGCTCCACAAAAGAAAGCATTTAGCGGGGCATTATAGTCCTCGTGTTTTCGATTTCGTCAGTTTCCTTTGTACGTATTGAGGGGGAGGGCGGGGGGGGGGGAAGGGGTGAGAGGATAATTCATCTCATTCTTCAGCCACTTCGAAAACGCGAAGTAGATCTTGAGATGACTTAACCCTTAGTAATAGTTATGAATTTATTAAAAATATCTCCATTCCCCTAATACCCTACACCGAACTTCATTGCTTGAAACATGATGGAGAGCGAAGATAAGTCGTTGGGGGACAGGGTTTAATGACAAAGCAACAGGAATTACGAGATGTGTGCAACTGTTAGGATGCACGTGTGTGAGGGAGCTTTAAGTAGATGGATAGAAGCAAATGGAAAGTATGGCGGAAAGTTTGACAACCAGTTGTTTGTGTTGGGGGAACGTAGACTTGAGTTGCCACTCAGCTGATTTGTCAGTATTAAGTTATAGCCTTTGATAACTGTCACTTTGCTATGTTTGACCGAGAGGTCAAAGCATCTCTGAACCTGTGTAGTATCAAGCAGATGTTGTCTCTATAGGCGGTGAGAAGACTTTAATTTGTGAAAAGTTTTAAAGGTGTGGCCACTGCAGATAAATAATAACATTTTATTCAATTGTAATGTGGAAATACTATTTAATGCTGCAGTGCTAGTTACTTCTTTAGCGGAGCTTTGAGGAACATAATGTGCTTGATGGTAATTCATCAGAGTTAAAAGCATTGGCTCCATTCAAATAACCTGACGGGACAAAGCCACAAAGCTATTGGGTTGTCTAGAAATGAGGAATTTCTTGCAGCTTGTCTAAGTTGTTCACTATCTTTGTCAACATACGGGCACATACCTCATTACAACTTGAAAATTAGTCCGTACGAGAACTGTTATCATTCTGGCATCATTCTGACCTATAAACAGTGATAATATGTAAATATATATATATATATGTGTGTGTGTGTGTGTACAATAACCATACCTCAAAACATCTACTGGAACACTTTGCCCATTCGTTAACCTGCTTTTTAACTGGTGTGAAACTATGGTTTTGTCTGTTTCTTTTTCGTCTAGGGTCAGTTTCCCAATGGCATTGAAATTATTACAACTGTAGACTACTTCGCTGTAGGAAATATCTCTAACTGTTATCTTAATCTCAGGTATGTTTGTCTTAATTATTAAATCATTCTAAATTGTAGTAAATTTGTGGCGGGTTTCGATGGATATGCTTCTTCCATTGTGGAGCATTTAGCATTCTCGCGTCTTGGTCATTGGGACGAGAATATTCGGGATATGGCAGCTCGTGCTTTAAATATTCTTGCGTCGCTTACACCTGAACAAATGAAAATGTCAAGTAGGGTTTGCTATCTTAATGTTCATCTCGGTTTTAGTCCTACCTCAGTTGTTTGAACATCTTGGTGGAAATGATCTCTATATGCGACAGGGCAGTGTTCTGGGCATATCTGAGTTGATTCAAGCTCTTTCTGAGTAAGTTATGACACGTGCTTATTCATTATCATTTTATCACCACTATTAACTTAATTTCCAACTTATCTCTTTTTTAGTTTAAACTCGCTTCCAGAAACGATAGTGGAAGATGTGATCGAAATTGTTCCAAAGGTTTGTTTTGATTGAATCACACACTAATTTGAATGGCAAATTATTCACTCATTCTATTCAGTTTTTGCCTCAAGTATATGACGAATTGTTGCTTGATTTTGGTAATGTGGTTTACTGTAGTAACAATAGAATCTTTAATATATCTTTGCTAACTTCAAAATCACTGTTCTATGTCACTTTCCTCCAGACTTGCACTCTCTTTCAGTTCGATACATTAAGGATACTTAAAACAACAAAAATTGTTTCGTTAAACGCTTTTTTGCACCAAAAGAAAGCGTTGTGAGCTTTTATGCCATTCGGCGGTTTAGAAGTCTGTAGATGTGTTATGTTTTTACTATTAGAAGACAGAATATTCTATCTGGAGTCACCACCCACCCATACTTCTTCCATTCTGGTACTAATTTTTTCCCCATTATCAGTTTGAACTGAAATATGCGACTGCGAATATCCAGCCAAAAATGAAACCCTCGATCTCGTAAGCCGATATCTAGCTTTACTGCCTCCTCACAGTCATCTTTTAAGTTGGTCTTTAACTTTACGCTCCTGACTCTTCCATCCATAAAGCCAAATTATGTAGAAATTGTTGGTTCCAAGATCAAAATCTCCTAATTTCACATATCGCCTCTTTTTCATGACTAAATCTTACGTAGTAAGCGAAAAAATACTCTTTGATTTGGCCTTTTAATCATATGATTTAATTAAAATCAGAATGTACATCCTCATATACTTGTCCGATGAGATATAGTAGTTACATGGAGATAAGACTTTCATTTCCTACTTTCTTTAATGGGATCATATAGATGGTTAGACGCATTTAGACATTGCGTATAGATGTAATCGAAGCATTTAACTTCCAAGGACTACAAGAGGTAATAACTAATAGGAGAAAAAAAAACTAATTTGGCACTTTCCATTTTATTTTAGTTGGAGGAACGAAAGCTCTTCAATGGTGTTACAGGAGAGTTAATGCGCCGAGCATGTTCACGTCTCATTGAGAAAGTTTCAATCTCCAAACTACCCCTTCACGACCATTCTGTCATTGGTGAGCTGTGGTCTTCGTTAGTTTCTATATTATTATAACCCACAGCACGGTTAAAAATTACAGTTCTTTATTGCGGGAAGTCGACTAAAATCATATAACAAAAAGCTTAATAAATCAAAAAGAGGAGAAGATGGAAAATATGTTAAGGGTAAAGTTACGGTATCAAGCGCTCTTATTTCATTTGAATCTTGGTTTCGGGTTGTACAATAATTGATTATTGGGTAATTCGCTTCCATGACTCGTTGCTTGGATTAGTGAGCAAACTTTTCGCCTTAATATTCAATAAGATCGGCTGTTTAAGTACGATGGTCGGTCTTGCCACTTCAATTCATTTTCCTTCAGAAAATTGTTAAAAGAAAATTGAATATTCTTGCGTGATCTTAACATAGCATAGATTGTTTGTTTTTTGGTTAACAGAGCTCAATAAGCATTGTTCCTTCAATTTTTATTCGTTCATTTTAGAAAAGTGGAGACACTTTCTTGACGACTGTTTGAATCACAAGGAGATCACTGTTCGAGTAAGTTGGGGCTTGAAACTTTCCTAACATTCACCTATCTTTTGGTTATTTGACTAATTGTTTTTTTTTTTGTTTTATAGGATCCAGCCATTCCTGCCTATGCCGCACTTATATCTACCTATGCATTTGCTAACGATGGAAGTCTGAAGGAGAATTATCGAAGTTCGTTAAAAGTGAACGTTTTTCTTCTCTATCATAGTCCCATTTAAAGTAGCCTTAATTCTATTACACTTGTGGGGCTTCTTTATTTCACTTCGAATCGACTTTTTTTATCGATTTAATTTAGATTTTTGAAAATAAACATAGCCGCTCTGAAGGTACTTAGTGAGTTAAAATTTACTATGCGAATGGATGCAATAAGTTGCTGTTTGCCTAAAATAAACATTCAGGAGCCCATTTGGTAATTCAGTGTTCAGCTTGAGTGAACTCTGTTAAATTCTGCTATGTTAAAATTTTGTTGCTACTCTCTTTGTCATTGAAAGATCGTATCTAATAGCCACAAATCGCTGCCATTGCCAACTAACATTTGGATATCTTCAAAGATTGGAGCGGCGCCACCACCCAGTCATTCGATTGATATATGCCTTATTCCATAATGAAACGAATATGAGCTGGTTTGTAAAGACGAAGACAAATGGAATCTCTAGTTAATGAAAATTTAAATTTGCAACTCCTTGTGTAGCTGAGATCTAACTGAACAGAACGCCTTTTATCAAAACTTGGGTTATTCAGAAGCCGTTGACTTCAGGAATGAAAATCTCCTCATTTTTTTCCCTCATTAATTGCCGTGGAGAGCCATTCATCCGCTATCAAAATTGTATCTTCGATACGACCTTTTCAGTTTATTTGGCTTTGGTGAATTCTATCATACTCGAAATTAAAATCTTTGCCGTAATGCTATAATGCAAAATGACCTAGTATATAAGTGTTATTGGACGTATTGGATATTTGGAATAATATTGTGGTTATACTTTCTCAGATTCGGTATATTGTGAAGAAGACAAACGTTATTTAGGCAAGAAACTGCAAATGCTCATATGATTGAGTCTTGAGATTATTGACTCAGCGACAGCTTTTAACAAATTCAAGGAAGAACTTGATAAACTGAAATACTTAGCTGATAGACCTCTTTGTGTGACATCCGGACTTATGTCATCACTAAGGTCCCTATTTTCTTCATCAGTTTACAACTCCTTAGTATATATTAAGACGTGATCTAGTCCAACCGTGGTCTTGTTCGTAGTTTATACCTACTGCTAATCTTTCTTCTGCAGATACGCTTCTCGCACACCTGCTGGAGTGTCTGAACGCACGCACGGAGAGCCCTCAAATTGGGTACCTGGGTGTGTTGGCTCGAGCTCCTGGATTTCTTTTTGTGGATGATGTGGAGAAAAGTCTAAGGGAGATTTCAGCCTCCTGCCGACCTACAAAACTTACTCACCTGTGGGCTAATGCTCGACAGCAGGCCTTCGCAACACTCACTGAGTAAGTGTTCGTCCCGCATATTTTTTTGGTTCATTTTGTGGTTTGGCGAACATCGTTGTTGTAAATCTTGAATCTTTCAGTGACTGTGTCCTCTCTGCAGTCAAAACGCTAAGATTTAAGATGATATCTACCCTACACTAATATACACCATTTATGGCTTTAAATAATACTAGCCAGTGAAAACCACATTAGCTATGATCATCCTGTACTTGATAGAAAATAATTGACTGAAGTGTTGAGAGTGAAAATTTGAGTCAACTCGTTTGCAAATATCATTTATCGTGAAAGGTAATTAGTAATCCAAGAGATGAATCATAAAATCTGAATTTTGGAAAGGGATACTGAATTAAATATCTGTTTAATTAATGTGAAGTCCGATTCCAACTGTTAACCGAGGTAAAATGCTTAAGTATACTGATCTTCTTCTCAACAGTACTTCGATCCCCTCAAATTTATTTGTTACTGAACTTTACCGTTGCCTATTTGTTGCTTTTATTACAATAACACTTCAACGAGCACTCCAAATTGGCTTATTTCATATAACTTTTAATTTGCTTTCGTACAAGCATTCCATTACACTTTATGCTTTTTCATCTCTTCATACCACTCTTGCCATTAGGGTTGTAAAACATATTGGAGTAACAGAAGGTAAGATTTCAGACGCACAGCTTCGCTCTATCTATATTGTTCTCCTGGGCTCACTTGCGGACTACACTACTGATTCTCGAGGGGATATTGGCTCTATGTAAGCATTTCGGTTTTTTACTCTATTTGCTGTCATTGTAATTAGATTATCTTTCGATTGAAACGTTTCTTTTAGCGTGCGTGAAGCAGGTATGAAAGCTCTTTTGGACTTCATCAGCAATCTGGTGATCTGTGGTCGAACGGATGTCATTGAAAAGGACATGTGAGTTTATTATTGCAAATAGTCAATATTACCAATTAACAAATAGTGGTAAACAGTATCAATTGGTCATTGCTCAACGTGTCCATCTGCTAAATCAGAGATCGCGCGATCGATCCCCATCGACATGTAGCAAGTGACAC
Organism: Hymenolepis microstoma; assembly: GCA_000469805.3. Lineage (NCBI taxonomy): Eukaryota > Metazoa > Platyhelminthes > Cestoda > Cyclophyllidea > Hymenolepididae > Hymenolepis > Hymenolepis microstoma. Next base: position 21,966,988 of record LR215993.1, on the reverse strand, counting down.
GAATGACCAATCACACTTGTCTATATATAAGGGGTGGTATAATGAAAGCTTCTCACGGGAGTAGTGCTCTATCTCTAATGGACTTGGATGATTAGATGAAAGAATGGCGTAGAGTAAGCGGATTCCATTCCATTAATCAATTTTAGTCTAACCAATTATTTGTCTTGACTATAAAACTTTTACAATTTACATTTTTTTAATCCTGTTTAGCGTGGAACAGGTGTTTGTGCAAGTAGCCCAACAAGCCGTGGAGAAGATAGATCGAACACGAGCTGTTGCGGGTCGAGTTTTCGTCGGTCTCCTGCATCACGAGTAATACCTTTATTTCCATTAATGTACACCTTTTAGACCCGAAATTCCTCATATTCTCCACAAGAAGGAACTTAGGACAATCTTCTCGCAGTAATCTCTTATCTCACTTGTTCTATGATGCCTTATTTAACTAATCTCCTTACCAACTTCACTGTTTAATTAGTGAGACGTTGAAAGAATTGCATTGGCTTGTCGGCGAACAAACATTTCCCCTCTTTGTACAGCTCCTTGACTTTCCCGAATTCGTCTGTCAACTCGTTCTTGGTTTTTCTGTTAGTGTTGGTGGTGTGACTGAAAACACAGTGAGTAAAATAAGTTGATTTAACAACTAACAAGTGCTTCTTTATTAAAATTTCTTCTCCTTCCTAGGTGAAAGCTAGTGCCGGAGCGCTTCGTGACTTTTTAGTCAAGCATGCATCTGACGAAGAATTTCTGCTACGGTTGATGAAAACTGTTGGACGTATTTTCGCTAACCTCAAGGAACAACCTAGGTGGGTGAAGTAAAAATTTCCCTTCATTAATAGGTCTTTACTGATATAATTAGGCGCTTATTATTTTCAGATTATGTCTCTCTTTATTACGATTTCTGGAATTTCTTCTCTGTGATCCAGTTATCGCCGCACGCATACAATCTCACTTGTATGTGTTTTAATAACAATGCCAATGTATTCTCATGAAATAGAACGTTTTTCTCTGCTATTCTCTGTTGTAGGGAAGTCGTTGATGAACTGATCCTAAACACGTGGAACGCTATTCATCTATCAAAAGATATTCCCAAATTGAAGGCATCGGTTGATATGTAATTTTTTCACCGTTTTACTTTTATTGTAAATCATTTTAAATTAAGTATCGGCTAGTTAGTGGTTAAAGTTATTTTTCGGATTTAATATTTTTCCACTCGTACTTGATTACTTGTTTCTTACATCCATATCATTCAATGACAGATTATTCTCTTTCCAAGAATCAGATGCATGCATTAGTGTGTCTGATTCTTCAATGCGAATGAAATTTACCAGCTCTTTTTTAAGTATAAGGTGTATTTCCCAATTCATGAGTTTTGTAGAAAGTCGTTTGTTTGTGGTTGCGGTGTTAGATATTACTAATTTAGCGATTGTCTGCGACTGAGTCATTAGTTTAAGGCGAAACAGGTAATAACACTCCCACAATAAGAGACTAATGCGTACTTGGGGGGCGGGGTCGTTTCGTATATAGACGAGTTACAAATCTCATACCTTTAATAATATACTTCAGTTAATGTGTATTGATGTACGTTTTAATTATGACTTGTATTGTGAAAGTATATTTGTGCTTGATTTTGATTTAGATACGGGGCGGCTCTCCAGTTTCCTGATCCGTTGCGCAGTAGGGCAGCTTTATATTTGACTCAAAGTCTACGGCACAAATATCCTATTGTTAGTCTATTGTACAATACTGGAATAAAACTTAGGACAGATATAACATTTATCCTTTTCCCATTCAGATTCGCAAAGTCACGGCGGCAAAACTATATGAATGCATTTTAGTCTATGATGTCGTCGATCCTGATGCCAGCTCAGAACTGTCCGATTTACTTTCCGAGACTGTTTGGTAAGCCTCAAAAGTTTCCTTGTTTACTGTTGATCTAAGCTCTTGTTGAAGCCATTTCTTCCTTTTTCAGGGAACAAGAAGTCACGGAGTTGAAACCAACTCGCCTGAGAATATGCGAACTGCTTGGTGTACAGTCAACGAGGCCTGGATCCGCTGCATCTATTGTTTAGAGCAACTTTTATTGTTTCATATTTATTTGTAAATGCTGTTGTTTTGGCATTCTTAATTTGTCTTTAATTAGTTTGAGTGCTTAATAAATTGTGGTAGGGTGGTGGATTCCCTTCTTTTCGGGGTGTGGTGGTTAGCTGTTTTAAGGTTGTTGGTAGACTAATGCGGCGTTAAAATCTAACTTTTAAAATTATTAAGAATGTCTATTTGTGCGGCTTTAATAATAATGATTTATCGAAACCTATGGTTAATGAACATGTTACAATTTTGTTTTAAAGATTTAATTTTAGGCGCTAAAAATAAAGCAACGGTCTCGTGAAACCAATGGCGAAACCTAAAATTGTGCATCCCAACAGTCGTAAGGCCAAACAGAATATTTCCAAAAAGCATCACCAAGCAAAAGTTCAAAAGTAAGCAAATTTTGCTATTTTTAACGTTTATTTAGGCGCAAGAAAGTTCGTAAATCCAAGGATGACCTGAAAAGCAAGTTCATGTCTCTCATTGAATTTTTGCAATAGGAGTCAAATTATTGTGGTTCAAGGAGCACGTACCCAAAGACAAGGAAAAACTATCCGTGGAAGACCTAAGACAGTTGATCCCTAAGTTAGTTTAGCCTTTTTCCTCATGAACCTTTTAAGTGCATGTGCTTTAAACTCTTTTTCTTCAGATACTTGGAACGTTTCGAACTTGAATCTAAAACAGAGAGAAAGGAGGCAAGTAACTGTTCGGTTTCCGTGACTGTCGATTTGGCAATCGAGCACGTTAAGCAGGAATCTCAGGAATTCTTGAAAACTGGACTATTAGTCCCCGATCTAACCTCCAAACCCAACTTTGAAAAATTTATGCAATGGAATGGCGAAAAGAGCAAAATGATATCCATACCCATGATTGCTGTAAAAAAGTCTTGCACTTAATAATCTATATTGTATATAAAAATGAAAAAAGTAATGTTTGCTTTTCAATTAGGGCTCAGTGGGTGTGGATGTCTTGGGAGGGTCTAATGGGCGAAGGTAGGCTTGGCACATCCAGTGAGGTTTGGGTAGCGCTCGAGGTTCCGATGAGGGACTCCATTCTCCAAGCATGCATCTCTTCTAAAGTGTACAAAAATAATATTTTGTAATGTAAGGTGATTCGGTGAAGCAATGGGTAACGCACGGGGGTCTCTAGAGTCAGGGATCGGTGCATAACCAATGACGTGCGCTAGTCATTATGCTTGAGCAGAAGGAATGGCAGAATGGAAGTTTTCCTTTATTTATGCATCGGTATGATTTATCTCGACCCAAGTCATGTGTTGTGTTTTAAAATCCGTAAAAAGAACTGGTTTTAATAAAAAATGAGGGATGGAGAAAATTACGACTGAAGATTAAATAAAGGTTACATTCTTAGATAGTTAGCAATATTGGAACTTCAATAATTGAATAATTGCCTTAGGAATTCACCTCACTTCACATTCCCTCTTTAATTTATTGTGTAAACAGTATTCCCTAACCTAAAATAAACTCCATTGTTTTGACAGATTCACAGGATATACTCGAATACGGGTGCGCGATAGACTTACCCCACGTGATACACCATGGGCAACGTATACCCATACTTCTAACTACCATGACACGACTGTATGTCATATTCGACCGCTTCCACAGTACTCATTTTACCTTTTTCTCTACCTTTGTGCGTCTCTTTAACATCTGTGAATCACTCTCTCGACTTTTTATAACTTTGATGTTCCTCCCCTCTGTGAAGCCCGAAGTCAACTAAAGGGCTAATGATAACTATCATAAAGCCTGCCATTTGATATAAATAAATAAATACCTGAATATAAAAAGAACATATAGCAAAGTTATATCTCTATTTTAAGTTCCATCTAGAAAATTATTCTAATCAAACTAACCTATGCCGAGAACTAATAGGATAGATTTTAGAACTAAATAGAAAGTTTCCTAATTCCAATGATAAAATAATAAATTATAAATTCCTCAAGATCAAAATCTGCTAAAACATTCAATTAAATTTTGGAGAATCAATTCAATACTTACTTCACATAATTCCTTCAATGTGCTAACATAATCTTCAAAGTCATCCATAGATTTTGTGATTGCCAACCGTTCACGCATATCTGTATGGACACAGAGCCTACAAAACGAGAGGTTAGTGCTAAAAAATCGGAATTTCCACAAAAAAATAATAATTAGGGTCAAAACTTACGCATTTCGGAAGATTTTAAATAAATGACCCCTAACAAATGACATGGGACAAGGAAATTCCCTCACAAACTCCAAATATTCTTTTGCAATTTGAAAGACATTTTGTTCATAGTTGGAAAATATTGTGGGATCATAAAGATGAGGTTCTGCACTCATCACAGCATCTGCACCAGTCGCATTCAAACACTCAGCAATATTTTCGTGATTTATAATATTTCCATTTGCTATAACTGGAACGGAAACCGCTGCTCTATAAAAATTAACTATATAAATTGTTATCAGCCTACTTGACAGCTTTAATCTGTTCCCAGTCAGCAAGACCAGATTTTTGTCCACTTTGTTCACGTGTACGACCATGGACAGTAAGAAGTGTGGCTCCAGCATCAACTAGCATTTTCGCGTATTCAACTGTTCGATTTACATCAGGAAAGATACGAATTTTTACTGATACTGGCAAATTTACGGCAGCTTTGCATTCACGAACTAAACTTAATTTATAAGCACAATAAACAAAATTATTTGATTACTCATTGCTGCAATAAGTTCCCATTCATCTTGAAGAAACGATCCATAATGGCCTCGACGAGCGATTCCTTGTGGGCAACCAAGGTTTAGATCAACACCATCCACGTATTTTTCAATTAATTTGGCAGAAGCAGCGAATAACGATGGCGAATCACCACAGAACTATTTAATAAAACGTCATCGAGATCTACCAACCTGTGCTATACAAGGACGATCATTTTCAGAAAATTCGATTGATTTTGACCGATAAGTTTCGTCTTTCATGAACTGTTTAATGTTGATCATTGGAGTAAATGTAACGTGGGCCCCATATTTTCTCGCAAGCATTCGCCAAGCCAATTCGCTGGCATCAACCATAGGAGCCAAAATATGTTTATGGGATTCCTTAAGAAAACTCGATCCCTCTTTCTTTTGCTCCATATTCACAGAGCAGCCACTAAGTGCGAAGGCAAGCAGAGGCCAAATATATTCACCCTTCACGGAGCGCTATACTGGCATACATTAGTCCATTAAAAGCAACTGAATAATAACATCTACACGTGTTGAATATTTCTTATATAGTTAATAATTCGCATTAATTTTCTTTTACTATGTAATTTTGCTATAAAATATGTTTGTATTATGACTTCTTAACATTTACATAAAGTCTCGAATATTGTTAAGCAAAGGAAAACAGGAACGTTCATGATATTTGGAAATGAATCCGGGTTTTATCATATTTCAAACTATAGTTTTTTTGCTTATATCTAATATCTAATAAAAGTTTAAATTTTAAAGATGAAGCATTTTTCAAGTCGACATCATATCAAGCCAGATAAATTGAAATAAACGACAAAAAACTCCTTAATTGAATGCCTATAGTACCGAGAAGCCCTTTTGTGATTTCCATGATGATAGATAAGCGTTTTCGTCTGCTTCTAACATCACTCTTGCGTAAATCAACAATGAATCCTGAAATACCTGATGTATCATCAGATGTTGCTAAATCCCCAAAGCCACTGCATTTTATTATCGGAGGACTTGAGTTAGATATTAGCCATGTTTAATGTGGTTAGGACAAGGGCAATCACTCAAAGAACAATACTCTCTAACCTAAAAAAACTCTAAGACCATCAATAAAAGTGCCTCCATCATGTGGATTGTTAGTAGGTAAACTTGAGAATTTTTGTTGATTAAAATTCGAGCGACAATATACAGTTACGTATAAGCAAAATAAGCACCAATGCCATGATATCTACACGATGTGTCATAATGTTCACGACAGGCGGATCACTTTTCTCGCATTAGTCCATTGATCTAAGAACTCACATTCACGTGTGAGATAACAATGAATATATTTGACGATTTCCATTTATTTTCCACAAAATTTCCTTAAAGGAATATAATTAAAATGAAATACAAAATTTTATTTCGTCTTCATCATGCCATGAGGTGACGCGCCAATAAGGTATAAACGACACAACACTGGGGAAGCGAAGTTTGTTGAAAGTAATTGTGTCGTTTATTGGTAGCATACTAATCTACAGATGGAAAAAATGGGAAGAAGGGACTGCTTTGAGTAATTACAAGGTTTAAGAAGAATGTGGCTCAGGTTCTGGCTCCTTGTTCCAATCTTTCAAACCAGGAGGGAGAGCTGTGTCTTCATCAAGTGGGCCTAAAGGAAAATCAAAATTATAATCAGGTCAAATAAATGTGATGCATTGATGAATGTTAAATCAATACTTGATAATCTACTCCGCTAGATAGAGCATCAAACATGCATGCACGCTAAGTACCTATTAGAACAATATCCGACGGACTAGTAATTGACGCCCTAACTTGTTCCTGTCTCGTATGCTAGTTCGGAAAATTGAACTAGGTCATATTCGCAGTGTGCATTCTCCACCGCTGCACGCTATTGTGATAGGAGGCAGAAGCGAATATTTTCGACACTCAGAGTGGAATTCATGACCTCCTCAGATAATAAATCTAAAAATTATTCTTTTCGAACACCCACGCTTAAAAATAAGCCTGATTGATGCCATATAACCAAAATAAATTATTTATAAAGCGCCATTTAATCCAAAACATCTTCTGGGTATATAAAAGTGTATGCATAATATAACTCAGTGCGAAGCCTAGACAATATGGATAGCAGTGTATCATTACATTACCAGAGATGTCACCCCTCTTTATAGTAATCAAGTTTAGAAATTAGAAATTTGAAAAAAATGCGAAGAAACACATCCGATTATCCACTGTCTGAAGTAGTTTAAGTCCAAAGTTAGTTTATATAATAAACTTCCAAAAATAGAAAGTTCGATCATCTTGAACTTAAACGAAAGATGGTTATACAGAGCTCGGGCCGAATGTAAGATACCAACACATCAAAATTCGGGAGCTGTACACTTGTTTGCCTAATTCATAACTTTCAAAGACCTATCCGCTTTTGAATTTGTAAATGAAACTTCAAACTTGCATCTGAAAGGTATTTTTCCTCACGATCTTAAATTTAGTTCCAAAAAAGGCGAATATACCATAAGCAACCATCCTGTTGACTTACCAGAACCAACAATTTCCTCATAGGTATTCTTCTCCAGGAACGGTCTTGGACCAAGAATCTCCACCAAATCTTCTTTTTGTAACTGCTCTTTATCCAGTAATCTAAGCGCCAACTAAAAGACAAAAAACTTCATGAAATGAAAACCCCCCTCGGAGACATCTGAACAGTCCAACTCACAGCCTCCACGTGCTCCTTGTGCTGCTCAACAAGCTTGATGGTTCGATCATAGGCCTTAGCAACCAGTTGTCGAACCTCCTCATCGATTAGTTGGGCTGTTTGCTCCGAGTATGGTTTAGTCATCATGGGTTCACCCTGTTGAGGTAGATCAAAGGAGAGGTTACCCACTTTGGGTGAGAAACCCAACTGGACAATCTGAGCATAGGCGGAACGAGTGACGCGCTGCAGATCATCCATTGCACCGGAACCAACCTTGCCAAAGAAGACCTGCTCACTAGCACGACCTCCCAAAGCAAGACACATTTCGTCGAGCAGCTGGTCTTGAGTGTGCAGATAGGCATCCCGGGGCATGTATTGGGCGTAACCGAGAGCCTTTCCTCGCGGAATGATTGAGACTTTGAGAAGAGGGTTGCAGTGCTCCAAGAACCAGCCGACTGTTGCGTGACCGGCTTCGTGATAGGCTACAGTCTTCTTTTCTTCCGGTTGCAGAACCTTAGTAAAATGAAGACATGCGTACTAATGAAGCATTTAAAAACATTCAAACATGGGCTAATTTGGGGCGCTCTTTGGGACTGATGCTTAAAAGACCCTGCATATATCTTAATATAGCGATAATTTCAGTTCAACATTAGGATATTTTAAACATTAAACGTTCCAACAAAAGAGTAAGCAATAAAAATAGAAAATAAGTACCAGTCAAGACGTAGCGCTCTAATTTCATTGAAGATAAAAAACACCAACTACCACCAGTACAAACTAACGGGACTACGAAAAATACTACAACTTAGCATATAATATTAAGCTCTTTAAAGTAAAGCAGCTATTAAATTGGGATTAAAATGCGAAAGAATAGGCATTTCTTTAATTTAATAATAACACGGACAACAAATTTTGACTCATACTAGCCATCGAGCAGTTGGCATGGCGTAACTAGCTTCAAGATTGTACAGCTCCTGGTGTACTACGTCCTCTGCTAGCAAAATAATCAGAAGTGTTTAGCGAAGTATTCAACCAAAAAAATTGAAAACAGGAGCCTTTATAAAACCTAAGTGAGTGCAATTTTAAGGGCAGAGGTTACTTGACAGCTGTGAAATTCTTGGATTTTACTCTTCTCCTCTCACTTCGAGATACTAAAATCAATAATATAAATTAATCATTTTGAGTACATACACTTAATAAAGCCTGCTAGATTAAAATATATTTAGAGAGTCAAATTAAAAGGAGATTTGGTTCAAAAACTCCGAAAAGTAAACCATTCGACCTTTATCACATATTAAGCTAAAAGACCAACTTCACTTTTAATTTAACCTTCATATTTGGCTAAAGCATGAGCTATTTCAAATTAAAATGAAATTTCTCCAAGGAAAGTATGTAGGGCGTGAAATTTCTATAATTGCGCAAAAAAACAAGCAATGGCTTTGAAATTTGTTTTTAAGGATTGCAATAACTCAAGACTTGGCCAAGTAATGAGAATAAATCAACTGTATACAAAATAGTATATAAGAAAAAAATGGCCCTTAGAACCCACCACAAAATAATTTCAAAACAGCTTTAAATAGTAATATATGAAACGTAATTCAACCAACAATCAGTCTAGTCTTAAGTGCTTACAAAATTTCGAAACAAACATCCCCAATTCAATCGGACCTTCGTATCTAACATAAGAGTAATCTCAAATTGAAGTGTCTGGTAATTTCTTCTGAAAATCTGTGGAATGAGATATACTACAATCCTTTAAAAAAATGGCAAGAGATTTGTAACAGATTTGAGTTTGCTTTAACAAATAAATCAAAACAGTTGGACCCTTCTACGTAACTAAACTAACAAGTTTGTAAAAAAATTGGGCTATACGTTAAAACGTCGTTTAAAACGGGGATGACCAAGACTACACGACGACTTTAAAGGTTAAGAAAAAAACCAATGATTGCAGGGGACTCATCAAAGATCTTGACCTAAGCTCAAGAAGATTTCAGCCAACTAGATAAGATGCAGAGAACGATGACAGCATCATTTATATGAGAAAAAGCGAAAAAATTTCAGATCAGTCAAAGGCATGCGGCTGAAGGTAGCTACAGCTAAGAGATAAGTAGTATGTGGGACAAAGGCCCAGAGAATTAACACCATTCCAAATTTTCCCGCAAACAAAACATGAAAGAGAAAAGTAGAATGACAACTTACACTAAGAGAACTAAACTAGACACCCTTCTCAAAAAATGGATGGAAGAATAATAAGATAAAAGTAAAAGTGTAAACTAGGAAAGAAAACTTGAAATGAAATGGTTGGCAATTAGCTTGTTGCAAAGCTCATTACGTTTTGGTACCTTCCTGGTGTATTACTCGAAATGAATTGAAAGAAATTACAATTTACATCGATAACACAAAAAACAACTATACAAAGATCCCACACACACACACACACACACACACACACACACACACACACACACACACACACACACACACACACACACACACACACACACACACACACACACACACACACACACACACACACACACACACACACACACACACACACACACACACACACACGTTTCAATTCAAACTTACATTTGTGAAGATGGTAAGCACAATTAATAGTTGTGAAACGACGACTTCTACTTTAATTAACAGAATATTTTACTTTTTAGAAATCCGATTAATTAAATTTCCGACGACTTTAAATATTAACCCATAGTCCCTAATTCAGTCCACCTCTCCTTACTATTCGATTCAATTAACTGAGACTTTCGTATGTTCAAAGGCCTGGGGTCAAATAACTCGACCTGAACAAATATAGGACATTATCAACACAATGTCAGCTTGACCTGCCTGGTCAACCATCTGCAATAATTGAATGTAAATATTTTATTTGCAACCCAAACATAAGCATAGCTCCATACTCCTCCAACAGCACGCAAGATATCCAACAGCAACAATAGATCACCCCATCTCAACTAGTTTCCTCTCTCTTCGAAGACTGCCACTAATAATTCTTGCTGGTCGAAGCAGTCATTTCGACTAATAAGTGGTCTAAGAAGAACACAGCATGCATAATAGCAAGGGACAGAAATCAAATAACTAGCTGCTTATATTTCCTTAACTTTTCTCACCAAAACCCCCGTATAAGAAAATTCCCAAACTAGTTGAAGACGGTTAAAACTTTCATATTGGAAGGTCTTCTACTGAACCATATTAATCATTACAGTTGATCACGAAGTTAAATAGATGTAAAAACCACTTAAGATTGGAATAGTCTACCTGGCTCTTCTTTTCCAGACCTGCAATAACACGATCGATCGCGGCGTCAAAGTGGTTGAGGGACACCGATTTGGCATCCTCACGAGCAGCAATGAGAGCAGCTTCATTGCAGACGCTGGCGATGTCAGCTCCAGAAAATCCGGGTGTGCGGGCGGCCATTCGACGTGCAACCTCAACCTTGTCAAGTGCTGATTTTAGTGGTTTGAGATGTACCTGTAGTGGAAAGATGTAAACTCGGCTATTGAAGAATAAGGTGAATCTTTAAAATTCAAGATCCAGAGAGACAACGATGGAAACACATTTATCATTTGATGAAAACCAAGTACTTGGTGAGTACACACATGTTAGCATACCTCAAGTTTGTTTGCAGCCTCCCAGCTAACTTTTCAATATTCTATCTATACAAACGACTTAACTACTTAGTATATGGGAATTAATACCCCAATTCAGTGGACGAGTGTTAAAATAATTATTGTAAGTTTTCACTTTAGATGAATATATCACTAGGTGGTATGCTTCTCTTTGAATTTTGTGCGCTCTTCCAGTAACATTTAAAGGACAAGAAATGGTAACAGATCACGAGCAGAACCAAGTCCTGATTTGCGGACACCGGAAAATTAGAATAAGAAGTGAACTATGTACATCAAAAGGAAAAAAAGGTTACAACCTGATTCAAAGAAGTCACATTAAGAGAATTTTTCGGTACCTTGACTTTAGCCTCAGATATTAGTTGACCCTTAATTGACTAGTAAAATCCAGTCTCTTTTGAAACACTTTACTATGATAAAAAATGCAGTAAGCCGTAGATGAAAAACCCATTGCATTTATTATCCCTATGTTTACTAAATGCTTTTTTTGAATATGACAAAAAAACTATAAATAACATAACCTTTCTACAGTAGTCACATAAAACGTATTCAATTACTCTCCCAATTCGAACTTCAGTTAGAGTGGAGGTTGGTAGAGCAGTAACATTTGGATAATTTAACCACCCACTATTTTACGATTAGTAGCTTAATACTATCGACATTCCATTTAGAATATAGGAACAAATACTTATTTTAGACAAATTTACTACTAAAATAATAACAATAATAAATCCTAGTAGGTATCAAGTCTCTACTTACCTTAAAGATGGAGGCACGACCTTTAATATCTGGAAGAGACACATAAATCTGACGATCAAAACGACCTGGACGCAACAGAGCCGGATCTAGAATATCAATTCGGTTAGTAGCTGCCAGAACAACGACATTTTCCTGAGTAGTAAATCCTAAAACGCAAAAGAAGGATACTAGATCGACATTCAAGTAACAGTCAAATTTGAAAGCAAAATAAAACTCAGAGAGAAGATTAGTAAACGGCATCATCGGTAACCGCAAGAAGCATCACCATAGCCGACACGTTTTAATCATTGTGATAGAAGAAGCATATGCTACTGATTTGAAAACACCTAAACGTACCATCCATTTCAACAAGGAGTTGATTGAGAGTGTTCTCTCTTTCCTGGTGGCCAAAGGAGGAGCCCGAACGTTTTCCACCGATAGCGTCGATTTCATCGATGAAGAGAATACAGGGCGCCTTGGAGCGAGCTTGATTGAACATGTCGCGAACACGTTTTGGACCAACACCGACAAACATTTCAAGGAATTCTGAGCCTGAGACGGAGAGGAAAGGTACGTTGGCTTCACCGGCTGTAGCTTTAGCTAGAAGAGTCTTTCCTGTACCTGGCGGACCCTATAAGAAACAGGAAGAAATTAGTCATACAATAGCACCAAAAGTTTAGAAGGACTACTTTAAAATATTGATTTGATCAATAAAATTGATTTTTCTTTATTTGAATCTAAAAAGATCAAACAAATACGTCTGGATAAGTAAGGAAAATAGAAAAATTATCATATTATTAGGCTAATCTTAAGAAGTAATGCGACTAAGAGATAAATTATCAGTTGAATACTAATTCCAATAATTACTACATGATAGAGTAATATTACACTTCAGTGAAACACTGCTAAACTGTTTTAGGAAAGCTAATACTTAAAAGACTTTTTGAGTTTAGGTTACTGTTTTTTAGTTAGTTAAAATAGACTTTAAGGCTCTAACTAACCTTTATTATTGATACAAGTCAACATCTTAGCAAGCGAAATGAAAAGTAGGAGCCTAAATTTCAAAAAATCTATGAAAATAAGTAATTTAGAAATCGGATCAGTGCATAATTGTTCAAAAAAGCTTGAAGGTGTAAATCTCAATTTAAATGTTCAGCAGCCGGAAATAAGGAAGCTGTACCACCACTCAATGTTTCGCTTGCGAAATTTGAAACAAACCGTACTTTACAGCGAACACAACCCACCCAACCCACTTTGTTCTATAGTGTTCCAAAATAAAAAGATAAGCTGCAATGATGAAACCAAACATTGGCACTTTAGATGGTGGCGCAATCGATTTAAAATTGTCTTAAAAAAGGTCACTCAAACTTGTCACTAACCTTGAGAATTGCACCTCTTGGAATCTTGGCACCTAGCGCTTCATAACGAGCTGGATTTTTGAGGAAATTAACAAATTCAATAATCTCCATTTTAGCCTCTTCACAACCGGCGACATCAGCAAAGCTAACACCAATTTTATCCTTTTCAATCAAACGAACTGGAGACTGGCCAAAGTTGAATAGACTCGATCCCATTCCGGGCTGGAAAAGAAAGCGAGCAGTTTAATTTATGAATACATCGATAACCCAATAACGTAATTAAAAAGCTGATGAGATTTAAGCGGTAGACTGCTTACATCAAATGGATTATTAAACTTAAATCCACTTTTCTTAACAGGCTATTGACGAAGGCAAAATTTCAATAAACTCAAAGAAGAAATTAAAATTAAAATAAAGAAATAGAAAATCTATTTACCTTACGTACAACGCCACCTGATGTTGACTTGAAAGAATAGAAAGCGGCACCAATCAAGGCAGCATAGAAAGCCATGTAAATGAAATCGGTTCTACAAAAAGCAAAGCTCGATGTTTCTCATATTCAAATTCAGACTAGTGCATGCAGATTAGGACAAAATAATTTACGGTCTAAATTGGGATCTGTAATTAACAGGAACGCGATTTATCGGCTCGACACCCAGATTCGTTTCTAATTCACGAAGACTGCGTTCAAATGTATCCACAGCCCCAATTTCGAACCAGTAGATTGGCTCATTTCCAGAAGTGAGGTTAACCGTATTAACGTTACTATAGGCGTCCCCAGATTCGACATCCCCTACTCGAGCAGCTCCAGGCGGTTGAACATAAACACGCACCCATTCTTTATTTACCACTTCTAAATGATGAATACGACCACTGAAAAAAGCAAAGATTTATATTTAATAACGAAGAGAGATAACGCGAGAAGCTCCATATTAAACTTACGTTTGGAGGAAGTTTTCTGCAAACTCTTTCCAGGTTATTTTGTGGTATTTTGAAGCATTATAACCCACAAGGGCGCCACCACCGACTATGGCAGCAATAATCCATGGACCAGCGTTCCAGGTGTTCGATTGTTGAGAACCCTTTGGTCCATTACCACCACCACCGGTACCGAACGAAAATTGAAATTGGAATTTGGGTTTGGTGGTTTGTTCTGGTTTGGCCTCTGATTTCTTAGAACTTTGTTCCTCGGAGAAACGCCAAAGAGAAAACGGACGACGAAATATTAGGCGTTGGATAAGCTTTGGAGTTTTAAGACTGATAGTAGCATAGCGTTTAGTCTGGAAAAATATACAAATACTAAAAGTAAAAGGTAACAAGAATGCTCACGGCAAAAAGAAACAACATTTAAATACCAATATCAGATCAACGCAATGATTAAAATAATTGAAATTGGTAAAACACAATTTGAAGTTAAGCAAATTTTAAGTTATTTAGAAAATTGCTAACCTGCAAACCGAAATACCTTGAAGTCAGACATAGGGACGCTGAAGCAATATTAAGCATCGAAGGCATAATTCTGAAAATCGCGACAAAACGGGTTGAACAAAACAAAGTGAGTTGAATTATATGATCAATCTATTTAGTTCAGGCCTTGATATACACTAAAAGGAGTCTTATTAAATGGTTAATAATGTCAAAAAGAAAAATCCTAACCCTATATGGTGATGCATAGTCAAAAATTATTGAAAAGAATCTTTTAGAGTCTTAACCAACAATCGAGGCTGAAAAATAATTGCTTACTTTCTGCATCCTGAAAATTTTATATTTTCTAATATTAATTATTATTATTATATAAATCATTTCAAAGACTGAATGTGCACTAAATTCTCCTTTCAGGCCACCCTCTGTGGAAAAGCGTGTGAGTGTGCTCACAAAATAATGTTCAATCTTTATCTATAACTTCTTTGTTAATATCGATTTATTCTGTTAATTTAAATCCGAAATGAACTTTTTTCGAGTTTATTCTGGTGCCTTTTGCAAATGTTATTGATCACATTAGCAAGCTTTGTTATATAAAACAATGCTCAAACAAGTTCTGTAATAAACAAAAAATTAAAAATTTATAAGTTGTAATGATGGATACCCACCATCGGTAAACCAAACCGTTTCACAGTGGTATGGGTTAAAATTCCTAAAAGTCACACAAACTATTTCCATGTTCATAACTTTTACCACAAAGTCTGAACGACTTTAAATTGTTAAATAGAAAAATAGGTATCGTGACAATATATTTTTATCAGCGAGATTCCCGAACGATGGAATTTAACTAAAAGGAGTACTTAAAAGCGTATTTAATTTCATGTGCCATGTGCTCAGTTCTCTCTGTAAGTGCCGTATTATCAAAACTTTTCTCATGACTAGAACTATTGCCATCTTCAAAGGTAATGTGCTCACTAGTTCATTGCCGAAATAAGGTTTATGCTTTTGATCAAGAGATAGCATTCAAAGGGTGAAGAGATAAAGTTCATTATTTAGATGAGATGAAAAATGAACGAAGTCAGGCCATTAAAAGATTCTTGTTTTATATTGGACTGTAGTACTTACACTGGCTTTTGATTGCCCGTTCTAGAAACCACAAATTGACTTACATAGAACAAATCCAATTCCACAAACCTGCATCTTACTCCTCTCTCATTTATTTTCGTTTGTCTCATACACTTGTGATCCTACTTACATTTAAGTTTTCTCGCTCAGCAAAACCTGTTACATTTTACTAACGCTTAAGAAATCCACTAGTTTTACTAGGGAAGTTCGAGATTAATTTGGTCAGGTTTTCAAAATTTCATAACTGATTCCTAAGGTACTTCTGTAATCTGGCCGTTTAATTTCTGTTTCACTTGGTTAAACATAATTTTTAAAATTATAACCTTGAGAACCCAAGCTCAGGCTTCTTGTGTTACTTTAAATTATGAATGCCCTGATTGAATGACGAGCTGGTTAAATCGGATCTACTTCATGCTGCCTTTCAGTCAAATTCACGATATAATTCTTGTTTTTTGCGTCTTAAATCATTATGGTATGTCAAGACGAATTAAAAGACAACAATTCAGTAGTACAAACATAAGTTTCATTATTTCCAAAGTATTTCTAATAGGGAAATATAACTAATCTCTTTGAATTAGTTTACATCAATTTCTGCTTAAAATAATTTTATTCTATTTAGACATAATTAATTTGTTTTTAATTCGATTTAACGACCCTATTTTGACTAATCCGTTTAATAAATATACGATATGCTAATTTTAACCTAAATAAGGTAAGAATTATTTATTAAATCTATGCTGAGGTGACATTAGCTATGATGGATCAAAATTTTATTCTCATTATACTGCATTCACAGCGTCTTTTACTGGGAGGAAAAAAATTTTCATGCATTGTCACTCTATGTGGATTTTGCAAAACATTTGACTGAATAAATATCTGCTATAATTATTTGTAATAAATAGATTAAAGCCAATAAAAACTTTTTTTGCAGTCTATTAGTAGGCCAAGAATTAAAAAAATGCTAGCTGGAAAATTTGTCTTATCCAAGGTTTTAGCGGCAGTTTGAAGGTTGGTTCCTTTAGTTCATTTCCTTTGACTTCAATCATTTTTTGTGTTGATTAATATATTTCCCTTCTACATTTTTTGCGAAGATGGCTAAGGCTTTCTGGATTGGGAATGATGCATTGGTATGTCATGCCTTTAATAAGGATGCTACATTAATGGCAATTTCTATTAATACAAACAATGTCTATATACTCTCCGTCCCTCAAACGTTGGGTGATAAATTCAAATTAGTTGATACACTTAAAGAGCATACCGGTCTGGTCATGGGGCTCGATTGGTGTCCGTCATCTAATCAAATAGTATCTTGTTCAGCTGATAGAAACGCCTACGTTTGGAAACAAACACCTGAAGGCAAATGGAAACCCACTCTCGTGGCCTTACAAGTAAAATATCATTTTAGAGGTTCTTTTTTTACAGACTCTTTTAACCCTTTTTTTCCTTTAGCTGAACAGAGCTGCTCTTTGCGTTCAATGGTCACCAAAGGGTGATAAATTCGCTGTTGGTTCAGGCAGCAAGGTCGTTTCAATATGTTTCTTTGAACAAGAGCAAGATTGGTGGGTTTCCAAGCACATTAAAAAAAGTCTGAAATCTACGGTTACTTGTGTCGACTGGCATCCGAACAATACTCTCATCGCATGTGGATCAACTGACTACCGTGTTCGGGTTTTATCAGCTGTTATTAAGGAAATTGATTCTGAGTGTAGTGATTCTGTCTGGGGGCCCAAAAGTCCCTTCCAAACTCCTCTTTTTGAGGCCTACGCTGGCCACGGTAAGGAACTTCAGAATATTTGTTTCCGCTATTCTGACTTGATTCCTAGTTCTTGTACTTCATTTGCAGGTACATGGATTCATAGCGTTCGATTCTCTGCAGATGGGAATAAGTTAGCTTGGGTCGGTCACGATTGTTCCGTAAGCGTTGCTGATGCCAGCGCTGGAAATCCGCCAGTTGTTCAAACTATTCGTACTCAGTACCTACCGTTGCTAAGTGCTATATGGGTTGCCCCAAACACTATTCTTGCTGCTGGTCATGATTGCTGTCCAATTTTATTCAATTATAACGGACCAACAGGTGGCATTTCTACGGGAAAGATGGTGAGCCCTTAAGTAATTTAAGGACCTAAATAGTTTAAGTAGGAACAGCATTATGAAAAATCTGTTCTATTTCAGATTAATTTAAAGAGTGAGAATCAAGGGGGGAGCAAGCTATCTGCTATGCAAAAATTCCATCATATTGATCGGATGGCTACAACCGATACAACAGATACGCGTCTTTCTACCATTCACCAAAACTCTGTGAAGTGAGTTGAGCCCCTTTTCTTCAATTTGTTAATGCTCTTCTTCAATTTTAGTGAACTTGCAATACTCAAGGGTAATAGGTCAAAGGCAATTCAGGTCACATCGATTGGACGGGACGGCCAGTTAGTGATCTGGGATTTAATTTCCCTACCTTCACAAATTTCGGGTCTGTCTATCAATTAAGCAGCTCACTTTTATCCATTTCTTTTCCTATCCTCGAATCTTCATTCAAAATTTGCAAGACCACTAAAACAGCTTTTTCAATGACAATTCACATTACTCGACGTGTCCTCTATCATTTCTTGCCCACTCCGAAAAAATCGTTTTTCTTCGTCTCCGTCGCTTCATAACTTGAACATTTTTTATATGCAAATCAAGTCTCTTTGATTTGAAATTGAATATTATGAGATTGTGTTCAATGCCTTAAGGCGTATTTCATTTTATTGATATGTGATAGTCCTGTTTCTGAGTGAATGTGATGAAAGTTTTTCACTCGCCAATAAATGCGCAGTAGATTAGATGCCCGAGGTACGAGCCGGTGTGAGGAGCTAAAGACAGAGATAGGCTGACTGGAGAATTGACTGTGGGAGTTGACAGAATAGGTTGTCAAAATGATATTCGCAGATACGGAGGTGAAAAATGCATTTTTGCAGTAGAAATGGCGAATCCAGTTTTTGAATTTAAAGGTAAATACATGGTAAGTACTATGTTACAGAGGGCGGAATTTTGTGCTATGAAACCGATTTGTTTGATAGGCATGATCAGCGACGAGATCCTTTCATATGCTAGTCATTGATAAACTATATGCATACACGCTGACACCCTGAAATAGGTCAATTAAGCGAAACTCAAGGAAATTCTTTACTTGCTTCCATTTTTTATTTTAGCTTATTAAATTCATGCGTTTTATTGAGGTCCTAGTTATAATAAGTACAATAAATTAAAATCAGTGATTTTTTTGTAGAATTATCCATGTTTAATTTAAACTTTTCCATTGGGTGCCAAGCTCCATCAAGTCATTCAGCTCATTGAATCATCCCATTCCCTATATTTATAGTGGCATGAAATGTGTGAAGGTCTACCTATGTACCCCACTTTCGATGCGCACCAATATTGCGTCCATGTGTTGTATTAGCCAATATATTCTTCATTTTATTCAATTTTCCTCAGTTATATTTTTTGAATCGGGCAATGTGTTGATTTCTAAATTATTACTGGCGGAGCCTTTGCGGATAGGTTCTAAAGTACTGCCTTTGGCGTCACGATCAAATCAATCTCAGTTATACGTAACATAACAATTTTAATTATCCATTAACTCTGCCGTCTATTTGTAAAGAGCATCTACCTTATTACAGCTGTAAGTCATGACTGGTATTATGCTTAACAAACCCTTTATGGTGTTATAATAACTAAGCTCCGTGACAGACACAACACCTCAAATACACATGTTCCGCCCCGTATGTCTGTTTCCTTTGTGCTATTGAGGATATCTTGCCATAGAGATTACTGAGGATAAGTCAAGGCTTGTTGGTGTGCCAGTCCACTACAATTTCGCTGATTTTGGCCCCTTGTTTGTCTCTACCCTACACAAAGATAGGGACTTTCGAAAATTCAAGACCTAGAAATAGCATGAGACGAGAATTTGTAAATTCCTATCCGGAGCGCAAATGAGGTGTTGGAGATTATAGTGTAAACGTGGTTTGCATCCAAACCTTAAATTTGTTCTCCTTTTGTGGAATCCCTCCTTAAATTTTCATTGGATCTTCTATGGCTGCAAGGAGTCAATGCCTCTACCAGCTTATCTTATCACAATAATTTGGCGTAAATTTTTGAGGGGTCATTGTTGTGGTTCTACCGGATTATGTTTGGGCGTAAATGCAGAATAATCCCTTGAAGCGGGAGCACAAATCCTCACGAACTTAGTTAAAACGCTTATCGTAGAAGTGCATGTTTCTTGAGAGGCGCAAACAAGATTCTACAGTGGCCCAAAATGGGAATTCGAAATTTTGACAAGAAGTTCAAACAGCCTGATTAAATTTTAAATGGTTTTGTATGAATAAATGTGCCGTTGTGTCTGAATGTCAAAGTTGAAATTCTAGTATTTGGCTCTTATTTTTCTGAATGAAGTCACGTATGTTATTTCCGCAACCTGGTGAGCTCTTGATTTGCATTTCAATTTGTTAAGATTCAATTGTGTTATATCGATTTCTACATAAATATGACTTGATAAAACCCCAGTAATCTTCTCTGGCAAAATCCCCTTGAAATTAGCAAAGTTACCCCAACAGTATTGAGGAAATAAAACGAATGGAATGAATGGCTTCTACTTTGATTAAAGGAAACTGACACAATACTCAGTCAATAAAATACAGATATGACTACACTACTATGTTACGAAAGTTGATTGCTGGTCGATTGAGTGGTCCCTGCACTCACGGCTGTACTTTCCAGACTGCTCAAGTAAATAAGAGATCCCATTGTTTAGTCTTAGTAGCGTTGTGCTCTCCACAGTGTAATACTCAATGACAGACCGAACAAATACTGCCACTTTTAGCAAAAACGTTAAAAATAACAAGATATCAGGTGCAAATTCTCCACAGATCCCTAAAAAATGCATAGTAATACATTTTCAACTTAGCCTATTTTTTAAATTAACGATTTTGTGTTTGAAAATACATTTTTCAGGGATTTCAAAACTTTGTTGAGTTCATTTAATACCATTTATCACGGTATTATCTGGCACTATTCAGTAATATCCTTGTTAATATTGCATCGTGCGACAAAATGACTGGAAGAGGCATCGCCTATATGCACTAGCTGTCCCATTGTCTAGAATGACATGGTTTCATTGCCCATATGAAGAACTGCCATGCCCAGTCAATGACAGCGTCTGAAGTACATGAAGCACATGTACGATTCCCGTTAAAGGCATTCTTCCAGATGGTATCTTTAAAACAGTTCTGCGAGTTTTCCCCCTTTTCATTTATTTGCTTTTCTATTCATGCCTTGGAACTATGTCTTATACTACTGCAATAGGCGGTTAAGCGACTAAAATTTCAAATAGAGCAACCTACATCCTGAATACTCAAATTATAAAAAAAGGTCCATTTCTATTAAATTGTGGAATAATCAAGCTCACCGAAACGATTAAATGCCATGCCTATGCATACTGCAAGCTCAATGAACAGATGAATGACATATTGGTTTAATTTGACGTAAAAGATGTGTACGTTAACAAAAAGGTTCGAGTTTCTGATTTTGCACGGTTTGTGTAGTAATGTGGTACATTTTTAAAAATATAGTAAGGAGAAAATTTTGGGAATAGTTCCCAACTCCTACATTAAATAATAGACCCATTAATCCAATCTTATATAATTTAACTCATTTAATGGTGTGAAAAGGACAATAACACTTTCTTTTATTCGATGTCCACAAGCCTCTAGATAATTGTAAGTTAGCAGGAAAATGTATTGACTGAAAAGTTGTACTGATTAAAAAATAGTAGCATTAAATACCCTATGAAATGCGGAATTGCATTGTACGCATTAGAGAGTACGGATCGAGGAAAAATAGGCTTAAATAGGTGAATCAGCAGCCATTTCACAACTCATATCTTATCGCCGAGTGGTGCAATAAAAGAAGGATCGATTCATTTCATCAATACTCTACTTGCGTCACAACACAAAGACGAAATTCAAAAATCATGACATTTATTGAGCGTTGTAGGGCTGATCCAATAGACTGCTAGTAGATGATCAGGTAATTCAATACGCCCGAATCTGTACTGAAGAAATTTCGGCATGGGCTTCTTTTTATCTCGTAATGAAAAGTTAATTCAAAAGTAAAACTGGACGTAGAACAGTGTGAGTATACAGTTGAAAAATGCGACGTTTGCCTTCTAAATCCAAGTACTTTTAACTGTCTGCAGAACAATCAAGATTCGACTTTAATACTCAATGACTTCCGCGAAGAATAATGCGTAAAAAGTACAATGAATAACTCTATCAAATACGGAATAATACGGTAATGATATGATAAAAATCGGATAAGTGGTCCATTGGTCTTGAGCACAACCTGTTCGTAAAAAACATAGACTAATATATCTTTTCTCTCATGGTTTAAGGAGATGTAATTAGGTTTGTGAAAGGCAATTTGCGTTTTATGTCAGTTTTACTAAGAAACAAATGCAATATTTTTGTTTTTTTACAGAACCAGCTTCTTCCACAAAGTTCTAAATTTAAATATCAATGAAATCTTTATAAATCGATATTATCAAGGAGACAGTACCTAATCTCTAAATCATGAGATGGTTTTGAAAACACTTTTAACTCCCCCTAAAATGTGTGCGCGTATGTACTGCCAGGAATCCTAACAGAGATTAAAACAAGGTGTCTATTCAATTATGAATTGGAATAGAAACCGCTCATAAACTTGAATAAATGAACTCTATACCAACAATAAAATCGGAAAAACATTGTTCAAAAGACTGGATACCTGCATAGCGGTATGGTGGCATTTCGTATGTAAGAACATATGTGACAGCTCAAGAATTGCGAATATGAGGCATTGGAGTGTGATTAACTCCATAGCAGATTAGATTTTAAATCATTATGTAAAGAGAAAAGTCTCATTTATCGTTATGAACCATTTTACTAACCTAACAGTCTTTCTAAGGTTAACACCTTTATAAGTCAGATATTTAGAGTTTAAGTGTGAACCATAGGTACGCTTGGACACCAGCAGAAGGAATAACGGAAACTAAAAAATGCAGAAATATGAATCAAGATTAGAATATCTGGTAAAAGTATCAAAATTGAGGGTGTAAGGTTGAAAATGACTCACTAATTTCAGCTGACTGTTTCCTGTCCTTTGTTGGTGTGGCAACAAATCAATAAAATTTCAGCTCCGACAAGATAAACCATGCGGATTTTCCATTTGCATCGTTGAATGGAAACGCACGATAACTTTCCATACACTTTATGTTAATTCCGGCCCGTATATTTTAAGGTTCGATTTTAGCGTGATTTATTAATGTGTTAATACGCAAGACAAGTGTTAACCGAATAAGGACGTCTCTTCGTGGTCATCGCATAAAAATAGCTACATCAATGCTACCTTGTTTGTAACTAAGCGTATTTTTAAACGCACCAAGGCGACTAAGCTTTCAAAGTACCTTGGATCTTGCTTTCTTCAACAAGACAATTGAGGTACTTTTGTTAATGCAGCGGTGACAATCCCGAAAGTCAATTTGGCCCCTTCAATCGGGCTGAAACTATGTGATTCAGATCTCTGTTAAAGATTAATGCAGTTCATACGCAGTGTATTATTTTTAAAAGGATATTTTCATACTAAATGAAACGTTATTAAAGTGCAAATGACATTTTGCGTAAGGCATTAAAGAAATAAAAAGTGATCTAATTCAATTAACTGTACATCAATTGAAAATTTAACGAGAAGCCGACCCATTATTCAATTAATAGCAAAAAATGTATACACTTATGATTCTCACAAGGAATTTATTTCAAGTGTTGTAAAATGTGGTTTAGAAATGAAGAAATAAAATATCATGTACCTCAACTGCGTTAAAAAACCTGAAATCTTTTCTCAAATCCCTCATTATATTAAGCACATATTTCCCTACATTATCATTCTATTGAACCTTAATTTTTTGAAGATTTCGGCAGATATAAAAGCCAATATGCAAAGAATAAAAACAATTAATTCCAAAAACTGCACTAACTGGAGAATAAATTATGCATATTTTTAAAAATTGAATATGCGATGTTATTTGTAATTCATCTTGAACTTGAGCATCCTCATGCAGCTCTAAACCATAGGAAATTCAAATTAAGAAATTGTAACGAAATTTGACTTGAGAGTTCTTTGCGTTCCATGAATTGATTTCATAGAATACCAGTGATTAATAAGGCTCTTGAGTTTCTAAATGTCCGGATAATGATGATGATAATTTAAATTTAATCGACTTTCGAAACGCCAACCACGTTTTTAATGCTCAATAAAGCTCTATTCTTGATAAGTTATCGATGACTTTTCCCATTTCCAGAGTATTCGTTCATAAGATTGTTGATGCAAGGTTAAGCAAAATAAGGATTTGTTTACTTCCAGTGGCTAAATGTCGGTTTCATTAGGATCGATCGGTCTGCTAGTCAACTTTGTCGTCAATTTGGCACGACGACGAAGATTTCTTGTTTTTCCCCAGTTTCCATCTGTAAACGATGCAGTAGAAATGAGCTAAAATGTTAATTTGAAGGCGCTATGAATAAAATGTGATGGCTATCTAATATTTTTTTCTAATTAGATATTAAATAGTTGGGGTATGACTCACCATTACTAAGATGTTCCGGAACAATTTCAATATCCGGGACCATCTTAGTGCCTCCTTCCTGACACCCGTTATTAACCAATAGTGCCAAGACCTCGATATACTCAGGCACAGATTTATATTACTATCGTAACTCAGAGAGACTCCAGCTTATAATCCGAGTGTCTATGGTCACCACTTTGACTTCATACTATCCCAGTTGCCTTTCCAAATCCTTAAGCTTATAAATGCTGGTTTAGAATTTTATCTCAGGATAACGTCTCCCATTCCTAAAGTCAACTTCTGCACTCCTGATATTTCTCTTCAGTTCCTGCCAACTAATTCTTAAATCTGGCTTCTTCATCTAGTTTGCGGATCCAGATTTTACTCTTACTCTCCTTCTGCTTTTGAAACAGTCTCTAGATCTCTACGATTTTCCTCCTCAGAGCACTATTATTGAGTTTTTGTCTTCCAATGTTTTTTTTTATCGGTCCACAACTAGTCAATATTCCAATAGGCCTTCAAGTTCATTGATTGTAACAAATTCTTAATCAATTCGAAGTTCGTTTCAGTCATGTACCTGTAATTTGATGAAACAATGAGTTTTCTCTATTTATTTGAATTATAAGCAAGCTTCACAGAAACCTATTTTCTTACTTAGATTCGAAATACTAAAAAATTCTTTTAACACCACATTTAGAAAATAACCTTTTGAAGCACTGTTTCGTCGAGTGACCAATTGAGGCATTGACTATTAACTTGATATATTCTACTGGCCTACTTTTAATTGATTTTAATTTCAATTAATACATATTTGTCCCTTTATATGGAAACTTTCCTCAACTATCAACCATTTTGCCGTCAAATTAAGAGATTAAGAAAAATTCTATAACTTAATATGATTGAGCATTAAATGACGATCTTATTGGAATTAGTAAAAATTGGAGGATTAAATTTTACCATATTCTACAAATATCTTTGCTTGAACTCTAGACAGTATCCGTATTTCCATTAAATGGGCCATTCTACAATCACTCGATGCAATAATCTGACAAATGAAATTATGAGACCAAATATGGTTGTTAGTAACCAATTAATATTATTACAGTGCGGATATGAGAAACTGTGGTAACTGGGGCTGTATCAGCTGTCTTTAAAAAGCGGAAGTGACAAAGGACCTTGGAGAGTAAGCAAAAATATAACTGTAAGAGATAGCAATAAACCAATCAGGTGTGTGCACAAGCACAAGCGTATATAATATTAGTGCAGCTGGCGATGACCGCATACTCTCACCAGCAGACGACTTAGCGCTCGGAGTGCATGCTGCAACGTCGTATTCTGACTCTTTCAGCAGGGAATTCTACTTTCTTTCGCAACTTTTCAAGTGAGTTCACCTGATATTTAGCTTTACTTACATAAATGCAATATTCACTTTTGCCTTCAACAGTGCTGGAGAAGCAGATAGTTTTCAATTGAAATATTTATAAGGTTCAGTTCAAAATACCCAAGCTTTACCATTCAGTTCCATGGATTTGAACGATTCCATTTCTTTATCAACAAACAGGTAGTCGGTTCTAGTATCAACATGTCTTTAGAATATATTACTTATGTTTGTTCCTCGCAAATTTTGCACTTTAAAATAATATTTAATAAGCACTGATCAACTGTTTTATTTTTGGTAAAAGTTATTTCTCTCAAGTGGTAGATGCAGATACTTTAGATGAAAATAGTTTGGAATCTTCTCGAATGCTCGTGAGGAATATCTTTTGGAAGCTTTTTCTTAACTAGTTATCTCCGTAACCATCAATGTTAATGAAAGATTCTACCATCAGTAGAAATGTCGAATACGAGTGAATGAAGGTAGATTTCAACAAAATAGTTAATTAACCAATCAGTCAATGAGAAGTTCTTCACTAATTCTTGAAAACAAACTTTTAATTTTAATAGCTGTTTGGTAAGTTATCAAATGCAAAGTACTGTCTTGTCCTTGACTTAGGGAAAGAACTTTTTTATGAGATACTTTGCCATAGCTTTTCCTCTCATCGAAAATTGAATGGAGAATGCATTTGGAGCAACGCTTGGCTCAGTAAATTATAATAACAAGGAGTCAAAATACTCACGAACAAATTTGCCAGTGATATCAGGGTGACTCACTTTGACTGGTATAGCCGCTCTTCTCAAAATCTCTTCTTATTGTTATTAATAAAATCTACACTTTGAATACACCCCAAGCATAGTCATAAATGTAATAAATAAAATAATACTTCATTAAAATGAATTGGCGGATTAGATTATGCGAAGATAAATTAGCAAAATCGCCTGGTGTTAGCATGAGTGTACATTCAATCAAATCAAATACTGGTATTGAAGAGATCAAAAACTTTTGCTAATGGGGATTATTATAACCATATCTATCCTCCCGTTTTACAGTGCTGACATTTGTAAAGTAGGCTTTTTTCGAAGAACTGATAAACGATTCAATCTCGTTTTCAATTTGCTTATCGGCGAATTAATCAAAATGCTGATTAAAGTATAAAAATACTTCAATTGTCACTTTTGCAATGGTCAAATAAGTGATCACTGTTCTAAAATGCCATATGAAACAGACATCAATGTCATTAAGAAATTAAGTCAGTTTAGCTAAATCTACCAGGTAAAACTTGGAACAGGCATTCCCCTGGTATTCTTCTTGTAATTTAATTGTAAATACAGTCTGTAAGTTTAATTCTCTCACTGTCTGAAATGTCTGTATCGGCTGTATGTATGTTGCTTAATGATACTTTTACAACAGACATTGAGTAGTGAGGCGTTTCATTAAAAAAATGGAGCAAATCTCGATTATTTACAGAAGAAGATGACCCAGATTTCATTTATCTCTTGTATTTTCAATAGCTAGTGAAATCTTGGACTCAGGAAATGCGTTCGTACATTTCAAAGTACTGGAAGCAAAAGTCGGTATCAATTTTAATTCTAATCTGAAACTTGATTTTAAGAGAGGAGATAATTAGCCCCTTCAATAAGATTGTAAAAAATATAGGTATTCGGAAATATTTACTGGGATCATTATTACTGCCATTCGGTCATGAATTTCAGGTTCTTACCGAGGAATAGATTCAAACGACATAATTTATAACTGGTGAAAACACTCCCTCCTAAAGCTGCATTTCTGTGATACTTTGGATTTTGCCAAGATTAGCCCATTGTAAATGATAATCCAGCTAATGCTTCATCCTCCAAATTAAAGGATTAAAATGCTATCGAATCTTTATGATGACGTCACTTCAAACACTGAAGACATTACAATTCGGTTATTTGAAATGCTCCTTCTACTTTTCTAAGATTTTAATTTGATGCCATGAGAAATGAGCCAGCAGAAATAAGAGTGTCCTTTGACTGTCGAGAGAAGGTTCACGTCCGAACTGTCATTTCAATTGAGAGGTGCTTCAGTTTCTTCTCATAGCCAAACAGCGCTTAGTTAATTGGATACTATTAGTAATATTGCAGAGCGCACAGGAGTTGATTCAATTGTAAATTTCCACGCGTCCGTTTATCTGGAGTTCCCTTTTCCTGCTTCTTGTCAGTTCAAGGTATTGTAGATTTTGAATTCACTCGGATTTCATATGAAGCCTTTTGATTGGTAGCTTTCCTATGGCTTTTGAGTGGCTCATCTTCTTTATATATTAAACAGACAAAATTGTTTTACTGCGAAGTATAAACAAGAGGAATGATTAACATCGCGTGCTAAGTCAGTACAGAGAAAAAGTGACTAGTTGCCAATTAAAATCTTTTATGAGAGCCCATTATGTTTTTTATTGTCAGATTAAACCTTCCATATTAACTCATCTCGAAAATTTATAATAAACCTAATCGTGCGAATATTGTAATGAATGCTTCCTTTCAATTTCTTGTTAATGATCTTGTCAGTGAAATTGTTTTGATTAAACTCAAACTGAATGATTAGTTGACAATGCAAAAACTAGTTTCCATATTGGTGAATATTGGCAGAATTTATTTTATAATTAATTTTTGTCCTAATCAATTGCTGACTTTTATTTTTTCTTGATATCACTCTCGTAATGAACTTAACTTCTGGTTTCTCTCATAAAACATGTGTTTTTTAGTCGTTCTAAAAAAGGAATTTATATAACATGAAGTTAGGTTCACTTGTATCAATTTTAAAATGATAACTTAGAGGAAACGTTATGGTCTAAAGTACTTGGATTTAAAATAATGTATTAGTCTTTATAAATATCTATTTCTTAGAATGCCATATGACATCTTCAGTACCTTTAAAAATGGCAATAACAATTTGTCCATTAACATCCATTCAGTAATTTATCACTTTTCAAAGCACCAATACTTTTTTTGTTTTAAATGAGTAGCATAATTCGAAATTCTTATAAGTGCGCTTTATGGAACCCTGCGGTTATTCATCTGAAAATAACCAGATTACAGGCCAAACTCTACACATTCTACCATTATCTCTGAATGGGTAATAATTAGAAAATATCGTTTGGGATTCATAAAATCCTTTAAATATGCCTCGTCTAGAAGTAATGTTTGCTTTCATATCTTCTTGGAGAAATTAATATAGGAAAGTTTTGCCCACTCAGTAATCTCTGATGTTATAGCTTAGAAATCTAATTTTTCCGCCAGAGGATCGTGTTAAACTATTACTGCTCCGAGCATCTACAAAACTAGTCACTACATAGGAGAGACAGTGAAATTATAGGCATTTTAGGCGAGAACAAAGGTATGACAGACTCGTAATAATTAGAAAGAAGTAGTTGAAGAGCAAAACGAAGTTCAGTACCTGGGAGTTAGGTGATTGAGGTAAATCGGTAGAAGGCTGTGTGAGAAAGGAACTGGGCAAGGTCAGTAAGGGATAATTCGATAACGAAAGTAAAGGTAGTCGGTAATCATTGGCTCACTGCAGTGTATTAAACAACAATATTTGTTATGCATTAAAGATTTTATTGTTTAAAATACAGGCTTATAATATGGTCAATCAGGTTATCAATTTAGTCTGTCTTTTACTTCAGACCGCTATTTCGTTTACTTTATACTCTTTCTAACGTGCATAGGTATTACGTACAATGGCAGATTTGGTCAAGCGCATTGAAAATGATAAGGCAGACTTGAGCTCAAAAGAACCGAAAGTAGGGGGTCTAAACGGTAATGCATTGGAAGATACCCAATCAAGTGAGTCGAATTGGGAAGGCTGGAGACATAATTCAAATTTCTCTACAAAATTAAGGAAACCTCCAAGTACGGGCTCCAAAATATCGTACGGTATGAAGAAGAAAGAAATAACTTCCTATCCACCAGACCATTTAGTACCAGACGGCCTTGAAAACACACCCATATGCAATCTAACTCCTAGTGGATCCGAAGAAAGCTTACCTACTGATAGGCCGAGCAGCACCAGTTCGATTAGATCAATTAAGGTTAACTTTGATGATCTAGAAAATAAAGTACGATATCGCCCTAAGAATGGAAGGCATTGTGACTGTTTAGGAAGACACAAACCAGAGTCCATGGATAGCCGCACCTCGGAAGAAACTGAAGAGAGTCTAACAAGGTCACAAAAGGCTGATATTCTTTGTGAACAACTAAGAGTGGAACTTATGGAGAACTTTAACAATCAAATCAAGGAGACAGTGGAGCATGCTGTGGATAGGATCTTGAAACAAGCAGAAATTGGACCATCTGTTGTTGAGCGGAATCTGATCAAAGCTAAGTAAGCAATTTTTTGACTTAGTCTTTAACTAAGACAAAGTTTTTAAATGCAATATTAATCTCATTTATTTTCTACATAATAAGTGTAAATAAAAACGCCAAATTAATTCGAAATAAAATGCTCAAAACTGGTTATACTTTCTATGTTAAATATTTCTTAAGATGGATAATTTGCATAAGTTATTAAAATATTTTGTTATTTCTGCTATTTCTGGACCTTGATGACTGAACTCGGAATTAAGTAAGTGCCAAATACTTATAAGAAAGTATCCAGCTTCTACATGGATTGCGAACGAGCAATGGACTTCGAAGGATAATGAAATTATTTCTCAAAGAGTACCAGAAGTATTCGGAAATTTTAAATGGTTGAAAACATTTCAGAATGAAGAATGGTAAGTAGGGGAAAAAGATGGTGATGGAGGAGTTCATTTGACTTCCTGCTTCAATCAATTATCTGCTTTTTCTCAACAGAACGAATTCCTTAATAGTAAGATCTGATATTCCAAAGTTTAGACGTAAATTTCTGACTTGAACTTGTGAGTTTTATAAGTATTCAACGCTCATAGGGTTCAGAGTTCACCAGCTAGTTAGCTAAGCTGAGAGCGTGATCGTGAACTGCTGCATCCATGGTTCCAATGATGAGAAATGGATAATCAATACTAACAAAATTATTCTGATATATGAAGTCAGCGGTAAAAAAATCTGAACCACCCAACTTATCTTCAACTGGTTGTTTCCACTCTTATGAATGAAAGTAGTCTGTCTGTCATCGTCCAATATATTCACCCTTACAGTAAAGCAACAAGAGCAACTACCTCGTGGAAAGTTAAATTTTTTTTCAAATCACACTAATTAAAGCCTTTTTGCTAGCCATTGCATGTACATATGGTGTATCATGAGATCACTTGCTCCGGATCTTACTTTCAACCCAAATATTCATTAAATGCCCTTGGTTTAAATTTTAGCATGTTTGATAAACCACGAATCGCATCAGGTTCGAACAAGTGGTTGCCTGAAAAGAAATTCCGTCATCGCAACTCCGTCCTGACTGACCTTCTAAAGATCTCTCACATCGAAACCGTCTACCATATCTTTGTTGCAGTTCTCCTTATCTTCACGCTCAACACTTTGTTATCTGATATTGTGGAGAAGGGTGGTCTTGTTCATGTTTATCATTTCGAGGTTGTTATATGGACTTTCACAGGATTATTCAAGGCTATTCACTGCTGGATTATGATGTTCCTCTCAACCAGCTTAATTGTCTATATGACTTTTATTATCTGGTCATCCAAGCGCAGTCACATTAGCAAAATTACGAAATTTGATATACTGTTCGCTGTGATCTACGTAATCTATCAGGTAAAGACTTGATGTTAATAATCTAAAGCATAAGATCCATTAAATAAGGAAAAAGAATATTGTTAGCTTATTATCCTCTCTGGATTCACAAACTTGATTATGCGAAAGGGAACAGAAAGGAGGCAGGATGTAAGCAACATGGGTTGGTCCGAGCAATGTTGCTATATAAGACAGTAAAATGATCCTTATTAGCAGAAAAGAGAAGTTAAATCATTGGGACCAACTGAGAGAAGTTCAAGGGTGCTTGGAGAATTCGAGTTCCGATCTTACAGTGGTCAATTTGCGCGCGTGCCATGTCAGAGGTCACGAGCTTATTGCTCGTTGATACATTGGCCAAAAACTTCTGTTAATTATGATGTCAGAATACGAATCTCTCGTCAGAGTGCCCCAGTAAGACTTTTGCTCTGCTAAATTATTCTGAATAGTCCTCAGAAAGGGCTTTGGAAATTTTTTATTCAGGAAAATTCAACATGATTGAGCCGTAAACAAACATCGGGGATAAATTTAAAAAAAACAACCGATGAGACGAGTTGAGAATAGATGGAATCGCTCTAAAAATGTAATCTTTAAATTACGATTAATTATTCCATAACTGTGATGAAAAGTACTTTACATAGCCGTTTCGGAGACGTTCCTAAGATTAACACACTTTACTATCTGAAATGTCGCCAATTTATTGATTAATCTTGAGAGTTAGGCTTTTATATGTTTGCTAATAGCTACTTATTAATTCTACTATTAACTATCTATAATTTTGCATACGTATTCAGTTCGGAATTTGAGGCTATTTGTGAGGCTTCTGTGGTTATAACGGTAAAGAAAAAAGCTTGATGAGAACACATGCTAACATTAACTAAAGCAATTTAAACATTTCGTATGCTTATTTAATAAAAAACCGTGGCTTTCTGTTCTGTTTGGTAGATCCTGACCTCCTCTACACGTAAAGCTTCATATTGTGCAGATATCTTGACAATTTCTTGCATTTTTAAATGCCTTTAGATGTTCTTACTGTGGCTATCGAAAAACGCGTTATAATAAGCAGTGGAATAGTAATGGTTCAGTACCTCTTAGCGAAATTATTGCTTAGCAGTAACAATTTAAAGAGCACAGAGTTTGAATTCAATTTTAGGCTAAATCACCACTGAATCAATGGCATTTTGGTTCCTTTGGCGTCGTGACAAACAGTTGAGGTGCTAAATACAGAAAGTGTAGTTATGAGTATGACAGACAAGCATCAAAAGCCCATTTGGACGCGTATTCCCTACCACCTCTACTCTAACTATTTAATTCTAAATTGAATGCATTCAGGAGTAAACGCCAATGAGCAAAATCTCAATCATGTTCAAAGTAGTATTGTGTAAGATCAGAAAAAACTATTATCATGCACGAACGCTATTCCTTTTGATGTAGGTAACCGGGAAGACAAACAGAACCCAAAAATTGGCAAAGTGGAACATTTGGCACTACTAGGTATCTATTTAGCCACTACTTGCTGCATTTTAACAGCACTGAATTAACCGTTATTACATTAATAAGATTATTAATGGATTGAAGACGAAAGGCCCAGTTTGACCTTAAATGATCAGTTTAAATTCTCTATTGACTAAGAATTCGTATATTGTTAAGATTGCAACCAAATCAATGCAATATCAATTCCTAAGTAATGATGATTATTATTATATTTCAGATGACTTTCGCCATCTTACCGGCCCTCTTTATATTCAAATACGATCTTGCACCGGCCTCAACGACAATCGTCTGCTTAGAACAAATTCGCATGATGATGAAATCTCACGCCTTTGTTCGTGCCAACTTTGAGACCGCTCTCCTCAGCGGTGAGGAACGCGAAAAAGAAATCAAAAGAAGACGCCATCGCCAATCCTTCAACTCCAAGGAACGTTTTCCAGTTAGTATATGCAGTGGAGACGGAGAAACCATGGGTGATGAATTTGAAATTACTATGTCAAATGGGGTACCAATCCCGCCTTTTTCCCATTACCTCTACTTTCTCTTTGCCCCTACTCTTGTCTACCGTGCCTCCTATCCGCGTACACCGTATGTGCGTTGGAGGTTTGTGGCCATTAACCTTCTCCAAATGGGACTCTGTATAGTTTATACTTACTTCATTCTAGGCCGATTTTGTTTTGCTTATTTTGCGAATTTTGGGTGTTCATCTCAGTTCAGTTTCTCCTTACAACAACTTATTACTTCTTCCTTCGGATGTATGCTTCCTGGAGCTTTACTCTTACTAATAAACTTCTACGCTCTCCTCCATTGCTGGTTCAATGCATTTGCGGAGCTACTGCGTTTTGGCGATCGACTTTTCTACAAGGATTGGTGGAATAGCACAAGTTTTGGAGCTTACTATCGAACATGGAATGTGGTTGTACATGATTGGCTGTATACCTACGTCTACCGCGATGTCTATGCACTTGGAGGACGTTATAGACGTATTCTAGCGCAGTCTGTGGTTTTCCTGCTTTCCGCAGTCGTTCATGAATACGTCTTGAGTCTCGTGTTTCGATTCTTCTATCCAGTGCTCTTTATTATATTCGGAGGGGCTGGCTTTGCAATTGCAAATATACGAGGCAAGTCAAAGCTCTGGAATATTGGTCTCTGGGTTGGATTGTTCATGGGAATGGGAATCCTAATGTGTCTCTACTCAATGGAATGGTATGCAAGAAAGAACTGTCCTCCTGCACAGGGTGTCACGGATATTTTTATCCCCCGAAGTTGGTTCTGTGGAAATTGAAATGCTTATGCTGGAAGTAGGATTTGATACCATCACGATGTGAACTTTTTAAAACAAATATCTACTTTAAAAGGTGGAATTTTTGTTAAAATATCAAGGCTAGAGTCAAGTAACTATAGAAAGACCTGATTGAAAACATTTGGAATTTCAACTGTTATTTTTGTAAATAAAGAGAAGTATCATTTTTAAATATGAAATCTACACCTTTTAACAAAAAAATGAATAAAACTTGAAATTTTAGGATGTAAGAGAATGAGGCGCATAATCAAAGAACAAAGCCTTTCACATTCATTGATTCAAATCTAAGAAAAGTTTCGTAACTGCAGTTCAAAATCTAGTGATCGAAACGATGGGCCGCAGTGAGTAGTACTCATTTAATTGAATGACGCACAATATCAAACGAAACGAGTTCCATATCCACAGGCAAATAACCTATGAAACGCAAGCCTAACTGTTCAGTGATTAAAATTCCTTTTAAATTCAATCCAAAAAGGCTCAATTTTGCAACTTTTCTAAGCAAATGGGGTAAGAAAATTGCTCATTTTCAATGGGTTAAGGGAATATCATGGGTTGGAGTCTCAATAAAGTAAACTTGTCGATCTCCATAATAATCTGCTCAATGTGTAGGAGTATTTAAGATTTGTAATGTCAACTGTTTTTCATAAGGCACGCGTATGTTCATCCTATACCCCCTGTGCGCCTACATCCTCAAGCTCACCTCACCAGTTATTATTGTAAGAGTTGACGCCATTAATCCTTACAAGCAAAATACACTTGTTTGACTCGAATCACATGTACCAGATTATTTCGGCACAGATGAAAATATGCATCCATTTGAAAGATTAATAACACATCTTCCTTTTTTTTGCAATTAACAGATTAATCAAATTTTTTTCGTCAGCACTTTGATAAATAATGCGATGTGACCCCAGTATTTAATCTAAATCACGTGAAATTTTGTCTTGTGTATGAAAACACTTCTTTTCCACCTGTTGCAAATAAACTTATCTTGACTGGCACCGGCTGCCTAGACAAATAGAATCGCTTCTACTAGTTTCTATCACTGATTTTCCTTCTCTCGTCTCGTCAATGGAGATCTCAGCTACCCTCTTTGGGTAAAAAACTGGAGTTTTTTTAACTTATAGTACACAAGATTCCAAATCTACCATTTATTCTAGAGCTACAAGTTCGATTAAATTGAAACCACTTGAGGATTTCACTCAAAAAATCAACCATAACCTCGATGGTTTATAAAAAGCCCACTTGCCTCGCAGTTACGTTCCGTCAACTACACTTTACTCATTGGCTGACTAGAGATCGGCTATCTATTACTACTCAAAGGCTAGCCAACTCTCAAAAATCAAAGACATCATTTAGGTTTTTGATAGGTTGAGAAAGATAACTAATTTGCCTTGAGGATATACGAGCTCCTCATTAGCAGTAGGAAATGTTAATGGTAAGCTCAGATATAGCTCAAGATTCTTAAAAATTGAAGTTCGAAAATGGACATGGATATGAATCATTGGCTACTCAAGAAAACTCCCGATGGTAAAATAGACTCCATGAGAATACAAGGATATGTGGTTATGGGCACATTCGAAGCCGTCAATAAATTGATTGAATTGAGCACTTGATGAGCCCAATTAAATGTAAGGATCAATAACATAAGGTTACATGACAAATTGAAAAGTGAGGAGATAGACTACTGCACTGTACTGACAATGCTCTTAGAAATCATTCTACTAATGTATATTTTATCTAGTACATTGTA
Source organism: Hymenolepis microstoma (assembly GCA_000469805.3). NCBI lineage: Eukaryota > Metazoa > Platyhelminthes > Cestoda > Cyclophyllidea > Hymenolepididae > Hymenolepis > Hymenolepis microstoma. Next base: position 21,930,957 of record LR215993.1, on the reverse strand, counting down.
AGCCGCAAAACTACAATGTTTATTATTATCAGTGCGATTGATCTGATATTGCAAGGGCAAAAGTAAACGGATTTGCCCCATTAAAACCCTCAGAATAAGTCAAAGAAAAATTGAGATTTGACCGTTTTTCTGGTTTCCATAAAAACCATTAGAGTCATAATCCAGTGATTGACAAGGATCAGATTTTCTTACAATGGGAGGTACATATCATATCTTAAACATAGGTCCATGACCAGGGATAATATAGTCAGCAAGGGACAAGATTAGGTTCCGACTTTTCTCCTGCAAATCGGGCCTTATACTAACATCTCTCCATAACTTTTCATCAGTGCGATCATGCTGATTTTCAAATATGTCACCACTAACAACAACTGTGCCTAGCTTAGGCACATTTTGCACCACAAGAGAGACATCATGTTGCGTGTGCCCAGGAGTGAAAATAACCCTAGCCTAGTAAAGATTTTAAGTTATGTTAATCAACGTACATTACTATCGACTATAAAAGGATTACTAGAGGAAATTTGAATCCTCCTGAACATCCCGCCATTTAAAATGTCCGTACCGACAATGATTGTTGCATTTGGAAAATCATGAAGATTTCCAACGTGATCAACGTGTCCATGAGAGCAAATGACGTAATTAATGTCTTGAGAATTAAGATTATGCTCAGCGAGAATTGATTTAACAAGATTTCCATCCCATGGACAGCCAGGATCAAATAAGATGTTAAATTGACCATAAATCAGAGTGATAGTGCAGGCGGCAGAGGAAAGATCACTACCGGTCATGTTAGAAAATCCGTCTCGACATACAATAACTTTATAAGAACTCATCTTTTATAGGCACAAATAATGGAAACAAGTTGCAGATTATGTAAGGAGTACGATGATAAATGCAGAAAAATGTGCAAAAGTCACAATACCTACAAAGTGCCCGAAAAAAACCATGGGCTTGCAAGTTTCAAGGTTGCATGAATCATTTGAGTACTATTACATCAGAAAATGAATCCCTTTACATAAATAAAAAATTATAAATTACGTGTTAGTGTAAATATAAATATGTATTTTACCAGCTCTAGAAACACAACAGAATAAGCAGAAATGAAATAAAGTTTGAATATGAAATTGGCTTAAAATTCCACATTAAAATAATTCGCTAATTTATATTCTGATGTTATAGAAAAATTTCAAAATAATAACCTCAAGATACCAAATCTCAAACAAGCATATTAAACACAAAAGTTTAGAGACCGACTTAACTAACTTAACTAATTTGTCAGTAAATTATTCTAAATTGATGCATTAATATTATTTACAATTTTGACAAATGACGAAATTGTTTCATTCTCCTTGATAACTGCAACTCTCTTCAAAATGCTTCAAAGCTGTGAGTCGGTTGATCGTTGCATTTTGATTTTTTAAATATAAATATTTGAGATAGACCTTTTTGATTAAAAGGTATTCATTTTAAGATATCGTATTTAGATCGCGCTGCCAGAGGTAGAGGTATTCCATCAAATTTATGTCGAATATTCTAGCAATTTTAGCTTTTTTAACAGGTTTTGGTTTACGATGACCTTGTTTTGTACAACTTTCTTAAATTCCGTGTCGTACTATAGTCTACTGGTCTAGTTACATTAATGATCTATCTTTCAGCTAAAGTTCTTGTTCCGCGCCGCTTCTATCTGCTGGAAGAATTGGAAGCGGGAGAAAAGGGGCTACACGATGGAACAATTACTTGGGGCTTGGCAAATAGTGATGATATCACCTTGACCATGTGGAACGGGACTATTCTGGGGCCTGCCAAAACTCCATTCCAGAACAGAATGTATGAATTGGAGATAATTTGCAATGAAGATTATCCCGATAAGCCTCCACAAGTCAAGTATGAATCCACTATTTTTGTATATTTATTTTGGTTCTCTGTTATCTATTTCCATTTCCATTTCAAGATTCAGGACAAGGATAAATATGACAGGAGTAGGAAACACTGGTCAAGTGTGTTCAGAAATGCTTATTTGTTTGTATATTTATGAATTTATTCTTAATTTTGTTTTTTATTTTCATTTATGTAGATTGATACTTCAAAAGTGCGCTCTCTACGTAATTGGTGTCGAGGTTTGTTGATTCGAAATGTTCTTGACGACCTACGAACAATGATGGCTAATAGTGAAAACAAGAAGTTGGCTCAACCACCAGAAGGCTCTTGTTACTAAACTTTCCTTTGATTCCCTCTCCGTTAACCTATTGCTAAACGTTGCTCTGCAGCTTGGATTGGTCTCCCTCATTTGACTAAATCTAAAGTGATCTTTATCAACGCTTATCATGCATTTTCTGCTTTTTTCCGATCGGTCGTAAATAACTTGTGTAGAAGTGTGGTATTTTCGTTATTGTAGGCTTTTTTTGGGATAAAACGCCTGACTGCACTTTCTTCATGCTACTTTCTTCCATTTTGGGTAATGCCGATTATTTAGAATTTTCTTTTGCTTGTTTATATCTCTCCACGACAGTTTAGGTTTCAAATTGGTAGTTCCTTTTAAATTTTCGCTAGCGAATAGGATTTTATGAGTATTCTGATTTGATTGCCGGTAAACGGTGGACTCGTATCTATCTCATTGTCATTATTGAACTTTTTCTTTGTGACGTCATGTGAGTCCTTTCCTCTTTTGAGTCTATCTTGGTGTCGATTTTGGGTGGTGGGACAACTTTGTGAATTTGTGCTTAAGATTACATACATGATTTGTCCTTGTATCAAATCAATACATTTAAGTTGAGCCGCTGTTGTTTGATATCTTTTGGTTGACTACTTTTAAAGCTGTACAGTTGGCTGAGATTAGATTAGACACTGAAGAAAACCAGACAGTGTAAGTTGGGATGGAGGGAGCTGAGCGGATGTTTGGTAGAGATGAGTCCTGGTTAATTAAAGGGGGAGTTGGTAAACATGTGAAATTGCTAAAGGATGATATGGGAAGCCAACTGGAGAGAAATGGTGGGAGGGAGCGTTACATGACTATCATTGGAGTCTGAGTGCATTTTGACGGACTGGCCTATGCAATCGTGACAATAAGATCTTGCTGATCAATTACGTCCTGACTATGCACAAATTAAGCCCAAACAATGTAAACAGTAAGTCGCAACTGACTGGAAATTCAACCGAATAGTAGTTATCATTTCTATTCTGAATGAACGCGCACTAGTGGGGTCGTAATCTGGCAAGAATGTGTTTTTGGAAGTTTAGCAAGAAGGTAGTCTCTTCTTTTATTCAATTATGGTCACCATCCCAGTCGATTAAGTTTATATCAGTCTGAAGTGTTTCCTTTAAACTAACTTTGATTAGCATGTCCATTCCCTTTAAGGGGGCAGGAGGAGAGGAGAAGTAGAGTTCCTTTAAATGTAATGCATTTGTATTTTTCGATATTCCAAGAATGTCATTGGCATTTTTCTCTCGTTAGTACGAACAATATGAGACGTCAATTTACTATTGCGATTGGATTCTTTGCTTGATTATGAATACGCTTTTTAAGGCAATAACAATGATCCCGCTCTCCACTTATGCATACTATGGTTGGATAGGAATCTGGTTTTAACATCGTTTACCTGTGATGTTCTTTAACAATTATTGTAATTCCACTGAATAATTTCCATGATATTTAAGACTTTATCCTAATGTTGCGCCTTAATGAAAATATTTTGCAAAGTATCCAATTGGTCTAGTTTTTATCCAGTCTGTACTTGTCAGAATGTCGTCCATGCTATTAAAAAACGTTGAAGACTAACTCCAAGGTCACTGAATGCAACGCTGTAAAACGTAAGTAGAAAACAAATGCTTTAGCTTAAGCAGAACATTAATGAGACTTAGTAGGAAGAGGACTGCTCAAAGTGGTTCTCACAAGGACTTCACTCTAGAAGCTGTAGTTTTCCCTTTGTGAAAACGGAACTTCAGAGTCTAGCCTGGGAATATCACACCTGCTATATGAAGACATGACATAAGTAAAGAAAGCTAGACTAGTATGGGTGTAGAACTAAGTCGAATAGAAGTTTGTTGGAGAAAGGTAAATAACGTAATTAAATACGTGTCTGAACGTGAGCGGGAGAGGTGGGAGCACGAGTATACAAGAGGTCTCACTCCATTCGTGTTCTTGTACAAATTCAGTTAATAGCGTTTTCTGTAATTGGCCAACACCTAAAAAGGATAAACTCAAATACTATGAAAACGGAAGAGCAAGAACGCATGTAATAATTAAATTTAAATGTATTCCCTGATTTGATTTCAAATTACTGCTCTGAAATGTATTTTGCCAATAGCACAGGCAGATGTATTGCTCAACAAATTTAATTTTGTAAAGTGGGTTAAGAAAGTTAACTCAGTATTTTATCTTGCTCATTGGTGGGAGCAGATTGGTTCAGAAATTAGTCACTTATAGTCATTAATATTCGCCATATTACTAATAAGGTGATACCTCTAGTAATACCTCTAGTAATAAAAAGACATTAATTTTTTCTGTGAACGCTGGCAAAAAGCTAACAGTAATATATTTCATCGGTAAAACGTGAATTTCCATGATAGTGAGTTTTTCAACTTCCAAAGGTTGAATAGACTACTACATTTTCGTATCATCACATACACCTCACTCAAAAGATAACCTTGGCGTTCAGACAATAGTATCGTTCATTCTTTCTTTTAATTATTATTGATAATTGGTTATAAGAAAGAACTTATATTTACTGCAATTACTTATCGACAATTCATAATGTCTTACTTATTAAACCTTGATTTTCCAGGACCAACCCACTATACTCTCTCTTTACACTTCAATGTTTTGACAGAGAACAGACTAATATTAGTCTTTTTCAAATAATTAAAATAAGGTTGCACCTCTTCTTTTCGGACATCCTTATCACTATGGGATTGGCTTCACACAGAGGTGATAACTAATGTATCCACTTTCAAAAAGTATGTTATCATTAACCTAACTGGCCAGAAATTTGTCCTAAAGCTTTTTTGATCTCCCAACAACTCTAACTCGTGGCATTATGTAGGTCGATTTAGTCATAAAATATTAGATCATGACGCAACTCAACAGCAGGGCTTTCTAATGCTTCTATGATGTACTTATGCCGTAAAACCTAGGATGCTAACACATTCAAACAGCAGATGCCTCTAGATCGTGAGGAGCTTTGCTAATTTGCGAAATATTCTAAACTGCGGGGTATATAGCGTAACCAAAGCTGATCAAAGAGATCTCGCACGCCCTCAAACACTTTGGAGTATGCGTGCATGCTACTTTCACAAAAATCTCTATACTTTGTGCATTCAAATTTCTCGCTTGGCTAGCTAGTTTTTTGAGTAAATGTTCCCTTTGGGATTCTGCAAACGCAGCTAGTGGTTCTACAAAGAGGACCGCCAATATTTAGCGAAGTGCCCATTTCGTAGTATCTGCAAAAAGGTAAACACCGAAATTCATAGCTCGATTATCGGGTGCAAATAACACTATTAACTAAGTTATTTTCTACGGGAACTGACATTTTAACGAAAATATTTAAACTGGATATTTGATTTGAAATTAGTAATCCCAGTTATGAATATAGATTTGTGAGACACTGAATATTTGTTCTCCAAGCATTTGGATAATGTCGATGTAACCAAGAAAATGGGGTTTTGGAATTTAATAAATTGAAGTAATTTGGCAATTCAACATAACCTCGTATGGATGTTGACCCATTCGATGACTAACAGGATTATGACCCATATTTTATAAAAATGTAATAATTTATTTTATTTCTACGCCGTTAAGTGATACATTGGGAGAAAACAAAAAAGTCTGATGTTGTTCAATTACTATAATGCAAACAGATAGATCATCAGATTTCGAAGGGAATTGGAATATTTACAGTATGCACAATGAAACTTATATACATTTTGATTGTGATTAGTACTCTTAGATTTACTCCTGCAGTTTTATTAAAGGAGTATTAATCAATGAAAAGTAAAAGTTTTTGCATTCTAACCAATAGTTGTAAGTGACTGAATAATTATGCATGGACATATGATAAATTAATATTTGTTACTCTCTTACCTATCTTAGATTAATAAGTTTGCAATTTCTCACTTGAGATAAATCAACCTTCTGGATTTCGTTAAGTTTATCATAACCTTCTTTACACACTTGGCGATATTTCGAACATGGCAGGTTGGTTCGATTTTTATATTCGCTTTTGTCTTTTTGAAATTTTGATGAAAATAGTATCATTTCCTGTTCTCTTAAATATGTTTAAAAGATAATTGTGATTGTGTTAATTTTTAACGAATTTTAGTTAAATGGTATATTTTTATTATTAGTTGTTCCTCGTAGTTTTTACTTACTTGAGGAATATGAAGAAGGCCTCAAAGGTCTTTGTAATGAAATAAGTTGGGGTCTTCAATCAGCTAATGACAGTACACTATCAGATTGGTTGTGCAAAATTTTCTTTCACATTGATAACCGAGGTAGTTATTACTTCGATTTGTCCGTTCATTGTGGACCCAAATATCCCGACGAGGCCCCTCAAATAAAGTGAGTTGTTTCTTTTGCTATTTCATTTCGATAAATTTGTCTCTAGTTTTACATTTTAAACTCTTATTTTTTGCCCATCAAAATTTGATCTCGTTGGTTTGTTTCTATTGTAATTTTTTTATTTGTCTTGAAGATTCATTAAGAAAATTAACGTCGACTGGATAGACCCTCAAACACTAAACGTGAGTTAACTGCATGGGAAATACTAGAATCCTTCCTATTGGTATATCCTGTTCTGTTAAAATCACGCATTTTTATTTTCACATTTAAAATGAGTGTGCTTTTTAATTTTAGGTTAATCCGCAAAGAGTTGATAGTCTTAGATCCTGGAAACGCGGACTGAAAATAAGGGATGTTCTGGCAGATATCCGAAAACTCCTTGAGCCTATTGCCGCCTCCGAAGGCGAAAGAGTATAATTTTCGATTGTATACATTTGAATATAAATGGCTTTTATAATTATTTGGGCTGCTTATTTCAAAGGTAAGATTAAGTGCAATTTGATGGGTTAAATGAGTCTCCTCCGTTCAATATTTTGGGAAAATGGAAAGGGTTTAAAGCTTTTGCTTTTTTTTTTCGTGAATTAATCCTGGTTGTTCATCATATTTTGTCTACTTTTAAATTCTTTGAGCCGAGGACAAAGGTACCCGCGAGTCGATAATTTTCAAAGAAATGTTCATTCATTCACAAAGTTTGATTTCAAAAGGTCTATATCAAATATGTTACTGGAAAACGCTCAGGATTAATAATCTTGACTCAAATCTGTTTGCCGGCCTTCTAAAAGACCCGGATGATTTTAATTTGCTGGTTTTATTTCCCGAAATAAGCCATTAAATGTGGGCTAGTTGGTGTAATTCGACTAAAGTGTGTCACCACTTATCGTTTCCTACTATTCATTGCAGTAGCGCGTAATTGTGCTATTTCATCATCGCATATGGCAGTTTAGTGTTTCGCAGAAAAAATGTGTTATTGGCAGGGCGCTTTTTGTTAGAATGTAGTTTGGAAAACAGAAAAGAAAGCCCGGGATACCACTTTTCGGTGGTTATTAAATGTCACCATGATAGAGCGTATACGTAAATGGTGCAAGCGGGGTTTTTTCTGTTCGCTTATTAAATAATGTTTTGTCTACAAATTAAAATGAGCGAACTTCACTTCAATTATGAGATCAAATAATTCACTGCATTGTTTACAGCAAGAGATCATTTTCAATAACTAACTTTCAAGCTTCGTATCACCTTTGGTGTGATAATAATTGCACTAGCCAGGTGCTGCATTACCCATTATTTATGTCGGTCCCCCAAGATTACAGGATTTTAATATCATAAATGAGATACAGGTCACATATAATGTCCCAAAGAACCTCCATTTGTGATGACTTGCATTAAATCATTTGGGACAAATCATATATACTAGTATTTTTCTGCGCTAATCTATTAAGATGTACCCACTAAGCTCCTCCCCTTCCAACTTTCTGTAGTTTGGGGCATCAGATGCATGACTGGTTAACAAACTCGGACCTTATGTTTAGTACAGTTATTCTATGACATGGTTTAACCAATTAATAGCATAACTGTTTGTAAGGAATGCTATCAACATCGAGAACTTGACCTCAAAAATCCCGAGAACTAGAGGTGAAGAAATAATCATCTTCATTCGTTTGTTTGCACCTCTTAATCGGTGCACTTATGGAATAGCTGATCTTGAAGAGGTGAATTAAGTTTACTAAATTTAATTGTAAAAAAGGCTAAGTACTTCACTTCCTGTTTACATTAAAAAGGGGAAAGTTACAAACCCACAAAAGTAGGTGGTTTTATTTCCATCGCTGCTTATACATATAGCGGCATTTTCTCAGTGTAAACGAGTTTTGCTTACAAAATGATCACAAAAAATATGATAAGTGGAAGAAAAGGCATATGAATCTAAACCAGAGACCAGTGTGAAACTGGGTCGTGATGCACGGGCTAAAGTAAATTGTGTCAAATGGGCTTTTGAATGCACTTAGTTAATTATGGCATGACTGCAAAAATTTATGAGCCAACACGTGTTTCAGAGCATGTAACGAAAGTATCGTGAATAGCCTGGTCCACTTGAAGGTATTTTATAGAAAATGGCAATGCCATAATGCAAGGATTTAAACCCCAATAGGATAGGGAACGATAAAATATTGAAGGTTTAAGAAAGTAGTAGTCTTGCCACAATGGGTACTACCCCCAACAGCATCGTAGGGTTGATGTTGCTGTTGCTATTTTGCAATTGCGTTAGACCAATTTACAAAGCTCACTAAATATAAAGCTACCGAGAGTAATGATAATAAACTTCAGTGGAACTTAACAATGCGACAAAGTGAAGAGTAGGAGAAATTGCCTCTTAGGACGACTTTCATGAAGGATTTAACCGTAGGAGTTGATCAGCAGCGGTTGTATAGAAGTCAAGTAGATGTATGATAGCAAAAAAGTGGCGCTTGAGTCCTGTCAGGGGAAGATTGTACCTGGATATTTGCAAATAGAGTCGATAGACAATAGTAATGACTAAAGGATGGGTAGAATCTTGGTGAGTAACGGCTTGAAAAGGGGAAGAAATATTTTAGGGGTGATTGGATCTAGTCAACTGATAGTGGTTTTAATAACCGCCAATTTACCTAAAAACACTAACTCAGGCCCTGAAAACAGTCAGGCACAAACAACTCAAGAAATTTTTAATCTGGAAATAATGTTAAATAAAGCGCTTCAAATGAGTACTCACTACTAGTTTTTCCTTTGGAGTAAAGTGCTCAATAACTTACAGCGTAATCGATCAGTGATTTGGTTTGACAATTCACATTTCACACCTATATATAAAGGGTTAAAAATAAAATTGAGATTAAGTGGTTCCCCCATACGTCGTTAAATTTTTCTAAAACCAAATGAATCACTCACTGAACAGTGAGCCTAGAAATAGCTGACGCCAAACAATATCAAGCCACTCGCGCTAAGTACTATGACAAAAAGTGTGTGTTTTGGCATTGCGCATTGATTAAATAGACAAAATAGTAGTTTTAATGACGAAATGGCTACTACATTCGATTTTTCATTTTTTTAAACAGTTTCTTCACTTACAAATCACCCTGACGTTGCCATTGCGAAAGTTGGAAGTAGTCAACGTTAGCAGTCAGAAGTGCCTGAGAGTACGTGAACCAACGTGGGAGCACAAAGATGGCCAATGAGAGTACGTGAACCACAGAAACATACTGCCTTAGAGGGCAGCAGCCATTGCTGCAAATATGTTTCTAGAATTTGCATTGTCAAATAAAATTCAAAAAATAAAAAGAAAAATAATCTAGTTATTCTGACAAGATAATATTCAGAAAAAAATTATCTATTTTTTTTTCTGTTGCAGTAATTAGATTACAATTTTGTTTTTTAGTTGTCATTGAGGATAAGGTCGTACACAAATTTTATTTGTTACCATTGGCGTTCTCGACACTTATCAATCACGAAACATTCTGACTGATGTAGGTTTGTTAATATTATTGATGTAACCTTGATTACGATCGAGACGTTTGCTAAAGCATTTAAGGGAGGAACCAAGAATTTAGAATTTACCATCCAGTAGCTCAAATTCCGTATTGGCTTTGTAGACGAATTCTTCGTTTCCAAATTATGAACCAATAATCACCATAGTTCAGTCGGTTTATATGCTTCTTCACAGTGAAGATATTATGAAAAATGAATATATTATGATTCGCATTTCCCTTATCAACCGTTTGAAGATAAAGTGAAATCAAGTTGCAAGACTGATCCTTCATTAACAATTTATACCGGTCAATAATCACCGATCATCGTCAACAAGCATTTGCTACAGTCCAGAGAGTGAATTGTGAAACTTAAATTTTGAAATTTGACTGCCAATTCATTAAAAGTTATACGACTCCAAATTCTTAAAGTAAGCAAGATTATTTTGTTTTCTTGGCACTGCTGGCTGTGTCTTTAGATCTCATCTCTCCTATCAATTTTTATTCTGTGCTATTCAATACCAGTCGCTTCCGCAATTATCGTCTGTATAATTATTTAGTATTATCACTGGCAATAATGAAAATTATACTAATACCCAACTCAACTCAGCATTTTTCAGGTCGCAGAAGAAAGAGATACAGGGACATTTGATAGTGGCTGCTCATCTGTTTATCATCTCATAAATAAATGAAATTCCTGTCTTTGAAAAGTGCCAAACCCAATCAAGATGAATACGCAAAAACAGCAAAAATGGATTGCCATAATAGCTGAATTGGCACACAAGCATTTCAGATAAATAAACTTAATTCTTTTGGAGTGTCTCAGGCACGTCCATTTTTGGATATTTATCGTCTCCATTATCTTCGTCGTCGTCGCCGTCATCTTCATCTTTAGCTATTGCCTCTTGATATTGTTGGTACTCAGCCACCAGATCATTCATATCGGACTCAGCTTCAGAAAATTCCATTTCATCCATGCCTTCACCCGTATACCAATGGAGGAAAGCTTTGCGTCTGAACATGACACTGAATTGTGCACCCACCCGTCTAAACAACTCCTGGATGGCAGTGGTGTTCCCGATAAAGGTGCCGGACATTGTTACCCCTTTCGGTGGAATGTCACAAACTGCAGTCTTGACATTGTTCGGAATCCATTCAATGAAGTTAGAGGAATTTTTATTCTGGACTTTCAACATTTGCTCATCTACCTACAAAGCAAAAGTGCAAGTTTTGACTTTTAGCGCAATGGCCAATATGTATGTCTGCCAGATCAGAGGTGAAGTGAGTCAGCTGTCCTGATTATTTGTGGTCAGCAAGAAAGATTATAGAATGCAAACTTCTCGCAAGATCCTTTAACTCGTGAGCGCTTCTCCAAATGAGCTTTGAAAATTTATTTACCTTCCAAAGTCTTACGTTTGTTTCAATCTTGAAAATCACCCTGAATGGTAACAGTAAAATTGGCCCACATTGGATAATATGATTAGGATCAATTAAGTTTCGGAAGCACAAAGTTGTCTCCTTATTAATAATAGATAAGCCTTGACATTTTTATTACGTTCCAAGGTTTAAAGTTCATGATTTGAGAGCTTCTTACCCACTCTGTTTTGGTGGCTTTGAACTGTCCATTAATCTAATTTCATTATTGCATCATCATTACAGACTGACATTAGGTCCTGCAACATGAACTATGATATCCAGCCCTTTAATGTTAGTCTAACCATCTGAAGTTAAATCAAGTCATTGTCTCTGTCAGGTTCCGACTTCGCACTTAGTAAACTCTACCATACAAAACACTAAAAGCTGTCACAACAAAATATCTCGATTCAAGCTAGCTCTCTGCTGAAAGAATTCATTTTCTTTGGTGTGCTTCGGAATGATTTTATCTCCTGCTTTTGCTCCGGTACGTGTAATAATATGCAAGAATCTAGATCAGAACTGCTTGAGATTCTAACTTTGAATTATTTTACATTCACCCCAATTCGTCTTTCATCTTCAAAATTAATTATTTTTGAATAGAACTTACCTCTTTGGAATTGGGTTCTAATAAAATTACCAGAAAGTCCAATGCTCCGGTGGCACTGTAGTCACAATGTGCTTTTGCCAAGTCAGAAGTCACAAGATCAACAACCATTAGAGCATATCAGGTGGTCGAGGTAGCCAAAAGCCTTTGTTAATTCTGGTTAGCAAGAGAAGTGGAAGAATAGGAGATTCTACTAAGAGCTGCTCTAGGAAACCCTCTCTAATGAGCTTGGGTAGTTAAAATCATAATCTTCACTACTAATCCGCACTGTCATTCATTTGAAATTGAAATTACGAATACGGGACGCTTTCTTTAAGGTAACTGACGCCCAATTGCTAGTAAGTTCTCGAAAAATATACTTTCAAAGTGCCAAGTAATCATGCCACAAAGTTGTGATATTTAAATGCACTAAATTATAGCTACAGCACTCATACTCGAAAATACTATTAAAGTTGTGACTTTAATTAACTAACTGGAGAATCCGAAAAGTAACATTGTTCAAAGCTTTTTTCAACTTACCTCCTTCATTGACATTCGACCACGGAAGATGGTAGCAGCAGTAAGATAGCGACCACGACGTGGATCACAGGCAACCATTATGTTCCTAGCGTCAAACATTTGTTGAGTCAATTCCGATACGGTGAGAGCACGATATTTTTCGCCTTCACGACAAATTAGAGGTGCATAACCAGGAGTGAAAAAGTGGAGTCTTGGGAAGGGTACCATATTGACTGATAATTTACGAAGGTCGGCATTCAATTGGCCCGGGAAACGCAGACAGGTTGTAATACCGGACATTGTGGCCGACACCAGAGCGTTAAGATCACTGTAGCTAGGATTAGTGAGTTTCATGGTTCGGAAGCAAATGTCATAAAGGGCTTCATTATCGATGCATAAGGTACCATCAGCATGTTCAACAAGTTGATGAACAGAAAGAGTGGCGTTATAAGGTTCAACTACAGTATCAGATACCTTATCCTCAAATAGATCCATAATATACTAGACTTACCTTAGGAGAAGGTATTACAGAATAAGTGAATATCATTCTGTCGGGATATTCTTCGCGGATCTTGGAAATGAGTAGAGTGCCCATTCCAGAGCCAGTGCCACCACCGAGAGAGTGAGCCATTTGGAATCCTTGAAGGCAGTTGGAAGACTCTGCATGTTTTCGAATTACATCCAATACTTGATCAATTAATTCACCACCTTCAGTGTAGTATCCCCTTGCCCAGTTGTTGCCAGCACCACTTTGGCCAAATATAATGCTCTCAGGATTATAGATTTCGCCGAACGTACCACTCCTCAAGTTGTCTATGGGGCCTGGCTCTAAGTCAAATATTACTGCTCGTGGTACATATCTTCTGAATCTCGAATCTATTTCATTAAAATAAACGTTCGCACGAGCAAGTTGAAGAGGGTTATCGCCTTTGTAGCTTCCGTCGGGTTCGATTCCATGTTCACTGCATATTGTCTCCCAGAACTAATAATTATACCCTGATTAGACCTCGTAGAAATCGAGTTGGTTTTAAAAGAATTGTATGATAAAGTTCACTTTTGGGGTACATATTTTATTGAATATTTTTAAAAACGCATTAAAATAAATTAGTTTTGATCCAAGTATAATGAAACAATACAAATACTATTGTGAAACACTATCAAGATTCAAGAAATGCTGAATACTACAAGATGAATAAATAATAATTGAACTATCAGCTATTTTGTGATAAAGAATGTTTTAGTTCGACAAGAAATCAAATAATGGACCTTCTGAAAATGAGGAAAAACTATATTTGGGTTATCGAAGTTGAGCAAGTTGAGTTCAACTTATTTTATTCAATCTGTACTTTTTGGAAAACTTACCTTTTACAAACTGATTCCTCTTGAGCTGTAAATATGTGCTCTTCGAGAGACTAGCTCCTGATTATTATTAAATGGGTTGGAAATACAAGATTATGTAATGCAAATGAAGCATACTGTAAGGCACCCGATACCTCTATCAAGGAGGGTCTTCATGAAATGGGGCATTGATTGCCACTCCAAATTATAGAGATATTTTCTGTTTTCTGAGCTATCAGACCATACATCAAGTACACATTTTTGCTATGGGATATTAACTAATTGTTCACATTTGGGTACCGAACCCTTGACCTCTTGTCTACATTAATTACTGCCTCAACAATAAAGCATGATATGATAAAATAAAGCAAATCTTTGGAGCAATCAAATATATTTCTTGGGGAACAACTGTAGTATCATCTAGAACACTTATATTCTAATATTAGTTGAAGCTGAACATTCTTCTTAAAGGATAATTGAAAATAACATTTTTTGGAAAACTTATAGATGTAAAAGGGGCATGAAAACATGATTATCTTACTTTGGTGCCGATTTGGTTACCGCACTGACCAGCCTGAATGTGCACAATTTCGCGCATTTGGAATAAAACAATTATTTATTGTTTAGTAAATTCACTTATATATACTTTTGGATCTAAAAATTGACATGTGATCCAATCAGAATACAACTCTAGTAGGAAACGTCAAGTAAAATTTGCTGATTGGATTTCTGATTAGGCACTATAGACGATGGTAGTAATAATTCCGTTTCTGGCAGTACTATACTCCATTATTCTAATTCAGAATGAAATTTCCGTAGAAAAATCCGATTTACCTTTGGAATCTCCTACATATATATCGAATTGATCGGCCTCATTAGTTACTGTTGAATTGTGTTTTCTGGATGGTAATCGTGTTTAAATCTTGCAGTTTAGCTTGCAGTGCCTTAGATTAATAAATCAATCTTTTTCTATTTTGAAATTAGTTCAGAAGATTAAATCAAAGTAAACTGGGATTTATTCATGAAAATCTCAAGGCTTTAGTACTAGTCTGAGTTGTTTCCTTGCCTCTTTAATTTGATTTTAATTTCTCCCATTTTGAGTGGTTTGTGGCAATAATTCGAAAGATCGAGGCACTGATTCGACCACGAATAAACAAACATTATTTAATCGCACAAGACCTTGCATTCTTATTTCAATCACTACAGGAAGCCTTCCAGAAAGGGATTTCCTATTTAAGATAAGTCAAATACAGTTAGTTTTGCCATTATGTAGAAAAGGATAGCTCCTAATAGGTGCATTGTCCATTCATTAACAATTTTTCACTTGACTTCTTAAATTGTTGAATTACAGTCAGTCGGGCTCTTTACTCTTTTAGACAACAACACAAAGAATGGCCATGCAGTGGTTTGTGTCTATTAATGTCACCCGTAGTTAGGCCTTTTTCCTCAAGATTTGAAACAACTACCTTTTATAAATGTGTCACATCAGTGATTCCAATCATCAAATTCGCTGTGATCTCTAGACTGACCAATGCCCTCTAACTATCTGCTTTTATTCTATCAATTAATTCTGAATTATTAGCTGACAACAATCGAGGTCAGTTATTGAAAAATTTACCCCGGAACTATCAATTCTGAAGACTTCTCGCACATTTGCATCCCTCCAGTAAACACATTTAGCCTGATAGTTAAGCGTGCAAGAGAATGAGACTTACAACCTCAGAATTTCAGTTAGAAACTTGATACTGTCAGTAATATGGAATGCTAACCGTATGTTATGAAAAACTTTCACACCTCGATATGCTTTCTTTGTATGAAGTGGGAAACAATGGCCTAATTTCGTTTCTTAACTCAAAATACCCATGAACCATACCACTTGCATCCACTCCGTTATTTAAACATTTTTTTTGTGAACAAGACTGTCATGTCCATTATGTTGTCACAACTTCCTTTAAAATGAAGCAAACTGAAAAATTCGGGACGCAACCATATTCGCAGGCCCTAATTTCTTATTTCTTCACTTCAAAGTCATCAGTTGTACAAAGCTACTAACTAAATTAAGTAAAATGGCCTTTGTATGTAGACACACAAGTTAATCACTGTTTAAGAAAAGTCGCCTTTTTTCACTATGAACATAGATATTATTCAGGGCGCTTTCTAGAGTGAACATTAAATTTTGCAAAGAAGGGCCAAAATAGTGGAAAACGAAAAGTTTCACTAGACAACACCATTCCAGTTAAAATAAGGAATACGAATTCAGATCCTTTACTAATCTGCATCTTGAATAGCGTCTTCGTCCTCATCAAATTCTCCCTCGTCCTCGGCAGTAGCATCCTGATACTGTTGGTATTCGCTCACCAGATCATTCATATTGGACTCGGCTTCAGTGAATTCCATTTCATCCATGCCTTCACCCGTATACCAATGGAGGAAAGCCTTGCGTCTAAACATGGCGGTAAACTGTTCACTCACGCGTTTAAACAACTCTTGAATGGCAGTGCTATTGCCCATAAATGTTGACGACATCTTAAGACCCCGAGGTGGGATGTCACAGACGGCGGTCTTGACGTTGTTTGGAATCCATTCGACGAAGTAGCTAGAATTCTTGTTTTGAACATTCAGCATTTGCTCGTCAACCTGTGAAGTGGGTAAAATAGAGTGTAAAAGTCAACAACTATTCTCCCACTTTTCTTATAGTAAAAGTATTACGAATTAACATAACTAAAATACCTAGCAAAGTTCTATGGTAAGCGGAGCGTCAAATCGGAGCACTTTAAATGACCATCATTGACTATCAGAAGGCATAGATTTACCAAGACTTGCAATCTAATAGTCAATCAACTCTAAACACTGAGAACAGAATTCGACATAGGAATACCCGAACACTGATTTGTAATTCTAGAATTTCTAAACAAAACACAAAGCCTGAATCTAAAAATTTTAGATCTAAATGAAACGTAATCAACCTTTAAAGTCAAATGTATTCAACCAAATGAGCTTAGAATCCAATCGAACAAAATTTCATTGACTCCGTTATTTTAATTCTCCACCGTCCTTCCTCGAGTTTCCCATAATTTATGGTGGTTTCTTATGAATAAGCACAAACTCTAATGGAGATTGAATATAGCAGTATTCACCGGAATTGACCACGGTTCATAAATAATTTGCTGAACACAAAAGATCTCAAACAGACTGATAGCTCACATTTTCCAGTAACAATAATTTTTTGTCGGTGTGTGCAATAGACTTACCTCCACGTAGTGTACCCTGGGAAATGTATACTCATACAGCAAAAAGTCTATAAATCGGCCGCTGATTTCAAACTACTATGACCAGCCTGAAACGAAACTCCACTAAGAGAAATCGTCCTTATCAGAGCAAACCACATCTTCCGCAGATCCTTCAGTGGAATGCTGAAGGAATGTCACAGGACAAGAAGTTTCAAATCCAGAAAATTCTGGATACCTATAACACAGACATATTCACAATCATGGAATCCAACCTTACAGATGACAAATTCACATGCTATCAATTTCCAGATTACACCTTACATCTGCTACCTAATGACCGGAAAGTGGGAAGTAGAATATTGACTGGAGTAAGAGAAGGCCTCACATCACATTGCAAAATAATCAAGAGTATGTAATCAATGCAGGATATATGCAAATAATCAGATTAAATGTATGGAAAATTCAAAATCACTTCAAGGTTTACGCGGTCTATAATCCACCCCAGAATATACCCAACTTCGATTTTCATAACATAACAAAACTATAGTACTTGGAGACTTCAACGCCCATTCCACCAGATGGGGCTATAAGAACAGAAACACAGCTGGGAAGGAAATCGAAGACATACTCAACACCAGCCCTCTAGAACCTATTTACAGTGATGGGGATCCTGCGACATACCTTCACTACAATGGAACCAGAACAACTCCTGACTTGTTTCTGGTTTCAAGTAACATCAGCGAGCTCACACAACGCAAAATAATTGATAATCTCGGATCTGGTCACAAACCAGTCATTGGTAGTATTACCATCAACTCCAAGTCCATGACACCCAAAATGCCAACCAAGCAATCATGCAACTTCAAGAAGGCTGACTGATCTAAATTCACCAATATTTTTGAAAACGTACTGCACGTGTGTCCTATCAACTACAACCACCATCCTGACAAAGTATGCAACAATATCACCAATAATCAAATGTGCAAAGAAAACTATTCACCGTGGCAAGATTAAACACTATGGAGTGTTTTGGTCTAAAAACCTTGAGGAACTGAAAAGAAAACAGGAAGTCCTTCGCAACTCTGCTGAACAGACTGGAAAAACGGAAGACGCACAAGCCTGGTGACAACAGTCAGCTGTCCTAAGGCAGGCCATCTTACTAGCCAAACGGACTACCTTTAACAGCTTCATCTCAAATATTAACTACCAAAATGATAGACAATGCACCTTCAAATTCCTCGGTAATCTCCCGAACAACAAGAAAAAACAAGAAAAACCCAAGAAGGAACCAATACGCTTCAACAATATACTGCTTACCACCGACTCTGAAATAATAAACTCATTCCAACAAACAAAAGAAAAACCCATTTGTCAGAAACTTTTCAAGAGATAATAGGAAACAAGTAACAAAATTTGATGAAATTAAGGAAGACACAGCAATACCACATAAGGTACTTACACTGAACCATTCAATTCTCACGAACTCAACGCTGTCATAAAACAGCTAAAATGCAAAAAGTCTCCTGGCGAAGACAGTATCCACCAGGAATTTCTAATTAGAATGGGGCCAAAAGCCAAGGAAATTTGCCATAGTAATTCCAATAGTAAAAAGGGCAAAGACTCTGGCAACTTTGACAACTATAGACCTATCTCCCTCACAAGCATGTTGGCTTAACTCGTGGGGAGAACTGTTAACACGATCTGGTTCCTTGAAATCAACAACACTCTTGGAAACGAGCAAGCAGGTTTTAGGCCACAAAGATCTACAAATCAACAAGTAACCACCCTCTCCCAACATACCAAAGATGCCCTTGATGTAAGAAGTACTCTTACAGCTGTATTCACCGATTTCAAATCAGCATATGATCTAGCATGGAAAGAGAACTTAAGTAGGCGAAGATTGGTATAAGACATAACATGCTAAACTGGATAAAAGCATTCATTGGACAGAGAACATGTAAAGTCAGATATGGAAATGATCTGTCCAAATCGAACCTTTTACAAACAGGCCTACCACAGGGAGCTGTTACAAGCTGTTCCCTATTCGACGTCTTCATCAATGACATAGCTCAACTGGTACAGACAGTTACGGGCGTCGAGTTCTTACTTTATGCAGATGATCTTGTTCTATGGTATTCCACCCCCAAGAAGAACGCTCAGAAGAGAACGGAAAGTGCCCTAAATTATGCACTCAAACTATTAGCTAGCTGATGCGACAACAATGGCATGGTTATCAACACATCGAAAACTGCATACCAAACATTTTCATTGGCCCACCACAGCATAAATCCACATTTAATGTACAAGGATGCTTCTCTAGAACAAACCAACCAGTTCGCTTACCTCGAAATGAAGTTTGACACAAAACTAACATGGAAAAACCACATTACTCAAATAGCAGAACGAGCCTTCGATAGACTGAACGTACTGAAGTGCCTCGCTGGTAGCCTATGGAGCAGTGCACGCTCAATCCTAAATACCACTTACAAGGTGTTTGTTCAACCAATAATGCAGCTGTATTGCTGCGAGACACTCGTTACAGCCTCTGAGGTGATTCTTAAACCACTCGAGAAGACGGACAACCAGGCATTGCGACTAATTACTGGAGGGATAAAATCAACACCCATTGATGCAATGCTCCTGGTCATAGGAAACACCACAATACATTTATCTATCGAAGAGAAGGCCTTGATCCTGTATGAGAAACCACTGGGCAATCCCAGCGACACGTTCTGGAGTACCTACGAAAATGTACCAAGGCACCTGAAAACGTAAGCAGTAGAACTGAAGAAAACATTACAAACTATTGACAAACCAGAAATCCTCTCTTTACCCTAAAACCCATTAGCAGATAACGAAGTACAATTTCGTACCCAACTTCTTGGTCATTCCATGAAAGCAGAAACCCATCAGATCAAATGCGATTACTGGCCCTTGTGACAATTAATGTGAACTATCCTGCAGATCAATGGCTCCAGGTCTTCACTGACGGGTCATACGTAGAAAAGCAAGCAAACATTGGTGTAGGGGGTTTACTCTGAACTTTTCACTTTCTTCGCAGTAGCGGGACAAATAGATTTGCATTCGAGAGGAGAAATAGAAGCTATTAAGATAGCCTTAGGCCAATTGTGCTGTTGGGATACTAAATTCACCAACGCGATAATTCTTTTGGACTCACAGTCAGCAATACAGTCAGTTGGAAACAGAGAACCACCCAAAACAGTTGAGGTCCAAGAATGCAAAAAACCGTACCAGCTACTCGAAGAAAAAACAAAACAATGGTTCTTCAGTGGATCCCTGGACACTGTGGAATTATAGGCAATGAGCGCTGACATACTTGCTAAGAAGGGGACCACAATTTTGCAGGCTATAGACCGGCCAATATCATTCCACACAATGAAGGCCTTAATCAGGAGAGAATTCAAGACTTTAAGAAGCGGTGAACTTAAAGCCCGAACAAAGAAGAAGCAGTGGACAGCGGCACTCTCCAACATAGCCGACTGACCAAGAATCGAATCAGTTGCAGAAATTTGACTGCGTACCGGTCACGATTGCCTGGCGAAACATTTTCACAGTATACGCCCAACCAACATGCCTCTATGTGACCTTCAGGAGGAAATGGAGAAGATCCATCTGATACGGCGTCCAGCCCTACAGACAGCGACAGAAACCCAGAGATAGTGGGCTTATGATAACTATTATAAATCCTGCTATTTGATATAATAATAATTATTATTAATTTTATTTGACTATCGACAGAATTACCGCTTCTCATTTTCAATAACCAACAGAAACTTCCAGTGTTTAATTTCTGGTCACTTTAGGTCTTTTACAAGACGAGAGTGGTTGAAATGCCACATATCAGAATTCCACATTCAATGTTGGCATTACATTCAATGCGTGCCTCTTCAGTGGATCTTTAAAAAGCAAAGGTAAATATTCTTCTGAACCGAGTATTGAAAGTGCGAAACCCTAATTCCACGAGCTAAATCTATCTCTTTTAATAAGCGGATATTTTAATAATTTCAAAATAGAGCTGAATTATTTTAGAAGGAATATTTTGTGAATCCACGACTGTTGAATTTGCTAAGTCTTGAGGACACCCAACATGAGTCAGGATCGTCCCTCTCATGACTAAGACATCTGAATGCTTTCACCAGCTTACGCGGATTTTGCTAAATAGGTGCATGCGTTATTAACGCATCATCTGCCGATTCGGCTTCTTATTCACATTGTTCACCTGACCACTTAAGCTAATTAGCAGTAAGCATTCAAAAAAATGGTAACCTTCCCCCCCCCCCCCCCCCCACTCTCAACACAAACCACGCTTTATAGGACATTTGTCATTTGTACCAATCCTAATCTCATCCTTAGTTTGGGCATTGAATAACAATTATCCTGAGTAAATCTCATCAAACTCCGGACACCGCCATCGTGAACTATCATAGCTAACTTGGAATGTTCGGTCATGATGCTACAACCTGATTAATCAAAAATCCACTTTCTAGATGCTCTAACTCCGTAGGCTACTTTACTACTACTTCTTGCTAGTGCAATTACGAGCTGTTCACCTTGTCGTGAGAATAATTAAAAGTTTAAGATGTTAGGTAAACTAAGCAGAGTTGCATTATACTTGTTGATAAGTCATATTCAAAACCTCTGTGTTATAGGTGGGATTCCATTCTAGAGTTATTCGCTTTTTCATTTTACTGGTGAGGTGCAACCAACCACTGTCCTCCGTTTGTAAAAAATGATACGGGGGCATTTTATCCATTGTATTCCTAAATCCTACCTCTTTCATTGACATGCGTCCCCTGAAAACTGCAGCGACGGTTAAATAACGGCCATGACGAGGATCACAAGCAGCCATCATATTTTTCGTATCAAACATCTGCTGGGTCAATTCTGGTACTGAAAGAGCGCGATATTGCTGACTTCCTCGACTTGTCAACGGTGCAAACCCAGGCATGAAGAAATGGAGCCTTGGGAAAGGCACCATGTTGACGGATAGTTTACGAAGATCTGCATTCAATTGGCCCGGAAAACGGAGACAAGTTGTGACCCCAGACATTGTGGCTGACACTAGATGATTGAGATCTCCGTAAGTTGGGTTAGTGAGTTTCAGAGTGCGGAAGCAGATATCATAGAGAGCCTCATTGTCAATGCAGAGAGTTTGGTCAGTGTTTTCAACTAGCTGATGCACTGAAAGCGTGGCATTGTATGGCTCCACAACTGTATCCGATACCTAGGAAGAGTTAGAAGAAATATGATTCTGTATACCAAATGTCATTTCGTTGTCCACACAAAGTTCACCATATGAGCTTTAGAATACTTCAAAACCGCTAACTTTTAACTCTTTTCACGCATCATTCTATTTCCACATCTTACTGTGCTTTTTCTTCAAACAGAAAGTATGTCTCTTTGGCCCACCCAATGCTTAGTAAATTGCAAATAATAAATATTCATGTTAGGACCAATGACAAGGTGTGTCTGAGTATGTCCATTCAGGGGATATAGTAGCATTGTGAAGCCGTCTAGAACATTGTTTGAAGAATCGGAAGATTATGTAGTGGTTTGTGGACAGTTGAAATAAAAAGAAATATTCCTGTCTGTTTAAGAAGTAGCCACTAATGTGTACTGAAGGTTATTGTTGCACTTTTGTAATTGTTATAACTCCCGACTAGCAATCCCAAAGTATCCAACATCAATTAACAATTGGGAAATGGAAAAATTCAGACTAATTTTCCTTGAAACGGTACCATTATGTTATTATTGCACACATAATTCATATTGGTTCATATAAGTGCTAAAAGGGACCCAAACATTCTTTTGTGCAAAGGTGAAGAAAGTGTTATTTTCGTCAGGGAGAAATAATCACCTATTTTCTCCTCGAAACTAGAGTATCCCAATAATTTATAAGTCAACTAGAGACTGCATTGTGGAGAGCACAACGCCAACACGGCTGAACAAAGAAATTTAATGCGCACTCAGATAGTCTGGAACGCATGGCTGTGGTGCTGATTGCGTTAGGCAGTTGTGCGGTCGTGCATGGTCAGCGTAGCCAAAATTGCATTTTAATGACTAATCTCTGTGTAAGTGGTACCCAACCAGAATAAAAGCTATTCACATCATACGCCCTGTTCTCTCGACATTATCGAAGCGATTGACTAATTTCAGGAGCAGTTTCATACTAGGGGACGTTGCCATAGAGATTGTTGAGGTTTAGTCTGCTACACATGCACTTATGGCGAAATTCATGTAATGATCACCAATGTTGTTGGGAGTAATTTATGTTAAATTTGTGCTTGTAAAATGGGAAATCTGTCACATTAAGGTTAAGGAAAGAATAGGACTTCTTACTTTTTGATAATAGTCAGTACAAGATTGAGAATTAATAAAATCAGACTCACAGAAGTAAGCTAGTATTACTGTGACTTGGTAAAATTTATATTTGCAATAAAGCTCTAGCTAACAAAAAGCCCTAATTTTTTTATTCTGTACTTTCTCATACCGAATAAGAACTGTTTTAACCGATTGCTAAGAAATGAAGAAAAGATTTAGCGCGCATACCAGCAGCAAGGCTGAACCTCATCTTGCTTGGTCAAACACATCTGTTGTACTTAAACTCATAGTCCGGGATGTGAGCCAGTCCTCCATTTAAACAAATGGGTAACAGGTGATTATGAAAACATTAAGGAATACAACTCCTCGTAATTGAAAAGTAGTTTTCAGTCCAAGTATTCAGTTAAGAAAATCGAAACTTGATGCTTTTTAAAAAGAACTCAGATGACGAAATATTGTTGGTCTAAGAGGAGTCAAGTGTTTTCCAGCCAGTCACATTCTGTCTAAAGAGATTAGGCAGTGCCAAGTAAGTGTCATTAGATCTTGACCTTCACTTCTTCCTACACCATTTTAGGCCACCAACTGCTTACATCTCCATGTACAATATTCTACCTTGATTGCTCATAAAACGGCCACTTATAGATGGACTTAATAATAAAAGAACAATCGTCCATTGACTCGGAGCGACGCCCAAACTTATTAGAATATTTCGACGTTGGATTGGTTTGGGTTAGCTCCAAATCAATTAAAACTGCCTTTCGAAAAATGAGAGGTTCTAGAACAATAAAACAAATTATTACTGGAAGTAACAAGCGGATGCTGTAGCAAAAATGCTAAAATTCCTCAATATTAACTGCTACGTAACAAATCCACCGATTTTGCATGCATATACTTCTATCACTTAGTGTCAGCACCGCCAACTGGAACTGTAAATTAAGTAATCTACGCGTTCATAATTGGGTATGATTTATTTTACCCTGAAAAACTGGATAAAGCTGGACACCCAGACCCCATGTTATCATTTTACATTTGGTTAAGTTGACACGAACCTTTGGAGAGGGCACAACGGAGAAAGTGATCATCATTCTGTCGGGATACTCCTCTCGGATCTTAGAGATGAGTAGAGTGCCCATTCCAGAGCCAGTTCCACCACCAAGTGAGTGGGTCAGCTGAAAGCCTTGGAGGCAATCACAGCACTCGGCCTCCCTTCGGACAACATCCTGAACAGCGTCAACCAACTCAGCACCCTCTGTATAATGACCCTTTGCCCAGTTGTTACCGGCCCCGCTCTGCCCAAACACAAAGTTGTCTGGACGGAAGAGCTGACCAAAAGGGCCTGCACGGACACTGTCCATTGTTCCTGGTTCAAGATCCACTAGGATTGCCCGTGGAACGTACTTGGTACCACTGGCCTCATTATAATATACATTGATACGCTCGAGTTGAAGATCAGAGTCACCATGGTAACTTCCTGTTGGATCAATACCATGTTCGTCGGAGATCACTTCCCAGAACTAAAGGACAAATGACAGATCAGTATGTATTTTACACATATT
Source organism: Hymenolepis microstoma (assembly GCA_000469805.3). Lineage (NCBI taxonomy): Eukaryota > Metazoa > Platyhelminthes > Cestoda > Cyclophyllidea > Hymenolepididae > Hymenolepis > Hymenolepis microstoma. The sequence goes on along the minus strand of LR215993.1, from coordinate 21,905,932 downwards.
CTCTTATATCTACCAATTCTGGCTACTAAAATAACCCCAATCCCTTGCAATCTTCTTCAGCATTGTTTACGATGATCAAATAAAACTATTCCAATACAAAATAATTTATCAACCAAATGTTACATAGGACAATGTTCGTTATTTTAGCGACAAATTGATTTGTATAAAACCTTTAGAATTTTGAATAAAGTAAGGTAAACTTTTATAAACTACTTTCTGAAATGCCATATCACAAGGAGATTTTATAATTTTTTTCTTTAAATTCCACTTCAGATTTTATAACTCTATCCCTCACATCGATTATTTGCGACAAGTTATACAGTTAACAATCAGGTGACAGTAAGAGACCTGAAATTTCTGCTTGAAAATTTGGAAATAGAGTCCCTGCCAAGACAATGTATTCATTCTCCCATTCCATCCTTTTTGTCTAGATTTTTTCCCCTGTATTGATGCACTCTCAACGCCCTTGAATATTGTTAGTTCCCTGAGTTTTAATAATATTATATACCAATGTACTAGAGGTGAAGCAACATTAGAGTCCAAGTTGCGTAAGTTCCAATGGACTGAGATATGTTAAAATCATGTTAGCTCCTGTTAGTAACATGACCATTCGAAGAAGAACTATATAACCGAAGTGACTGATGAACTTAATAGATAAACTAGCTAATAGCCTCTGGGAGCCGGCAATCGGACATTGGTAGATAAGACCTTAAAGTGGTGGACGATATCAAAGACGTAAAAATTAGAACCTGAATTCGATAAAAAAAATTTGTTAAATTCTTTGGATAGCTCAACTCTATTTTTTATTTCTACTCAATGCGCTTTTCTTAAGTCAGCGTTCTTTAAAATTCGTCGTGTTTAACTTCATTCTCACAAATAAAAATGTAACCTTTTGGCCTTGGTGAACGTAATAAATGAAAATATCAGGAGATAAGACATTATTTACTTAAGGAGGACAAGCGGGGAGCCGTATCGATTTTTGACTACTGAGACTTTCCAAATATGTAATAATAAGGCCAATGGTATCAAAAATTTTCTCCCTGCAAAACTTTCATTTAGGGATTGTTACTATGAAAGCTAGACCTACCAATTAATTATTTCTAAAGGTATTAGCGAAACGAGAATGGATCACAATTTTTGCATGAAGTCGAAGGACCAATTAATGGCATTGGAAGCCACTAGGAGCTCCATTTGCACCTTACGGTAATACGCATTAGTATTTAATGAGGAGGGCATACGTAAGAGAAAGCGTTAATAAAGGCTGGCAGTCAAACTTACCCCTCCGTATCTATCTCATTAATAAGGTAATAGCGCCCTTGAGGATTAATTATTCTGAGGATATTCGTCATCAATAAATCTGTGCGTACGTAATCGCATTAACAAATTTCCGAACAGTACACAAGTATTAATCTGAGTTTGGGATGAGATTATCACGAGTTTTACTGCGATAAAAGGGAAAAAAGTTATATAAACTCAAATTTCTGTTGAACAAAAGTGGCTCCGCCAGTTTTTCATAATGAACTTAATTCGTAGACATCCATTATGTAATTGTCACTTACGGGTTACAAGTTCTTAATTACTGGCAGTGTACAATAACTCCTTATTGTTTTCCAATCTTTTGACCTGTGGGCTTAAAGCCTGGTCACATGAAAACTACCTATGACACAACTATTTGAGTTTAACTCTTTATCGCCCTTAGGACCGTACGGTTCTCTTTCAAAATGATCTATATTGGTACTAGACTCGTAGCAGAAGGCGCCATTGTCGTTTGAAACATGTTCATTACGTCTACAGCCTTCGCCTGATACCACCAGGACTCATCACGTCGGCATCAGTCTGCTGTGAGACACGCGTGAGTGCGGTTGGGTAAATTTTTCAAAATATAGTTCGGGCGTTAAAGGGTTAAATGGTCCTCCTCTATAGTCTCAATTCTTAATTACGCAGCATTCAAAATTTGAACTTGGTACTATACGCTATTAAACCTTGGTCCGGGGTGATCACAACCCCCTACAAGAATTCTAATAGAGACCACAGATTGCATTGTCATGACCGCAACTATTAGAGTTATATTAACTCTATGCTCACATTATTGTATTTTCTGAAAGTCACCACCGGTCACCACCATAAAAATTTCAATACTCTACTCTAAAATAATATCCAGTCCCGTTTACCGAACTCAAAGATCTTAAACTGCATTGGATATTATGGCCTAATTCTTCAAACGCTTGCTATTTGGAAATCCGGGAACCTCCGTTCAACATATATCTTTACCCCTTACTCTTCCTGATCATTTTAATAAGACTATTAATAATTAATTTTATTTTAGTTTCAAATGTACTGCCACCTAAATTAGCCAAATTGAGCTAATGGGATTGGCCATTAAACTCTTTGGCTGTGAGTCGGTGGGAGATGACTCTATGACCCCAGACATTGCAGACGCGCATGATTACCAATTCATCACTGATGTTTCACATGCGATTTTTTGTTATCTTTCATACATGTTTGATAAAAAGCAAGCTTTATAAAACATATTATTGGATAACTTACCTTGGCACCAATTTGGTTGCCGCATTGACCAGCTTGGATGTGCACGATTTCTCTCATTTCAAAACGTTCTTCGTGGCACCGAAGTGGACCGACTGCACGGGCCGAAGGCGACAGGGAACCCAGAAATTGTGTCTCTATGCTACTATAGAAACGCAATAGAGCTGACCAATCAAACAGCAGCATCACTTTGGTGAGCTGACTGAGGGCCAACCAATGGGAAATATCTTGGAGGACGGATGTCGGAACTTTCAGGCAAGGTAAAAATCACCGAAAGGCTTTTGTAATTGTTGGCTATATGTTGAGTTATTTGCATGCACTCATTTTGAGACAACTTGAAAATTAGAATAAATCGGTTGGGAGAAAGTCTATGCCCGTCAATCAAGAAGGAATCTCATATAAAACATTTTAAAATTACAAATAGCATGATATTAGTGAATATAAATTGGAACTGAAGTGTACATCCAAGGGAAATTGCAAATTAAATTGACCTAGTCTGAAAACTTATTCTCAAACAATGGATAATTACTACCAATAGAACTACTTTGGAGATCGCAAGTAAGGGTTCGATGAAGTAGCTAATCTTACTTTTAGCTTGGTGGTTAAAAGGCACTCGAGATAAGCCAAAATAAAGAATGAAAATGTCACTCTTTTAGGGGAGGGGAGCCATGAGTTGGTGAGTAGATGTTAATCAAGCCTATTTAAACTCTATTTACAAAAGCCTTAAGTGGAGTGCTACAATTGAAGTGATAGAACCCACTTACGATCATAGGTGCAAATCGGTAAGCGAACTTTAGCGACAATCAGAAAAGTGTTGTTGTCCCACCCCTTGTTCCTTCGGTTCTCTCGAATTGATAAAAATTTAGTATCCTTTTTTAAATAAAAGTAAAAGAGTACATCGTTGAAGCCCTCTTTACTTATGAGATTTTCGGAACAACTGATCTGACAATTTCGTAGTAAGAGATGGTCTTAGACTTTTATGGTTAGTGCCTAGCACTACGAGTATAACACTACGACAGTATGAGTTAAAGGGATTGAGAGGGCTTAAAAGTACCATTTCAGGACTAAAGTAATAAGAGAATTAACCAGATTACAGCTACTGACAAAAAGTTTTTCTCGCTCAAGCAAGTATTGTAATTTAAAAATAATTTATTTAAAACTCTCTTCCCGATGGAATGCACTGCCTTTCTCTTCTTCGAGCAGTACTGAAAAAGGTTTGAAGCTTCAAAATCCTGTATCAGCTACGCTCTAATCTAGGTGAACTACCTGGTTTATAGCTTAGAGAGAGGTAACGGGCTAGCATAGCAAGTCCTTATAAGTGAAATATGTTCCTGAATCCTATGCCTATTAATTGGGATGTAACTCTCTATTTTAACTTCCAGCCTTATTTTCATATTAAAATTCCTTGGGTTGGATAGATCTAACTATTACTATGCCGTCTGGGTCTAATAGAGTTATCCAATAATTGACATCCATCAACAGTGTTGAGTCCGTTAATATAATCATGGATCCTATCACCATGTGAGCCACTCAATTAAGGAAATTATTTCATCTCCTTCTAGTTTCCAATTTATCTTACACATATTTATATTCGCTCTGTCTTCAAACTATTCCAACTTCTTTTGTTGTCTGTCTACCTACAAATACCCTTCTTCATCTCCTCCTGATCAATAAGCAGTTTACATGCTTCATCCTTCTTTCAATGTCTACCATCCGGCTCATTATCCAGGTAATCCAATCACATCTAGAGTGAACCGAACCCTGTCATTGCCCGTGATTTGCTTTTCAATAGATTAGTTTCCATCTTCACCAAGTTCTTTTTTTTCTCTAACGCTCCGCATTTGGTAACCCGAGTCTTCATCTTGGTACACCCAGTAACCCTAGTCCTTAAACATGGCACAAGAATTACTTCTCAATCCCATTTTATGTATCATTTATTGGATACAATTGGCAATAAAGTCACATCATGAATTGCTTCTTTCAAGGAGGAAAGCGAATAGGTCTACGTAATGCATCCACAACATACATTTAGATTTGATGATCGAGTATGTCCAGTTAGTGGTACCCATGCGGAGTAGCTTGAATATTGGACACTGGCGGCGATTACGAGGGATGATTCACTCATTGCGAAGCATATGGGCTGGATGTCTCTTTAAGGAGGGCAAAATAAACATAACTTACCTAAAATACAAAACCGAGTGTTGATGCAGTGTTTTTCTTTAATTGCTCACAATAGTTATGTCTTCAGAAGTATTAACCTAATGTCAAAAAACAAGATCTGTCCCTCACTAGCAATCTCGCCATGGGCTAAAACCAACAAAGACAAAGCACATACCTGGACGTATGAGTCACCCCAGCTTCCCCCCCCCCTCCCCCTCCCCCTCCCCCAAAGTACGCTAAACCCAATCCCAACTGCCTAGTCTTTAATTTCCTTTCTTTACGCATCTGATATAACTTCGGTGTGTCGCTTACGTATATTTTTCGTGAATTGTACTATCATGCTATCCTTTTGTCTAAAATACTTCCCATTTGAGTCTTACACGGTTGTGATTACTGATTTCTAAAATTGGTAACTAGGGTACTTTTAGTTCAAAGTTGCAATCTTCATTATGCAAATTTTAAATGCTGTTAGTTTCTTTTCTGGCTTTAGAGTGTTACCCTTCCTAAAGAAAAGTGAAAGTCCCACTGTCACTTCTTTTCAAATCTGAAAGGAATAAAGATACTTTAAAAGTACCATGCTGAACGATTTAGATGTTTTCCTTATGGAATGGCTTGATCAATTGTTAATTATATTTACCTTCAATTTTATAAATGTTATTTTCTGGGAAAAAATTGTAGATGGAAGTCGAGTTATGTGTTGATTATGTGACTTTTGACATTGTTCCAATTCGACTTGCCTTTTTCCATTCTACACTCTATAGACACATTTAGCAGGAATCTATTATTATGTTAAATTGAAATATAAATTGGTAAAGCGAATTTTAACAATAACGTACGGACAATTTATGCTAAAATTTTTTGCGAAGCAAAATTTAATTTTTATATTTATTTACTCGAAATTAAAATGGCGTATTGGGGATTTACGCTTAGTTGTGCATGAGGAGAAAATAGAGGGGTTGTTACGCTCAATAAATTCAACGTGTCCCATTAACCTACATTCACTTTATTGACGCCTTTATTCGAGATATCCACCTCCTCTCCCTCCCCCTCCCCCCCCCTCCCCCCAATTTTCTTTCATTCGATTTGGCAGATCTTATTATCCGCCACCTTCCAATACGCCGCCATCAGAACAAATTTTTTCCGAATAATTTTCCTTTCATCGCCTTTCATCTAAATTTGTCCATGCTATAATCAACTTTTATTGATGACAACCTTTCCATTTTTCACATTAGAAGAGAACTACATCCAACTGGCCCCCTAGATAAAGTTATTCCACGCTGTGTCTGCCAGTGGTTAAACTATTTGGGGGATTTCATCACACACAATGACTGTTTGCTCTTGTTTTAATTCATGTCCGAAGAGACTGATCAAGTTTTAAATGTCCATTTATGTCCATTTCAGTGAAAATCAGTTGAACCTGACCTCGATTTACCTGGTTATATAAGCTTTACGCACATTTTATTCCCTATGAAATTTTCATAATTGTTCAGTCCTATTTCAAAGAGGAAACCACGATGTGAGTAACGTCAAACACATTTAAACTTCTGTCATTGGGAAAAAAAACAACATTTTTTGCTTCAAAAATACAAAATTAACAACTTACTTTAATTAGGAATCTTTAAAGCACTCTGAGCAGAAGAAGGAGAAAGGGATACTTTAGAAATTATGAACAAAGCCGTCTTATTTGTCTAGATCATAGACTTATTAGGGTGTCTCTGCGTAACTTAGTAGGTGTAATCCTAACATCATGGTCCGATGTTCTTAAGCTCAAACTACAATACACGATCCCTATATTACTAAGGGATAGTTCATGATCTTGGTGACCAGACCTGGGCGATTGAAAAGAAGAGGTTGGTCATTCCAACTTAGTTCATCTCTCTCTTTCTCCTCAGATAGCCATGGAGCAGCGAAGTTGTTCAAACAGAAACGACACACATCAGTTTCACTACGTTACTTTATGACAATCATTCTTCTAGCATACTCTACTTGCTCTACTTGTTCATTTTCAGAAGGACGCCTAAGGAATACTTGTTTTTCCTCCAAATTTATACTGATATGGAGAGCGTTTTAACATATGGTATTCTTAATTCCCCTTTATCTGGCTTCTCCAACGGAGGCAATCTTTCAACTAAGATAGTTGAAAAGAAAGATACTGTCAACAATTACAACACCTGAGCGATTTCAGACTAAGGTTACTTTGTTTAGATAATGATAAGAATGAAAAAGTCGTATTTAGCTACGTTTACAGTCAAATTGCTAACTTAAGAAAACAGAAAAAGTCGTCTATACTCATTGGCTATTTGAGGGGTGGATGGGGGGACCGAGGGAGCATTACAGCCCTGGTGAGCGCTGAATTCATGGAAATAAGGATTTGATTAGTCATGAATTTTACAAATATTATTTTTATCAAATGGCAGGCTTTATTATAGTTATCTTTAGCCCTTTATTTGCCTTTGGACTTCACAAAAGTCGCAAAAATTTGAGAGGGGGCAGAAAGGTTGATTCACAGATGTAAGAGAGACAGACACAAAGGTAAAGGAAAAGATAAGGTGACTACTGTGCAATTGATCAAATATAACATACAGTGGGGTCATGGTAGTTTGAAGTCAACTGCCGGTTTATAGGCTTTTTGCCGTATGAGTAGACGTTGTCCAGGGTGCACCACGTGGAGGTAAGTCTATCGCTCACCCCATTGTAAAAATATAATATCATAGCAATAGAATATCATAAAATGTGCCAAGAATTAATAGAAAACTAAGTCTGTATAAATATATATAATGTACTATTTAATTCCATAAATGCTCTTCGAAATTTGGTATAATATGTGCATTCCATGAAAATGACTGCGGTTGTATTAATTCTCACTTTCCCGTCTCTCCTACTCCAATTAATGCTCCTCACAATAAACTATTAATTAAGCGTACAGACCGAAGTGAAGGAAGGCAGTGTATCTAGCATCCTGTATTCAGTTTATCGGTAAAACAATTAACCCATCGAAACACTGTTTAAATTTATTTATTTCATATAAATAATACTAGATATGGAACACTTTTAATGTTCTTATTCTATTTTTTTTTATTCACTTCATTCATTCACTAATATTAAGCTCAAGAGAATTAAAGGCCATTTAAGAGGGCATTTGAAGAGGCTAAAGCGATTTCAGCCTAGGTGAAAGGAGTGTTTAGGATTGGACAGCGCACATTGACGAAGGGAGGGGGTGGCTAAGTGCGAAGCGCGTGAACAGCCATTGGCCAATTGGGGTCCTTTGCACAAAAAATATTGTACTATACGTATGCTCCACTAAAATAAAGGTAGAATGGATGCGACCACCTACTTTTAACCTTTTGGAACCAAGCTTTCATTTGGTGTCAAACGACCTAGAGCTGGATCCTGAAGTAAGTGAATATGAAGCCATAAGAGAACTCAAATTTCTATTCATGAAAGTCGATTCCATTGCTTCCCATTATATTGAAAATTATCCTCTAACAGAAGTGAACTTTTCACGTATCTTGAAGGTGTTAAGAACAAAATTATACCAACTGTAAATGGAACTCCAGAGATATCCTTGCTTTAACGGAAATACTTTTTCATTTTACCTTTCTTCTTATTTGGTGTCCTAATAATTGGCCAAGTAGACTTAAAAGCAACAAAAATGTGCAGTGATAAAGGAGGAATCGTCTTCTTTCTTTTAGTTAGACTTTGAACAGTTAGATAAGGCTTTCTGGGATCTACTTGATTCAGAGACACATATATATCTATTGACCCAATCATTAGAATGGTACTCCCGTAATAGGAGGTGTAATCACAAGCTTTATACAATTGAAACTACTTTTGATATGTATTATATTTGAGCGTTATTAACTGCCTCGTACTTTTATGTTAATTTTTACTTCCTACCACACTATCCCACACATTGTGACGACCCATCTTCGGTATTGTGACTTATATAATGGGACATGTCTTTCACTCCTTTCCGGAGGAACGTTAGAAAAAATTTTTCGTGATATGTTTAGGAATGACAGACTCGTCAAGAAACAAGTTAATATCATTTTACAATAGCCACTTTACTTATAGACCAAATCAGTGATACGATTTGGACAAAAAACAAGACATAGCTTTCAAATCCTAGAGTATTGAGTTGAGGTGTAGACATATATTTGTCATTAACTTTGGAGAATTTTTGTGCTTTTGTCTATAAGTTTGATTTCTCCCGTCTTTTTGACTTCTAATAACCAGTTCTAGATGCTGTATTCATGGTAGTCTGCATTTATTTGTTCATAAATTACGAAGGAGTCTTGAACCGGGTTAATAGTGGTGATAATGAGCCGGTAATTTATGCGCCGTCCAAACTCCAGGTCATAGATAAATATCGGAGAGTAGACTAAGAAATAAGTACATTTTAAAAACGTCGATTAATTTGACAGATATAACAATAGGTATTTTTATGAATTTTCAGCAGAAACAACAATGGAAAAGTATTTTATAATGCCCTCCTTATGACTTCGCTTCAGTTTCATCAACAATTGGGGGAGAAACAGACCCTAGCAACACAGTAGTGGTTGAATCACCATAAAAGGCTTCAACAGGATTTATCAAAGCCTTTGTCATGGAAACTCATTGTTGCTATGCCTTCAATTCCCCTTTTGTTTCTATCGCCTGTGACAAAGGTGATTGTTTTGCTTGTACAGTTGCGAAAAGGTTGTTAAATCGACTTAATTGTTCTTTCTTTTGAGTAACAATAGGCTATTTTTATTTATGCCGCCTCACCGGTTACCATCTTTTGAATTTAAACTATACAGGTATCGTTAAGTGATAACTTATTACTAATAGTTCTCTTTGGCTATCAAATTAGACATACAAATCGATTAGTGTGACCGAAATATCAATTCAGTCTCCTGGTTAATTAGCTTTGCTAACTTGAGCTGTTATATCAAAAGTAAAAGGTCCTATCATGGAGCGACATGTTATAGTGGTATTATCTTTCCCCATTTAGTAAGAACTGCTGTCAAGGAAAATCATTGCATGTTTATTGAGGTTTTTCTTAGCAGTTGCATTTATATATAGGTTTGACAATCCTTAAAGATGATAAATAAATTTAATTTCTATTGTGTGAAGCATATATAAGCTTATTTCTAGTGTACTGAACAGTAGTATATGTTTCCAATAAAGTTGTAAGCATTTATATCATAAAAGATATGCATTATATGATAATAACTCAATATACATGTATATATATGACATGAATGACTTATATGAAATGAGACTTTCATAAGAAATACAAACTCATTTCAATAAAATTCTTCTCATTCCTTTTCCCACCTGAATTAAGCTAAGAGATGGTTTTAAATTAAAGTTTTTTTCCCAATTTCAGGCAAAGAAGGATCTCATTTAATTTCAAAAATTATGGGAACCCTGTCGCCAGAAATTTTAGAGTCGACCACCCTGAAGAGTCACATGTTTTGCTCAAAACTCAATGACATTTTCCTAACCCGTGTTAATAAAGTACTACTGAATTCGTTATTATGAAATTTCAAATATTCCGCACAGAAGTTTACATGGCATGAAGTAAAAATATTAATTTCATGATATTTTAAAAAAGGAAATACTTTGATCAGAATTTCATTGATAGGAACTCTGTAGAAACCATAGCCTTTAAAAAGAATGAGATCTATTATAAGGGAACTATGAACATCCAATGATTGGGATTTCATGACACCTTCGTGAATTCCCCAAATAGGTTGGTCAGGCTCGTTTCAATAAGTCTTGCACTATGCCAAAAGATCATTTCAAAGGTGTTTTTGGGACATGGTACCATACAAATTTTAATGTGCATTTCTAAATGGTCTAATTTGTGATTGTTTTTGCCTTTTCATGTAAATTTCCACGCTTCGGTCAGTTTTGGGCTTACTCAATTCGATTGAGACCAGAAATTGGTTCATAAATGTGAACGTGAGAAGTTTATATTTAACACTCTACTAGATTGTGTATAACTCGATGGAGAGAAAAAATTATGAATAAAAAAACGTTCATGAAATGTGCATGAACACCTATTAAATGTGAAGGGTTTGACAGAATTTCAACGTATGCTTGAATAGAGGTAAATCGCAAATGCGTACTCAACAAGCTATGTGAGAATGATTGTGAGGTGCAGATAAGATTATTTTAATAAAATAGTAGCATTATCTAAAATGTGTTTCTTAATTTTTACAGTTTGTAACTTATTAACCATTCTAAATCTTTAATAAACTAAATGAAATTACACCCCCCAAGTTCCCTATGTAATTTAAACTTATCTTTCTCGAATGGACCCACTTAAAAAACGACGCTAATTAACAATGTAATCAAATAAATAAAAATGAGTATTATTTTAAAAATCCCAGTTGAAATAAAATTTATTGCCAGTGGAGTTTATTTGATAGTATGAAGTTTTAATATTCCCTATTAATAGCACTGTTTTTAAACTGTAAAAATGACAGAGGTTCAGCCCATTTCGACGCTGAATTTTAACTGTGATAATGGATACCTTGAGGGCCTCATTCGTGGTTTAAAAGGAGGAATACTCAGGCAAGGGGATTATCAGGTCTTAGTTCAATGCGAAACTCTTGAAGGTAGCTGTGCCGAAGTCACTTATATTTCGTAGATTTAAAGCTTCATTTGCAAGACACAGATTATGGGAATTTCTTGGCCAATGAACCCGGTCCATTAACCGTTGGAATAATTGAAGAAAAGATGAGAGAAAAACTAGTGAGCGAGTTTAGATATATGCGTAATCACTCATATAAACCCTTGTCGCTCTTCCTTGACTATATTACGTAAGTTTCACAATCAAGCCTTTTACCTTTCTCCCGCTCTAGATATAGTTATATGATTGATAATATTGTTCTTCTAATCACGGGAACGCTCCACGAAAGACCCATTTCAGAGCTTATCACAAAATGTCATCCATTGGGTACCTTCATGCAGATGGAAACATTGCATATCGCTTCAACTCCGTCTGAACTTTACAATGCTGTACTTGTGGATACACCTTTGGCCCCCTATTTCGTTGACTGCATTACCAAGCACGATCTTGATGAATTGAATATCGAGATAATTCGTAATACCCTCTATCGTGCTTACCTTGAAGACTTTTATCGTTTCTGCAAGTCACTGGGTGGAATTACCGCCGAAGTTATGTGTGAGCTTCTTGCTTTTGAGGCTGATAGACGATCATTCTTGATTACGATTAATTCCTTTGGAACCGAGCTAACTAAAGAAGATCGTGTTAAGTTGTATCCGCGTTGTGGCAAGTTACATCCGTATGGACTTTCAGCTCTTGCCAAGGCTGATGATTTTGATCAAGTTAGACGCGTGGCTGATTTCTACTTGGTATGTATTCGTTATTTGGAGTCAATAACCATTATTCTTGAGATTTATGGTTAATGAATACCTGTTTCTTTTAGGAGCATAAAGGTATATTTGATGACAGTGATGGCGAAAAGACTCTGGAGGATAAGTTCTTCGAATGCGAGGTTGCCACATTCATAAATCAATAAGATTAAACTGGGTGTGGTTGCATTTTTGTAATCCTTTTTTGTATTCCTGCTTTTAGGTTCAATTAAATCTTGACTCCTTTATGCAACAGTTCCACTTTGGAATGTTCTACTCCTATGTAAAATTGAAGGAGCAAGAAATGAGGAATATTGTCTGGATCGCAGAGTGTGTATCTCAAAGCCATCGGGCTAAAATTGACTCGTACATTCCTATTCTATAAACTAGTTGCTACTTCATTCCACTGCTGATCTCTGCTCGATAGTTACCGCGCATAATATTGATTGTTCTTCCGTCATTCTATCTCCTATTCTCTTCATTGTTGTGTACTACTTATAAAGGTGCTGATGACGAGATTTCCATTTATAAAATTCCCATGACTTCATTCGTGTGTCGATTTCCTCATTCGGACCTGTCTTTAATTAACAGGTTGCGATTCATGTGGATTTAAATCTGTTACAAATCTGTGAGTTCATGTTGTTGAATCTTGTACCAGTATCTATAAATCAGTTAGTCTTGTTGACCGCTATTTATTTATCGGGATGATGTTTGAACACTTGTTATTATTAGACTGTCATTTTTCATATATGTTAACTTAAACATGGTTATTTTTTAAATCAACAATGAGATGACTTGTGACTTTTACCTGAGTTCAGGACAGTATTATTATTAAAGAAAATCTATGTAAAGTAGAAACCTCAAGGGCTCTGGTTAAGGAGTTGCAGTAAAACGTAGCTTAAATATTTGTGTGGGAAACCTATAGGTGAAGTAATTCAGGCAGAGAGGGGTGATAGGTTGAAGCTTGGGATTTTCAGAACAATCAGACCACTTAAGGTACAGTAGGTGGTATAGGAAATCGGCTTTATCTTTTATTTTGTTAAGCATTAAACCAAGATTGAGGTCGAAGTGGAGCAGTTGGTTGTTCGTTTGATACTCTATTTTCTTTGGACTTTTTATTCGCAATCATGACAAACTATGACTAAGTTTCGTGAAATGTTAAAAAGACGGTGCCTTTTTTTAATTGAGAGAATTACTTCAATTTTGCATTTATTGGTCACAAATATCGTGCTAAAATCGTATGAATTTTACTAAGAACCAATGTGGGGGCCAAATAACAAGGAAGAGCTCTTTTGTCTGGTCAAATTCCTTCAGCGTATAGCTTCGCAAAATGTCGTCGTGTTATAGTGCTATTAATTTAAAATGAGTAGCACCTATTTTATAATTGTCACTTGTGTTTGCCCTCTCCAGTTCATTACTTAAAACCGCCTATATTATCGTTAAGTTAAATCTTTGGTTCAGTTAAGTGATTTGTATATTGCCCATTGTTATACCATTGGATACATTCTATGGCATCTAAAGAACATTGTCAGTCACTGAAAATCAAAATGAGTAAAGTTGCAGCTTGTACATTGATTCATCGACTTTCAAAAATTTGTGCTAATTCTCAGAATTTTTAGAATGTGATTAAGTCAGATGATTCAGTTCAATATTTTCAATGACTCATTTCTAACCAATCTTTGAATTTTTGTTCATTCAGTAACTTACAAATAGCTTACCAAGTGGTGAATACAAGACTGATCTGTATCACTCCACACTGAAAATGTGACGAATACTACTTTGTTATTTATTATTGCCTTTATCTGCCAAGATATGACCATAGAGCTTTGTAGAAAGTACAGGAAGGGCCAATTCATAAGGAGGGAATATGTGAAATTTTTGGGTGAGTATTTACGACAGTGGAAGTGAGATCCAGAGAGTCAAGAGAACTCTTTTTCGTGGTGTGCAAGACACCGCCATGACTGAACAAAGAAATCTCGAAGGTGCTACTTATTGCGTAGGGAGCAAGTGCGGTCGTGAGGGCAGAGACCTCTCAGGCAACCACCAGTAAATAGTCGCTGGATTGTTTAGCAAATCCTTAATTGTATTTTGATGACTAAGCTTCATGTTTGTGATGCACAACCACGATAAACGCTATTCACACCGTTCCCTCTGTGTCCTTGATACTAGCGAGGTAGCTGAACTAATTTCGAGAGCAATTTCAAACTTGGGGATTTTGGCTTATAGATGTTTGATGTTTAGTACAGCATTATTCGTGCAGCGTCCGTTATAACTTCAAATGAACTCCAGAATCGCCAGGTAGACTGCTTTATCAAATTGGTTTCCTTGTAGACTTCATTTAGTTTTATCATCTTGCGTTTCATAGGGAATTCCCAAGTCATTCTCTTTCCACATCTTTTTACGTCCATCTATTGGGTAAGGAAGTTTACCCATTGACAAATTATCTTTGGATTTATAGTGGTCGACCACCGGTGTCGTATTACCTCACTTTCACTAACAAAGGTGACACCGATAATGGATGTATATAATTTCGCTTGTACGCACACCTCTCAGTAGATGTTGATGCCTAGTTATGCGAGGAATAAGGTTGTTCTTTGGATTCATTACCCACATTTCATCTTTTTCCTTCAGACATCCGTTTCTAGTATCCGCTTGGAATTTGATTAGCTTTACTTTTGGTAGGTGGCTCTTCACCAGCACTTCAGAGGGATTTTTCTGCTGGAACTTTAACAATCTGTTCAGCTATGGTTGGGGACTAAAATTAGCACATAATTTGAACGAGTTCTCAAAGTTTTGAAGTTACTTTGTCTGTCAATCACTGCAGTTACTCAATAAAAATTTCACTTAAACAACTATCTCATCTTCCTCCGCATTAAGCAAACAATAATCGCCAATCTTTATTTCAATCATATAAGTGAAGTATAGGTGTCAGTCATATCCAATCGGTGTCACCGCGTGGTGGTTGACACCTGAAGAAGCTCCTATGTTCACACCTATATCGTTAAAGTATAATAGTTTATAGCACCCTACTGTTGTAATCCATCTGGTGTTAATGGACATCTACTATGTCTGACAACTAGGCAATGACTTAATAAATAAATTGTTTATTCCATGATTTAATCTTTAATGCACATTTTTTTAATCATAATAATTGCATTGATCTTTGCCCCAGTTAACTAACCCCGTTTTTAAAACGCTCTTTTAATGTCCAAGAGTTGAATTGTATAAATCACCAATGAGAGGACTTGAAGAAGTCGCTAAAGATTTCGAATGCCAGCCCGTATTGAATTATTATTACATCGCATTTTCACGTTGAAATTAGGCAACGTCACAAAGAAAAACTACTGAAAAGACTGCCAATGATGATTTAACAATTCCGCCGTACCGTCGGTGGTGGAGTGCTTTTTACCAGAGGGATTCAATGCTGCTATCCCAATTCCGAAATGAGTATTGGAAAGCGCTTTCCTAAATTGGCTAAGGTTTGGAGCATACCGCGGCAATTAATCCATATTCACACCTTTTCCCAAATGACCTTGGCTCTAGTTAGATTGATTTTGGAAGTAATGCATTACGCTGTTCTCCGAAATCTATTTAATCAACGCTTTGATATTCCCACTATAACAGGGAAGTGGGCATTAGATGCCAGTTTCTCAATACCTACAGCACTTCACAATTTACATTCTCTTTAGCTGTGGCGTATAACGTAGATAAAAAATAAGGTCTCGCTATCATATTGGACAATTCTTTAATTGGTCCATTTTAGAGGCATATTGATTAGTTTATCTTTGACTCACAAGTATGATGTGAACAGCAAAGTGGAGCTTTCTGTATTGTATGGAGAGAGGTGCGTAAAATTTCAGGATTCCAATCTCGAAAAGTAAAAAGTCGTCATTAGTCTCCCCCCCTTTGACCATAACGCCTTCAGTATACCTAATACGAGTTCACTTATGGTGGGGATCAGTTCACGAGATTATTGGAGAACAATGGCTCTAATTTGATGAAAAAGGATTAACTTCCATTAAGGTTTCATCGTCCATATTTCACCAACTTTACCTTCTTCGATGTCGAGAGGAAACTTGAATATAAAGTTGTGAAGTTTTGAATAATAGGTGGTCGTTCCACTCCTATCCCCATTTCTGGAGAACGCCGTACTGGTATTCACTGATACTGGTACGGATACGGTTTTCATACTTAACTTTGAGTAACAAATAATGAGTAGAATTTGAGTGGTTTAGGACAAAATTTTAAATAGGGGTTTATCATCCATAGGCTTTCCCGAAAGGGAAACATGAATTATATCAAGCAGTCAAGATAAAAGAAGTTCTGCACGAATACTGAAAGCTAGGTCAATATTATACTTTTCCTTTAAAGGGGTTAATACAGAATATTACGAATAACAACATCGAGCAGTCAATAGTTTCCATCAGGTGTTGCAAGTGGTCACCGTGATCTTCGAATAGCTACTCAGCACGTCTCAAGATGCTTTGGGAATCTTGCAAATTCACTTTTATGATTTCTGAAATCGTATTGAGGATGTTCATTTTCAAGTCTTTGTTGTCGCTTTGCATGGTCCATGGGTAGTAATGTTGACATCACCATTACTTTGTACACTCATATATAACTGCTTCAACATGTTCTGACATGACATTTGTTTGTTATTTATTGCGAGGATGGACGTCTGACTGATTTCCACGGATTTCTTAGCAGGGTCTCATGAACACGTTGAATATCTTACGGTGAGCAAACCGGGTGCACACAGTCACATTTAGTGTTTTTTGGACAACACTTGGTAGAAGCCAGTGTCTGTGAATATTCCGTGGTGAAACTTTCATTTAACATTACGAACGACTTACGTCCAAAATAAATTTCAACCCAAAACACTTTTTGTTCTATCGAAAAGGGCAATCTGCCGTGCTGTATTCAAGACCGCTATTAACAATTGACAACGCAACACTGAGCAGCAACGGTTAACCTAAAAATGGCTTCTGGACATCACGTGACTCCGCATAAGCGTTCAATAGAACTTTCAGTTACACAGAGCCTCCTTTATCTTAACGACACTTCCTCTTAACCAAGTGTAACAATTAATGACATTCCTTGGGAGGGGCAGCGACGTATATTCGAACGCATAGCTCCTAACTACTAACGTACTAGGTCGTTTGGGGAACTTATTAACTGTAATAGGGCCACCCAATTGACTTCATAAGAACTTATATTGATAGAACCATCCTTGAGCATAGGAATAGGTGAAAAATTCCCTTATTAAACAGGTATATTGGTGTATGTAGATTTGGAATTATAAAGGCGGTTGGTACAAGTGCGTCCTCTCCATACTCTTTGACGAGATATTCAACATCCGATGCCTCGACTAAAATAATCAAATAACATCTTCAATGCCCCTTCCCTCTTTCTAATGGAAATTTTCCTTTTCAGAAATCCCGATTATGCATAATATGAGCATATAACAACTGTAGAGATATTTCTAAATGCGAAGAAGTGCGTGATTGTGTAAAGATCAAATGATGCAGTGCCTTGAAAACAACGCGTACTTTCTAAACTATATTTTAGTTTCTTAAAGGGATTGACAACAGCGTAATAGTTTAAATCAACAAACAAAATGAGCACGTCTAGCTTGGGAAAGAATGTAAAAAAGTGATTAAAAGGAAATTACAAAGAGAAAGCAGTGAGAGAATTTTTGAGCAGTGAATCCTAGACGAACAAGATGTGGAGGTCCGATATGCGAGTGCGTACACGAATTAACTGCTCAGGCCTAATCGTTTGACCTCCTATTAGTGCAAATACAGAGAAGGTTGTACACTTGTTTATTTCACAGTTGTATGAATTTACTATATAAAATATGAAAGTAAAGATTAAAAACCCAAGTATCTATTAACTTCTACTCTCAATTCAATAAAGCTCTACAAATCCCATTATTTTAGATTTCACAGTTTGCCACTTCCAAGAGTTTAATTGCTTTGTCTTCATACAAATGCAAACAAATAAACCAATGCAATTTAAAATCAATAAATAACACTCGATCAAATCTCAGGACAGAGTTTTAATATCTATCACGAGAAGAAGGATTGTATCATAGAGAATTCAAACTCTGCCTGCCCTCTTACTACTTATTCCACTCATCGAGAGTGTAGCGATGACCATCAAACCCGTGACTTTGACCTCTCAGTCGAGCATGTTAACCACAGCTTCAGTGGTGCACAGAAATAGCCAAATGACAACTACTCAGCTCTGATGTTTCAAATCTCTGTTCTTCGTAGAGCTGATAGGGACACCTATGGACATGTGCGTTTCATCGTATAGAAGAGTTTGATGCAACAGCAAATGCTAACTCAAAAATAAGACCCCAGTACCTACTTCCATAAAATTTAAAAAACAACTGTTTGGTGTGTAAATCGCAGTCTTAGTCTCAAATTCAGGTTCTTGAGTGATGCCAACTTATCATACACATGTTTTGTTGACGTATAAAATCCGTTTACAGGGTTAATTAGGTATTTTCTCACAAATTGCGAATAACAACCCTCATCTCAATCAAACTCTGATGGCAAAAGTTAGAATCAACAATTTCCGGGGAAAAACGACCGCTAATTGTCAAATGTAAGAAATCGCACGTGTTCACACCGAAACTCCAGAATCCCAGTTTCTCAATACATTACACTTCCGTTAGTTAAATAATATATCCATAGCATCCCAATTAACTAGAATGGCTAAACCCATTTCAAATGAAAGAGTGCAGGAAAGAAAGTATGCATTTACTTAAATTTATTAATTGGAGGGTTTTGTGTAGGAGTTTAACAACGACAAAAGCAAAATAATTGTAGAGAAACAGTCGAGGTCGGCTGGAGAGATCACAATTAACACGATTTGTGACAACGACACCGTACTGCACGTAAGGTAATAGTCTGAGTGCTAAAATTGGGAACCACTGGTTATCGACGTGGTTTAAGTGTGTCACAATTACAAGGTTGTTGAGTGATAAAATGTTGGAGCATAGCCTACCATAAAGGCTGTTATGTATTATCATTAAGTTCTGAGATTCGTGACTATTTGAGAAGCTAGAATTAGATCATAACAACTACCCTTTCAGTTAGAGACTTTGTCGATCAGACAATCTATTTATCTTCCCTCATTTATTTTCTTTATTTTTGTTTCTTCATGAGCTTTCTCTAACTTGCAATAAGTTAAAATGACCGCAAGGTAGGTTTAATTCCGGCAAAAGATGCTCTAAGAGTTCAGGCAAATTAGGCCAAATATCTCTTCTTAGAAATAATGATTTCCCCAAGGGATACCAGGAAACAACCGCCTTTAACGGGTGAGGCGATTAAGGTTAGGTTATGAAGGACAACAGATTTATTGGCCAATTGGGGATGAATGAACAGATGAAATCGAGGGAAACTGGTGTGGCAGTACTGAGCTGGGGAAATCTGATTTGTAATAGACAGACGAAATCAACTAGGCTTTGAGGTGCTCACTGCTTTAATTTTTGTGATTGAAGCATGAGCAACCAAGCAGAAATCACCAACTAAAATTTGGTGAGAGTGCAGAAAAGACCTGGATCAAGTTTCCGGAATTAGTTTGGTTAGGTACCATATTTCTAAGCTACTAACCCTACTAAATTAAACGAGGACAAAACATATCAACAAGATATGACAAAATCCCACGCTTTACCAACTAACAACATTGTAGCTATAAAAATGGAACAGGCGTGGCTACTCTTTTATAATGTTAAAAGCGATAAGGCCAATCCCTTGGTAAGCATAAATCTTCGTGAACTTCCACCGTTTGAAGACTTAATTGTGTGATAAAGACAAAAAAAAAACAAAATTAAAGGATCAATAGATCCTCAAAAGCTATACATCCCATTCCACCAGACGACTTACTATCGATATATGTATTCGTCTTTGTGGGCTAAAATGAACATATTGATCTCAGAAATATGCATATTGAAATGAAATTTACAGTTAATTCAACAAAAGCTGCCCCCCCACCCGATGCAACTATAAACTACATCCTCTGTAACTATGATAGGATAGTTTCGAGGATAAAAAGCATTGACAACACAAACAAAAGAAATACGAGTATGAGAGAATATCATCTTAAGAAAAATACATGAACCCATACAAGGTCATAGAAGTCACTGCTGAGTCACTTTCCTCAGCGGTATAATCGGCCAGAAAGGCATATGCCTACACTCGCTTAACTTTTCATAGAAGTTGGCAATTTTTGTTTCCAGTTGTAGACGCTTCGCGATCATTGGATCTGATTCTAAGTTGCTAGATGTATCAACAAGGGGTGGAAATTTAACAGAAGCGGCTTCTTCCTTAGCCTTCGCTTTATCTCTCTGTTCTTGATGCCTGTATGTTTTCAGCATAAAGTTTAAAAAATCCGCACTCAATGGCTCAATTTCTTCTTCAGCATATTCCTCTTCTTCGCCTCCATCTTGATAGAATTCGACTTCCCGATCACATGAATACTCCGGCGTCTCACAATTAAACACCCAATCTGGTAATCCAAGAGAGATTGTAGTTAGCTGATTAACAATTTCATTATAGCTACGTCTGAGACATTCTTGTTTGTTATAAAGCTCATGCAATTTCGCCCAAAGTGTATTAATCCGTTGTTGTTTCTGAGAAGAATGAGAAGGCAACCTTGGATACGCTCTTTCAAATCGGTCAATATCGCGATCAATATCTTTTAAAAATTGTTCGAAGAGATCTTCCATGACTAATAAAAGGAAAAATAAAAAGTTAATACAAAGGAGGGAATTTATTCAACATAATGTCCGCCTTGATTTAACAAATCAGCCTTATGATCAGCAATGTTGGGTTTGAGCTCATAATTTGCAATTAAAATATCTTTTCTTCTAGCTTCTGTAAAATCGCCTCGAAGGCCAATGTAGTGAATTCTGGTGGTTTCACCACCGAAATTCGTCCTGAAATGAAGACTGAGGTGCTGTACTGAACCAAATTTCAGCACTTTTAGCGGATACGTAATCTCCCCATTAGGATCCTCGTGTAATTCAAGAACCTGATCCGGTTCAGCCTAAATAAAGAAACTGAAAAATATTCTTAAATGGGCTACACTTGTATCGTCGAATGTCATATAGGATCTATTTTTAAAAATAGCAACTGAAGCGGGATGAGTTTCCCCGTTTTCACCGGCAATAATAATGCCTTTCAACTTTATAGAACCATTGAAGGGTATGTTAAATAGAAGCTCCTCGTCTACATCACTTTCAACAAATGTGTCTGAGTCTTTTCTTTCCTATGGAAGGATTAATTTATAATGAAAGAATACCTCAAACGGTTTAAAGACCGTCTTTCCCGAATCGGAAACACGTTCATTAAGGCACACTAAGTTTTCGGTGTCAATATATTTATAAAGACTATATAAATTTGCTGTCTCTTCAGCAGCTTGAATATGGTCACAATGACCATGGTGTTCACACATTGTTACAAACCACTTCAAGCGAAAAAGGGCAGTTTGGAACTCACCACAAGATCAAGGTTATTTTCCGTTCATAAATTCGACCGAAGTGTTAGATGGGTAAAAACACATTTTCATTTAATAATAAATATGATTATTAAGAATTTGCCTTTATAGTCTGTCTTTATATTTTTTAATCGAAAATATTGATTGATACAAAGGAAATATGCCATGTCAGAGGTAAATTTTAAATTATAAAGATACAATTTGAATAACTTCGATTAGGGCACTTTATATATGCACTACTTGAATCATTATTGAGCTACACTTATGATATAACATGAAAACTTCACAATACTATTTTGAATACACGTACAGATGGATCGAAAGCAGCCTAATGATTATATATATATATATATCAAATGAGATGTCAAATAATATCCCACTTTCAAATGACATTTGGTTAGCTTAGTTAGCTTAGAAATTTACGATATCAAAGAAATAAGCTCTTATTTGATATTTTTCTTGATTTTCTGTCTAGATGAACTTATGACTCCACTAATCCAATTTCGCTTAAAGATTCACTTCAGCTGGTTAAAAAATATGTTAAAATGATCAAAACAGTTGATTATTTGCCATCATTACTTTAAAAATTCATGTCCATATTTAAAACGAGTTAATCCATAATCACTTATTTGTGCTTAGGAAATCTGCCATGAAGGATTTCAATCATCATGTTTATGTTACTTTGTCATTATCGGGCAATGTTTGATCCATTACTTCATCTGTAGAAATCGGCAGGATAGAACACAGAACAGATTAGTGTTTCTGATTGGTTTCATAGGGGCGCTCATGAAAAAGAATGTTAAGAGCAATATCAGTAAATTAGAATTTAATTTGGTTACAAAATCACAATGAGGCAGCTTTGAATGCACAAAACTTGGCGAAAATTGATATTGCTTAAGAAATTCGCATTCGCTCCATCGTCTCCAAAAACCATTATGAAACTCATGAATCGTCAAAGAATTAAACATGTACTGCTACTATATATAGTCTTTTAACTTACTTTCTTGTTTTATAGAAAGAGTCCTGTGGCTTTGATGATATTCGCGTCTCGTGGTAAACAAACAGTACACATTGCTCTCTTCTGGGAAAAAAAGAAGACTCAATTGACATAGCTTCGGGGATATGACATAAACTGTGTTAACAAAGTGTGGATTAAGAAAATACCTTTGGTGGATATTGAAATAGATCTGTCGATAAGATGATCTTGACGGAGTTTTTGCTTTAGGGCAAGTTTTTCGATCAGTTATTTATATACTGAAATGTTGTGCATAAAGATGGGTGTTCTGGTTCTTATAAAGTCACACAGCTTCGCATAATCGGTGCTGTCTAATTTGAAATGAAAGATAGGTAAATTTATGTCACAATCCATTACTAGAAACTAATTATAGATAAATATTTAAAAATAAAAATGGAATTTTTAATGAAATATTAAGATAAAATCTTTATAATTTACAGTTTAATGATCAAATACTTCAACCTATTGAAAGTTAAGAATGAAATTAAATCATTCTCCTTTAGAGGAAGTTAATAAATATAACACTTTTAATAAAAATGGTAAATATAATCTAAGATTAAACACTAGAATTCAACTATATTAAGAAATTAAAAACAATTAACGATCAGTATTAAAAACAGTTTAATAATATTAACTTTTAGTTAGAAAATTCATTTTTCAATTTTAGAATATAATTATATTCACTAGCACTTACTTTACACTCACATTTAAATTGCAAATGTTAAATAATTTTGTTTTATCTACTTTGCGACCTTGTATCTATTAGGTTCCTTTTCAATATTGTATTTATGGATTATCGTCACGCTTTAATATGTCTATGCATTTCATTGTCAGGTGCGTAGTACTTCTTTGATAACTCTTTTTAGCGGCTTTTATCACCGATGTAGGAAGACACAGAGGTATATCTTGATTCTACATTGACAATTTTTAGTATGCCTGAGCCAAATGAACGTAATTAGTGGATTTCCAATTGATGGTTCCTATGAATACACAAAGACGTTGTTTTCTTCCAGATGTACGCATATAATAGGAAATTTAATAATTTACGGACTTCACCCGAGTCGTAAGTATACCTTATAAATGTATAATTATTGGCAAATTTGTATAAGAATGGTAAACTAATATAATTAAATGATTTTCTACTCTATTCTTTTTGCTTCTTTTCCATTTTGACTTTGTATTTAATTTTTCAAATTTTTGGGTCAAAATATTATTACTGGAACTATTCATTTTCTTTTTTAGCAGATGGAAAAGAACCAGATTTAGATTTCCTAAAAAGCATAGAAGAAATTAGTGGCTTTTTGATAATAATGAATTCAAGTATCCGCGAAATACCCTTTTCTAGCCTCAAAGTTATTCGTGGACTTGGAGGTGGATATAAAATTCATGAAGATCTGCCACCTGCTGCTCTTCTCATTAGGCATAACTACGATTCAAATCGAATCCTTTACAGGATAAACTTTAGCCAACTTAAAGGTAATTACTCATCGTTTACATAAAAAGCCCCATTATTATTTTACTTTCAATACATATCATGGAACACCTCTATTAAACAATTAATAAATAAATAAATTATGCATAATTTGAGCAGTTTATTTAAGCTGTTTAATGAAACGAAATGTATTTAACTTCATCATATTTAATTTATACCTAACTAACACACTTTAGAATACGCTTAAATTATTTCCAAGACTGTGAACTTTTGGCTTCTAATATGCGTCATATTTGTTAGAGCCTCTTATTGCTAGGTAAAATTACTTCTTGTGAAATGAGTAATTACTATTATATTAAACTAGTTTTGATTAACCCCTGATGACAAGCTTTGGGATCTACAGGCACTCGAGAAAGAATCTTAACATTGAAGTTTTAGTTGGGGAGGCGCACACCTGATGACAAACATAAAATCTTAGATGAAACTTTTGAAAAAATCGCTTTTGTCAAATTAGTGAAATGAATGGATTGAGTGATTATGTCTTTAAAATTACAGCAATCGAAAACGGGGACGTCTACATGTTTGATAATCCGGCTGGCTGTGATCTGGTCGGTGGGCTTGTATTCAAAAATCTATTTACTAATCCGGCGGAGCAACGCTTTCATAATTCTCTTGATTTGGATTTACCTATTTTCAATTCCTCTTTAAACGAACCCTGCCAATCACCTAATCCGGGTGCATTAGTTGGTAAGCAAAATTCTACCTTACATTTAATGCATTCTTATTTGCCAAAATCTGGGATAATGCTTCTCTCCTTATAAGAGAAACACATGCAGTAATATCAGTATCCTATCTGCACCGCACTGCTCAAATCTTGGTGCCAAATACTTTACAAATCTCAAGTCGTTTTGCATGTGCGTGTTTTCTCCTTCATTTTCGCATTTAAGAGACCATTTCGCGATTCGATTCCACAACTTACATGGTATATCTTTTCTCATTTTTTTTTCTAGAGTTTAATGTGCAATTTAGCAACCTGAAAATTGACATAAATGTCAATAAATTGCCAATTTTATTTGATTTATTATCAGTTTTATAGAGAACCAATTGACTCCTAAGAAGGCCACTGCATGACGTATATTTGCGCCTTTTTCCTTCTGTGATCCATAGACATTACTTTCCAAAAGGAGGCATGCAAAAGGGATCAAATTTTCTCCTTAAGAGAAGTTCAAAATTTAAATTAATGATAAACAAGATCAAAGGAATGAATCTTGACTTAATTTGTGTTCTTTTTAATGTGATTTATTTATTGAGTGAAGGGATTAAATCCGCAAATAACTAAATTGCCATAATGGGTTGAAAAAGTCTCTAATTTTCTTATGAATCCTCACAAATGAATTATATATTATCTTCTAATTTAAAATTACACTTCCCTTGAATTTAAAATATGCTGAATGTTAAAATATTATTTAAGATTGAACCAGCCACAATTATAATTCACTTCTGTCTTCGATACAAACTGCTGGTGTTTGGGCATATTTATACCCATCTCACACACTTTTTTACGATGATGCAAGTTAAGAAGTAACGGCGCTTTTCAGCTTCCTTATGGCATAGCACAGCAAAACCTTGCGCAAGTCGTGTTCCAGAGAAAGGGTGTTCCATTTTCTAATACCCAGCTTCTTGAGTGTGCTCGTGTCCGTGGTATTCAGAGCTTTCTTGACCAGTTAGCCTAATTTAGCCTCGGTTCATTTCGAGCTTCTTACAGCCACGTGGTGACAGCTGATATGAGCATAAATCGGTTAAATCCTGCGTTGGCTTTCAATGAAAGAGTACACTTTAGTTGTGCATATCCTCTTTATAGAATATAAAAAATAACAGGAAGATATTGAATGATGAAAATTCTCAAAAAATCGAGACTTTAAAGAAAGAGTAGTTTTGTTTGACTTCTCTTGCAGATGAACTCTTATGACTCTTAAAGCAACGCTTTTGTGTGAATGTTGTAGTCGTTATTGTTCGTCCATTTTTTGTATAGACCAGGTTCGATGAATTTTAAATATCCTTCAGAAATTTTTATGAACATTTAGCAAAATCTGTTTTCGTTTCGTTTATAGGTAAATTTAAAGTTACATAGTTAAACCGTTTTTTCTTCTATTCTGTCTTAAAAAAACTTGTGAAAACAGCACGCAACCGCATAATCAATATTAGGTAAATTCATTCATTTGTCCTCTATTCTAAATTTAATTATGTAGGATTGACATAATAAGATATGTGTAGGTTCAGCTATACCTGCTAAGAAGTTCGCTTCTTGGAATTCAGCTTTTGCACGCATTGAAGCTTACCGTAAAACCTTTCCTTGTATTTTAATGAGTTAATTATGCGAAAAACACATTTAATTATTATTAAAAACTCACTAGCAAGTTCAATAATATTTCATAAAACGCCTTGTTAATGAGCAATATTTTAATGCTGTGCATCAAAATTGATTAAATTCCATACTTTCTTATAAAATACTAAGAAGTGCTCTAAATTTCAGCGACTTAGATCTGTCTCTTGATTTTTTTTGGCAGAGGGACCTACTTTGATTTGCTTTTCATTACAAATTTTACGGGATAAATCAGAATTGCAGCGCTTAGATTTGTGACCAGCATGCCTGCTTAACTGACACGACCAGACATTGGTCAGGCCCAAATTTTGACACCTTTGATACCAGCTATATTCAGATTCGAGTAGTTACATAATTCAAATGCTTTTTGTCAATGCTTACAGGATTTATTCGGAGCTTTAAATTTGTAAATTAAGATTATTACGTTGAAGATTAAATGGATAAACTCTGGCGGGAAATGCTTTGCCAGTTTCATCTACTTGTTCATTGTTGTATCAACGTAAATTTACCCCAAAGCTGCATGAAAAAGACAGAATATATTAAACGAAGTCGCAGGTATGAATCTGGGAAATTGTGCAAAAAATTTGATGGCACGGACGGCTCCCTGCTACCATTATTAAAATACAATAAAACTTTTGCTTTACTGACTTCATTAGTTGTCATATCTTGAGCTCGTTTCCCCTCCTATCCCCCTTCCAACAACTCCCCGTTTGATACCTTATTAAGCTCGCCTATTCTGCCTCATATTCAGGCGCTCTACCATGATTAATGCCGTGTCATGGATAATAATAACAACGACGGTAAAGAATCGAAGTCCACTACCTCGCTCGTAAGGGTGACTGCTTTATGTAATCAAGCGCTCGTCTGCCAACTCAGAGGCTGCTCGACGTCCATTAGTGGGGGTCCAGTGATGCGAAGAGCTAAGTGTATTGATTGAATTTGAGTAATGAGATTCCAATTACTTACGGGGCGACTCCATGGCGCTATCTGCCTATTCGAGACGACAGTTGAAAGCGCTTTTCTATAAGAAATCGATGTTCATGACACAAACAGGTGTAATTTTTCATCAGATAAGAAAGGAAAATCCTTTAATCTGGGGCGAGTAATTTGGTTGTGAGTGATTAGCTATGACAACGCATATTTCCCACTAAGATATGCCACTTCGCATCCAGATAAACTTCCTCGCATTTTCTGTTTGAATACGCTGTGTTGGTTAATAGTAAACAATTAATAAATTACGGATTCCAACTTCATGGAAAGGGATACTATGCCTAGATACAGATTTCTAAGATTATTTTTGATAATGGTTATTGGAATCACTAACACTATTGGTAAAGTGAAAAGATTAGACATTTAAATCTTGAGGTGAGTATTTAAAAGTTAGAAGCATTAAGTGAGTATGAATAGAAGATGAACGAATAGACTGAGTAAAGAAGAACATTGAAAAGAGACTTCTTCTAATTTCTGTTCGCTAATTAAAAGTTTCAAAAAATTGCCACAAGCCCAAACATTCCCAAATTCGACTTTAAGGAATTAGCATCAAGTTTTTCGGGTAAAAGTACAGAGTTAGTATTCTGAGTTGAAATCACGAGAGTTTGATTGGAAAGATTTATCATTCCCATCTCGAATCTGTTATTTCTAGAAGTGACAAACTTGTACTGACTAAGACGCTCTTATTTGTTCTCATTCTCCTATTAATTCACTATACACATATTGAACATTTTGAGATTTAACCCTGCGTTTGGCTTCGTAAAAGTTTTCTTCAGATTTCGACGAAATGCTTAGACAAGTATGTTTTGGGCACTTGTCACTATTCGTGATGAATTTTATCTTTATCTCAAAGTGGAGAGTTCAAACAGAGAACGACAAGGAAGAGGTGCCGATAAATGATTAAAATTAAGGATTTCAACAGAACCTTCTGGGTTTGGAGGCGTATCTGGTCGTCTACTTTTTAATTAGGGGGTCATGCTTGTTGTATCAAGTCATGCGAATTTCTGAGTGATAGCCAAGTCCACAGTCTTCATTGCCAGTTGATTGGTCAACTGGATTGATTCAATCCTCTTTATGCAGCTATCTATTCTCGTTAACCAAGAGTAACCAGCTCATGCCAGCTAGGTTGTTTTGAAATGAATTTTTTCATAATTCATCCCTGACATTTAAACAGAATGATTGGTGCATTTACCACATCATACATTCTGAAATATTCTCCATATGATGATCATAACATATCCAGTTAACTTACTGCCTATTTAAGATGGTTAACTTTTATAGGTCATGTTTGGTTACGTTTGACCTAAAATTTAACACCCTATTAATTTCTAACCGGGGCCTATTTAATACAACTCATTCATTCAGTTACAAGTGAAGGTCAATTCCTATACACTACCGTAGATAAGTTATAAGTTTGCAGAGTTCAAATCTAATTGAGTTAGATTGAATGAAGAGTTTGCTTACAAATTCTTGGTAAAGCTAACTTTTCTGATACCTAAAAACTTGCTTTTTAATACTAGCTATCCAGTTTCAATTTAGTACTTATATTCTTAGTAATTTACTCTGGATATCTCAAAGATGTTTAGAACTTGCGAAGAAGACCAAAAGTTGTATCAGTCACAAGCATCAGCCCCATCTTCCCATTTATTAAGAGAAGAGAATTATGAATTACTGTCGCCGGCGATTACTCATCAGCAGATGATAGCGACTTTCAATCTGATGACGGTACTTACACACAAATGATGATGATGATAGATTAATATGTATGTGATTTGGAGATAAGGTGCCTTTTTGGTGCATCGCGGCATCTTTACTAATTGCTTTCCTTCCCCCCACATCCTAGTCTTTCTCCTCCTCCTCCACCTTTTATGAACACATTAAATTGGTATTTTTGACACATCCGAGAAAGGGCCATAGTTTCTTCCGTCTGATTCAACTGTTTTCACCTTCCAAGCTCGCACCAAGAAAAAAGGTCCATTTATTCTCATTGCAACTTTTTCGGTAGAGAATAAACATTGTTTTAATTATACAAAAGTTTCGAAATATCAAGTCAGCATTGCAACAATTTCCATTGTTTAAATGAACCACAGTAATTGTTTGTGAACGTTGCTCAATTCAATTGCTCCTACATGGAGAAAACAATAACAACGCACTGACCCAATGAATTTCAACTTACACGCCGATCTCCTGCCTGTTAGTAATTACTTTGAGGGATTTTTCACAGATTTGAGAAACAAGAATCCAGTGTGCGTGATTCACAAGAAATGTTTATGCTACAAAAGAGGTTTCCACTAAACATTTTCTCAACTTTCATCTTATGCCAATTACGTTGTAATTGAGTTCTGACTGCTGATAAAAATTAAATTTGTTGAAATTGCATTATGTGAAATTACAATCGATGGTGAGAAATCACATTGACGCATTTTTCGTTTGCGAATGAGTTACATCTTCTACATTCGCACATTCAGAGATAGATGCAAATAAAAATTGATAACATAATTCAGAGCTACCATTATACCATCTGCTTATGGGCTCTGCAGATTCGCAGTTTTTAAGAATCTCATTTTTGCCAGTGTTAAGTCCGTAAGGTGCTGACAATTATAGCCCTCACTGGAATAAAATTGACGAATAATGAAATTTGAGCTTCTGAGTGAGAGCTCCCTCATTTAATAAATATCATTGAATTCAAATCCAAA
Source organism: Hymenolepis microstoma (assembly GCA_000469805.3). Taxonomy (NCBI): domain Eukaryota; kingdom Metazoa; phylum Platyhelminthes; class Cestoda; order Cyclophyllidea; family Hymenolepididae; genus Hymenolepis; species Hymenolepis microstoma. The sequence continues at coordinate 21,875,837 of LR215993.1, read as the reverse complement.
GTAACAAACGACTCTTTGGTACAATCATTGCATATCATTTTTTTCATTTTATTTATATCTATTTCAGTTTCCTGCCACAGTTAAGGGCTATATTTATTTATTTTGGTCCTAGTGCAAATATTGTACGGAACTCTTGAATAGCATTGTAAATCGCAGAAAGACGAAGTGAAACGAAGAGAGGTGGTCAAAAGGGCACGAAGAATTAGGTCAGATTATTTGTTGTGGATTCGGATTGCATAGTATTTACTTCTGCAAGTTTTAGAATTCAATTCTCGCGATTCGTTCTCTGGGCACATTGCTCTACCCGAAGTGATCGCTTGATCAATAGCAACAATGAGTCTTTTCGCTGCGATTCATCTATTTATTTCAAATCCCGAAAGTGAGGAGGGTAAATAGGACTAAAGAAATACGGCTATTCTGGCTTCCATATCGTTGTCTCAGCTAGATTATTAAAAGTTCGTATGTGTTCGTTCCACTTTCTATCGAAATCTAATGCAAGATGGTGGAACAGGTCAAAATTTGCCATCACTGAACGGGATTGAATTTCTTTCTTTTTTAAGTATTAAGCACAGAAACATATAGACTAACATATATATGAACTCCGGTAAGGGTTTTATAAGTACTAACAAATAAATGGTTTAAAAAGTAAAAAGACTTCTATGTGACCCTCATGGCAAGATTTATATTCCCTTTCAAAGCAGTGGGCAGTTATACAAAAGTTCATCTGAATTGACGAGTTAATCTACCTTACAAATCAGTCGCCTTCTAGGTACTGATGCTATGGGTAAATTTTTATTAAATACAAGGAATCTTCTGAATGGCTTCCATCTAGTTTTACATTTGAATGTTTTTTGTCAAAACCCCTTTTTAAAAGTAATATAGTTTTCATATAATAAATCGCATTTAAATGTTCTTTTAAAAGCTATGGTGCCTAATAGTTTTGCCAAATAAACTGAACCAATTTGAGGTCGTTGTATGATCGACACAGGGTTTAATCAGTTGCTTTTCAGCTTCGTGGCTTTAGATTGCGCAGATAATAAGAAGTTCCAGGTACACTAACGGTAAGTACTTTTCAGCAATCATATTAGGAAGAACTATATTACTTATTAGCTCATTTAAAGTCACGTGTTCGGTGCCTATCGGTGCATAGCCAGTGAGTAGAATGATCAATCACTCTAGTCAAATTCAGATAATAATGGGAGTGGTAGCACTTGCCCAATATGAGCATTGAAAAGCTCCTTCCTTTGTAGAATTATGAGTCATTTATGTACACTCTCATGAGAGATCCGAATTATGTTAGATTTCTCTGGTCCACTTTGTCCATTAGATGTGGTCGTCTTGTGACGATGGGTGTCAAACCTTGCCCCGTTGTTCCGAAAAGGGACCTGTCGTTGGCATTCAGTCAGAACTTGAAGTCAACTTATCAGGTGATTATTTTTTCCCAACTGATAATCGAAGAATCCAATGAGTAGGGAGTAATTAGCCCATGTTAATGCGAAACTGATGTGATTTCATTATGTAAATCCGTTGTTTATTCACGCTGATTTCAGAAATTTTAAACTTCTTACAGGCGGTTAAAATGAACAGCAGTAAATTCCTGAGTTTCAAAGATAACCAAAAATTTTACTAAATAAAATCAGCGTGTCTCTTTATTTGTTTTACTTTAAGATAAAAGACTAATTTAACAATGAAACACTTCCGAAAACAACTGAATAATTCTTTGTTGCAAAGTGCAGTTTTTCAAACCGCCTTTTTATCTTCTCTCAGTCTGAAATTCCAATTGATATGATGATGCTGAAATTCCCACAAAAAACTTAAATCCTGATTGAGTCAAATTAAACCCTAATCTTGTCTGTACTTCACAAGTAGGAAATAGGTGAAGGTACTTTTGAAACTTAAATATCCTTTGTAATTCGTGGTTCACTATGTTTTCACATATAAGAGAAAAGGAAAGAGAAAATACGCGGAGGAATTAGAGCAGTGTGCTGTACGATTTCTAAAATGTGTTCTCTGAAAACCTGGCACTGATTTGTGCCATGTGATTGGTCGCCAAAGATTACGTCATCATCAGAATAGCGGCGCCTGTGCATGCGCTTGTTTTTTGGTGCTCCTTACTCAAATTGGTTTGCTTCTGCAATCGCATCACAAGTGTATCGTGTCTGGGACTTCATCATGTACTGCGTTGCCAAGGTAACAAGGCTCTTGGAGGGCCTTGTCACTCGCTTGAATTAATTCGTTTTTTTAGTCACACAGATAGAGAACAGAAAGGAGAAGTTAGTCGAGAGTTTCCTCAGCAAAAAACCTCTTGCTCCTCTCGATCATTCTTCCACGTTATAGACTGCTGTTATTGACACACTTATTTAGCGAATTACTAACAAATGCTAATTAAAATAAACTTAATATAATTAAAATTGAAACCGAGGGCATAATAATCGATCCCTTTGGGATCTCAAAGGTCTCTTAAAATATCTAAAAATTATACAGTGGATAAAAGGTAAAAGGATCTTGAATCTTAAAGAAAATTGGGTCACCTCAATTCAAATACAAGAAGATGATAACGAGAGTCACAAAAAGTCTGTCAATATTGAACTGAAAACATATAAGTCTACGTACTCAAAACTTTTAATTGGCAAATATTTATTTTTATCAAATGGCAGGCTATATGATAGCTATCATTAGTCCTTTAGTTGACTTCGGCCTTGACAGAGTGGGGAAGGGGGGAGCCGGCAGTCACAAAAGTCGAGGGGGGAGGAGAAGAGTGAAGAGTGATTCACAGATGTAAAAGAAACAGACAAAAATGTAGAGGAATAGGTGAGGTGGGTACTGCGGAAGTGGTCGAATATGACATACAGTCGGATCGTGGTAGTTTGAAGTCAACTGCAGGTTTATAGACTTTTTGCCGTATGAGTATGCGTTGTCCAGGGTGCACCACGTGGAGGTAAGTCTATCGCGCACCCATAATTGGCAAATATAAATTAAAATCTTTTAATGAGGATAAAACACCAAAAAATTGCAATTCTTGCTGTCATAAATTTATACCCATGTGCTTATTGTTTGGTAAATATCACAAGTGTGTTTCTAAATTGTAGCGTCCAAAGGAGGTCGGTGCAAGAAACGCACCTGCGATTGGTGCTTTCAGATGCCTGACCAGGGATCAGAAAGTGAAGAATATTGTTGTCACCCCTCTTGCCTTGGAGGTTGCACGGGTCCAAAAGAATCAGACTGCTTTGTGAGTCGGCACATAAGTGTGCATCCACTTTCTTAATTGAGTATGTGTGTGATGGAGAACATAAAAATATATCAATTGTCTGGTTACATGACTGATAGAAAGCATATGTGAGCTAATCACGTGAAGCAATATTTCAAAATTATTGTGACAACTACAGTTAAATAATTGCTCGTAACACTTTGGCATGGATTGGAGGTTATATTTTAAGAATGTTTTCATTGTATAACCAGTGTTAATTACATAATCCTTTTATTGTACCCATAGGCATGCAAAAACTTCTATGACGGAGAAAATTGTGTGGAGAGCTGTCCAAAACCGACAACAGTTCAACACTACCGATTAACCCTGAATGTTCACTTTAAGTATGAATTCAATGGATTCTGCGTTGACGAATGCCCTGGTAAGTAAAAATAAAAATTTAGCTATAGATTATACCCTACTGATTAATGTATAAGTAGACTGTATATTAGTAATCATAAAATAAATCAGCTGACGCTGTCGATAAAATGTGCAAACATTTGTTTCACAATTTTTCAAGAATTTTCAATTCATAATTTCACCTGCTTAGGCAATGGGATTGCTTTATACTAAGTCGAGTTCCTCAACAAATTTCAACCTTGATTTAGTTAAATCAGACTTATTTCAGTTTCCATATATAGTTCATAGAGTTTGTGTACTTAAGTTTACTTTCTTTATTCTGATCTAACCTTATCTGTTCAACGGTAGGTGGATGTGTGTGTGTTTGTGTGTGTGCGTGCATGAGAGAGAGTTGGGTATTCATTTCCGTGAGCAGTTTAAAAGGATACGTCAGTACATAGGACAGAAGACAAATAGAAAACAGGGTTTTTATTGGAAGTCTGAATGCTGTGCCTTACTTAGGGGTGTGAAGAAATTCTGTTCTCTGTCTTCTTCATAAATTAGTTCGATTACAGTGGACCAATTCAACTCTGTTTTTTGGTTCAGAGGGTTTGATTTGAATTCAAAGTTCATTTCGATTTTTCTCTTTAAAAGCACAAATGGCCTAAATCCGGTCTCGTTTATCAGCCATAAACCCACGAAACCAACCTTAAGATGTTTCAGAACGATATCATTGTCTTGAAAAAGAGCTGTCCTCGGCAATATAATCACCAGGCTCAATTTAGCGCTTTACCAAATACCCAACTATGAAATCGAATGAATATTTGTCATGCGTTTTCGCACATACATGGCGTTTTGTTATTAAGAATGGGGAAACTGGAAGAATGTTCTCTTGCATTTCTACTGCTGTTTCCCTGTCAGGTATGGCTATTTCAGAATGATGGGGTAATTGTACTTCATTTTTGCAGGACCGTGTTGATCTTGAGTATTTGATCAACCTGGTTAACTTTCTCGATTAGATGGAACTAACAACAAATAAATGATTAGGCCTAGTGCGTATTGCATTGATGTAAGAAAGAGTACTTGCTTATATCTCGTTATGAGCTTCAATGAGTCATAAACACCCGACTTGACGACTTGTGAAGCAAAGAGAACCTCACGTCTTGCCCCAGTGTCCATTCTCCAATTTTGCTTTATTGCAATTCATTTTCATTCCTGCCATGTCTGGATATGAGCAGTGAGCTCTGTCTCTATGTGTAATAAACTGAAGGTGAAGTCGGGGTATGGGTAGTCCACAGAGGTCACAAGTCTAACTATCTTAGCGGCCACACATAAACACTTCATATTCCAGAGTTAGAAATTCATCCTAAAGACAGGTTCTATGATTAAATATAGAAGCGCTTTCGAGATATGTAGCCTTTTGGATACTTCAGTCTAGACGTTAAGAAAGCAAGTCATTTAAGGATTCCATCCTATTCCCCTGATTAGATAAGTCCATTTGCGTGCAACTTAACGCAAGAGTTCGTACTGGATACAAGCACTTAATTTTACAGCCTGATTTCGTATTTCTGTGGTACTTGTGGGATCGTAAAATGGTATGCCAGATCTCCCTATCGATGCATTCGCTACCAAGGATGACTAAAACTTTTATATGAGGGAAAGTTGCTGCAGATCTTAACTGTGTATAATTTGAACAACTTATAGAAACGCTCATGGCAGAGGGATCTAGATGTGTTAGCGAATGTACTCCTGGATTATACTACGCTTCTGGTCGATTCTGCATTCCCTGTGGAGAAAATTGTCCAAAAAGTAAGTCATTCGCACATTAACATTTGCATTAATTTGAATAGCACTTTAAATAACCAGAACTGCCATTCAGTTGTTAATGCCAAAACAACAGAATTGAATATGAGTGACTAAAGAGGTCGTATAGATGTAGACATAAAAAATTAATCTATTTTTCATTTACAACTCTGCAGGGTAGATCACTTCTGCTCCCTTTTTCCTCTTTTAGTTTGCTACACAGGGGATTCAAGTCTAGATGCTATAACTCTAGCAAGTCTTGAGAATTGCACAACTCTTTCTGGTAATCTAATTATTTCAGAGGAGTCCTATGGGTGAGTGAATATCCTATTATTAAGGTACTAATCATATCAGTAGCTCTTATTAGTAAAAGAACATTGGTAGAACGTAGCTTCCCTATTTGTTTACAATGCAGCACTGCTTGAAAGTAGCTATCGTTTTGTTCCAAAAGAGTAAGAGTTCAAAGGCGTGAATTTGTTAAGGGACATTTAAGCCAGTTGTGCATTGATCACAAGACGGATGTGCATATCTTCAAGGTCACGCGCATAAATAAATAGCCTATTTTCACACATGAAGAGATTCAAATCGTCTTCCATGCTGAGTAATTGCTGACTAGGAATAAAATAATCGAATTTAGGGTATTCTTCCACATCGTGATTGGGGTTATTTCTTAAATGTAAGTTAAAATGAACTCGGGAATAACTTAGAATTGTAGAGAAATGGACAAAGAGGGTCCGTATATTGGGCGCTAGAATCTGTTAACAATTGTGCAAAACTTGTGAAATCGGGCATCTGCAGTCAGATATTTCAAACATCCTGACATAAAGTCACAAGTACAAAGTACGTCTACAATATAGGTCTCTCGAAACCAACCAAGATACAGCTCCATGATTAGGCAAATTTATAATTTTTTAAGAGGAGGTAATGGTGGCAATCTATTTTTGTTTAAAACAATGAAGGAGGTTCACGTTAAAGCTTCAAAATGTCAAACTTTTAACCGCTATCGATTCAGATTGACATTATACTTAAGAGCTGAAATAGATCGATTAAAATAATTCGTATGAGGAGTCCTACTAGGTTAATATACTCCAATTTGGCAAAATAGCTATTAATAGGAAATTGCAATCATTCAGGAAAGCTTCTTGGGTTTACATCATGAAGGCACCTTATGAGAAATTCGAATTTAGTCACACTCAGTCAGCGTGCTTGTGGGTGACCACGTGAGCAAGTCACTGATCCACTTTATGCTGAATTAAAATAAATTCAGTTGAAGAGTTTTTAGTCATCTCATCTCGGCTCTATTAAAATTGTAATAAGTGAACGATTATGAAGATCATTTTATCCATCACAAAACCTCATTGAATTGGCAAGACCGCCCTTTCTTGAATAAATAATATCGATCAATAAGCAGTGGTAATCGTAGACGAGCATTTGATGTAATCCAGAGGACGAATTGCAAAATTTCAAGTTTTGGAACCTGAGCTGGCTATTTATTAAATATGCGACTCAAGTCAGAGAATCAAATGAAGTTGGGGACTCTGCTCTCTGCGCCTTTTCAAACCCCCACCCCCACCCCCCTCCTTCCTCCTCCTTAGCAGTTGTTGGTGCCCGCAATGAAGAGTTGTAGTTTTATGCACCTCTGCGAGTGGTAATTAAAATGAATAATAATACCTTTAAAGCAGATCTGTCAAACGCACTTTTTGCTATGGAGATATCACACATTTGTTGAAGACGAGGTCATAAAAACCCCTTAAATGCAAATATTCTTTATAATAAAGAAGTTCATTAGATTACCATACATAATAATACATCTACCATACTCATTTTTGCATGATCGTTGAGTTTTGAATTAGGTAAAACATTACTAAAGGTGCGTTCATTTTAGCTACGGACATCAAAAGAATTGGCCTGTTAAAAGCTCGGAAGAACTGTGGGCACTTCATTCCCTACAAGAAGTGACTGGATTTGTCCATCTAGATCTTCGCAGACATCCCACTCCGTTGAAAAACCTGACTTTCTTAGAAAATCTCCGCAAGATTGGCGGTGAACGTAAGAACTGCATGAACCTAAATCTAGATCCCAAACACGTCTTATAATGGCAAAATTTATTTAACAGACTTCCACATAAGCTTGGCAGTGCTACATGGTGAAATCGAATTTGCTGGGCTGTACAGACTTCAAGATTGGCCGCATGGAAATATTTCTTTCATTGAGTCGCCTAATTTGTGTTATATACAGACAATAGGTAATTTACTTTTATCTATTTCTGGAATTTATTTACTTTTTTGACTCAGATGCAAAGGGCATTCAGGGAAGCCATCTTGAAATTCAGCTTCACAATCTCTCCACCGCAGATGATTGCCGTAAGAAAGCATGACCATCAGATTTACCGAATTAATATTAATGTACTTTTTACTCCAGTAATTTGAACCATTAGGAACAAAAGGTGCATACTGTCATCCATCCTGTAATCCGGCATTTGGATGTTGGGGCCCACGACGTGAGGATTGTATACGATGTCGTAGCCATTCTATTAGGGATACCGTATGTGTAAATAGTTGCACCGAACTTCCCGGATATTACGAAACTCCAATAGAAGACATCTCAGCTGAATTCTCGATGACCTCACCTCCTAACCCAATGACAAAGCGATTGCAGTTAGCTAGACTGGCTGCCGGACATATTATGGATGAGACTGGACAGGGAAAATCTAACGGTGCCAAAGCCTCAATCACATGTTCAAGTTGTCATTCAGAATGCGCTCAAACATGTACTGGTCCTGGGCCTGACCAATGTGTTGGACCATGCAGGCATGCTAGTGTAAGTTTTCTTACTAGTAATTTAAGTTATTATAATTCAGTCTTACGACTAATCTATCACTCATTCAGTTTAAAGGTGAATGCGTTGTTGAATGTCCTCATAATACCTTCCTGGATGCAAGGAAAGGGGTCTGTACTCCGTGCAACGCCAAGTGTCATCAGCGTTCACTTAGCCGGAAACCAGTTTGTTCGGGACCTGGAAACTACCCAGGTCCAGGAGGATGTAACAAATGTGAGATGTTCCTGGAATTCATCTCTTTTGACGGCATTTTGAAAGGTATACAACACAGTTAACAGTAACCTTTATCCTGAATATCAAGTTTTAATGAAATTATATTCCTTTTAAAGAACACTCAACAAGAACTCAGCATGGAGCTTTACTTTGCATGCACGGAGCATGCCCAATGGGTACCTTCAGGACGATTGAATCGGTAGATGCTCTTTCAAGATTCAGGCCTTTTGTGGAGGAAGGCGTCCATGCAGTGCCTGCTTGTCGCTCCTGTCACAGTCTCTGTCGCACATGTAGCGGATACAGTGTTCTTAGGGCGACTAATACAACCCCTGGTTGCTTAGATTGTCAAGGATTCTGGTTCAAAGAGACTTGTGTTAAGGAATGTCCAGAAGGCAAGAGGCCCTAGTTCAAGTTGACATCCTTTTTAATTAGATTTTACCTTCCAGATATCGCTTACTCATCCACCTGAGGTACATGTAGCCTATCATTTCCGACAATCATTGGACCGAAGAGGATTGTTTCTTCCATCAAATCTACCCAGTCCAATTCTTGGACCAGACAGATTTCCAAGACCACAACTTTGGTCACGACATATCAATGGAGAATGTCTTCTTTGCCACAAGGAGTGCAAAGGTGGCTGTTGGGGACCAACATCTGCTCATTGCCGCCGATGTGTCCACTATCGTGTTTGGCATTCTGGAGCTCTTGATAAAAAAAATGAGTTGTGGCATCTTCCCAATGATTCAAGAGTCGCATATATGTTAAACAAAGATGCATTCAACTCACCAGAATATGGTTATCCCGAGTCGGACAAGAGACAAAAGGTAAGCATGTTGCCCTTACTTTGTTTGACCAGCAATTCAGATAAGTATAACTGCTGACCTCAATTTAGAGCCCAGAGAGTTCCATTCACTTTACTTGCGAAGTTGCTTGTCCTACTGAAATGCCATTTGCTAAATTCGATCCTCTAACTGGAGATCTTACTTGTCACACTACTGCCAAAATCAATTCAAATTCAGTTCTCATTGAAAGACGACTCTCGGAGTTCGTAAAAGAATCACATAACCTTGGAGCCGGTTTAGTTGTTCCGCTTGCAGTCGTGCTTATAATCTCTCTGATTTGCATTGGTCTTGCCTGCCTATTCAAACATCGTCAAAGGAGGCTAAAGAACTCATTTATAACCAAGCCTTCAGCATCTCCATTTGTAAGAATATTTGATAAGGTAATTTTTAATTGCAAAATGCATTTTGATTATGTATATTCAGTTTCAGAATTTTAGGTTTAAGAATATTACACATACCAAAAAAATAAGTGTACTAGAGCATCCTTCAAAATATGCACAAGGTTTATTAACGCCTTATTAAATTGTTGCTTTTGCTTCAGATTTTACGTTTGCATAACGAGCCAAAGAACGGTCAACCCTATCGAGTGATTTCGTATACTGCAGGATCGAGACATGGTACTCTGGTAGCTGAAAATGGCGGCTCTTCAGGTTTCAGTGAAGCACGAGGAGCGAGTCTATACGCGGCCAGCAATCGAATAACATGGTCTTCTTCCGAAGGATCAGCCTGCCAATTTTGTCATGATAGTAGTGCCGATGGGGTCAAATCTCCACAACCTATCCTGGTCTACCGCAACAGTCATTCGTACAATCCCGTAGGTTCCGAAATTGTTTCAATCCTTTTATTGGCATATGCATATTAACTTTCCTGTTTAGATATATCGACGATCAGTACGCCAACAACCAAACATGGGGCGCTTGGTGATGATCAATCTAGATGATATCCAATTGCCTGAAAACAAGGTTGCCTTAGGAAGCGGAGCTTTTGGAGCAGTTTACAAGGGCATATGGCGAATATCGGACACTGTTGAAGATATCCAAGTGCCAACATTTGAGGGTTCAGATAATCGGCGGCATGTGAACGTCGCTGTAAAAATTCTCAATGAACAAAATGGCCCCAGTGATCTGCAGGCACTTCTCGAGGAAGCTAAGGTAAATTGTAGATATAACGAGGTCAAATCAGTTCTTTTCTTTGTTGCTTTAAATTGATTTCATTACATGTATTAAAGGTCATGTGTTCTGTGCGTCACAAGAACTGTCTACAACTTCTTGGTGTTTGTCTGGCCGGCTCACAACGATATCTGGTATCAGAGTATATAGCGAATGGTAGTCTGGATGGATATATTCGCAGATCAAGACACGATCTTCCCCACCGGCTATTGCTACTGTGGGCAGAACAAATTGCAGATGGTATGGCCTATCTTCAATCGACGGGTATCATTCACAGGTACAAATAGACTTGCATTGGCCTTGCTTACCTAAAAATTCAACTCATGTTCTCAAGCCAAAACAAATTTCTTATTTCAGAGACCTGGCCACGAGAAACGTTTTAGTTAAAGAACGTGATTGGGTTCAAATCACTGATTTCGGATTGGCGAAGATGTTGAGTGGAGAAGAAGAGGAAAGTGAGGAAGTCGTTGTTCAATCTGGGCGAGTTCCAATAAGGTGGCTGGCTATTGAAACGCTAACTAGTGGAAGATACTCATTCAAAACGGACATTTGGGCGTACGGTAAGGAATAACATACTGGAAAGCTTTCATTGTGGAAAGGTGCAGTTTGTATTCAGATAGTTTTAGGGATTAATTCTAACCAAAATTAAAGCTTTTTATTGAGATTTTCATGTGAGTTAAACAAGCAGCTTTGCATAAGCAGGTTTTAGGTCTTAGTTGGTCTTCTCAGGTCATACCGTAGCCACTTTCATCGTAGGGCATTTGACGCAAATCCGTTTTACACTTCATGCTTATGCTGTACCAGGGTTCATAGTTACGTGTTTTTTTTTTGCTGTTTTTCAGAGATCCTTAATGGTTAAGAAACCTTCCACATATTGTTTCATTATTTTAAACGGAAAACAATAGGTAGGTACACGGGAATTTTTTAGGCACCTTTTAAATTCTAGGCAGTTTGTTTCCGGGGTTTTCATTCACAAAATATTAATAGAGTATTGTTGATGCCAAGATTCTTTATAATTTAGCAAATTCGTCTTTATGTTATTGATTTTTTATGTCCGCAACACGGGCCAAACTAACTGTCAACTTGTCAAGAGTGATGTGAGCCGGTATGGTGACAGTGCTAATGACCGACTTAGTGACCATATGTAGGAATTGCTCATTCAGACACCAAACGCTGACTCGTGGCTTTGACCTTTGTTTGTCGGTGTTCTGTCATGTTTGATTATGGATTTCAGTTGTTTTTTGCTTATATAATAGATTAGACAAATTTTAATATGTATGAGATCGGAGGAGGTAAATAGTGTGTTCAAATAGATGAGATTTTTTGCAATATAATGTTATAGATAATGAAATAGAGCTCATGTAGATGGGGCCGCAGATTTTTCATTTAAATGTAGGCTAGCGTTGTTGTTACGATGAGTACTTTAAAGAATAATAGTCACGTACACGCCAAGCAAGCAACTACGGGACTTTTATGGTCGCATCATCTTAAATTCACATGAGTTAATGCGCCAACCATACGCCTCACTGGTGACGCATAACATGTGCAAACCGGCGCCATGGCATATACTGCAGTGCTTTCGTCTCATTTTACTATAGTGCAAAGCATTTTTTTCTTGCTGCTTATATATCTTGTCTACGGTGGAGTCAGATCAGGAGAATAACGCCAATGCATAGTTTATCATGACGTGGTTGTTTACGATTGGCTGTAGGATAGATAAACCAAACGCAGAAGAGAAATGATATGTTTATTCGAATTATCCAACAGCAATTAGTCGAATCACATATTCGTAAACATGAAAGTGATGGCGTGGCCGTACTGATAATAACTTTCTTTTCAATTTGTTATGTTCGTTTTAGTGTAAGGAAATACACTGAATTATTAGTCTACTTTGTGTTTAAAGTACCCTCTATCTCCATTGTCTCGTTGACCGTATTTTTTCAATAAAATAAAAATTTAAGTCAATAAATAGAGTCAAATTGAATTTATTGATTCGGCATTGAATGCGTTGTCACGCATATAATCTAATTTACCTATATGATATTGCCTGAGAACGGGGGTGGTTCTACTGTGTAGGAAGAATGAAGACATGCACTAGAAGTATCTAATCTGATGAAAATAATGGAGTGGTTAACGGAATGAATATTCGAGAATGGACGTGGAAACGGTTCGACAAGGTGGAAGCTTTTAGACTTCTCTGCGATGTGCCCAAAATGTTCAATGTGGCTTAATAGTATCTTTTTTGTAACAAATCAATATTATTTTTACAGGCGTAACCCTATGGGAGATATTCACGTTCGGACAGAGACCATACCCTACAATTGAAACCAAAGATGTTAAACGATATGTCGTAACCGGTGGACGTCTGCAACAACCTGATATATGCACATTGGAAGCCTATCAACGTCTTCTGCTAGCTTGTAATTTGCAGTTAATAATGCTAAAATTCCAATACATTTTAGGCTGGCGTGAAAACCCAGAAGAACGAATATCATTTGCGGACATTCTTCAGTTACTGCGAAGCAAGGCGGATACTATTGAATATTTCCTTCATAGCAGGGTAGTCTAATTATGATAAGAAATTTCGTTACTAGATTACGATAAATACCTTATGAATATTATTGCTCTTTAGCCAACAAGTAGCCTGATAAGCACAAATACTCGGACTACACGATTATCTGGTGCTTATTCAGAGTCAAGTGCGAGGCGTGACAGGGATTCAGGCTCAAGTCCACCAGGAGAATTGACTAACACGCCAGCATCTGGTTCCTCTTTCCAATCAAACACTGCTCGTCAGCATAGAGGTAGTCACAGGTCCACTGATGGACTACCACCCCGTGCACAAATGAACCATTCAATAAAACCAAGAGCTATGATGTCGCAGTCTCATAGACCCACTCAATATGACTTAGAGTTGGAGAGTTTGCCTACAACAATAGAATACACTACAACCAGCAACGATAGTGTGCCGGAAGATGATGCCTCCGCTATCCGTAATGCTGTAAGTGATGTGGCAACAAGCGGAGAGGTTACTTTGGCCCTTCCCCCTCCGAATAACGAAAATACACCATCCAATTTCGGTAGTGGTGGCTATGTTTGGCCACTACCCATGACAGATCACACTGTCGGTCACAATGGTGGTGGGGGAGGCGAATATGTTGGACCACTTTTCAGAAACTTTAATGACAACATCGATGACTAACTGCTGTTATTTGACTGAAATACGCACAAATACTTACGGAATAATTTTTATCTCCTGATTAATATCTGATACTGCTATTACTATTTATAACCTATATTCTATATATATATATATATAATCTATATATCTATAAGCTTTAAATAAATACCAGACTAATTATAGATTCTGATAAAGTTTTTAACTACATGTGTAATATTTAAATCGTGTAGAGTATAGTGAGGCTGCATTTAGAGCTCCACGTTCCTGCAATTGGCACTGTGAGACACGTCATCGCATGCGCGCACAGACAGGGTTGAAGGTGCGGCGGTGCAACTTCGCGTACGGATTGAGTGTGAGAACACACAGCCAATAGCCAATCAAAAGCCCTCGTTTGTTTTATCAGATCCGCCATGTTGAATGACTAAGCTTCCCTCCTGTTTATACTCCACGCCATGCGCGCCTAGAATAAACGTGTTCCTTGGGGTACGTCTGTTACTTCTATAGCTTTGCAGTAGCTTAGCTAATTCCGGGGACTTACGAACTAGGAGAAACGGCCATGGAGGTTTCTGAGAATAGTCAAGGCATATTAGGGTAGCTAATCCGCTACAGTACCATGAAATACCTAAACTAAATGACAAATCCTATTGACGAAATTGAGAATATTTTGAATTTGATCCTATCAGTCAGATTAGAACTTGGGCTTACTAAACTCCTCGTAGAGATCATCGTATGATTTAGCCCGTTCATTAAATTAATAGGAGTGTAACCACCATATATTCACCTATTATTTTATTACACAATAATAATTTTGAGACGAAATGGAAGTTGATAGTATCTCCGCATTAGAGGGCATTTAAAACAGGAGAAAACCTCAAAAGAGCATTTGACAAGCCACCAATTCCCTCTCGTTATAGAAACAATTCAAGAGTTATTTTCGGAGAGCCTGGAGCGGATTAGCTACCCCAATAAGCCTTGACAATTCTCAGAAACCTCTGTATCAGTTTCTCCTAGTTGGTAAGTCTCCCGGAATTTTCTAAGCTACCGCAAAGGTATAGAATAAATGGACGTACTACAAGGAACACGTTTATTCGAGGTGTATGTGACGTGTTGTATGCCAGAAAGCTTAGTCATAATCGGCATGGCGGATTTGCCAAAACAAACGAGGGCTTTTGATTGGCTATTGGCTGTGTGTTTCGCACTCAATCCGTACGCGAAATTGCACGACCTCTCTGTGCGCGCACGCGATGACGTGTCCCACACGCCAGATAGGTATGGAGTTAAGATACGATTTGATGGTCAAGTTAGGGCTTTTCAAATAAAATAGAAATGCTCAAGAATACGTGCTAAAGTAGAAAGAGTCCAGGGATGTTTTTTTGTCTAGGCAATGAAGCTATTGATAACGTGTAGTTGTTGATAATGTAATTTATTTAACAGTTAGCATAGAGAATTATTTCGTTTTTCTTATCGCATGGTCGAGAAAATTAGAAGTAAATTCACATAATACACGTTATTTCAGTACAAAGAGGTGCCTTTGAATGTTTAACCGCGATCAAAATTGAACTCTTCTAGAGGCTTTGCACTGCATTCACGACACCCAATTAAAATCAACCTTTATCAACACGACCTTATGGCTGTTTAGATTTTTATGGTCTAATATGTGTGTTTGTACGTGTGCGTTCAACGGCATGGATGATTTTAACATAATTTGGTTCAAAACAATGGAGATTTGAATCCTGCATGGAGACAAATTGAACGACTTTTAATTAAAATTTCTGTTACCCGAAAGATCAATGAAACGTTTGCTGCAGAGATTTTAATATGTTCAGAATCCAGGTGTGTGGAGACTATGAGCCCTAATATTGCGTTTAGAGCATACAATGAGGTGGTTTAACTTGAATTCGAAAAAGTCAGATCTCTGTCTTCAAATTTGCAATAAGCAAGAAGTTGGTTAAATTATATATTAGTAAATGGATTGGTCAATCTATTTTCATATAACCTGAGAGTCTGCGCTTTTCCCTCACAACTTCCATTTGCGGGAAATTTGCGGCTGGACAGATTGGATTACCTCCTTTTCATCCTCTTTTAGTTAACTTTTATTTCTTCCAATTCATATTTCCATTTCCCAACTCAACAGTTTTTCTCCTATGCTTTAAATTATTGACATCCGGTTTTGCTGAGACTGTTGTGACGGGCCTCAGAGAGTTCTCAAAGCCCAAAATCCTTAAACACAATTACAGCATTTTTAAAGATTTTTCATAGACGGATCTATGCAACTTTTATTGGCTTTGAAGTGCGATATTAGTCTGCGGCCATTTCAAACCAAAAAACTTCATTTCTTCAAGCACAACCAATCTTCCACCTAGATTCACCACATTAGCAGGTTCAAAATTAGACGACGGACAGAGTTCGTATTCTTTTAAGAGAACTGACAAAGCTTGAGCTAATCGATCCAGCCTATTTCGATCGACAACGGAGAACTCCTTGGAGATCTTCTCATCAAAAGTAGCCTTGCATTACATTGATTGGCAGTATCACCAGAACCACTAGATACTTTAAAATGAACAGTACATAGACTAGAACTTCCACATTTTCTCCAGATCTGGAGGGAAAGCGATGGTCGTAAAGGAGCCAGTATCGACCTGAAGCTCAAATGGTATTACCTTTTTGCCCCAGATTCGAGTCCTCAACGAGACGTCTTAGCATCCTATACTCATCAGCATGGTCGTAAACATTGACATCGTGCTACTTGCCCAAGACGGGTAAGGGGAATAGAAAGTCATGCATGAAAATGAGGCATATGAATCAGTCTACTTTGAGGTAGCCATAGGAAACTATTACAAGGTAAGCTAATAATACCTTTACAACTGTGAACATCTTCATTTTCACGCGTGGCCACGCTGAAGAGCTTATAACGTTTGTTGCGGAGAGATGTGTTATTACCAAAAGACCGAACCGTACTAATCTCCTTTTCATAAGTTAGATAAGCCGAGAGAAGGTATGCCTAGCACATGCAGTAGTTACTAATGCTGAATTCACGAAGCGGTGTAGTAAATCGAGTGGCCTGGGGAGATCAACTAGGCTGCCTTCATAACAATCATACAATGTAGTACGAGGTTCACTCGTAATGAACTTTTGATAAAAAATTTCTACTGGAAAACCTACTCTGGTGATTAAAATCAGAACTACATTTTAGGACTACATCACAGTTTTTCAAAAGTTCATTCGTGTCAATTACATTCTATGCTCCGTGAGGTCAATGCAATGACCTATTTACCCCATTGCTTAATCTGGGCATTCCGTATAGAGCCATATTTATCCATATCCACGAAAGTCCTCTAGACTGCCATGTAATGCTAACGAGTATTCAATGTGTGAAGTTTCCTACCCTCTGATGGCACGCTTATTCAATTCTCGGTGTGATTTTCGTTCCCATTCAACTTTATGACGTAGGGCAAATAATTTCTGCCAACCTGTGTGCTCTTCCCGCTTTACATATCTGTAAAGATTGTACTTTGCCAGTTACTGCAATGAAGAAAATGCTTATACGTTTTCAAGTTCATTCTTGCAAACCCAATTAGCAATAAATCCTTATGCTATTTCATTTTCAAATTAGACCTGGCCTATTAATGATTAAATGTGGCGGTTTTACCCGAATTTTGCACAAGGAAGCCAGCAACCAGTTTTAGTTACCTTCCAGCTGCATTTTCTAAGTGGAATGCTTCTATGAAGACTTGTATGTTAGGGGGGTCTGTTAGGGAACTGCGATATGGCATAATTGTTCAGTTATGCTGGTTCGTACGGGCTATCTATAGTGGGCTACAGTGAAAAGAAATACAAATAGATCCTTGGGGATATCGATCACTGTTTAAAAGAATCTACACACAGGTCTATGTTGCACTTCTCCGAAAGTACAAGTACTTAATCAACGGCCTAGATTGAACTTTCCCAGGTGTTCAACCGCTCGATTGATGAGTTTTCGTGTTTTCTAAATTATGTTATTATGAGTGGTGAAATCTTATTGAGCATCTCTCACAAGATAGTCCTCGATGTAAAGATGCATTCACTAGGGTATCTAGTATTCGTTTAGTTAATAAAGTTAGCTTTTGTTTCCATTATTTATACAAATTGAATAACTAATTACATGAATTATGCATAATATCTACCACTTATCAATCTAGTAATGCATGTGTTTCAAACTGGTGTTCCTTGAGACATCAATATTCAAGGAAACTAATACAACAATATCTTTCCATACCAATTAGACATTCAGTAACACCACTAACATTGACGAGGAAGGACTAGTTACTTACAGGAAACATCTCTAACACAGTTTCCAACCTTCTAAAATGTCCAGATCCAAGTGCCAGGTTCTTCATTCATTTACGTAGTTCATACGGTCCGAACAATTTCTGCAATTCCTAAGTGATGACAAGCTGGAACTTTTTGGTAAGGTCTTTCGAGAATTTCATTTGAAATTTTAATAGTAATTGCGGTGAAGATGAAGGACGCTAAGGGAGGACTATTGTAGCCCTTCCTTTATAGCTTTGACAAAAGCTTTGAGACCCGTTTGACAAGATTTTATCCCAAGGTCAGAATTTTCCATTTATGGCGTGTGAAAAAATTAGCGGCTAGTGGAAAAAGTGAGCAACCGAGTAAGGGTAGCGCATGAATCTTTAAAGACCCAATAAAATAAAGTACCCCTGTTGTGGAAAGGGGTCAAAACAACCAGATACTTAACTTTTTATGGTGCAACACGTCTTATTTGTGTTTAAAA
The DNA here is from genome assembly GCA_000469805.3 of Hymenolepis microstoma. NCBI lineage: Eukaryota > Metazoa > Platyhelminthes > Cestoda > Cyclophyllidea > Hymenolepididae > Hymenolepis > Hymenolepis microstoma. The sequence goes on along the minus strand of LR215993.1, from coordinate 21,857,431 downwards.
ATGGCTGATTTAACTCAGAAATGTCGAAAATAACAAAATGTATGCAAAAATTCAAGCTTTGTTTGCAGATAACTAGTAGGAAGAAATTCCAAATTGCGAACGGATATCGGAAATTAATCTTTTGCACGGACTGGTATTTGTTCAGTCGTATATGCTTACCATTCATTGAATGGTGGTGATTTGTCAATTTGTATACAGGAAGATTCATTTGCTTTTACCGCTTTTCTCAATTTAGCGAGGTTAAGGAGAAAATTTAAAGACCCTCAAGAGACGCTTTACATTTAATTGCATGGGATGGTTTTGACCTGTCTCTGCAAGCTACACTCTTGCATAATCCCAACTTTTCAAGCGCAGTACGAAAGTGGCAATTTCGATAAGAAAGGATTGTTAATTAGTGTAGTATGAATGAATGAGTGAGGGGAATTGATAGGAAGACGAAACAGTGTTTTATAGTGCATCGAAATGCCTATCTATTCAACGTCACCGATGCGTGGCTTCAGGTTTATAACTGTGGGAGGTCACAGTATGAAAAGATTATCAACCACTTATCGATCCGGTTATTCACAATCTTGTCAAATCTAATGCCAAATGAGTAAATAGATAATGAATAGCATCAACAAATACCTGGATTATTAGACTACTCTCTCTGGTTTCTGGGAGATTTCAAATGAACTAATTACACACCACACACTATAACAGAAGCCTTGTTTATATTGGGAGTATATACTTCATGGTGCCTCCAGCATGGCAGCTGAAGACGGCCACCTCAACATCACAGATTATCTTCTCAATAATGAAATACAAGTGGTTTACCAATGGAATAAGAAAAATGAAACAGAACTCACTTTTGCAAGTGAAAGATGGGTTAGTTTGCCATGATTAAATATAAAAAAGGGAACATGCACACTAATATGGGGTGTATCTAGTGATTTTAGGGACACCTGAAAATTTTTGGTCTTCGAAATGATGATAATCCGAATATGCTTCACTGAGATGAGTCCTTTCGCGTGGCTTATAACGAAAATTGCACTCAAGGGACTTGGTCATTGGTCGTTGACAGTTCTGGTCTTCATACGGACAATATTAAATTCCAGTCATTTTAAAAGAGTATATATATATACTGCAATGAAGTGACTTTTAGTTTAAAAGACTAGTATAGCATATTTAAGACCATTATTTTAAAAATAATTCGATGTAGTCGTAAAGCGCATCAATATATGGCAAATCGCATATTGCACATGTTTATCTTTAACACGAGATTGAGTAAAAAAGTTCTCAGACAAATTCTGTAATTTACTTGTTAAACAAGTTTTTGCATAGGCTCCATTGTTGTCTATACACTTTTGTAATCTATATTTATACCTGTAAATTCCCTCGTGGTAGAACTTTGGGACTGTCTCTTGTACTACAAAATTGCAGTTCTTTAAGTTCTGGAAACAAAAATGTCTAAGGGACCGTGCTCTGGACCATAAAGAGGAAGTGCAAGTGTTGCCCATCGAAATGCGCGCAACAGGACCCTGACGGCTCTTAAAGAATGTGCAGAGGCATAAGCATGATGGAACGAGATTTGACTTTGCAGTTTCCCGTGCCGTTTTGAAGTGACCTTTTCCGTTTTTCTAGAAAGTCTATCAGTATCATTCTTGTTGACTAACAGAAAATAGTGGCCATCACCTTCTTAACGGACCATTCAGCATTGAACTTGGCAGGCTCAGATGTTCTCTTTGGATACCAAACTTTTAATCAAATTTTGTTTTCTGGATAACATTGGTGGATCTAGGTTTCATATCCGGTAAGGTAGCGCTGAAAAATTGCCCTCATTTGCTTCAATCTTTGCCAAGCTTGCTAAAGAAAGTTTAATCTATTGAATCATTTGTTGTTTCCGAAACGCTTTTGCAACTCAAATTTGAAAATGCTTATCCATGTGCCATTCCTACTTCATTGGCAATTTCCTCAATGACAACTCGTCGATCCGGTTCTACTAAGTTCTGCACAAGAGGTTTTCTTGCCGTGGTAGGTCGCCCTCCTCCAGGACGTCATTAAGTTGCACTCTTCCCTCTTTAAAGCGTTTAATCCAACCATAGATGACAGCTCTGCGTAACGCAGAACCCTCATAAAGCAGCTGTAAAGCTTCCACGGTCTGAACAGGTTTTCACTTTATTTTAGTTAAAAATTGTTAGCTCTGATCTCAAAATTTGTCATTTGGTGGATTGAAAATTGCTAGCTCTTTTAGGATGCAACTCGTATTGATCCTGACCTTAGATAGATAGATAGTCGTGTAAGTTGCGACAAGCAAAGATTGCAATCAGATTATGTTGTTGCCAGTGTGCGGTTATGATTGAGATGTTCATTTTACTTAAATCATTGATTTGTGTTAGGACCGAGTGCCACAGAATATTTAATTTTTCGGAGTTAAAATTGAGATTCAAAGAATAAATAAGCACAGATAAAAAAATATGCAATTAAATCTATTATAATAGAAAATAACAGCAAAATGCACAATCTTAGGCGGTGGAAGGGGATCTGAACACTGACAAAATCGAATTAGTGCAATTGGGGGGTAAAGAATAGGGGAATTATTCGAATTCGATACCAAATGAGAACAGTGAAATTTAATTTTACATCGGAACTCGGGCCAGCCAAAATATTACAACCCTAGGAAAGACGAGAGAATTTCTCATTGTAGGAAGGCAACTGAATGTGGAAAGAGATATATAGAACAGAACATGAGGGGATATAAATGTTTTGACCAATTCTATTCGCGTTTTTCGGATTCGACGTCACAATTTTCTGCAATACGTTAACTGCCTCTTTTTGAAGATGCACCAATAATAACGACTGCTTTAAATTGCAAATAGCATGTTCGACTAGTTCAGATGGTTGGTCGCAACTTACCGCGCATAAAACAATTAGTGACATTCAATCACGTGCTCCATTATAGCATCACGAGAAGTACTGCTAAATTTACACAGAGGACACATCAAACTTATTTCACAACTTTCATTATCAATCGATTTAGAATCATTCTCATTTACGCCACTGCTAGGATTTGACTTTTCTTGCCCTTTAGGCGTTTCGTTCTGGGAAACCACATCTGCAAAAGAAGACGTTGGTTCAGCTGTCTGCATTCCAGCCAATGATGCTGAACCAACTGAAAATCTGGAAGTCAATTTCAGTGGGTAACTCTTAGAACCTTTAGCAACATTGAATGTGGATGAACCAACCGAACGCCGCCTACCTGATGTTGAAAGAGTAGTAGGTGGAGATTTTGGTATAAAATCATCCTTCAAGTGGTGCCTGCAACGAGAGAAATAAGCAACTTACATATTACGTAAATAAATGCAAATCTAAATCACCAAACCATCTACCTGACACAATGAGCCCATAATATCTCTAATTTTTCAAAAGTCAATCCACAATATTTGCACTTGTGCACTTGACTGTTCTTCTGAATACTTTTGGCAACATTGCTTTCCTTCAAACCAAAGAGCGCAGCGATTTCTCTTGGTAATTCAGACGGTTTTACTTTAGATACATCAGTTCCAGACCTTTTTAACCAGGTTTTGATTAAATTTGCGGCTTCAGGGGATTCGAATGGATAGGAGAAACCGGGATCATCCTCGCTATTTGATTTTAAATCAATGCGTCTACGCTGACGACGTCGTACATCGCCTGCCAATTTGGTGCCGTAACCTATAGAGTTACTGGGTCCCCTAGTCACATTATCAGGCGAGAAATTACTTTGGAATAAAGAAGTCTGCGTTGCACGCGGTAGCACTTTCGGTACGACCACTGATGATTTTTGAGCTATCTTTTTAGCCACTTCCTCTGCTACGTTTCTTGCTAAAACTGACTCCCATTCCTTTTTGGGCGCTGTTTTTTTCTCCACTTTTCCGCTTACTTGTGGTGCAATTTGATTGGCACTTAAATTGGAATTGGTTGGAGGACCAAAGGATTGAACCGGATTCATTCCCATTATCTTTGAAACTAAACGAGACTTTGATACCAAGTCACTTGATAGTCCATCTGCTGTTTGAGTAGACATTCTAGGTGCAGTATCGAGTGCCGATGTCACCTTAGTTCCATCTGATGGATTTGAGACACGCACCACGATCGGTCTCTGTGACCCGGAGGAAGGTTGTGAAACTGGCAGGACTCGAGGGAGAACTGGAGGTAACTTTGATGGAGCGCTCTGTAAATAACATAAGCATCGTCAAAAGCAAGGAAAGGTAAGACATTTAAGACACGATCAAACAAAAAAGTGACTTGAAAACTCAAGAACCCAAAAGAAAATTTCGGTGAATATTCTCACCATCTTTCCATTTTCACTAATTTTATCAATTCCCAAAGCAACCTGAAAGGAAACAGACCGTCACAACACCATTTTACCTAGAAAACTACCGGACATGTAATCGCCAACTGTTCAATCATTTGTTTTTATAGGCAAAGATTATAGACGGCAAAAATTCTGAGCGTTAAAAGAAAATAAGAATGCAAACAATTTTCCCTAATATACAGAGGCAGAACCTCATTGGCGGGAAATCCGGAAGAAGGACTTGAGGAAACGGGCATGGTTTTCGATTCCGTTACAACTACAACGTTAGATCTCACGTCAACAGCGTTTTGACAATGTCCTGCCTCAGTAGTTCTTGGAGAATGGATAATTCTCAATATTGATGGTGACTTCTGCGGCGATGAATTCCAGGCACCATCTTCTGACCTGTTGAAACAAAACAAACAATTAGTGTGATTCTTAAGAAATCACATAAACTTCTCACTTTAGATCAATAATTTTACCTCTGAAGAGGTAAATTCATTAGAGTACAGACATAATTTTCAGACTTACCGATTTTGTATTACTATAACTTTTTTCTTTCTTTCAAAAGATTCCCCAATTGAACTTTTATCGGTCATTAGAAACTGTTTCTTCATATCATAAAGCTCACTGGGTCGAGACTTTTTCTGACCTCTTAGAGCATCTTCATCACCCTCACCGTCGATAACAGTGTGAGGTCGCTTCCTATCAAAGTTAACCAAGCATTAAATTTGCATATGAATGAACAAATAAACACTTAAATAAAAAAAACCTACGAAGTTTGGAATTTCTCCAACTCTGCGATATCAAGAATGCCACATACAGCTTTTTTATATGGCTCTTGACCACAAAAGTGATAACTCCCACGAAACGCCGATATAGCTGTCATAAAGCGGCGGCTAAAATCTCTAAGATTGTTGTTGAAACTATCTTGAATAGCATCAAATACACTTTTCACCATTAACAGAGGCGACTTAGCATTGGGAAATAGCATAAGCGATGCCAGCACGTGAGCACCAATTCCTCGTGCAGGATCAAATTCCAAATACTTCCCAATTTCATTCCACATAAATTTTGGCACCTTACTGTCCAGATGCAACCGACACACATGGAGTTTATTGCTCTCCTTTTCCACTAATTCTCCGCAAAAACTGCATGTGTCGAATACATTTAATTCATTACTCTCCGGTATGTTCACATTGTGCATTCTGAAAAAAAAGAAAAGATTATAGTATAAATAATACCATAGAAGGGTCAAAGTTAAACCACATACTCTAAATAATGATTTACTATAGACTTCTGCGAGCCGAAGGACAAATTACAATGCTGGCACAAATAGATATTCCTGCCATGATCAGTCATTTTCAACGGATTTATAGGAAAGCAAAGAAAAGGCGAAGTTAATTCATTTGGATCATCTTCCGGATCTGTGAGTAATTCTTCCAGAACGTAATGTCCCATCTTGAGGTGCTTTATTAGGTGTTCATAAGAATAAGAGTGGTAACAACAGCCTTCTTTAACACAGGTCTGTTCGTACAAATCCCCTAAATCCTTTGTCCTCCACCTCAGAAGAGCTATAGCTACTCCTGCTCCTGGAAGTGTTCTCTGTAACAACTCACGTTCTCTTTGAAGTGCTTCCTCAGTCATTTTTTTTGGCTTTACACCCTCCAACTTGACTTTGCCTAGATTCATTCGCCGGTACTGCTCCGCTACTATACTTCGACCTAGGTAACAAACGCATAAGATCTAGATTCCGCATTAAAATAAGCGGTAGACAAAATGTGGTAAAGGTGGACGCACCAGCTCTGCATAACAGTCTTGTGGATGGTCGTAATAGGTCCTTTGAACTAGCGATATGAGAAGCATTGCTAACTTTCTCCGGAATTATATCATCGACTTGCAGATTATAGCCATGAGCGATGGGAAATTCGACATCTAGGTAAGGGGTTTCCGAATAACCCGCGCCAGTGATTGGCGATTGATCACAGGAAGGAGTAGATTCATGAAGAAAGCCCGTTAAATAATCCCAAACTGATTCGATGGGAAAGTCTCGATTGGATGCTTTAAGAATTTCTTCTGAAACTATCGCTGCGCATTCCAATTCAATGTAGTTATTGTCCTTTTCATACATCTAATATTCCAATACAGTAATAATTTTAACAAAAATGGGACGTATGGAAAAGCTTGTAAGTTGAAGCCACTGCAACGAAATTATATTTACTTCTTCGCGAGAAAGTTTGAGCATATATGAAGAACAATAGGCGGGTCTAGAAAAAGAAATAAGAGGTAGATGAGGAGAGAGGAAACCAGAGAAAATAAATTCCGCGAGGAAAAAGAGTGGATGACAACGTGAAAACGAAGGTGTAAAGTGAAAACAATAAATTGACAACGAAAGGCTCCACATTTCACCAAGGAAGATAAAAGAGAGGACGACCGAGGGAAAATGAAATACTTGATATATGCTGTAGCCCGACCACCATTTTATACAATATTTCAGTTCGCCCACTGCAATGGCCGCTGCCGACTTTCTCCAGTTTAATATGAACTAATTTTTTTCAAATGGCTTAATAAGGATCGAGCAAAATTTATTGCTGGCAGTGAGTTTCACAAGGAAAGACGACGATCAAATATTTTTTCGGCATTTATAAAAGAAACTCAAAAGATCCTCCACAAGGTCCGCAGCATGACTTGCTCAGTATTGACACGATTCTAAAGAGCTAAATGATGACTTATAACTACGCATGTAGACGCTGGTCCTTTATCATTCTTCCTCTTGGTGTCGATTAAAACTTATACTTCTAATTGAACGGATCTATAAAAATTGATGTTAATACTATTACTGTAGATACTTGAAGGAAAAATGTGTTTAACGTTGGAGATTGTGGGAACACACAACGTTGTCACCGCCGAACAAAGTAATCTCACGCGCACTCAGACAGGCTGGAAGGTGCGGCGTAGGGAGTAAGTGGGGTCGTGAGCGCTGGAACACAGCCAACTGCCCATTAATAATCCTCGTTTGTATTAGTAAATCCGCGCACACAGACACATCCAAAATAAACGTTTTCTATTTGATACGTCTGTTTTCTCTATAGCTTTGTGGTAGTTTAGCTAGTTTTGGGAGTCTTTCTAAACATAAGAGATTCTGCCAAGGAGATGGAGGAAAAGGATAGAGGGAGACGAGAGGCGGGAAAAAGCAAGCTCACTTAAACAACACAAAAATGACAATACAGACAGGAAAAAATGAGAGAAACAACAAATCTAGGAGACGATCTCAATATACATTATGAATATATGCATGAAAACACAAGATATTTCTTTTGATAAAATTAAAGTCAAATGTTTGTTCTATAGATCATTGAATTAATTGGACTTATATTTACACTGAACAATACATATAAATGAAATACATAACAGATTCTTCCTTGGGCAAGTAAATATTTATTTATATCAAATGGTAGGGTTTATGATAGTCAACTTTAGCCCTTCAGTAGATTTCGGGCTTCACAGAGAGGAAAAACATCAGTCAAAAAAGGTTGAGAAGAGGAACAGAAGAGTGATTCACAGAAACAAAAGCAGAGCAAAAAGAAAAGGTGAGCACTGTGGAAGTGATCGAATATGACATACAGTGGGGTCATGGTAGCTTGCAGTCAACTGCCGGTTTATAGACTTTTTTGTCATATGAGTTTACGCTGTCCGCGGTGCACTATGTGGAGGTAAGTCCATTGTGCGCTCCGGGCAAATGAATATCACATATATCAAATCTTAGAAGTAGTAGCAACCTAATTTCAAATTTGCGCCATACTTACTAACTAGTTAATATAAACAAACAAGCGAAATAGTAAAACAAAAATACCACAAAAGTTGGCCATGTTAAGGAAAAAATAAGGTAAAAAATTTGCAAAGGTAAATGGAAATAACTACAATAACTTCATTTGAAGAAATAAACACTCAATTTTATTTCTTTGTCTTTAGGATGAACAGCCAACCCTTTGGGTTGACATCGTTAACCTATTTGTGATCAGATGCAGGCTATTATCCAGAACATTTTAAGCGACCAACTTGAGCCTACAATTGAATGATAAAGGCTTCGATGGCAAATTGAACGTTCAATTGTAATTACCGATTGAGTTAAAACTGCAAGGCCATATTTTGACACAAGTCGATATGAATATAAAATATCTTATACTCGATTAGCAAAAGAGAGTAAATTTGTAATGAGAACGAATAAAAATGTTCAACAACAAAAGCCCATTTAGAATGATTGAAAAATGAACGTAAAATCATGTCAAACACGTAATAGTAAAAATAAGAACATCTATAAAAATAAGGAATGGGTAACTTGGTTATTTAAACGTATCATTTACCGTCTTTAAACGCACACAATAAACAAAGCAAGCGTGAGTCGTGGTCCAAAAACTCGATATTTTGATTTTTCTGCCATACGATAAAGGCAAAAGAATTTAAACAAATTTACAACCCCATAGAGGAGAATTTTCAGTTTTTTATATAAATATAAGTAAATTTGAGATTGAACTACGATCTAATAAATGCGCCGGCCGAAATTATTTAATCGAATGAATTTTATATGCATAAATATTGATGTATATTTTTTAGTTTCTAACTTTATGAATTTTCACCTATCCAATTTCGAATGTTTTTTTTGCATTAATTATATTGAAATTCGTAATTTTTTTAGCTTCTTAATGCTTTTTCATCGTTATTTATTTGAATGCACTAATTAAGCTATTATCCTAAACGTGTTCGAACGTAGTTAATACCTGATAATTCAAAATATCGATAGGCAGAAGTCAAAATTTATAGAAAGTTATTAATTTGAACCTTTAAACACTCTTTGTATTTAAATTTCTAAGCAAGAATTTATTTATAGATTAACATGCTTTTACTGTTCCGTCAAATAGAACGTTATGTCGATTATCCATAAAAGTCAGCCTTTTTACAAACAAATAAATAGTTGGATTGATATTAAAGTTAAATTAGAAGATTAATACCGAAAACATATATATATATATAATATATATATTCATTTAAAACAAATGTTTGTTAATTGCTAATATGTGTTACTTAGATCTCGCACAAAATATTTGGTTAAGGGAACAGTGGTTTTCACGTAGGGGGTTCTGGTGCTCAAGTTACAAAATTTTAGGAGCCGTCTGACTATTTAACTCAACAGAACACTTCAGTAATTTTTGCACAAGGTGGACTGCTTTCTTGGAAATTAAAGCCATTTGAAATCTTAACTATTATGAGTTACCTGGGATGGAAAAAATGAAATGCAAAGAGTTTATTAGAATTTATATTGAACGTTGTCATACTTCGGATACCATGAATTCATTTTCTCAAAAAGAATTTTTAGGAATATTATTAAAGACTAGGAAATATATTGATTAACAAGTTGAATTTGGTACATTTAATCCTTTTTAAATACCTCCGCCGATTTCTTGAAAGCAAAATGTGCTCTATTTTAAACAAACAAGTTTATCCAATCAGATGGCACCATTAATAAGCATATTAAATCAAATTGCAAAATTTATTACAAACAAATAATTACACTTTATTTATAAAATAATGTATTTTGAACTTATCGCTATGTAGGTGGACAAAAATTATTTTATGTTAAAGCATTCCATAGGGTCATCATTGAAATAATTCTAAAGTTGTAGAGAGATGGACTCTAGATATGTAACCTAGAATTGTTCTATTGCTCGACACGTCCCTTGTTTAACGATATTATCGTCATATATTTCACAATATTTATATTTCAATCGTATTTTTCAGTTATCCAGCTTCAAGTTTATACTGACTTTGGCAGTTTAAGTTGCCTCAATAGAATGAGAGCTTAATAGCGAACGTGCACGTTATACAAAGGAATACCAGCTTGTGAAAACAAATTTCGAAAAAAGGAACAACTAGTATGCAGGGAGATTCACACAGCCCATATCCCTGATTGCTAATTCCGCTTGTACCCGCAGATACTCGAAAACTGGCTGCTTCTGATTTATTGAAGAGAAAAAAGAATTCAGAAAAAGGTCGAACATGATAATATAGCAAAATTATACGACAATTTTGATTGGATGATGAGTGAATTCCACCCTGGCTTAAATTTGTAGAAGCCATGCACGGCACTTTGAGTTACGTACATTAATCTGTGGTTCTTATTAAATTAGTAAAGATCTGTACTACATGGATAAAATGTAACTTCATAAATCAGGCAAAATGTTCAATACGGCGGTCCAACAATTTGACTCTAGCAAAGCAGTAAACTCAATTTCGACAAGCTAGACATATTTCGGAAATTTTACAAGAATATTTCTTAATTTGTTAACTAACTAATGATGTGCCTCTTAAGTTGTATTATAAGAGTCACTTTGACAATAATTGTTTAAGCTGCATGAGAAAATCAAGGCAAACTCAAAAATTAATTGCATTAATTGAAATAAAATTTCTTTGATGTATTTTTTAAATATAAACTAGAATTTTAAGTAAAAATATCATATTTTCTAGTGAATTTAGAACGGAACCTGGACTCCAGATCAGCTACATAATAAGCAAATTTAGAATCGGGGAGTTAATATTTGTCTACAATATAGAGTCTTTTAAAACAAAGATCTTTTCAAGCTTAAGCGATAAAATGTCCGGATTTCTTAAAATCCTACAGGATCATTAGTTTAAAACGGTGTGCTAACTAATCGGGACAATTTGAAATTTCACTGATTTAAAATCTGCACTACTTCTGCTAATATGATTAGTTTAAAATCCATATAAAAGTAAGCTTATAAGTTCTCTTCGGAAAAATTTTCTTTCCAAGGCTAACAGGTAACGAGAGACTTTGGTGATTGAGAAATCACGAGTGAAGTAAGACCGCGAGTGCATTAAATGAGGGGGAAAGGAAATACTGAGTAGACTGGGGAAACCCCTGGTTGCCGGTTAGTAGGCAAAAGGAATTGAAATAAAGTATGTTTGTTCGCTGATGTACTGATTTTAATAAAATCAGAGGTATGGGTAAGTATATGTGCAGTAAATAGAGAGACAGAATGTTTGAAAACTATACCTACAAATTAGGCATAATACAACCAAAATGTCAAATAGCCATTAAGTAAGAATATTTCCAAATTATTTGAATCAAATCAGAATAAGATCAATAAAACCAATAATTCCGAATGTTAAAAAATTAAAAGTTACTAAAGTACATGTCTTCGCAATGTGGAGACTTCCATGTGAGCTATATTTCGAAGTAAAGGTAGTTTCAACTTAAGCATTAAACCTGGTATTTAACGAAACAAGTAAATACGTAAACTTATTTAATATATCATTTTAATTTGATAAAACTGCAAGTTTCTTAAAGCAGGTGAGTTGTTAGATAAACATTAAATCATGGATGCATGCATTTGTTAAATAATAATAATGTAGTTCTGCAGAATAATCAATAACAATGAATAACTTTACAGATCTTTGAATTTACAAGAATTTAAGTATTTGTAATGTACTAATTTAATTTGCAAAATAGATGTTTGTTCTACTGTTTTGTAAATGACATTTTGAATGTATTCTATATCGATTGACCTTTAGATGTCAAAAGGCGCGCTTTACAGAATCGTCTTTTGTACACTGTGGTGCTTGTGTTTGGTTAGTTTGGTTAGTTAGTTTTTTAATACTGAAAAATGAAGCAGTATTGCTTATGATACTTGAGTTGATGCGTCATTTTTGATAGATTGTGTTGAATGAGCGATACCTGTAATTTCTCATGGCTCAGACCAATTTAATTGTCTCCTATAATCATACCCAGTTAAAAACATGCAGATCCTTGAGAAAGGGGTCCTTTCCCCATCTCCAATTCTTAAAGTACAGTAACTTCTACCGTGAAGCAACTTTTATTGATCTTAATTGTGAAACTGTTGTCTTGCAAAAGTCCCACCTAATAAGTCTTATTATTATCTTATCTTTTCATCGATAACGGGTCAATTGACGTTGGGAATATGTTAGCTTCATTTCAAAATGTGAGCGTCAGTTCGCGTCGCCAAAACAAACATACCTAAGAAGAAGTGCGCTCTACGGCTTTCTATTAACCCTTTGAAAGTCCATTCGAGTTTCAGAATTCTGTTTAATGTAGACTCTGGGAATGATGGAAAAGCTAACCCGGTTAGACCCGAACCCGAGGAGCAATTATCTCTGATTTGGAAAATCCACTCGAAAGTTCTTTTAGTCATACTGCTATTATCCATGATGGTAAATACCGCGTACATTTTGTCTTTGGAAGGAAACTACTTTACGGATGCCATGGGGTCTTTAGAGTATTTATATTTCCAAATGTGCTTATTATAGGGAACTACATGGTTGGCATATTGCAGGAGCCACGAAATATGTAGTGTGTGCTGGTAAAACGTGACACAAGGTAGATGAAATGATTGAAGGATCAACAATGAGAGTGAGTGAGATGGAGGCGGAAAGTTGAGACTGAAGTCGACGGGATAGTTGTATTGGATTTGCTGCCTGGGAAGGTGGTGTATACATAGTTGTGAAAAGGAGACTGCCTAGATGAGGTAGACTGCTCGAGTGCATGACTGCTCGGAGTTGGTTGAGATTTGAAGTAAATCTCAGGCAGATTATCTCGATTGTTTATAATAATTTTTGAATAAGTGTTCGAATTATTTTTAATAGTAATTGGAGTAGAACCGGTGATGAGTGAAGTATTAGCGCGATTTTGGTTGGAAGCAGAATTAGGAGTGAAGTACTCATGTAAAGTTTGCGTCTCGAAATAAATGAGATAAGAGGGCCACCACTTTAATATAGTGAAAAGAATAAAGCTAACGACAGGACACCGATAAACACGCTGTGAGAGGGCGGAATTGTTGCCACGTCTTGAGCTGAGTAGCTTAGATACCGCATGGGGTTTTGGAAAATGCTCGCCAGTGTACGTCTGGGGGTGGCAGTGGCTTGAATTGCTATTTGTTAATAAACGCGAAGTGCGCTGGTACTGAAGCATTGTAATTCGAGGAGTTCTTCCAGCTCGTCAGCATTAGGTGAAGATGTGTTAATTGATAGAATACGGATATTTTCATGCAAATTCTCGTGGCGTAAGGTGGGTTGTGTTCTTTGTGGCTTTGTAGTTCCATCTTAGAGACCTTAATTCTCATTTATTACACCTCGTTTTGCTTAGTAGAGTATCTCTTAGTGTGCACTTATTCAGACACCACTTCACTTCAGTTTTTACACTAATAAACTCATATACTGTTCATCATCTTACAGCCTTAGGGTAGCAGAGATGGGTTAGCTAATATTTGTAAGTCTGGTATTTCTCATATGATCAAGCAGCTGAAGACGGGATTTGAGAGATAGTTGTAAGAGATAAGTGAAGAGTATGACTGAAAATGCTTTTTCGCCTCGAGATTTATTAAGAGAAACTCGAGGATTCAGTGTTGGTGCTAGATAGTGGATTAATCTAGTTCGCTTTCACTTATTAGCACCTGGCATTGCCGCCCTCAAGTTGACGAGATCGAGCTGCACTCTATTGCGCCTGTGTTGTGGGTGCTGGAACAAGAAATGCACTCCCTAATTTATCCACTAAATATATAAGAGGTGTACAGTCGTAAATAGTCCTTAACTTCTTCTAATCTATGGTAACAAAGGATTGTAATATTTTCTCTCAACATAAACCCTCCTGCATTGTATATGGAAATGATCGTAACATTTCCTTTCCATCATGTAGACTTCAGTACTGATACTACAAATGAGCTAGCCTGTGCGAATGAAGTGTCTTAAATGATGACTAATATCAGCATCAATTTTTCGCTTTAAGCGCCATAACTGATGGAAATTACCACCTTCGCGAACTTTCTGCAATGGCCAACGACATATCAACCGCACATCGCTTCTTAATTTTCAATAGACGTAGGCGGATTAGCAAAGGTTCGGCTATTGAGATATAAGAAGGGTTGGAAAAAAAGGAGATAGTAGAAGACACGGAGAGCGGATCCTCCCACAGTTTGGGGAAATTGCTACCAGTGAAAAGGCTGTTGGAGAAGGATAAAAAGGAAGAGGAAAAGTCAATGCAAGTATAAAAATGAACACCAATATTTACCTCGTTCCTACTTGGATTTATCAATTTATTATTGGAGAGCAATGAAATCTACTTCTATTTCTGTAGCGCCTTACGATGTGCCTTTAATTACATGCTACAAGTTACTGCCTTCATAATACAAGGTTAGTGCAAAAGCGGGAAATGAGAAAGCCGTGTCAATTGGAACGCTTCGCACATAGGCAATGTGTGAAATCGGGATGAAAATTAGCCTATACTTACTCATCTAATACTCCATTCCTTCTCGTTCTTGGCTTCGTGGCTTCGCGTATTAACGCTGGCTGATTGGTCTTAAGAGCTAGCTTTAAATAGAAAATAGACACTTTGTGGACACTTGCGTAGATTTCTTTCATGTGACAATGCAGGTCGTTTGTGTCATGATACCATTCTTGCCCTCTTAAGGTCGATCAGATTTATGCCTCATATTCAGACATGTACAAGGAAAATCCCGCTGAACAACAAGCCAGAAGTCTACTGCTAACTACCAATTACCATGGAATATACACCAATGCATACAATTACAACCTGATGTTTAATTGAAGATATTCGCAGCCTTCAAATATTCAAAGAAATCTTGCGTATATCTGGTACGGTTAGATTAAAATTTCAGCTTGTATTATAAAACGCAAACGTCCAAAATGGAAGAACTTACGTAAAAGTAATGATACTACAGGAATCATCGTTTTAAACCAATATGCCACGAATAAGGTTTCAATTCAAGTTCCATTAATCAAATTACTAAGGTGGATAGTGTGAGTACTTGATAAAGAATTACCTCAATATTATACTCGTGTCTAGCTGCTCAAGCTAAAGTACTTTTTCAATGCGAGAGCTAACGATTTCCAGCTATAAATTTTCAATACTTTCCTATTCAGGACTTTCGAAGAAGAGTTATCCACCCTACACTACGGCATCTCACAACACGTAGCCATAGTGCAGTCATAGTTAGAATTTTAAACAATCGGCTAAAAGTCTTCTAAGCAGGAAACAACGTCAACCAATCGAGTCTCTTGAATGAGTTTGAACTACACTTTACGGTCTCCAAGGTCTATCTTTTCTCCTTTTAGCGCACACACTATGATAATCCTTCTTCCTCAGCACTATGTTGTAGCACACATAATTTCTAATATCTTACACCCCCCTTCCACCGACTGGAACGTATAAAACGAATACCTAATGCACTTTGGGTGGATATACATTCTTGAGGAACGAAACCAAATAAATAATTCCTCCAAAGCCTCATTAGAATCTTTCCAACATCAACGGCAAAGGATTGATGGGGAAGTACCGAGGACATATTAATTCATTAAATAAGCAACTCAAGAATCTCTATTGGCACTCAATAAACCATCATTTTCAATATTGCTAATAGTTCATCACACATTACATTCATCAAATACATTTGAGGAAGTACAGCTGGGTGGCTGGATGGGTGATTTGGGCACCCAATTGAAGCACCCTCGAGCCTACTCATATCTCTACCCTACATCCACCACCAACCCCACTGACACCAACCGCCCCTTTGTTCCTGTGCTTTTTGCCTATCACTCTCACACCTACCACTCATTACCGTCCTTCTAGCCCACCTTTGCCTAAAACGGGACGCTTATTCAACTCCAATATTTCCCACCTTAAGTCCATCACAAGCGGTGTCTTTCCTATTGCCAAAATACATCAATCAATCAAACCGCCTATAATTAAAATATTCCAAGACGAAAGAGATCACCAAGAACATAAAGAACAAAGAGAAGAAGAAGAATAACTTTTATTTTCACAACATGAAAAATGCTGCATTGCAAAGCATAGCAGAAAGAGAATCATGTTTCGTTAATATTTCTCCAATAATGAATAGATAAATCAAAGTAGAGACGATGTAAATACTGTCTTAAATTATAAAATCCTCAAGCTTAAACTAAAATGAAAATATGTGTGCAGACAAAATGGATGCCTTGATGGAAATTCAACATTACAACTCTCGAACTCTCTGTCTATCTTCTAACTGCCCCCTATGCCATCATCCACTAAGGTGGCATAATTAAGACATAAGCAAGACCTGTGAATATATATCCCAGCTACAGGAAATACCGAAGAGGCTCTCATATATGAACGAATAATGCAAACTGACTTGTTCAAACTTTCTCTAAACTATGAGGCTTCGAAATCCAGTTCTCTAGTTTATGTATGAAATAGAAGGAAAAGTTACAATTAGAATAAGATAACAAACAAGGGATAAAGGAAAAATACGAAGGAAAGGATTTTTCTGTCTTTTCATCCTTTGTCATATATTTGCCATTTTTTCGATCACAGCGAAGAAGGGAACGGGTAGGTAGGCGGATGAGAAGACAGGATCGGTAGACGAGGTGAACCGTCGAAAGTTACTCGACGGCGCACAGGCGTTCCAGTAGCAGAAATATATATAAAAAAGGTGCATCAATTTCTCTGTCGCCCTTCCCATTCTCTTTCCACTCCTCCTACAACTTGCCTACCACCTCACTATAACGAGAGCAAAGTCCTAAAGACTCTCCTAATTCCTCGTGTGCTTTTCCGAGCCTTCTTTGGCAGCTCCTACACACTTCCATTTTATCCTTCTCAAACGTCGGAGGGACTGCAAAAGTCACCTCACAAAACTCCTCATACAAAACTAGTCTCTCCCACGGTATACGGTCGCGAAGCCATAAAGTTACTTCTTCTCTATGAAAGGCGTTTGAGTGTTCATATTAATCTCCTATTTCTTTCACACCACTTTCCTCATCCTCCTCCTCTTCTTTAACATCTTCTCCTTCTCAACTGGTCTCCTTGAAACCTTTTAAATCCTATTTCCAACTTTTCTTGCTCTATTTTATTCTTTATCTCATTGAAGTGTTATGAGCGCATTCCTTGATGGAATCGACGGCTTTTACATTACATTAACAAAATTTTTAATCCATCCTTCGGGGACTTCAAGGAATACTTTCCAGGTTGCTTCGCCATTTCATCACCCATAGAAATGACAAATAAGCTCTGAATATTTGCACCAGTGAAGAGAATGGAAATCAAAGATAATGCGTACTATTTTCATATAAACTCAATTAGATTCATTTTCAATCAAGATATTGTTGGGACAAAAGATATCTTACTATTTTGAAGTTGTGTTAAAAAAGCCGCAGTTGCGCGTATCTATTCATTATAAGCAGATGCACTATGATAGAGAATATCTCATCATCTTCGGAGGCCATAGATAAAAGTGGGTTTAACCATTTTGACTGAATCATCGCACCAAAGCATATTTCCACTTTAATGCCTTGCCAGTATTAATCCCTTAACGATCTTAGGACTGTAAGGTCCTCTTTCAAAATAAACTCCATTGGTACTATACTCGTAACAGAAGGCGCTATTGCCCTTTGAAACATGTTCAATACGTGCCTATAGCCTTCGCCTGATACCACCAAAACTCATCACGTCGACGGCATCAGTCTGTTGTGAGACACGCGGGAGTGCGATTGGGTACATTTTTCAAAAAATAATTCGCCATTAAAGGGTTAAATGTAATCAAACAAACCAAGAAATTTGGTAGACTTAATTTTGGTGAATGATGTATGAGTTCTAGGGGATGGAAAAGTAAAACAGCCTTCATTATGACCCTCAGGGTGGTGTATTGATTTGTTTGGTCATCAAGTAAATACGATAACAGAGTCGACTGTTGTTTGGACTCAGTGAGACCAGAGATTAGTTGTGCTGCAGCAACAATATTAGAGTTGTGAGATTTTATGAAGTACTTGAGATACGCTACTTTTATCATGTCTCTGGTTGATGGGTGCAACCAGAGGAAGGGAGAAGGGGAGAGGGGAAGGGGGGAGGAGGCCAATGCTTAAACAAGAGAGAGAGGCAACTTAAATATTTCAAGTACCTTTACAAATATTATAAGTTGTATCATTATAATTAAGTCCGTCACGTTCTACTGTCTCTGCGTTCTACTTTGATGCTGTGCCACATTGTTGGCATCTTTACCGACATGACAAACTTACCAACCAGTGATTAAAGAAAATTGTAAGCTATTAGCTAGCAATGAGGTGGAAGGTTTAATAAAATGTTCGTCTCAAGTAAAAGCTTGCAAAAGGTAGGACTTTTTGTTTCTGGTTAGTTAATTGTTGACATGTGGGCGTTGTGAAGGTACAAACATATATTTGTCAGACCAATTATTTAAATCCGCAACTTATTTTAAAGGAGATGAATAAAAAAAATTGATTTGAAATAAGTGGTTTTGATCGCGACTCATACGATATAGGCTGCCGAATAGATCAAATCATCTCATTTCCATCATCGGATTCTATAAAGCTTGAAGTTAATAACTGTTAGGATCACTGTATGCACAATTTACTTTGGTCTTGTTGATAGAGTCATTTCTACCATAGATTTCGGGCATTAATTAAAGCGCATTAAAGACTTTCGATGAGCATTTTGTCAATGACAGCGTGGAATAAGCAGATGTTCACATGTGGAAAGGTCAAGAGTGAGAACATATGGAGGATGTTGCTCTAATTAAAAAAATAATTCGGTACATTTTGGATAAAGAGGATTTAATAGATTAGAATTAGGTATGAGAGTTTGAGAAATTGCTGAACGTTTTTGTAACACTAAATAGATAGTAAGATCCAAGGTAATTTGCCATGGTTACTTATAGCAATTAAAAATATTACATAGAGATTGATTGAAAATCCGGGTTAGCTTGATAACTGAATTAAACAAAATCGCTTTTTCATTTATGGCTTTAATTATAAACTCTGAACGAATCCGCTTGAGTGGTAATAACACCATATATGTGTGCCTTTTGGGCACGGATCTCTAGTTAAATGAATGTGGAGGAGAGGAGACAGTAAGTCACTTCTCTATGCTAGATCAAAATTAAAAGCACCCAGTTTGCATACAAAAATCAATTAAAATATCTTGGAAACACTTGATCGGTTTCGCGTAGTTTGCATCATTTACACTGGAGGAACAATGGAGACCAGTAACAAATCGGCGAAAAGCTTCTAATTTCTCTGATTTGTCATTCAAAATAGTGATAGTTATGTTCCATTGTAATATCTGAATGGTAATCGCATTTGTGTACTTTCATTTAAGGACCCATTCAGGTCAAAAAGTTTTGTGCCAACTTTAGTTAAGACTGGAGAAAATTATATCCTTTCGACTGAACTTGACTGCAGTTCATACAAATAAGCAAATTAGGTCGTAAGGTCAATAACTTCTAAATAGCCCGTAAGCTAAGTGATACATGCGAATCAGCTATACATTTTTATAAAATTTAAATCAACAAATTGCTGAAAAAAATGAAAAATAAAGTATTAATTCAAATAAGATTTAATATTTCTGTCGACATTAATGCAATGGAAATAATGATATCGATATTTTTGTCGAATTTCAAATATTTCAGTAATAGGTAGCACTTTATTAAAACCCACAATAAAAATTGAATCATTCCAAATTTTGATATTATTGGTATTAATAGTATTCTAATAAATTATTAAATTGTTTTAATTTTCATTGAAAATTTCAGAACTTTTAAATTTTACCAATTCAGCATATGACAATGACTTGTTTTAATACACCACCATAAAAGGAACTTTTCCAATTATCAGTCAATTGTGCACTGATATGAGCATGAACCCCACCTACCAGGTAAAAGCTTTCCAAACTCATCGACATGTTTCTAGTTCGAATGGAGTCATGCGTCAAAAAATGCCGATCATCCTATTAACCT
The DNA here is from genome assembly GCA_000469805.3 of Hymenolepis microstoma. Taxonomy (NCBI): domain Eukaryota; kingdom Metazoa; phylum Platyhelminthes; class Cestoda; order Cyclophyllidea; family Hymenolepididae; genus Hymenolepis; species Hymenolepis microstoma. Next base: position 21,837,289 of record LR215993.1, on the reverse strand, counting down.
CGTACTTATAAAGGCGGCAAATAAAAATGATGCAGCAGGTGTGATCAAGGCCTTAAAATATGGAGCAAGTTTATCGATTTCATGTTTATATTTTTATAACACGCTACTCATTTAAATGTTTCTGCATTGTAATACATAAGGAGAGGGGTTGGGTGGGGTGAGTGCTCGAAAACATGCTTTCTAGAATCCCTTAATGTGACTCTTGTACAGTTGACCTTACTTGTTAAGTGGGTTCAGAATCTCACCGTTCCTGCACCCGCTCGCTTATTTTGCCCACTATCTTCGATTTAATATGATTAATGTGCTTACTGTTCTGTGCTTAAAGAATGGTCAGTATTATTATTGTCGCTTTGCAGTGGAATGTAATGGATTAGAAAACAGAACAGTGTGACAACAATTTGTAGGGTTCGTAATTCAAGATGCAATTTGGTTTGGTAGTCGTATCAAATCCTATAACTATTCACAGGATTAAATATAGCTTCCACAAATAACGAGGAAACAAGATCTACGTATTCTCATTACGAAGTTTATATTTAAAAGCTGACCTATCTATGTAATGCAAGAATTAGTTCAACTGGAGTTTAACTAAAGGTAAGTTTAAGTTAGGACGCGATTATTTTTAAAGGACTCGATCGAGTCATGCTTAGCAGACTGAGTACGCACCGCTATACTGCAATTGGTTTCACTGACACATTCTTTAATATCCAACATAAATATTCTTCATAATACAACAGTATATTGTTTTGGCCACATAGTTTAATGGTCGCTTTCACAAGGTAAATATATTTTAATGCAGATTTTACCAAACACTGTTTAAAGTCCAAATTAGTCATTTATTAATTTAAATGTTCTCAAGTGCATGCTAATTTTAGGCCAATGTAGACGCGAGAGAAAAGTTAACCAACAGAACCACTCTACATATAGCTGCGTCGAATGGATTTGAAGGGATCTTACGAGCTATCTTCCCGTTTAGGCCATCTCTACAAGCCCAGGATAAAGATGGAAATTTTGCTGTCAATTTGGCAGCTGCCCACGGACATTTAGAATGTGTCAAGTTATTGATAAGAGAAGGCAGTTTGCCGTTTATCGGGAACAAAATGTTCAAGAATCCTCTCATATTGGCAGCTGAAAAGGGTCACTTCGAAGTGGTAGAATATCTTCTTAGTCATAAAATTAGGCTACTCCACCAACTGAATAAGATGAATGAGTCGGAACTCACTCTTGCAAGTAAAAATGTGGGTTCTTCTGTCATAAATAAATGTCAAGCCAACATATTTGCTAACATCTGTTTATTTGTCTTCCTGTTAGGGTCACATAGAAGTTGTTCGACTTCTTCTGGAAAGAGCAGACCCAAATTTGGAGCGCCAAACAGAGTTGAATGAGGCCCTTCGAGTAGCCCTGAACGAAGGCCAATTAGAAGTTGTGGAATTATTGGTTGCCGCTGGTGCCAATATTCCATAACTTTATTGATTGCCTTAAATAAATCTTATACAACGCAAAGCAACATACCTATTTGACAAAAAATATTTGTATTTGAAGCAAATAACATCACATCTGTACTTGAGAACGGTACATTCTAATGCACATTTATCATAAGGCTTATTTTTGCTTAAGTTATTATTTTCTTTGTAATTAAGTCACCTTTCTCGTATATTCTGTTAACAACTATTTTCCACGTTTTATTTTCACTTATAAACGCGAATACAGTAACTAATTCTCGTTATGTGAAGTGATGGCAAAATGTGACCTCGGAAGTGCGGCTCGAAGATACCTCCTGCCCCCACCCCCCCCCTCCCCACCCCTCTACTCAAATTGCCTTAAGAAGTTTGATTCCTCTGTGTAAAATTTGACATATCCGAAGTGATGTAGATCAGTAGCTATGGAAAATATCAGAGGTAATTCGAGGGCAAAGCAAATTAAAATCTGAATAAGTCTGTCAAAGCGTAGAATCGATGGACTTACTGCTACTGTAGTGCGCTTAGTTCCTCAGTTTCCACAGGAATGTTTATACCTGATTGTAGCCCTAGTTCTTTCATTTCTTAACTTTATTCGGATCAACTTTCAATCTAACTGTTCACAATTTGTTTCCAGCGATAAATAACTGGTACTTTGTATACGATATAACTTTATTCAAAAAGTATTCTTGTGGTATTTGAATAGTGCACTCTGTTGATAATTTCGAACTTTGCTTCTTGCGATGTCGTAAAAGATTTTATCAATCTTTAATAACTGTGAAGTTTGTACAAAATTATTAATTTAAAGTCTGCCAAAATTTGGTGTTTCATTATTTGCTAACCTGGGTCAATTTCTTTAGATTCTCTTCTTAAACTAATCTCCACCAACTGAAGGTGTCTCCACCAGGTCTATGACTTACGAATGAGCAAAAATAACATGCCTTTCGAGAGTATTCAGCCAGACATTAAGCACTATGGAGGGCTCATCGATATTCCAATGTTCAATTTAAAAATTCAAATTAAGACATTCTAAAACTGAATTGGAATGAATGGTGCAGACACGAGGTTGTTCAGGTAGACAAGTTGCAAGTGTTCCCGGTTTTCAGTCTGCATCTATGAGGGTCAATGAGCTCCCAAGATTGCTTGAGTTGACTATTCAAATCTCTTCGCTTGCAACACGCTTGATGGCGTGTATAATCACGCACATGTTGACAGTGAATTACTGGTGACCTTTCACATCTAATTGACGGTGGTCATGGATGGAAAACATTTTCACTTCTTTTTATAATAGTCATTAACTGAACAATATTTTCTGTCAGCTATTCATTAATACTCCATAATGAATAAAATCCTGAACCATTTCACAGTGATTGGATCTAGCTTGGTTTATTAAGAAGATTAATTAATTCCGGTGGAGAGCCTTTTGCAAACCAGGGATTTTGGTAAACAAAATACTGCAGAAGACATCCCAGTTAAAAATAGGAATCGTTTAGCAAATTTGTTCGATAAGTGTGCATGATGTCCATATGAGACTTAATATAAATTGTGCGCTCAGTTTTGTCACGAATCAATGACAAAATTTTTATTCGAGAACCATTTTTTGGAGAGGATAGATTATATTATATTTATCTCCTTGCAGTGAAATTAATATATTTCTGATGGCGCTCGAATTTCAGTTAGAAAGAAAGTATGTATTTTTCCTTAGAATTGCAAAATCCTGTAGTTAAAAGGGCAATCGAACTATTTGAGTACCTTTTCTTGCAGTATATCGACAATTTGTTTCAAACTCATAGAACTTTGAATTTTTTCCGCAATTTCGAATTACCAGAGTACATATAACACTGATTATTGCAAATCCTCCTAATTCCGTAGAAGTCTGTTTTATTTTTTCAATTTTTATAAATTGTAATTGCATTTAATCAAATATAGAGACCTGCGTTTGAAACAAGTGTGACTGTACCGCCTATTCGAACAAAAAAGAGGCATTCTTCATATGACACAATAATCAAACATTTAAGATCACAAAGCCAATTTTATAATGTGTAGAGCTTAATAGAATCATTTCACTCATTAAGTAATAAAATATCTGCATAGCATCTATATCCATAGTTTTATAGTCGCTTTTCACTATAAACTGTAGTGGATTGCTAAACTAATAAACCTTGACTATACTCAATAACCTCTATGACAGATACTCCTAAGTTTGGAAAGGAAAGCTATAGAGAAAACAGACGTATCACGTGGAACACGTTTATTTGGTACGACATGAGGAAGACGGGAAACTTAGTTATAATATACACTTTCTGGCACGATAAGCACGTAATGACCTTGGCCATTGATGGTTGGATAACCACGTACTGGCTCTGGCCTTTGATTGGTAGAGAGGACTCTGCTCTTTTCATTTTAAAGTTGTGTCCCCCACTAGACCTACCCAGCGTCAAAGAATTTCTTTTCTCACGTTTACTAACGTATTAAGTGGTTTAAAAAATAGACGATTTTTGCTCTGTTTATGGCGATATTCTTTTGTGACTAAATTGGCTTGAAAAGGATGGGAACAGAATTCATAAATTGATGTCAAAAAGGGAACTAAGAGGAAGTAAGCTTCTAAAATGATATTCTCCAATATGCTGAATATTGGCTGGAGATCAGTAATATGTATTAGTGCAAAATTATGATTACTGTTCCTGAGTTTTTTATTTGCCCGTTAGAACAGAGCCAAGTGATTTAAAAAATCCTTCATGATTCCGTAACATCATGCAGGTTTCTCATCACTAGCTGCACATTCTTGAAGGTAACATTTTCCATTGCCTTGACAATGAGCACTGATGTGAAAATATTTCTTAATTTTGATATTTTAAGTGTTAATTAATATTGAACCAGGCATATCATATTTAATGGAAGGTAGAAGCATACCGAAAAATATTCCCGAAGGCGATGTTTCGAGCTTAATATGGTTTAAAGGCTTCATTTTTAATTAAGGCCCCAGCCATTATTTATATCTTATGTGAGTTAGTAATTGACTAGCGTAAATCCCGTCAAAGTAACCATTTTGTAAAAATTTTGACCATTGAATAATATTTTAAAAAATTGAAGTCTATGTGAAAAATCAAATTTTGAAGGCATAATGCATTCCATTATCAACCGAAGAGAAGTTTTTGCTGAAGTATGAACTAAAAGCTGTTTCGAAAATTGGTCAGAGGGGGTACAATTTTCTCTAGAAACCGTAAGTTTGAATAATTTAGTGTATTTCAATAGAGGGAGTCAATTTGAAAATATTTGAAAATATTGGAGAATTGCGTAGAAATCTCAGTATTCACCAGCAATGCAATTGCCTTAATAGAATTTAGTGAGATTTGTATAATAGTCTCCCTGTTGAAGAGACAATGCTGGATCGAATTCTTCCTTCACTTTACGGAAAATCAATAAATGCTTCAGAATGAGTGTGTTAAGACAACAGAAGAACAGTTTTTAGGTCCTCTTTGTTGTTTTATTGGAAGTATCAGAGTTCTAGAAGGCAGCATGAACGGTACAAAGTGGTATAAGAGCTTTTAATCCATAATATGAGTGTGCATTAAAATTAATTCACGAGAAGTACTGGTAAATTTGCACACAGGACACATCAACTCTCTTTCATTCGTCAAAGTGATATTGTCTGACTCTTCCAGTTCCATAGGCGTTTCATTCTGGGAAAGGTCATTGTTAAATACGATTACTGCATTAGGAGGCAATGCTAAAATCGATCTTTTCGAAGTAGCTGGAAATCCAGAGGTCGTTTCTTTTGGAAGATTTATAGGGCCTTTGGAAACATTGATTGCGGGTAGATCACCCGAATATTCCCCCTCTGCTACTGAAACCTTAGTACACGAAGATTTGGCTGTACAATCCGCATTCCTGTGGTACCTATAACAAAGGAAATTAACATTTACATCTCTTGATATATTTAAGTAATTGAATATTTCAGTCATATAATCACCTACAAGATACGATGCTCAAGTAAAATCTCTAACTTTTCAAAATGCATTCCACAATATTTGCAAATATATGCTTCATTATTCGTCTGGACATCTCTTGTGGCATTGCTGCGTTCATAACCAGATTGATTTGCGTCGTTGTGGGGAGTTATCGATGAATGCGTTATGTACATATTCTTCTCGGAACTTGGAGAATGAGCAACTAGTAGGTCTCCTGAAGAAACTGAAGATGAAGAACGGTCCTAAAACATTAATTGAATCGTTCAAAATTAATTAGTGTGCAAATCTTGTGAAAAACAAATGATTCTACAATTTGATGGCTAAAGATGGACAGCGTGCTCTTCGCATAAAATTCCAATTACCCTTCCATTAGTTTATGCAATGCAATTTAAGTAAAAAATCCATTGATTTAATGTGAAAGCAATTGGTTTCTGAAACTTCAGACATTGCGGTCTCTCCTTGTTCTAGAATTATTTTTAAGAATATTCGGAATATTTCCACAAATGAAAATATGGAATATTATCTAAATCATCTAAAAATGGAACATTAACACTAAAAGTGTCTCCATTTTGTTAGGTGATTTAAAGTGCATGAAGATTCACTGGATGTAACTAAAAATTGTACGTTATCACATCTCCAGAAAGCAATTAAATATTGAATGCAACACAGAAACAGAATATATGAAACAAGTTTAGTTATAAGCACGAATTAAAATGGAAAAATAGCGAACCTCAAGAGGGCTTGAAGAATATGCTAGAGTGTTTGACGGCGTTAAAACTCCTACCGCAGGAATGCTCCCACCAGAGGAGTTTATGCGAGTATTTGCTATTGTTTTAGGCAGAGGAGTGGGACTGGCGTTTGATTGTACTTCTTGTCCTAGAGAATTTAGATGGCTATCTTCTGACCTATTGGATCATGTACGCAGTGCATTTAGAGTGATTGATGTAATATTACATTAAATTCAAACTTTAAAACAATTTATTCATTTAAAATCGGCCTAAAAATATTGAGGGACGTATTTAATATTCTCTATTTACCAAATTTCAATCAATGCATATTTCTTTGTTCGATCCAAAAACTTCTCAGATATGTTTTCATCAATGACATGATCACTGTCTTTTGGATTCCTACCAAATATTTAAAAAATTTAATTCGTTTTAAAAAAATTAACTTATGTCAAATTTAGCAGAAACGTACAACGACAAACTTTTTTCCAACTTTACAATATCAAGTATCTTATCCATGGCTCCTTTATACTGGTTCATTCCACAGGAGCAACAACTTCCACGTAATGCTGATATAGCTGGCATAAAATGGCAATTTGCCACTAGAGGACTGTTCTCGAACCTAGCTTGCATAGAATCATAAACTTCTTTCGACATTGACAGAGGTGACTTTTCATTGGGAAATAATTTCAACGATTCCAATACATGATCACCAATTGCTCTTGCAGGATCGTATTCAAAATATTGATCAATTTCATTCCAAATAACTTTTGGAACACTGCTGACTAGATTCAACTGACACACTTTCTGTTTAAGACTTCTGGCTTCGACTAGTTCCTTACAACCTTCGCATCGATCAAGTGCATTTAACTCACGGCCATCTGCTATTTCCCCTTTGTGTATTCTGCATTAAAATAAACATAGTGTCAAATAAAATGTAAAATAATTGACCATTTGTACCGCCTACTTTGAATACTACCTAATAATTGACCGCCGGGAGTCGAAAGATGAATCGCAACGCTGACATAAGTAGATACTTCTGATGTCGTCAGCCACTTTCAATTCATGTAAAGGATAAAATAAAGATGGCGAATCTAATTCATATTCGAAATCCAATAATTCTTTCAGAACGTAATGTCCCATCTTGAGGTGTTTTATTAGGTGTTCGTAAGAATAAGAATGGAAGCAACAGTCTTCTTTAACACAGGTCTGCTCGTACAAATCCCCCAAATCCTTTGTCCTCCACCATAGACGAGCTATAGCTACTCCTACTCCTGGAAGTGTTCTCTGTAACAACTCACGTTCTCTTTGAAGTGCTTCCACAGTCATTATTTTGGGCTTCACACCCTCCAACTTGACTTTTCCTAGATTCATTCGCCGGTACTGCTCCGCAACCATACTTCGACCTACGTAACAAACGCATAAGCTCTAGATTCCGCATTAAAATAAGCAGTGGACAAAATGTAGTACAAGTGGACGCACCAACTCTGCATAACAGTTTCGTGGATGGTCGTAATCGGTGATTCGAATGGGGAATATGTGGCTCATTGATATACTTTGACGGAATCAACTCGTTAATATGAAGATAGTGACTATGAGCAATGGGAAATTCTACACTAAGGATTTCTAAGATTCCACGGTCAACTGGTGACAAAGGGTCTGATTCTTGAAGAAGTGTCTTTAAGTAATTCCAATTCTGTTCAATGGATATGTTTCGATTAAATGCGTTAAAATTGTCGTCCGAGCATTCCAATTCAATGAATTTACTGTCCTCTTCAAGCATTTATTAGTCCTAAAAATCCAATTTTAACGAACTTTAATTCTCAAATCAGGCATATTGAAGTCAAAAAAATCTAAATTTGACTAGCTTAACCAGCAATCCAACTTTCTTAACGGTTTTTGTGCTCGAATTAATCAAGTTATGGAAACCTTTCTTTATTATTTATTGATAATTTTCAATATGAACCAGCCTGACCGCGCTCTTTTTTGACTTTTGGGACTTCTCTTGAACCATTACGATTTATCATCGGCCAAGTTGAACTGTTTCAATATAAGACGCAAAACGCTAAAAAACATTGGGTCAATTTAACTTGACTTTCTGAGCATTAAAGATAAGTCTGCCTCCATTAGGTCTACTTCGACATTATTCGTACAACATTCTTTTTGTAAAACCATAAAAAATTCTGTGCATCCACCACCTTGATCTCCCGCTGTCTAAATACTCGGTCTCAGTAACCAATACATCTATCGAACCATCAAAGAATTTGCTCTTTCTTTGGTCCAACCTCTTCGCTCCTTGGAGACTTTTGCTTATTTATTTTTCACAGCGGAACTAAACGTAGAGGAGAGGAAAATCTGTAAAGATGAATATGTTCGCCGTTTAACAGAAAAGCGTGAAATATGCAGTAGGAGTGAAGCCGGGTTCAAAAGAACCTTAGTTCATATGGGCCTTTTAATTATTGCATCAAATGCCATTTAGAGTTGAAATTCTTATTCTTTCCGTGCATTATCTTGCTTTGAGTAGAAAATTCAAGGTGACAGCTTACATATAATACTGGAGTCATTCTCTTCTCAAATAATTCATTTACTATTCATCTGCTAGGCACATTATGTTTGGATCTGAAGTGATCGATCTGCCAGTGCATTCTCATCTCACATGCTTAATAGCAAAGTTCTGAGGACACCGAGGCTCCACATTCATAGTTCCCTTACTTTTGTGGTTAATATTGAAATAATGCGAGGATAAGAAATTTGGCTAGAATTTACTGTTCAATCGTTCTTAGACTTCTCGACAAATATCCCTTTAACATCCTTCTGAATTCGGCTTAATCAATTGTTGCATTTACAGATTTTGTAGCATCTACTGTTGGGGCGATTTCAATAGTTCATCCTTGAATATGTCCTCTTCTCTGCGAACAGTGCTTAAGTTTAATCCACGTCATTGTAGCTGCGCGGCAGTCTTTCAATGGGACTTACTGCCTAAAATTGGCTCAACTGTACAATCCCCGTATCACTCTTCCACATGTCCAGAAGAAGGTTTTTAGACTAAAATCCATGTTTACTTAAGTGGAAGTTTGGCCTTCCATAGACCTTTGATGCAAATCGATTCTCCATTAAATCAAGAAAGCATTTCTATATAGGAATTGTTTTTAATCCTTTACCTTTGTAAAACATGACTAGTTCAATAACCTTTGTCCTGCCAACATTCATTCAATTTGTTTCAAATAGGTTTATCAAGTGTAAAGCACCACATTCACGTTTTCATCCTTTCTTAAAGTTGAGCACTCAAAAGATATTCAGCCGTTCACACCATGGCTTTGAATTTTCCTCCATTTTTGTGCTTCTGTCAGATATCAGTAGTTAATCCCACATTGACATTTCCAATTCCGTACCATTATGTGTCTCGGTGTCCCTTTATCACGAAGTTCTCAATATTCACTTTTAAGTTTCTAGATTGGGTCGATTTCTTTCTGATTCTGTAAGACTTCCAGCTGTTTTTTATACTTCGTTGGCTCAGTTTCTTTAAATTCGGGAATGATTGTATCTAGACAGTGATCATATTTTGCAACAACTTTTAAGGTTCCTCTTAAGTCAGGAGATGTGAAATTTGTCCTTTCTTGCAACAAAGCAGAAGTCGGAGGCAACATCTTCATGAGTTCTTAGAAAGTCGTAATTTAACAAACTTTTGAAATAAGAAATTAATAACGCTCCTTTGCACTTTGGTTATGACTAACAGTTTTGATCGTCAACGATGACGAAGATGTAATACTGTGGCTTTATGCATCTCAATACCACATCAGAAAACATCATAATATCTACGGTATTTCCAGTTACCTTAAAATGGCAGACAGTTGATGTATTCTAGAGCCCAATCTTCAACAATTGATCTCAATATTCCTTATTTAAAATTGTCTGGTCGACACATCTGTAACCTCTCAGTTCATCTCATTATTCAGCTACCAGTAGGTTAGGCTTAGAAGTTTGTCATACTGTGCTCTGTACTTCTAAAAGTTATCATGCGTATCTGCCCATATCCAGCAAGGAATATTTTCACTACTCGTCATCCAAGTAGCTGGGTCTTATACACGCAAATATGACCGACCAAAGAGACTAATTGGTAAAGCTAGCTGGTTCCAATTGGGCTGCCTTTCTCCATGTCGTTGTTATAGCGTAGACTGTTTAAAGATTAAATGTACGGCTTGCAGCGTGTCAAGAAACAAAATCTTCTACCTCGGTGCTACTACGCGATGAGTGAACGTTAATGTGACCAATTGTCTAATTTCATTCCCTTTTTGGAATCGTAATCTGCATTTGTGATCCAGAAAGGCTTTGCCTTGATAAATCAATTATATCTTTCCTCCAGTAACGGAGAGGGAAAATGATCTTACACGAAGTTTCCTAATTAAGTGTATTTAGTAAACCGAACAATATTTCAAACAAATAACAATAACTTTCATGGAAACAGTGAAATAAAATTTGTTAGCATCGGTAGATTAGCCAAGATTGCTACTGAAGTTCTTTGGGCCATAGAGCATTATTTTGGACGTTTGAAAAATCTAATATTTGCTTAATTAGTAAAACTCGCCAAGACTAAACTCTATTTTAAAGTGTCGCCTTTTCAATCACAAAACCTCTGCAATGCTTACAGCAAATGAGATATCAGTAATTCATTAAAATACGCAATTAAATATGCGGGAAAGAAGTGCCCGTTGTTCGCACAAAATATCTACTTGTGATTAATGGAAAATGATCAAAATAGATGAATAATTACAAAATATCTATCATAAGGTTTAATAACCACCTTTACAAAACAAATTAACAATGGCAAATCTTTCACTAAAAACATTAAACGGCAAAAGTTGTAGAAATGTGGCAAAGGAGAATTATTAAACGTGAAAATGGGATAAGTAGAATGGTAAATTTTAAAACATTTATTACCCCATAATTGCTTACCAGTCGAGCGGAGGTTAGAGAACTTGGAACGAAATTCAGCTAAATAGTTCAACTGTCAAAATAAAGCTCTCGTTTAAATTAACCAAATTATTATGTTATATAAGATGAATTTTTAAAGAAAACACATATTTTTATGCATTAACTTGCAAACCATTCTATTAAAAATAACAGAATAAGTATAATAAAATCTATTTACCGGCATTTACCCATATCTCCTTTTTGGATATTATTAACGCGCAATTTTTGATGTATTGGCTTAAATAAGATTTACAAATACTTTTTTATGGGATCTGATGTTTTATTTTAAATTCGAATTAAACAATATCTATTAATAAATTAATTACGAGGAATAGTTGTTGCAAACATCCAATACATATCGATTCTCGTAATACTTCGGTTAATTCGCCGGCCTTGTCTCACTATGTGTTACACACCTACTGATCCATATCTCTTTCTTAATTGTTAGTTATTAATTAAAAGCAAAATAAGCAAAAGCGACCAACGACTTTAATGTACACCATTCCGTCCATTCGTCGTAGCTCGGGTTGACCAAACCCATTAAAAACAACGTCTCTCTTCCAGATCCACCTTCTACTACCTCCTCTTTATTCCCCTCATTCATTTCAAATTTTCGATCTTTTCTGTTAAGAAGAAAGATGACCAGTTCTGGCTCATAACTTAGCTTCATCTTTGAAGTTCGAACTACTGTATTTATGTCTAAAAGGAAGAACTTATAGTGATATCATCCAGTCCTTCCAGTCCATTTTTGTCGAAGTGTTTTCTAACCTGGATGTAGTGGAGATATGGTGTGAAAATCGATTTTTGTCAAATCCTTTTAGTGAGTACCTTTGATCATTTCTCCCATTAAGTGAACACGTACAATAATAACCATTTACCACTTCAGTCCCTATTGCTTTAATGGTCTTCGAAAATGCCTCCTATTACGAGACAATATATAATAAAGCAGAAGCCGCTAAAACACATCCTCCCAAAGTATTCAAAAATGTAATCGATTTCACCTGCCATGTGTGCGGAAACACGCTCTGTCAATGTAGTGAATGCAATCTTTGTCCAAGTGAGTCCCCGCAATGCATACTTGTGAATTTCCAAATATTTTATTTATTTTATATCAAGTGGCAGACTTTATGATAGTTATCATTAGCTAAAATAGATAAATACGGAAACATTAAAGAACTTACTGGAACTATCGTTTTAAAGCCAAAAGCCACAAATAGGGCTTTTACTCAATTTGCATAAACAACAATGCAGCATTTAAACTCAAAGTGCTTTGTTGTTCGATAATAAATGAACTCATCAGCAGCTCTTTAAATTCAAATTATTCAACTTACAACTTACTGAAACCGAAGAGCACAACTTCGTAAAGTGTACTTGTAGCGCCCAAAGTTCAATAAGAATAAATTACTTTCAACGCGGCATATATAAAACACTATCATTTAACATTTATTTTTTAAACGAATGCCAGTGCATTACAGACAATTCAACTCTTGCCTATTCAAAGGTCATTAAGGTCGGTTGAGTCATTCATTACTACTTAATAGTGGGCAATTATAATATCTGCAGAAGTACAGTTACCTTCAATGGATGCATGCATTCATATATGACATCTCTTGGTTTAATAACTCACCTGCTTTAAGAGTTTCATGAGGAGGAGGGGGGAGGGGGGGTGGAGGGAGGGGAGAGGGGCTATCGAATGCCAATTGTGCATCCAGTGCCGTAGGAACTGGGGGTCTCATCCACGTGTGTTCATAATGATAATTACAGCAATAGCCATATATACAATACCAACTACAAATTTGATTGCGTACTCATAGGCTGTTCGAAATATGATGCACTAATATTAAAATACCTAATTATTCCTTGTGGGAAAAATATCACAAAATAAAAATGATTCTTATTTGGGATTATTCACTTCTTTGCCAGTGCAAACATGAACGTGTCTTGTTTCCACATGGTGGTTTGCGTTGAGCTGTACTGTGCTGTTGTCGAGTTGCGTTTGTAACTAGTGCAATTCCCTGTAATCTGCCAGTCGGTTACGATAGTCTACAGGGCTTGGCAAAGCAAACTGCGATGGCTTGTCATCAACGACACTACTACGGACTCAAAGGAGGCACTTTTACAACTGCCTGGCAGATCAACATAATAGAGAATGACTGGAGATAAACGATTCCGGTGAATATTGATTCAGTACAGGTACGGAAACCATGGAAATAATCATATGAAATATTATTTAAGGATGCAGATGCATAACGCAGTTGTTATTACCGCCTTACAAAGCCCAGATAAATTTAAAAAAAATAAGTAATGGAGTTAAATGGTTTGGAACTTACTTTTAGTCATTAAAAAATTGGTGAAAAAAATCCTGATGTATTTAATGTGGAAAATAAAATTACCCACATATGCCACTCAAAGAAAGCAAATAGACTCAATTTTTTACGTAATTTTATTTAGTGCAATTTAGAGTAATTTTAATTGAATATACTATTCAAGACCTGAACCAGGTTGAGAGAACCCAACGAATTCCAGTAGACAATTGGATCGCTAAAGAGCTTAGTTGCAACCAAGGCACAATTATCTCTCCTCATTGCTATCCATGAATACAGCGTCCACTTTCAGAGTAATTTTACGTTCTACCAATCTGGTGACAAAAGAGGTCGATGGGCCAGATGCGAAAATTAATTCTAGAGACAATGGAAAAAGATTGGCAAAATGAGCATGACTTTCATTTGCTTAAATAGGACATGGTGATTTGCAATGGCACGGTGACGGCGAATCAATCAATCAATTGAAATAAGACAAATGGCATTAGTGTTCAATTGAAATGGGAAATATACCTCACTCTCTAATCGTATCAATTATTGATTGATGTTTCCACATCTGTTTCCTAAAGCCTGGACTGGATACAAGAAATCTAATTTTGTCAATTGTTGTTGGACTCCATCTGACTGCATGCTTTACACACGCTGTTGTTTGCCACTAGGCGACTGTTTGCCTGTGTTGGATCATAAGAAGTTGGACGATGCAGTTTCCAAAGATATCTGATACCATGAAACTAATCTTAAAATTTATTCTTACTTCAAATTGTGCCTGTTTGACACCTTAAAGGTTTACTTGGCTTATCTACGTCATTTGTTGGGAGCGTTATTAATATATATAAGCACCACTTTGGTTGTAAATCGAAAAGGTGAACCGAACTAAGGTTTTTTGAGAAACACCACCTTGAAGTGAAAAGAAACAAATTAGTAGACCTGGGGTCCAAAGAAGTGCCGTGAATTAGTTGTTATAGAAGACCCAGTGTTTAAATTTATTAAAGTTTGTACTTATATCTCCTTAGCCATCTATACCCCCTACATTACGTTAGTCTAACTTAACCAGTCACCTTGACATTCGAGACTTCTTCAATTTCTCAGTTTGGGTTTGGTCAATTTAACATGAACTGCACCAATGCAAACCACTCAACACACACAGATCTCGGAGTCACGTAGACTAACTGCAGTCTTTTAAAGCAACTCTGCTATCACCAGTCCTAAGGCGGATGAAGTCCTACTCACCCATTTGTGACGATACTTTAAGTAGGTAAAAAAAATTTAGCTCCTCTGTTACGTTTTGCCCCAGATTATTTTGCTGGCTAAAAGCATTTTGAATAGTCCTCTAAGACACAGTTTTACAAGTCTTTTCGATAGAAGGGCAATTCGCATGTTTCACACCTGAATGGTATAAAATATGCTAATGTAAAATAAAGGTTTGAAGCAATAAAACTAAAATTATTCACAATCCCAAAGGACTCTGTCTAATTTCTGCAAAGGAAATATGAGATACTTTCTGAGTTTAGTGAATAAATGCCTTTTGAAATTTGATAAATTAGCGTAATGGGGCGAAAGATTTTGGACTTTCGAATGATAACTTGGTGCTAGTAGAGGGATATCTTAGAAGCAGAAGAAAGCTTCCTGTAACCAGCTCACAACGTCCAACATCTGTGCCTTTCAATGCACTCACTGTATTCATCAGCGCCTATACTACATACGCCTAATAAATTCGCATTTTTCATTTTGCCTACAGCCAATTTAGAAGTTATTGACCTTATGACCTAAATAAATTATTTGTTAGAACTAAAATCACGTTCAGTCGAAAGGATATAAGTATATTTATGAGCGCTTCATAGTTCTTAACGTCTGGCAGAATAATCTCGAAAGGCATGTTATTTTTGCTCATTCGTAAGTCATAGACCTGGTGGAGACACCTTCAGTTGGTGGAGATTAGTTTAAGAAGAGAATCTAAAGAAATTGACCCAGGTTAGCAAATAATGAAACACCAAATTTTGGCAGACTTTAAATTAATAATTTTGTACAAACTTCACAGTTATTAAAGATTGATAAAATCTTTTACGACATCGCAAGAAGCAAAGTTCGAAATTATCAACAGAGTGCACTATTCAAATACCACAAGAATACTTTTTGAATAAAGTTATATCGTATACAAAGTACCAGTTATTTATCGCTGGAAACAAATTGTGAACAGTTAGATTGAAAGTTGATCCGAATAAAGTTAAGAAATGAAAGAACTAGGGCTACAATCAGGTATAAACATTCCTGTGGAAACTGAGGAACTAAGCGCACTACAGTAGCAGTAAGTCCATCGATTCTACGCTTTGACAGACTTATTCAGATTTTAATTTGCTTTGCCCTCGAATTACCTCTGATATTTTCCATAGCTACTGATCTACATCACTTCGGATATGTCAAATTTTACACAGAGGAATCAAACTTCTTAAGGCAATTTGAGTAGAGGGGTGGGGAGGGGGGGGGTGGGGGCAGGAGGTATCTTCGAGCCGCACTTCCGAGGTCACATTTTGCCATCACTTCACATAACGAGAATTAGTTACTGTATTCGCGTTTATAAGTGAAAATAAAACGTGGAAAATAGTTGTTAACAGAATATACGAGAAAGGTGACTTAATTACAAAGAAAATAATAACTTAAGCAAAAATAAGCCTTATGATAAATGTGCATTAGAATGTACCGTTCTCAAGTACAGATGTGATGTTATTTGCTTCAAATACAAATATTTTTTGTCAAATAGGTATGTTGCTTTGCGTTGTATAAGATTTATTTAAGGCAATCAATAAAGTTATGGAATATTGGCACCAGCGGCAACCAATAATTCCACAACTTCTAATTGGCCTTCGTTCAGGGCTACTCGAAGGGCCTCATTCAACTCTGTTTGGCGCTCCAAATTTGGGTCTGCTCTTTCCAGAAGAAGTCGAACAACTTCTATGTGACCCTAACAGGAAGACAAATAAACAGATGTTAGCAAATATGTTGGCTTGACATTTATTTATGACAGAAGAACCCACATTTTTACTTGCAAGAGTGAGTTCCGACTCATTCATCTTATTCAGTTGGTGGAGTAGCCTAATTTTATGACTAAGAAGATATTCTACCACTTCGAAGTGACCCTTTTCAGCTGCCAATATGAGAGGATTCTTGAACATTTTGTTCCCGATAAACGGCAAACTGCCTTCTCTTATCAATAACTTGACACATTCTAAATGTCCGTGGGCAGCTGCCAAATTGACAGCAAAATTTCCATCTTTATCCTGGGCTTGTAGAGATGGCCTAAACGGGAAGATAGCTCGTAAGATCCCTTCAAATCCATTCGACGCAGCTATATGTAGAGTGGTTCTGTTGGTTAACTTTTCTCTCGCGTCTACATTGGCCTAAAATTAGCATGCACTTGAGAACATTTAAATTAATAAATGACTAATTTGGACTTTAAACAGTGTTTGGTAAAATCTGCATTAAAATATATTTACCTTGTGAAAGCAACCATTAAACTATGTGGCCAAAACAATATACTGTTGTATTATGAAGAATATTTATGTTGGATATTAAAGAATGTGTCAGTGAAACCAATTGCAGTATAGCGGTGCGTACTCAGTCTGCTAAGCATGACTCGATCGAGTCCTTTAAAAATAATCGCGTCCTAACTTAAACTTACCTTTAGTTAAACTCCAGTTGAACTAATTCTTGCATTACATAGATAGGTCAGCTTTTAAATATAAACTTCGTAATGAGAATACGTAGATCTTGTTTCCTCGTTATTTGTGGAAGCTATATTTAATCCTGTGAATAGTTATAGGATTTGATACGACTACCAAACCAAATTGCATCTTGAATTACGAACCCTACAAATTGTTGTCACACTGTTCTGTTTTCTAATCCATTACATTCCACTGCAAAGCGACAATAATAATACTGACCATTCTTTAAGCACAGAACAGTAAGCACATTAATCATATTAAATCGAAGATAGTGGGCAAAATAAGCGAGCGGGTGCAGGAACGGTGAGATTCTGAACCCACTTAACAAGTAAGGTCAACTGTACAAGAGTCACATTAAGGGATTCTAGAAAGCATGTTTTCGAGCACTCACCCCACCCAACCCCTCTCCTTATGTATTACAATGCAGAAACATTTAAATGAGTAGCGTGTTATAAAAATATAAACATGAAATCGATAAACTTGCTCCATATTTTAAGGCCTTGATCACACCTGCTGCATCATTTTTATTTGCCGCCTTTATAAGTACGAGGTTAATAGGATGATCGGCATTTTTTGACGCATGACTCCATTCGAACTAGAAACATGTCGATGAGTTTGGAAAGCTTTTACCTGGTAGGTGGGGTTCATGCTCATATCAGTGCACAATTGACTGATAATTGGAAAAGTTCCTTTTATGGTGGTGTATTAAAACAAATCATTGTCATATGCTGAATTGGTAAAATTTAAAAGTTCTGAAATTTTCAATGAAAATTAAAACAATTTAATAATTTATTAGAATACTATTAATACCAATAATATCAAAATTTGGAATGATTCAATTTTTATTGTGGGTTTTAATAAAGTGCTACCTATTACTGAAATATTTGAAATTCGACAAAAATATCGATATCATTATTTCCATTGCATTAATGTCGACAGAAATATTAAATCTTATTTGAATTAATACTTTATTTTTCATTTTTTTCAGCAATTTGTTGATTTAAATTTTATAAAAATGTATAGCTGATTCGCATGTATCACTTAGCTTACGGGCTATTTAGAAGTTATTGACCTTACGACCTAATTTGATTATTTGTATGAACTGCAGTCAAGTTCAGTCGAAAGGATATAATTTTCTCCAGTCTTAACTAAAG
Organism: Hymenolepis microstoma; assembly: GCA_000469805.3. NCBI lineage: Eukaryota > Metazoa > Platyhelminthes > Cestoda > Cyclophyllidea > Hymenolepididae > Hymenolepis > Hymenolepis microstoma. Next base: position 21,818,974 of record LR215993.1, on the reverse strand, counting down.
TTGGCACAAAACTTTTTGACCTGAATGGGTCCTTAAATGAAAGTACACAAATGCGATTACCATTCAGATATTACAATGGAACATAACTATCACTATTTTGAATGACAAATCAGAGAAATTAGAAGCTTTTTGCCGATTTGTTACTGGTCTACATTGTTCCTCCAGTGTAAATGATGCAAACTACGCGAAACCGATTAAGTGTTTCCAAGATATTTTAATTGATTTTTGTATGCAAACTGGGTGCTTTTAATTTTGATCTAGCATAGAGAAGTGACTTACTGTCTCCTCTCCTCCACATTCATTTAACTAGAGATCCGTGCCCAAAAGGCACACATATATGGTGTTATTACCACTCAAGCGGATTCGTTCAGAGTTTATAATTAAAGCCATAAATGAAAAAGCGATTTTGTTTAATTCAGTTATCAAGCTAACCCGGATTTTCAATCAATCTCTATGTAATATTTTTAATTGCTATAAGTAACCATGGCAAATTACCTTGGATCTTACTATCTATTTAGTGTTACAAAAACGTTCAGCAATTTCTCAAACTCTCATACCTAATTCTAATCTATTAAATCCTCTTTATCCAAAATGTACCGAATTATTTTTTTTAATTAGAGCAACATCCTCCATATGTTCTCACTCTTGACCTTTCCACATGTGAACATCTGCTTATTCCACGCTGTCATTGACAAAATGCTCATCGAAAGTCTTTAATGCGCTTTAATTAATGCCCGAAATCTATGGTAGAAATGACTCTATCAACAAGACCAAAGTAAATTGTGCATACAGTGATCCTAACAGTTATTAACTTCAAGCTTTATAGAATCCGATGATGGAAATGAGATGATTTGATCTATTCGGCAGCCTATATCGTATGAGTCGCGATCAAAACCACTTATTTCAAATCAATTTTTTTTATTCATCTCCTTTAAAATAAGTTGCGGATTTAAATAATTGGTCTGACAAATATATGTTTGTACCTTCACAACGCCCACATGTCAACAATTAACTAACCAGAAACAAAAAGTCCTACCTTTTGCAAGCTTTTACTTGAGACGAACATTTTATTAAACCTTCCACCTCATTGCTAGCTAATAGCTTACAATTTTCTTTAATCACTGGTTGGTAAGTTTGTCATGTCGGTAAAGATGCCAACAATGTGGCACAGCATCAAAGTAGAACACAGAGACAGTAGAACATGACGGACTTAATTATAATGATACAACTTATAATATTTGTAAAGGTACTTGAAATATTTAAGTTGCCTCTCTCTCTTGTTTAAGCATTGGCCTCCTCCCCCCTTCCCCTCTCCCCTTCTCCCTTCCTCTGGTTGCACCCATCAACCAGAGACATGATAAAAGTAGCGTATCTCAAGTACTTCATAAAATCTCACAACTCTAATATTGTTGCTGCAGCACAACTAATCTCTGGTCACACTGAGTCCAAACAACAGTCGACTCTGTTATCGTATTTACTTGATGACCAAACAAATCAATACACCACCCTGAGGGTCATAATGAAGGCTGTTTTACTTTTCCATCCCCTAGAACTCATACATCATTCACCAAAATTAAGTCTACCAAATTTCTTGGTTTGTTTGATTACATTTAACCCTTTAATGGCGAATTATTTTTTGAAAAATGTACCCAATCGCACTCCCGCGTGTCTCACAACAGACTGATGCCGTCGACGTGATGAGTTTTGGTGGTATCAGGCGAAGGCTATAGGCACGTATTGAACATGTTTCAAAGGGCAATAGCGCCTTCTGTTACGAGTATAGTACCAATGGAGTTTATTTTGAAAGAGGACCTTACAGTCCTAAGATCGTTAAGGGATTAATACTGGCAAGGCATTAAAGTGGAAATATGCTTTATCTATGAACTCCAAAGATGACAAGATCTTCTCTCTCATAAATAAAAGCTCTTTTAAAAATCTCATTCGATATGCGCCATTAATTTTTCCAAGCTTATTGTGGCAGAATTATTAACACCTGAGTACGGAGAAAGCCACAATTGCTAGAAACGACCATTATTCTGACCAGACTTGACCAGTGTGATTAGTTATTCGTAGTATTGGTGAAAAAACATTGATTCCGTGATTTATGGTTTGCCAGAATTGGCGTTGACCACTATGTTACTTCCCAAGCTTATAATTGTAAGTATCCCCAATATATAAGTTGGGTGAGGAAAGGTATCATGGAACAATTTTTATTTGAAAATCGAATTCCGTCGTCTCTTTCGTTATAAAAAATTAAAGTTTAAACTTGCTGATCAGTTCCAAGGGCGTTAAAGGGTTAAGTGGAAGGCATCATCCTTTTTCCCTCTTTAGCGATCGGTTTATAAGAACTAGCAAATAGGGTTAATGGGTCGTGATAACATGATTCTCACTCTTAGAGAACAGTGTCAAACTGTTTGTTTAAATTACAGGCAAAGTTAAACAAAGGGTTTTATTAATTTCTTCCCAGATTCCTTTATGTGCTCTTAAACTGTTTTTTTGGTCTCCCATTGATCTCAGTTTTGCTATACCTATTCCAGGAACCTGCTATCGAAGTTATACCCATTAAATCTGCTAAAATATTCTTAATCCATTATGCTTTAAGTACTGCATGCCTCCAGCTTTAGGTGTAACCTCACAAAATTCCTGTTCTAGGAACAAAATCGTATCTTCCGAACTGAAAACGAATCCCATGTAGACCAATCTGGGCACATGTGACTTCCATCTCCTTTGAAGTCCGGACGATTCTGAAGATGGATAGAGATTGAACCCTTAGCAGAAGCTAAGGAAAAACAAATTCCACTGGGGGCAATTGGGCAAAAATGAACAAGTTTCATTCAAAAAATTGAAATGTGTTAAAATTACAGGGCTATTAAATTTCAAAATTTATGAGCCAAGTCTAACACCAAGGCAATTACGTGTTTTAATTGAGTTGTGAGATTTGTGGCTATTTTGAAGGCTTAATAGGTTTCAAAAAATTCCTTTGTTGGATAGAAAATACAACTGAATTTTATTACAAAATATTATTCTTTAACTAGAATTTATTTCAACGACAGCTTATGTGTATGAAAGATTAGCCATAACGATATATTTAATTAACATCATTCCTGATTTGTTGACATGGTGTAACGGTTTACCTAACATTGCCCTTATTGATAATCCATACCTGCTGATTTGTTCGTAGACTTTGGGGTGACTTAATAAACACGTTTAGGTACGCATGCCGAAGAGAATGGCAAATTCTGCATTTTGTTGCAAATAACAAGCATGTCTCAACGTAGTTTATCCTAATTAAATGTTGCATCAATTAATGTGCATTAATTTTGACGGCTTTGAAAAGTGGCTGTTCTGCGTATTGGAATTAAACACGAAAACACCAAATTAGTAAATAAGTAGCATTCCCATATTTGCCGCTTAGCTCAGAATGGCTAAGTTGAGATGAGACTGTTCAAAATTATCGAGAATTCACCGAAATTTATTTATGCGCAACCTCTAAACTTAACCTTGTAAAATAATAAAATTCTAACTCTTTGGGTGCTGTAAATAGGTCAGCATTAAGAAGAATCATATAAGGAAGTAGGTAAAAGTGCAAGAGTAGAAACAAGGACAAAATGGCTTAGGATGAAATCCTTTCATATGCAGATTACAAACCTTTTACCCGTTTTTCGGTGGTATTTGTCCAAGAAGAGAAAAAGAAGCAAAATTCGTGGAATTACGTGATATTTTCTAACACGTTTTCAAAAATTGTGTTCCTTAACACGTATCATCTATTTTATAGTACGAAGAATACTGATACAGTTTACGAAATGAAGTCAAAGAAAAGTTAAGTAACAATTGTAAATTTTCTTACTAGAATCTTACCTAAAACGTTTTATAAAAGAAAAACAAACAAGATTGGTTAAAATATTATCCTATTAAACAACAAAATTCTGAATTAAAGAGTTCGTGAAGTGGTGTAATATTTTGTATGGAGTATAAAGATTTGGGATAAAAATCCCTGACCTTCATTTTGTAAATTTGTGTCAGTGGACAGTGAAAAGATCTTTTATGGATTCGAAATCGCGAAACACAGCCTGCTTATAACTTTTCTTGAATGGGTGGGTTCACTGGTTTCCTTGTCTTTGAGGTGCATCGAGGCTAACAATAGAGACGGTTGAACACTCATTTCAGACTAGCAGCATTTAAAAGCTCTACTTTTGTGCAACGGTAGGAAACAGACGATTCCAAAAATGTCAAGAAGAAATTATATAATTCTTCGTGTCCGTCTTCATTTCTACTTAATCTGGAAGTAAATTTCAATAAGATTCATACAATTTCTATCAGTGGTGTCTATCACTATTTGAAAAGTAGCCTCGAACTGCAAGTTTGATATGAAACAAATAGGATATGTGAAATTTACAGTTACACCATATAGATATGCTGGTGTTTTACAGGCAACTCGTTGACTATAGATCTATCAGAGTCAAAGAAAAGGAGGCTGTGCGACGGAGTAGTTTACAAACAAATTGCCCATACACACCATACGATTGTTATGATTTCAAAGCATTATTTATTATTTTTAATGAAATTTATTTGTTCATTTTAAAATGAAAACAAATAACATTTTTGTTAAAAAAACGTCCAAATAGCAAAGCTTGACCTTTCGTTCCACCAAACAGACATTTAGCCACTTAGCATGTTACAAAGATATTCAAGTACACAGTGGTAGTTTCCAGGTCTAGTGTCGAAGGCTTTTTCCAATTAATACAGGGGGACCTTCTTATTGAAATGCCGAGTTCGTCTCTCCTCTTTGCATACAAGAATTAATTCGTCGAACCTCCAACTCTTAGTTTTATCGATGATGTCGTCAGCTGATGCGCGTCGAGTAAGAATATCGTTTATTTCAATAACGGATCACTTAATGGTCGATTTGCCAAGAAAGTAAGCAAAACAGCATATTTTATCTGAGCTCAAAATTTTACTTACAAATTGGAAGTCATTCAATATTAATTATGGTATCCATTGATGCATAGGAGAGTACGAACAATTTCATTGATAAATACTTTCTTCTAAAAAATTTAGAAGGCATAAGCCATGATACTTCGTGATTTATTAAGAGCTCAGCGTTATTTGGATCTTAAATCTAAATCGACGGACTTCCTTGGTTTTAACCCTATTGATTATTACCTGTCGTTGACAACATTTTCATTATTTGTATCTTTTCTGCGAATTCCAATTGAAATTATTTTGCAACGATTTTTATTCAGATAAGGTCTTTTAAGTTGGCAATATAATTAGCACAATCACATTTACTATGCTCAATGGAAAAATATCAATATAAACAAAGTATGTCACGTGACAAATTCGCACGTATTATGCTTGGTTATTTGATTTAAGGCGATAGCTAAGTACTAATGCATTACGAATTTCCACTTGCTTTTAGGAATCTAAAGGCAGATAAATCTTTCAATCTTTCATATGTGAGGGAGGAAGGCTAATAATATGAATATTAGATTTTATTGCCATTGCAATTTGTTATGTCACGAAAGTTTAAATACCTACTTCGACTTGTAGTATATGTTATTTAATTTTGCTGTATTAGTTAAAATAATTATTAAATTAACTCTAAAATGTTCTATTTTATCGAACGTGATTTCAGTAGCCTTAACTCAATGGGTTGTGAATGATAATATAACCATAACATGTGAAAAGAAAGTTTACTGTAAAAGTTATACTGAAACTTATACAGTCATCACGGTGGGTAGAAACTGCCTTTGCGCATGCTATCATGCAAGATAGAACATTGCCAAACTGGTTGCTTTGTTAAGGATGGAGAGGATAAACTATGCTTTTTTAAAATAACTTTTTAAGGCCTCACACAATGTAGTTTCTAGTAATCGTCTTATACTCAGGTATTTTGAAAGTACAATCGTAAGGATAACATTACCATCTCTCTGACCTCTACTCTCACAAAATAAAGGAAAGTTGCATAAACTCTAGATTTTCAGTATAATAAACCATTTGCTGCCAAAATGCGACACATCAAGGAATAAGTGTAACCCAATGTCTCCACGATTTACTGAGAAGTGCATTTTGAAGGTATCAATATTTACAACAGATCTTGTTGCTCATAAAAGTAGTTAGCTATTTAATAAGATAGAAAGTGCTCCGCTTTATACTACGTGAATGATAGAACTTGCAAGTTATTTATTAATAAATGCAAAAGAGTTTCAAATTAAACAGGCTTTCTGGATGGTGCAAACCAAAAGCAATCGAATACCAACAATAACGTTGATGAAAAATAAATGATGTACTTGGAGCCTCTCAGAAATCGTCCAGTTAAAAATGCAGGTAAAATAAAAAGACCGGTTACTTCAAACTCAACGACAATTTGTTAATTTAAAAACCCCTGCTGCGTTGGTGCTTTGCTTGGCTTATTCGAAAAGTGATATATGGGATATCATATAAAATATTTGCATCCGTAAATGTCACATGAAGGAGTTAAATTTAAGATGACAAATGCCGGAACAAATTTTAAATTTTAATAGAAGAATTAACCTAATCATGGATTCAGAAATCGAATTAATTGTTACAAAAAGACAAGAGTTCCCTAATTTAACCAAGTTCGCGATAAAAATTTTGTCAAATGTAGCTGACATCTGAAAAATATGTAAATAAATTGAAGATGGAAATATGGTGCAATCATATATCTTAGATAACATGATATAATTTGATATTGAACTAAAAGCAAAGTCATATTATATTCATTTTGTTTAAACTTGCTAATACTAAGGACATCTCTGTCTATTTTAAGGCTCTTCAGGTATGTAATATAATAAAATATAATGGGAATGTATAATGTTTGTGTTGTTATTACGTATTTTTAGTTTTGAAAATGATTTATTGTCTTTAAGTGTTCTAGTTAAATAGCACACTTTCAAAGTTGCGTAAGGTCGCATTCTAGAATGGCTAAGCACCATCCGGATCTGATTTTCTGTCGCAAACAACCAGGAGTGTGTAAGTTTCTTACTCTATTTTATAGCAATTCTAGCTATAGGACGACTTTGTGAAAAGTGTGATGGCAGGTGTGTTATTTGTGATTCATATGTTCGTCCATGCACCCTTGTCCGAATTTGTGATGAATGCAACTATGGATCGTACCAAGGAAGGTGCGTTATATGCGGAGGAACTGGTGTCTCAGATGCGTATTACTGCAGAGAATGCACAATAATGGAGAAAGACGTAAGTTGTCGCCTATTTTCCCATTTTACATTTCTAGAGAGACGGCTGTCCAAAAATAGTCAATCTTGGAAGCGCTAAAACGGACTTATTCTATGAACGGAAGAAATATGGGTTTAAAAAGACTTACTAGCATTTAGTTATGCTATAAACTGTTGTTATTTCGTATGTATAGAATGATTGTTTTATAAAATCGATCTTGTATTGTGCATAAGCTTTATTATCCGTTAATAAAATTTATTGCTTACAAAAGCTGTCAACAGCGTTCACAGCACTTTTAACACAATCGCCGACGCCAACTCCATCTAGAGCATACCCAACTAGATGGAGAGTTCGTTTCCATCCCAAACGATCCTGAATGGACTTTCGAATTTTGTTCTTGTTTTCAAGATGGCCTACAGGATAAGTTGGAATTGTATTGCACCAAAAGCCAGCATGAGCGAAGATAGGTTTGTTAACAGTTAATCCGAGTTGTATTTTTAAAGCATTCATTGCAAATGCGATGAGTTCATTTCGTAATGTAGGTTCTAGAGAGAAAGAGGTTTTGCCTTCTGTTGCTTCAAGCCACTTCTTCCTAGGAGACAACATGACAGTGAATCGTGTGGTCTTTCGCGATGCAATCTTCCCATCCATTAGCGGAGAACAGCAGCTGTCATAAATGACACCCATTACAGTTTCATCTTCACACAGCGGCAATAAATGTCCAAATCCACGAGGCAATTTAGGCTTCGGAATGTCAAATTCTAATGCGACTACTGCAATACTGGCCGATGGGAAAATTTCAGCACTCAGCAGTTTTGTCACATTTGATGAAATGAAGGAACGGCTGGATAACAAAGTCTTCATGTGTTTAACAGGAGTGCAGATGAACACAGCGTCTGCATCTACGGTTCTGAACAAATTTAGTTGTTCGATTTCTAACTGATGAGATTTAGATTAGCCAAATCGAAAATTACCTCATATGCATTATCCTTATAATCGAGCGAACAAACTGTGCTGCCCATGTTGATGTCAACGTTGTCCATTTTATTTAGTTCATCTACGATTCGGTCAGTTAAAGCCTGCATTCCTGCAGAAAAATTTAAAACATTTGCTAATTTTGGTGGTACAATGTCTTTCCTCAACGGAGGTAGCAGTTTGTCTAGGGTATCATGGGGCACATCATAGGTCTTTGTAGGATACAGCGACTGCACTTTACCAGTGATGATGCTTTTGACAGCTCCCAGAACCAGATTAGGCGATTCTTGCTCCCATTTTATCATCTAATGAAAACATGTTAAACTATGCTATTCGTACATGACCAAGAAAGGCAGAAGCACTGATTGTCTTGGAATCTGCACCGCAGATGCCTCGCATAAGGGCAGTTCCTAGATAGTCTGCAAATTCATCATCAAAACGTGACCTTAGAAACTCATCTACGGAAATGTCTTCTTTGATCGGTCCTGGACCCTTAGTTAGTGCTCGACGAATGAACATGGAGAGATGAGACCGAGTGAAAGGAGGTTCCGATAAAGGTGAGAGTAGGTTAAGGGGTCTGAGAGCACCTGCTGCATAAAGGTAACGAGTTAGAGAAGGCATCCAGAAGACTTCGTCTTTTGAAAAACCCAAACTAGACACAAGACGAAGCAAAGGATTTGACGCAGCACTAGCTATTCGAGCGCTATGTGGTCCTAGATCATGTAAAGCTCCAGTTTCGGAATTGCGGTGAGTTAAGATACACCCACCCAAGTGGGATGAATTTGCCTCAAATAGCGAAACATGACCAACTTGAGTTCGAGGCAGACGTGAAAGTAGATAAGCCGTCGAGAGTCCAGATATTCCACCTCCAACTACTATACACCTAGCCATCTTAAAGGAATGGATTGAAAAGAATTTAGTAATATTTATGAAATTCTAGTCGAAAAATCACCAATGGGTAATCAAGTTCTGATAAAGCAACCTTAATTATCTTCTCGTTCAAGTTAGCTTTGCCGTTTAAGACATTATACTTCATACTTCTCTAGGTCACAGTTGTCTAGGTCAAATAAAATGTGTATATTTTAAAGATTATTTTATTTTGTATTTCAAATATAAATATCTTTTGAATTATTATAATATGTAGTTTATTCTTTGTAGTTCTTAATTTTTTAGAGGGTACAATTTAGCCAACATACATAGCCTGCACTCTTTGTACAAATGCCTGTACTAAGTGGAGTTCATATTTCTCCCTTGATTCAAAGCTTTGTCAGATCTATAAGTAACGTTGCAGTTATTGGTTCTGGGCAGATGGGGTCTGGCATAGCTGCTATATGTGGAGCTTATGGCTACAAAGTCAAATTATTCGACTGTGATGGTGATCAATTAGAAAAATCGGTCGATAAGATTAATAAGATTCTCCACCGGATGCGAAGGCATAGGTCCAAGAACTTTGTTGAAGCAACTATGTCAAAAATTGAACTGAATAAGGACATCAACGATACTGTTTCCGACTCTGACTTAGTTATTGAGTCCATAACGGAGGATCTTAAAGCTAAGCGCGGACTATTCCAGCAAGTGGAGTTATCGCTTTATTATCGTTTCAAATATAATTGAAACCACAATTCCATTTTAGTTCTCTTGAAGGTCGCACTCCAAAATCGTGCTTATTTGCAACCAATACATCGTCCATCTCTGTCAATGAAATTGTTGAAACGCTTTCGCAAAAGGCGTCATTCTGTGGATTGCACTTCTTCAATCCCGTAGATGTTATGAAACTCGTGGAGATCATCAAGTGCCAGTTTACCTCGGATGGAGCACTAAAGGTCAATAATGTTTTGGTCTTTATATTTGGTGTTGCTTGCGTAACCCTCAACCTTCGATAAATTAAATCGAATCATTTTATAGGTACTTCTCCTTATTGCATTTTCGAACCCATATTTAGGAGGTTCGGAAATTCAGTGCTGTGCCTTCTTAGTCGAATTTTGGTGTCTGAATTTCTCATCAATTAACTGCTTTGCCTTTCCGAATTTGAGTAGTTGATGTTTTCCTACCAGTGGGTAGAGCATTTGGTTACTATCTCATCACCTCTTGACACTAACAGCCTTATTACTTCTGATTTTGTCTCTTAGAGAGTCTAGTTTATTAAGTGATGACTATTTCTGTATCCTTGATATGAATTCATTACTGAAAAATGTGACTATATTTTCCACGAACGTATTCTCTGCGCCTTCGCCTTCTGGTATTGGCTTTTTGCCTGTATATTCTAGGTCTCTCAAATTGGTAACCTTCTGGCTGTCGATATGTTAGGAGAGGCCTACGTTGGCATTTTGTTAACAATTCGTTTGTAAGAAATTTTTTTCGCACTCTATCGGTTTGAGTATATGAATACTGCTTTACTGTTTCGCTTATTCGTGTTGTGTAGACATGCTTGTTCGAATTGAAACAAATCTTATCTAATCTCGATGACTTAATTCATGGATTCATTTCTTGTCTATTTTAGAGCTTGATAGCATTTGCCGAGTCCTTAAACAAGACCGTTGTACAATGCAAAGACACTCCAGGGTTTATAGTTAATCGTCTTCTTATCCCTTATCTTCTAGAAGCCGTTGAAATGTGGGAACGCGGTGAGGCTTCCATTGAATCCATCGACCTGGCAATGCGTGCAGGGGCAGGTCATCCAATGGGTCCTTTTGAACTGGCAGACCATGTTGGTCTTGACACTATTGTAGCCGCACTGGAGTACTGGACTCTCCGTTATCCGGATGAACGTGTCTTTAGACTTAGTCAGACCTTGCGCCAACTTGTAGTTGATGGGAGATTGGGGAAGAAGGTTGGACATGGATTCTTCGTCTATAATCAGAATGCGTATATGGTGAAGAAATGAAATGATCCTTTTATCCACCGAAGTTTTGTACTGACTAGTTGCCGCTTATTTCTTATTACTATTATGCTTTACTGTTTATTACGATATACTATTGCTAATTGTGTTTGTTTCTTCTTGTCATACAATTGTGTCTTTAGCTAAGGAATTGCATTTACGAATAGAGTTTGAGTGTCTATGACAAATTTACTTACCAAATATAATTCTTTAGGTTGTGTGGTGTTTGTCATGTTAGAGGTCACGGGCACACTTTCAATGACGCTGATGAACAACCACATTGGTCAGTTATAGTCAACAGGATTAGCAGAGTGGGGGTTTCTACTAACACTGAGTCTAAGGTACCTAGGTTGAGAGTTCCTAAGGCTTCCTTTAATGGGTTTGGAAAGCTTTCAGTCTTGACAACTTTTTGAGACATCATTAAGGAGAGATTTATCTAGAGTAGGCGAAGTAAAAGACTCAAATGGCTATTTTTGAAACTAATTGCGCTTAGGGAGGAAGAACGGAGTGGAGAATTTTCACGAGGGTGGCTTTAGGAATGCATTTTTATTAACCATGTGACATGCAAATTGCTGATTTGATATATTACAGAGTTGAACATACTAGAAATAAATTATAAGTAACATTTTAATGGAATTTTCCGTTTATTTAGCTCCCGGAAATAATTTGTCCTTCATTCAATACATTAAATCTCCCATCTTTGAACTAGACGTCTCGAGTCTATACTAGTTAGGCCCTAGGTATTACACTTAACGGTATTAGGTAAAATTTTTCAATGAATTCAAAAACTCCATCAGAATGACCTCATGTAACTCTTTAGTTCTGTCAGAGCCATTTTGCAGGGATTTGAACTGGAATGGTTGACAAATACTGTCACTTATACTAGATTACTTTACGAGCTCAGTTGAGAGGGGAAAGTGGTGGGGGGAAGCTTGATTTCATATATTTCTATTCACCATATGTACATAATGATGAATGTGGTTGAAACGCCAAATTTTCGAAGAATGTACAAGGAATAGTCCCAGAGGCGAATCATCTTAATAGACTCTTGATAGAAAGATACATTTCATCGACGTTTAGTTATTGCGCTACTAGCAATTCATAAGTAGCAATACTTTTAAAATCGATCAAAAATAATTTATAAATGTAAATTCTCCTTGCGTGTTTATTTACAGACTGAACACTGAATAAAAGTAGAATTTGATTAGTTCATATTTTTGTAATCACCTTATTCATTTGGCAGATGTTTACTCAGGTTGAAAATAGGATTATGCTTCCAACGATAAAGAGTAAGTTATAGGAAGCTAGATAATCTTTAAAATTAATCACTTAACGTTAAAGTTCTGACTCTTCCTTTTCAAGATATAACTACCATATTTCAGTTATTATTCCCACTCGCAGGGTTTTCATCTTAAACTGCATAGGAAATCTATTAATTGGGCAATAACTGTTTTAGTTAATATGACAAATCCTTCAGTTTCACTTCATTTATAATCGGTTGAGAAAATAGATAAGTGTCTATCTAAATGCATTTTAAAAATATTCGATAATGAAAAACTTACTACAAAAGCAGCACAGAATATTTCTCGCACATCGTCACTGAAATTTTCATTTTGAACTAAAGCATTTTATATTTAGTTTTCTCAATTTAGGTGCCTGGAACTACCTGTTAAAGTTAGGTGCAACTCGGTGAAAACTTTATAAATCCATAAATGGTGCCACTCTTCAATGATTTACATTAAACTGTGAAGTAACAGTGATCGTTAGACTATTTTCATCAAAAATATTTCGGTAGTCCTTCAGTTATCTGCACTAGCCTGGGCATTTTGCCGCTTCTACATCTGAAGGAACATTTATAGTTCCTATTGTTGCTCCTGATAGGAGAGACACATTAATAATAATTTATCTTTTATTAATTTAGCTATAGAGCCAATTTAACTTTCTTTGGATTGAACTTTTTATCAGAAAAATCACATTATTGAGGAACTAACAGAAGTTTAACCAGAGGTTAAATATAATTAAAAATACATTTTTATGAAACTAGCTAAATATTTGATGTCACTGAGAAGAGATAATTGCTCCTGTTTATACAAAAGTGGCATCAAATTGAACACAAATTTTGGTGTCAGGAATAACTTCATCCAAAGTGATATGTCTGAAAATGGATAAGCCCCAGGAAATTGGGGATAAATTTTAATCCATGACGATCCAAACATCGAGCACATAGAAAGTTGCATTTGTTTTCGTTATTATTCCCTCTGAAAATCCTTCCCGTTGGAAAGTTAACATCGAGAGTTTAGAGGGTAAATTTAAAAGTTAGGGAATTGAGACCAAAATCAGGGGATTTCATAATTGTTAATGATTCAAATACTCATTATATTGGCAGAAAATGCACATTTGAAGACAACTTTTTTCTTGGTTAAAAGAGGCATATCAGAACCGAATTAATCCCATTTTTAAACAGGACATTCAAGGTCAGTATTTAGCACTTAGAGGACATATTAGTTTCTAGAAAGTTCGCATACACACGATAAAAGTGCCTTATTCTTTTCACATTTATAAACTGATTAATTTTATATTTAATTTATATTGTAACAAATAGTACAAAGTTACCCAATGAGCCATTTCATGGGTCGTGTGCGCAATTCGCAGTGGGTGGTTTCTGATCCTGATCGGGTTATACGGTTTATGCCCCTGAAGTTTGGGGCAAGAAATGTCAGGTCAGCCTAAAATTAAATGAAGCATCTGAATATTTTTCATTAATTCTCTAGTCAAAATTCCATCTGGATATTTTAACAGATGCGGAGATAACTGAAATATCAAAACCTTCAATTACTCCTAGTGTTGCTAAGGTATATTTATGGGCGGATGGCTTACGTAGATCAGATTTTTGGTTTTTCAGGTGTCATTAATTGCTCACAACAACTTTTTAAAGACCTTAAATATTTCTCCAACATGTTGGATCAGAATTAAAGTGAGTAATAACAATTACTTGGGATTTACTGTCTTTTATGAGTCAACTAAAAGCACAGTCGAATTAATGGAGCAAGAACCTTTCTATACACAAAGTGATAAGGGTGATTTAAATTCACCCCATGGTTCTGATGTTCAAAAAAAAAGTTGTGCAACTAAGGTAGGACGCTCCACATATTGCTAGATGATTTTGAAAACACAACCACTACTAGGCTTCTGAGAAAATGTTGACCATATATTGTATGCAAATGTTTAATAAATGCCGAGATGCTCAGTGCAATCCAGGAATTGGAAGAAGTGTTGCCAAAGAATTCTACTTTGTCGCAAGAAAGAACAAAACGCACATCTCCTAACTTAAGAGGAACCTGAGAAGCTGTTGCGGCATCTCACCATTGTCTAAATACAATCGTTCCCGGATTTGAAGACACTGAACCAACGAAGTTACCAAAGTATAAGAAGTAGCTGGAAGTCTTGCAGAATCAGAAGGAAATCGATCCAGTTTCAAAACATAAATGCGAATATTGAAAACTTCTTGACTAAGAGACACCGGCGAAAGTAAAACATAATGGCATGATATTGTAAATGTCATTTTGTGAGTAGCTACTCATATCTGACAAAACATGAGGCAAAATCCAAAGCCATGGTGTGAAAACGCTGAGTATCTTTTGAGTGCTCAACTTTAGGAAAGAACCCAAAAGCGAATGTGGTAGTGAACATTTGATAAACCTATATGAAACAAATTGAATGACTGTTTGGCCAGATAAAAATCTATCATTTTGATCTTTGGCGGATAATATTATCCTGTTAGCATATTTTGGACATTTAAAAATTTTTACTTTTATATTTTCAAAATTGCGCCGGATTTGAAATCAAACAATATTATTTTGCTATTTTTTAATTTCAATGGAAACTAGGTCATTCCCGATCAGCAGATGTTCCAAAATGAAATTTTAACGGCACAAACGGATGCCTTTGAAAAGTGCGCTGGTTAACTGTCTATAATTTAATAAAATCCACAAATTGAGATAAATTCCTCCTTTCAAATTTTAACTTAGATGAAGCAGAGGACAAATTCTGGAATGTTTATCACAAATAATGAACAAATATATGTAGCGCTTTACAAAATGAGTATATAATTTAAAATTTTCCACTAAAAACTTGAATGAACTACATTAAAATCGACATTTGAAAGACGCAATACTTCTAATACTTTGACAAAGTTATAATAAATATTTTGCGTCCGGAGAATATTTCAAAATTTTAATGATTAAAATATAATTATAGCAAATTTACAACAACTGAAAATAAAATCTCAGGTGAAAGTTGAATTTCAAATTGCTTTTTGGAAAATAATATTTCTGTGGAAAAGCACGTCCTGAAGTTTTATTATATTTCGCAAAACCTTCATGAAATCATGCAATCAATCACGTAAAATCGCAGCTTGTCCAAAATTCAGGATTCAAAGATCAATTTGGTGCTTTTAACTATGCCATTAAATCTCCCAACTCTCGAGTTATTTCGACATCATTGTGTTCTGATGGGAGTTAGTGGTTGAGGGGTTTGAGCATATAAATTACTAAATTTCCGTTTTATAAAACGAGCAATTCTTTTCGTTTAAATTTCAGTAATAGCGCCCATCATAAGTCTGCACAAAGGCATCGACAATGACGAGAAGCCGTCGCCTGCGATGACTTTAAATTATTCGAAGTTAATTTGTGAAAAAAATAATTCGTGTAGTTTGTGAATATATCAAAAGAATATTGATCATCATTACCGTCGACTTGACCTTTATAGGATTTTTACGCCAAAAACGTAAACTTTCGTGATACTGTCAAAATGATATTTATACGATTCGATAAATAAGACGAAGTATTGGTTGCAAGACGGTAAATATTGTTTAAAAATATCATGTTTTAACTCAAACGAGCTCTTTTATATGACCTTCTCTAAGTTATCACCATGCTAACTGCCAAGATTAAATAATGCCACACTGCATCTTATGCCTTTGAAAGGAAAAAAATGAATTGAAATGGCAAGACTCACCGTCGCAATTATATAACCGATCAATAAGTACAAAGGATATTGATTAAGGATTTGATCAGGGAAATAATTATGTAATGGGAAACGTGGAGCAGTGGACTGCCCACCTCCAAGAAGTATTCTAAAATTCGAATCCAAAAGTCCATTAAAACTATTTTTTTAAATCTCTCTCCCTTACTCTTCTATTACATTGTTATTTACCAAATTTAGGTTAGTTTTCCAACATTATAAAAAATTTAATTACCGTAAAATATATTAATGTTATAGTAATTTGAAGTTAAATTGAAACAATTGGCAAAAGGCAAGCCGGTAACAAATAACATCTTTTTGCGTCGTGAAGTTCCTTCCCCCTTGGAAGATTGACCTACGCTACCCTGCCTTAA
Source organism: Hymenolepis microstoma (assembly GCA_000469805.3). Classification (NCBI taxonomy): domain Eukaryota; kingdom Metazoa; phylum Platyhelminthes; class Cestoda; order Cyclophyllidea; family Hymenolepididae; genus Hymenolepis; species Hymenolepis microstoma. Next base: position 21,802,528 of record LR215993.1, on the reverse strand, counting down.
TCATCCGGTTAAATATAGAGTACGACGCGTTGTCGTTATTTAATGGACGTGTATTAGAGCCAGACACACTTGGAGTAGAGAGAAAAGTAAATAAAACATCCACTTTACAGAAACACATAAGCCTATGCTAATTGAAGAATCACGCGCTGATAGTGGTTAGAATATTGCGTGCAAAGGATTAAAATTTTAAAATGAAAGTTCAGTGAAGGTGAGTTACTTTTAAATTGAGCTACGGATGAATAAGCTTTAACTATTAGATTAATAAATTTATTTGCTCCAAATACCTCTTTAACGTATAGTCACTGTTATGGTTTTATATAAATTAAAATATATTGATCATCTGGGCAAAAAAGCAAGCATTCAGTCATTCATTTTTCTTATTCTGGCCTGCGTTCTTAAGCGAAAATTTGAATCTAAGGGCCACTGGAATAATTATCGAAAAGCGGGTGGATAATAACATTGATAAAGTACTTTGCGATCTATTGATTGGAATAGTTCTTTCTACATCACATCAGAGCTGCAACAAGTGGTGTTTCAAACAAAGAACGTTGTTCAGTTTAAATGTCTGATGTATTTTGTGACTGTGTACATTTCGAAGCACAAATTCCTTTTATTTGTCTTTGAATCAGTTAAATAATAACCATTTAAATTGTGTTAAGAAACTTTCCCTAACATTAATTACAAATGCTATTTCTGTCCACCCTCCAGCGCGAGATATGAAATATTAGATAACATTAATTGGATTCGTTTTATAAGCTGCGTCAAAGGTAGCGTAAGCAAGGCTAGCTAAACTGGTCTGTTTAGAAGGTAAATTTACAAAAGTTGCATGCAACGTCTGTAGCTAAAAGCGCAATGTCTGATGTTGACATTGCTGTTCGGCATATACTTGAGTATCCCATTTATAACTAAACAACGTTTTAACTCTATAATTGTTCAAGTTAGACGCTTAGTAAATAGCTTAAAATAAAATATTGTTTATTGAAGACAATTTCAATTTTTCTGCTGATTTGTTAAAATTTAAAATGCCAAAGTTGGTTTCATTTCTTTGAACCACTAAAGAGAGAAAAAATATTAGTTAATAGTAACATTTTGAACGTAATTTATTGAGCGTCCAAATGTGAAGTGGACTAAACGATTGAGTTTATTTAGATTTCTATTCTTGCCTACAGCGAGCCAGCCAAACCTTATCATTTGGCTTGGAAGATCTGCTATCGAGTGATCTGAATTGATACCATTAAATCACTAGATTAATCTCGTCTGTTTAAAGTCCAGTTGCGATGAGATTGGTCCCTCCATATTGCTCGCAGCTTCTACTTAAGCTCAGAAAACACCTAATGTGCCCCCGAGGCTTCATCCAGTTTCACCGACATTCGGCCCCAGCAACCAATACATTCACCAGTCTTCATACTCGGCGTCGTGGCATATTTTTTCTCAAAAACTTTCATTAATGAGTACGTTGGCTGCAGTTGTGTTAGCTTTTTATTCGATTTTGTAAAAAAAATGTTGAAGATATTCCAAAATAGGAAGAGAAAGAACTTTACCGGTAGACAACAATAAGATACTTAGCAACAATATCCTCCCTAAAAAGGCGTTATTTAACTCAATTGACTTTATTTAATTTGAAAGCACTCTATCGTCTCTTCTGCCTACTCCTGGCTGTAAAAGAAGGTAAAAGTACAACGGTACATGATTTAATGCTCAAATGTTCGGATCATTAAAATTCGAGCTCTAAAATTGCTTTACATAGCAAATTAAATTACAGGACTTATATGAAACGTAATTGCTGGATGCTTTTTGAGCTAAAATGAGGTGAGAATCTTTATTAGCCACTGAACCTTAAGACTCAGTTTTCATTCACTTCAGAAATACTTAGAGACGTTGAATACCTTATTGTAATATAATGATTAAAATTCGTAATTGTTTGCCTTGGCAGGTAGCATTAATCATACAAACGCAAAAACAGATTACTTAATTGACTTTTAGCCATACATCATTTAAAATTGAAAGAAAATCCATCATAAAAAGTTATAATTAGTTACTAACTACTTCGTCAAAGTAAATGGAACGGTAATTTCTATTATGCAGTGGAATACAGCATAAATTTAACTGCAAAGGAATAGCTTACTTAAACGCTAGCTACACCTTATCTTCCCTTCTATTTTGCTCAGAAGCAGCACGTCCCGACCTGAGTTTACTTTATGCACCTATGTACGTTAGCCGACAGGTCACTTACGTAATCCATTTGACGTTATTTACGACGCAGTTGCAATTCTGTGCAAATGAACCAACAGTAAAGATAACGTTTCCTCTGGTTAGTCAATTCTGAATGGTAATTACTATTTATATAACGCTATACAAAATTATTAACACCGGCCAATTCGTCTTCAGAATACTTTTCTCGGAAATTCATATTACGGCGATCGTGGGTATTAAGGTGTGATGAAATAATAAATGATAAATTCCCTGTTGGGTTTTATAAATTTATATTATTTATTCAGTTATTTTAGTTCATCTGCTGGTCAAAACGGCACTAGTGGGTTTTGGATATTACTAAATAAAACTCGGAAATGATTATTCCCTAATTCAAATGATCAATCACTTCAACAAGCCCTATCTCATCTATCTCATTCATCTACGTCTTCCCCGAACATATTAATTTGAGCTGAATTGCTTTAATACAACTTTGTGACATGTGACACGTTTTCCTCCAATACTATACTTATGAGTACGTGGTCATTATATCTGCTTTTAAAATGGCCCTTTTACTTCCCTGTGTACTAACTTAAAATCAGGCCTATCTGAAGTAATTAAATAAAAATTAGTACCGCAATACGCAGCTTTGTTTCCTTGCCATAGCAACGATATACGAAAAGCCACTTATTGTTATGAGCACATTGTCTCAACTTCCTGCCTCCCATGTAGGGACTTGTCCAAATTGTAAGGAGTGAGAACGCAGTTTTTTATTTCTGTAAATTAAATTTTATACACATGGTATTTAGAACATGTGTAGAACATCAATTGGACAATAGCATGCAAAGAGGACTTCGTGAAATTGTGTGATTAGCTATTCGGACCTCTGACACCTTTTTCAGCTTTGGTTCAGTTTCGACAATTATATTCGCAGAAATATGCACATAGAATTTACTTGAGCAGCCTTGAATTTGGGAAATAACCAATGTAATGAAACGAATATTGTATTGCAAAGAGAGCTCAGGATAATAGTTTTCATAATATTAATAAAGTATGGTCATGCGAGTGGAGCACTGATTAACATACACGCCTGTGAAGTTGAAAGCGACGGGTATGAAGCCAATTGGTACCCATTCAGAAAGCGAATGAGACAAACTTACTGGCAGTAGAATATGATCTTCTCATCAATGAAGTTCCATTACGCCGCCATTTTCAAGCTCAAGACAATTTATGTTCAAGTAATTAAAGTAAAATTAGTTAAAAATCCACTGAAAACAGTATCATGAGATTAAATATTGTCTTCAAATATCATTATTTTATCGTACCGTTTCAATTATTTTAATTTCATTAAAACGAAATTCCAGCAAAGTCGTAGTTTCATTTGCTTTCAGCACAACGAATACAGTGTAGCCAATTTTGAGTAAGAAACATTTTTTAGAACACTCCTTTATTTTAGGCGTTTAAGTTCATTGTCAACCATAGTAAATCTTCTTTGGAAACTGGCATCAGTTTTAATGTCGCCTTTCAAATAAGCTCATTATTCAGCTTGAGGTTAAAATGCACTTATAACTAAACAGCAAACCTAAATGACAAAATCTGATGTTAAAATTTGAGTAATAATGTGTATATGCTGTTCATTAAATGTACGCACTTAAATAAAAAAAATGGGATGGCGTAGAATCTGTTAGAAGGAAAAATAAACAATGATATTTGCCAAAGTCTAAAAAATGGCTGCAAGATCAGACAGTATATTCATTACAAAAATATTCTAGTATTATTTTTTATTTTTTTAAACATTTTACTAACAACTGTGGAAAAATTAACCAACAAATTTAGAAATATTGCTGGATATTTTGCTGGTATGCTGTATGAATTAAAACCACGCGTATTCTCTAAAAGAATAAAAATTTATAAAATAATAAAACTGCTATGTCTTATATCTGCGCTAATTTTGACAATTTTTCACCTGTCTTCAGTCAAGAAAATTCAGAAATTATTGCATATTATTGCAGTCAATCCGAATAGCAAATTCGAGCGCAAGGAAACATTTTTCTATCTTAAACTATTGGTTAATTTGCCTTTATTTTCAGACGAAATGAGTTCTTTCTAGATGGAGATCCGAATAACATCGCAGTCAGGCCTTTGTCGATCAATAAGCCGTGAGCAAAATAGATGATAACATCTAAAAATGCTCGCATTCTTCATCTGTATTTTATGAAATAAACTGGCGAGTTTGATGCATTTAAAGAAGAAACTTAGTGCTAATAAAATTTTTCTACTTAATAATTTTTATTAAATTTTCAGTAATTAAATGTGATAAACTCTGCCTCATCGTTTATTGATGAAATTGATATTTTTTTACCGCTCGAAGCATTAAAAGCTAATTTTTATTCAATGCTTGCAGAGGGGGAGTTTGGTGTGGTTACGGTGATTCACCATCTCTAATTTTGCTCAAGCTGTGTCATTAGTTTACATACAATAAATAGATATAATGGGGAAAGCACGGAGCCTCAATTTAGCCCAGAGGATGGGTTTTTGATGATGTGTTGAACATCATTAATAAAGTGCTTTGATATTGTTGTTAATTCCAGACCAGTGTACAAAAATTCTGGTAAAAGAGTTCATAAAATGGACACCAGAATGACTGTTCCAAAAGAGCTTGGTTTAGTGTTGCTTGCAAGATGACATGACTAGTAAGTAGTAAGCATGAATTGATCACAGACCAAATGTCATCATTAAAGTTGTAAAAGATCGTCTATTTGGTTTGATTTTGACTGTTCTATATAATAAAATTTCATAGTGGTCTTAAGCACTGCATTTTTAGATGTCGCATTTGAACATCACTAATAGTTATTCTGAGCTTCTACATAGCATCAAATGAAAAAAAGCGTTGTATATCGTTATCCATAGTCAGACTGGCAATTATTGTTCAATAGTAAATAAATTTTCGGTTTGATAATGAGATGATCAAGAAACTCAACTTAATCGGATTCCCCCTGTTTTTCAATATCCTATATTGTAACCACAGGGAAGATAAAAGATAGTTCAATGCTAAAGTCGGCATAAAGCGTAAAGCGGAATACGGTTCTGAATTTGAATACAGAGAACATTGGTTCATGGCCAGTTATGCCATTTAAGAACATTTTGCCAACTGAAAATGATGCTGCAGATTTTCTCACCCCAAGAAAGAGCTCGAAACCCATTTTCAACGGCCTATTCTGAATTACCAGGGGCTACACGAGGGAGAATATTACCAAAGTCCGCAGCCACTATGATTGGTAGAATCGTATTGTAATGAAACATTGACATATCAGAAGTGAGAATATTTTTAGCTTTGCAAAAATTTCCACACATTCACGAATAATTTCAAAGTCCCATTTAGTGGACTATGAATACCATTTTGGCGTTTTAGTGGCTGCTGAGACTTAGAAATCAATGTAGTGCAGTTATTTCCGATGGCCTGACTTTTCTGGATCAGAACGACGTCATTTTCATTAAAGGTTCGTCCAAGGTGTATTATAGGTATCTCAAAGAATTTATACGGAGACCATTTTGCTCAACACACTTTCATTAAGTTGGTGCTGAGAGTGGACAACAATAATTACCTCTTTTGAGTATGTACTGGTACTTAAATGACCCGAGATCTAGGCAACCATTAGTTATTGGAGAATAGAAGTTGTTGTCCTTACACTGATTTGAAGTCTGGTATATTGGTATGGACCACGTTGCATATGACAGTCAGTAGCTCTTGTGACCCAGGCACAACATTGATTTGTAAATTAGCCCTCGCAAAATTAAACCTAGTACAGCACTTACTGCAGTTCAGTATCAAAAGGATATCAACAGGAACGGGCCGGATAATTTCATTTGCTTTCAGCACAATTAATACAGTGTAGCCAATTTTGAGTAAGAAACATTTTTTAGAACACTCCTTTATTTTAGGTGTTTAAGTTCTTTATTAACCATAGTAAAACTTCTTTGGAAACTGGCATCAGTTTTAATGTTGCCTTGATGCACCTGATTGCGGATGACATTTATGGATAGACCCGAAATATCAAGTAGATCGAAGCAGTGGAGGCCGTACAGACGAATTTGATGGCTTGCTATATAAACTGTTGTTCAGATACTAGTTTACGATTGGTCGCTCTGAAGCTTTGTTTCTCCGCCAGTTTGACAGATCTGACACAAGCGCTGGTTGAGGGCAAATGATTCCCAGCGATTTCCACGGCCTCCTAAAGATTATGCTTACGTCTGAGACGGTATCAAGTTATTGGTGAATATGGTTCTCGATTATCAACAAGTTCTCATATTTTGGGTTGGCTTGGTGTCAATATTAAATGCAACCTAGAGAACCTTTAGTCTGAAATATTCTAATTTAGACTGTAGCGGAAATCCCTTTTCTTTAAAATTAGCTAATTTCGTAAATGGTTAGTACTGGTAGAGGTATTGGTGAGCAATTTAGAGGCAGTAATAAAGTTTAAATGACATTGCCAGGGGAAATTGTAACCTAGGAAGCGTTGACAAAATCTTCGAATTTCTTGAAGGACGAGTTCCGAGTAATGTTCACGTTCGACAGAGCTCATCTTTCTGACGAAATCTCGCTTACTCTTGCGACTTAGTAAATTCATATTGATTCAGTGTGTTTGTTTACTGTTCCAGAATTCAAAGAAGTTGTCTAATTTGCCAATCCATTTGGGATTTGGCCACGTAATTTTGAATGCCAACCATATCTCCACTTGTTATTACCTAATTAGCCACAAAAAATAACTAGATGTCTCCTGAATTCATTTTTACCACAAGACTGAGCAAAATTCAGGAATTTACTCTGAATTCCACCAAGCGAACATTCACTGTTTGTACATTTTGACAATTACACAGGGTTTTGGAGAATTAATAAAATAATCAAATGCACAAAGCATACGTTAGGGATTTTAAAGTAAATGCTTAACTAAAAGAATGAATTGCAACATTTTCCAATTGAATCCATAAATTTAAGTCAAAATTCAAATTTAAAATGTTTCCCACAATTTAAACTGCATGGAAAGTTTAGCGAAGTGGTGGTGAAATAAAGACATGCATCTTTTTGACAGCACATGAATAACAGTGTCGTTTCGGAAATTGGGAATTCAACTATTCGTTGCATTAATTTTCACAGATTTTTGAAAATTTATTATTGAAAATTTAAAACACATTGAGAATTTAAGATAAGCCGAGTTTTAATTGCTTGCGTTTTATAAAATTCATAACAAGTTTTCTGCGTGTTCGACTGTGAATAAATGAAGTTTACCTTTCCAATGTTTTATAAATGAAAATACTTAATTTTATCAAAAGTATATTTATATTGATCATAGAAAATAAGAAATTGTAAAATGGAATTATTTTTTACAAGATACATTTACGGAAAGTCATTGTTACGTAAAATCAGATTCATAGTGATTAATTTGTAAGACACCTAATCTCATTTTAAATTAAATATCGTTCATTATCAAAAAAATTGTTAAAAGTGGCACGGAAAATTTATCGCAATAAATATTGAAATTCCATTCCATTTATCGACAGTCTAAATACTCGAAAATGCTGGAAAATAGGAAGTTAGATATACCCCTTACCTTTATCACTATTTCTGTGGAGTATTGTTCAATATCGTTTATCATTGATCCAAGGTACTTCAAATATGATTATGAAATTTGTTAATGGAAGCATTAATTCTCATAAAAGCAATTAGAGCTCATTAGGCTATTCGCCTTATTCAACAAACATTAAAATATGATATTTTGTTAAGCGGTGGCAAATTGAAGCTAATCTTTTGGTTATGATTCAAGTTTTCAAATAGGCTAGCATATTTCATATTGGGGCTCACAAAGCTCCTCTAAACAGAAACTTGAAATAAGGTTTCTTCCAAAGGAAATTATAACCCTGTTCCGAGGTTAGTGAAACGACGCTCGTCTTTAAACAAATAGCAATGAGTAAGAGAAATACAAAGGGTTTTAAAAGGCCGACAAAATAGAATTGAATTATCTGCTTATGACCTCAAATAGTTTTGCTACTTGTTGTGATCAATCAAGAAAGCTATCAGCTATTTTCTTAACACAAGCTTCTTCCAAAATGACACTTGATTTAATATAGATAGGTAACCAAATTTGTATAAATATTATTTTCTTTTGACGCAAGTTGTCGATTAGTATACCCCATAGTAGTGCGCAAGAATTTGATAACACTTTGTCAATGGAAAAATTCGACGGAGGGAAGAGCAGTTGAGCCGAATAAGGTAGAAAACAAGCAGTAGGCAATGCATTTGGAGCACTTGATCTGAATTACTAATGCTTATGTGCTGCAGTACTTACATAAGGCATGCAAGATTGAATTCAACTCATTAAAGGCTTGTCGATCGGCTAATTTAATTGTAAGTCTTCACGATATCTCTATTATTTGTTTCTTCTTTTTCAATAAATAATCGATTAATTTCAAAATTACGACTTATCGAATAAAGTAGGTCATTTAATGCCTTCTAGGTCATGCATATATTAGTCTGAATAAAAATTTCATTATTTTAAAAGAGCAATAATCCTGCACCTCAATCATGTTCGGGCTCATTTCAGAATAAATTAAATTTGAATAACGCCTAATGGAAATTTTTCATCTTCTCGCAAAAGATGATTGATTGCCAAGTCCTAATATACAATGACATTTTTTTTCTATAATTTTGATTATACTAGTGAAAGTGTGTGTAATTAATAATTAATTTTAAAAGCGTTGACATGCTATTGTGACTTAACATATTTTTGCCTCATATCTACTGAAAATGCTTCATATTTTATTTTTTTTGGCTTTGGAATGCAAAATTATCTATATATTTACCTTGCAAGTTAAAGTATAGTTTAAGCTTTCATTTAAAACACAAAGTAACCTGTTAAATGGTTCAGCGATTGAACATATGATAAATTTATTCTGCGTCATGATTTAGTTGAAATTGAAATGGTAAATGTTTTGAATGATCATAAAATAGGGTGTTTTAAAGTTTCATGCAAAAACTCTTCAAATAAGGCTCCGAATAGTTATATGTTTATTAAACTTCAAGACTGTATTGCTATTAGAAGATACCTGCTCTCAGTTGGTTAAAATACATAATCACTCAGATGAAAATAATCTGTGAATTGTGGACTCTTTCGAATCACAATTCACTCAACTTCTTCCAATCTTTTCGGCAGTATAAAGAGCTTCACACTGAGATTTGAGGTTTATAAAAAACTTATAATATGATTACATTGCTCTTTGAAGTCAAGAGCCTAGAAAGGTGATAAAGCTTAAATAAAGATAGGAATATTTGAAAAATTACATTAATAATAAAACAGCGATTGAATTTTCAGGGAATTTTCTCAAGAATGGTTTGACTTGGATTCGCCAAGATAGAAAGTTAGATAGATAGATAGATTGGTAGAAATGATCAGCATTTAAAGAGAACGGCTTTTTCAACTTGAATAAAAGCACAAAAGGATCATCTAATGGTTTTTATCAAATTTACTTGAGGTAATTAGTAGTGATACGTATAAAAATATCATCTAAACAGCTAACTAAACAATCGTGAAAAAAAAACAGATTTTAATATTGGAGTTAAGTATTGAACGAAATCGTTACTGTATTTATAAACTATGCAAACCCTTAATCTTTTAAATGGAAATCACATGAACGGTACCTTCAGTCTTGTGGGAAATCGAAAAAATACAAATGACATTGATAAATATACTACTCATTACCTAAATTTATACGACTTTTTGAGTAAGCACACACACACACACATATATATATTTCTGTCATCTATGAAATTTCTCCGTTCTTAAATGGCAATTTTGCGTTAACTAATTAATTTTTCTTCTAACCTTCATCACTTAATCAATTTACATAACTTCATTGAAGCTGCCCTTTTGATGAAACGTATTTTTTAAGGAACAAGATTTACCTTTTATAACTTTAAGCAGTTGAAATACTTGCATGCTTTTCTTCCTCCTGTCAGATTGACAGAATGCAGACTAGACTATACTTGAAGCTAAGTAATCAATAAGCGAAATATCATGAACGATCATGACCTATGGATACAGTAATTGAATTGTGAATAAATTAGTAAAGTAATGCGTTTTCAATTGTATTTTTAATAATCTGATTCGATGCACAAGATCATTCTGAACTAAAAGGGTCAATTTTTTCCCAAAAACCATTTTCCATAAACCCGGTGACCTAACAGATTTAACCTTGTTAACTTTCATTGAAAAATTGTAACTTCGATTCATGCAAGCATATTCCAAACTTCGTATGTATGTGCCAATTTTCACGGCTGTAGCAATTTATTAGGAGAAGAACCACAATCAGAATCCATATTTGAATACCTTGCATATACTTTTCAAAAGGTTGGTGAAATATCTGAAGAGCATAAGAAATTTCTTAGCAGGTTGACTAAGCACTAAATATTTAGAAACGGCGCTAATATTTTAAAATAAACAGATTAAGATAAATGGTAAAGCAAGATTTTAAAAAAAGGGAGACAAAGAGCACAAAACACTCCAAATGTGTCAGCATTCGATATTTCCACGATTTTTGACCCATGAACAGTAAAACTCTGAATGTTCAATATTCAGTTACCTCTAACTTTAGTATCAATTGTTCGTCTTTTACGAAAGTCACTTGAATGCGATATGTGTATGGAACTTATATTTCAATCAATGAATACACTATTTCCAGGGATACAATTACATATATACGAACATGACAATCATTTTTTCCCGTAAATACACTTACTAATGGACGGAAAGAAAGATTCCAAAATAATTTCGAGAGGCGCACAAAACGTGCGTTTTCGCACTCAGTTGCATATTTAATAAGCATTGGGGCAGCTCTTTACTTTTGCAATATTTTATTAATTAAATGGGTAGTATTTAATTCTGTTGTGCTTATTTAGACTGAATGTATTCAAAATTTCATAATTGCTATCAAGAAGCACTTTTCAGTTTAATAGTACACCCGTTTAAAGATACACTCTAAATAAATGGAAATTTCTTCCAGTTTCTGCAAAGTTTTTGCATGGACAATAATAATAAATATTTGGCTAACAGAAACAGCAAGCTCATGCAAAAGACATCTGAAAATCGTGACAATTTGGACAAACTTAGTCCTTTGGACGACAAGCGAACAAAACCATCTGTTATTCTGCCTGCTGTGCTTTAGATCTTGGTAAAATGCTTGTAATCTTAAAAGAAATAGAAACTTTGTGCTTTAGCTGGGCGCTTCATCTTGATCAGGAGATTCTTCTCTTTAGTCAGACCATTTTGTAGACCCTTTGTGTGGGATGTTGACTCCCGAAAAGCTTGTTCAAGATCGTACCATTGAGGGACTTAATTGAAAGAAGGCTTCACAGTAGTGGATGAAACATTCAATTTCCTTTAGGGGCGAAGTCTTAATCCTGATGCAGTAACACTCCTTTCTGCTGTAGATTTACGAGAATGCCTTGCGGGATTCTCTTGCCTGCGGGAGCGTTGTAATCTACATTGTAATTTTTCATTTTATGGGGATTTTCGTTGAGTTAATAGTGATTAGGGACTATAAACTCCTCATCATGACTCAAGTTATTCTCCTCAGTAATTCTAATGGGTCTCAGTTCTCCAATCTAATTGCCATCGCGTATTTAAACGAAAAATAATTTAAACTTTAAAAGGAAGTGCAGTGTGCGTGGACGCCTTTAAATATTTGGCGGAAAACCATCGTATATTATTCCGTAAAATTGACCTCGAACACCCTGCATGAATATTAAAACAAAGAACAATACTGCGAAAAAGTATAGCTTGATAAACTATAAGAACAGAAAAGCAAACGAAGCAACCTCAAGAATGTTTCATTTTTCCATTTCTGAATCTCACTGTCGGGATATTCCCTAAATTGATGGTTCACCGTTTATGTTTCATAACTTCAATTACATAGCTCCTGAAATCTTGAATGGAATAATCACTTTTGGGAAAAACCATATTTTCCCATATTTAGCAGAAATATGCCTTAAAAATGCGCAGCTTCGCTGTTTGATTTAAGGTACTTTTGGTACCTATTCCTTTCCTTTATAATTATTTGACATTTAAATTCAACAGCCTTTCATTAAAATGCATTAGCATCCAATTTATTATTCATTTCTACTTCACAGTGGTTATAAATCTTTCAATAATAATACCACATTTCCAAGGTAATTCTGAAATCATTTTACATTGCCATACACTGTTTTTTCAAGTTATGAAATTGCCTTGTGAAACCAATATGTCAGTCCTTCAAATTGTCAAGTAACTCTAAAATAACGAATCTGAGGTAATAAACCAGTTTTGAAGATAAATTGGATTTTTTCAAAACTCAATTAAAAATATTATAATTACACGAATATCAATAAAATCATTTTAAAAAGTTTATTTCAATTCAGTCCATTTGCTTCTAATTTCTTTTTTCTAGAAATTGTGAGATCTAGTTCAGAAACGATACAATTCATATTATTTCAACCGCAAGGAGAAAGTTCGTTGTTGCTTATTTAAGTCAGATTAATGGAAAATGACAATTATTTTTCACCTTAAACAGTCTTCACGTGAATAGATTTTTCTGCGGCGTAGTATAAAACTTGTTGTGGGAAAAGCTCTTTTATTGATTATTGGTTTTAAATTAATGAGTGACGCTTCTTAAAGGCTGAGGGCAAATGTGGCATTTTTTCAAAAGGTATGGATATGCAATTCGCAAGTAGAGAGTACGAAAGATAGCAGTTAGAACAAAAGACGTTTCAGTAGCATATGTGGTGAAGTTTATCTATGAAAATGGAAATTTCAGTGTTTTTATTTAGTAAATTAAGTCAGTCATGTGATGCTCGATTGCCGTTAGAGCAATACGTTGATACGGGAAATAAGAACCTCGTGATCGACTCTCCAGAATGTTTTAGATTAGGTTTAATTTCTTCATTCTAATTGAGGAGGTATTTGACTCTAACACTTGCATATCTATGTTTGGGATTTATAATTTTTAATTAAACACATTTCCATAAAATGTTGCAAAATTTAATATACACCCTTTTTTAACTTGCATGCTTTCCTCTGGACTGCCGAAGTATTAGCAAAATCTCTGAAAACCAAAGGGCATGGTACTTATCTATTCTACTATAAATTTTGTCTTAGACGTAATAAAACGTGTTGATTCACGACTTAAAGCTGTTTAAGGACTCTAACAGTGAAGAATGATTTAATTAATGATTAAAATGTACGAAAAAGAAAGACTAGAATTGGCGATAAGTAATATGAAGTGGCTTTTGGCATCCAAATACTTTTTTAGTACTTAAAATAGCCCAAAGTTCATGAAATTTACAATTTAGATTAAACATGAAACTGATTACTTGGGCAATCTATTTTCTGTTCTTAAATTTTTTCAATTAACTTTGTATTTTGTTACATTTAATTTCTTTTAGATGTTAGAAATTACGAAATCTTGAACGAAGGTCTATATTAACTTTAAAAGCAATTTCTAATATTTTACTCAACAGATACAATTAAAATAAAAAAATCAAAATAAAATATTCTAAATAATATATTTTGTCTATTTTGAAATGTCATCAAATATCTTTGCCTCGTTAACTGTTCATTATTACTACTATATGCTTAGTGATGATGTTGAACAAATGAAAGCCAAATCTGTTTTAATTGACTGACGCGACTATCACAACGGGTTTGCAAAAGGGAACGAAAAATGAGCATGTCATGAGATGATTTGCAAATGAATAGCTAACATTACGGCATAAGGACGTTTTATATCAGAAATATATGAGACGGGGGAATCAGTTATTATATTTACAACTTTCGAAGATTTGCGTTGCATTTACGGTCAAAAATAAGTCGGATCATATTCATTAAGGCACCAATTCTCTTCCAGGAAATTCTTTATTAATCCTGGAGTTATGTAATTGCGTACTTTGATCTACAACATGAACTACTCAGGTATAGCGGTACTGTTTTTACGAAAATAAAGAAACTGAAATATCTGGTAAGATAATTCTACACGAGAAACTCTCTCCAGTATTGATAAAGGAAGGTAACCAATGTGCAAGTCAAATTTCTCATCAAAACTTAGATTGGTAATCTGTTTAGTGTTTCAGATTTGATTCCATGAAGCCAATCTACTTAAATAGGAATGCACAGAAAGGAATGAACCCTTGCTTATGTTTCTTTAAATAAGACTTTCAATAGGAAATACTTGAATACAAAGTTAGAATCGAAATCAAATAACAAAAGTTTATAACAAGAAAATAATTCTTCTGCACATCTAATTTCAGGGTTTTGACATTTGAGAATTATATTTCCTTTCGTAAAATTCGCATTACTATTTACACTACATTTGTTTAGGGAAATATTGTTGAGAAAAAATTTCTCTTTTTGGAGGATTGCCTACCCTAAGTGAATTTTACACCTTACTTCAATAAGCTGAAACTTGTCTGCTTCCATAAACAAAGAGAAAATAAAAGTTGCCTTGCTCTTGTCTATCATTTTGATAAGTTATGAATGGTGCACATTAATTAGGTTGCAAAATTCACAATTTAGTCCATGAACAATACAATCGTTGGATTCAGTTTAACTTGTATCGATTTTGACTTCCAGATGTCAGCAAGCAGAAATTGTGAAATTCTTTTGTCATGACACCTTGTTATCTAGTAATAACTGCCTAGTTACAAATAGTATTGATTCACTGTCACATCTTGTCACTTAAAACTGACATTGCTTCGCAAATAGGCCAGCAAAATGACGAATATAGAATGAATACTTAATAAAAGAATATATTATGTACCCAATATAATAAGTTATAACCTCTTTTTGTCCTGAACGAAATGATAAAATAGACCTTTACGAATTTTATAATAATTTCCTAGAATATGTCACAAACTGCATTTTTAAAACATATTATAGTTATTTTAAGTCGAATTTCATCTCAAAGTAACTTCATAATGAAATATTACAAATCTCTTTGAATTGTCACTATAGATCGAGGTAAGTAAGTTTACTAACCAGAGTTAATTAAACATAATTAATAACCCCCCCCCCTCCCAAAATGTACCATTTTCATTGTGATCAAATGAAGGTTTCCATTTGAACACTTGAATTGCATTTATCCATATATGAGATAAAAGTATGGAACTTTGCATCTGAAGTAATATAACTCAAACTCCAGTTGAGACATTAATTTTCCTTTATAAAAAACATTTAGGATGACACCATGATCGTGACATCGATTGGTCGAGTAAATATTTGTGATTTTGGGGCAGTGAATACCTTGGGATGAAATATGTTCAATGTGTAATTATCTCATAATACATATTTTGAGACCTATTTTCTACATTAATTGGAATAATGATGTTTCTAAATTAATCACGAGTGGTCAGTAAATCCAAGATTAATTATAATCACTTTTAAGGTTGACTATCATACAGGGCATTCAAACTTATTTAGTTGAAAAATATCGGCATCAATCTAGATTTAGAGGACTTTGTATTTTTGTTTCGACGATTTACGGCTTTTCTGCCTCAGTAAAGGTGGAAAAAATGAACGTCAAGTTGAGATCTGTTTCCCTAGTTGCTCTGTTTAATATTATGAAACTCACTCTAAAAGTATTCTTTGCAAAATTAAACACTTGATATCTTTGTTCTTTCCCTTAACGTACATTTTTTATAATTTTATTCATGATCCTACTGAAAGCATTCCATTTTATGCCCATGCAATTAGGATTTAGTTATGAATAGTAGTAATGCATTTTATTTGACCAAGCAGCTTTGAGACGTGAATATTCCATAAAATTCTCGCAACACATCGATCTGATCTTGTTGATGAATTGCTTGAACCTAACGAAAGAGGAGGCTTTGTTTGTAAATAAAAGTAGAGAGAATAAATATTTTAGAATTATGTAAGAAAATTGATAAAAAATGATGTTTTCTATGTATTTCCTGTCAAGTATACTCCTTTGCCTTCAAGAATCATTGAAAAGTTTAATACTTATAATATAAATAATTTGATAGCCTTTAAAACTGCACAATTTCAGAAAAAATCCGACCCTTTTCTTTTTAAATCAGACGTCAAGTTGTGTAGAATTGTCGGTTGGAAAAAAATCGTTTGGTTTAAGTTCTAGTATGCATTTGCTTCCATTGTCAGTTGTAACAAAAAATTTGATCTTCGAAAGGGGTGATTTTAAGGAGAAAAAAGCTCTTAATTAACTTCAGAAAATTTCATTTTAACATATCTACTAAAACGGGAAAAAAATTAAAGATGTACCTTGTATAACTTTATTGAAGTTTCATTTTTAAAATCTGAAAGCATATTTATTTAGGTCTAATACAGTAATCTGTATGCTTTTCAACATGTTTTCTACACGATAAGAATTTTTTGCGAATTTGATTTCGCCAATTATCACGAGTCAATCCTGAAAGTTAGGTAATTTGGTCCAACTATTTGCTAAACAATAAAATGGCTTAAATTTATAATTGAGATAATTTGCTTTCGGTGTCTGTTAATAGTTTATTAAGCCTCGTTACATAAATACTAAAAAAGTGACTGATAGTGCAATCAAAATTTCACAGATATCACGGACAATGCATGGCCAATTCAAGTTAGAAGTCGAAAGTAAGCTGATCAATGTTATAGATGCATTAAACAGCACTTCCAAAATATACAAAAGAAACCTTGCACCACAACTTACAAAAATTCTAATCTGTTTTTACATAAGTCCAAAGGGAAGATAATACACAGAGGATGAGCTGACTATTGGTAGTAGGAATTTGGATAGAAGGGGTTAGGTCTAGCCAAGGCCGATTGCCATCCAATATGCCCCTCAAAGTTAGAATTCCAAGGATTACGAGGAACTGGATGAAAGCCCCCGCCTCCACCTACACCTCCACCACCGCTACCAGCACCGCCACCACGACCTGCGCGTGTCAATGTACTAATGATAGCACTGGTGAGACTGTGAAAGGCAGAATCACGATGAACCTTTCGTGAATAAATGTGTGCTCGCGCTGCCTCCACGTCACTGTGAGTATGACACTGGTCTGTTAAAACCAATAAATAACATTTAGATGTTTAAAGAATCAGCAACGTTCCAAGAACAAATAAAGTAAAATAGGAAGGAAGTCATCTTCATCTTATGGTCCTAACAGAATAATAAATCAATGAAAAACTTCAAATTTGAGTAAAGAACTAGAATTACTCAAAAGTTTAAATCTGAATTTCGGAGTATTAAAAATGGTACTACATATTTTAGGAACAATGGAGGGACTCAAATGTAATGAGAAAAAATCCTTGCCTTTTTTATCTGGATTAATTAACGTTCAGTCATTACCTATGTCCGACTGGCGGGCTCTGTATACACTTTACTGTGTTATTATGATTAAGCAAATGTGGCTCTCTACTGTGTTAAAACTGTATTTTACCTACCCAATCATTAAATAAATTATTGAAGTGGTAAAAGTCGAATCTTCTGGCTTAAACATAATTTGGCAGTAGGCATTAAACACCGCTGACAATCTAGAGAACAAATAGTGTACCTTTAACTTTGGAACTTGATATGACCAATTCGTCAATATTGCACAAGCCGAGACAAAATATTTATCAAAATGCGACGTTTGATAATTCTGTTTCCTCATTCCTTATAGTCTTATATCATTTATTAAACCTACGTAATTTTTGTGCCATGCATTTGTGTGGAAATAATGATAATTATTATGACTGATTTTGGTAACTGTCAAAGCGCAATGTCTTTTAGCTTGATTTAATTGCAAAATAGTTTTTTACAGATATTAAAAAGGCCTTTTGTATTCAGACAGTCCTAAATATTTTTCTTTTATTGATTGCTTATCCGAAATCAATAAAATACAATGTGCGACTATAAATATACTATATAATGCATAATACTATAATCTATGAATTGCAATGAAGCTGTAATTTTGAGATTTTATTATTATTCAAACCTTAATATCATCCCAAATCGTGTTGATGAGAATAGAGAAATGTTGGCACTTTTAAACAATGCAATCCGACAGGATAAGATTTAACCGCCAATTTAATTACTGTCATTTTTAAATACTGTCATTTATTGCTTACTCCTTTGATAAACAGAGTCATCTTTTACTATCCCGCATTTAAAGTACAAACAGTTATTAATATAAAATAAGGTTACTAAAATAATTTCAATTGAAGCAAAAGAATTCATTCATAATTTGTTATTAGCTTAGAAATAATAAATGGAATGAATGGAAATATTAAGCAAAGTTATAGTAAAATTATTTAGGGAGGTTTATAAATTAATTTGGACTCCGCTTTCAGGATTATAAGCTAAATGCGATTTTTTGTTATAAAACTAGTAGAGGTATTCAAGTAACTTCAATTTTTTCAAATGTTTCCAAGGGAAGATTGTCAGATTCAAGCACATAATTTTTGAATTTTAAGTGATTAATGTAGGAAATGTGAAGTTATTAATCAAAGCATGATGGCATAAAAGTGATTTGATAAATGTGCAAATGTATAAATTGATTCGTCCACAATTTAAGTTCATATAAAAGGTTAAATAGTTATTACATTAAACGAAAATTATTTTCATCAGCAAAGAAATTTGCTTTTGTATGCAGCGTACAAAAATATTATTAAAAGAATTCATTAATGTCTAATTTCTTAGATATTGGAAAATTGCGTTGATAAACCATTGAACGTTCTCCACTTCTTACGATTTGTTAATATCAGCCATTACTTAACAAATAATTTTTTAAGATTTCATTAATGGGATTGAGTACAGATTAATATGAAAATTTTCTGAAATATTGTGAATAACGCTTGAAATTCCCGTATGAGGAATGGTGAGGATATACAATGTCCAAATTGTTAACAATATATATATATATATATATATATATATATATATAATTATAACCTTGTCATCTAATTATAAGTTTAATTAGATTTAGATAGAGATTTTTGAAGATCGCCATTAAATCTCAATCGTCTTTCATAACTTAATTTAAGGTGGTTTCATTAAATTAAGCATAATTTTGTTCGTTGTAATTCAGATTAGGAGGCAAATGGAGTTGATATTTTCAGTTTGTCCCCACAGCATATTTGTCAGTAATGCTTGGGAAGTTTGAGCAGCATTTTTAAGGGACATCACCTTAATATAAGCAATATAATTTATCAGTTAAAAGTAAAAGTAATGATTTAGAGCAGCCCAATATGAAAAGTCAAACCCATAAATTTCATCTAACAACATTTCGAAACTAATATAGATAGCAACTGTCTTAAGAGATCTAATTCATATGAATTGATAAATAGGTAGATAAGTTAAATAATAGATTGATAGTTTAATTTGTGGTTCCTCAATCAAGAAATATGAGTATGGAAGTTGGCAGTCTTTTGAGAAACACATATGAAATTTAAGATTTTTGACGCTGTTAGAAAATTAGAGTGACATTACATTTAGAAAAGCCTCGAAGTTTCTCGCTTTAAAATTTTATCAAAATTTATTCTAAAACAAAGAAATTCTCTTTGATTAGGTAATTATTGCCAAGACATTTTGGCATTGTTTGTTTTCTTAGTAGGCCATATGACCCCTTGATTAAAACAAGTTTGTTTTTGCTTTTAATAAAGTAAATTTTAATGCAAACCGAACTAGCTTGAAAATATTACTTCTTTAACTTACCGCCAATACATATCTGGTTTCTATTTTCATCTTCATTTAACACAGAACAATTTCCATTTACAGAAACACATCTTGAACCCACTTCAGCTTCACCATCTCCTTCAGAAATTTCCTTTGGCGACTCCGCAACCTCAACTTCACAGCTAATGGAAAGTTGGCTGTCCCTCCGTTCATATAATAAAATACCTGGCGCAGTATCTCCATGCCTCAGGCAATTGTGAACTGCCACTCCAAGACAGACAATAGCCAGAATGACTCCAATGGTGAGACAGTTGCGGTATGGGGTCCAGATGCCAACGAAGGTTAAAATTATAGACGCAATAAAACCCAACCAGATACCCGCAAAAATTAACCAACTGAGAGCCCGATGACAGGTGCTTAATCGATCCTCAGTACTACCTGCGGAACCGCTTGAAATTTCTACTACGCTAGATTTGCTCTCCACCTGAAATTCAAACTCTTCCGCTTCTTCACGATCCAGACTCGTAGATACAGTTGATGATGATAACAACGCGTTGGCTTTAAGTTTCCACAGATATTGAAACTGTTTATGAGCTACATACAATAAAAGCCTAGCTGCCTGGTTGATAATTAGGGACTCCGCTTTTGCCGTGGTCCAGGGCAACGTGAAATACACCTTTTACCTAAAATTTTGGAAGATACTTTAAATATGGGATTGGAAAAATAACCAATAATCAATTAAATATCGGTTTAATGAAATAGATTATACTTTGGGAAAAATAATTATAAGACTTAGAAATAATTTTTACACAAACTTACTGTTATAGAAGTTTCAAAATATTTTTGGGAACTTAGTGAATATAGATAATTTTAGGCTCGATTAATTTTTTGTCTTCTTGAAATTCGCAGGAGTATTTAGAGTGATAAATAATTATCAATTTTTTAATGAACATTACAAAATAATAAGGCAGTTAATTTCTTTGCAGTTATTAGAACATCTATTCATATTCATTTAACTTGGGGTGCAGTTTGATTATCTATACCCTAAATAAGGCGAAAATTCAATACTTGGGTGTAAACCAAAAATCTCGTTTTAAGTAATCTTAAAATTTTCAAAGTTTATTGTTTGTACTTTAACAACTGCACGATCTGAGTGATCAAAGACGACACCATCCTATAATAAGATGTAAGATTTACGAGAAAATATTCCAAAATATTAGGCGACAAACTAATATTTGTATTTTTTTTGCTTTATAAAAGTACCTCAATTTTGTTGTCGAGGTTAATTCAGGAAATCTGAACAAAAACCCGCCAAATTCCTTTTCTTCAACAATATCAGACTTTATGCTGTTGTAATTCTCCTCTGATATACTTGTATAATCCATCCATTTGGATCATTTAAATTCATTAAGTGTCATATCAATTAAATCATGTGCATCTCTCATTATTGTTTCGTTCCAATTACTGGACATCCATCTGAAAAATTTTCCTCATTTCAAATATGTTATCCAAACAACTCCCACTGTTAACAGGTCACTATTCCGAGAGCAAAGTGTTTGGCTTTACGCTTCTACGCAAGTGGAAAGCAAAATTGCATTTGCTCTTATGATCTTTTCCTATAAACTCAAGATTGAAAACTCAACATTTTAAATGTAATTAACAATCTTTAGCCCACTTCAAAATGAAATTTGTAACTCTTGATAAATTATGAGTAAGTTAGTAAATACATAATAAGAACAAAGAGAATTCCCTATCGTCGATTTTTTTCGTACATTTGATAGTGAAGTGAGGAAAACATGGAAATAATGCAATCATAGCTATAAATTTGCCCGTTAAAATTAATCTCCACCTTTTCTATGGTTGCAATTGGAGCTTGAGTACAAAGTGTGTATAGGTAAAAATATTAATAAAAAACTTTGAAATTTTCGAAACAAAATCTATATAAATTGAAGTTGGTGCTAAAAAATACTTTTTTTTCTCTCCGCAAAAATAAAAGGATAAAAGTGTGAAAATATGGTAAAATTATTGATCGTCCATCTCACAACCAACTCTAATCACGGCGAAAAAAAAATTAGCCTCAATCTTCACTTTATCAAATATTTGATCAAAATTTATGGGCGAGACTCGTTAGTTCCCCCCAAAATAAAGCAACCCGTTTTTAATTGAGAGTTTTGCATTAGGAAAGAAAACGTCTCCGCTAAAAATTTCGAAAATGACCTAAACAGAGAGTAAAGGTCAATAAAATTAGAGTTATGGAACTGGTGAGTAATCCTAGCTAGTCTCGAATGAAATAAATCGGTGTAGGTTGAACGACCACGTCACTATCCACTGAATATTGTGCATATTGTCTCGTCTCTGAATGCAAGAGATATTCCATTAAGTATGATCATCAAGATAATTCAACTCCTTATGGGAACATGGAATATCAACGACATTATCCACTTATATCTTAGATCTGTTGTTTTCAGTCCCATAGACAAATAAAAATAATGAATTAACTTAAGTGTACGTAATATGAACGTTTGTATTTATGAAAAATTTTGCATAAGCATAACTTACCTAACTGACAAAACCTGCGAGATGTTTTATTGAGCCACTGAGCAGTGAAGAAAAGGGCAAAACCCTGAGGGCATGACGACTGCAGGTCGGGAAAAATGAAGTTTAGCCTAGCCTGACGCGAGTGTGTATCGGATGGCTTGGGCGACATACAAAGCAGGATGGCCAAGCGCACAGCCTAGGTCACACGGCCGCACTACGACCAGCGAGCATGCAAACGGGCAGCATCAACGCACATTGCGCGAGAAAAGGTGTTCAGGAAACGCCTATTCACGTGCTCAATAAGCGAGAATACAGAAGCACTCAAAAGACCTTGTATGTACGCGCAGTATAACCTTTGCTTAGGATGGCGTTAACTGGGACACTCGTCATCTCATTGTATGCTCTTTATTCAACCAATTTGATGAGTTTAATTCAACTGTATATTTGGTAGACTAGTATGTTAGTGGTACCAATAAGAAACCACACAATTTCAAAAATAAATAACAGTATTATCTATTTTTAAATAGTTTTCATGATTCTATGTAACATAATTTCCGCCATTCTTTTCAGCTCTTTCCTATTTTTCGTGTAGTCTTTTGATAGCCCGGTTTGTAATTAAAGAACTCATTCAAGTAGAGTATATTCAATGCTTTTGTAAAGTTGACAATCAGATGGATCGACGTCTAGCTGATATGGAAGTTGTAGTAGGACCTCCCAAATTAAGTCCCCTGTTCTTTGAGAGGGCATTCATCTTTCGGTTGAGGACGGGGGGGGAGGGGAAATCGAGCTTTGAAAGGTCGATAAATTGCCCCTCTCTAGTAAAATGAAACTCGGACACTTATTTTTTATTTTGGGTTTAATCTTTCCAATTAATTTTGGCAACAATAAATTTGAGATGTATCTGTTTTAGCTATCCATAAGTGATTATGCTACAGTCCACACACATTACGTAAAATGAGCGAAAAAGTAGTTTTCGTGGATCAAACCTGGCTAGGTTCAGTTGATGTAGTGGGTGTCTGATAGTGAGGCCATGATTCTTTTCTTTTTACTAATAAGGTTGTAAACGGCACGCCTCTCGTCCTCAGTAAGAATTAGGTGAAGAATAGAACGAATTCTTTTCATGACAACAAAGAAATACAAGTGTTTCACCTCTTGTCTTTCCTACATTAGGATAATTGATGTGGTGGTACCCAAATTCCAATCCAGTAATGTTCTTAGTAGCCTTACAGGCATTGTAGCCTCAATGAAAGAAAAGCACTGCGATTTCATATATGTTCTTTATCGCCCTTGGGGTAAGACATTTTACCCTTGACAAGTACATGCATTTATTGCCCAGAAATAATGTTGAACACTTTGTTTGCTAAAAAAAATTTGCAGAACGATCTCCCTCACCGATTCTAGATACGTATTTAACTACTTGAAATGTAAGCATGAGAGGCCCTTAGAATAAGTTGCAATAAAATGACTTAGCGAATATAAAGCTGTCACAAGTTCAGTTCTACATCTGGTATTTATGATACTATCAGTAATTGAATAAATTATGGCTTAAATTTCATTGTTCAATATTCATTTTGGAAGCAACTTGGGAATTCTTATTAACATCTTTAAAATATAGAGCTTTCATATAAGTTCTAAATTAGAAAATCAGTAACAATTTTTGGAGAGTTTTAAAGCGTCTGAAATCACAAATTGTTCATCACTTTCATTCCCAACCATTTTTACTGTTAAAAAATTCACCGTAGATAAAACGTGAAAATCTTTACAAATACTGACATTAGAACAATAATAATCACAAAATGATAATTTAGCCGAATTAGTAACAATCTATCAATTGGAGTTAAATGACGCCTTGAGAAAGTTATCTCATTTAACTTTTATCCTTTTTCTTGATTCCAATTTACAAACCTTCCCAAAAGCCTAAACCATCATTTGAACACTGTAGGGACCAATTAAACGAAGATTGAAATATTGATTTTTATCTTCAATGCAAATCTAGACATAAATTAGAGTTGGCTGAATCTTTACCATTAAAATATTTTTTATTAATACAATTAGAAAAGTTAACAATTAATGGAAGAACAATAAACGCTTTTATTATTTTACTTGGGCTAAATCACTACAACCTCCTAAATTTGGAAGGTGTGCGCCTTCTTTTCTCATCAAAAAATTCAAAATATGAGAACATGGATGGGAAATTGAAATCTACAGGCTCGAAATCTACATGCTCGAGATGCATGGGTCAAATCAATCTTGAGAGAAGTAGGTCATTTCATAATGCACTATTATAAGCCTCAGCGCGACATCAAACTGCGTATTTGTTCAATGAGAGGAAACAATTGAAGTCCATTAAGGCAGGTTTAAAATAGATTAAGGGAAAGGATTTTCAATTTACTGACATTCAGTTTTCTAGTTCAAATTTTAGAATATTCATTTGTTCGAGATCTCATAAATTGTTCAATCAGAATAGTGTTGAAATTCTTATACGCGGATTTCAGCACTTATGGGTCGATTTTTAAACTTAGTTGGTCCGTCCTTACACTTCATTAAATTCCCTATCTTCAAAGGCAAATAGACAGCGGAACTTTAAGCAGTCTAAAGAGGTGTTCATGATCAAGAACATAGCGGTTAATGTCCACATTAACATAAAGTAAATCGTCATGTCTGGGTAATAAACAAAATTAACTGTCCTGCAATTGCTACAAGTGCTTTCAAACCACTGTGAAAGAAAATTGCGTTCAAATTTTAACCATGAACTAGTCTCCTCTCTGCCAAATATAACTAATAAATAAGATTACTATAATTTTACTGTTGTCTCAATATACTATTATTAAAATTGTCTACATTAGTTGCTGGAATAAAATTAATTTTCCCACCACTAGGAAAAGTACTTTTCTAATTGGAAGTTAGCTTTACAGAAATTTAATCCTATTCTCAAAAATTATGGGTTCATTTATTAATAAAAGTAGTGTGCGGAGAGCGAGTCCATAGCTACAGCCGATAGTGAATAGATTGGTGAAAGTTGAAGGAAATTTGGTTAATTAGTTGTCATTCTTTCAGCACGAAAAAAAGCATTAAGGCTATATTCGGATACGGTATGTTTCAAGAATCTTTGAGTTTTATTAGATCAAAATAAATGAAACTTGACACTGGAACTCCTAGTTAATCATAGCGCCCTAGCGACAGTGATATTGTCCATAATGGAACACCTCCGTTTTCCTTTCGCAAATAATTGTATGCCTTTAACAGTTTCATGCTTCATTGTTTTTGCTTGAATTCCCTTGAGGTGATTATTTAATCTGCAAGAGCCAAGGAGTGACCATTGTTGCTTTCTTATTATGGGAAAGTTTTAAGAATTAAATACCTCTTCTGGTCTTAGTTAAAACCTCGTGTAACCTTTATTTTTAGTTCAAATTGAAAAGTAATAGCTCAGTAGCAGCGTTAAGGTAAGAGAATTGTGAAAGCAAAGTCTTTATGTTTGAATTTTCACTGTGCGAATTTCCAGTAAAAGTTGAAGTCGATCTTCACATGTCATGGCTCTAGGAGAATAATCCCAGGATTTGTCGTCTTTGCGTAAGTAACAAATCTCTTAAACCCCCATCATTTAATGAATATTAGTTTACCTCAACTTCATTAAAACGATTGCGCAGATATCAAATACATGATCATATAAATGAATATCAATCCGATTTAGTCCTTAAAAACAAATCCCATGAAGTTTTTTCACTCTTCGGTTTCATACAGCATAACTTCAAATTACTATACCAGAGATAGCACGAGCAGGGAAGAATAATTACCCCACGCAATTAAACTTGTCAAAGTTCAGTTTACTGATAGTGTTTATAGGCCACTATAAGTACATGGATTCAATTTTTACGTCTGAGATAAATTTCAGCAAATCATATCACTTGAATAATTCAATATTGCACACTTAGTCCATGGCGCATTTTATAAAATGATAAAGATACAAATAAGAAGAAAAGAGGTTGAAAAAAAAACAAAAAAAATGCGATGGGATCAACAATAAGAGCATAATCAGTTTGAGAACATTGATTTGCTGTTTAATCAATAAAAAGTGAGTCACAAATTCAAACAATAGATTATTCGGATCTACTTCGTTAACTGATTTATTTTGTTGGTAAGTCACGTCACACCGATTTCTCTATACCATTCTACTTAAAATATAAATTTTACGAGAATTTCACCCATATGTTTAGCCTAACACACCTCATCGTAGATAGCTTATTTATGAAGTGTTAAAATAATGGTGAATTAATGTGCTTTATAAGCAAACACAATA
The DNA here is from genome assembly GCA_000469805.3 of Hymenolepis microstoma. Lineage (NCBI taxonomy): Eukaryota > Metazoa > Platyhelminthes > Cestoda > Cyclophyllidea > Hymenolepididae > Hymenolepis > Hymenolepis microstoma. The sequence goes on along the minus strand of LR215993.1, from coordinate 21,775,818 downwards.
TAGTTGGAAAATTATTGATTTTCACTGTGATATGAAATATGCTTCATTTATATTCGTGGACACGTCTCTCTCTCTCTCTCTCTCTCTCTCTTGCTAGTTAGAAATGTTGCATATTCAATAATTAATAAGATTGTCTGCACTCTTAGCTGATAACCACACTATCCTAAAATTATTTTACATTTTCACAGCAGTAAAATTGTGTTCTTCATATTTGCTAGAACACAGTTTATGAAGCTCTGTAAATTTAACCCTTTTGGTCATTTTATTTCCAGTCATGCCAAATATTGTGCAAAAGCAATTATCCATTTAAATTAAATAGAAAAAAGAATAGTAGTGGAAAAAATAATAATATTTGATTGGAAAAGCTAATAAACACTGAAAATTGAAGAAAAGCATCTGCTGCAATATGGGTATGATTCAAGTTACTTAGATTTTAGAACTTGTGCCTCCATTCAATAAATATTGGACAACAAAATCCAAAATTCAAATGAATTCAGACTCCCTGCGACCTTGACATTGCACTAATAATCTCTGTTAATAGAATACCCAAATAGAGATACATATAGTAGACCGTTCTTTATTGAATGCTTTTTAAAATCGCAGGTTAGTAAACAAAAGGCTTCATTGGTCAAGGTGTCAATGATTTATTATTATTAACAAATTTTGTCTTTTACAGCTGCCAATCAATTTACCTTTGTAGTGGAAATGAACAAGATTAAAATTTCTATTTTATAAACCATCATAGTGGGCTGTCAAACCCCATGAACGAGATGTTCATTTAGGTGTGTGGAGTACACAATTAGACTAAGCAACATCATGTGCGCTCGAACACTCTGGGAGCGTGCGGCGTGTTGCTGATCGCGTTAAGGAGCAAATGAGGTCACGAGTGCAGAGACTTCTCGACCAATCAATAATCAACATCCATTACAGGGTCGTTCTACTCAAATAGTATTTAGTGATTAAGACTCATGTCAACAATTGACACGACATACACACCCAAAATAACCGTATTCATGCGTCATGCGTCTGTTTTCTTTATATCGTTGCGACAGCTAAGCGAATTCCGGGAGCCATTCCAAAATAGGAGATTGCTGATGCTAAGTCAGGGCTTATTCGTGTATCGGTCCGCTACAGACTTGAAACCAGGTGAACATCATCATTTTGCATTTAAATGGAAGACTGGCTGATGTCCATATTAATTCTTTTTTTCATTTTAATATTGTTTCAATGTATTTTTAGTTTTCCTAATTACCCACAACAAAGTATTTTGATTGTTGTTGTAAGCTCAAATTTCGATTTCTCAAAAGTTATAAAGACAACGATCTCTATGGTTTTAGTATAATTTTTTGACATTAAAATCTATGTTTTCAAACAGCTTTGATTGCGTTTTTAGTTATATTTCAAAGTGAACTGTTTTTTTCAAAACCAGAAGAACGAAAATTGAGTTTGATCAATATTGCATTGGACGGCTGTACAGAAAGAACAGAGAAGGAAACGAGAGCTTTTTCGCAGGTCACTAACTCCGGCCAATTTCAGGTAAATATGGAAATAGAAATTTGGCTGATTTGAATTACATTGCGCATTCGTTTTATGAACTAATGGGCCAGTTAGGTCACCACTGCGCACATTCAACATGTTCTTTGCCCTTTTAGTTGTAAAAGTGATCGATTAGAGCTTATGGTCGAAGATAATTTGGTGGCCTATGCATCATGAAAATAGATCAGCATTGTGGAGCGTCTGGATTGAAACCGCAATAAGGTTTATTGACCAATTCGACTTGGTTTGTTTCGTCTACCAACTGTAAAAAGATATGAATGAGTCCAAGTTCAGTTGAACCAATTACTCAGCCAGTGGATCAAGAAACCCAGGGATCAAATCGCAAATATTGAATTCCACAATATTTTAATGATAAACCTCGTATAGCAGCTATGAAAGTACTAGTTAAATTCTTCAGCCTGAATCCATGATTCGTCCCTTATATCTTTTACCCTTTTACTCTAATATCTTAACCCTTTTATGCCTATTCACTTACATTTGACTTATTCTATTAATTTTCAAATTATCATTTATTTGTAATAACGCTCAATTTAGTTAGAGACGGGAGTTGATTTAAAAAAAACTAAGTTGCCAAATTTCAATGCATAAAGTTTACAAGAGAGAATAAACATATCTTCAAGATTCAGTCCTCAAAAATGATTAGTCAGTTTATTCTTAATTAGTAATTGTCAAAGTTTCTAATCTCCTTTATTCAAAGTACGTTCAACTGATAGGTGGTCAGGATAAAATTCTGAAGAGTAAATCCCAAAATCTTCCCTACCAAAGCAAGTTAAGCTTGCTTAGCTTACTACTTTCGAAATTAAAAAAGCAATTCCACGACAAATTCCGTAAGATCTGATTTTTGGGAAAATATCTCTCTTCAGTCGATTAATGGTAGTTAAATGTACTCATTTTTAAGGACGATATTGACTGGACTTTGAAGATTTAGTGCACCTCAGAGTTAAATAGTAATAATGAAGAATTTTCCTCCCTGGGCAGTAACTATTGAAATTTATAGTCGAACTCTCTGTTAGTGTACAGATCTAGTTGCTCAGACCACAGAACGAGACAAAGAAAGCGAAGACTGGTAGGAACTAGAAATAATAAAATTAGAGTAACAATAGAGTTCTACTACACTAGGTTTTTGGATTAATATTTTGTAGGATTTACCGACTCACAGTCATAAATGCGGAATTCGTAGAATGCCACCTGAGGCAGTAGGTAGTTTCCTGCCTATTGTCACCAATTCTAGACGCTTCAATCGAGTCCACGTTTCTGCACTTAAAGCAGATTAATCAGGTGCTTTTATTAAGGAAAGCGAATTCATTCGATATTGTCATTATTTAATGAATTAAAGTTAGAGCGTATGAGTTAAGTGAATTGAACTTAAACAACATTTACGGAATCAGAGGAACCAAAAATTCTTCAAAAAGTGCTTTCTTATTAGAAAATTCAATGGAAACTGTGTGCTTAATTTAAGTGCAAAGTGAAATATGCTAATACGCATGAAAATAGGAAAGGCATACAATCGAGCCTACATACGGGTTAAAATTGGTAAGGAATCATAAAAATTAGCCTCCTTTGTGTTGAATATCTTTGAGGATGCATCATAATAGGGTTTCCTTCCAATTCGTTGATAGACTTTTGAAAATATCTTTATAAATCCACATTTTTTTCTTAAATTTGGCTCAAGTTTAGGATCGACTTTATTAAAATTTAAGCCAGAACAAAAAATAATCGTCATTAATCCCGAAGAGGATCAATACAGAAGGAAGCGATTTAAGTAGTATCGACGACCATGTGTAATGAGTCTTTCTTCACTAAAATAAAGGATGGAATGTTATCAACTAATTTTATTACCACATACCTTTGTCAGAGCTCTTGTAACAACCATTCACTAAGCAAAATCTTAAATCTCTGGAATGTCTGTGCTTCAGTTATGACCTTTTGGCAGTGTCTTCCTATTTTTCACGAGTTTGCAAGGTGCCTTTGGAGACAATCGCCTTTTCTCAATATTTTAATCTGTGGTTGGTATTCAAATAGGAGTGAAATAGCTTTCTTATTAGGAGCGTGTATCCAAATCTCACTCTCTTTCTTCACGTTTGAACTAAGCTACTTAGGCTAGATTTCATTAATTTTGGTAATCGAGAGTTAAATAAACGTTTACCTATCGTTTAACCCTTTTTGTGCAGACTTGCACAGAGGTAACGACTACTCGTCTGAAATTGTGTTTCGAGATTTCTAAAATGAACTTTTGTGCAAGCACTTCAGTACTAGACGTCTTTTGGCTCTTATGATATTAACTTGTATTATCATAAGCTAGATCTTTATCACTCACAGAGGAGTCAAAGTAAGCATAGGAGTTCTCTCAAAAATGTTGTATTTGTGAAAGTGCTTCAGATCTAAACCAACGTATATCCAGACTATTTTTTCTTATATAACTTCCTAGTTGCCCCTTCGTCCAAGTTCAAACGTCCATTTTCTATTTAAAAAAATTAATTTGCTTAAGCGGGACCGAAAAGGTGCTCCAACTGGACGCATTCTTCAAATTGGTCTTACATATTCAGCTGTGAGCATGGATATCAACAAAGAATAACCCAGTGCATTGAAATGGAAAATAGTGATTTCTCTCGAGTGTAACAAGAATATTCGACTAGGTCTCCTAAAATTTTCACACTTCCGTGGCATTTTTATCCAGTATGAATTTGCTTCTTTGTAGGTAGTTTACTGCATAGGACATCGAATTTGTAATAAAACATAAGTCGTCTACACATCCTAAATGCCCAAAGGATAATTTGAATCGCGCAAAACTCAAGATTTTGACTTCCAAAATCTCACAAGTTGCACTGACTTCCTCTAATACATTTTTTGCATATTTGAATTCGCTTTGGGTCTTTGTTTGGCGACACTCTTCATGCAAAATATTTCCATTTTGGTTCCTTTTAGTTCTTCTGGAAGTCAGCAAAACTTTTCGTTATAACCTCTAGGTCTTTCAAGCTCCATAAATAGAAGACGAACCTCAGAAATTTTGCCAACTTTTCTTCTAGTTTTATCCCTTTTGCATTCACCGTAAGCATGTTTGGCTTTATTACCACACCTTTTGAATGCGATACATGATTTATGGATTTGATCAGTTAGCGAGTGTTTTCTTAGCTCTTTCCAATAATTTACTGCACAAATACCCTTTTTCTTATCTTTCCTTCCATGCTTCTAATTTTCCAACACTAGAACAGTAATTCTGACACGCATTAGTTATGTTTGTTGCAATAACATTAATTATAATAATCTATTCAAAATCGTTGAGCTCAGATATTTCCTCTTGTACTAGTTTGTATGACACGAGATCAATTCTCTTATACTGTTGGCAGATTTTTGTCACGCTTACATAGCCATGTCAACACCATGTCATGTTCTTGGATGGTACCCTATGTATGTCGAATTTTACTAGGCTTCGGGGAAATAATTGGCTGCATTGGAGTTATTTCTTTTTGGCAAAAACTTAAGAGACGATTTCAGATTGCTTAGATCCAAAAAATCTGCTATGTATACAACTATATTTGAACGATAAAAGTGAGCATTTCAACCAATTATGCGGTTAAAATCTAACATAATCATATTTACGCATCCTTCGCTTTCTCTGAGAGGCTGGAAGAGCAATCGGTTGATGCAAACTAATACTTTGCTTGAATTCACAGTGAAGTTCCTTAATTTTTGCCTGAAATTTTACGTCAATGTTGCATAGAGTTGATTGACGGTGAAATAACTTTAAGAAAATCCTTCAAATTGCTAGGTTTTGGAATCGCTAGAGCATAAATGGCTACTCCTGAGTAGTATTTGAACGCTTTATGTTGAGTTCGTCAAAAGAAATTTAAATTACTGATAATCTCTTGTAAACTAGAGTGTTATATCTACCAGACATTAAGTATCTGGCAAACAGTGAATGGAAGTTACGTTTAGAGTTATGAAGTTAATTTAAAACGAGTTTTTGCCAATGAAAAAAAATCAGATTTCTTTTTTAGATATATCAAATAATGGCATTATAATGCCAATAAAATAAGGACTGAACATCCTTTCAAAGCCTATTTCGAATCTTATTTTCACTTAAAGGATTTAGAATGACCGACTCGAAGCTAAGTACGATATTTTATTGTCATAAAAATACGAATTTAGAGAAACCATTCAGAACTATTTCATTTCACAAGAGCAATTCTGGCAGACGAATTATAGGTTTTTTTCAAAAGTTGAATTACTGCTTCCTTCTTTTTAAATTGACTATTTGTAAAATTACTAGCCTAGGAGATCTTCTCTGACATCTTACTAAATTCGCTTATTTTGGTTTTTGACATATTTCCTGACTGCTTCTGAGCGGTGATTATTTAAAAAAGGGTCTAAAGAATAAAAAAGTTAGGAAAAACGGAGACAAGTTGTGTGTGCAGTCGTTGCTAAGATGTTTTGCTTAAATGAACGTTTCCAACTAGTAAATTAAATTACCATGAGAGGGAATTGTTGGGAATGTTCTAGTGAATGAAATTATTAAAATTATTATTATTATTATTGTTAAAATAAATTTTTAACACGCACATTGTAGAAGGAATAAATTTAGCAAAGGCATGAAGCCACAGATATTGCTTGGAGATTGAGGTTTGTATGAATTTGCCATTGACCAATGATCATCTTGATTTAAAAGTTGAATTTAAAAATTGACACCCACACACGGTATTCTCAAAACTTTTACCGAAGAATATTCTCTTATTGAACATTTACGGAGGCAATTTTTCTTAAATTTCATTAATTGATAATTTATTGGCTCTCTGCCAATTTTTAAGGGGTCACAAATTATATTAAAGTACTCAGCACATATGTATAATATTGAATGATTATATTTTATTAAGTGAAAACAAATCCACTATGACACTGGTCTTCCTTTTGTTTCAGCCGGAATTTACTATTTATTCAGTCAATCGGATAGCAGTGCTTGTGCTCAATTTTTAATTTGAGACAAAGTGCCGATTTAGATGTTTTTTTGATCTTTCACTATTCAGCCGAGAAAATTAATGCTAAGTGTAGTTCTTCTCAGTGATAATGGGAATTAAGTCAATTAAAAACTGGACACTGTAAATCTTAGTTTAATCCTTTTAGCAGGGTACAGAGGAAAAATATTCCTTCCACATCTGCTGAGATTGACATGTATTTTACAAAATCAATCAATTTTTTATTACCTGGTGTTTCACTCATTTAGGGGCAGATATTACATTTCTGGTTGTTTTAGCCTTTTACTTGAAAATACGAAATATGTCTAAACTGTGCGACCAACCTCTAAATTCTATTTGCCCCTAATTTGGTCTTGCAACTATTCGATATAAACTCGTCCGGAAATCTACCGAACATATTCTGAAATTTGACCTCTTGAAGTTATAATTTGAAGTGATCAATTCTTCTATCATTTCAAGAATGATTACCATATTAATTTAGAGTTAATCATCTGTTTTGGTTTAATTCAAACACATCGTAGTTATTTTATTGTGCCATGCTACTGCTTTCGGTATTCAATTGTTTATCCAAATTTAAGAAAGTTATGCAGATCGAGGTAACATAGATAGAACAAGTCAATTCACTCATATCTCCATTGTTTCACCCTAATTTATTAACGACTTTTTTCTAAGCTAAAGATCATTGGTTAGATGGTAGTCATACCTGACAGCTGGACAGCTCGTGGACATTGTAACCGAGGTCTACTCAAATGTCAATCATTTCAATTCGCCAGGTGTTGTTTACCACTTGCTTAAAGATTGTAACTTTCCTCTGAATAGGAAACTAATAATAAGATATATCCAACTTTAATTCATTTTTATAATAAATAATGAAATTTTCATGATTTTAGCTTAAATTTAACAAATCATTTTTGTTCAAAATGTTATTAACTTTCAAACCTACTTCCAAGGAACTTCGGCTTGCTTTTATACCCCCAATTTTTTAATTTATTATTCTATTGACTGTTCTCTACGTTCAAAACTCACCAAATCGTTTGCCCAATAATAATAAATTTCTAACTTTTAATATAATGTGCGTAGTGAGACGCTCTCAAAATCTAGTAAACTTATGAACAGGTGCTCTGAATACCTCTTCTACAACTTGGCATTCTTTTTCCTTTTATTTTTATGATATTTAGTTCAGTTTTCAGTATTTAGATTGCAGTTTTTTACTTAATAAGTATGTTTTATCTCATACATAGTCAAGAATTTAAATTATTCCAAAAAATGTCCCTACGTGGTCATTCTCAGTGAGGCTCTCTCATTCAAATCAAGAAATAAATTAGTATTGCAATGTGTATACATATTTTTGCTTGTCCTAACTTCTTCAAAAATAATATTTTTGAAAAACTGCATGTCTCATCTGGACACATAAAAGGAATGAAACAGGTAGTCGAATGGTAATGAAATTTTTCAGGAGTTTTGATTTAGTCAAATTACAGAAACACTGTGCTTTAATTCGCGTTAGAAAGGTTTAATATTCAGATACTTAATGCTCTTCATCTTCAGAGCTTTAAATCATCTTCATTTGTATTGACTTAGAGAAATGAGTAATAATACGCGAATTTCAAGATATTTCAAGCGAAGAAGAGTTCAGAAGACCTCCATCAATATTATTCGAATTAATAAATATAAACACATTTTATCAGGCCACCGCTGCTATTTTTGGCAATGTAAGTTGGGACAGGCAAAGTTCGGACCTTCAAAGCAATATTGTCCAATAATGTAGCTAAATTCGTTACTAATATTCGTTTCCAAATTGTTTCCATCCACGGAACAAATAGTATATTAAAATCACTAGCAACCATTATTGCATAGCTTTTGTTAGCTCCGTTATATAAAAAAATCTCCCAATTTATGACATTCTTGGCGTTTGTGCAATTGAAATGGAAAAATTCTAGCTACCTTCTATCAACTAATGGCACACTAAGGTTGAAATCGAGAATAGCCTAATCATTCTATGGTTAAATTTTGTTCAATTCAGGCAAACACAATTTCTTCAGCAATCAGGATAATTCGAGATTATCCTGTAAGATCGCTTTGTCCTCCCTTCCATTAGAATAACAAATAATTTAACAAGGCAAGACGGACCACTACAATTAAGGAATTAATCAATAAGCAATGAACACAGTTGAAAAGCATTTTTTGCAATCCAGGAGACTAATTAGGAAATTCAAACCCCTCATTCGGTATGTACCGTATAATTCGAATAAATCGAAAAATCTGAAGGCCTTGACGTTGCTCCACGCATATTTTTGTCCACACTTCTATAAACTTGTTTTATAAAAGAAAAATCGATGTTCACATCTTTTTAATAACAATAATTGCGGGGAAATGGAGAGCGATAAGGTGCCATTATCAAATATTTGAAATCATTGTACGCATTTTTCACAACTTTTAATTCTTAAATCTTAAGAATGTGGTGATTTGAGGGAGTTATTATTTGGAATTAATAAATTTCCTTGCATGCAAGAATTTAGACCTTCCATTCTGAGGAATCCTTGACAATCAAGACCACCCGGGGTTTTAATTAATTAGTGTTGCTCATACTCTCGGACAGTTTTCGCGGTCAAACTTTAATAATGCTTCAATGCATTGTTTAGTGCCCGAAGTAATTTCAAAATGTTCTCACTACGTTTCATTCACTTTGCACTTATTTTATAAGATTAATTGAGACGGTAAATTTATTTCCACACTGCAGCGCATAATAGACTAGATACAAATGGAAATACTCCAACTTCGGGCTTTCTTATATGCTATGTGGAGGCATTAATCAATTTTAGAAAGTAATACGCGATTCCTTTGACAGCACTTTCACTTCAAGTACGTATCTTCTCCCATGAAGCTAGCATATTGTTGTAAAGAAACTTCGACTTAAAATTGACTAATTATATGTCATATACTCACTACTGGGATCTTTATACTTATTTATTAGTAGTAATAAGCAATTCGGTAGAAACAAATATTCCCCACATTTTTATAAATCAATTTTGTTTATACTGCTCTGATTCTAACTAATTTCAGAACTATAGTTTGATTAATTTGTGTCTATAAGAGACAGGAAGCCCTATTTAGGCAATAAAGGCTTACGCTTTCCATCTATCAACAACGAACTGCAAAAGGGCATGTTTTACGGCTACTCTTTCTTGTTCTCACCCATGATTTGTAGCCGAAGAAGACCCGCGAACTAGTCCAAAACTTCGTCTTTGAAAAGCAACGTATTAATTATCAAAATGTATCCTACCTTTTTTAAATGAAGCACATATTGTGATTATTATTATTATTCGGAGTAATAAATAGCATTTTAAAGTTTATTAAACTTACAAAGGTCGAGGTTATTAAATATCTGTTATATTTACATTTTATTTTGTTTACTACATTTATTTTGAAGACTGAATTTGTGTTTTTAACACTATTACCATTAAAACTCAAGAAAACTATCACAAAATATACTCTATGATTGATTGCACTTGCAATTTCTAAGAAAGATCAGAAGAGAGATAAAGTGATAGACCATGTCGAAAATTAGCTTCAAGTATATATTATACCAAATGGCAGGCTTTATGACAGTTATCATTAGCCCTTTAGACGACTTCGGGCTTCACAGAGAGGAAGAACATCAAAATCACAAAAATGTCGAGAGGGGAGAACAGAAGAGTGATTCATAGATGTAAAAGAGACAGATACAATGGTAGAGAAAAAGGTGAGGTGAGTACTGTGGAAGTGGTGGAATATGATATACATTTGGGCCATGGTAGTTTGGAGTCAGAAGTCAACTGCCGGCTTTATAGACTTTTTTGCCGTATGAGTATACGGATGCACGCGCAACCCACATTCAGATTTAAATTTTGAGAAATGAAATCAGTTTCAAGGGAAGTTAAGCATTAAAGTTGTTAACTATGAGCTCATTTTAAAACGGTACCTTTTTACGTTGAGGTATAATAACTATGGCAGATCTATTAAAAATTGTATTGGAGCGAAGAAAGTATATTGATTAACCGATATACATTTTTCCTGCTTTAATCCTGAAACTTGTGACAGCAAAAAACTAAAAATATATACATAATAAATTAAGATCCATTTGTGAATTAATAATTATGTTCTTTGTCCAAAAGATATAATACATATCGGGCTTTTGTTTAAAATAACATCTTGAAAAGTAAATCCCTAAATCCCCTCTCCTGAAAGCCAATTTAGTATGCTTTTACATAATGTTTTTGTCTATTAACAGAAATTTCTAACAATCAATACAATATCATATTTTACTAGTAAATATTTTTCCATATTTAATTAATGATATGAATTTAAATAGAATCCATCTAAGAAGAGAATAGCACTTCTCATGGCACAAAATTGAAGACTTGACAGATTTGAGATATATTTGGTATTTTACATGCCAATACCAGTGAAGCATCTTTCGTAAAACCCAACTGCAAACGACAATTTCTTTACTCTTATAAGAAAAGGCGAATTTTTTAAGATGGTAAACATTAAATATACCTTTACATGAGCCTTGGACTTCGTGTAAATGAACAAACTCGGAGTCAAAGAGTATGAATCTTGGGATTAAAATTGTGGCCTATCATATTAGGACACTGTGAACTCCATCGAGTTTAAGGCTGAACAGAATAACTTAAGTATACTTCTGTTGAAGTAGCGCACTTTGTATCCTCAAACCTTTATCGCCTCATCTAATCGATCGGACCTCATAATTTTGCTTTAACGCTGCAGGTATTTTCCAACATTGCCAATATTATCCAATTATCATTGAATATATTTATAACTCAATTGGTTTCAATAATAATTTTTATGAAAATTAAACTTATAATGTTCAACAAACCAAAATGGCTAAATCTTGTAAAGCTTTGAAAGTGCACAATTTCTATAATTCTTTATTAAAATAACAATTCAAAAATTATTATTGAGAAGCTTTCTTATTCTATTTTAATATTCTGAGTGATCAGGAATTACCACTTGAGGGTACTTTCGGGAGGGAGTCTGGGGGGCATTACTATCTATATCGTGTTCCATGAATATCTTGACTTCAAGACCTATCCGCCACATATGATTCCCCATGAGGTTAGAATTTATTTCTATTCATTTACCTCCTTTTAAAATTCGTAGCAAGCATAAAGTAGACTTGAGAATTCTTCCAAGAAATGAAATCTCATTTGGCTGACATTTCCATACAAAAAATTAATCAATTAAATTCCCCCCTCTTCCCCTGAGTTAATTCTGCGAGTTAAGTCATTCCAAATGTATGTTTGTGTCTCAAATTCTTACAAATAGATCGAAGTGACATAACCACTCTCGGAATGAACGTAATCGGTCAGAAATCTCTGTATACTGTAGAAATGAGTTCATCCCAAAATCGAGGAGTCAGCAATTGTAGGTCGACCGTTAGGACAAGACGAAATGAACCCCTTCTCTTTAGAGTCCAAGATTCCGAATTCAAATACAGTAAAATTCACACTGCTTATTAACCTCTTCTTCCATTTTATCTCGTTTTACTCGCTTCCAATAGACAGCCATGTTTCCTCCTGATAAAGACTTCATTGCTATGGATAATAATGTCATAAATCATATCCAATAATTACTTTATGTAAGTAATCAAATAAAAATGTGAATGGCACTTAATTTCAAGACTTGATAAATGATAAAATAATGATAATAAATAAAATAATAAAATATTTAATACTTTATATTTTTTCATTTTAAGTACTTGAATATGAATAATTTAAAAGATGCACACTGTTGTGTTGCCTAAGTGGATCTAAGAGGATAACATATTTTCAAGGTCTTAAACTAATAACTTTTAACGAAATATGCAAGGTAATGCTGGGAGGAGAACTAAATTCCTTTTACAAGTTTTGAAATACTCTTTTCACCTATTAAAATGGTTTATTCATGCAACTGCTCCCTTTGATGAACTTTTGCAGAGTTCGTAAGTTCTTTGCACTAACTTCAGACTAGTACTTTTTTTGTCGCCTTCGCTGGCTGGAAAAGTGCGTTCAATAATAGTGTAGCGGTTTTGCTACTTAAGTAAACCTGAATGTACTCAGAAACCTCAGTAACAGAGTCTCCTAGTTGTTAGTTCACACTAAAGTAGCTACGCTACTGCAAAATCAAGAAAGAGACGAGGTGGGAGAAGAGACGTTTATTCGTTGTAACAAGATCGCGAAATCTATATATCGTATATCTAGTAATAATCAACATGGCGTATTGACTAAACAAACGAAAGCTCCTGATTGGCTATACATTAGTCGCGCTCAGCCAGCGCAGTCGTTGCACGCGCGCACTTTTATACGCGCGTGCGGTGACGTGTCCCACAATACTCCCTCCCTAGAGCGTTTGCAGGAGGTAGGAAACGCTCGAAATATAATGAATGTACAAAATAGGTTTCGGATTGGGGGGTTACATTTGGTGATGGGGAGGAAGGTGGTGGTACGGATGAATCCGCAGGTTTAGGTCGGTGAGTCCTCTCAGCGAGGGCTGGTTTAGGCGGCGATTCCAAGTAAGCCGGTTTTAACCTGTCAATACTGACTGAGTCTTTGGTGCCGTTACGGTCTAGAATGAAGTATTTGGACTTGCGTTGGAGTACTTTGTATGGTCCGTCGTAGGGAGGCTGAAGAGGTTTCTTCACTGTGTCTACTCGGACAAAAACGAAGGGTGATGTAGATAAGTCTTTATGGATATATGTAGGTTTATTATTCTGACGAGGTGGTGTGGGTAGGACAGATCGGAAGTGCTCTTTTAATCGCGCGCAGTATGAGGTGGGATCCGTGACAGTTCGATTTTGAGAGTGGACAAACATTTCTCCCGGTAGTCTTATTGTTGTGCCGAATACAAGTTCCGCCGGGCAGCATCCCAGATCTTCCTTTACCGTAGTTCTAAGTGAAAGAAGAATGACTGGAAGACGTTCCGCCCAATTTAAATTGGAGGAGGTAGCAATGATGGCTGTTTTGAGCTGCCGGTGAAAACGTTCGACAAGGCCGTTGGCTTCTGGGTGATAGGCGGTGGTGCGGATGTGTTTTGTGCCTAGTAATTTGTTCAGTTCCCTGAATAAGTTGGAGGTAAACTGCGATCCTCTGTCTGTAGTGATGACGGATGGAACACCGAATATGGATATCCATGAGTCTATCAGGGCCTTTGCCACCGAAGCAGAAGAGGTATCGCGTAAGGGAACGGCGATCGGCCACCGCGTAAAACGGTCAATGCAAGTTAAGATGTACGAGCAGGAGTTTGATGGTGGGAGTGGACCGACAATATCAACGTGGATATGTCGAAAGCGAGCCTCAGGTAGAGGGAAACCAGCTAAGGGACTTTGAGTATGTTTGTGAACCTTGCTGGCTTGACAGGAGAGGCAACTTTTGGCCCACTGGCGAACATCTTGTCGTATGTTCTTCCAAACGAAACGGTCAGTGATCAACTTCGTTGTGGAACGAATGCTTGGATGCGACAGACCATGGAAATGATCGAAAATCTTCTTGCGATACGTTTGCGGGACGAAAGGTCTCGGCCTGCCAGTTGAAATGTCGCAAAGGATCTCAGTGTTAGAGAACGGTAGTGGTAGAGATTCAAAATGTAAGGAGGGGTTAGAGGAGATTTCTGCGAATTCCGGATCTGCTCTCTGTTTGGACGCTAGGGCTTGTAGATCAAGTGAGGGTATGGCGATTTGGTGCAGTTCCATACGGGACATTGCATCAGCAACCACATTGCTGGCACCGTCGATATGACGTATATCGTTGGTGAATTGTGTAATGAAATCCAGGTGTCTGGTTTCCCTGGGCGAATAGTGATCTGCGGCGGCCTGGAAAGCATAGATTAAAGGTTTATGATCGGTGAAGATGGTAAATTGACGACCTTCCAGGATGTGTCGGAAGTGTTTCACTGCTAGGTAGATGGCGAGCAGTTCTCGACCAAATGTGCTGTAGCGTGTCTCTGTGGTAGTGAGCTTCTTCGAGTAGAAGGAGAGAGGCTGTGTTTCACCTTTGACCACCTGTTGTAAGACTGCTCCGACGGCTACTTGGGATGCGTCGGTTTTCAAGATGAGACGTGTCCCGCTAGAAGTGTCGAGATGGTTTAAAGTGGTCGCCTTTGCAAGCTCCTGTTTCACCACAGAAAACGCTGATTCCGCCTCTGACGTCATTTTGAAATGCTTCGGATTACCCTTAAGTAAGTCCGTGAGGGGCTGGAGAATATGGGCACAGTTTGAGATGAATCGTCCGTAGTAGTTTACAACGCCAAGGAAACGACGAAGACTCTTCACCGATTGAGGAGTGGGGTAATTCAAGATAGATTGGGTCTTTTCAGGGAGCGGTTTGATCCCACGACCGTTAATGTGGTGGCCCAGAAATTCGATCTCTGAGCGACCGAATTTGCACTTCTCGGGGTTAACCGTGATTCCGTATTGTTGAAGACGTCCGAATACTTGTCGAAGGTGTTGCTTGTGCTCGTCCTTGTTGATACTAGCAATGAGCACGTCGTCGATATAAGTAAAAACGAAATCTAACCCACGAAAAACTTGATCCATGAAACGTTGAAAAGATTGGGCCGCATTGCGTAGGCCGAAAGGCATGCGTAAGTATTCGAATAGGCCGAATGGTGTGATGATAGCCGTTTTAGCAATGTCTTCCTGGGCCATGGGGATTTGATGATATGCACGCACTAAATCAAGCTTGGAGAACACCACCTTGCCATGGAGATGCAGCGAGAAATCATGAATGTGCGGAATGGGGTAACGGTCTGGAATGGTGATTCTGTTGAGGGCTCGATAATCTCCACAAGGTCTCCAGTCACCGTTTTTTTTTTCGACCATGTGCAAGGGGGAAGCCCATGGACTGTTTGAAGGTCGAACGATGCCTAGGGATGCCATGTGTTGAAATTCTTGTTTAGCTGCTCGTAGTTTGTCGGGATGCATGCGACGGGCTTTGGCAAAGACAGGTTGTCCCTGAGTGACAATGTGATGACGTACATTGTGTTTGAATTCCGAAATTTTCGTCTGAGGACGAAAGACTGAAGGGAACTCGGAGAGGATAGTGGAAAAGGGGTTTGTGGCAGGTAGGAGTGAATTCAGACCGAAAGAGTTACGGGTCCGAGTATGACAAACCACCTGGAGGGAAGTGACATCATCACTTATGACACGATCTCTAAAGTTGACGAGGAGCCGGAATGTGGAAAGGAAATCAGCGCCGATAATGGGTTTTTTAACATCTGCAATCAGGAACACGTAAGGGAACTCACGACGGAGGCCTAAGTCCAAGTTGAGAAATTTTTGGCCATACGTGCAGATTTTTGAGTTGTTGGCGGCCAGTAGGGGGGTACCGGTTGGTTTGAGACAGCGTTTTTCTTCAGATCGAGAGATAACACTGACTTCAGAACCAGTGTCTACAAGGAATCGTCGTTTTGAATTTCTGTCGAGTACGTAGAGGAGGCGACTTGAGGGAAAGCCAGGCTCAGCCGTCGCCTTTACTGCCTGGCGTGCTCTTTTCCCGAGTGAATCGCGTGAGGCGTTCCTTGCAAACCTGCAACCTGGTCGACATTTCTTGGCCTTGTCACCAAAAGTTCTGTGCAAAATAACAAACTGTATCGGTGTCTCTCGTCGGGTTCCTCCGTTTTCTAGGCGAGATGGGACGCCTTCTGTTGAGGCGTGGCGAAGTGCTGGATCGTGAGGCCTTCAATTCCTGCAACTGCTCCGCAAGTTCGTTCAATCTTTGTGTAAATGAGTCTGCTGCGGTTGGGGCTTTGACTGTGTTTATAAGTGGCCCGTCCTGAAGATCATAGATTAGATCAGCCTCTTTCGCCAACTTATCTAGGTTGTCTCGCGAAGGACTGGTGACCAGAGATGGTATCAAGCATTTGGGCAGACATTTCATCCATAATTTTTTAAGAATTTCGTCGCTCACAAGAGAACCGCTGGCCAAGGATCGCATGTGATGTAGAAGTTGAGAAGGAGTGCGGTCGCCAAGCTCACATTGGGTAAAGAGCTGGTCTAGGCGTTTCTCTCGAGGCACCGATAGGCGGTTGATGATTGCCTGTTTAAGCTGGTCATACGAGTCGTTGTCTGGCGACATAGAGGTAAGTTCTGCGAACTGAGTGACGATTGCAGTTGGAAGGATGGGAAACAGATGCTGGAACCAAATTGTTCGCTTGGTTATACCTCTTAGTCGCATAACCATTTCAAATTGCTTAAACCATGACTCGGAGTTTTCGGAGTCGAAGGCTGGAGTTTGCAGGGGGAATGCCTGTTCTGCGTCCTTAGACATTTTGAGATGACAAGAATTGTGCGATGAGTAGGTGACGAGTTGTGTGAGAAAGAGGAGGATCACCTAGTGCGTAGTGCAATCGTAGAGGAAAGCTTGCCGTGCCGTGAGGTTGATCTGCTGCTGAGTAGATATTCAGGCTTGGATCACGTCAGGGTCACCAATTTGTAGCGGTTTTGCTACTTAAGTAAACCTGAATGTACTCAGAAACCTCAGTAACAGAGTCTCCTAGTTGTTAGTTCACACTAAAGTAGCTACGCTACTGCAAAATCAAGAAAGAGACGAGGTGGGAGAAGAGACGTTTATTCGTTGTAACAAGATCGCGAAATCTATATATCGTATATCTAGTAATAATCAACATGGCGTATTGACTAAACAAACGAAAGCTCCTGATTGGCTATACATTAGTCGCGCTCAGCCAGCGCAGTCGTTGCACGCGCGCACTTTTATACGCGCGTGCGGTGACGTGTCCCACAATAGTAAATCTCCAGCAATATAGAGTCATACTTTTAACAACATAGCGACATTTTCTCGTTGGTAAGGCACTTTATTTAAATGACTATTTGTAGGTAAGAGAATAAATTACCAGAGTAGACAAGAGTAGGGAGTTACTGACAGGTGAAAGAAGAAACAGGTCCTAAAATTGAAAATCTAGGGACAATTACTTTTCACACGTATATATGGCAGAAGGAATGAACTTCAGTAAAAGTGTGAAGTCACAGAAAACGCTAAGGATTGAGATTTGTTCTGATCTACTCACTAAATATAAATACATTAAACTTATATGTAGAAAATGATATGGAAATCAATCGAAAGTATCTCAGATACATTCTCAATGAATTTTCTCTTGTTGAATATTTGGGAGGGCAGGTTATTCTACTTAACGAATTAAATTTATCGATTGACTTGTGGGACACGTCATCGCATGAGTGCACAGCGTGACTTGAAGGTACAGCCGTTCAACTTCGCGTACGAATTGAGTGCGAGGACACACAGTCAATGGCCAATCAAGAGCCCCGCTCGTTTTACTTAATCCGCCATGTTGAATGACTAAGCTTCCTCCCTTGTTACACTCCATGCTGTGCATGTCTAGAATAAACGCGTTCTCTGGATACCTCTGTCTCTTCTTAGCTTTGCAACTAGCTTAGCTAATTCTGGGGGGTCTTAGGAACTAGGAGAAAATGCCACTGAGGTTTCTGAGTACAGTCAGGTTTAGTTAGGTAGCTAATCCGCTACAGACTCCATTCAATACTCTAGAGGAATTTCAGAAGACATTGATAATCGTATGCACAATAAAAACCCATGATAAACCTTTGAGAGGTAAAACAGTTTGGCATAAACTCAAAAATTTTCAGGTTTCAATCATTTAACTAGATAATATGATTACGAATATAAAGACACCATTTTGATTTCCCCAAAATCTGGTACAATCCTCATTTTACCTTAATCTCATATATTCCCTTATTCCGTTTTAAGAGCCTATTTATATATCTTTATATTACTTTAGGCCTTTAATATCTTCTGTTTTTTTAAATTAATACCTATCGGAATATTTTAACGATAGCCTTTATTTTTCTCCTATTCTGGCAATCCCGTGCCTGGCCCCAGCTTTAAAAGGTGTGTGCATTCGAAATAGGCTTGACAGAGTTGTTTTAGGTTATTTCAGATTTTACCTCAACGCTCAGATCAGCAATATATATATGCAGGGTTTTCACAGAGATCGGTTGTCAACACCCGAATTTTTGCATTCTGGTATATTGCGTTTCAACTGTCTTTACCTTTAACAGTGCATAAAAAGTGGCAGCATGGCATTGGAATTCTTTGTTCGGAGTTGCGCTGCAATATGAATTATTGCTTACTTTTCTGCTGACCTTAATATACAGTTGGCATTTGTGTAATTTACTATTATTGCTCGAATTCTCATGAGGCAATGATTCACACTTTGAAAGACGAAAACTGACATTGGTTTTTTGTTTCGCTTTCCCTATTTCCTTAATGTATGCCGAGCTGCTCTATTATCTTCTGTGTTAAAAGCTTCCTTTAAAATACCTAAAAACGAGTATATCTGAATTTAAAGTTTGTTCACTTCATCACTCAACGCAGAGGTTTTGGCACATTCCGTTTTTTTATGCCATTCGTGGCTTTCCATAAATTAAAAATCTCTATAGTAGTTGCTTAAAAAATACTAATCAGTTAAATTTAAATTTAATCTTGTTAAATAATGACTGTGTTTTGCATTCCTTCTTCAACAACTTCTTCGAAAGCTAAGTGGCAATCTGTGAAGTACTATATGCTTGCCCAATTGTCGAATTTTAGCCTCCTTTTAATCTTACTAGTTTGCTTTTTTTTACTGTTCCCTGTAAGCTCGACGAAAAAGAAATTGCCCTGTCTACTGAGTTCAGGATGTTCAAGTATTAAGCTACTAACCGGAAAACCTGACTACCCTACCAACCATCCTATGTCCCAGAATTTCCAGCCTTATTATGCACAAAATATCAGAAACTACAGTACTCATGTAGAAAATTTATTTAAGAAAAGTAAGTAACAATTCAATCTTATTAGATGCAATCTTTTGATTATTTCGAAAAATACACAAAAACTCTTTTCAAATAAATTTATAAAATTTCTTGGTATTTATTTTATTCATTTCTATTAAATGCCATTACTTTAAACGCATGGTAAGATCTATAATAATATTAGAAATTTTTTCTAGTTTACCATCACTTTTCCATTAAAACTTTCATTATCCTTCTTGACATGATGCTTCGATTAACTATCCCGTTGGTAAAATCAAGGGGTCACGAGATCGGTTTCGGTAAGCATTGGTCTGTCCCCTTTCATAAAAGAGATAGTATTCTTTTGTCAGTATCCAACTATTCTTAATTTTGCTTTTACTATTTGATTCCTGAAGTTCTGATATATTCAAGGCTTAATGAAACGATTTTTTTTACAATTCAATATTTTCAATGAACAACAAAATCTCAACCTCTAAAACAAGATTTTAAAATTCTTTTAGTACTGGGACGAAAAAATATAACAATATGCACAATAAATAAAAGCTCGTTTATTTCACATTGTGGGACACACATCATCTCCTAGAAAGTAATCGCTTGCACACCCAGACAGGCTTGAAGGTCCAACTTCATATACGGATTGAGTGCGGAGAACACACACCTTACACTCATCCCAAATAGAACGTGTACTGTGTGATACGTCTGTTTCCTCTATAGCTTTGTTGTAGCTTAGTAGGTTCTGGGAGTCTTTTCAAACATAGGAGATTCTGTCATGGAGATTTCTGAGTAGAGTCAAGGCTTATTAGTGCAGCAATCCGCTACAACATAATTAATTTAAGAATCTGTCATTAATTTAATGAAATTTGGGGACAATATAAAATCGAATATTAGACTTCTCAAAGGAAAAATATTTACAAGTTTTTTTATGCCTTGTGGTTTTCTTAAAAGTCATTTATTTACTATATACTCGAGTTGGGTCGCATTAGTGTAGAATTTCATAGCCGTAAGTTGAATTCCGCACTTGTGTTTATTTTATAACTGTTTAAATCTGTTTAAAAATAGTCAGTCATAATAGGAAACTATTTTATCAGTTTTATAAGGAAATTTCAGGTTTCTCTAAAACTTAGTGTGGCGAGGGTGACCGTTTATTTCTTCATTCACATGAACCAGAAAGATAAGACTTTGAAAATCCAAATGAATGCAAGCCCTTGTTGTGTGCAAATCAGCATCTTTTCAAGTAATCCTTAATTCGTCTTGAACCATGAGCCACAAGGACACCCTCTCAAAAATACCAGTGAGCTTCTTTTAAAGAACAAGCACTAATAATTACTTATCCATATTAAGCTCAAGCAATCTTAATAAATATCGTTATGAATACACTCTAACTCACTCTCGTTATTTCAGTTTTAAAATTGGAGTAATTGAATCATTTCATCGAATACAATCGTTTTTCGCCCAAAAATGACCTTAGGAGACTCAATAAACTGCGGAAAATTGGGTGATAGTGAAATTATTTCTTATGGACAGTTAATTACGTTGAGATTTTAGCAAATACAGAACAAAGGAAGTCGGGAGGTGTGAAGATGGTCGCATTTTAAAGGTTTTGCTATTATGAATAACAAATGGCAATAAAAGTGTTGCAATAGTTTAACTGCCTCCTGAATTCTGTTAAAGTAAGAATAAAAATTTTTAAATTTAGCGGTTCCTTTGATAAGGAAACGAATACTTTTTGTTTTACTAAATAAAAGTTGGCACAATTAATTTTATTTATTTACCTTTCAAGATGGTTGAATTCAAGAAACTCTTTCTGTGGAATCCATGAATTCGTTTCGAAAACAAAACCAGGTTTTAACGGCGATAATCAATCAGTCGTTCTAAGTTTTTAGCGGTTAATTTTATCTAAAACCTCATCTCTGTATTTTTTAGCAGTATTTTCGATAGTTTTCGTCAATATTAGACCTTTATTTTCTTTCAGTTTATGCCCAAATTAGCATTCTCAAGACATCGTAAGAAAAGATGGTTACTAAGATAATTTACATTCCAAAATACTCAATCTTACTTATATTACTACAATATTAAATTCCGTACGGCCAGACAATTTGATTAATGTCCGTCTAGACAAGACGAATAGCTTAAACAAATACACCAGTTTAATTACTATTATTGCACTAGAAGTATAAAACCTGAAATGCTCCGTTTGGTAGAAACAGACCTAAAGTTTTGCTAACCACTGTAAGGTGGTAAATGATATGATCAATATTTAACACATGGTATAAGACATAAAGCATTCATTGGACAGAGAACATGTAAAGTCAGATATGGAAATGATCTGTCTAAATCGAACCTTTTACAAACAGGCCTACCACAGGGAGCTGTCACAAGCTGTTCTCTTTTCGACGTCTTCATCAATGACATAGCTGAACTGGTACAGACAGTTACGGGCGTCGAGTTCTTACTTTATGCAGATGATCTTGTTCTATGGTATTCCACCCCCAAGAAGAACGCTCAGAAGAGAACGGAAAGTGCCCTAAATTATGCACTCAAACTATTAGCTAACTGGTGCGACAACAATGGCATGGTTATCAACACATCGAAAACTGCATACCAAACATTTTCATTGATCCACCACAGCATAAATCCACATTTAATGTACAAGGATGCTTCTCTAGAACAAACCAACCAGTTCGCTTACCTCGAAATGAAGTTTGACACAAAACTAACATGGAAAAACCACATTACTCAAATAGCAGAACGAGCCTTCAATAGACTGAACATACTGAAGCGCCTTGCTGGTAGACTATGGACAGTGCACGCTCAATCCTAAACACCACTTACAAGGTGTTTGTTCAACCAATAATGCAGCTGTATTGCTGCGAGACACTCGTTACAGCCTCTGAGGTGATTCTTAAACCACTCGAGAAGACGGACAACCAGGCATTGCGACTAATTACTGGAGGGATAAAATCAACACCCATTGATGCAATGCTCCTGGTCATAGGAAACACCACAATACATTTATCTATCGAAGAGAAGGCCTTGATCCTGTATGAGAAACCACTGGGCAATCCCAGCGACACGTTCTGGAGTACCTACGAAAATGTACCAAGGCACCTGAAAACGTAAGCAGTAGAACTGAAGAAAACATTACAAACTATTGACAAGCCAGAAATCCTCTCTTTACCCTAAAACCCATTAGCAGATAACGAAGTACAATTTCGTACCCAACTTCTTGGTCATTCCATGAAAGCAGACACCCCATCAGATCAAATGCGATTACTGGCCCTTGTGACAATTAATGTGAACTATCCTACAGATCAATGGCTCCAGGTCTTCACTGACGGGTCATACGTAGAAAAGCAAGCAAATATTGGTGTAGGGGGTTTACTCTGAACTTTTCACTTTCTTCGCAGTAGCGGGACAAATAGATTTGCATTCGAGAGGAGAAATAGAAGCTATTAAGATAGCCTTAGGCCAATTGTGCTGTTGGGATACTAAATTCACCAACGCAGTAATTCTTTCGGACTCACAGTCAGCAATACAGTCAATTGGAAACAGAGAACCACCCAAAACAGCTGAGATCCAAGAATGCAAAAAACCGTACCAGCTACTCGAAGAAAAAACAAAACAATGGTTCTTCAGTGGATCCCTGGACACTGTGGAATTATAGGCAATGAGCGCTGACATACTTGCTAAGAAGGGGACCACAATTTTGCAAGCTATAGACCGGCCAATATCTTTCTACACTATGAAGAATTTAATCAGGAGAGAATTCAGAACATTTAGAAGCGGCGAATTTAAAGCCCGAAAAAGAAAAAACAGTGGACAGTGACACTCTCCAATACAGCCTACTGGCCTAGACTCGAGGTTGTTGTGGCATTTTGACTTTGTACCGGACACGAAACATCTTCACAGAATAGGAGTATACGCCTTCAGGAAATGGAGAAGACCCATCTGATACGGTGTCCAGCCCTGCAGACAATGACAGAAACTCAGAGATACTGGGAAGCCAGAAGTCAACTAATGGGCCAATGATAAATATTATAATGCCTGCCATTTGACATTTATTTATTTAGCGCAGCCGTGGTGTGCATAGAAATGCCTCAGTGGATTCGTCTTTCGAATCTCACGATCAATTTTACCCTAAAACATATTTCACGTCATTAAACACCTAAAAAAACAAGGAAGAACACCTACAAAAGGCCTCATTTAAGACATTCAAAACGAAATTCAAGTCTTTGATTTTACTGGTCTCTCCTGAACAAATTGATCTACATGTTTATTCCATCATCCGTAAACAAAACCAGGTAAATAAATAATTGCGTATCATGCGCGACATTTTTCGGAAGGGAAAATAATTCTTTACTAGTAACTTTTAAAATTTGGGAACATTAGAACAAGTTCCATTCAAATCGGTTGTATTAAATTCAGCGCGAGACTCTTTACACAAACAAACATTATTAACACTATACTTCTACGCTGATTAACTAAGAGGGAAAAGCTTCAGTTCATTCGTGAAATTAATTTTACCTTATAGTACAACGCCAATGAGCATTAGAATATTCTGAAAAGGGCAGTTGCACGTGGAGAGGAGTCCTACTCGACTAGTATTCATTCAAGGTCGAGACAAGTGTGCTTGGTTACTGATCATTTTAGCAATTCGTCATAGAGATGCAGGAAACACTCTTAACACCTGCGACTGTGAATGTAACCTATCTAACTTTGAGAGTAAAGATTTCTGCTAGAGGCCTCCGTCAGCGGTTAGTTGTGATTGTCTGCAGCTATTTACATCTCTAAGGTGGTTTTCAAAGTACCTGTCTATGCAGTATCCATTTCAAGCTATGCGTTAGCCAGGTTTTCTATAATTATTCCCACTACTGACAAGCTCATGAAAAATTAATCGGTTATTCAAAAAAAATGGAGATCAGTTACTTAGTTACCTTAAACCAAATTTATACTGTATTTTACTATCATAAACACAGTTGAAGCAGTTAGATTCACCATAATAAATGATTTTTTTGCATTTTTAATCACCACTAGTTAGTGACTCAAAAATACTGGATATTATTCCATGAGACACAGGTGAATATTCAGTTCACAACAAACGATGATAAGGTTTTATGTAAAAAACTGCGTTTCAATAATGACACCTCGCAATGAACATTAAAAATTTATGAACTAGTGAAAATACACTCAAAATAATGCAGAGATGAACTCATTTATTCTCGAAAAATGTAATTATAATACTTTTTAACCAAAGACCTTTTGTGATTGCATGATAATTTAGTGAATATTATATTTCATTATTCTTCGCCTTCTTCGCTAACTTAAACAATGGCAATTCAAGGAGAATCAAGATTAGAGGTACGTCTCGTCCTTTGTTTCTCGCCATTCCTATCTTCTAGTTCTCGCATCCAAATGTTAAAGGAAGGTATAACTTTTTCATGGGAAGTATAAATCCCAAGCGGAAAATATATAAATAGAGTCAAACTTCCCCATAAATAAATCAAGCGCGGTTCAAAGATCAATATATTTGGTGTACCCATAAAAAATGACGCATTTCTAAAACAACCCTAGATGTTATTTCTCTCTACAACTTCTTTTATTGGCCTCATAGTCCGTCGATCCCATTTCGATAAAAACTTGCTGTATCGGAATTAAATACTTGTCACCTTTCGAAATCCTTCTCCACTCAGGGTATGCTCCATTGACCTGAAGTTACGCTAATCGGATTGGTCAAAGTGCAATGAATGTGGAGGATGTGGTAGACCTAATGACTTAATTTCTCAGATTCTTAGAAAGTCATTCTTGATTTGTATGGAGGGCGGGGGAGAGGACGTTGACCATTATCATGTAAATGAATTACCCCTTCTCTATTCAATTAATATGAACACTTTCACTTTAGTTTTTGGCTTATTCCTCCCAATTACTGATAACAATAAACTTCGGCTATAACTGTTTCGTCTGGTTTGGCAATTCATAGTCGATTATTACACATTTCTAAAGTGTCTGAGAGCCAACGCTGACCTAGTTAGGCTGATGTATTAGTGTTTGATTGGGAAGAGCCATTCTTTTTCCACTAGCGTTGTCGTAAACAATAGGCTTCTCTTTTAGTGAAGAAAATGACCACAATTTTGCCTTGATAACAAAGAAGTACGTGTGTTTCTTCTGTCGTCTTTCTTTTACTAGGAAATTTGATGCGGTTGCGGGCAAAATTCTCATCCAATGATGGCTTTAGTAGCCCTCCAGGCATTCAAGTCTAAATGGAAGAAAGGGTCTTTGCGCTTTAGCATTTTTGCCCAAACAAATAAATGAACTTTATTGTACAATTCGACCACTAAGAAAAATTTAAGGAGTTGTTTCTTTCATTGTGTCTGTATACAAACTGAACTCAAAATCTCTTTCTTATTAGTGTCCCCAATATATTCCACATTTAGTAATCTTGAACACAAAATTTTGACAAAAATTATCCATGACAATTTCTAGGGTCCATACTTGTATTTTTAATGTTAGCTATTGATGATAATGCGAATAGTGATAATGGTAATGGCATTATCTTTTGTGCAATTTAGCCTCCCCATGTCTCAAATGAGGGTGAAGTTGTGTTATTGCATAAATGTAGCATTTTGAGTATTCGTTCACACGGATGATGACAAGTCTGTCAAACACGAACAATACTCACATATTTGTAAAACTGATTCAAAGGTAGATCCCACAATTCAACACAAGATGGACACTTTAGTATCTTTAAAAGTCAGTAATATTTAGATGCTTTGAGCCAGTCTGGCAAAAAAATCCAAGAAGAATAAACCGATTTGTCAACTCCATTATTTTCAAAAATCCCCGGGGGGATTTCGTCTGTGTATATGACACTATACAAAATAATCGAGGTAGCATAATTTACAACAAAATCAATTCGAGAGAACTATTTTATCTGAATATAGCCTCACTCATGATTCTTGTGAAATATACTCCTTGTGGGTATATGGACAGCTCAATTATTTTCTTTTGAAAAAATTAAGTCTCTTCACGTTCTGATCTTTTGCCGATTTCTTCTTGAACCCCTTTCAACTTGCTCACTTCTTTTACTCAGGTTGTTTGACATTCCCATTAGCAATAACAGCAATTACTCGATTACTAAGCGAGTAAAAAGAGGTAGAACATTTTTTACCTTTTTGGAACCTAAAATTTTGTATAACTAGAGTTTATAAAATATCAACATATTAACAAAAGAAATTGGCTTTAATAAATACAGATATCTACATGAGCGTCATTGTTGAACAGAATTTCAATAAAATTTCACTGATAAACAATTTTTTTAGAGCGGAAATAAGAATAGGAGAATTACGCATTGCAATTCTCTTCGCCAATTTAATAGCGCAAATTCGTAGGGAGCAGTTAATTTAATTCCTTAAATTACTACAAGTATGGATGAACGTTTAATTAAATCGAAGAAGGATAAACCTCTTGAAATTCACTTTCACTTGAAACATCATTTGCCCTTCCTCTTTGGACAGATTAACGTAATTTTGACGGAAGTGCTGCCTTTATAAGCGGAATAAAATATTACATTCTTGTCTATTTATTCCAGCTAATTTTGCGATAGAAAATAAATGAGTTTGACTTTATAGTGAACTAAGGAGCGTAACGGTAACTCGCAGTTCACCTTTTTATCAATTTTTTTATGCTTCCTGTCTGCACTTTAAGTGTGATACAACATTCTGGTGCATGGATTATTTGAGTGGCAAAAAATACACAATTGATGATTAAATTTGCTCAAACAAAGGAATAAAACAAATTAGAGACTTTGAATTAGTGTGCATATCACGTGTGTTGCTTAATTAGTTTTAGACATTGCCGCAAGTCTTTCACCAACCATAATTTTGGTTAATTTCCGTCAGACTTTTTCGCCTTGAACAGCCCTATATTCACCCTCATTTGACATCAGATTTCGCACTTTTTGGTCAAATACATAAAATATCCTTTTAATAAAATTCAGCTATCTTTACAGCACCATTGCTGTTTTAAAAGGATAATTCTCTGCCGTAATCTTTAATTGTAAACAGTAATTTAGTTGTGGATGTTTCCTTTTGATGTTTTTTAATCAAAGTAACACGAAGAGACAATTCCCTTCCAAAAATTTTCTTTTCCACAACGCAAAAATGCGGATTTTTTTTAGTTTCAAAAATTTCACATATCTGGGAACTATATTTGATGTCTGACTTTCTCGCGCTCTCTTCGGTAGCTCTCCGAAACATGAAATATTATCCGGACAAATTCCCCCAAAAATCTTGAAACCGACCCTCCAATTAGCATTATGGACAGTAGAAATGGAATCTCATACATCTTTGGCAGCCATGCACAAAATAGCCAATGGTCAGTAAATTCCTATTAATCGACTTGTAAAAATTTATTAACTCATAAGGTAAAGTCAATGAGGCTTTTTCCCATGGTTTCACCTCCTGGAATTAATCATTTTTCTTTGCAAAGCAATCAACCTTAAAATCACACGTTAAAGACAAAGCGGAAGTCTCTTGTACTTAATTGCAGAACCTGGAGGAAAGTGGAAATGACATGGGATTGTCTTCAATTAAGCAGCAAGTTTATTTTAATAATAATAATAGAACATGACATTATGAGAGATCTTGAAACCCAGTTTTTAACATCAAAATTGGCAAATAAGGCAAAATGGTACAACTGGTACACTTCGCTATAACCTGGATACGATAATAATATTTGTCTGCAGAAACAAATAGGTGCTCAGATCCTAAATCCATTCATTTTGTTATTTTCTTCATTAAAAATGAATCTGGTCCATATTTCTCAACTATGAGCTTCACCTCAATGAGGAATTGATTCCTCAGCCTACTGCTTAATATCAATCGTGTCAAGGGTATTTTCTCAGTTTTGGCCTGTTCTGTCATAGTAATAAGTCAGTACTTTGTTCTAATGAACACCTACTACAATGCAAGATGTGGAACAAAGGGGAATTGGGACTAACTAACTAACTAAGATATTATCAAACTGTATAATTTGGAATGATAAAATGACCAAAGTGAGTTTAAATTCAAAAGCGTTTTATCTGAAGCGTTGGAACTCAGGTAAAAGGCAGTCCTTGTTTCCCATATTCTACAGGCCTAGATATTTCTTTTTAATTGAATTCGTTAAATTGTGCTTGTTTTTTTAGCGAAAACAAAAGTGACAACTTCAGTGACAAAATATACTCGGCTTAGTTACCAATACCACTATATGATATTCCTTTACAGGGTAAGTATTATTTAAGGACAAAGACGTGGACAATTTTGGCACGTGTTTTGATCGAGGAGTTGGCTTCTCCCCTCCCCCTCGACTGGCCCAATATGTACACTAACTAGTTATCGAGTGTTTTTTTTACCTTTTTAGTATCCCGACAGCGATCGAGAGAGGGGGTATTTTGGAGTGCACAACCTGCCATGGCTGAACAAAGAAATCCCATGCGCTCTCAAACAATCTCGAATGTGCGGCCGTGCTACTTGTCGCGTAGGGAGCAAGATCGGTCGCAAGCCCAACGACCTCTCAGCCAGCCACCAATCAATCGTCTCTGCATTGTATAACAAACCCTTCATTGTATTATAATGACTAATCTCCGTGTCAACGACATAGAGCACAAATAAACGCCATACGCCTGTTTCCTTCATAATCCTGGGAACATTTTCAAGCTAGGGGATTACTGAGCACAAATTAGTAAGTTAAGCGTCTCATTAGAAAGTGAATGATTTGATGCTTCCTATGATCCAAACTTCATTATATACTCAAAACGGATGCCTCTCATTCCATCACTCACTAAAATACTTCATCACTTAGAGTTTTCAGTTTCTATCTCATAAATACCACATATAGAGGTTTTTTTGTATTGTCACGGCTGAATTAATTAATTGGAAAATAAAGCAGGTCAATGAGGCAGAATAACTTCATTATGCCTCAGTATCCACTGTAGTATTTGTTTAAACTTAATTCATTTAATTTTGCATAATCAATTTGCATTTCTTTTAGTAGAAAGGTAACTGCTAGTGACTCCTTTCTTTTTAAGAATAACTATTAAACACAAGAGTTGCTTTAATACTCACAAATTTAGATGCGATTTCTCCCTACTTCCCTATTAGCCGCAACTTCTTTGTCCTTTCCATCTTGTGGGAATTTTAGCCTTCATGCATGATTATCTCCATTATTACTTATTGATCTCAAAAGCAGGCATTATACACAAACGTTCATATTCCCACCAGTAGTAGTAGTAGTAGAATGCGTTTCAATCTTTTTAATAATGGGATATTATGCAAGGACTTGATAGAACAAAATAGTCTAAAGTGGAATGAAAGTGAGGGTTTGGTTGAAATTATGGATGTATGGAGTAGTTCACTTTTTCATATCCGATATTGTTCACATTGTTGTATCCAAATGTTTCAAAGCTCAATCGGAATTCTGGTTTTCTGCGTAAACTTATATTTACGATATCCATAGCTTATTAATCTATTGATGTAATTAACTAATTGATCATACCGCAATTCCATGAGCAAGTAATTGAAAATAACTCCGATTATTAACATAACAGTGCTCATGAGAGGTTAACTAAAGGTAAAAATACTATTTTCATTAATAATGAGAAACGGTGATCATCATAGCTTAAGCCGAAATCCATAAAAATCCTTTTTTCATTTTAACATTTCACAACAAGAATAAGGACTAACTAATCAAATGCTTCATTTACTCAGGAAAACTTGTGGCCGATTGCTTCATCAGTAAACCTTGATGTTTGTTCAGTAATCTCTCCCAGCGAAATCTCCCAATTCTTAAAAGCTCCCAGGATAAGCCTGGAAGCTATGGAAGAAGCAGACGTGGAATACGTTTATTTTGGAAGTGTATAGAAGACAGGGAGCTTAGTCATTATAATACAATGGAGGGTTTGTTAAATCAAGCAAGGACTATTGATTGGATGTTGGATGGGTGGTCTCCGCGCTCTACAAATTGTTCAGATTATGATCAATAGATGTTTTCTCTTTTTTTCACGTCTTTCGATTTTGAGAACTTTGCATATGTCAATTTGCTTGCCATTGAAGCTGTAAAATATTTCCTTTAAATCTGTATAGTAATATTTCATCAGTGGCCCTGACATTTTTATCATTTCGATTACTAACCGAAAAGAGCTACCGGCATCCATATACTCTGTTCAATGTTTTGTAGGTATTTTTGAAAAATTGCGCCTGGACATGGCCTTTAATTATCGTTTCGGAAGAAATATCAAGAACTTAATTAACTTAGGTTATTTGAATATAAAATAGCG
The DNA here is from genome assembly GCA_000469805.3 of Hymenolepis microstoma. Classification (NCBI taxonomy): domain Eukaryota; kingdom Metazoa; phylum Platyhelminthes; class Cestoda; order Cyclophyllidea; family Hymenolepididae; genus Hymenolepis; species Hymenolepis microstoma. The sequence goes on along the minus strand of LR215993.1, from coordinate 21,745,163 downwards.
CCAGATAAAACCCATTTATGGTTATCTATCAATCTTTGAAAATTAGTCAGTTTGGGTCTACAACTAATTTTGAAATCAAATGAAAATGGAAGTTGACTAAAAGATGCATGTCAATACTAATGGATGCTTTGCGAACTAATATCTTATACAATGTTCTTACAACTTCAAGAAATGACAATTTTAAGGACCTAACTGAAATTTAAGCCATATGTAATTTTGGCGTAAATGCTGAAATAAAAAATAAATGAATAAACAAAGTGAAGGCTCTATACTCTCTGTCCAGATTATAGCCTTGACCCTGCTTTTAATTGAAATTAATTGAATATTTTTCGCAAGTAAATACTGAAAAGGAAATATAACCAAATTTAAAATTCGGCTCTTGGGCTATAAAGATATAACAAATGTTGTAGGCGTGCATGTTACGTGTAAAGGTTACTCAGAGTCTTAATTTATACTGAAATAAATCGCTACGTTGGTAGAAAGGTCAAAAGATTACAACCCAATATCCTCTAAATTTAATCAATTTAGAGTGTATGCATTTTTCATTTATCACATGAAATAGAAATAAATGAAATAAATTACTGCAGAAATGCAAATCTTCGCTCTTAGCTTCGACAACTAGTTCACTTGTAGGACAAACTGTAGCGGATTAGCTACCTTACTAAGCCTGACTGTACTCAGAAACCTCAATGACAGTTTCTCCTAGTCCGCAAGACCCCCAGAATTAGCTAAGCTAGTTGCAAAGCTAAGAACAGACAGAGGTATCCAGAGAACGCGTTTATTCTAGACATGCATGGCGTGGAGTGTAATGTGTGTCGTGGAACTTAGTCATTATATACACTTTATGATATGATGACCTCATATAACTTGGATCATTGATTGGTCGGATAATCGTGTACCGGAATTGACCATTGATTGATCGTATTGGTATTGGTCATTGAATCTGCATTGTGTCCCCACAAAACCATGCTAATGTACTCAATCTTAGTTAAAGAATGTTGAATTCCCAATTAATGTATTCATATTTATTCTTCTCATTTTAATAGAACATGCTAATTTGAAAGATGAATATTGTCGTCTTAACATTTTTTCTCAACCACCTACATATTTTATATTTTTTATGAGATTAACTTACAGATAGTTTTATTTTAAATATTCCATCCTCTCGTGCACCAATTATATTTAATTTATGATTAAATCAGATTTTGCTTTGTTTACATTCATAGTTCCTTTTGTTTGTTCCAAAAGACATGTTCTACGTTAAATCTCCAATACAAGCTTGTACTATTGGATCTACCAAGCACGCTAAAAAATTTGCTTGTCAGACATAAAGACATAAACCAAAACCAACTGCAACTAAGAAAATACTCTAAATTTCTCAAACTGAAATTAAAAGCCAATTTGTAAAATGTCTAAAAGAATTCAAGGCAATTTTTAAAGACTACCAGTGAACAAAAAATTAACTTATATAAATATAAAATATATATATCATTAACGGGAAATATCATTCACATAACTCATACGAAACTTAGCGAAATTAAATATTGGAAAATATTGTAATTTGATTCCCTCAATTGATCGCATAAATCTATTTTTGGCCGACCACGTCTGATATTCTGAAACCTATCAAATCAAGTAAAATACTTAAGAACTTTTGGCCAAAATGGAACCATTCACAAATCAATTAATCACTAAAGAATTTTGAGTTGCTTTCTTTCTATTTATTATTTATTTACGAATATTATTGCGTGAAAATAAAATTTGTATTTTGCAAACAACAATATTTTGTCATTAATATTACTTGATTAGCTCAAAATCGAAGCTATTTCCTTAAATTTAATTTGTTAAAGCGCATCGATAAATGTGTTGATATTTTAATATCGGCACTTTAACAGGGTTTTCGTATTATTCGTAGAATGGTTGATAGCAGAATTCTGTTCTATTTTGACTTAAGCGTAGGTGTTCATGTAATTATTAAAATACTTTGGCTTCTAGCAATTGTACCAAAATAATGAGGAAAGGTGCTTCGAGATGATTAAAGCTGAAAAATATAAACTTTTAGCGCCATCAACCTCAATGTATTGGATATTCGATGACGAGACCTGTCCAGAAATGTTTATGGCTATTCGAAAGGCTAAACATGGTTTGATATTTTCGGAATTTCTCAGTTTTAGAGCTTAATCATCTTTGGCCTAATTGTTCCTCAGATCTAGATGTCGCAGAATTAATATTTCAAATTGTAGGGCTTCAGCATGCCAATGAGGTATTTTGCTCTATATTTGTTGTCATTATTTCTTCATCTTAGGTATTGAGAGAGGAGAACTCAAAATTGCATAAGTACTTCATATTCAGAAATTAATTATATTTGTCTAGTCAAATACGTGGAGATGCTCCGGATCCTCTAGCTCAAAATTCCTTAGATCAATTAATGACCTCTATGAATGACGTTAGTATGTCTATGGTTTGTGATGAAACCATGACACCGACAAATTACTTTAGACCACTTCCTGGTGTAAATACAATCCTAGCCTGTGGAGAGAAATCTAGAATCGATAAAGATGTGAGTATTTCGTTTATTTGCAGTGATTTCTTATTATTTAATATTAAGTTTTTTCCAGGTGTTTCCTCTTTAGCGATATCTTTCCTTATGCCTCACTTCTGTTCCTTTTATCAATATTATTAAATGTGCTTTATCATACCGTTCACAGGGTATACGCGATGATCTACTTTCATTACTTAAGTTTTCAAGTTTACTTAATAAATTTACTTAGTTAGTTAAATTGGTCAAAGAAAGAGATCAGTTCCGAAAGAGGGAGTTGTATTGAGTGAAAGAAAATTGGTTTCTCTTCAATTTTTTGTATAAGCTGGTGTACATAGTTGCCATGTGTCAGCTATCTGTTGGTGCACACTCAGTGAAGAGAATAATAATGATTCAGTTATGCTAACAACACGGATTAATTCGGTCTTTTCAAAAGGTAGACTCTAAGGTTCCTTCCCTATATCCACAATGTGCTTTACAAAACGCTTCTCTAAGTTTATTAACAACCATGGCGTAAGTAGAATGATTTTGTTCGATTGGGAGAGGATAAAAAGATATGCCAACTAAGAGGGAAACGCGCACTGAATCAGTTGGGCAAAGATTCTAGCTTGTAGTGCAGGAATTAACGTGGTTTCATGCGGAGTCAAGAGTCATTGATTCCTTACCTATTGGTGCGCACTCAGAACATGGAGCGGCTAATAAGCACAGGTTAAGTTTAGCCACTTCCTCTGTTTAAAGTGGGTTTGGGTTCTTTGCCAAAGAATATACTTTCAGATTGAAGTAGTGTTTTCTGGGATCTGCGAAACCAATATATTTTTAACCCCCAGCCAGTTTTCAAGATCAAGAAGCTGACTGAGGTAAATACCTAATTGTATGCTGACCCCACATATAAGTTAGTATTGGCTTTTGTTGTATGAAGTCTACAAAGGAGTAATCAAATTGTTATTATCGACTCTGCAAGTAGTATTTCCATAATAAGTGATTGCTTCATTTGTCCGTTAAAATCCATCAATCGTCAGATTCCCTTTTATAAATGGATTGTGTAACTTTAAATGTTTAATAAGACTTAATGTAAATAAGTTAACATGAACAGATGAATATGGATTCATGAGAAAGGTAATCCTTTCATTCTACTATAAATGAGGATAACAGCTCCCTTTCCCATGGCCAAGGTCTAAGAAATAAGTAACACTACGAGTCTGTTGAATACTAGAAATTTATAGGTGAGAATTTGGAATGGGGACTAGCAGATGGAAAAATAATAAGCGAGTATCAACACAAGGTTGAAACTGAGTAGTAATAAAGAGGCTGAATGGAGCTTCTCATCTTAGTGTTTTGAGGTGGTAGGATAATCACATAGCACAACCGAGCAGTTGAGTCAATCTTTTCCTTTTTTGTGGTTGCAGGACACAAAAGGCTACCTAAATATCCCAGTAGAATTTTGCTTATTCCTTGAATCTAATATTTTTTTATTCCAAATTACAGCAGTCAACGGCCCTCACAGCCAAGGTGTGCCAAGGTATTAACCAAATTGCGCAAATGTTCTATGATAATGAAAGTGTTCAACATGACTATGACAACGAAACGCTAAATATGGGCGACCAAACTATGGGAATGTCTGATCCAAACCCCTATCCACCACCAAAGGCTTCAGCTGGTCTCTACGCGAGTAATAAGGAGAACTCTCCTCATAAGCCTTGTAAGCTGTTTGATATTGTTTAGAACGTTTTCTGGAGCCATTCTTATAAGAAATTTGAATTTTACCAGCTCTCTTGTTGAGCACGATTAACCAGTGCGGTTGGTTACCCACACAACTAAGGGGTTCCGTCGTTTAGTTTTTCCTATGACCAAGCCCAATAAGCCTTGTTAGCGAGGATGGTGTTTTAGAGCCCCGCTTATTAGAAATCTCATTCTATACCCCATCTCTTTAACCAGGATTAACAAAATGTAGTTGCACCTCCATAGCAGCGGATGTCCACCTATGTGTGCAGGTTTCGTGACTTGCCTTGACAGACTTGGACATTGTTCACCTCGCCATCAACTCACTATTGTGTTTTATCAGTTCCCGATCACTATTAACAGTTTTCTAACACTCACTTTGATTAAAGGGATTGCATTATATGGTCCTCTTTTTTTAGTAAACTCGAATTCTGCTGCCCTTTCTGTTTTAGCTAGGCTTAACCATTTCACTCACTGTGTAGGTGCTGATGGACATTGAAGTCGTGTCCTCCAGCTTCACCATCTGCTCATATTGAATAGTCATTACTATTACTATTACCTCGGGTGAATGCACAGTGGTTCAAGCAACTGTGTTTAAGGAATCATTTAGAAGTAGAGGTTGACGTCAAGATACCAATGGAGTTTTATTTTTGAGGTTTTACAATCACCAGGTCGTCGTTTATTATTAGACAATGAGTTCTTGTCCATAGTGTTCTGGACTGACTGGCTCACTGGTTGAAGTTCATAACAGGTGAGCCTCCAGCTTAGGGAGACGAATGTACGATGGAGGAAACTATTTGACTAATTGCCCTTTCCCAACTTCACAGCATGCACTGCCACAAGGTAGGAAGTAAGCATAGATGATAACTGAAAATTTTATTTAGAGAAAACGGGCAGAAGGCGATATTCTTGTAACGAGTAGATCAAAAATTCGCTAAATAGTGAATTTCTCTCAAAACCAATAAATCCCTTAAGGGCTGATGGATGTCATAATAGAAAGAAAAGCAAGGTAGAAAACTGGTTGAAATTGTTAAGTGAATCAAGATGACAGTTAAACATCATGCCCGCGTTAGCACAACTGACAATGGCAGTATTCAAGAGCCGCTTGCTGATTCCAGGTGAGATGTTCTAGTATTGCAGAGTTCAACATAGTTACCCAATGCCTCCTCTAATTGGCTGAATTCGCAGTTCCTACCTACTTAATGAAAAATAGTGTGAGTTTTTATTGCTTATTCTCCTTTATAGGTGGTCTGCAAATTTGGAAGAATGAACCCTCGGCTCAATTAAACATTCGTAAGGATCTCCCACCTCCAGAAATTCCTCTTGGAAATCGTCCAGGTGGTATCAAAGTGCGCAAAGATGAATTCGAGAAACCAGTAGGTCTTCAGATCTTCAAGGATCCTGAGGGTGTAGCAGGTCGGAGTGAATTTCAGAGACCTTTTCCGGCCCGTACAGCATTCGGTGACGGCCAGCGTTTTTCTCCCTCAAAACCCCAGTACCAGCACCCAATTAGAGATGAGAATCTTGCTCCGAGATATCTGCATGATGATTTTAATCAGTTGAATCTCACTGGTTCAAGAATCGACTTAGTCCCATGCTGTGCATCAACGGCAGTGTTTCAGGTGCCCAAACCTGCTGTGTTGCCCTCACCTATTGCTCCTATTTCTAGCAATGACGCAAATCTAATTTCACCTCCCACAATTGAACCAAAAGTTGAGACGCAACTGAATAAATTTGCATCCGTTCAGCCTGCTTCTCAGGTAATTAAGAACTCTTAGTCACTTACCATTTATAAATTGTTGTGCTTTGGCATATTCATTTATTTCCAGGACAGGTGAAAACGTAAGTCTGGATTTATTATCTTGTTATAATGGAACGCGATTAAGTTTATTTCTTATGCGATTGAATGTCGTCTGTAGTAGTTACTGCGTATTAAGCTCGGAGATGACTCACTTTATGAATCTAGGCTTGATAAACACTCGTGTTTTATAGCATACTGATATATCGACTGTAAAATGCTTCTTAGGCTTTAGATCTATGTAATTTGAGGCCATCCAATGAGACTAAAATTTCATTGGATTCGGGTTTTTCATGGACAAAACTTTCCACTCATGTGCACTCTTGTAAATCAAAGACCGATACTTATATCCTTTGCGTAAGGTAGTGTACATTTTGCAGTGAATAAAGGCTGATATTTTATAATTCAACTAATTGAGTGGAGAATTACTAAAATTTCAATATTTTGTAAAATAACTGCAACTAAATATCTTCAGTGAATCTCTAAAATTAACGTTGATTTACATCTCGCTCCTCGAACAGTATTTTTCAACTTGTCTACTAGAAGGGACATTTAAATCATTGATTATACGCTGGTCTTTTTCTAATTCCGTAAATTTCTCTCAGCCAAAAAAAGGCCCGGTAGAGTTTGAATTCCCTTCAATGATCCTTAATGGCACTCTTCAACGCATTTGAAAACGCTCTAAGAAATGACCTTAGTGACAATTAAATCCTAGGATCGTCGATATGACACTGTTATCATACAAGGTATATACCTTGAATTATACCAGATTTCATAGGGTGTGCAATAGACTTACCTCCACGTGGTGTACCCTGGGAAACGTATACTCATACGGCAAAATAGTCTATAAACCGGCTGTTGACTTCAAACTACTATGAACAGCCTGAAACGAAACTCTAACAGGAGAAATCGTCCTTGTCAGCGCGAACCACAACTTCTGCGGATCCTTCAGTGGAATGCTGGAGGGATGTCACTAGACAAGAAGATTCAAATCCAGAAAATTCTGGATACCTATAATATAAACTTATTCACAACCTTAAGGATGACAAACTCACATACTTTCAATTTCCAGGTCATTCCTTACATCTGCTACCTAAAGACCGGCAAGTGGCAAGTGGAATATTGACTGGAGTAAGAGAAGGCCTCACATCACGTTGCTAAATAGTCAAGGGTATGGGCTCAATGCAGGATATATGCGAAATAATCAGATTAAACATATGGAAAAGTCAAATCCACTTCAAGATGTACGCGGTCTATGATCCACCCCAGAATAGAGCCAATTTTGATTTTCTTAACATCTCAAACAAAACTATAGTACTTGGAGGCTTCAACGCCCATTCCATCAGATGGGACTATAAGAACAGAAACACAGCTGGGAAGGAAATCGAAGACATACTTAACAGCAGCCCTCTAGGGCTTATTTACAGTGATGAAGATCCTGCGACATACCTTCACTACAATGGAACCAGAACAACTCCTGACTTGCTCCTGGTTTCAAGCGACATCAGCGAGCTTAAACAACGCAAAATAATCGACAATCCTGGATCTGGTCACAAACCAGTCATTGGTAGTATTACCATCAACTCCAAATCTATGGCACCCAAAATGCCAACCTAGGTATTTTGGAACTTCAAGAAGGCAGACTGGCCTAAATTCAAACCTTTTGAAAACCGAACTAAACGCAAGTTCTATCAACTACAACCATCATCCTGACAAACTATGCACCAATATTATAATCAAATTCTCTTGGCAAGGTTAAATACTATAGTATTTTGGTCTAAAACTCTTGAGGAACTGAAAAGAAAACAGAAAGTCCTTCGCAACACTGCTGAACAGACTGGAAAAAAGGAAGACGTACAAGCCTGGAGACGACAGTCGTCTGCCCTAAGGCAAGCCATCTTACAAGCCGAATGGACTACCTTCAACAGCTTCATCTCAAATATCAACTACCAAAATGATAGTCAACGCACATTCAAATTCCTGGGTAACCTAAACAACAGGAGGAGAGCCAGGAAGGAGCCTATACGCTTAAACAATAAACTATCACCGACTCCGAAATAGCTAACTCCTTCGCGAGGTTCTATTCCCACAAACAAGAGAAAAACCCATTTGTCAGAAACTCTTCAAGAGATATCAAGAAACAAGTAACAAAATTTGATGAAATTAAGGAAGACACAGCAAACCCCATAAGGTACTTACACTGAACCATTCAGTTTTCACAAACTCAACGCTGTCATAAAACGGCTCAAATGCAAAAATCTCCTGGTGAGGACTGTATTCACCAGGAATTTCTAATTAGAATAGGGCCAAAAGCCAAGGAAATCCTGCTGGCACTATTCAACAAAATATGGGAGGCCAGTCTCGAACCTACCCAATGGAAAGTTGCCATGGTAATACCAGTACTAAAAAAGGGCAAATGCCCCAGCAACTTTGACAACTATGGGCCTATCTTCCTCACAAGCATGTTGGCTAAACTCGTGGAAAGAATTGTTAACACGAGGCTGACCTGGTTCCTTGAAATCAACAACACTCTTGAAAATGAACAAGCAGGTTTTATGCCACAAAGATCTACAAATCAACAAGTAACCACACTCTTCCAACACATCAAAGATGCTCTTGATGTAAGAAATACTCTTACAGCTGTATTCACCGATTTCAAATCAGCATATGATCTAGCATGGAAAGAGAACTTAAGTAGGCGAAGATTGGTATAAGACATAACATGCTAAACTGGATAAAAGCATTCATTGGACAGAGAGCATGTAAAGTCAAATATGGAAATGATCTGTCCAAATCGAACCTTTTACAAACAGGCCTACCACAGGGAGCTGTTACAAGCTGTTCCCTATTCGACGTCTTCATCAATGACATAGCTGAACTGGTACAGACAGTTACGGGCGTCGAGTTCTTACTTTATGCAGATGATCTTGTTCTATGGTATTCCGCCCCCAAGAAGAACGCTCAGAAGAGAACGGAAAGTGCCCTAAATTATGCACTCAAACTATTAGCTAACTGGTGCAACAACAATGGCATGGTTATCAACACATCGAAAACTGCATTCTAAACATTTTCATTGGCTCACCACAGCATAAATCCGCATTTAATGTACGAGGGTACTTCCCAAGAATAGATTAACGAGTCCACTTATCTCGGAGTGACGTTTGACATGAAGCTAACATGGAAAAACCACATTGCCAAAATAGCAGAACGAGCCCCCAATAGACTGGACGTACTGAAGCGCCTTGCTGACAGCATATGGGGCAGTGCACGCTCAATCCTAAACACCATTTACAAGATGTTTGTTCAACCAATAATGCAGCTGTATTGCTGCGAGACACTCGTTACAGCCTCTGAGGTGATTCTTAAACCACTCGAGAAGACGGACAACCAGGCATTGCGACTAATTACTGGAGGGATAAAATCAACACTCATTGATGCAACGCTCTTGGTCACAAGGAACAGTCGAATACGTTCATCTGTCGAAGTGAAGGCCTTGACCCTGTATGAGAAATTACTGCGAATTCCCAGTGACACATTCTAGGGCGGCTACGAAAATAGACCAAGACACCTAAAACCGCAAGTTGGTCTAATACAGAATTCAATAGAACTGAAGAAAAGATCACATACTACTGGCAAACCAGAAAGCCTCCCTTTACTCTAAAACTCATTAGCAGATAATGAAGTACAATTTCGCACCCAACTTATTGGCCATTCCATGAAAGCAAACACCCCATCAGATCAAGTGCGATTATTGACCCTTGTGACAATTAATGTAAACTATCCTACAGATCAATGGCTCCAGGTCTTCACTGACGGGTCATACGTAGAAAAGCAAGCAAATATTGGTGTAGGGGTATACTCTGAACCATTCACTTTCTCAGTAGTGGGACAAAATAGATCTGCATTCGAAGGTGAAATAGAGGCCATTAAGATAGCCTTAGGCCAATTGTGCTGTAGGGATACTAAATTCACCAACGCAGTAATTCTTTCGGACTCACAGTCAGCAATACAGTCAATTGGAAACAGAGAACCACCCAAAACAGCTGAGATCCACGAACGCAAAAACTGTATTAGCAACTCAAAGCAAAAGACAAAACAATAGCTCTTCAATGGAGCTCTGGACATTGTGGCATTATAGGCAGTGAGAGCACTGACACACTTGCTAAGAAGGGAACCACAATTTTGCAAGCTACAGACCGGCCAATATCTTTCTACACTATGAAGACTTTAATCAGGAGAGAATTCAGAACATTTAGAAGCGGCGAATTTAAAGCCCGAAAAAGAAAAAACAGTGGACAGTGACACTCTCCAATACAGCCTACTGGCCTAGACTCGAGGTTGTTGTGGCATTTTGACTTTGTACCGGACACGAAACATCTTCACAGAATAGGAGTATACGCCTTCAGGAAATGGAGAAGACCCATCTGATACGGTGTCCAGCCCTGCAGACAATGACAGAAACTCAGAGATACTGGGAAGCCAGAAGTCAACTAAGGGCTAATGTTAACTATTATAAAGCCTGTAATTTGATATAATAACAATTATAATGATATCAGATTTCATAGGCTGTCCTACTCCACGGATAGATTTGAGCAGACAAGATGCTTCTTTTAAGCAATTCCTGTCAGAAATAGCACACTAATCTGTCTTATAATGACTGTCGCCAAATACTCCACAATTTCTTTCGTTTGAGCTTCATTTAAAGTTGGACCCTTTGCGTAAATTTAATAAAGCAGAATCCTTGTTTTTCAGAAAAATTTAAACATCGATTCTTAGCATGTGCAATTTTTTAAGTGGGTGTTTTCTATGCTGCTGCAATTTTAGGAAGTCTAGTTCTGTATCTGTGGTTTATCTGCCCGCCTAGATATCGCTAGAATGCAGCTAGCCCTAGACATTTTATTATTTTTTACAGACTTTATATAGGAATATGAATTCTCATTGTGTTTCTGATGTTGAGAAATCAAAACATCTCTGGATTGATAACAGTTTTAGTCTAGAGCGATGTGTTCGTCTGTCTTAATAATAAAGATAAGCAGCTTCGAGACAAACTTCAGGAATTGCTCATCCCGAGACAAAACATTAGCATTCAGTTATGAGCTTTGTTTTGTCAGCTTCGCATTTAACATTGTGAAGATTTCCTCCTTTATTCTTGCCTTTTTCTTCCAGGAGTTTAAACAGCAGAGTGATGAAAACGATATGGACATGGGGAATTCAGGCAGTGAATCGCCAAATCGACCAGCATCCCCATTGGCCGCGGCGTTCAATCAATTTGTCCATAGTCCTGATAAGAGTGGTCGATTGCGTATCGACGCGACTAAATTTATGGAGGCTTTCCTCACAAAAAAGAATAAAAATCCCTCCTCTAGTGCTAACGAACGAAAATGGCCTCAGTTGTTCTAAAATCGGTGACTTAACGGTGCATTTGTGTTGATTTTGTAAACTTTATATTGGCTGTTTCATCCAATAATTACTCATACTCATCTATTTGGGAGTGCATTTGATTTGATTCAACGGCAATAGAGAGGTTACTGTAGAAAGAGAAGTCTTGATATGGGTTATTTGAAAATGTGTCAAAATATAAAGCCATACAGTAAATCGAAAGATAGGAAGATGGATCACGAACCATTAATGGATTACTCCATTCTCTAGTAGATTTACATTATGCTTTATTAGGCCTCACTGGAGACCTTCTTTGTTCCGTACCGGCTAGCGATGGCACCGCCTTTGCCCGCGTCCATTGCCTTGGCAGCATTTGGTGCCTTGTATTATTATTCACAGTTAGTGGGGTGCTATGCATTACTTGTTGTACTGTTATATTTTAAGCAAAATGGAAAGTTAGAGTCTGGTTTTTGGCCTTTGTTATCCACAATCGCCACACAGTTGGTTGTCTTAGCGCTAACGATGTATTTGATGAATATGAAATTGTAGCTTTAAATTTTACCGTTTGCTTTTCCATAGGCTCATTGGTCAATATACACAAACCCAGGCCTAATTATGGATCTAACGATATATTTTTACAACCGAAATACTAATTACACAAATACTAAATTGGCGCTGTCAAGAAGAGACTGGTATTATGAGAATTACTGAATAGTTTCTCTTAACGTTAAAGGTTGTGTCTTTCTCCCTTTTAATAAAGAATTATCGTCAAGCTGTTTATTCGGTCTAGTGGTGGGCTTTGTGCGGAACATTAGTAGAGCTTGTTAGGTTGGAGTTACGACAAGTGTTTAGCTTTTAAGCTTTAGGTATAATACTACGGTTTATTTACTAGGTTGGAGAACACTCAAAGTTCTCATTTAATTTAATTATTAATCGAAGAGAGAATGGAAAATACCGACCGAATCGATCGATTTTATGCACGATACAATCAAAGGCCTGTAAAATTTTAATCATGGAAAGGCAATTCAGCACAAGTATCCACCAAATGCTTCGAGAGAGATGAAGAGGAATCTTGAATTTAGATTAAACTCGGGGTATTAGCATACCATATGTTGAACCTATCCCTGCTTTGTAGTTTACTGTGACGGACCCTTTTGATCCAAAGATCTAAATTTTCTTACTTTTAAATTTCTACCTTTACAACTCTCTGAAAGACTAGTTTCTGCTGATATAATACTTCTTAGCATCAGATATATCTCCGGCACAGTTGACTCAGACCCCTGAAAATAGATATGAAACAGGCTTTCATTTATTTTAAAACACTTTACTGGCCATATTAATACAGCTTATCTTCATATGTTTATGCTTTTTGGAGATTACGACAAATCTGTCAGGAGCGGTTATCAGAGAAAAGACGCACAATGCGAAGCAATGCCAGTGCATGAACGTAAAAACGGAAGAAATTGAAGCAAAGGAAACAGGAATTTTCACGAACTTCTCGTGTTCATGGCCGCTCATATAGGCTTCTCGATACCACCCACAGGTGCCGAGCGCTGGTTGAGAGAGAAGAAGTATTCGTAAAAAGAGTTGAACATGATTGGATGATTAAGTAATACTGTCATTCTAATTGGATGGCGAGATCATAACCATGTACCGCTCTAACATCTTCTCGGTCCTCATAGATGCCTCTTAAACTAAACAAAGCAACAATTCTGCAGCTTTGGGATTTTTATGACGGCTTATAATTTGTCCAATGTAGTTGTACGTAATACCCACTGTGTGCTCAAAAATGACCCAAATGTAAACATATTGAAAGCTGGCGTTCGCATTTGGCCTATTATAGCCCCAAATGATTTCTAGATGCTAAGTCATGGTTTTCACTGAGTGAACACCTAGAGAACTGCACTGCATTAAGAGATATTTGCTAGTCCCGCTCTCCTTGTTTGAGTAACAGGAGAGGAATGAATCTAGACGGCAACTGGCACTGGGTATAATTGTCTTCAAAAACAATCAAAATTCGATTTGAATTAGTATTTATTGAGTGTTGGGCACACTTTATTACCTTCCTGCTCATGCATACGTCCATATTAAGCTCGGTTTAAATCAACTAATCACTACGATGACGGTGAATGGATAACCAACAGATCCAAATGTAAGCCTACTCATTGCATCAAGTATATTCGAGTCGATTTGTGAAATAACCAGTAATCTAAAGCCCTCATTTCTCAATTAGACCGTTCAATGCTTCGTAGGTAATAATTAAGTTAAGGAATTTTTATGCAACAAAGCCCGTAGGGGTAAAATGGCTGTATCTTGAACATTTCGTTCCCACTCCACCACCAAAGAAAACCAAACTAATAAAGTGGACAAACAATCAAAAGATAAAACAGTACTAGAAAATATAATTCTTTTATTAAAAAAATGAAACAGTACTTTTAAGTAAACCCTTTATCCGGCCGCCAGCTTGGCAATAACCAAATCAACCAGGTGTCTTTGTTGATCCGGCAGAAGCAATCTTGTGATCGGTACTCCATTCTCGTCCTCAGGATTATCGTAGCACGCTTCTTCCTGAGCTTCCTCAACAAAACTTGCTTCGCAAGCAGCAAGAACAGCAGTCTCCCAGACAGCGTGTCCACAGGCAGCCAACGCTAGCACCGCATTACGTACTCTTCCAACAGCCACCCTCTCGCCCATCATCTCAGAACTCTTCCATGGAACAGGTTCCGTGGTGGCAATCATAGATCCAAGATGAGCTCCCAAATCCATACCCCTTGCAGGTCCTACCCAAACCAACCCGTTGCAACCAAGGATCAGGCCAATTTTCACATTCTGGCGGGAAACAGTCCGACCCTCGTCGAGCATCTCGCTTGTTCCAACACCCCCCGGAACTACAAGTTGATGCCTGTGGATCTTTTGACGGCGGATGAGACTAGGAGGCAAGCGAAGAACTAGACCTTCACCCAGCCGGCCCGTCCGCATGCCTGGCATGTGGAGTTGAAGGCTTCCGTCACGGTAGATCTCGCGGACTTCGGCTACTATCAAATCACCTTCCTGTAAAACGTAGATTATAAAGAAGTAACACATTACGAAGATTATTTACCAATCAGTCTAACTTAGAGGGTGTCGACTTTTTACTAACATTTAAGTGGATAGTGATCTTTAAAATTTCATATACTTTCTGTGGTTCCCAGGTCCAAAGTGTCTAGCAATATGGTAAACTTCATTCGAGACACAGTAGTAAGACAATCATAAAACCCCCTTGTTGTCAATCCATTTTGTTTGCCTATCAAAGTAATTGAGATTGAAGTTATAAAAAATGTGACTTAGACAAGACGATTTCCTCTATGGCTCCATGTTTTCTTGTGCATGGCTTTTTAATACGTTGCACTTTCCATTAAAAGCGTTGAAAATGAGATTCTGATATATGAAGATTTAGCTAATTCTACCTTCCACGAGAATCTTGGACTTCTCAAACTTATTTGTAATAAATTTAATAAAACTAAAGTATTGCAGCACTCTATCGTGCGCATTTAAAGATTATTGCTTCAAGGTTGTCCACTGTGAAAAAAATAAATCAAAATATGTCAACTCCACTCTCGACTAAAAAGGACATGTAGGTTAACTACGCATACATTTTGCTCAAATTAAAAATAACCGGGAGCCTTAGGTTAGGAGATATTCACCATTCCCAAGTCGCCTAGAATCAAATGGTGCAGCTAGCTTATTTCAGCAATTGGGTGTGTAAAAGAAACACTTAATTTGACAGATGGGAGGTTGACAGCTACGCCAACGATAACATTAAGAGTATACTAAAGGAGATTAGAATCTTACTCTCATGAAAGATCGCATTGCACGTTCATCGTCTTCTGATTTCCGACGCAGTTCTCCAGTTGGTAGCTTCACATTCGCCAAGGAGAGATTGGCTAATCGATAAGAGTTTACATCCACCTTCCAACGTTTCTGTTCCACCTGTAAAGTATAAGAATCTCGGGTTACTATTTGCGCATCATGTCGCTCAAATTGGCCATAAAACCAAATTCGTATCTGTATTAACGATTTACCATATGTTATAATAGTAAGAATAGCTTCGATTGGAATTGTGGAGTGCACACGCTGTCATGGCTGAACAAAGAAAGCTCATGGGCACTCAGACAGGCTCGAAGGTGCGGCCGTACTACTTTTCGCGTAGGAGCAATTGCGGTCGTGAGCCCAGAGACCTCTCAGTCCGCCATCAATCAATAGTCTCTGCATTGTTTAACAAAACCCTCATTGTATTACAGTGACTAAGCTCAGTGTCAGTGACACAGCCCAAATAAACGTATTCCACGCTATACATCTGTTCCCCCCATACTGGAAAACATTCCAAACTAGGAGATCTTGCAAGTGAACATAAGTCAATGGTTATTAGTGTAGCAATTCGCTACAGATTCCACGTTGCTGCTAGAATCCTAAGCACAGACTTAGAGCACTATTTATACATGCCAAGATCTCAACTCAGATACTTTGCTATGGACAAACTACGGTCCGCTATTAATAATTAGTTTATTACTATACTCATGCAATTAACCAAAATAAATCAATTGATAAAATAATGTGTAATGAAATAACGCCTATAACTAACAAGCCTGCAACTCTAACAATTCCATTATTGCTACCATTCATCAACCATTGTGCATGCTTTCAGAATAAGATGGCAAGAATTCGAAAAACTAGACTACTGAAAACCTACATCTACTTCAAATGTTTCTCAAACATCCTTAACGCTAGACGTCAACTGCGTACAATGCTCTTAGACACGCAGATTTTAAGAAGAGGCCAGATTGAAGACCAACACACCCCAAAAGCACCAACCTACTAGATATATGTATTTACCTGTTCAGACTGTGTTCCTCGACAATGCTTAACCAAATGTGTGCTTATTTGACAATACAGTATTTAAAACCAGTTCAACAAACTGAACAAATCTTTCAATTAGATGGCAAATCAAGAAAATCTCAATAAAGAGCGAAATTCTAAGGCAATATTTGATTTATGTTAGTAAGATAGAAGTATATGAGCAAATTAATAGATGGTGTCAACTGACCTCAATGATTCTCCCAACAACAGTATCACCAACATTGCCTGAGTACCTTGTATTTGGTGGCTCAACATAAACTAATTTATTTACAGACTTCATGCGGCCGCTTAAGGACGCATACATAGGTAAGGTGGTAGTTTCCTCTGTTGGGTGTTCAGATTGGTCGGTATTTGAGGATTTGACCATGGTATCAGTTACTCCACCCATCTCATCTAGACGATAAGTACCATGGCCTGTGATTAGATTAGCGCCCGATGTGAAGACAACCTCGCCTGGGACTACTATTCCACGAAAATCATTGTCTTTGGAAGATGGTCGTTTAGGCCCAGTTAGTACATGCGCATCCCGGACAAGAAACGGTGTGATCTGAATTGGCATTATTTACTAGAATATAAAGCGAAGTTTTATAAAAATCTTATCAATTAACTTCTAAAACGTACAGAAATAACTACTTTAAACAAGCTTTCGGCAGAGCCATGTCAGCTAGCACAGCAAGTAAGCATGCAATTTGCCATTAATATTGTGTATATTTTGTGATCAGAGTAAAAAAATTCTACAAACTTACCACGCGACAATATTACACACAAAGGCGTATTTGCTGGTGTATATGACTTTGAGAGGCGGCATTTGATTGGTTCTGTATGCAGCATTAACAACGAGAGCTTCTAAAAAATTGTTGTTTTATTTGTCTTTGTATATGTATTTTAACCACATATTTAATGTTTACTTTACTCTTTGCACTACACCAATGCTCAAATTTAGTTAAGTATTTAATTCAAACTGTCATACTTTATTTTCGTGCAAATATCGAGATAATATATTCTGTAAAATATATGATACATTTATTAACCAACATTCCAAAAAAATATATTCTACGGTTTTACGTTTAATTTAGCTAATTACATATTACGGCGTATTCGTTTAATTAGTAAGCCTAACTTCAGGCAGGTATATCGTATGATTAAGCTTGTTAAATGGCCAAATAATTCACTTTAACTAGCTTAAACTCACCTTTCCAGACACGCTATAAGAGCTGACCTATTGACCAACGATTAAAGACTGAATTCTTTGTGTTAGCACTCGATCAAATTTTACTACACTTGGAGAATTGGTACGTTAATTATTATTCGATCTTAATATAAGTAAAACGAATAAGTGTACCAATTGCTCTTTAGTGAAGCCAACTCTCTGTTCCTTAAAAAACGATCTGGTATTTTCATACTCAATAAGAAGGTAAGTTACCTTAACTTCTCACAGCTGTACTTTCTAAAGAATTCAATCCTCCATTAATCATTCAGGCAATAGGTATACTAAATACCGTTACGTGATAAAATGTCGACGCTTCAATTCCATTTGACAGATTTAGATAAAACCATTCCAACTAATCCTTTGTTTTACTTTATCCAAGCGCACCAATGGCAGATGGGGGTCAGTCTGGTTGACCTTCCGTAAATTTGATATAGGATCGAAATTCTTGCTACTTAGAATATTTTACAATCCGTTTTCTGATCAGATCGTCATGAGTTGGCCATGATTGGCGGTTGACAACGAATAACTCATTAGTACCCACATACCAATCTGAAAATTTTCTATCGTTAAAGGGTGGTGAGACCAAGGCATTACCATGCACATATACTCACGTCTGTTTAAATATCTAATATTTCAAGATTTCTTAATGGCACACATTTAATTCTCGACTTTCGTTATATTCATTTCAACTTCAACACCATTTGCAAAGCTACAAACTTAAACTTGCTGAGCTCTCAGCCTTAGCTCCTGCTTAACACTTGCTCCATTCAACTCCTGTCTACAGCTATCAGCTCCTAATATTTGTTCATTATTATAGGGACAAAGTCTGTCCCTAACCCCTCCCCTTCCCTTTTATTTTGTAAATTTTCAATGAAATTTTTTCTCACGATTTAAAATAGTCCACTACTGCACAATCGTCCCTTCTCTGCCTCTTGTTCTTTGCTGGGCTTTTCCATACGATAAACCTTACGGCGTCTTGAAGTCGTAATGCCTTCCAACCTCACTTGCATAGGATCACTTCTGCAGAATTCATTTTTTTATCCGAAATATGTAATAATAAAATATGAGTTTTCCAGTGAAACAACCTCGGTTTCATCATTGGGAATCATTTCTAATCAAAGTATCGAAGTCAAAGTCGAAACCGTATTTGCATCTTATCTTACCTGATGCGCACGAATGCTTTCCGCCCTGGGAATTGAGATTTAAAAGAACTCTAATATTAGAAAGTATCGTGGGTAAGTGATGTTGAAATAAAATTTCTTTCACCTCCTTTCTCTCCCCCCTCCCGCCCCCCCCTTTAATTCCCCGTACCGTAGCAATTTACGTCCTGTGGTTTAGCTGCACGGGGATTGTGGTATGTTGGGGGTGGGTTAGTGAGTACTGATTGGATCTCCCTGGGGAGAGAAGTAATTGAGAAGCATATGGTCCACTTTTCGCTCAAATCAACACACCACTTTCCCTTGTGGCCTATCACCACCTCTTCCCCTCTAGGAAGTACGAATTGCACATGCACACCGAAGACGGAGGTGATGACAAATTATTTTCCCTATGTTTCCTTCCCTCTCTAACTACCTACTTCCATTCCAACCCCCCCCCCTCCCCCCCTCCTCCTCCCCCTCAATTCAATCCTTACCTCTGCCGCATTGAGTTGAGGGTTATCTCTGTATCGTTTGAGTGAAATCACAGTCAAACTAATTCAATAGGGAATTAGTCCAGAAGTGGGGACAATCAACTCCTTGTTGTATTAAAGCGTGTTGATTATTTAAATAAATTACATTGTGGTTAGAATTATTGAAACAAATTTTTAGCATTTGCAATTAATTTGCTTTAACGCACATTTCAATCGTATTTATTTAAAGCAGAAATGAACTTAATTGTAGGTGACTATTTACTAAACTTGACAAGCAGCAAGAATTAACTAATTTTCGTCTAATTTTAACATAATCAATCGTAGACATTAGCTACAAGGAATTTATAAAAGTCATAGTGTTTATGCATTAAGTTTTTTCATGGCAAACATAAAGCCAATCAATGCAAATTAATGAGTATCTAATGTGCCTATTAAAGCACCAAGAACGTGACACATCTGAACGCAATTGGATTGAAATGAGTTGCCATAGTTGAGAGAACACATAACTTGAGCAAGCAGCTGACATCCTGGAATCTTTCTATATTGAATTCGTATTCAGTTACTTCATCCTTTCAAGTTAATTTGTCTCATTATGTGTACAGCTCTGAGTATTGAACCTGGGACTTCTCAATTAGCCAATGTGCTTAATGTCCACTACGCCACTTGTACGCAGAACAGAGGATTAAGGCCAATTTGTAATTCCTAATGGCATCTTGATCAGGAACTGAGTCGGAAATACCAATTGGAGTTTTAAAATCTTGACAGGGTGACACGTTAATAAATTATGGCAATTTTTAAGGAACTAAGTTCTCACGCTTCTTTTTCGCATCCTTTTGCAATCAAATCTCCTATCAGCATATACAATTCAATCATAAAAATTCCTATTTTTTAGAACAATTAATAAATTAAAACTCTAATATTTAACGTTTCAAAATTATTTTTTAAAACTGTTCTGATTCAATGAATAGAATTTAAACTCTTGTATCGAATAACAATAGCTTTCTAGTAATTTGTAGAGATACTTAACCTATTCAAGAACCCCACCACCAGAAAATGCCAATTTCTCCCATTTTGCCATGTTGTTCCCTCCCATTCCCTTCCACCCCCCACCTCCCCCCCTGTTTTTAATCCCGAAACTCAAAAATAACCCATTATCAGTCAGCGCCATTATTTCTACTCCTTATTGTTAGACAATTATCTACAACCACCCACCTACCTCTGCACATATGTACGTTTATATCTTGCCTCAGTTCCTTTGGCACCTCACCCCACCCCACCCTCTTCCCCCACTCTTTCCAAATAAAAAAATAACCATCTCATTACCTTGGCCCTTTTGTGCTAGTGATTTTGCATCTTAAGTTAATGTACAGAGGTACTGATCATATTGTTACATACCCTATGAGTGTATGTATGCACTTGGGTATTGTTCATTCTCTACATCTCATTTTATTGTTATTTATATTCTTCGTCTTCTTCTTCTATGTGTGGAAGAAGAATTGGAATATGAGCAAAAAACGAAGAATGTGTTTGTATTTGGACTGGAGGAGGTGATAAATCTCCTCAGTCACGTGGCTATTGACAGGTGTCAAATCTGCATTGTCTGAGCTGTCAATCTCGGAAATTTTGAACAATGAAAGGGGTTTTCTTGTGTTAAACGTATGGAAATGCCAAATAATCATTGTAATTTTGAGGCATTGTTGTTAATTACTTGCCTTTCGAAGTATGGTGCGCATATAAACGCCACAGTCCAAACACAGGAACGGAAGATCGACAGCAGCACGTTGATGCATAGTTATTCAGTATCTGTTTTCCATGTTGTCTGCGCAATGTATCCCCTTTCTAGCGTTACCTCTGTTTCACTCCCACATTTTTCAGATTTAATTATTGATTATTGGGTTTTTATTTTCCACCCCTTCCAAGTGTAGTCGCGTAAGCTACTTAGAATATATTATCTTGCATTGCTATCATCTAAGAAGCAGGGTTAATAAACACTGGTTGGATCGAGTTGAGAGTACTCCCGACCTCTAAGAAGGACTATAATTTAATAGGAACAAGATTGAATTTACTATATTTGAAATCTTCTTGCTGGTTTTGGTAAAACCATTTTATACTTATATATTATTGGAATATGTGGAATTATTAGGTCAACAACTTCTCTCCCGCCATTTTTTTAAATTTGAGGCTCTATTACAACAAAACGGTTATATAAATTAAGTTTCAAAGCATTGTCCATCGTTAGCTACCACTTTGGCTCTTCCCTCGGGCAGCAGGCGAATCCTGCGGCGAACAAATTTTTCATATTTCGATAAAATCCATGAGTCGATTCAATTTTTCACTTCTTCATACGAGCTGAAGTGCTGGTCAGCCAGGCCGTGGGCCATTGAGCGAAATAGGTGCGTGAACAACATCTGGAGAGTACGGTGGGTGAGGTAAAATTTCCCATTTCAACGTTTCAAGATATTTTTTCACCACTAACTTGGCAACGTGAGGTCTAGCATGCCGTCACGCTGTAAAATAACCTTATCGTGTCCCTCATTGTATTGTGGCCGCTTTTCTTTTTTCTTGAGCACGGCTCAAGCGCATCAATTGCGCGTCCTATAACGCTTACCTATGATGGTTTGAGACGGTTTCAGAAGCTCATGATAAATTACGCCAAGCTGGTGCTCCCACCAGTCAAAGTATTCATTTGGCCGAATTGTTGACGTAGCAGTACGGTCACCGGGTAATCCCCGTGATTTTCTGTGCTTGGGTTAGGGTTATTGTAATGTACCTATTTTTAATACGAGTCGTCCCCAGTAACAATAGGATGGAGAAATCTCTTTCGGGTATGCCTTTCCAGCAGTTGTTCACAAGCGAACAAACGTCGTCGCTCGACATCTCTTGGTTTTAACTCGTGGGGTACCCAATATCCTTCTTTCTCAATCATTCCCAACTGTTTCAGGCGTTTTGAAATTACTTGCTCACTGATACCCACCCAATGATTCTGATAGTTCTTCTTCAACATCTGGACACGAATCTTCACACGAATCACTTACCTCCAATTCTCTATCTTCAACAACTTTTTCCCCTCCACCACTATGCAGGTCTTCGACAGCAAAATCACCCCTCATAAAACGTTGCAGCCATTCCCGCCGACACCTTCTCTCACTAATAGCCGTTTTACCATAAGTATCCGAGGTAATCCAGTGAGCCCCAGCCAGTCCGCAGATTTTTTTTCATATTGAAATAAAAAAGCTATACTTCCCTCAAATGACAAAAATTCGATTTAAATTCAGACATAGTTAATAAATAGTTTTATTAGTATGTAATCACCAATTAAGTTATATCAGAGTAGGGTTATATTTACAAATGTCAAAACAAAGTGTTCGACGTCTAAGATTATATATTTCAACTACTACCGACTACTACTGCCATCTTTTGGTAAACGACGGAAGCAAAAATGGAATACCTTAATATAAGAGTTATAACAATCATGCTCCAATCATATGCCGCACTTACACTCTGTATTATATAGATAAAATATCGAGGATAGGCCAAAATCAACCACTTTTGAACTACATGGACTGAAATTTCTTACACTCTACCCAAAACTAAAATTATAAGACACCCATCCGCTAGTCAAGCTGGAATATTAACTTGTGTTTAATGGTATAATGGTATTTACAGCCGATCCTAATTTACTTGAATAAAATTTGTCTAAAGTCTTCAGTGTTGATATGATTAGTACAACCAATTCATTATTTCTGAGACAGGGCAACTTCATTAAGCAATTTTAAAAATAAAACAAATTGTAAGGTACAGAAGTAAATAAATAAGATTAATTTGGTTAAGAAATTGACTGGGAGCGAACTTCACCACCCCTTAAAAACCAAACAATTGTCACTCGTTAAATGGAATCTTTTAGTATTAAAATCCAAATTAACTGAATGCAATCAGGTCTAAAGAGGCAAATTGGTTCGGCCAAAAATTGAGTCCTAGTGATAGCACTGTCAGCACTAATTTCCCTTTTCATATTCAACTAGAAAGGAAAATTCAAATGTAAAATTAATATTTATTCTCGAAAGAACTTATTCGCGAGGGCATGTAAACGATGCTTATCTGCTCAAGATATATTAAGCAGTCACTTATCCGAATCTTTCGATAAAAATTTCACTGTGAAAATAATTATTCTAAACTTAATATCCAGGCTGAAATCATCCAACGATGAGAACAGTTATTAAATATTATCATTTCAACGATTCATTCTTCTTCTATTTTTTTTAGAGATATATCATTAGTCTCTCACTCTAAGAAAAATGTAATTTATGACTCCATTGGCATTTGTGCGCTCCTATAGTCCAATCACATTTCAGAATTGGCGATGCTCATATACCCTACTGGCTACTGATATTTCCCCTGAAATCCCATTGGTCAGCTAGACTACTTATTCCGCAAATAAGGAATGATTCGTGTTTTGCATATTCATTTTGTCAAGGTGAATTAGGAGATATTTTCAAAAATCAGGTGACATAGAAACCATAAGTGTATATGCACTACTATTCTGCATATTTTAAAATAATAACAATGATACAGTTGGTATTAATTTGACAATTCATGCTTATGCTTTTTTTCTAACAGGTATTCTACGATGAAGAATGTTCCAATGAAGAATAAAATTCTTTCACATTCAATAAACGCACTTCTTTCTTCATCAACTCCTGACGTAACTTCTAGTGAAACATCACTTTCCACTTTCCATCTTTTTGGAGAACCCTTGGCCTGTTTAGTACTCAATGGAGAAGAACGTCTCTGTCTAGCACAGATTTCCACCCGACTACTTCGTGACTTTACCTACAATGAAATTCATAACCGTCGAGTAGCTCTTGGAATCACCTGCGTTCAATGTAGTCCTCCACAATTGGATCTTCTTAGACGAGTTGGTGCCATGCCTCTTAGTTCGCGACGTTGTGGAACTATAACAAAGAGAGAGGCACAGCGCTTAGTTGAATCTTTTCTACAACACTATCTTCCTGCTGCAAAACCGAGACTGCCTGAAAACTTTGCTTTTGAAGTGATACATCATTGTGGATGGGGCTGTACTGGTTTCTTTGTGCCAGCAAGATACAATAGCTCTCGAGCCAAGTGTGTTCAGTGTACATTTTGTCATGTAAGTCCGAATAATTAGTGTAAAAATTTCTTTGATAAAGTCAAATTCATAAACTTGGTCTTGTAACTATGATTTGACTAATGGAAATTCCAATTCACTACTCATCTAGAATCTAAAATTTGAGAAGGCGGTGACAATTTTAAGTATAAATGATAAAGTAGAGAAGTTAAAGGAAAATGAAATTATGAATTTGAAGTTACAATGTCAAATGTTTACCAATTGGCCTTCAAGCTGAAAGGTTGATCATTCGATCTAGGTATTTTAGCAATCTGAAAGGGATCGTGCAACGTTTTTTCGGGTAAAAGCTGCAGTATTCGAATTACTGAAAGATTAAAAGATCCTTCCTCCAATATGATGAGTTTTATTTTAAGATGAAGTTTTGATAAAGTCTGGATTTGAAAGCATTTACTTCAGTTGAAATTCATTTTCAAAGACTGTTGAGTGACAGCCAGGTTTTCAGCAACAATGATCAAAATTTAGATAATTCCAAAATGGGATCTACTTCATTTGATAGCAAAAGAAAACGCACTTCTATAAATGCATACGGTTAGACCATCGGACAGTGCCATTCGCTCATCCTTCAAAGCGGTTATTTTGTACACAGTATCCTTATGCAGATCAAATTGATCATGCATCGAACTCTATCGTTTAGGCAAAGATAGGCAAGGCTGTAATGTTTGTGAGTAAAAGGTCCTAGTGGTATCGAATTTACTATGGGGTAACTGAACTCCACCATCCATCCGTAGCTTCATCCATGATGCAATTTTTTCATTAAAATACAAACACCGTTTTTGCTTTTGAAGCAATTTAAATTATTTCAAAAGTGGGGCCAGTGGGGATATTTGGAAGGTGCATCTTTTGCTCGGTCAGTCAATTTTCATTTTCTTAATAAATTCTCATTTAGCAAGGAACTTGCGCTATTTAAAATGAGCTAAAGTAAAATTTTGTATTAAAAAACTATGACTACTACATTACGTGTGGGATTGGGACAGGAAACATAACTTGACAAATTTTCATCCTATGGTCGCCAACCTTGCCGAAACCACTCAGTCACAAGAGCATTTTATCATTTTATGACAATAATTTACTATTCCATGCCAATTTGATCAATTTTTTTTCAGTTGTTTCAAGATATAACTTATTTTTTCAATTTGAAGGCATTTTTCTCCCCCAACAAATTTATCTTCCACTGTCACAGTGCAACGGAGACCGGCGTTCAGCCGAGTCTTACAACATATCGACATCCAGATGCCGCAAATTTCAATGCATGGAGACGCCATCTACTTTTAGCCGACCCCAACCCACCAGACACCCTTCTCTTTGCCTGGGAGGACATCAAAGCGATGTTCAATGGGGGCAACAGAACAAAGAAGACGACTTCCATTACCCTACCGTCACCTTGTCAACCACCCGGAAATAATGTTATTGTTAAGCCCAAAACGCCCGATATGCCGATCGATATTTTGTCAATAGGCTCTCCGCCAAAAGCCATTTTTGCATCACTTGTGGCTCAACGGATGGCTCCACTAGGATGTAATGTAAGAGATACGGGCGGTTTGTGGTGGTTAAATGGGTCATCACCGCAGCCACCACAGTGGTCGCCTTGTTTAACACAGAGTGGCAGCGTAATTTCCATTTGGACCGCGCAGTTAAGAGAGTACATGGAGAGGATTACGCAGGGAATTTTCCTTCCCCCGTCATCTTCACTCTCTCCTCCATCTGCGCAAACGTTTTCTTCCTTACCATCATCTTCGACTTCAACAACAACCGCAAAATGAACAGTTGTTTTGTCTTGTCTTAAAGTTCAAACGAAATTGCATTTGAATATAAATTACTCACTGCAGTTCTAAGATGAATGTGTTACGTATTGGAAGCAACAAATAGAGTCATAGAGGACATAGGGATAGGACGTCTTAAATAGATTAAATTTGAGCATTTGCTGGCGAATTATGTTCAAGGAGGTAGATGTATAAATAGGGACCTCAGGTTTACCCATATTGTTTTCCATAGTAGCCTAGAAGATAAAAGCGATCTAGAGAACTCACTTTTACAGAAACTTAGCACAGAAGCCAATGACTCAAATCAGAACGCAGTGACTGCTATGGTAAAGATGTGTTTGTTGAAGAAAGTGGAAAAGGCTTAAACGAATGGGCATAATTGTAAAAAAATGTCTTTTATCAATATGGAAATAAGAAGAAAGTCACGCTTTTAAACATAGGAGAAATACTGGGTGCTGGAGGAAGAAGTGATTATTTCTTCTTGCAATATCGCATTACGTCCCTTCGGGTCAATCTGATGTCCATATTACGACATGGTCATATATTCGTGCTGTATTCAAGCACCCGATTATTTTGAAATACTAATCATGGGTGCATTACAATCATATGATTAGGTAGCGATAATTAATTGAGTTTTCATACTCATTTATGACATTACTAATAACACAGCAATTTGCTAATATGCGAAACGGCCAGTTGAGGGTGATATGTCAGTAAAAAGCCCTATCAGGATCTTAATTTATCACAATTTTTGAATATATGTAACTTAAGAAATTAGTATTCGTTTATAAGAAAGATGATGATGATGACAGAAACTGATTTAGTCATTACTAGAAGGATTCATTATAAAAATGTTCATAATAACATCAAGCTAATATGAGGTGATTTAGTAATTTTCAGTCGCTTAAGTATTAGAGGAACTAGTAACCATTTAAAGTTAAACTAAAAATAAAGTAGGAATTAACTAACTTATTGTTGTCTTCGATACGTATAAGTGAGACACGCATAAATAGAAATAACGTTAAGTTATTGCTAAATAGGGTTAGAAATTAGCGCTGAAATGTTAAATGTGAATAATAAGCAGAAAGAAATTACAAATAGATGGCAAAGAGACAGAGGATGGTCGAAAAAATATGAGTCTGGTAAGATAATTGAAGATGAGATGGGGAAATACGTCGCAAAATTAATTCCAAATTCCATATAATTCTAAACGAGTAATAATGTGGTAACCCGGCCATTTGAATCTACATTATAAGCCCTTCAGAGATAAGAACAAATAATGGTTTAAAATGGATACTTAACATTTTGAACTTGAAACTGAAAATATAATATCTAGAAGAGAGAATTAAATGCAAATCATGGTGCGTCTCTTGATCCCAAGGAAATGGGGGTTATTAAAGAAAGCGCTATGCACATGACATTAATTTCCTTTATATTTTTTAATCATATTAACGTCTAATACTAACTTTAAAATGAAATAAAAACTTTCCATTGATAAACCTAAGGCGATAAATTACATATTGTAGCTTTTAAAATATTCCTTATTAAACAGGAAAAATAATATAAGAAAAATAGGTTTAATGGATTAAACTCGAACCCTCTTTAGTGTTTTAAGTTGGAAATTAATATTTTGTTTTTTTTTGAAATTTGTTTAAGTTAACGAATTACCGAGTCTGCGCTTATTGCATAGCTATCTTTAGTGATGAGCGACCGAATGTCCGGTAGTGCGTCTAATCGTGAGCGTCGTGGTAATCGTAGAAAAGTAAGAATTAATGCCACATTGCTTTAGTTAAAATTTTTATTCTCTTATTTAAAGCTTCCTATGCATTTCAGTCTCTATTTTCTCGTATCACCGACACAATAGCTTCGTTTATTCCGTCCCTTTTTGAATCTAGACAGGTAAGAGTGAATGTTTATTACTTAAATTTTCATTAAAGCCTGAGTCTATGAGACAGTTAGAAGCGGATGAAGAGCTAGTTCGACCTGCCAAGCGCCCTCGTACTTCTGAGGCATCTGTCAGTGTGGAGTCTCCTCCGATTAACCGATTGTCAATCAGTCGTGTTGGTACTGTGAATTTACCATCAGTCACATTGACTCTTCCAATGAATGTTGAAGTCGACTTAGATGCCAAAGAAGACGGGTCGGATTTAAGTGTGTCCACTAGTGGTGTTTCCTCACTTCTGCCCAGAAGTTCAAGAAACGGCCAATATCTCGTTGAACCTTCGCCAGTGGATTATAGAGCTGATTATATCAGTCAGAGAGATGACACATCTGTCAGAAAACGTCAGAATACGGAGTTGTGGACAGAGTCAGCATCTAAAAGGATGCGCCAAGACGACCATCAGAGTTCAACCTCTCAGCAGAGTACATTCACCTCTTCGTTCTATCACGGACGTGTTTCATATGGTGGTGCCGCCAGTGTTAGGCCAGTGAATCAGAAAAAAGGCCTATTTGATGTGAGCTATTTTATTTATATTATTTCCAATAAATTGGATGTTTAATTTCCCCTTTTGGCTTACCTAGAATGTTACGCCTATGAAATTCATAATTGAGAATGAAGATAAAGAAAAGCCTAAACCCCAACCAGCTTTTTTGAGTAACGCCGCTCAGAGCATTTTAGTGAGCTTGGAAAGGCATGGCTCTTCAATAGCTTCTAGTGATCGGATTCCACTTCCCCGATCCAACCCATTTTCTCCATTTGCAACAGTAAGTTAACGTGTCTACATTGCATTCACTACTTTATTTTTGCGAATTTCGTTTAAGTTGAAGCTACTATTTAGGGTGTTTTTTCTTAATTTCCAAAGTATTCCCAACATTTGCTACTTTGTGTGTGGTAAGTACAGCCACTAGTATTTGAGATTTTTTGCGTAAATGTCCCTTTGCGGGCTAGGTTAGGTTTTAATCTACCATTATTGAGCTCGATACTCTGGTGTAATACCTTGCCCATTCTTTTTCGCAAAATTTTGGTTTTTATTGCTTAAATCATATTTCTTTTAGCCTTTAACGAAAAACACGACTCGATATCAACCTTATCTCTCGACATATAATCGCTACAAGCAATTTAAACGGCAGAATGCCTCTCAACCAGTTATTGGCCTTGCCGAAAACGGTACTGAAACGTCGGATGTTTCTAAGTCCGAAACTCCTTCTGTCACTCCAAAAATATCGGTCTTTAATGTATCAAATTCAACGTCACAGCCTATGCCATCAACTTCATATGCTAAATTGCCAAATCCTCCTGCTTCTCAACCTATACCTTCGACGTCTTTTGCTCATTCCTCTCCATCCAATAGTTGTCTTGGAAGTGCCAAACCAGATGCGGACAATGGCGAATCCCCATCTTTTGCCTTCTCACATCCTCTCCCTTCAATCTCTTATGGTTCATCTTCAGTTTCTGCAGAAGATAATCACCCTGTCCCTTCTAATTCTTGTACTGCATCTAATAGTCATGTTGAAAGTGTTAAAACGGTTATTGACAACCAGAAGCTGCCAAATTTTGACATCGCCAAAACAGCACAGTCTATTCCGTCAACCTCGTATACGAAATTACCTTTTGAGCGTCCTCAAACAGCTCTTTCCACATCTGGTAGTCATGTTGACAGTGTCAAAGCAGACCAAGACAATCAAAATTGTCCAACTGTTGGTGCTCCGTCTAAAACCGCTCAATGTAACCCATCGACTTCTCGTGTCAAACTTCCCGGTGTTTCCATTCTTAAGTCCTCAAAGAAATCCATTGAGTCTGCTCAGAAGGCTTCTACGGAGATTCCTAATGTTAGATTTGCTTCAGAGTCTCAGTATATAGAGAAATCTACGTCCAAAAATGAAAATAGCCCTGTGTTTATTTTCTCACATCCGATTTGTATAAAGAAACCGGAGGAAAATTCAGAAGAACTTCAAGCCGAACTTATTGAAAAGCCAGTATTTACATTCAGCAGGCCTGAATACGCATTTAAGAAAGCTGTATCCGTCGAACAGTCGACTTTTCTTCCGACTTTGATTTCACCCATAAAAACAAATAGTATAACCACTCCAGCGAGGAAAGGTTGGTTGATAATTTAATTCGTCTTAATAATTTATTTTCTTCATGCTATATTTGACTGTGGTTCATTTCCATAGTTGTGCTTCCAGCGGATTTGTGGAGGTGTGAGAGCTGCATGATGGAGAACTCGGATAGAGATAGTGTTTGCAGATCCTGTCACATGCCAAGTTTAACTCCAAAGATGATTCCAAAACAGCAGCCCATCAATAAAGTCAAAAGTGCATCCTTTTCTTCCTCAGAATGGGAATGTCCCACTTGCATGGTCAAGAATAAAGCCGAAGTCGAGAAGTGTGTATGCTGTCAGACAGCGAATCCGAATGGTTCCAAAGGTGGTCAAAGTGTTCCAGCATTTAATTTCGGCTCGGCTCCTTCTACGAGCTCATCAAGTGCAAGTGCTTCTCAATGGGAATGTCCCACTTGCATGGTCAAGAATAAAGCCGAAGTTGAGAAGTGTGTATGCTGTCAGACAGCGAATCCGAATGGTTCCAAAGGTGGTCAAAGTGTTCCAGCATTCAATTTCGGCTCGGCTCCTTCTACGAGCTCATCAAGTGCAAGTGCTTCTCAATGGGAATGTCCCACTTGCATGGTCAAGAATAAAGCCGAAGTCGAGAAGTGTGTATGCTGTCAGACAGCGAATCCGAATGGTTCCAAAGGTGGTCAAAGTGTTCCAGCATTTAATTTCGGCTCGGCTCCTTCTACGAGCTCATCAAGTGCAAGTGCTTCTCAATGGGAATGTCCCACTTGCATGGTCAAGAATAAAGCCGAAGTTGAGAAGTGTGTATGCTGTCAGACAGCGAATCCGAATGGTTCCAAAGGTGGTCAAAGTGTTCCAGCATTCAATTTCGGCTCGGCTCCTTCTACGAGCTCATCAAGTGCAAGTGCTTCTCAATGGGAATGTCCCACTTGCATGGTCAAGAATAAAGCCGAAGTCGAGAAGTGTGTATGCTGTCAGACAGCGAATCCGAATGGTTCCAAAGGTGGTCAAAGTGTTCCAGCATTCAATTTCGGCTCGGCTCCTTCTACGAGCTCATCAAGTGCAAGTGCTTCTCAATGGGAATGTCCCACTTGCATGGTCAAGAATAAAGCCGAAGTTGAGAAGTGTGTATGCTGTCAGACAGCGAATCCGAATGGTTCCAAAGGTGGTCAAAGTGTTCCAGCATTCAATTTTGGCTCGGCTCCTTCTACGAGCTCATCAAGTGCAAGTGCTTCTCAATGGGAATGTCCCACTTGCATGGTCAAGAATAAAGCCGAAGTCGAGAAGTGTGTATGCTGTCAGACAGCGAATCCGAATGGTTCCAAAGGTGGTCAAAGTGTTCCAGCATTCAATTTCGGCTCGGCTCCTTCTACGAGCTCATCAAGTGCAAGTGCTTCTCAATGGGAATGTCCCACTTGCATGGTCAAGAATAAAGCCGAAGTTGAGAAGTGTGTATGCTGTCAGACAGCGAATCCGAATGGTTCCAAAGGTGGTCAAAGTGTTCCAGCATTCAATTTTGGCTCGGCTCCTTCTACGAGCTCAACAAGTGCAAGTCAAAGTGTTCCAGCATTTAATTTCGGTTCCCTCGCTTCTAAAAATTCAACAGAGGCTAATTCAAAGGAGGGCCAAAGTGGATTTAATTTCAATTTTGGTGCCTTTCCTTCATCTAGTTCAGTAGAAGCCTCTTCACAACAGTGGGAATGTCCTACATGTATGGTGTCGAATAGAGGTGAGGCTATAAAGTGTGTTTCCTGTCAGACAGCGAAACCGCACCAGTTAAAAGAAAGCACAGGTGGTCCAGTATTTAATTTTGGTTGCCTCCAGTCAACGAGTTCAACAAAAGCAAAATCTCAGCAGTTGGAGTGTCCCACCTATACGGTATCGAATAAGAGCAAGGCTATAAAGCGCCTGTTCTCGGATGAAAAAACTGAATGATTCAAATGGAAACCAGTGCTCCGGCTTTAATTTTTGGTTCCCTTCCGTCAAGAAAACTGTTCGGAAGCAAGTTCGCAATCGTGAATATTGCGGAATGAAGCCGAGGCTGTGAAATACTGTAAAGCTCGAGTTGTAAATAATTATATGAAATGTTAAATGGAATTTTATTGTCTTTTATTTCCTATGGTTTCCTAAGTGACTTATTTTTAATTCTTGCGTACTTTTGCGCTTTTAAGGTAGTCGGTAAATAGCTTCTGTGTATGTACGGGGTAGAAGGATAATGCACTTATAGAGGGAGTTTTGTTTATCAGGTCAATGTTAATCGCGTCGTTAAGCTGCTGATACATGGTACTGGAGCCATTTTTGTGTGCTTTGGTGGTTGTACCTACTCAAGGTCGTTCCATGTTTAAACTTGTTTTGAAGTCGCTAGTCATCTATTTTACTAATTAATTATGCTGAAGAGTGTCTTAAAGGGTCTGTTATAAGGATTGCTAGACTGTATGGCCTAGTCATGGTTTATAGAGTATTAGGCATTCCTAATCTGCTAATCTATTGGAATAAAGTGGGTTCTAGTGCTTTGTTTTGGTTTAAGAAATTTTTCCGTTCTTTTTTATTTTTAATTAAGATAATTATTGATCCCATGAAACCTGTTAACTTAGGTATCACATGAGTGGATTTTGGACTTTCGATAAATCGTTTCGCTTAAAGTTGACACAGCATTGATTGTGTCACAGGCTTAGAGAGACACGTGTTTCTCTAATATGAAATTTTATAAACCAAAATACTGTAATTTCAATTTTTTAGCAATAAATGAAATTCTGATAAAGGAAGGCAGAGGTATTTGCCTGTTTTCATAGCGTTCAGTCTTTTATCTTAGAGACCAGCAAGGTTACCACAAAGGAAAAATGAGATTTGAAAAATCAAGTATTTCTGTCAAAATAATCATTTAAAATTCGCTGAAGGATAATTTTCAAGGAGGTGGATTTGGGATTTGTTCCCCTGGTATTTTATACTTTCTGGATGTGAGGCATTTAGGGAGCTTAGCTTGAAGGGGGATTTGGAAGAGATCTTGCTGAATTTCGATGTTGTGTTATTTGCAGGGTAGGACTAGAGAATCACCACCTGTAGCGTGCTAGTTAGAGGGCCACTTGACGTAGAGTAAGAGGCAAAGGTTTGTGTAAGACTGTTGCTTTAATAAGAGTTTAAGAGTGAAGGGAGGTAAATTACAAATTGTAGGGGTAGGTTAGTTGGCGGAGATTATCCATTTGAACCTGCACTCCTGCGCTGAGGAATCTATTGGAGTCTTTGTCTGTATCTCTTCCAGTCAGTTGTTGGGTAACAAAGAATTGAGAAGACCCAGATAAGTCTTTAAGAAGCTCTAGTGTGAGAGCTTTCCTTGCATTCGTTGCCAGAGCCATGCAAACAGGGATGAATTAAAGGAAGTAAATAAGTCAAGTCGAAATGTAACACATTGTTAGTCGGATTGGAGTCCGCGATAATGATGTAGACCCTCTACTGTGTTAGTACCGGAATGCGTTCTCTAACACCTTGAGTTGCAAGAATGCCATTGAGTCCCTTCATGCAGAAAGAAATCTTAAAACCCTTTATTTATCAGAATTATAATGATTAATTGTCTCACTCATTGGGACGTGTTCTGGCTGGCATCGAACCATTAATAATTGCCTCACGTTACACTTACTTCAAGTTTAGAATAATGGAACATCAAAGTGATTTGTAATCGCATCAGGAAGCAAAATCTAGTGAGCTTCTGGTGTTTTACTCTCTCCCAGGTTTCTGCCATTTCTGTGCTCGCCTAAAGACGCGTGCATCACGATTTAACAGATGTACCTCTCGGTCAGGCATTCCGGCACCTTGAGCCGAGTCGCACATTGAAGTCATGGCGGCAGCGACAATAGATCTGCACTCAAAGGTGTTATGAAGACACCAAAGTAATTGAAAAGAGAAAATAATATAACAACCTATGCGTCTACTTGTGCTCGGTACATGTAACAAGTCACTTCCTATTAAGCATGGAAATGCGTACCACCCAGAGGACATTAAACAGAAGTATGCAACGGAACACATGTTTGACGTTCGTGCACAAGTTAGCTTTATGCTAAACACCACCGACTAAGCTACTTAATCATAAACTTGACCGACCAAAAACGTCAGTTTTTTGCCTTATAGATAAAGAACTTTATACAGACTACCTGGTAACTCTGTTAGAGAATCTCTAATTTCGCTAAATAATGACAATTATAATTCTAATTGACCTCTGCGAGATTATATATTTTCGCGGATTAAATTAAAGGGTTCACGGGGTATTTTAATGGTCGCCAACATAAATGAAAGTAAAGTTTCTACAATTTTTTCTGAATAAGATGAATCGAAACCATTGGAAACAAGCTCAATGGAATTAGAGAGAACACATCTTGATTAGGTAATATCTTGATATGATGTGCCAACTACAGCTGTTTAGAAGGACAAAAAGCAGAACTTGACAACGAGAAAAGTTTTTTCATACTTAGCACTGAGAACTTTGGTACCACAGTTTCAATTTCAAAATTCCAAATGGATGGTCATTAATTGTCTGGAATATGGCCTCTAAGTGAAATGAACGATTGAGAAATGCGATTATGGTGCAATGTACATGTACTCACATTATTCTATGGGATTTCTAGGCTCAGATGAGTTTTAATGGTATTAAGTTAACCAGGGATAATGAAAACTTTAATTAATCCTGAAACTCTTTACTGCAATTATTATACTCAATCTTTTACCTCACTCCGCTTACTTTGCAATCGCTACTTCTTAAATTGCAGACCGATTCCCAAACCATCACCAGATTACCTACCTCCATTTTCTCCCTTGTCATCTCAGGCTTTTTAAATTACCTCTTGATTACCACCATTTTACCTTCATCTTGGTGATAGACTAGGATCCAGTGTAAGACCTTCCTACCACGCATTCAATATTAACCCCGCATCACTTTAGACGCCCAAAATTCAAAAGCACCCGGCAGCCATGGACAATTAAATTACAGCGTTACGTCAGCAGTGGATTGCAAATTATGCTCGTAAAAAGGGAAAAGGTTCGACAATTCTGATGGGTCCATTTACGATAACGCATTGCATGTCCAGAAATTAGGTGTCTGGATTTAAATAGCTATTATAGGCATCGTTCTATCGCGGTAACTCCAGTTAATAGATCAGGACGGAAGAGTTCGACAATCGTACGAGGAAATATGTCCCAGGAAGGAAAGGTAGGTTAGTGGTGCAGCCTATAATGCTTTATACTCTTTCCCCTGAGAGCAATCTTATCTTTAAGAAAATGCGTGGTAGTGAAAAGAAGGCTTCATTAAGAAAAGCTCTGGACTAATGAAATTGTTGAATTGACCCCACAGAGAGGACTAAATCAAGCATAGCTTAGACCAAAAAGCTAAGTGTTTCAAATATTTGTAATCAAGTTGAGAATACGCGCTAGTTCCACTGAAAAATCTTACAGTATTTGTCCTTGTGTTAAGGACGGGGAAATCAGCAGTAGAATAAAGTTGCTCATTTCGACGAACGTTTTTAACAACTAAGTCTATATTAACAAGTGGTGGGAGTCATGATAATGCTGTGGCCTGACCTATGACCTTAAATGACATTAAGGCGTATTCCCATTTTATAGCTTCGAACAAAATGTTTATTTGCCATGGCTACTATGCCACAATCACCAATTATTGGGGATAGTGGATTTTTCATTTGTTGCCATGCGGCATCTGCTTCTTTGATTTTTCGGATTTAATATTTTGTTCTGGATTGTAACCTTGACCTTTACCGTAAAGATCAATTGCTATATTAGCTCACGAATTTGCTCTATTTTGGGTAAAATTATCTTACGTACGATTCCAAAATTACTTTTAAGATAAAAGCGCACAAAATACCTGAATAAGCCAGAATTGTTAGCAAAAAATTATTTCGTCTTTTTCAATTTCAATTACCCTCATTAAATCAGCATGAGCACCTTTAAATCGTAATCAATATTATGGGTTGGACAAGATAATATGTAATTTTCAAAATACTGCTTTTAATAGAAGGAGATTAGATTATAATATTAAAATTTTGGTATTGAAAGAAGGGCCCTCATTGAGTCTGATGACTCTCTGCTAATAGGTTCCTCTTAATTTGAGGCAATTGAGGACGTTTAAAGGCCCACAATGGTGGCAGTTTGATGGAAAACTGCACTTTAAACCTTTTACAGACATATACTTTTTATAATTACGCAATTAAAAAAATCATTTGATGCCTGAGAAAATAAAGTGTCTTCTTGAGATACAAAAATTGTTCACTTGGTCGATAGCGACTTTCCCATCGTCATTGCTACAGAGTGTTTAGTCCTTAAATGTTCAGATTTGATGATTGTAAATTATACCTCAAATTTCATTTGATCCAATTAATTAAAGAAATTATTTTGATAATTGCTCACTAAAATCAGGTAAACTGCCTAAGACTAAGTAGCATCAAGCTGCTCTACAACCAACGGAAGGAGGAAGAAATTGAGGTGACAGGGCCAGCCACCATGACAGACCAACCGGTCACTAAGCGTCGGTGATCGCGGAGACTAATTACAAAGCTTGAGTTTCGGAAAGTGAGTCGGAGGACTAACATTAAGTGAATAGCATACAACTTGAATCCGAAGTAAATTTTTGTATAGTTTCTTTCGTTTCCTACCTTAATTGGACTTTATTCAGTGTCCACTGATTTTGCACGGTGCAAAAGTTGTGGCATTTTTCTGCATCACCATGGATTATACTAATTAGTAAACAGGGACATTGTTAACTATTAATCTTATATAAAATATACTATTAGTAATAAAAAATACTATCACTTTCTGTTCCAGTAGGAGATAAATTGAAACAATGAGACACCCATGACTCTGAAGCCTGGTTCCTGTTGGGCAGAAAAATGAGTTAGTCAACAATGATTCTGGTATCGCAGGCAAATTTTAATTTCCTCGAATATTGATTGAAAAACTGAAATGTTAATTATAAACATTTGAGCAGCTATTCTTGGATTTTTCAGAGGCATTCTAATCGAACCGTACTACTTTTCTCAAAACTCCAAACAAGTCATGAATGGAAGACCCATCAAAAATTAACTTCCTCTGACCTACATCCAATATTCTAACAAATAATCGTTGGCAACCACAAGAAATCTCTAATTTTAGGGAGTGAATTTCACTCTCACCTCAACCATTCCAATTGGTTTCATTGTTAAGGAGCATAGGTAATCAAGTGTTGGCCAAGTATATCCTTGGTTTCTTCTGTGGGACATTCAAATGCCTTTTAAACAAAACGTATATCATAATACTCAAAGAAACATCTTCCATTAAACTTTTTGTTAAAATGAATCCACCTGTTCTTAAAAGTATTTGCAATTAGACACCTTCAAAGCTAACTTTCCTGCTAAAGTAAAGTACGCCAATTTTGACACACGAAACAGATTAAAATAGTAAGATTTCTAAATTTTATTATACACTATCAGTTTACTCTTTTAATGAAGCAAAAATATGTCCACCAGGCTCATCTAAATGCTCTTCTCTTAAAAGGAGATTTATAAAATATGGAAGCTTTATTGGCAACCACTCATCCAACCCAACTATTAGTTAAATTATGGATACCATGGAACCTGATGATCAAATCTTACAATTGGACCATGACACAATGAACTAAGTCTCTCATGAGTAGATGAACAACCCAATGCATTTCACGTACAAATGAAAAAGGACTCTACTTAAAATCTATCTCATTTCCATTCATTGAATTGTTTGACTATTTTTCATGATTTACACTATTAGATGTATTGTTTGCCCCGTTTTAAGGTCACGCATCTTCAAAATAGCCTTTCAAACGCCCTATTGGATTCAGCTAACATAGTCTCTGATAAACAGGACCACGTGCGTCCGTCAAACGGCAACGCCAGCTGCGAGTTTGTTCTGGTCTGATTAAAATGTCGAGCGGGAATTGGTATTTCTGTGCGGTGTATTGTAGACTGTGCACGTACCACTTAACTAGTGTCGATGAGGGGAGAGGTGCATTTGGCAATGTTGTAGCGGCTTATTGATCTGTGACAAAGATACATACGCTACTACTTAATGACAATAAGTATGACTGCGAATGATTTAAAAGTCGAGATTAGAATTGGAGCCTGCTGATCTAAAGAAAGCCTGCCATGATATTCATAAATTGCTTCAACTAAATATGGTGGAGATGATAAGAGTTGGACAGGTTCCCAGACATAGGGGAGAGTGAAATTTCAAGAAATCAGCCCAAAGGTAATACTTTTGCCTCCGAAGGTGCGCTCATTGAAAAATAGTTTCAGAGCTTCTTGTTAACATTTACACATCTTTCAAAGTTAACTCGATTTTGAATTATTTTCTGGTTTTTTTTTATATTTGATAATAAAAATTTAATTGTTAACAGAGGATATCGGAAGAGAGTGGAGCTAAAGTACAACTGCTTTGCTTGTGACTTTTACCCACCATATATGGCCCTGAAATTTTTACTGTAGCCAATAGTTAACTGGGCGGTCAATATTAGCCAATCAAATGCCTAAGATCACACCATTATTTGAGCTTGGTTCATATGTTGCTTTTAATATTTGTTTGGTTCTGAGTTCGAAATATTTCCTAAACAAGAAGAGAAAGGTTGAGTTTGTTTGCCCTATATGATAAAGAAATTTGTTGATAGCAGGGCACCCGAGAACCAGCAACAATAAGAATGAACTACACCTTACTTACTAAGATGGGGGTGGCCAAAATAAGAGATCATGCAAAATTCCCTATTTACCATTTTAAAATGAAAACATAGTATTAATTTAACTTTTTTGTTCACATGGGACCTCTTTTATTCTGCTCAAACTGCATATCTGTTTTTCCCATCTAATTAAATCTACAAATTTTCCATTTCACATGAAATAGAAGGAAATAAAAATAAAAAACATTATCAACTCCTAAAACTTCAACGGTTATAAGGCATGCAATAATCGGTCGTGATGAACCATCCAAACAATCAAGTTTATTTCATTTGCTAATACCCTTGAACCAGGGATATTATGCAATATCCCTAACATATATTAATGCCAATAAAACATATCATAGCAACAAAAAAAAAACACACTCATAATTATTCTTTAATAGCAAAATTACTTGAATTCAGGAGGGAGGGGGGAAGGGACATGTGACGTACAATGAACATATGGACAGAATGAGAAGGGGAGCAGTAGAGCTGCAGATGACTGATGGAGCTCAGTAAAAGTCCTCCTCATCAGCCGGCAATTTGTCAGCATTCTTGACCTGCTCCTGATTGCAGTACATTTCATAAACCTGAGTAGTTGTGGTGGCATCTTCGGGTTTTTTATCCTCACGCACACGAAGGAATCGCGGGAAACGGAGCGAAAGACCCTTCTCTGGATCGGCCTGAAATAAAAAATATATTGATGATCGATACCACTCATTACCACTCAAGACAAGGAGAACGCGGCTGCTCTAGCTTCCACTTTACTGGATTAAGTTGGTGTACCTATAAAAAAGTCCCTTAACGCTTCAGGAATTTAGACTGGAAACGAAATGACATTCACGCAGAAGACAAGGAGACTTTCAAAGTTACGAAAACAAAAAATCAGTCGCTTACCATTCCAGCAGCAGCTTTATGTGCAGGTGAAATACTGATGTCGGCGGCCTTCACCTCCCACACCTGCACGGGTTCAAACCAGTGATCTGGCTGGAGATTCTTATCGTACTGATAGTAGGTCTTTGCTGAGGGGATAATGTGATCCTTCAAGAAGTCAGACAAATTCGCCAGGTCCTCGTCTTTCAAACCTGTACCGACCTAAAAGGAATGTAAAATGGTAAAACACATACAAGCTAATAATGTTAGCCCAATAAAGTACGCTAATGGGCACACAAGATAATAATTCTAAGGCAATAATTTTATAGCTAATTAACTGCCATAACCAAAAAATTAAAACTTTTAGGGCTTATGAAACTGCAGAAAACAGTGCATAGACGAGGAGACAGTAATTTCACAAACACCAACAAACACAGTAATTAAGTCCGGCCAATGTAGAGAGTGTCAGAATTCGAGTTTCCCAAAAAGGAGGCTCCACGATACCACTCTCCACTCAGGGATGAGCTTGGGAATTAGTTTCATTCTTATTATCAAGATAAGTTAAACGTTGGATCAAAAATCTCCAAACTCAAAACAATTAAAAGCATTAAATTTTTGCCAATCAATAGTTTGGAAATAATTTATCAATTAACTGGATTGCATAGATTAGCATACTTTCAAAAGAAGAACAGGATTTACTATTTTAATATCCTTGTTGGCTCACATCAATTCCTGCACACTTCCTCGACCTGTCTGAAACAAATGTGTTGAAGACCACAAGGCGAACAATGTGAAACCCGATTGCAAAATAACCAAATGAAATAAAATTATGTGGATACTCTGGCTTTATTCATTACTCCATTCTCGTCCCCTCACTCATCTCTTATTCCAGTCGCCTTCCAAGAACGAAAAATTGTCAACATATTTGCCCCTGGACAAAATCGATTATGTGTTCTATATCCAGATTTGAGACTTCTCCATAAGTTTGTTATTTTACAATCGTTAATTGGATCATTTCTGGTCAACCCCCTCCCTTACTCCTTTGATTGTTTGAAAACTAGTAGAATAAACGACGATCTAACCCTAAGACTCTTTAAAACCAAATGTAAGCCTCAGAAAATGGATTAAATCTTCTCACACTTAGCGAAAAGTAGCAAATTATACTCTCTCTCT
Organism: Hymenolepis microstoma; assembly: GCA_000469805.3. Classification (NCBI taxonomy): domain Eukaryota; kingdom Metazoa; phylum Platyhelminthes; class Cestoda; order Cyclophyllidea; family Hymenolepididae; genus Hymenolepis; species Hymenolepis microstoma. Next base: position 21,704,296 of record LR215993.1, on the reverse strand, counting down.
CTCTCTCTGTTATAAAAGTTAACTTGTTTAAGTATTTTTGATTGAAAAAAAACAAAGCCCACTTTGCAAATTGTTTGATATTCTTCATCATCAGGGTTATAGCAGGCGAGAAGAAAGCCACCATAACGCCCAGTTCGTTTTCCAGTCCCATGGAAACCACCAATTACAACGAGATCAAGAGTGTCGCCAACTCCTTCAAGATAATCCTTCTTGAGCTGTAAACATTAAAATAAAAAAAAATTAATGTAATTTAGAAAAATACCGAATTGCACAAATCGAAATAAAGTGCAGGTGGTACCTTGAGCCAATTTCTTGAACGTTTAGCAATTTCGTATGTTGCTCCCTTGTCGAGAGTTTTAACCATAAGACCTTCACAATTGCCTGAAAAATAAGAAAAGTTACCTCCACACCTCGAAGGGAGATTATCAGCGGAAATATCCCTTCGGTTAAATTCAACCATTCCATGGACAACGAAACAACTTACAAATTGTCTAGAGTTTCGGCCAAAAATTAAAGTGCATATCCTTGAGAAAGTATCACTTAAACAATTTTTTTGACAAGTATCGTTCAAATTTAGACCTTCCATCGGGTATTGTCAAAATGACCAAAAGTGTATGATTGTGGTGGTGAATGCAACAATAATAATATTCGGACTTCTCAACGCTTAAACCTATTTACCATTCACGTGTATTCGAGACACCATAATTAAGTAAGAACTTCACACAATTTCTATAAAAAATTGGTGAATTTAGGAAAAGGGAGAGCGCACATTGGGAATAATCAATTCCCTCTCCATCTCACTATCTTCATCGGGAGCTAATCGGCTGGCGAAGGGAGGGGAAGCAAAGCACCTTGAAATTGGGACTTACCTTTGACCGCTTCACTCATAAAACGCGATATTTCATCCGTATCTGAGCTGTCCAAGGACGTGGCAAAAACAAATCTACCGGGAAGAGTTGGAAAGACCATCCTGTAAAGCAAAAGAAAATTACGTAATTGGTATGCATCTTACAGTATACTTTCAGCATCACTGAACAGATCTTTATGGTTCATGGAATAAAGAATATGAGCAATTAAGTTCTAAGTCTTAACAGGACCAGTTATGCTGTTCACTGCTGGTGTGCCAATGAGTATCGAACCCATGCCTACCGACATTTCAGAAGGGCACATTAACACCATATGATGAGTGGGGATTTTTAGAACAACCAGAGTTTTCTACAAAAAAATTAGAGAGTAATTTAAGCTCCAAAGATTCTGCCTCCCAAATTATTAGTGGCTAAATGTTATGTGACTAAATGCATACTTTTAAAGCGCTTTACAAAAGACGAATTGCAAATTTGAGAAGGTCTAAACAAAAAATGCCTTTTTCAGAATAAAATAAACATTTAATAACCTAGAAAGATAAAGATAGCATAAAATAGACTAGTTAGTTATTGTACCATACCAATGGCTACATGAGCGTAGATGGAAAGCCAAATCATAATGCTACTAATTAGCCACTCAGTAGCTCGTTAAACTCACGAATATGCTTAAATAGGCAATACCGCATTCGCATATTATAAAGCACACTTTTAATGACACTGCGTAAAGGAGGTGGAGAAAATAATCCGAATGTATCTCAAATACCCAAATAAAACATGCTGTTTTTTATTTTATATGCCAAAGAAGAAAAATGTTTTTTTTTCGTTTTAAATGATCGACACGCACCAGAGTAATTCACGTCGCTTCCTCAATGGCTGTTCTGTTAGCGAGACGCCATTGAGGTAAAGGAGATCAAAAGCGAAGATACAAACACGAACCTTCACGTCCTCTTCTTGAACGTCCTAAGAAGATGCATAAAAACGAATTTATTATACATTCACTTCCGTCTTGAAACATTCGTTATAATATAACAAAGCTATACACTATACTGAACTACGGATATTTCGTTAAGCAATTTCTACATATATAAGAGGTTTTACCACCAGATAACCAGCTAGTTTTCCAGACACACGAGTTTCGCATAATCTTTTATTCTCCGCTGCGAATACCATAGCCTCCAATATTATGGCTTCATCATTTATGTCCAGGCAAATCTCTTTTTAAGCTAATTATTAAATAGCAATAACCCGTTTATTGGTGAACAAATATGACCGTTAGCTTCTGAACAGCTCCATTAAAAAGCTAGTATGTATGCGGAAGGAAATTGACATGAAAACGCTCATTCTAAAACCATCATTTGCAAGAGTGAATGAAGATTACTTTTAAAATAGGCCCATTGTATCAATTCTTCCCGTACTCGTCCGGAAAGGCCTAGGTTAAAAAGGAAATATCTCAAATGATTCCATTCAATCAGTCTTGGAGATACTGAGTTCATGGTGAGGAACATAGGATAACCTGTACTTGAATTGATATAAGCTTTTCAAGGTAAAGGGGAGGCACACATAAAGATGCTGATGAATCTACTGGTTGATGGCAACCTACAGTCTGGAAAGGTGGATAGTAGAGTACCAACAATGCTACAAGCAAATAACAGAATGAAAATGAGCAACTGATGGCAAAATTTCAATTGAAAGATTCAGAAAAAAAGGATCGAAATCTGGCATGAACTAATTTTCAATGTTAGGCTCAAATTAAAATGGGAAACCGATGCTGACAAGGCAGTAAGCATTATAAGAGAGGAATACACTTGAGCTATCGTAGCTAAATCCATTATCGAATCTTGATACTATTGCATTCTAATGGTCTATTAATTTCGAGGAAATGCTAAGCAAACTGATAATAGAAAGAGTAATTTCTGGGCAATCATAAACCAGAACACCAAGTAATCTCTATACCTTTCGTTTTCGAGTACTGAGAACTTGAAAAGGCAAGATTTGTTGAGCACCCACATCCCAAGCGACAGCTTCTGAGTCAATTATGAAAGAAGTGACAGGTTCATTCTCCTCACTCTCACCCTTCAATGGAGGTTTTGCATCATCTGCAATTGAGAGTAGAAGTTTTCGGGCATCAGAAGAGAGAGTGGCAGCCTCAACAACACAGGCTACAAGGCTATTTACAATGTCCGGATACTTTGAGGTATTGTCTTCCTGATTTCGTGAGTAGACGCGAACGCTACCGTCAGGCAGTAGGTGTATCTGAAAAGAACAAGGAGAGTAAGGGAGTTTGAATGCCGAAGAGACACGTTTAGAAGTAAATCGTGCCTTATTATCGGAGCTTCACCATAATTATTGAATTACCCCGACCATAGATCAGATCATTTTGAGTGTCACAACTTTACAGACGTGAGCAGATATGAGTGAAGCCTGTAAAAAGCGCAGTTGGGCATTTTCACATTATTATACAAATGAAAGCGTATATTCAGGCCTCACTCTCCTACCAATTATTATAGATTTTAGGGCGGACAGAAAATTTGATAGTTAAAAGTTGTTAACATTCCACAGTGAACACCTGCTGCCGCTCACATTAGTCACGTCTGACGGTTGGAGAAAATGAGCAAACACAAGTAAAATCAATAACAGAATTAATATTAAAATGCCGACTATGACTTATCCAATATATTGCTACCCAAAGGTTGACCAAAGACAAGGATATCAAGAGCTGGGAAATGGTATCAAGGCAATATAGTTGGAAATTGCATTTTGACAATGCTTGCAGCAAACTTGCTATGTATGCTAAATTCGAACCGTACTGGGAAAAAATCATTCATAGGAAAAATGAAAACACGAATAAAGGTAGTAACAAAAAGCATCGAACCGAACAACTTTCAGATGTTATAGAATTAGAATATCGAGAATTCTAACCAACCGCGTTCAGAAGGATGTGACTGCTTTTACTTACCATTCAGACTGTTGTTTACGCAGCGATAACATTAACATAACGTAATGCACACCTTTACCTGGTCTTTATACCCATCTTGAATAGCTGAGGAAAAAAAGATTTTTGAATAATAAATAGCCATCAATGCAATCTACATGTTTTCAAATCACTATTAATTTTAAGGCAAACAATGAGAGAAGTCTAGCATTTACACAAACACAGTCCAGCAATTACGAGAGCGATTACTTTAACCCACCAAAGTTCATAAGTATATGCAATAGGGCCCAATTTCATTTAAGCAGCAACACAGAGCTTCACTATTAAGAATTTCGAATTCTTCAATGCTTTCCTCAATAAGTATTTACCAGTACGGCTGATTCTATCATTCACTAGATGTGTACCCATTGGTATTGAACTTGTGTGCTTTGTATTTTCACCGCTACCTTAACGACGCAATATACGATAAATGGCATGAAAACGCACTGATTCGTAGGGCTACTACCGAAAATAATAAATAATTATTTGAACGTTCTAAGCAACATGAACACACTCTATGACCAAGGAGAGCAGAGATAAGTATGAAAAAAACCTCAAATCAAGAGAATTACCTGAGCTCTCTCCCCATCATACTTATATTCGCAGGTGAAATCGGCCTGATCGAATCTCTTCAGGACTTCCAAGACGCCGTGGGTGGGGTGAGCCAACATGGGTCTGAGAGGAATGCCTGGTTTAATGCAGCAACGTTTGTGGACGTTGTCCGGTCCATCCTCAAGCAAACTCTGCACAATCACCTCATAGTTTGGACACTGTGCGTAGGCCTGTTTGACTCGACCGACAATCTCGTCGCAATGTGTCTTCCAGGAATCACTTTTCATTCGGCTACTTGCGTCTAAAGCGTCAGGCGGTAGAGAATTACCGGAGGCTAAGAGAGTCTGAAAATGCAAGTGGAACGACGGTAAACAGTAGTACACTGTATATTTATTGTATTTAAAGTCAAAACGTGAAGTTATTTTAACCAATTACGACTTCGGTCCATGTTAAAAAGCCGATTGTTAGCTTCATCTATCGGAATCTTTAAATAATAATTACGGATGCATAAAATATTTCATTTATCGTAGAAAGGTAATCTAAAATGTGTCAAGACATTGTTCTCACGAACACTAATTACATTTGAGAGACCAAACACGAATAATGGTCAGAAAGAAGAAATACCTGAAGTTATAGGGTATGCAATTGCAGAAGACAACCAAGTTCGCCTAAGTCGAATCGATTAGGCTACTAGGCATAAGGTTAAAGAATAAAGGATCCCGAAAGTGTCGAAGAGCAATCACAATGCATTCAGTCCCTGAACAGACTGTCCTCTAACAAACAAGCTTTTTAGATTGTAAGCCAACAATTAAACCAGTACTGAAAGGAAAAACGACAGTGCCCCCAGCTATAATGCTTCAGAATCACTATTCGATCCAATATCAATTACGTGCATTCAGGGCATAAATCGCACTTCTAAAAACCGAAAAATAGACACTGCTGAAATTTATTCTAACAATTGAATTTTTCCCATATCTAGCTGCTTAAAGTCCACAACAGAGAAGAGATTTTAGCATCTGGCTAATCACAAATAAGTCGTGAATACTTACTCGAACAGAGTGGAAGGGCGTCATAGCGACAGCTTGGCCAAGAGCAGCTAGGACAGATTGCTCGGCCAGACCAATGCGCAGTTTGCCCTGGAGACTACGAATGAGATATTTGGCTTCGCATTCACGACAGGCAACGAGGAGAGTCTGAATCAGCTTGATCTTCTTTGTCTGGGACTGAAAATAAAGAAAAGGCTGTGGCATGCAATATAAATGATTCGATTTATGTAAAAGGCCCACCAATGCTTCAATTTCAGCAAAATGAAATTCCCAAAATGGAATAACCAAAGTGAGTAGAAAAGAAAACCAAGAAAGAAATCATAATCATCGCCATCAAGAAATTAAAGCGAGGTAAGTTGCGTTTGATAGGATTCTATATAGAAATCCCTATATTGCCTGAAGATTCATAAAATAATTAATAATGCATGAAAAAACTTGTGATAAAGTGAGCACAATGAAGGAATAAATGAAAGTTATGTTTATGAACAACGGCAAGAAGTTTTTATTCAATTAGAAGGCTCGGTTTTTAATAACAAAAATTTTGGTTATATTCTAATACTGCAGCCCAATAGACTAGTAAATTTCCCAAAAGGATTAATAACTTAAAAGGAACAAGTATCAGAAACTGAGCGTAGCAGACCAATGGGGAAGTCAAACTGGGAGAGCATAGCCGTTGATTAGATAAAGGTACAGTCATGGAGCACAAACAGACGAAACAAATGACCACTCTCTCTCTCTCATCACTTGCGTTCTGCTTCTTTATTTTTACATGCATCTTTCATACATCACATAAATTTCAAAACCCCTCATATTTTTTGGGATGTCCTTTAATACTAATACAAATTATTTGTATCACGTTAAATACAATCCATTAAGAGTAGTTGACAATACTGTGTCCTTTGTTTGTCAGATAAGAAACCAATAAAACTAACATCTCACACTTAGAGCACTGCCGAATTGAGCTAATATAAATTCAAGAGCTCTAAAATGGTCCCTTTGCGTTTTACTACATTATGGATTCTCCAAATTGGAAAGATTTGCTGAATTGGGAAAATCAAAGAAAAAACAGTAAAACGATAAAAGGTGTACCGACACCATTAAAAACTCAGCAGACATGTTACTGCAAATGAGCACACGAAGAAGATCAAGCAGCTTTCAATCGAGACTTTATAACTGCTTAACGCGAGAGTTAAGCAAAACAACAAAAACCAAACAACACAAGAATATATTATGAACACCGACTTACTGCTTTAAAAATAAATCAGAAAATGCACTTATATTAGAGCAAGATAGAACGTAAAAGATCACATGGACATTTAGACAAAAGCAATAAAGAAAGAGAACTTGAATTAAAGGCAAACATACCGCATTGCCAACCATGAGAGAAATCTCCTTCAACCTGTCATAAACCACTTGAAGTGTCAAAGATTTCGGCTTGAACATAGTCTGTTGGCGAGATCTCACCGATTCAGCCACCGCACCCAAATCACCCAGTCGGTTTAACTCCGACTTGATCCGATCATTACTCGCCCCGGTTGTCAAGGTGAGAGCCTTAATGAGAAGACTCTCTCCAATTCCCAACTCTAATCCCTCATAGGACGGACCCAATCGATTAATCGACAAGTTGATACAATTTGGAAGCTCTTTCGGTGAAAGGACACCAACTGATCGATAGAAATTTGCGAGAACTTCGATGATCTTCAACCGACTGGATATGCCCTCGACACGTTCTAGAGTCTTAGCGAATGCTATATAGGGTACTCTATAACAAGAAGATTTGACAAAAAAATAGAACCTACGGTTCATTTAAACCCCAACAAGAATCTTTAATAGGGTCATAAGAGTCCTTAGATGGATCGAATTCATCACTTAATTGGAAAATGATGAAAGCAAGACATACCTACATTTTAGAGTGACTGAAGTTACGATCTAAATGGGAAAGGTGAGACTATCAAAATGGCTTCAAACCCTTTGAAAGATTTTCTGAAACTGAAGATCTAGAAACCGAGGAAGGTTCTTTCGAAACTGATGAGTCAACTTTAGTTTTGACGGGCTGCAGTGTTTTACGTTTCTTAACGGGAGGAGGGGATGGTTCCTTTTCAACTACTCTATGAGTCGGTTCTTTTGGTTCGGATGACTGACTTTCATCACTGGAAAATTCAGCTTTAAATAAAATTAATGACTGTAAATATGTCTTTGTATACCTTCCTCTCTGGCGGAAGAAATACTAACATTAGTACCAGAATCTTGCAACGATTGCGGAAGAGAAGAAGACACAGATTTACCAACTTTAAGAGAAGTTTGAGATTTTAGGGGAGCTAAACAAATAGAATTTCAAAGTAATAGATACATTTTGAGTCTTCATCACTCTCTAGGAATACGCGGCGTTTTTTATTTTCTTTGTTGGGTGACGAAGAAGGACTAGATACAAAATAATTTAACGAATTTAAAACAAGTTTTACTTTTCTTCGTTTTTGCTAGAGAAAAATGACCTAAAGAATGCGTCAAGTAAGATTCAAACTTACAATAGTGATTTTTGAGGCATTTTGGGGAAAGATATACGTATTCTTTTAGTATACGTAGGACTACACGACTGTAGAATATAGGGAGATAATGAACAAACAGGTCTCAGGCGACCCAGAAACATTCAAATTTATGCATTTAGAGGTCATTAAGAATTAAAATTTATAGTGGTGTATCTCAACTATCTGTTGGATTTTTTAAAAAACAAATAAATACATAATATATTATTTATATTTTCAAATTAAACAACACACTAGGTAAAATTTAATTATCTCAATTTGATTTACCTTAATATATAGGCGCATAAGTTAAATCCTATATTCTTGCTACGGTTTGCCCGTGTTTTAGGCTTTATTGACTAAGCTAATTTGTTCATTATATTCTTACTTCGAACCTAAATTCTACTCTACTTGGATAAAAATGCCCGAAACCCTACACTTAGATGGCGATGATGTAAATTGTTTTTTATTGTCATTGTTTTGTCAGGTAATTCTTGCACCTTTCAATTATTTGACTCAAAATTCTGGGAAAGGTATGAGGACAAAATTGATTAAAGCATTTAATTTGTGGCTAACCATTGATCAAGATAAGTTGGATCTTCTTAGTGATATTATTGAAACTCTTCACAATGCAAGTTTGATGTGAGTGCCTTCATATTATATTTACTTTGAAATATTTCATAGTGTCGACGATATCGAAGATAATTCCGATCGTCGTAGAAATAAACCGGCTGCACATATGCTCTTCGGCGTTCCACTTTCAATTAACGCTGCTAATTTTGCCTACTTTATTGCTCTAAAAAAGGCTCTTCGTCTCAATCACCCTGATGTGCCAAAAGTTTTCGCTGGTATCTCATTTTCTTTTAACCAACATTTTCTTCAGAACAAATGATTGACTTGCACCGGGGACAGGGACTGGATATCTATTGGCGGTGTTCCTTGAAATGCCCTACTGAACACGAATACAGTGAAATGGTAAAACGAAGTAAGCAATTGATGTTCTTTGCGATTATCATTTTTGTAGAAACCGGTGGCTTATTCGGAATGGCTGTGAAGTTAATGCAACTTTTTTCAACCAATACTAGGTTTGAATTACCTTATTTCCTTGTTTTTGTTTATTTCGATTTCTGAATTTCAACACTTTTCTTTTGGCTAATTCAGCGACTATGAACCTCTTCTATCTTCTCTGGGTTTATGGTTTCAAATCAGGGATGATTACGCCAATCTCGTTGACACCTCTGTAATTTTCATTCCTGTATTTATTTTATTTAAACTTTTTTTTTGGTTGACGCCAATAATATCGGTCCCTATCGAACTATTTGGTTCGTGGTAGTTTTATTTAAAAATTTTGAGACTTGCCTAGTCAAGGTTTTTTTCTTATTATTTTTTCTTCCTATTTATTGGCTTGATATTAGTTAGTTACTTATTCTGTGTTTTAATATCTATCCACGTCGTTTGAACTTAAAATGAACTTGCTCACTTTTTGTTGTGAGTTTTTACAGAAAGTGGGTCAAGAAGAACCCCATTGATGCGTGAACTGTTAATTTTCAGAAATTATTGCATAAAAAAGTTTGTTAGACGTTTGCAGATTCTAGCTACTTAGTATCTCTTAGGGGTTTTTTATATTTACAGCTTGAATCTTTCTTTTTTACTTATATTTATTTTTTTCGTGTTAGTGAGTCGTGTTTTTTCCCCCTATTAGTATCACGAAGCGAAAGATTTTGCAGATGATTTGACTGAGGGCAAATTCAGTTTTCCCATAGTGCATGCCATTAATGGATTTCCAAATGATCAACAAACAATGGCCATTTTACGTCAACACACAACAAGTCGGGCAGTCAAAGATCATGCTATTCAGCACCTTGATGAACTTGGATCTCTGGAATACACTGCTTATACCCTCATTCGCCTAGAAAAAGAGTAAATTTATCCTGTTTTTCTTCGTGTTATTAATATATATGAATTTTTTGAGGGAGCAACGGTTAAAATGCGAAATAAATTAGAACAGAGAGGAAAAGTGCGATAGAGGAGAGAACCGTGTGTCTGCTTATGTGACTATAAAGTAGCTCTACACAGTTTCACGGAGATGGATTATCATAGAAAGGTGAGATGGTTGCGGATGTCACTTTATGAGTAGACTGAATCCCGACGACACTCACTCAAGGACCTGCCAGCTAAAATGCACCACTTGAGCACACATGATGGTTCTCTACGGAGAACTTGAAATCAACACAGCTTTAAGCACTTCACTTTCCACGGTGAGTTCGTGATAATTCGGTCCTAGAAATCAGTGATGATCCAGAGATCTGTCTCTCAATTTATCTTAAGTCGCTACGATAGTTTCGTATCGTTTTCAATAGCTTATGAGAAAACCCCTAATTAGTGTCATAACTCTATATTCTTGGGTTTTTTTTTCTTGCACTTTTAAATTCAAAGTTGATACTAAATGTCATCTAATGAACAGATTAAACTAAATTAAATTATAGATCTTATGAAGGTGAAACCCCTCGATTGAAATCATCTACAATCGCTGATAGTCATTACATTTGAATATATTGCAAATCTTACCTTTAAACTATCCGCATGATGCCATTACCCAATAATCGTTACTTTATTGTAACGATTTTGGTGTTTTTCTTGCTATTACTCAAAAGAGAATATTTCCCGACTAGACCAGCATAACACATTGAATATACAAACATGATACATTCGATGACAGTAGTCGTCACTCAAGTTGCCGTGACTCAGATGATGTCTGTCCTACTCCTGAGTACCATAGACAGTGTCGACTCTCAAAATTGGTACTTACTAATAAAATTTATTTGCTTTACCATTTTTAGAATCCGTCAAATGGTGAAGGATTTTGGTGGAAATCCGTATATTCTACGGTTTCTTGATGACTATTCCATAATCTACAGAGATGCCGATCATTGGGTTCCCCGGCACTATAAAATGCCCCCTTCATCCAATATGAGGCCTTTGAATGGATGTTCTGACAATAAAGGCTCCCACTTTTCTACTTCTTCTTAATCATTTGAACATTCCTTTGTCTTGTGCTACTTCTGTTGCTGACTTTTCTACCGAACTTCTTTACTTGTAATCTACATTTGTGAATTGGCTTTCTTGTTATCTAGATGGAATAAGCATTCAAGATACGTGATAACTGAATATTTGTTTTGCATTTAAATACTTAGGGGTTGTAGTCTGCTATCATATTTTTACACTCCCTGTAGCTGATTTGCCTGCAGTTCCGTTAGTGAAATGGTCTTGATTGGTACATTTTAGTTCTTAGACGAAAATTATTCTACATCAGAACCAATTTCAATCTCATTTTACACTGACCTTGTAGGCTTCTGAAAAAGGTGACCCGAATAAACCTGATCGACGTCTGTTTAACATTCATGATGTATCTCTTGTAAGCATTTTTACGCTGAAATTATTCAAACTTAATGAATTATTATTCCATTTTCAACTTCTTATTTATGTTTAGAATGAGAGTTCACTTGAATCCAATGTTCCCACTGGACTTCAACTGTTCTCTGATTACCGAAAAGGTATTTTAAATCCTGATATAGTTAGCACCCAAGGGACTTCCACGTCGAAACAGTCAACACAGGAGGCGAACACCAAGAAAACTGAGCTTCGAATCCCTGTAACTTGGTTGAAACCTCGAAGTGCCTTGAGTCGTTTGGCTGCTGATCACGTTTTGCCAACCTCAAGTAACGCTTTTAAGTCTGATTCAACGCCCGTGATTCCCCAGAAAGTCCCCTACGATTCTCAAACAACCCCAACGAAATCCGGGTTAGATCTTGTCATATCCCTTAGGAGCTATTCAAATTAATGGCATTGGTTCTAATGATCCGTCTAGACCTAGTTGTAAAGGGAAGGTGTGGTTTGATGTTCATTAATTGAGTCCAGGAGAAGTAAGAAATAAAATTAAGCCCAAAAGTATGACTATTTTGTGAATTCCACGAAACTGACCATAAAAATCCTTTTACAAATTTTGTAATCTAAGGGATCTTTGTGTTTTGCTCTCGCTATTCGCCAATCACCAGTTTGCCAAAACTATCTCCTGAGATTATGAGCGCGGAATTATGTGTATTATGCTAATGTTGGTTTGTCTTTTTCCTGATGGCTACTAACACCTCTAGGTCTGATCCCGAATCTGCAGTAGTTTTTTCATTTCTTTATTTGAATTTTATCGTTTTACCAATGCGCTTCGAATATTTTATATTATAAATGGGCGAACAGTCATTAGCTTTCCTTTCTGTAGACCTCCAACGGATAGCAAGAAACTGCTTGTTAGTTCGCGCCAGGTGAGTTTTGATTTAAACTAATGTTGCCCCCTTTTAAGCGAGGAAATCCACTTCTTGAATTGATTCACCACGTGGTATGGGAGTATGCTGAGATCGAACCTGACTATGTTTTTGGCCCAACTCAATGTGGTTTCTTTCTCAGGTAATTGACAGCTTAACTACTCGCAATATTTCAGTAGATATATATTTAGCCTTAATGTCATATTCGTTTTAGCTTAAGATACCACAATCTTAATCCAGGATACATTTTTGAGAGACTGCAAAAGCTTACGTCAGCGTATCAACTCATTGTCCTAATCGTTCTGGTTGACGTAGTAAGTGACCATTTACCTATTCTTCCATACAAATCATCATGTCGTTGCAATAAAACTGCTTTAAATTTGGAGTGATTTTATGCTAAGTTAGAGCTCTGCCTTTTGTGATACTACTATCCTCCTGTTTTGAACCTAACTTACCCCTTTTTTTGCACTAAATACTGATCAGTCAAATGATTTGAGGTATTGATGGTTTCTCTTTGTACTCTTATTTATATTAAGTGCAACTTCCGCTTTCAAAGTAGGTCTTAGAATAATTCCACTTCCTGTAGAATCTTGCGGACATTACCACTAGCTCATTAAGATTTCCACAGCAAGTAAAAAAGAAACCTTTGGCGAATTCATCAAGGCAAAGTATGAATCATTCGCCCAAGCCATGGGAACTCCCCTGTCTATCTCATTAAAAATACGAAAATGCGCGTATTTAATTTGCACATAAGTCAAGAAAGTTGCATGAGGAAAGAAAACTTTTATCAACTTATTTTGTTTTTGATGTCACCCACTATTCATTCTAGTGACCTCCAAACTACTCTTCGTTATTTTCTTGAATTTCTGTGCTATTGAATTGATATATTCCATTGTGTTAACTGGAGTTGGATTGATTTAGAGCATGTCCTGTTTGCTTTACTTTTTTTTCAAATCCACAAGTCTACCTCATTTCAAATCACACGTTTGACCTACTTTGAGTGTTGGTCAAATTTGGTGGTACTTCATTTCAATCTAGCATCCTTATTTTACTCGAAAAACATAAATATCTTGTTTAATAATGTAAAATCACTAAACACGTGAATTAACAAAATATCTCAAATAAGACGTGGAAGATGAACTTAGCTTCATCTGGAAGCATTGTTTTATTAATTTTTGTACTGTTTCTTCTATCGCGACCAAATATTCCAAAATTCAAACTTCTGAATCTAGCGTCTAGGCTACGTACCGGTTGTTTTTATATGCTATCCTCAATGCTGAATCACCATTTTATTAAGGTAGCTAATTGGCTACTGGTTGTCATTAGCAGAGTTGAAGATAGCTACTTTTAAGTGATCTTTTAGAAAAGCTGGACTTTATATCAACGACATTGCTGTATAGGTTAAATAATCAATATTATGTATATATGGATGTATAAGTTTTTGGCTTGTAGTGGATGTTTCACAAATAGATCATGACTAAACCTCAACAATCCCCTGGTATTAAATTTCTTCCGAAATTACCTAAGCTACCTCAACAATATCAAGCAAACAGAGCGTACGGTATGAATGGTGTTTATTCTGCCTAAAGGAAACAGACGCAAAGCTTCGACATTAAAATAAGATTAGGGCTACATTACTATCTTGCGACTATTGATCATTGGTCGGCTGAGAGAGGTCTCTGCACGCACTGCACCTTCCAGACTGCCCGAGTGCGAATGGGATTTCTTTCTTCAACTTTGGTATTATTGTGGACAATGCAGAAGTCTCACTGTTATTTGATGGTATAAAAATACCTCTAACGTTTCGAAAAGTAATCTTTCTATAAAGTACTTTTGATGACAGTGCAATGAGACTACCAAGTCGACGTTTTACTCAGATGGAAGTCTTTGAGAATTATAAAGCAACTTCTATTTTCGTTTTGAGCAGAATAGTAGCCACATAAAACCTCTCTGGAATCACTCTGCTTTCCCTGCATTGATCGGTGTCACGTAGTGCGGTTGGCTAATCTATCCATTTAATTTTCTCTCACAAGTATCAAGCAGTCGAGCAGGCATACATGTTTACCGCTACGAAACTGATGCGTCATTTGTATTAGTAATTGAAATTCTATTATTGTCACTGTTTTGTATCAATTTATTATCGATGAAGTCTATTAGTAGCTCTTTGATGGCCATTTGGAAGATCTGTGGCTTTGGCTGTTAATGCAAAAATGTTAGTGTGTTAGAATATTTTACAGATCGGTATTCATTCTGGGGTCAGCTAAAAATAAACTGCCTTTTGAATCAGCAGAAAAGTCATCAGGATCCAATTTAGCCCATATCTTCATTTTAAAATTGCTCTAGCAGTGGCAATGCATGTAGGGATATTTTGAATTTATTCTAAGAAAACACTCTTCTAAATCTCGATAAAAATTGAATGGTTACACTCCATTTTAATTGAGAAAGTCCTTTTCTCACTTAGATAAGAAGTTTGAATTGACTACTATTTCATATTCATTTTTAATTAATAATAAAGTACGTAGTTGATTATTCAGTGGCTGATTTATGAAGTCTGTTCAGTTGGCTTTGGGTCGTTGAATTTATCCATTTCCGCACTCGAATTACGCCTAATGTAGGTTACTTTGCATATTCTTTCTCTTTTAGGATGACGCTCATCATCCATTGAAGGAGTTGAACAAATTTGGTCTCACTCAAAATGTAACGACGCTTCTTGCCTGGAGGTAATTCCTGCTTTTGCAATTTTGAGGCGGTTTAGTGGCTTGTTGGTTATATGGGAAGGATAGTGATAGAAGAGTAAGCCAGCTTCAACAGAGGCAGATCAATAACGAAAGTGCAGAAATTACTGGTTATAGGGTTGCTACAAGGTATCTAAAGCTATTTCTATTTTCATCCCGCTAAGTTTTGTTTACGGAATATCTCATCGTTTTGTTCTAAGGTGAATAAAATTTTTTTATCACAGAGTATATATGATTACTTTGGCCTTCCCTCCTCTGTAGCCTTGAAAAGTTTCACTGGGAGGGCTTTCCCACCAAGCAACTGTAAACGACTAAATTTCTACATGCAAGATTACAATTTGTACCTTTTGTTATGTCATTGTATACCATTGTGGTTGCCAATGTTTTCTCTCGTCACGTTGCCTGGGTAACAATTACCTTTTACTTTATTGATAGTTAAATCTAAATTCCTTTCTTCTTCACCATTACACAATTTATTAAAACTATTTATTTCTGATCCATTATTTAAGTTTTGTTTTGTGTTCTAATCCATCAGTGGTTGTCCAATTACTGAAACCACAGTTTTCTTCACAGTAACCTCTCCACTTGTATGGATGGTGTTATTTTAGTTGAAAATTGATATTCTCAGAGTCCGATTATTGATCCTGCATTTGTCTTCTCTTCACGCTCATTGTAGCAGAACCTAGATGCAAACTAATGCACAAACGGAATTTTTCTGTACACGTGATTTCCTATTGCTAAATGCGATACTTATTCAGTGAAAGAGGAGATAATAATATTTTAGGAAATTGATTTTCTACGTTAACCCTTTAGCGCCCGAATTATTTTTTGAAAATGCACCCAACAGCACTCATGCTTGTCTCACACCAGACTGATGCCGCCGGCGTGAGATGAGTTTTGGTGGTATCAGGTGAAGGCTATAGACGTATTGAACATGTTTCAAACGCCAATAGCGCCTTCTATTACGAGTTTAGTACCAATGGAACTTATTTCACGGTCCTGCAGGGCGTTAGAGTTAAAACTTAAACTGCGTGACCCGGGTATAGGTGGGTGCAATGTCACCCAAGTTATTTCTTGACCCATCCATTTTATAACGTCACTACGATTTTCATACACAGACACTCATGCGCCTATCTACAAAATCTTGTCGTGTTATTATTGTATCAGTTCGGCTAATACCTTATTCTTGACTTATTTCTATTCAAAATATGTGTGTGCTTTGGAATGAACATACACGTTTTCTGCACCTTTTAAAGTAAATGGCTTAAGGTAACACAGTTCCTCGTCAAATGTGTCTTACTGTTCAAAGTGAATAACATTTTTAATAAAAAAAACCTATTGGATTAAATCCTGTTCGGATACTATTGTTTTGGAAATGGCAAAATTTCTCTTTCAGTTAGTCCTTTGTAGATTAGTACACATCAGTGTTGAAAATGAAGGATGCTTTTTTCTTAAAAGAAAGTCATTTCGATTGCTTTATTCATAAATTTTTCGGAATGGAAATAATTCGTTGGGAATTTAGGTACCAATCGCCACCTAGGTGACTGCAATACAACTAATGATCCCAATCGGCACTCATCACATAATCATTAATACAAATGAGTCAGCTGTAGGTCAGAAAAATACAGGCTCGAAAATTAGGCAGGATATGTTGGATTGCGTTTTGCGTAATTGCGCATCAGTGAAAATTGACACCTAGTTACTGGAATGTACACTTCAGCGTACATTTTATATCTTTTAGTTCATTGGAGGCTGCTCGTTACGTTGAGTGCTTTAAGGCTTTGGTCAATAAACCTCCTGAGGAGCTTCAGTCAGAAGCCGCCACTGCGTCAATTCAGAAAGACCATTTGACCCTTGCGACAGATTTATTGACCTCACTCCGTGTCGTCTCGCGAACCGATGCTATCACACTTCTTTCACGGTTTGGGGTATGTTCACCATCTTTATCCTCCATACATAAGTGTACTTTTTTCTTTTATCAATGTTTATGGCATACTGTCGGGTATTAAAGTTTACCTAAAACTTACTTTAGTAGTGGAGAAAAGTTAGCTGTTAGGTGAAACCTTACACAATCTTTTGATATTCACACCAGCTCTTCCATGTATCTAATCATCCCCCGAGAATCTGAGCATCCTCATTTATCTGAAAGATTAAATAATTTGCCAGGTTAAATAAAAAACAGTATTACCCTCCTACCGTCTCCTTATTGATCCCGAGTATTTGCGATTCGTCATTCGAATCACTGAGTATGCACCAATGACCGACAACCCGTAATATGTCTGTCAGCTCTACGTAACTTGAAATAAACATTTGAAATGTAGTTGGTTAGATTGATTTGTAGAAGTTTGAGTTATATCGAAGTTAAGAAGTTCACCAGACATAGCCTTGCAGACATTAGCGCAACGTTTCAACACCATGGTGATAATGAATTAGTAACCTCGACAATGTCATAGAAAAAAATCACCTGATAGACTATATGGTACCAACAGTATCATGTGAAGACTCATCGAAACTGAATGAGCGCTCACCATGAATGCTTGCATTTATGCTTTCCTTGATCTTGAGACATTAGATCAGATCTTTTTGCGTTTAAGACTACCCCCAAACTGTACCGCCAATGAGTTTTGGTTTGCACCAGGAAAGGATGACCACGTCACCCCTTTTTCCGTCCATTTCATATGTTTCATTCCTACCATATGCAGTGGAATGGCCTACATAGTGGTTGCTTAAGTACACGATAGCCTGTCAGAAATATTTCTCTTCAGAACGAATCATTTGTACACATCATGTTAAGGTGGTTAATTACAAGGTAGCACATAGCCAATTGCTGGAAATGGAAGTACTCTTATATAGATTCCATTCATCATCAAAACAAAGAGATCCTTGCGATGTGCTTAAGTCACTTTGAAACATAGTTCGGTAAGCGATGAGAAGGGTACCAAACTGGCTTTTATATGACCAAGTGTGATGGTCCCAATGACTAACATAATTCTAGCTAGCCGTCCAAACCTTTATAAATGAGAATTAAGAACTCTGTTTGAAAAGAGTTTTGAATTACTCTAAAATTTCTTTGAATGATTGTGATTGCAAAGACAAATCTGAAATTCGGTTGGTGATGAAAGGCAGTTTAGTCATGGCCGATATTGGCATTATTTGAATAATCGAACACCCGTTGATGAACTAAGCTATGTGTTTCGCTATGCCCTGTCAATTTCATTCTAAAAATTGTTTTCAAGGTAACACAGGGTTTCAGTACTTAATTAGTGAGTCACGCTTCTCGGTCACTTTGCTTCATGCTTCCCTATTCTTTTTCGATCATGTTCAGATGTCCTAGAAATAGAAAGATTGTATTTATTTCGTGGTGAAATAGGTTACACTGAGATTGTATGTGTGTTTGGATTATTACTGTCTTTTTGATAATGTTTTACCTAGTATAAGTAGGTGACAACTTTTTGCTTCCATCAAGGTGACTGATCTTTGGTTTTGACAATTTCTGTACTTCGAGCGGATTTCCTTTCTCCACTAGTGGGACTACTAATAATCTCTTTTAGCAACAATACTCCATGACTTTACACTTTTGCCTTTCTAAATTTGTACTCTAACTATGTACGCTTTGTATCGTTTGATCATTTACTTCACTCGCAAAGTTTAAGAATCTTCGTTAAAGTGGATCTGCCTGAGCCGACATTTACTATGTTAATTTTCGACTGTCAAATGACATATTTACTTTAATAAATTCTAATCTGAGATTCCATTCTCCTTTAGGTATTTATTTTTGGCAATGTAAATAGATTGTACTTGTTACAGTTGGATGTCCGCCAATAGGGATAAGCACTATCAGAATTTTGGAAGTGCGTCAAATAACCGGATGAGTCATTAAAGACTTGGCAACGACATATATGGGCTAGGAGCCTGCCCAAATGACAAGTACTGATTTCTGTACGATTTATTGCACTCTTAATTTTCATTCTCCTAGAGTTTCAAAATCAGATTGTCTATCGATGCAAAGGTTTATGGAAAGATATGTTTCTCTCACTGTGCTCCATCCATATGTTTAAGCCTTAAATCCACTTTGAATCCCTTTTTTGGGAGGGAAGGGGGGGGGAAGGAATTCTGAATCGTCCAGAATAGCGAACGTGCTGATGATTGTACCTAGTTTCCCGAGTTCTGATATTCCAAGGCGAAAGAGGTCACATACATCCAGATGGATACCTGTTGGTTCCGTTTTCGGTTCGGGAGATACGAGTTCGTTCCGAGAACGGAGATGTTTGCGATGCGCACCTAGGTTTAGACATTTGCGTAAGGTACTTCGTGACATGAAAAGTTACCTTTTCACATTGTCAAACGAGTTACTCGTTCTGAGCACTGAGATTTTTCTGAACGCTTGAAAGGTAAATTTCTAAACTGACAAAATCCTGAAATCGTGTAGAAAGGAACTGGTTGACCTTTTTGGACATATAAACTTTTGGTACGCCATGATTAGCGAATATATGGTGGTATCAGTTGTACTAGTTTTACTGAGTATAACCTCAGGCTATTTTGGAAATGAATCCGCCATGGTTAGATTAGAGATGCGTTGGAAAAGTCCAGCAGGACTGATATCATTGTGATACCAAAGAACTTTGGTTTAGGAACCCATAAAGGGATTTTAGGAAGATATGAACAGAGCCGTTTGGTTAGTCCCGCCTACATTTTTAGCCATTTCTATTGATATTGTTCTACTGGGATGAGGAGGGGTTTCCACTGGTTGCTTACGTTTAGCATCCACCAATGCCGATCACTAAAGACGACAAACGAATTTTCGTTTAGCTTGAATATGGTGACACTTATCTAGGAGTTTTAGAGAATTGATTTTTTTGGACAATGTATGGGCTCTGATGGTGGCAAAAGTGTAACGACATCAGGGTGATATATTTGATATCTGGCGGTCACGTAGGTAGTACTTCATGCTGACTGTTGCTTGGGACATGGTGTGAACGCCTTTTTGCATTGAAATTCAAGAAAATGATACATCACGAGACAAGGGACAATTTTTTATGAAGTATGAGAAATAGGGATAGTTGGTGTATTAGTAACATCATGAGACATTTTAGCCTCCTATTTCTGCGAATAAGTTCTCTACTATTTTGTAAAGAATTGCGAAATTCTTCATTTGTTGAAAAACCGTCAAATCCAAAATAGTCACAAATCCCAGATCAATTTTAAGAAACAATAACCCGTAAATTGTTACTTCAAATTTCCCTGGATAGAAATTAGTCCCGTATTTAACATTTTTCCTCCCTTTATTTCTTAGAAATTTTAAATTAAGTTTGCTGTATCATTCAGATGCCTTCTTTATTGAATGCTTTGAAGTAGCGTGGAGTTTAGGGCACCTTAGCTATTATCAAAGGAGGTAGTTATATCGAGAATAACGCTGTTAATCTCTCAAATTCAATCGGGTCTAACCCGTAAGGAAATTGCTTCTCTGCTTCATCTTTGAATGCGCACCTTTAATCAGTGCTCCAGAGATGGCATTCATGGTTTTCCACAGTAGGGTCATTCCTAAAAGTAATAGCCTATTAGATAAACTCAGCGCTCTTTTTGCCTCTCATCTTTTCATTCCTTTGTGCATTATTTAACTGTTTTGTTGTGTTTTGATGTTTCCTACTAAAATTGGAACGGTCAGAGACCGCAACAAACTTTCAATCCCATTTGGGAAAAAGAAAGACTTTTTGTAATGCACATCTTGTGTGAAGGGGTATCGTTCTGAATACCCTCTGGAGAGAAACTTGAATTCTACCATCCATTTATTGGCCACGCTTGACTTAATCCACGTTAGATCACGCCAAAGTGCTTAGTTGCTTTTTACTTTTTTATGGGCAAAGCTAGTAATCTTTCATGAACTTGCAGTGAACTACTGTGACCTGACCTTCTTCCTTTAAGTGGTGAATGTGATTTGATGCTAATGGCGGATGCTATTTCACAGTTCACTCCAAATTAGATCACTACCCTCGATAGTTGGTCCCATTTAGTCTTACGTAAACAGTGCTGCCGACTGACATGACCTCGGACCCTTTTAGCATTGGCCTCTGATAGACCTTTAACATTTACTTACTTTGAATTCACTTCAACTCAACTCAAACTGCCATAAGTGTTCCATTAGACATATAGATTAAGTTGTGCTTATCTCATAACCTCTAGATTTTTTATCTCTATTCGCATTTGCAAGTCTAGTAGACTCTGTATTGATTTACTAATGTAAAAATATTAAATAAGTGCAAAATTTTGACTGCTCGCTGCAAATTAGGACCTAGATGATATACTTTACTTTTACGGGGTCATGTGAGCGAAGTTATAATGAGGTTAATTGATAAATCCTTTTATTTTCACGTTACTTCTTTGGAAAAAGTGGAAGTGTGGGTGGACTAAGAAACACCCCGTGGAACCATAGAACATATGCTCATCTCTTGTTTGGGAAGTCCTCATTCCCTGTTTCATTTATAGACCGGTTTATGATTGTTACTGGTTGGTACTCTAATCAAAAGATATAAAGTCAATGACTATCTCACACGTTTTTGACGTGTCTTTAGATAGTTTACATAGTGAATTCTATAAAATAGTATTTTTTCATATGAATACGTCAGTTGACTAACAGATGACATTGTTTAATTCGGCTTTCCGTTATCTGAACCTGATAGTCTTCTGATTTGACTATTCTTCACACAAAGTGGGTTTTCAAGTTATCCTTTCATAACTCAGTATCTCTGCTGATCTCATCGTAACTGCTGAGGGCAAGATACAGCGTGAGGCAAAGTAAGAAACAAGGAATCAAACTTTAATGAGATTTAGCAGAGCGAGAGGAAGGAAGTAAAACCTATGAAAGCAAAAGGGAAAAGTTGTTACAAGTAGAGGGTTGTCGGACTGTAGAGTTTGATAGGTGAGAGTTGCAGTGAAGATAGCCGAGTCCGAGACAATTAAAAAAGCAGCATGGGAATCCAACTGGGATAAAAGCATGCCGTTTTAGGGTTTGATAGGGTTGCGGGTGAGGGGTTGGTTAGGTTTCTAGGTTGTTTTAGAAGAAGAACTAGCAATAATATCGGTTTTTTACTCTTTCTCTATGTTATTGGGATAATTTCTAGACTTATCATTCGTGGCTTCAATCGCCATCTCATTTAATTTATGCGCCCATTTTAGGGATAATCTAATTTTTTTGGTCCCTTTAAATGCCTCATCTCCTAAAAATGCCATTATTCCACTTTTGCTTCATTATTGTTTAGATTTGCTGGAATGACCTTTAATTTTATTCCGAAATAAAGTTTTGGCTTATACATGCCAGAGTGGAAAACTGCTAATATTAGCTTCCCTACCCAACTGGTAGCTAACACGTTTCTCTCGGTTTTTCTCCCTTTGTGGAATTGGAAATTTCACGTTCTAGCTGATTTTTTGTTACAATAAGAGAACTTTTTTCCCCAGTATTTTAACGAAATTTATAAAAAACAAATCCTTCAAAAATTGTACTTGTCAATTTCATTTTGTGGTCTTTCTAATTATGTCAAATAAACTCAGCATGTAATTTTTTCCTGAGTGCTTAACGTCCTTCCTTTTATTGTGGTTGTCACGACAATTGAATGCAAAATGTCGGGCTGTTGTGTCGGCTATTTAGGGGCCTTCCCAGAGCAATTCAATGGGAAATATATTGCCTAGCATACATTCTTTTTAATCGTGGACGAAGTGGGTTAGAATTTATTCTGATGCCGATATTTATCAATATTAGGAAGTAGCTACATGCGCTTCGAAACTTCGTCTTCCTTGAAAAATGTCTGGTTAAATTTCAGTAGAAAACCGCATGAATGCATTTATCGATTATTTCCTCTTTTTAAATGTTGCATAAATGGATAATAGTAGGGTAGTCATTTTTGCTCCATCTAAAGTCTATTACCATCTGAGCTCTAACTTCCTTGATTAAATTTTACTATACCTCTAAGATCTGGAATCTCTATTCATCTCATCAGCCATCCCTTGTCCCAGTCTTCTTGCCTAGTTTACGACGGTTCTTTGCTAGATTACGAGAGCTCTTTCTTTGGTCTTAGCATTAATCCAATTTCATCGAAGGCGCTGGAAACATATTCTTAACCAGCAGAATTTATTCTCTGAATTTCCTTCCCTATATGTATAGGATCCCTAGCTTAGGAAAGTTAAACTCGCTAGACTGTCACTCCATCACGAGGGAAGTTGACCGATTGCTGCATGGCATGAGTATATAAAAATAATGAGCCGAGAGGGGACTAAAGAAGAGAAGCTTTCTTTGTTTATGGGCATAGATGGTTTGCTTTTAATTGAATGATTACAAAAAGATTTTCGAACTAATTTGTAAAGCCATTGGTTGCAAACACAAATTTTTGGAAGACAGAGGTTTTCTCTCCACAATCGTTGCCTTTAAAGCGATGAAAAAAATGAGCACAATGAATGTCTATTCCTGGTTTTTGGACATTTTATGAAGTGTCCTATTTTCAAAATTATAATCCTCCCACCTCCTAATGCATGTAGCTGACATTTTGCTAAATGCCTTCTTTGCTTCTAGCATTGCTGCGGACTTCAACCTTCTGCTGTTATGTTCCAGCTAACTTCAAGTTCTTGCACTTGAAGAAACGAGAAGGAAGTATCGTTTTATTGAGTGAACTTCCTCTTTTTAATACTCATTTTCTTCCTATTTGTGTTTGTTTTTTGAGGATTGGCGTTTGCCTTCCACCAAAAGTGGCCCGTAGACTTATCTGTATTGGTCTCAGTATCTCAGTCCAAATGTGTTAGTGGTTGATAGATAACGTTATAACCATCCTTGCCTTCGATACTATCTGAATCACTCAGAAATGGGATATTTAAAGCAATTGAAGTTCGCTGCAAAAGTCTGCGAACATCGTTCTCTTCTCTGCAAACCCTCGAATGAAGTTGACAAAACTATAAGCTGCTGTGTTGATTCAGTTTGTTTCATATCCACAAAAGATTTTTGTTATCAGAAGATCCACCCTTTTTTCAACATTTCTGACAGTGCGTATCGGAGCTAATTAAGTCATCAATCCTGTAACTCAAAAGTGTATCTAATCAAGTGGGCTTTCCTAATGAAGTGGCAGAAAATCTCCTTTCCGTTAGGTCATAGTGGAGTTCCGTACGCAACCCAGTTTATATAGTGTGATAGTATACCATAGAATTACAGCATAAATAGTCTGTGATGTATGAAACCCACATCACGCAGTGGTCAGTTCAACGAGATTGTCTTTTAGTTTTGTCAAAATAACAAAAATTTATTCTATTTTCATTCCAACCCAATTAAAAAAAATTGACGCTGGCTTTGCAATATCCCTCGTTGATTTATATCTCCCGGGGGTAGAGAAGAAAATGCTGTTTAATGTGATTTTGTTGCAATTCATGTTCACTTGAATTCGTTCGCAGCTGCGTGGGACAAAACTTCTAAATCATTCCCATGTGTGCGAAATAAAATATACGCAGTAAACTCACTTGTCAATATGGGGTAAATGTATAAGTCATGTTTATGTTTTCGGTTAGTGATAAATACTTGTTATTGCTTATTGCAAAACACAAATCAGAAACGCATTATACCGTCAACTCTTGAGTTTGGTAATTTAAATGTAGTACGCATAGTTCGCAATGAATTTCTTATGAAGAGTATGTTTAGCAAATCTAATACCCTCCCATTTTCCTCCATCTATATTGCAAACAGATTAGAAAGAAGACAAAGAAAATGTCTGATTAGGGGAGGCATTTCCGCGGCTAGTAAGTTGCAAAACTTGTGATCGTAAGAGCATTGAGATGACCGGGTAACTCCAACCATTTTAAGGTTGTCTATTTTAAACCAATAGGTTGCCATTCCGTTCGCCATGTGTTCATATACTTTTTAAGAACTTTGTGAGTCATCGAAACTCATCTTTGTTTTTTCTTAACCAGAAGCGCACTTTCAATTATCTTTTGAACTTTGAAACGTCTTAAATCTAATGGTTTTGAGAGCAAATGGAAAACTTTTTTCACCACGAATGACGACGGGGAATCATGAGACCCAATCATGAGAAAATACCTTCCACTTTTGACGTCCAGCCCATTTGATGTGGTACTTGGCGTAGCATTTTTCAGCTTCATTAAGAGAAGTATTTAACTAGGGAATATCATATCACTGGTCATCTGTCGATTTTATTCATTAATAGAAGCATTTATTTATATCAAATGGCAGGCTTTATCTTTAGCCCTTTAGTTGACTTCGGACTTCACAGAGGGGAGGAACATCAAAGTCACAAAAAGTCGAGAGGGGGAACAGAAGTGATTCACAGATGTAATAGAGACAGACACAAGGGTAGAGAAAAAAGAAAGGTGAGTTCTGGGGAAGTGGTGGAATATGACATACAGTCGGATCATGGTAATTTGAAGTCAGAAGTCAACTGCCGGTTTATAGATTTTTTGCCGTATGAGTATACGCCGCCCAGGATGCAGCACGTGGAGGTAGGTATCGCGTATCCCTTAATAAAAGTATTACGATCGAATTTTGACAACTTTATGGTCCACCTACGTCATAATTGTTGGCGCAATGTTTTTATGGAGTTTTAGCATTTTCACTCAGTGCACATGTAGTGATTCGCTTTGGCTTGATAGCAATTTAGGCGTTTGCGTTTGTTTTTCCCACTAAATGGTTATACGTAGACGACTAGTATAACCCCATCGCTTAGTAAGGCGAACCCAAGTTGGTCAAGCTGTACGCCTATTCGATTTTCATAATTCGGATTGGTTTAGTTCCAATCGGTTCCCTGACTAAGTAAGTAAAATTTTAGTGCTTACTGATTTGATGAGGAACACTCTAGGGCTACCACAGCCAAATTGCAGCCGTCAAACATGGACAAACCCTCGAAAAAGTGCTACTGAATCCTCGAGTTCGTATTTTTAAATCAATTAATGTAGTCCATCAAAATATCAATGTTAAACTATTCGAAAAAGTACAAATGCCGTTAAAACACTCGTTTGACGGTTGCTTTTCATCGAAGCCTTCTGGGAGTAAATACGCCTGATTTCTCAGATCAACAATCCATTGCTCTTCGAACAATTGATTCGTCTGAAATCTACTAGACCTGGTCACCGCATTTGAAAATCAGTAGTTAACTTGTTTAGTTTAACCATATGAATTGAAATGAGTGTTAAGCTTTCAAATTTCTTGGCACTTTAGCTTACTAGAAATATTAAATTAGAATTCTAATTTTTCGCAACATTATGCCTCCGTTCCCATACCGACTGTAATCACTTTGGGCTGTCTGGTGTCCGTGGGTCCGTATACAACAGCAAGTGCCTTAATTTCACTAGCTAGTTCCGTCTACTTTCTCTATTTACTAACTCCACACTTATTTAATATTCATACTTAAATTTCCATTAAGGAAAATGTGTGTCCCGATTTTTCACCTATTATCTCCTTCAATTACAGACTATTTCAAATATCACAAAAGCGGACAGAAGGACCCTTGAAAGTTGCCCAGGAATAGGCAGTGTAAAAGCAGAGAAAATTTACGATGCCCTTCATTCCGGTTTTAAAAGAAAGAACTTGGATTAATCCCCCCCCCCTTTATATATGCACGTCCGCATTGTATGTACTTTCGTTTCAGAACTCGAAACCTCGTAGTACAAAGTTTTGAAAATTCAAAATATATTCAATTGAATAATTAATAAGTTTCCAATAAATGGCTAAAAACCATCACAAAATGAGGAACTCCCATGCGACAAGAAACGCACACTTAGAGCACGAGCTATAGGGCGGATTTACTAAAGCTGATACGTAGGTGCGAATTCTCACTCAGTTGAGTGTTGTGCAGAGCCTAAAATAGACAATAGATAATAAGAAAATAGATAATCAAAAAGTGGCATGAAAGCGAAATTTGGTCAGACGACTTACAATAAGCGCTTCCATTGCTCCCTCAACGCTTTCCAACTGTACAAGAGCCATCTTGTTATCTTTCCTAAAGTTTAAACGCAAGCCACGTTAGGATAAGACATTTTGTACAATCTTCAGATGTGTATCAAATTGCAATAATAGCAGAGATCCACGGGCTACCTGCAATTTACAGCAAGCACACTAGCAAGGTGTTAATCTAATTCCATTAGGCAGTGCTGCTCGAACGTGTCTGGTTGTACTAACAATAAGCTTAAAGCACACGGAAACTTACATCTGTTCGGGGTACTTTTGATGGAATCTAACATGGGAAATACCAGGGACGATAATACTGCTCTACTCTCACAAAACTCTGCTGATTGTATAATTAGTTAAAATGAAGTTAGTCGACTTACTGCATAAAGCGGAATCCCACAACTTCGAAGCCCTTCGAACGGAAGAGGGTTCGAACATCATCTTCAGTAACACTCGGGGGAATATTGCTAAGATGGAGAACGTTGCTTGGTGGATAGATATTTTGGTAGTTCTTTGAATTAGGTTTTCTAAATCTGTGAAGTAGACTACTGGAGTAGTCCTTTGTCAAATGATTATCCTTATCCTCTTTTGGTAGTTGCACGTAGTTATGACGTGAAATTGCTATCTTCATAGGTTGCCCCCAGAGCACCTTTTGGTTCAGGAACTGCATAGCTGAAGTTAATTAAAGCGTCAAACTCCATTAACGAGAATTGCCGTTGGAAATACTCTCAGACCACTTACCTAGAACAGTCTGTTGGGGGTCATTGAACTGAATCAAAGCGGTATCTTTCTTGTTAAACATGATTTTTACACGCATAACATCTCCGTAGACGCCTAGTGGGGTTGAAATTAAATTGAATTGGTATTGATAAAAAGGAGAAGGAAAAACCCAACATCGCTACGACTAAAAAGCTAGGTTCAACAAGTCAGAATGAGAAACAAGTAAAAAGGGGGAGCGAAAAGGGAGAGGGAGAAACGAGCACTTTCAAAATAAAACAACCCGGACACAAAAAGTGGCAAGAGAGATAGATAGGCAGATTGATGGCTTACCAAACAAGGTAAATAAGGCATCCGGATACACTCGCTGAATTAAGTTTTTTTTTCAGAAATGTAGGATAAGATGTGTAGGAGGATAAATGACAAGAGGTAGAGAAGAGAGACAATGCAATGTCGGGCCACCACGACAGCCACGAAGACGAGAACGCAGATGATGATTGTGAAGTGAGAAGGAGAAAAAAATAGAAAAGAGAAGTAAGTGGAGACAAGCGATCTCTGCAAGAATACAGAGTGAAAGCAGCAGCAGAAGAGATACTACTACTTATTAGCAGTAACAGATTGTAAGCAAGTATCTAATCTATAGATAGCATTAATGACATACCTCTTCATTGAGATTAGAGACGATGAGGACAGTACTTCCATTATTATTGATGGGCAAACGTAAACCCAGAGATGAAGATTGGGCAGCTGCAGCAGCAACTTGAGCTGCATTTATTTTTTGGAGGGAACCGGTGCCGGAGTAGGACCCATTGCCAGCACTTCCTCCACCACCACTACGTGAACCGGAACCTGTATTGCCCTGACTAGCAGTAGCACCACCGCCAGAAAGTGCAGAGAAGGTCAAAAGGTTGGCCAAAGTAGGATTAATCGCAGGACCCCCTGCCGCATTGGGAAACCCGCCACCCTAAAAATTAAATAATTGATTTCACGATCTGTCAACGAAGGTTAATTTTCTAACCAGTTCTTTTAAAAATACGTTAATCACATTTATCAAGAAAGACAGATCCTAATGGAGCCTCTAAGTAGCCCGCGAAGATGATGCTCAATAAACTCCATTAGCTAACCTAAACAAAGCCCATAGCTAAATGCACACCAAATGGACATATACGATATAAATTTCGGTATTAGTGATTAATACCTACGAAAGAGGAAAAAAACCCAATGAATCATTGTGCAAATGAATACTCAGACAAGAAAAGGAAAAAGTAATAAATTTAAAACATTGGCAATATTTACATTTAGAGCCCCAATAAAAGGATTGACAAATATCATATTTAATTTTTGTTAATTAAATGCATCACATTAATAGACTCATGACGGGAGTGTTATAAATAGATGGCTATTCGACTACGAAAATAGGATCAGAATAGCGATTATATACTAACTTTTTACTACACTCTGGAATCTTATGAATTGCTCTTACTAATAACAATTACTAGTGATTACGAGTTTCAATAACCTAAGCAGAAAACCGAGCTTTGTGAAAGGACACATTGTAAAACAAAATTGAAGAACAAATTGACAATTCATATATCAATACAGTGCTTGCTAAATTTAACAAAATAGAAAAAAATAAACTATATTACTGTAGTCAGTTACATATTCAATTTCGTCAATAATGGGAGGCCAAAAAGTTCTGAAATTTGCAAATTCCACCATGGGTCATTGACTCCTTTGTTTAATAAGATTTTAGTGAAAGTGTGAAGAATGTAACGTCGGTTTAACGGTTTTGTAGAAACACTAATCCAAGCAAAGTGTAATTTTCATGAACATTGAACTATCACATTAGCTCATTTCAGATTATAACACACTAAAATGATTTGCAAAAATAAACAAGTTAATATGGGCAGTAATTACCTGAGCAGAGAGTGACATGAAACTAGCAGTAGCAGCAGCCGCAGCCGGAGTGAGTTGAATGCCTGCACTCTGCGCGACAGCCATAATCTGCGACGTCATATCACTCATCCTACAGGCGTTGTTATTTGATACCGCTCCCATCCACGGAGAAGCCATAGCGGTGGGTGTTTGTTGATGAGGATGCAGCACAGTTGGACTACCTGTAACATTAGCAAATTGAGACATTGCTGCAGCAACAACAGAATTCGGTGCAAAGGCAGAATGACCACCATGACCACTATGGCTCCCACCATTACCATGGGACATTCCTGCGGCAGGTAAACGACGAAGGTTCATCTGTTCTTCCTCAGTTAAAGGATTGAGAACGTAATCACGACACTTTTGACTCTCCTGACGTATCTCCAAAGGGCCACGATTTTTAGAAAACTCAACCGTTAGGGTGCAACAACCCGTGTAAATATTTTGGCGATTTAAATGCTGAGGAAACACCAATCATCACCAAAAAACGCACTAACATACCAGCATGGCAACAAACGCCTGAATATGGTTCTCAAATTCGATAAATCCTTGGTAATGATCATGTTTTAGAAAAATAATAACGCGCAAAATCTTCCCAAACCTATGAAAGATCTACAAAACGAAGTATATATGGGAAATATAAGGGAAAACAAATCGACATTACCTTGTAAATAATTATATGATTAATTTGCTGATCCATGATATCTTCAATTAGAATTCGAAGAACAGTATTTGGAGTTCCCGTATTAACACCAGGGAGATCTTGTTGGACAACTTGGTTAGCACGAATGATGGCTTGGGTCATCATTGTGTTTTCAGCTTTCAACTCCAAATGAGAATGCTTTGAATATTGGAGTACCAATTGGCGACCATGCAAACCAGCTGGATATTGCTTGTAGTAATTAACCATACTAACTGCACTATCAAGTGTCTCCATTTCAATTAGTGCTTGACTATTGCGCTTTGACAGAACCATATTTTTTTGGTAGCCGAAAGGAATAGGAAGCAATGTTACGTCCATTTCGGTTGCATCCACAGGAAGCCCTCGAATATGAATGACACAAGATGGAGGGGACGACTCCTGTTGATCGAGCCTGGACTTTTTGCTATCATTTATATCAATGTCCATTGCAGACGCATGCTCTTCTCCATTAGAGCTTACAGTTTCTGCATCAGCGCCACGCTAATTTTAGGATAATAATGAAAATAACATATATAGAGGAATGCAGAATGTTAGCACGAATTAGCCTACCTTTCTCTTGCTAGACTAAAAAAAGAATACAAAATAGGATTAGAAAGCATGTCCACCATATAAGCAGCAAAATTAACGTTTACGCATCTCAAATGATAATATTAAATTAAAACGTAGTTATCACGTTCTGAACGAAGCGTACCATAAGTTGGGAGTAAGAAAGTGAAGACATGGCGGATGCACCATAAAGTTCACCAACACTAATACCAAATGAAATACCTAAACAAAAAAAGCTTGATACACTCTCATATATATAGCCGAAAATTCAATTGAAGAATATATCAAAATTTACTTTTAGTTTTTTAGCAATAATTGTCTTACAAAAATCTCTTATTGCGCCTATAATAAAGTTTTGACATTTTCTTCAATCGAAGAACAAATGTTGTCATAAGTATTTATGAATAATATAGATATTGTGGACTTTTCTGTTTTGTGAAAAGATCGTAAACACTCATCCAAATAATTTTATTATCTAATTAGATATGCATACATACGATATGCATTCCTAAAACCACCTTGCGACTGTGCGAGACGAACGGCTGAATTCCATTTACCAATTCATAAAGTTATGGTGAGCAGAGATCAACGTTGGATTCGTTATTTATGGCAAGAAGTGTATATAATCGCGGAATATTAGCTATTCTTCAAGCATCCATTTATGATTTAACAATGTGGTCTTGTGTTCTCTTTATACACCTTCAGGTTATGTCTCAAATGCGTAACATGAAATCTAACCTGCACCATTTTAAAACAATATTGAAAATTTTAGACAGCAAGCATTTTTATCTTTTAAAAGTTCATTATTATTAAAATACCACAATTTCTATGAGTAAATTGAATTCATATTTTTTCAGCAAGGTTGCAAAACAATTTCGTAAAAAATATTGGGAGACAAAATATTTACTAAAATAATCGTTGCCGCAAAAACAGTATGCAATAAAAAATATGTCGAAATTTGCATATGTAAATGAGCATGTCATATTATTAAGTTATTCAATATATTCGACTTAAAAATCTGTACTAATATAACGTGTAAGCGAAATTAAAATCGGTATAGTAGAAATCCGTGTACTCATGGTGGGTTTTTAGGTTCTATGATATTTTCTACATGCCTTTAATTTCTCAAGTGCATGGTGCAAACTATCCTGCGTAAAAGAACATATAAGAATATTGAGCCATTCTGATTAAATGCGCAAGTTGAATAATATATTTTCCGAAGGTAGTTATGCGATCTGTTCCCCTAATAGGTAACTATCATATCTATAAAAAACACTACCCAAGAATATTTGCCACTTGTTATATCCTCTACTTTTTGCTTATTATTTTACCTTTGTAAGCAGTACATATAAAGTCGGAATAAAACTGTGATTAAAGCGAGTCTTTAATTGGACAATTAACAAATGTATATGTAAACAGATCACAATGCTTGTAGTTGCTATTTTACCCCTTAAGCAATCATTCCTATATTTATTCCTTAATAAACGGTCTTATAATACACTTATCATTTCGGCATATTCAGGGCAAAATTACTGTCACTTCAGTCTAAATACGAAGTGTGTGTGCGTGTGATGAGATAGAACAGAACAAAAGTCTATCGAGCAATCTCAACAAATAGAGGTAACTCCAAAGTGGCCAATAAATATATTGTACTGCTGCGGACATATATGCTCCCACAAGATATACAAACATTGCGACTTTGTTGATTTGAGAATAAACAGGATATAACCGAGATTTGTAACTAAATCTAAAATTCACACAAAATCGCCTTTTCTGTGTGTGTTAAACTAATTATGAAAAATATAAGAATATCTATTGAGAATACATATTTCGCATAAATTATCATTAAATTGTATATTTTATTCTAAAACATTTACTTTGTTCTAAATGGGAAGGAATCTTCTAAATCTTTTGATCCCAAAGGTTTTACATAAATGAACGTTTGATTAAAGGATATCTTACAATTATAAAAGAAAATGTTAACATTAGTTATACTCAAGCTTTTTTTTCTTATAATGCATCCGATTTTGGAATGTATCATCCAATGAAAAGTGGAGAATTCGACCAATAGAAACTTTTGCTAGAAGGTTCTAGTAATTTCTCTTTAGCTTGCTTCGTGTTCTTCCTAAACGTTCAGGAAAGGATGGGAATTGATTATTACAAAGTATTAGGACTCAATAAAGGTGCGAGCGAGGATGATATCAGAAAATCTTACCGTAAAATGGCTCTTAAATATCACCCGGACAAAAATAAATCACCAAATGCTGAGGAAAAGTTTAAGCAAGTTGCCGAGGCATATGAGGTCCTGAGTGATCCCAAGAAGAAAGAGATCTACGATATGTACGGTGAAGAAGGGCTTAAGGGTGGTGTTGGTGGTCCAAGTGGTCGTCCTGGTACGACTACCTACACATTCAGTGGTGACCCCCGTGAAACATTTAGAACATTCTTCGGCACAGATGATCCTTTTAATATCTTCATGAATTTCGGCGGTAATAGTGGAGGTGGAAGGGGCGCAGAGTACATGGATGTGGATGGTGACGTGTTCAGTCGGATGCCTTTCGGTGTAAGATTTTCTTTTTGGGTTTTATTTTTCACCTCTTAATTTGTATCTAATATTATATTTTGGGCACTTATTAGCATATTCATCCTTTTTTGGTTCGCTAGATTACGGTATAATTTTAATCGGGACCTTCGTTGTGCGATAGTTTTTTTCGCTTGTACTTCTCTTTGTTTCACCGTGAGTTCTGCGGCGCGTAGGTAGTTAATTGTTTTCGTCACTTTAGATTTCAATCTAGTGCATAAAATTTTGCTTTATAGACTGATGCTGGTTTTAAATGGCTATTGAGCAAAATTCTTTAGGTGTGGTTTATATACTTGTTTAGATATATGTGTATTTTAAATCCAGTATTTTAATCTTTACATTTCCTTTGAATATTTCGTTGAATTACGCTTATTATCTTTTCTAAGTACTGTCTTTCATTTTCTACTTATGTTCATTATAAAGTTTTCGTTTTGACCAAGAACTTTCTAAGTGTTACTTAATCCCCTTTTATTGTGTAGTTCTTTTACAATTGATGTTTGTATACGGATTCTAACTCTTCGTATTGGTGCTCTATCAGTAATTTGATTGGTTATCATTCATTTGAGACTTGATCTTTACTCATCACAAGTGTAGAATGTTTGATCATTTTTGTTTAGCTCTAACCATTTCTACCTATGATTTTCCCTAAATTGCCCTTTTTATTATACGTATCGCATTTCTGGCTTGTCGGTGTTCTTAGTTTATCTCAAGGTTCCCCTTTGCGTTATAGTTTTAGTATAGTATTAACCTGATGCCATGCTTATCAATGTTTGATCCACTTCATATTTTATTTCATTTGTATTCCTTTATGTCCCACGATATCAAGTCCTGAGACATTCATGTTTTTATTTTGTATCACTTCTGTTATGAACAATATGATCTTATCATGTATTTTAATTTGATAACATCTGATGCTCTCATTACTATTAATTACGATTTATTGTCGTTTTTTTACCTAAGTTATGTCCAATGGTATCTCATTTGTGTTACTGTCATGGTTGGACTTGATTTTTCGGAGAACTTCGAAAATAGTGCTCTTGTAGCGGTTGGGTTAGCACATTATATGAACTAATGAACTGGAACTAAATGATAGAATCTAAGATTATAGCTATCAGCCAACAACAAGCAATAGTTCCTTAAAGAGTGGTGTTGACATAAGTGCTTAAATAAACCACGGTGAAGGTTCAGGAGTGTAGGAGAGGATTGGATAAGAGACGAGTTAGGATATGACTAAGAAAAGATTTATAGGACCTTTTAAAGGATAGAGCGGTTTGTGGACTCGGTCCTGCATGTTATAGAGCTGCAATTGGGTCGTTTCGTGTTCGCTCAGCTGTGGATGTTTAGGATTTTTGTACTATGACAGCTTTGTGAGCATCATAGGGATTTGAAGAAGTCGTTTGAATGATATCTGTAGACTGAACAATGGCAGATTGTGGAATTGATAAGAACACGCAATTGTTAAATTGGCTTCTCATGGAGTTATTTTTCGACTGGGGATGCCAATACTAAGTAAGGAACTGAGGAATATTCTGGCGAGGATGCACGTAGGTTAACTGATTTGATCTGACTGTCTTGAAAGGAAGGAAGATAATTATCTTCCGACAGAAAGAGGTAGAACACGGAGAGTTATGTTGACCAACGTGTATTGTATAAACCACGATAAGAAATCTAACGAGTAACAGTGTAGATGTGAGAGAGGGACAAAAGAGGTTTTTAAGCGGATATATGACAAATGATTTTCGTAGCTGTGATTTGATGTGTTGATTGCCAACGTGCATGCTTATTAAATATAATAAGCATTACTTGACATTGCGTAAAACTGATCGCCGATTAATTTGAAGGTCGCTGTACGCACGACTGCACTTCTAATATCGTCAGATTTCTAAATTTTTACCCGTCATTTTGGAGTAATCATTTAAAGCTATGATATTAATTAACTTATCGATTTTTGGTACTTCAGGGA
Organism: Hymenolepis microstoma; assembly: GCA_000469805.3. Classification (NCBI taxonomy): domain Eukaryota; kingdom Metazoa; phylum Platyhelminthes; class Cestoda; order Cyclophyllidea; family Hymenolepididae; genus Hymenolepis; species Hymenolepis microstoma. Next base: position 21,668,917 of record LR215993.1, on the reverse strand, counting down.
ATGTTTATGAGTTCAGGAGGTGCTGGAGGAGGTGCATCTCGAGCCCGCAAAGTTCAGGACCCCCCTATTCATCATGATCTCAGCGTCTCCTTGGAAGACGTGCTCTACGGAACTACCAAGAAGATGCGCATCACTCGTCATAAACTTGATGGTAGTACAGAAGAGAAGGTTCTTACAATTGACGTTCGTAAGGGCTGGAAATCCGGCACCCGTATCACTTTTCCACGTGAGGGAGACGAGCGTCCTAATACAATCCCCGCCGATATTATTTTCACTGTTAAAGACCGTACTCACAAGTACTTCAAACGGGATGGCGCCGACGTGCGTTATGTGGCTAAAATTGGTCTTCGAGATGCTCTCTGTGGTGTAAATATCCAAGTACCTACTATTGATGGACGTACAGTTCCTCTTAGAGTGGATGATTGTGTTATCAAGCCGGGCACTACAAGAAGAATAAGTGGTCAAGGTCTGCCATACTCAAAAGAGCCCAATAGAAGAGGTGATATACTTGTTGAATTTGAGATTGTTTACCCAGATCGTATTTCTGCCTCGGATAAGGAGGTTCTCATGCGAATATTACCTCCGTATAAGCAGCCAACTTTCTGAAAACAAATGCGTTTTTCCGCGTTCAATCTGTCCACTATGCTCTTGCTTCTTCTCTTCCCTCTCCTCAATGTACCCGTGTTTTTACCGCATGCGTTGGCTCATCCACTCAGTCGGAACTTATCATTTTGCCGAAAGCCCCGATCCTCTCATTGGATCCTTTTGAAATACTACAGTTTATAAGGCTTTGTGTACCTAGCAACACTGATATTTAAACGCAGACTCTAGTCCTGGTTCTCTTTTTTAAACTTGCTCTTTTTATTCTGTGTGTTGGTAGCTGGGGTTTGGTAAAAGGTGAAGTGATTAAATGAGGTCTTTGTAATTTGCTGACTTGTGTTATAATGACTCTTTTTGTCAGACTGATAGATAAGTGGTGTTCATTAAAGTACTGATTTGGTGTGAATGCACTTTTGGTGCCATAGACGACTAGTAGTAGTCTGCTCTCTGATCGACGCCTCTTTGCTACTGTTGTTGGAAATACCCCTCTTTCGGAATTGTTTAGTTAATTTCTTCCCCTAAAATATTTGAGTACTTGGTTCGGTTGTGACTAAGTATTTAGTAGTAGGACAGGACTAGACTCCTCAGAGATAGATTTAAAAGAACTAAGAGGGGAGTAGGTTTAGAAAGAATGTTACTTTAATAAGAAGTAGGGGAGATGGAATTTGGTAGATCATACTTTGATACTCTGAGGTGGGCACGGACCATGGAAACGGCTAAAAGTGTGGGAATTTTACTCAGCACTTGCTGGTCTACGCATGGGGGGTTAAAAGTTTTGTGTGGGTTAAAGTTTCGCTAGAGGTATTACACATGTCGGTAAAGTCTTAGTGATACGTACTGGCAGCGATTCCGGTTGTCGACATTCCCTCTCAACTAAGTCACTCCACTGACGGTTGTCAGTCATGTCCAGCTCTTAAACATCCAAGTTAAACTTTTCAGACGTCTTATCAACGAACTTTTTGCTTTCTCATAATCCCGCATTGCACAAATTGGTTCCAATGGTCGAAAAACTTGCATTCGGAAATAACGAATTTCGGATTTTTGGGTGATGTCTTCATTTCTATCTGGACAATTCTGAAGCTTGGTATGTGCTAAAAAGTACGTGCATGGTTTGAGAAGAATCTTGCGCTCAAAGAGATTTGTGTAAATTGTACGTTTTAACAACCACAGATAGCGTGTGCTTGTTGGTTTCAATTATTGATAATTTTTCTTTTTCTAGAGATACCAGTTTTTATTCTACCGCGAATTGGAATTTCTAATGTTTTCCCAAAATAGATAATAGTCGATACTCCCATTGACCCCTCTTGGTTGGCATGTTCTACTTTGCGAATTCGTCTTCATTCCCTGTTGTTGCTGCAACCAGTGACCCGTTTGGAGATGGCCAGGTCTTGACCAATGTCTACTGGGGACTAACTCGCCTACTTGAACCTGTCTTACGAAGAAGATGTTAAAAGAGAGGACTTGGGCATTAGTTATATGAGGGAATGGAGGAGAAGCTATTGGTACTGGGAGAGTACTTTTCAATACGAAATGGATAAAAAATGAAAATCGATAAGTAGCTTCAAGGCATGGGAGGAGTCATGTACGGAGGAGTGTACGAAGGAAGCGCTCAATGGAGTAAATCGATTAAATCCTTGTGATAAGCCGAAGTTCACGACTAGCAGCCTGGAGATCTGAAACGGAGGGCGGAGTTGGACACTCAACTTGGAGAAATTAATGAAGTGTGGATAACGGACCAAGCAGTCACTTCAGAAAGACCATCCAAACATACATTGGCATTTAGCTTAAACGTCCACTCGATTTCATTGAGTGAGCGGTAGATTAAGGGAAATGCAGGCATCCTGACTTATCGTGTAGATGGTTGGGTTAGGTGTGGAGGTCAATGAGAACAAATAGGTGTGAATAGAGATCATTGCCTGGAGGTCGCGCATAACGCTCCATGAAATGAAACTACTCAATGACTTTATGAGTTTTGTTATTTTTGGCTACTCGGTTAAACCGGCATAATACAAGTTGCTGAATTTAAATAAGTAATATGACTCGTTAAATATCGAAAATGAATTTCAAATATACCAAAATTCTCCATCACTGTTATTTCAGTGTTGGCAACCAATATAGTTCGGTATATACGAGTAACTAACACGATTAATAATAACGCAGTAAACCGCTAATGCAAAATCGAAGAATATCGTGTCACATGAGAAGATTAGGATTGGAACAACGAACATTTTAACTACAAATGAATATGGAAGGTCAGCCAAAGGCCCAATGAATGGGCACCATCATTGGCTTACCTCCAATAAATCATCTGAGGTAAAATACATAATCGGCATCGAGTGATGCAATCAAGACGACTTCATCCCACTACTGATCGTTCGAACTGACGGCCAACTTCTCCTTTTGCAATTTTCGCAATAGCACTCAGAGATCACAATCATCTTCGAATCTCTTCCTATCAAGTGGACTGCCATTGCTTCATTTTCATGAAGAAAGCGAAAACTTAATAGAGACAGAGGTTTTACAATCCGTCATGTACAACGAAAGGAGACACAAATTTAAGTGGAGTTTGAAGAAAACGACACGTTTAATGCGAAACGTTGAGATATGGCATATGAGGAATAAATGAAAAGCAATGACAGTTGGATGGGAGGTGAGAATGGGAAGTGATTAGGGGAAGAAGTATAAGATTAGGAGACAAAGCGATGCGAACGGAGAGTTCGGCGGTAATAGGTGGAAGTCACTGCACGCCCTCTGGGCCATCCTACGCTCGCCATTCACAGGCGCGATCCTGCTACTGCTCCACGTGGGGGCTTTTGGCTGCTGGGTTTCCCCCCTGGCCCGTTGCGCCCCTCCTTAGACGACCTGGAGACCACCGCCCTCCGGCAGGATCCCCATATCGACGCCGAGCTTAGCACGGACACCCGATCCACATGCACGCACGCAGGTCGGAACTCCCAGCGACGGCGGTTTCAACCACCCGGCCTCCAAGTAGCTGGATTACAGGCGCACGCCACTACGCCCAGCCGACGGTCGTCTCCGCCTCTTCTGCACTTACACACTTCTCTCGCTTCTCTTTTCACCTCCATTCTCAACTACTCACTCATTTTCAGTAACATCTCCTTTCCACCTCTCACCGTCACTTGTTATCTGCATTCCATCTTGCCCCCTTCGTATGTGTTGTTCACTCCACCTCCCATTCACACCATCCCCCTTCCTCCCTATGCACACTTCTCCTCGTGGTTGGTGTTCACTAATTTGAAGGGATTGCTTTGCTGGATTCGCCAAGCACATTTTGCCACTTCCCCTAACTTGTAACCATTCATGCACCCTGTTTATTAATGGAATGTTAACCACATTTCCAATGCAAAAGTAGGCGAAGTTGCACAGCTACCGAAAAGTAGGTTGTGTATGATGCCAACAATACAGTGCCAGTAAACATGGAAATTCCATTAATTCAAATATACGATCGTTTAAGTCACTTTGGATAAACACGGGCAATACAATAATACAGTCTTTTAACACAGCGTCATTGATAAAGGACACTATTTTATTGGTCTAAAACTATGGATTGGTGAACAATCTATTTCATTCTGTCATATGCTTATGAGGAAAATGCGTTGTGAACCTGTGCCTTGAAGCGCATCCAGAGTTTAATTTTAATTCCATATTATTTCACAATGAATAAAGCAACTGTTTCAAGCCTTCTCTAGTTGTGTCAATCAAAGAGGAGATAGGAATGGACTAACTGCTAACACGTCGATTGTGTAGACCACTAGTGAGTTAATAAAACTGTTGGACGAATTAAAGATTGCATTCATGATGCGAGGCTATCATCACAAAACAATACATTTGCACAAAAAACGTGGACTATGCCTTTCGACGTCATATTAAATTTACAAGTCAAAATAAACTCGTCTTAAAGAAAATAAGTTGATTTCTCACATTTAATTTTCGAGGAACCAAATCAATATTTGCCCTGTCTATATGAGTTAGAATTCATAAAGTTTCATTCGCAAGTCTACATGCACACATGCCCCATGTGCGTCATTGCACATATGACTTTTGTAAACACGATTGCAATTTATTGGCTCAGAGGTTTTCCGATCATACTGGTGTGATTGTACATGGCTTTTTATAAAGGGTGAAAGTGCGGGAACAAAGAACAGGGAAAAGAATATTTCGACTGTTTGTGTTTTAAGTTGGTGTAATTTCGCTAAAATAGTATGTAACAAGTTTCACTAATATTAAAATGCTGCGGCAGCTTAACTGTCAAAAATAATAATAATTGAACTTTCTTTTTATAAGTTTTATTAGTCTAAAGGGATTTCAACGAGAAAAACCTTAAAATCTCGATGATTTTGAAATTTACACATTCCAGTATGAAGTTAAGCTGCTTATTGGAAGGTAGGATAACCTAAACCGCCTTTAAATATGTGGAGTTTGGACAAAAGGGAAAAAGTAGGCAAAACTTTAAAAACGAATAATGAATATAAATGAATATGGTTTTATGTTCATATTACACATAAAAGTCAATGGTGCTGAAAAACTATCATTGGGATTGATTGTTTTTCTTGTCAAGATTTTATTAATACGCCCTAATAATATTTTTATAGATCGCACTTAGTGTTGTGGGGACACAACTTCAGCAGGACTAATGCAGAATCGATGATCAACACCAACTACGATCAATCAAGGTCAATCCCAGTATATGATTTTCCGACCAATCAATGATCCAACTTACTATGAGGTCATCGTATCACTAAAATGTACATAATTACTAAGCTCCACGTCATATACACATACTAGGTTTCCTACACACATTCAGTACACTCCGCCATCTTGTCGCGGCAAATAAACCTCTCTTCTCCCGTTTCGTCTCTTTCTCTGACTTTGCAGTAGCGTAGCTACTTTAGTGGGAACCAACAACCAGGAGATTCTGTCACTGAGGTTTCTGAGTACATTCAGGCTTAGTTAGGTAGCAAATCCGCTACAGTGTACAGTAAGTGAAGAGGGTAAAATCGTATTTGCAATTGTAAGATTACCAAAAATTTTAATCATCAATTAAACCTTTAAATAAATAGTATAGGAACAATAATTTATAGTTTGAAGCACAAAATAAAAATTTATGCGATATTTAGCACCAGTTGATTTCCATTGAATACCATCTTTTGTTTATATTGTTTTTATAACGTTTACGACCTTGAAAATAATTGGTTCGTAATTTTCAAGGTTGCTTCTAGCCCCGTTTTGTGGGTTTCACCGGCATTATTCAGTCTTTTAATGGGCAGTGTGGACGACGGAAACGTCGCTTCATGATGACTCTCAGTATTTTTGTCATTTTAATTTATTTTCTTTACAATCTCAACAATGCCTTTACATCCGCTTCCGGTGATGGCTCTGGTGTGGTGTCATCTCAGGAAAGTCGCTACACAATCATTGTTGATGCAGGCAGCAGCGGTAGTCGACTTTTCGTATACTGTATTCCAGCTAGGAGAGACGGCGATGATCTTTTACCAACAATCACTTTGTGTCTTGATGCTGAAGGCAAGCCCCTTACCAAGAAGGTCAAACCCGGTCTTTCTTTTTTCTCTTCCAATCCATCTTCTGTCCAAAGTTACATCTATGGTTTATTATCATTCGCTGCAAAAAATATCCCCAAACAATACCACTCTATCACTCCAGTTTACATTCTTGCTACAGCCGGTATGCGGTTTTTATCTCAAAGGTCGGTGTTCTAATTCTTTTCTTTATACTTTTTCCATGTAGCGATCAGGATGCCATTTGGCACCACGTTCAGTCAACGGTAAAGAGGGATTTTCATTTTAACTTTGAAAAGTCCTGGGCGCAAACAGTTACTGGGTTTTATGAGGCTTTATATGGGTGGATTACTGTTAACTACTTACTGGGAAACTTTGCTGGTGAGTTAATAGCTTACTTGATAACTGATCGAAATGTCTTATAATTGCTTCTATTTCTGATGGTCTGTTGAAAGTGTCCAATTTTTGTAATTGCACAATAAGTTGGTAGCGGTTGTATTACTGTTGAACGAATCCCACTCATTGGTAAGTATCTATTTCTGACCCAGTATTTGCCCTGACTTTGACAATTTATTTATGCATCTTCCTCTCTCTGGAGGACTCGTGATAGTTTTCGATACTATTGTGGTCTTGGTTCCTAAGCTCCTAATCTTACAACTCAGTGACAATTATGAGACATTTTTTCCTCTTAATTTTTATTCACTCTGCTTTTCCTTGCTTTTTATAGGTTAATAATTTCTTCGTTTCGTTTTGCCTTACTCCAAATTATGCTATGGCTGTCAGGTCGAATCTAATAAATCTTTGAACAACTAACTAGCTGATGCTTTATAGAGTGAGGAAATGTGAGTCTTATGATTTTATCGTAAGGACTGACCTGAAATATTACGTCTCCTTTTCACATCAAAATATAGGATTTAAGGTGCCTTTGCAATAATATAGTATACTTTCACTAACTGATAAATTTTAAAACACTGTTATTAACGGCATGTTTCGCCTTACTGAGTTATATATTGGTCACAGGAAAGGTTGATAAATTGACGGTTTTCTTCTGAGTGGCTTTAAAATGATGACCTTTCTCTCAATTTGGGTTTCATCAATGATCTTAGAACTACTGAGAACTAATTTTGTGGACTATTGTACGGCTGCGTTTCATGCCTTCGTGGTTTCCAAATCATTCTATATTTAAATTGCCTTTGTGTCACCTAGCATAATCGAGTTTTGATGAGTTAGTCATTAGTTCGTTTGGTTAGGAGTATTGCGTGGACTGCTTTTGAAATCGTTAAGATCTTGTTAAACTGGCAAAAATGCTTTCATTGCCTGTGAATAAGCTAGTATTAGTCCATTTTGTTTGTGGATTCATAATAGCACTGAACAACATGTAATCATTATATTTTTAGTGCATTTTATTGCTTGTAACTTCAAATGTTTGGGGATTTTTGTGTTGGAAAACAAATTAACATTATGAAACGGAAATTAAGTCCTATTTGCACTCAATTATGCTCACTACCATTATTTATCTTATTGTACTCGAGTTACCAAGTTAGAACGTAGATTCAAAAACTCGAGTGATGTAAGTATTTGGGCAATTATGCGAACGAGGATCCAATTTGATATTGCTTCGAAATTATTTATAAATGACTAATGAATGGAACATTTCTTTTCATATATTTACGATTCACGGTCGTATACACTTCGCATTCGCCACTTTCACAAAAGGCGCTTATTTTATCCTGGAAAAGTTCAAAAGGTTTAGGTGGGGGTTTCTTAACCAATCCTCGTTGAATTTTACTTAACTCCTTTGTTTTTTTACAATACTTGTAACAGAAGGTAAGCATTTGGACATGGATGCAATATGAGACCTAGAATATGTAAATGATTATCAACTTACTTGCCAAAAATTTCGTCGCTTTCCCCGGCTTTTTCGGAAATCACTTTTTTAGCTGTTCTAAAAGGGTAAGAGTTTCTATCAAACAAATTTTTCACAAACCAATTAGTTTGAGTAGAGCGCTACGTTTACTGTATCTCATTCCCACTGTGCTCGATTCTGCCTACATGTGTGTCTAACACCAGATTCCTTTTGCAATTTAAGTTAATGTAAACTCCAAATATGTTCTTTTTTGTCATCTATTTCTTAACACATTTCTCTCTTAGAACCTTTAAAACCAACAGTTGGAATGCTAGATATGGGTGGGGCAAGTATGCAAATCGCCTATGAAGTTCCTCCTGAACTCAACTCTCCAAAGGATCTCACACTTCCATTCACCATTGGGGGAGCTCGAACTCATAACGTCTACGTCATGACTTTTCTTGGTTATGGCACTCAAGCCGCTAAGAGTCGGTGAGTGGAATACCTTCTTTCGGATCTTTTGCACTTTGTACTCTGCCTTTATCTATTCGTTCCGTTCTTTAGATACAAACTGGCTCTTCTGCGTAACGCTATGGAGTACTCGCAGTATTCGGGACTTCTGAAACATCGTTTCCGACCTTCAACGGGGTATGTAAAACTGCCCAAGTTGGACAATCATACTGTTGAACTGCACTATACCACAACCGGAGAGGAGAAATTTATTCTCTCTGTGAGTTTTATAATATTGTCTAAACTAATAAAATTAAAAGATTGTATTGACACATAGTAAATACTGGGAATTGACGGTATTAAGCTGCTATTTGTAAAGTATGAGATGGCTGATCTCTATTCCTAGAGACGCTACACTGCCAACCCCATAAACTTCAGGCTTGAGGATGGGCGAGTGGCTGAATACATCTTCTTGGATTAATTCGCGCTCATGTATGGGAATGTAGGATAAGGAGGACAGCCTAATCTACATATTGGGCAAAATGGTTACGGAGAAATACAAATGAATTGTTGTTGTTTGACTTTAGCTGTTTATTTTAGCTTTAAGCTTTTTGTTACAGAAGTAGGAACTTAAGTTTTAATCGTCACCATTTCTTGCCCGGATGAACATTTTCACTTCTGTTAAGCATTTACCGTGGTGCTTTTATGTTCTGTGGTTGATTTCATTCGGTGATTTCATTAGAGTTGGTCTGTAAATAACCGGTTTGTGTGACTCGGAATGCGCACTTCTACGGATTCAACTATCAAAAATCTTTTATTTGATTTGTTGCTTTGGCTGACATGTTAGATCAACTATCAATCTTCTAAGAAGTCATCATCATCAACGATAGCCAACATTTTATTGATTTTAAATTTCAGGATCCGTGCCTTCAACCTGGTCTAGAAGATAGACTAGACAGAAACGATTTGACTCTTTCTCGAACTATTCTTACAACAGGCAATTCTTCCTCTCCCACAATCGCTTTTGTAGGTACTGGCAACTTGACACTCTGCATTGAATATCAGAAGAGCCTCCTGGAGAAACAGAAGCCATGTAAATTATATCCCTGTTCCATGAACGGAATTCACCAGCCGGCAGTGGAATTTGAAGACACTAGCTTCTATGCAATGTCGGAATACTGGTACACATCGTCGGATTTGGGCATTTCTGGAGAATCAAATATCTACGCGTTTGAAAAGTTCTCTTCTACTGCTCTGGTGAGTCTTGAGCGAAATGGCCTGTTTAGATCTGAGTTGCTTAATTTGCTTTTCTCACCAAAGAGGCTAGATGATACCAGTCCTCCCTGTTAAATGAATATTGGAAAACCCTTTCTTAAATGAGCTTCATTTATTGCTGTCATTGGCCTTTACAAGTGTTAAACCATGAAGACCAATGAATAAGGATAACAGCAAATAGGTCCTATCAATTATGAAACGGGCGAGAGTTTTAAGGAAATGAGTTAATGAGTTGCTTTAATTGTGAAAATATCACGTTTACCATATTCTTATAAGAAGTACCGTTCGTATAGTAATACCCTAATGTTTAAATTCAGTTATTTGACCCCCAAGTTCATGAGTTTGATAATATCTATGGTAATCAGAACTTTTTAACTGGTTGATTTAGCTCCGCGGTTGGTCAAACCATATCGGTTTGTTTATATCTTACCGCAGCTAAGAATTGGCAAACGGGGGACTATTGCTGACTAATTAGCATAGGACAGTGTTCACTTGAGTTTACTCAAAGTGGAAAATGCTCCCTTTGTTCTTTGCTTGGAGATTTGATTAATCGTGGTATTCGCTTAATGTTCCATTATTAGTAGAATGATTATTCGCTTTCCCTTTTCTCACACCTGACAAGTAGCAACGTGTGCATCAGTACTGCGGGAAACGCACTTATGTGTGTCAATATCGATCCATATCATAAACATCATAACTTTCTTTTACGATTTCTTATTTAGCAATTTATACTCTGGTGGCGACACTATTAATATAAATAGCATTTGGCGACGCATTTCAATACTGCAAACTGTGAAAATTAAACATAATTTTTCATCCTAAATGTGGATCACGTGAGTATATTTTTGGCGTTACAACTGTTTTAAAAGTCAAATTCCCATTTATCCTTTCAAATCTTTCGTATTCGCTGTCCTATTATCTAAAAAATGTAACAAGAAACATATTACATGCTCCCTCGCCTTCCCCCTCCCCCTCCCCCCCCCCTCAAGTCGGTTTTTTCGTGTAATCTCTTGTTTGTTTGTTTGCTGAAGACGAAGTGTTCCGTGAAACTCACACTGAAAAAAATGGCTTCTTTGATAAATTGTGAACATTTGCGCTTTTAGAAGAACGCTCTTTTTAGAATCGTGAGGAGGAGGAGGGGGGGGGGGGTGGATGTTACAGCTTAATTTCAGAAATTCGTTCAGCGCTTTTATTGCTAACTATACTCTCTAAGGAAACTTAATTATGGTCATTTTTCCTGAACTTAGGCAAATTAGAGAAGTGGATCGAGCGAAAGGTGAAAATACAGTCAGTGCATCATCAGATGTCTTCTCAAAACTGATCTTCAAATTCAAATTATTCGCTTTTTACTTCTTGGGCATAGTTTACTGTATTAGCTTCTAATGTGTAGAAATTATCCACTATTTTCTCTTCATGTTTTCCAGAGTTTAGTAAATTGTTGAAGAATTTAAATAGCTAGTCAGTTACTTCAGGGCCTTTTTTTCTAATTGTCAAGATGTTAGGCGAATATCTTATTTTTAATGTAAAAGCTTAAAACGTTTGGTGGTGATTGAAAGCAGATATTTAATCTTATTTCCATCTTATTATTATGCATGATCGGAATTTCTTTCTACCCTCTGTGTCACCAGTATCCGTTATTGACATTCATGATTTAAATCATTTGTCCTGACGAGAAGACATCTATTTAAAATTCAGTTTGGTTTTAGGGTCAAATGTGCACTTAAAGTTGAATTTACAGAATTATTCAGAGTTGGATAGGGAGCTTTCTTTCTCTCCAGCGAAACACCCTTATTCAATATGGGCTTTGACATAAGTGGTATTGTCTCATTAAATGTTTTACAGCTGCGTCTACAAGGTTCAACATGAGCGTTAATGGGCTATTGTTTTGTTTATGAGTAAAGATGTCTCTATCGTCATGAATATTTTTCTAAGCACGGAGCTGTTTGCCGAAAAAAGCCATTTTTGACTTTTTTATATGGAAATGTAGTTGTGATAGCCTATTCTACTATTAATGTTTAGACAAACTAAATCAATTACGATAAGCTCTTTAGATCTAAAAGTGAAAATCACTTTCGAAATGCTCTTTTTAGACAAAATAAACGAAGTCGGACTTAAGTGCTTTTCAATAATCTTCTAAGTTGTCACATCACTAAATGGTGATGCGATATTCTCAGTCAGGACAAGTAATTTATCTATTCCTTAAATTTTAAGTTTCATCTTACTTCTTACAGTATTATATAATTAGTAGATGTGATCAGGACTGGGAAAAGCTGCGAAGTCCACTTGTAACCCTGACTAAAGTTTAGTGACCTCGGGTGTGTTTAAAATGCTAACCTTGTTAAACCCCATGCAAATCGAGTCTCGAAATGTTTTGCTATTACAAAGTGTACTACACCCCCGGTGGCAAAATAGACTACTCAAGTCTTCCAGAATGAATAAAACATAGGACTCTTTACGCCTTCTGTTCTTTACCTGTTACCCTGATGTTGAGTTAACTTTAATCGTATCACTATTTAAAGTTCACTTGGCTTAACTTTCCTTGAACAAAAAACAAAAACTGTCTAAGAATTTACTCAAATGGACGTTATTAACATTTCAAATGTCGTAATTTCGTTTATTTTCAGCGTATGTGCAGGACGCCCTGGCAATTGTCACTTAACGAGTACCTTGCGGAGAATGTAGACTCTTCAGCCATTGCCAATAAACAGTGAGTTCACGTTCCCCTAAAATCGCTTGTTGTTTAGTTCCTTATCTTGAATTTCTCAAATTCTTTGTGTGTGCTCGTACGATGTCCAACCAGTCTTATTAGTGGTCTTTGTGTTTTTTTTCTATTCAGTTACTTATTATCGAGTTTAATACAATTCCACAAAGGTAAACGTCTGAGGGCATTCTGATATTGATAGAGTTAAAGGGAATGAGAATTGTCTAAGCAAAATGCTCACTATTATTAATTACTTGATGCGTTCAACGCTATTTGAAGAGGGTGGTGTCCTAAAGCTCCTCCGGTAATGAATCAATTTGCTGAACCCCTATGATCATTTTAATTGCTGAGATCAATGCACACGACTTTGTAAGAGTATTGTCGAGGATTATTGCGAAGCAGTTGTCTCATTAGTTTGAAGAACACACAAAAGACAGTGTTTGCTTTACGTTCTTTGCTTCAATCTGAGTATGTACTTCCCTATTACTACTCTGCAGTCTTTGCACTCTAAGGAAGCATTTTTTGTATCAATCTGTGACTTAGCTATTTGCTTATCCTTTTCCTTCGAGACAAATAAATTTTAACAATTTTCTGGAATTCACTCGAGAGGTAGTTCACATGGACTAAAGATTATCTTGAAGTTGGCTTGTTTTCAATTGTCATTCAACAGCCGACTCTACTAATATCCCACCATCCTACTTTCTCCGTCTTTGGATGAAAGTAATAACCGGTCAATAAGCACTAGACAGGAAGTTGCTCAGTAACCCAGTCTAATAAAATTATACTTTTGAATGTATTGTTCATTAAGTCTCCTTTGATGTTCTGATTTTACTATCAAGGTCTTTCGTTCTCTCTTCGCCTGCTCCACACGATAAACATTTGTAATATTGAGGTTTATACTGTGATACTTTTCTTCAATCACATGAATCCAATAAGACATTTCTTTCTTGTAGCCTACGAATTGTGCAATTTCGTCAAAGTCGCGTCTCAATACAACAATTATTGTAAACTTACCACTTTTTGGTGCAACGGTACTCACATTCAACTTCCTTTTTCACTAGACAAGAGTTGAGAGATTTACAAATCTACGAGAAAAAAAATTCAGCATTTTAATAAATAGGCTTGTCGCTACTTGAATATGCGAAAGGGGTTAATTTTAGGAAATGATTTATGTATTTATCGATCCCAAAATGACTTTTAAAATAAAACTTAGTAAATATTTCGGGCTGTGTTTACATCTACTATAAAAAAGTCGTTAGATTTTGATCGTGTTAACTAAACACAGTGGACCTTGGCGTGTTACATTACGATTTTGAATAAAGGATGGGAAATATAATTGGAATTTCGCCTATTCCTTCATTAAATTTTCGAAATTATAAGCCCTTTATCCTTCATCTCCTCAAAAGTCATTGGGCAGAATTCTGAATGAATGCTACTCTAATTTGGCCTCCAATCAATTTGCAGTTATCATATATACGTAGTTCTCATGTTTATTTACTTAATTGCGAGAATGGTAACTTGATGCATACAAATTCACTTTGGTCAAACTTTGGTGCATTACATCAGCATTATTTATGAACATTGTACCTGCAAAGACTTGTCATTACTAATGAATTTCCTTTACAGACCTTTTATTGCTGTAGCACCTAGTTATTGTCATTACTTATAGGAATATAAATGGCTCTTTTTATCGTGGGAAGGCATTTAAATAAAGAAGATAGCAAATAGGTGGAGTGGGAGTCGAGAAAAAGGCGACGAAGAAGGGTGGACACAAAGAGTTTTGTCTTCTTTGACTTTTTGAGGCATCGCACCCTCCATATTCCCCTCAGGACTACTGTTCATTGTGCAATGTGCTCTAATGTTCATATTTGGCTATTCAACTTCACCTTCATGGATGAAGTTGTGCCAGCGATATTCAGTTCATTTTTTCCCCCAAACGATCATGTCATTCTTGCAGCCATCTGCAAATAGATGAATGTAACAAATAACCATACATTATCAATCCTTTCGATAAGAGATCTATTGATTTAGGTTGTGCGCCATTTTTCTATGCATTGCTTTATATTTGATTGTTTAAATTACACGGTTTCCTCCTGTTTCTGCCAATCACTTCAGATACATTCTCCTTTTAATAAGTAAGGTACCTGCGGTATGAAGAGAGCTAACTCAATTTTATTGCAACGGAACTCATTAGAGTTCGCTCCGACTGGTTCCTATGTTTTTTCGATACGCATAATGCAACACACATTTTTTTTCTCAAAAGAAAAGGTACATCCAAAGTTGTGATCTTCTAATTTCTAGTCTGACGATTTCCCTAACTTTGCATTTAACCCATTTTACTTTCATAAATTTCATGCTGGTTGTGTCAACTTCAGAGATGTGTATCTCAACGAACTTAGCGTCAATTTAAAATGATTTATCTTCTTACCTTAAGGGGTAGGTAGGCGATCTGTATGCTTAATTTTCATTAATAAATTAATGTCCACCTTGACCCTTTAATATGTCAAAATTCACATCAGTATTCGGTGGCTGCAAAATAACACCATGCTCTCCGAAATCTAAAAATAAGGAGAAAATAGAGTTGTATAAGTGTGAGTTTTCGATATTTTCTCCAATGCAAGCTCTCTGGTGTTGCGAATGGAACTCCGTAAAATTCATAGGACTCCCTAACGAATGTTGTGTTCAAATGTTTGTTAATCACAATATCAGATGATCAATTCCTAATTCTTTTGTCACTCGCCTTTGTCTTAAGTAAAAGCGTAGATATAATTTTTCCAAGTCACAAAATACTTCATAGATAATGAATATTTCACTATCATAACCTCCTCAATGATCCTGGGGTCTACTTATGCACTTTTAATTTAGGTACGGCATGTAAAGCAGTGAATTAACCATTAAGCGAATATTTTACTACTCGAGTTCAAAACAAAATGAAATCGTACTTTTAATGCACTGGCTTTATTTTCAAAATTTTTTATCGATTCCACCACTCCTCTTCATCCCTTATCGAACTTTATCTTCATTTAATTGCTTTGCCATGGATAGTAATATTAATTACATATTAGTCTCAAGGATTAACTCTTCTCCTCTCCACATCCGTCAATCCCTGTTTTAACTATTTCATTCTTTGAATGTTCTCACATTATTGAAATGCCTTGTTAATCTAGACCAATCGAAGTTCGCTACCCTTTACTCGCGAAAAATCCTCTGAATATTGTAAAAATAGAAATTTCTAATAAGGAGTGGTGGAGGGGAGGTGGTAGGAGTTTCTAATAAATCGATTTTTTCTGCATTCAAATCTCCTATTCGCACCAGGCATTTCAAACTCCGAATTTCAGGTTTTGAGTTAACTTATATCTACAGAGTCCAGAGTTTATTGATCATTTGGACAATTAAAATCCTCACTTATTTCCGATTATCGAATAAGTTGGAGGCCTTAACAGTCTCATTGCTGCTTACTTCGCTTCACTTTCTCACTTAGTCTGGATGCGACGAATCAGTCAATACTCATAGCAGTTTGTGTGAAAATTAATCATTCGTGTCTTTCTTAAACACTTTGATATCTGTTTCAGTGTGGTCTGTTTTATTGTTAATATTTTACTACGGTGGTGTGGTCTTTGTTTACTCTTGTTTAAATTATATTTACTCTGGAAGTACATTTGCACATTAATTTGCTCTTCTCCTTACGAACTTCCTGTGGGCTCTTATCTGGTCTTGGATAAGTTCAAATGGAGGAGTATTGAAATGATTTTTCTGACTCATTGGACACTAGACATCTTTTTATGAAACCATTAAACAAAATTTATTACGATTTTGGTATCTTTATTATTATGCAATAATAATTCGAAAACCTATCACATACGTAGATATATTTACCTATAAACTGTCCAGCTCAACCTCAATGATCTTAAATCCCCTAGAAATGAAACTAATTTTCAATATTCATTTTAAGTTAGGAAATTTCGAATTTGAAGTCTCCCCACTGAGAGCCTCGTTTTTAGATAGTATTGTAGCTGGTACGCCATCAACTATCGGATTAGGCGGGCGGGCATAATTATGAGGGTGTCTAAAGCATCCTAGGACAGGGAAGATCATTCTAGATGTTTTCGACTTCAGCCACTATCAAAAATCTTGTCATGCCTATAGTACTTGTAACTTGAAAGGCGTACTAAGATTTTGCGCCAATTGTGTAGATCGATCGACCATTAAGGTGCATTAGCAAAAACATCGTTAGAATGGCAGACTGAAATCTATCGTTCTCATAACTCCTTCCTTTTGCTCTTACTTCTGTCGATCCCTGGCTGCGTTTGGTACTTTCCAAATTTAGTGCCTCCAAAGCTCCATACGCTTTTTAAATGCTCATCACCTCGAAACCTTATAATGTCGTACTTTTGGCTCATTATTATCCATATAGCAAAGGTAGAACCCCTTGCCACACCTTTTTATGTTAAGCATTTTGTGGCCATATTTATTTGCTCTCTGATACGTCAAGCGGAAAGCAATTATTGTTACGACTTGTGAACACACCTTGGTCTTCTTTTATGCAGTTCAATGATTTCCATTTCTTAATTTTCCGTTGTAAGATAACGGAAATATATATAGGACTTTCACTTACTGGCTTCCATTTCAATCGAGGATTTATTCATGCTCTCTTCGTCAATGCAAACTGGCTTTAAATTTGGGCATTTTTTTCAGAATTATTTGATGCCGGTTTCGAAGCTATTAGCGTCATGAGAAGAGGGATTTCATAGTTTGTGTAATTCACTCTGACACCTCTACATTTGGTTATCGTTCATTTGATATGCACACGACCTCTGACTAAGTTGGCGGGTCTCAAGGAGAAAATTTAAATAAATTGTACAATTTTCCTTCGGCCTTGACAATTAAATGCATTAGGATTTTTTGCAGAAAGTGAATTGTATTGTCTTGCATTGCGTTCCAGGTAGTTGCGTATTCTAACGCCTTATTTGTTTACCTTTTAGGAATGTTTGTTTCAAGGCCTCGTGGATAATGAATGTGCTACACTCAGGTTTTGGATTTTCACGGAATTACAGCAATCTCCATCCCATTGACAAGTTGGCTGATATTGAAGTGCAGTGGAGCCTAGGAGCCTTCATCTATCACATGCAGACGTAAGGCGATTTTTCTGTCTTTGATATTTAGCTAGATCACGCCACTGTTTGGTTAATTAGCATAAAGCGGTATTCAACTTTAAGAGCCTTACTGAATGGAGCTTGCTGCTATACCCTTACAAAACGAGTGATTTTCTACTGTTTACTTATAACAGTGGGGAGGGGGTGGGAGGGGAAGACTATGAGTTAGGTTGGACTACCGATGTACTTGTTAGTTTTTAAGAGGAAGGAAGACGAATGGACACGGGATTGGGTTAACAAGACTCATATTTAAGGCAAGCTAGAGTAGTTAGCGCCTTTTGCACTCTTTACTTGACCAATAAATCAGGTCATCATGTGTTAATGTGGGTGCCAGTGGAGGCATTGACTCCAATTTAATTAGAATCGTAATTAGGAGGCAATTTTAAGTGCCGTTCTCTTAATTTTCGCGTCAATCAGTACTCATCAAATCGAAATGATAACTGCATGACATGCAAATTTGATAGGACTCCAGGCGATGGTGAGACTACTAATTCTAAATTTTCACAACATGTAATTAGCGATTTTCGTTGCTAACTAAGATGGCTCTAGTGTTAACCTGTCTAAACTCTCATCCCAGAGCCACTAGATTACCCGTCCCAATGTACCCTCAATTAAAAGCTGATAAACTGGTAGAAGAAATGTTCTTTTTTTGATAGAAACAGGAGAGGATTTCTTCACTTGCTGCTTTTAGAAGGGTGCTTTTATTTGACCTACTTTGCATAATCGGAGTGTATTGTTATGCAGATGCACAACCAATCAGATGATTGAACGTGTTCAATTAGTGTTTTATTGACGTTTCTACTAAGGCATTTGAGGTGTTCTTATTTATTAAAGTGCGGCACACAAAATGGCCCAGTAAGATGCTTAAACTTCAAATTTACTCAATTTCACGGTCTCATGATGCGGTAGGCTGAAGTGGCCATTGTGTATGCATGCTGAGATATAATCATCTTCTTAGAGCTAAGTGGTTATTGTGCCTCATCGTTTGCTTTCTCTTATCTATTCTTTATTCTTTTGCTCTATCTTTCATGGATCCGCTGGACTATGCCCTTTTACACTAATCTTCCCCATTCATTTAATGCACGTTGCTCACCCGTTGTAAGTAACGAGGTTCCAGAATTGTTATTATTGAACTTTAAGTTGGCGATCGAACTTCTAAATTGAGTTGAGTTGTCCTTTAACTAATTTTTGCCACAAAAGTTAGAAGTGGGTAAAAATGTCTGACAGACATCTTTAAGCAGATCTGTGCTCTGCTGTCAACTTATTCACTATTCATGTGACTAATTAAATGTGTTATGATAGATGATTGAGGATAGGCCTTTGTACTTCAGACACTTTGACGTAAAGTAATCGATATTTGGGGAAACAATTCCATGAAGCATAGAGTGTTCATTACAAAATGTGTTTTCCTTTTCCTTTCAGACCAGAGTTTCAAGAACTATTGGCCCAAGAACTCGACTTCTCCACAGGCCCATTAACTTACAGACAAACAGTTGCTGTGCTTTTCCTTCTTCTCTTTGTTTGTCTCGGTCTTGGAGCCTACTGTATCTACAGCCGTAAACGGTCTCCAGTCCGATTTGATTTTACACCTGGTGGGAGTGGTGGCCTCAGTGGTAGCAGCGTCTTGTGGCCTTTCAAGAAGCTCTTTTTGCATTCACCTAATGTGAAGAACAGCAGAGGTGCTGTGGGAACTCCCATTAGCTCCGCAGGTGTAGGAAAACGAACCCATGCAGGGAATTACCATTACTCGATGATAACCTCACCGAGTCTTCAAGTCAACTTCCGGTCTTCTAATTCAACGCCTACATTTGAGGATCTTCAAGACAGTGTGAATCCGCCGAAGGGGTCGCCAGCGAATATTGTGTGAAAAATTGCATACTCTCTCTTTCTCTCTCTATATATATATACATATATGTAAACGCTGCCATTATATATGAAGAGCAATATTTATTTAAAGGAGGCATGCAATTATTTTTGCTGGACGAATAGGGTAGCTAAAGTAGCACGATTTGGTCGCTAGATATTGATCTAGAAAAGGACAGACAGGGGTTCGAGGCTGCTTATAGGGAATCTGTATTGTCGGTGAAGATTGCATGACTCCGATTCTGCCAAGTGAATATTCTGAGTTAAATACACGCATGTGGGTATCCAATAATGCAGATTAGTAAATTCTTCAAATGACATTTCTGGGATATCTTTGATCTTCTCCGATTGAATGTTATTCATACGTCCCCTGAAAGAATTGAATACCACTATTGCCTGCAGCTCGGCAGCTCACTCACTTCTTGGAGTCATTGGCTGCACTCCAATGCTTCACAAGTCATATATGGTGAGCAGAATGTGTTTGGGTTTGAGGCTTGGATACCTGGCTAGAGAGGCTCCATGATGTTATTCCGTTATTCTGGGAGCGTGCTGAAAAAAATGTGCCACTTATGTTTTTAAGAGTTACTAGAAAGATTCAAGGCAGTCACTGTGCAGCAAATAACAAGTAAAACTAGGCAGACATTAATGGCTATTTAAAAGTGGCATTCATCCGGGATTGTTTGGTCAGTTAGATTATACTAGGGTCAGTCGAGTTTGCACAGTCGTTTCAAATGGAGGATAAATCAATAAGCTAAACTTTGGGTCAGACGCACAAGTCAACGTGAAGTGAAGTAAATTGGCACATTATACATTATTTGAATGATTGACTAATTCTGTTGTGACCATAAAAGTGTCATTATCTCCGATGTTTCTTTGTCCTGATATCATTACGCAAACGTGGAATAGTAAATATGAACCAAAATGATGATGCCACAAAAATTCCAAAAGATCCTGTCCATGATAAACGAATGAAAAAAGATTAATTCAAAAGACTAAGAATTAATAAAGAACGTATGGAATTGTAAGGAACATTCTGAAGAGAATTTACAACAGCTCAGACATTAGAGAAAAGAGATACTATGATAGATGCTCAAGATAAGCTTAAATATTTCAAGAGTTATTAGTACATTGGTAAAAAATTTCATCAACTTTATTAATAATTTTAACTCTAGATTAAAATTCTTCTTATGGTGACCCATTATATCACATCACGCACACAGTTAAAAGATAGACCAAGTTGAAACAGATAAATATGGAAATCTGCTCTAAAATGTGGATGTTAATTAGATCTGTCCGGTGATAACTGAATATAGTTAAATGTACTATAACCAGTAGTGCATTTCAATCCGAATTTCTGGTATATCTCAAGTAATTGTCTTTTTGTGTTCATTTGCAGTCCATCATCATGGTGATATATAAATAAGTATTCCAATTCTACTACGTCAGCCTTATTTACCGAAAAGTGACCTCTCCACTACTATTACACAGTACTTTGGCTTCAAATGATAATTTTTGCCCTAGTTCCCAGATAGACTAAAAATGGCGCATGTTTGGACTTTATTGTAGTTTTAGAATAAAGTCAAGCTAGATTAAACTATATTCCGTTTACAATGTCTCAGCTTTAAGTGCTCACACTTAAGGTGCTATAAGGACATAATACGTGTTCATCAATATTAAAGTTGAAACAAAATAAGAAATTTTGTGATAAAAATTTCAGATTACTTAAAATAAAATTCATAAAAATCGATTTTACATGATATTATGTGCTTTTTAATAAAAATTTATGTATGGTACTTCAGGAAGGGTGGGTCAATGCGATTAAATTGAGAAATGCAATATGGATTTACCAAGAGCATAAAGCTAGACGATACGTAAAAATTGAATTTAAATCAAAACCTTTTTATATTTTTATAACATCTCACAACAACCTAAAGTAAAAGCTTGGTATAAGTATTAAGAAAATTCAGTGCTCTAAAAAATAAGTTGAATGTTTAAAATAATTCGAAAATATTACAAATTTTTGAATATATTTCATAAAGTTCATATTAGTAATGTGTTTAAATGTTTTAATTCGGTGGCAGCATTTTTGTGTCTGACTTGGTCTACAGTTTTCAATGGTTGATGTAAGTTTCCGGGGAGGTTAACAGTCTTGTAGCTCATTATAGTTTCCTTTGTTTTACCATATCCATATTATTTATGTAATACAATTTTTATGTCTTACTCTTCTTATTTTAACTGCGTTCTCATTTGATTAAATTAGTGGTTAATGACGTCTTTTCACATTACCAGAAGCTTTTATTGAGGAAACATTTTGTTCCCGCTTCACACGTTGATGAATGTCACCATAAAAATCCAAGGGAACAGGAGAGGTCGCTGTCTTCTGTTAACGGGGAGGAAGTTCGTGATTTCTACTTAAGCCTTTTTGATAAAAAGGAAATAGTACCTTCCAAAAATCATCCCCCTCATCTGCAGTCCTCTATTACTTGCTCCGGACAATGTGATCCCTGCTCGAAAGCACATTTTTCTTCCCTTCTTCACCAAGCATCTATATTATCCCAAGAACCACCGAGACTCTCACCCATTCTCATTCCCCCTTCTAATCCGGGCTACAAAATTCTCTCTCGTTTAGGATGGTCTGATCCTGCTGATTCTATAACTTCTTTAGACTCCTCTGATGGATCCGCTAACTACCTGGGTGGACTGGGACGTCAAGGTCAAGGTCGCCGTCTCCCAATCCCCACTGTCCTCAAACGTGATCGATCCGGCATCGGTGCGGTGACCAAAAGCCATCCCCGGATCACGCACTTTTCTCCTCATGATACTCGTGCAGTAGAGAATCGGCATGCATCTCGATGCCTCGATCAACCGTTGAAGTTGGACAAAAGATATCGAGAGAAAATAATTAAAGTTGGAAAGCGAAAGGAGATTCGATTTAGGATGGAATTTAGATTTGATGATGATCAGTTGAGACTTTTGTATGGAGAACATGGCTGTCATTTGTAAATATTTTAATTTTCATGTATATACTTAATCTTTACTCTTTGACTTTGCATCTTTTCTTTGTTAATAAAGACAAAGCCACTATGCGTGGATATCAGCAGCAACTCGATTCGATCCGAAATGGTAGTGTTTTGTTGTTAGCGCTTTAGATTTTGGCATTTTCGAGAAATCAGACGAGTGGCTGCCACCTGGCGTATTTGATCGTTTAACGGTTCGATACCCAACTGTGCAATGCAGCAAACGTCTAGATCAACTTGTTGAGTTGTTAAGCCCTTGACTTGCTATAAATGCAAAGCAAACAAGGGAGAGAAAGCGTATACAAGAGGTCTCACGCAGCTCGTTTGTCGTTGGTTTCACATTTGGATACGCTCATAGAGAGGGTGGAACATGATTGAGTGATAACATACCGTAACCATTCTGAACAATTGTTGTGTTCAAAAGCATCATAGAACTCCCAAGCAAGTCAGTTATAATAGCTTAGCCTAATCTCTCAGTATCGACGTGCTTGGTGGGCTACCGATTAAAAAATTCTTTAAGCAGACCACGGCTTGTGGTTCTATTTCAATTTGATTTTCCTATTACAGGAAAAGTAATTATTCCAGCGTGTGTTCAATTTCGAAATTATATGAATGGAATTCAGAAGGGGAACTTTATGGACGGAGAATTGACTCTAAAGATAACCAGTTAGGATTTCTTAACTAAACATAGTAATGAGCGTCAAGATCAGGTGTATGGCATTTTTGATTAGATTCTATCAGTCTGACTACCATCTTAATTAATCACGTCACAAAAACGTGTAATTTTCTTTTAAACAATTAAGTACAGTGATATGCAACAGTGTTTATCCGTTTACTCAATAAACACCCCTTAAGTGAATCCCAAAGCTAGACGTTTTCGGGGCATATGGGCGCTGACTCATTGGTCTGCTGATCCTGAACAGAATACTGAGTTACTCAAGCAACAAAGTGTGCACCATCATTCACACACAATTCCAATTTTCAAGCAAGCATTTTACATGTGTAGCCCAGCTCTCTTTCCTGCATATGTCAACTTCCTTTCTCCATCTCTGAGATCTTCTAGGACACTGCCAATTCTATTCTTGTTCTTCTAATTTAGGAAAATTACTGTATCTCGCTCTCATAATTCAGTCGAGTTGTAAAAGCAGCTATTAGTGCCAAGCTCATTCAGGGGCTTGCAACCTTGCTGAACCAAACTGAAGCACATAAATCTGAACTTAGGGAAGACCAGTCTCTTACCTGAATTATCAAGTTAGTGAGCCTAAACTAGATGGAGCAAGATGGAAATAGTAGCCTATTATCACATTTAGTAATTGTTACGCTTCTTGGTCCTTATTTCCATCTTTGATGTCCTTTCATATTTACTTGTCCTATCCATATGATGAGCTATAATAAAAAACTATTACACCACTCGGTTTAATTTAGTATGCCTTAAAGATAAAAAATCACTTCAAAGTATGTTGTGATTTGTAGTGTCGTTATTCTGAATATCACTCTAGAAGTCCTTTCTATGTCCGGGAGTTGGGGCATTACAAGGTGGCAAAATTTCGTACAGAATTAAAGGAAATGCTAGTTAGACGATCGTCCAATAACTTGATCTAATAAATTGATGAAACAATAGTTTCTGCTGTTCTAATTACTGGACAATTCCAAATAAATGTATTATAGCTTTATTTATTCCCCAAATAGCCACGGAAACCCGAACTCAAGAACAGTGAACAGCAGAGTCCAATTAGTATGAAAATTACTTTCATATTCTTAATGCTCGGTTTTTTGAGAGAATCAGACTAAAAGTTACATCTCTTGAGTGAACAACACCTAGGGAAAGTAGAATTACCCGGTCAAGTTACCTCCCCGGGGGTAATTAGTACGTCACTCAAAATAAATAGCGAATATTGTTATCTTTTCCGTTCTCCCAGAACTGCCGAGGATGGACAAACATTTTGATAGGAGTTCATTATATTTGAATTCCAGTACTAATCTCTAGTTCCAAGCTAAATGTGGTAGTAATTAAAACAGGTACCTCTTTCGAAGTCGTATAGCATAACAGAATCTCGATTTTGCACATAAATTTAATGAAATAGAACACATTTGTTTGCAAATTTTGCCTAATACTTGATTTTGGCATTTAAATTGACCATCGGCCTCTCAGGAAACTCGTGTGTTTCATTGCCTAATCTTCAAAGGAATCTTGAATAATATAGTATCCCATGTTCCAAAAGTATTGGCTTGGAAAATTTGATTTGTTCCATCATCAAAGCTCAATGAAGACTGTGCAAATTGCATTATCTTTCCTTTCACCTGGTTCAACTTGCAGATGGCTAATATTTATCCATCGCCCTCGGTTAAAGTAACAAATAAATAATGTCTCCAATTTTCCCTCGGGTTCCAAAAACTGACCGGATTTCAACTCCCATCAATAACGACTGTCGTAGCGTTCACGTCGAATCCTCGTCGTAGGTAGCCTCTGAAAGGGCTCCGTAACAATAATTAATGCAATAACAGATGTGTTGGCTTACAGAGTCACTAGAAGGAATAATGATTTAGCACCCCAATGTGATATCTAAAATGGAGATTTACCAATTCTACCAATGCTTTCAACGTACAACTTAGGCTTATGTGGCAGAGGTCTTCCAAGGGCGCCATTTCACAAAGCAAGAAACTGAAATAAACATTATTGGCAAGGATATAACATTTCCGAAATTACAGTACTTTGACTGAACAGCTTATACTGATCCCAAAGCAATCAAGTTATCTTTTGAATTGTATCTGAAGCTGATTGGGGTTTATAAGGGCCACTAGTAACGAAGGCACCAGAACCTCATCCTGGCTTCGTCAACCTCTACTGTCTACTGATCTTTGCTGCAACAACAAGAACGGAGAGAAGATAGTTGTAATTATAAGTTCTAATAGCAGCAAACTTGGAATGGGGAAGCATGAAAATCGAAGAAATGAAGTGGTCAGAGATTTTTATTGTGGATTTAGAGGAGTCTGAGAGCAGATGGAGGGCAGCAGTTGGGAGCTGTGGGTAGGAGCGCTTGGACATGTGTGAGGGTTATATAATTAAGCTGATGAAAACAAATGGGAAGTGGGGCTAAAAATTTCCATCCAATGGTTTGTTGGGCAGGTATAAATGACTTACTATCCTACTCATATGACTCCGTCGCTTTAAGTAGGTTCTATTCGTCCTTACAACGGTGACTTTTACGGGCAATTACTGGCCTAGGACTGTTAGAAAAGTGTTGCCTAGACACTCTCATGGTTGTTTTGGGTAGTTGTATTTTTTATGCAGATGCCAGACTAATTGTTATGACATTATAGATTATTCTTTACATTAGGTTATTAACCGAAACTCCGAGATGCTTAAAATACATCACTAATAAACACTGTGGACCCAGCTCTGCATAACTCTGATTAAGTACCTGCAAATTGGATAGTAAAGCAGTTATTAATTATCGTAAGCTATTTTTCCAAGACAACAGAAAATGTCGATGAAAGTGGCACCTCTTGAATTTTTCTTCTTTAGAGTAAGCAGAGTGTACTCGTTAATTAAACTTATATAGGTTGATTTTAAATGCGAATTTCGCAGATTCGTCGAATTTAGTTGGTTGAATTTAGAGATTGATTGTCTAAAATGTAAAACACCGACACTAAGTAATAATCATCTTGTTATGGTAAATGAAACATCAGTGATGAAGCTATGAAATTTGCCTTATTGACTAATTATCTTCTAGAAGGTGTGTGTGAGACGTAGTCATGATAACTTTACATTACTTGCCGAAAATATCCCGCTACAATGTTTGTATTCTATCTTCCTTCATTGAAAGAACGTTGGGCTTAATTTCTAGACCGGTTGATTTAAAAATTGTTTATACAAAATGTAATAAAATGAGCATGGCTTGTGTTTTCAATAGAGCAAAACCGGTTCTGCTGTCAAGTATGAGTTCAGTAAATAGGTACATTAGGTAGCGTATTTCTTCAAGTTAACGCAGCATTCATATAAGTTTCCTCTCACACGACTTTTAAGAGTGTTGCCAAACAATAATAGTGCATTTTTTCTACATCTACAAGCCGAAAAAGTGCTGCTTCTCTGGGTAAAAATTTTTGGCGTTATGGAGGAGGAACAACTAACACGAATTACAATACCATCTTCGGATAAGGTAGGAGTTAGATAGGACGAAAATATATCTACTAAGATAAAAAGGTAAATAAAGACGTTTTTGCGTCGCAAATAAGCTCGGAAAATTATTATTATATATATTCTAAGATTACCCCTATCAAAAAACAAGAATTATTTGAAGGTTTAACTTTTATTCTCGAATATCAGGCTCTTCGTCTAGAAGACTTCATCTTATAGCATGAACGCACAGGACCAGCAGGTGTAAAGATTCAAATTTATGCTTAGGATGTGTATTTTCATTGAACGTATATTTGATAAAAACGATAAACGCATCTTAGGTAAAATTTTGCGTTCGAACAATTGTAACCTTGTTCCTTTTGGTCCAGGAAGAATATCTATGGATCACTAAGGCGATTGAGATTTTGCTTGTTTTTTTCCAAACATTGTAGCATGATTCATGGATTCACAGTGGAATTATAATTGAAAATTCGACTTTAGATTCTGTGCAAAATAAAATTGGAATATGAAACGATATCTACAATTTAATTGAAAGTGTATTAAAGCATAACAGCAAACTACTACAGCATATTAGTCATTTTTAATTCCCAATATTATTTAGATAGAAATTCGATATGTTTGTTAGGTACTTTTAATTCTCAGATTGGCTGTATCCAAATAAAAACGAAATAAATTGACGCTTTTAAATATTAAAATACCTTCTCCATTCATTGAGCGAAGCCTAAAAATTCTAATCATTTCGCTCATCCTCTCTTAATAAATCGGCATTTCCCCTGCGAAAGTGAACCTTTGTAAAAGAGAACCAGTTTCCTGTGGAGGCAAAAATTTTCCTCGAGAAGAAAAATTCAAATTCTAATACGAACGCAGCATACGAATGAGTGTGCTAGGTTTACAAATCCATTATTGTCCAAAAGTCTAACAGATTAGAAATGGGATTACATTGTCACCGATTATTACATTATTTCAGTGGACGTATGTCGCATTCCTATGCCAAATTCCCCAGTTTAATGATCCCAGTCTGACTAAAAAGGAAAAAAATTCTTAGGTTGACTCAATAAGAACATAAAAGAGCCAAATTCCCGAATAAAACAAAAAACAAAAGTAAATGTCTCCTTTATATAAGTGGTCTTAAACTGTCTAAAGACCGCAGTAAACATTACAAACTTCCATGCGGAATCGAAAACAAACTGGACGTCACACGCAAGGATGTGATGACCGTGTACCACAGAAAAGAAACTTCGAACAATGATTACAGATGGGTTTTAATAAAACAACAGCTATTAATAGTAATCAATTATAGACAATTAAAGTCATACAACCTAGAGTCCTCTGTTAACTTATGGATTTTGCAAAGAATGACATTTCGTTCCGTTTATTCCATTATGTCAACACTTCGAACAAAAAGAACTTTAGTCAAAAATTTACAATTCATTCAATAAAATAAGGAACACATCCGGCCACAAAAAACCTGCTGAAACTAAAGCGTTTTGAGAAGAAAAGGGTTTCCATCAGTATGTGTTTCTGAAGACATCCGAAAAATACCATAACGAATAAAATGTTATCAAAGCAAAAAATTGGTGTCAGTGGACCCAACAAGCTCAAATTTGGGCGTTTGAGCATCGACGGCAGGTCGTTATGGCCACAGACATAAAATTATAGATTTTCACCTTAAATATTTTGAATTCTAACTACCATTCTAATAATGTTCAAGAGGTCTCCAAAGAAAATCCGGTGTCACTTTTGCAAATTGTTCAAAAATTGCCTAGTTTTGAGTTGGGATTCTTAGATGTCTCCCACATGTATTTAAGCCTAATTTCCGTTTAATGGGTCAATATTCCATTCGTCTACCTTTCCCGAAATGCCAACCTGAGATATTCTGATAGTCTTGAAATAGTTACTTCAAATTTTAAATGGATATAATTTCTTTTACAATGAGCTTCTTTTTCCTAAAATTTTTAGGATAAAAAATTAAAGAATTAATAATGAATAGAAATATAATTAATTTGCATTCTTTAACTGTATCTGGTATCAGTGAGAATTTATCGATTTAAGGGATCTATATTCGTAGAAGCCTTGATGACCAATGTTCAAGCAAAATTTCAAACCTAACTTTAAAGAAATGGTGGAACAGACTGTAAGTCTAAACGTTTCCTTCTGAGTTAATATAACTTTCAAATTTAATTTATGGAAAATTTCATTTTCGAAGCAAAGTCTGTTAACCTATGTCTAATTTGGTTCAGGTTACTTCCGAAGACATAATTGCAATTATGACCCCACTTATGTCAGCAAAGAATCAATTCATCGCGAAAAAATACCTTGAATTTATGCTTAGGCCTCGGTATACGGCAGAAGATATACTGTGTTTTATTGCTGCGAGGTCAGATTTCAGTCATATTTGTATTTACATGAGAATGCTGGAGCGCCATATAAAAGGTATGTGTGAAATATTTTGTACAGAGAAACCTTTGTTCGTTATTTAACTGCTAAGTTCTTCACCATAGCTAATGGCGGAACATTTATCGGTTTACCAAACAAAAGAGAGACAGTTATTATAAAGTCTGGCAAGTCTGATATTATAGCTAAAAAGTACCTCCGAATGTGCCAAAAATATTGCGACAAAAAGTCGTTTGAGAAGGCACTTAGAATAGCCAATAAAGCTTACTTCAGTGCATTTTCAGAGGAAGTTAAATTTGATTCGATGTCAAAGAGGTGCTATATTCTCCTTCAACTAGAATATTATATTGAATTTCTGCAGGATGCAGTCAGTTGTCTTGAGGTGAATTCATATTCCATTCTAATATTGTTGCTTTCAAATATGACTGCTATACCTTCGCATCGCTCGTGATGATGAATGTACCAGCCAAAGATATATGAAAGAGCAGCGGTCATCAGTTAGACCAGCATTTCTCTTGCTGAGTCAGAAGATTGTGGCTATGCTAGTCCATTTCTCTCATATTTATGCACCTTAGTCGTTATTTCAATCACTCATTCTTCCATTGTAAGGGCTTTGCATTATTGACTTGGTTTTATGCACAGAGTGGTCGTTAATGGTGTTTCAATTACACCATGCTTCTATCATCAACTGCACCTTTTGTTTGTTTAGATAAATACTTCTATCATGAAGAAGAAAGTTATTTATTTGCTGTTATCTAAGTTCTACAGTAGTTTTAATCACGAGGAAAAAAGCAAATTCTATTTGGAAAAAGCATATAAACGGGAGATGCTTGAAATTGAACGAAAGGAAGACGTAGAAATATTGAGGAGGGAAATTAATAATCCTCCTCACTATGAAGTAAATTTTAAGTGCATCCGCCCTGAACCCCCAGAATCTTTGATCAAATTAAGTGAACCTACATCGGAAAATATTGAGGAAAGGCAAAATTGGGACGCCTATGGAAGTAGAAAAAAACTGCCATCTGCTAAAGAAAAATTGCTTCAATTAACAGATACCAAGTCTGACAGGGGTTGGGCATTAAAGGTTACAAAAGATGTGCCTATAGGTATGATTTTTATGCGTACTTCCAATAACTTTCATTAGGATCGATTCTTTTAAAGGAAAAACCCTATGCATCTGTTTTGAGCTTCCAGTTCACTAGGTATTGTTACTGCTGCTACAAGAGATGTGTCAATATCCTTCCATGTAAAGGGTGTGCAATGGTAAGTGAGATTCCTTTGGTAAACCTAATTTCTAACCTTGCTGGCAATTATAGGTTGGCTTTTGCAGCGAGAAGTGTGCTGAGGATGCCACAAACCCTAATCGTCAGGAGAATGGAGGACCCGGTCGACATGTATATGATTGTGGAGGGTTGCTGCCATGTTTGCGATTAGACAGCATAGGTGGAAATATACCGGAGAGAGTTGAAATGCTACCAACAACGCACTTAGCATATACCTGCGTTGCCAACACTCCACCAAAGGTTCTAATGGACTGTTTATGTTCTACTGGTCGGTATAAGGTGGGCATCAATTTCCCTTTTATAATGATATTTGAGAGAAGGACAAGAATTATAGCCTTTGCATGCAGTGAATTAAATCGTCATTTTAGACTGTTAATATTATTACAGCTTCTTAGCATTTTCTCATCGTTTATTGTTTTGTAAAACACGTAATAACATTTATGTATTTTTCCTTGTCCAGAAATTCAAGCACCAAGCATTCAGAAACACTTCGAGTTCCCGTGGCAATCCACCTTCTTCGTTAGATCCTTCAGACTACTCTACTATTGCCTCACACTTTGCTAATCCCGAGGACTTTAATCACTGTGTCAGATACGCCTATTATGGAACGGCTATTTATCTGACAATTTGTCTTTGGGTATGAAAAATTGGAAAGTTCCCCACAAGATTTTACATGTTGCCTCTTGCAAAATTTCTCATTCCTCATCTAATATTAATGTCTTTTCAGCTCTCCGGTTATCCAATGAAATGGTTCGATGAAGCAGGTGAAAGCTTCTACACACATCCATCTCAGTTAGCAAAGCGGCCAGACATTCTGCCGGCAAGCTGGGTTGCTGCTTGCATGGTTTATCATTACAAAACTGTGCGCTTTAATGCTATAAGGTACGCTGAAATACTGGAACCCACAAATACAGGATACACATTTTACAATTGGTTGGCCTATTGTATCTATCCAACCATGTCATTCATAAATCACGATTGCGATCCCAATGCTTGTTTAGCATTTACAGCTAATGGAGGAGCATACCTCTATGCCTTACGACAAATGAGGCCTGGAGAAGAGGTTACCATCTCATATGGATATTACTACTTCTCGCAATATCCGACACTTTCCCGAAAAGCGTTTCTCAAAGGGCGCTACCTATTTGACTGCAAGTGTTTTGCATGCACAAACTTTTGGTCAATCAGAAAGGTAATAGAAGTTCTGGTGTGTTCTAAATGTAAATGGAGATATCTATCGATCGAAGGGGGCTGTACTAAAAAGGGATGTGAAAAAGACGGAGGCTATCAGCAATTTGTCTCAATAGTAACAAAGAAGCTACCAAATATTTACAGACACTTTAACTCACAATCTGACGAAATGAACAGAGTAGATGAAGCTCTATCTCTATTAAAGCAAGTACAAGAACTACTTGTCTCGCCAAGTCCAACAATAGCTGATGCTACTAGTATCTGCATAAAATTAATTGATCGTGTGGCAGGAATAAGGACTATTGAAGATGTCTGTTTATGTTATCCTACTAATTTTACAGATAAAACCATGTTGTGAAATTCGATTTAAATTTTGATTGGCTGTGCAACTTATGTTGAAACTCTCTTTACTTTTCCACTACTTTGTATTTCCTAATATGGTTAATAAATGGTTGTTTCGCTAAAATTCAAGTGAGAATGGTTGAATTCGAAATGGGATTAAGTTGAATTATGGGTTTGAGTATAATTCTTCTCATAGGATAGCAAAGGTAAAGGCAGAGTCGACACAAGCAGTGGAGTGGGGGGTTTAGAGGTAAGTCAAGAGCCAAGTCCTTGCCCAGTCTGGACTCTGAAATCGTCAGATTGTCTGCGTTGTCTCCATTCTCAATTATTATTGCATTAAGTATCACCTTACTATCGTGAAAGTGAAATTGCGATTGTCATATTATCATATGATTTTATAGACAGACTCTGTCCACAAGTCTTGAAATAGCCATCCAGTGGCCAAGGGAGTCTGTGGGCGTTGAATCTGAGTGTGAGCTCTTGGATTATGGCCTTTTCTCAGGTGCCCTCTCATCTCTCAAACGCGTAAGCAGAATGAAGCTGACGCAGAAGAATTTGCCATTTCCTCGTACCTTTAGTACACATGCGAACCGCGTCCCTTTCGCACCCTCCACCTGAGTGCCATCAACTTTGGTCTGCCTAAGTCAGCTCTTGGTGGGAGAAATGGTAGATTCTCTCGATTTCAGTAGTTGAAAATTCAACGAGATTTGTGCAATTCTGTCGTCCTTCCTCTACAGACATGTTCAAATATTACTAGGCCGCATTTGTTTGTCGAAGCTACTCCGCCTGATGCAACACAGACCTTGTGGCGAACTCCGATCTTTATTCTGAGCAGCCTCTATTTGCTATTATCCTCCAGATCCTCCACTATAGTCCACAGCACATAAGGAAGAATTGGCTTGAGGGATTATTTAATGTTATTAGCTATATTTCAGAGCAACTTTGGTGCACCCAGTCGTTGTTGAATCGTACAGGTGGAGCTTGAATCAGAGGCCTTTTGTGAATTAAGTAAGATAAGAACTGTTCTATAACCATGACCAGTGGCTTCCCTAGTGACTCTTCTTGCAGCAACGATCGACTGCATGGTGGGCATTCCAGTAGGAAATCTCTGATTACTACTCGGTAGACACTTATTTAAATCGAAACCCATCCTATCACAGACCACTGCCTACTCCTCTCCTTCTCTCCCTCTCTTTCCCAACAAGGCAGCTAGTTCAGTAATTAGCTGGGTAATTTATTACTGACTACTTCGGTGTTCCCTCCTCCACCCTCTCTAGGATTAGGTTGAAGGCAATACGCTTGACCAATACTCGTTAGAACACCTCTCTAAGCAGATAAATAGGAGTGGTCCTTTCGATTTATAAGTCCAGATCGTAAACAGTTCACCGACTTTCGCTACATTTTATGCATCCATGTGACAAGAGTTAGTCAGTGATCCTCGGAATCATGACAGAGTGTGATTATACTTTTCGGTAGGTATGAGTAATGAATCAACTATTGTTAATGTCTGCTCAGATACTATTATACGTAATTGAGGGATTGAGAAAGCTTTTATTCCACAGAGAATGTGTTTTTTGGGGGAGGAAAAGAAGCAGTTGTAGGTATATGAAGTTTTAAATTTTAACAATGTAGGTGAGTGAACACGATAGAGATATCCGTATAATTGTTAAATTTTTGTAAATTTACTAAGAATGTAGATTCGGATACTCACTTCGATTAATTATCTACAAACCCGGGCCCACTATTAATATAAAATGCTCCTTAAGTGAATTTAAAATCACATAGTACTTTGACCCTGAGTAACATATTTTAATTATAATTCACTTCTAGTAATGATAGTTTTGTTCTGCAAAGATTTCGATGCACAAAGTGGTTTGATTATTAATTTAAACCCTCAATTTACTCTTCACCACTTCTATATTTGACCTCTATCACTCCAATTCACATGCAATGCTTATTCCACTTGCCAGACGCCAAAAATCGAAGTAGGACCAATTAGTAGTTGCTCATTTGCCTTGAAGCAATCTATCCAAACAAATGATATCTGATATTACACCAATCAATAGACATTAATATATTTTATTAGTTGATGCAGATAACTTGAGTACAGATTGATTTGATAATTACGAGGTTCCTACCAACAAGCGACAGATTGTCCGCCTCACCTAATTTCGATATCTTCAGTCGAATAACGCAAAAGTAAATGATGTGTCACTAATGTCAAGGTTTACAAACTTTTGTAACTAGATTCTATGATCTTTGGATTTACTTCAATGAGAATCAAAATTAGTATTCACCATCCACTAATTCTTAACACCTGCCAAGCTTAACTGAAAACAAAAAATACTCTTATCTACTGCTAACATACCTGATAGACCACGCTTCATGGGCCAGCTTAGAGCTAATATGCTTATTTTACAATTGAAGGGCGTCAAATATTTCTTCACCTCCTTCACCTCGTAAATTCATTTAACTTCAATTTTAAGTATCACATCCATCAAAGTATAAATGAGTATTTATCCTCTTCCCTACCATCCACACCCCACAATGATTCCTGTGCATATGATTCTTTATTTCCACCTTTTAATTCCCACGCCTTCATTTTCACTTCTTCCAATTCCCACATATCTTAACTTAATTATCTTACGTCATGTGCCATGTTGGCCACTTTGTATGAAGGCATATTCGTGATTAACTCACACACAATCCAGCAAGTTGATGAAAAGGGGCACGCCATAAATGATTAAGAGAAATCAAACGAGATTGCAATTCAATGACTTTCGTGAATGAATGCAAGAAGTTGTGTCAATAATGCACTATTAGAATACCATCACAATACTGATGTGGT
The DNA here is from genome assembly GCA_000469805.3 of Hymenolepis microstoma. NCBI lineage: Eukaryota > Metazoa > Platyhelminthes > Cestoda > Cyclophyllidea > Hymenolepididae > Hymenolepis > Hymenolepis microstoma. The sequence goes on along the minus strand of LR215993.1, from coordinate 21,634,279 downwards.
GTTTAAAATAACGGTTGATGGATGTTCCTTTAAGTGACACGAGTTCCAACAAAGTTTAACATGAATGGTAGAGTTCAGCTGGTTCTCGATTTAACCCCGAGTATTGTTTTTGAGTCAAGTTGGAAGGTCAAAGACGTCATTTTTCAAACATTCCCCTGTATTTTTTCATTAGGCCGACATTGCGTTTTAATTAAAAACATTGAGAGACAGTTTTTATACATAATAGTAATAAATTGACACTCAATTTGACGCAAATTAACAATTAATTTATTAGTAATATGGTTAAGTACTTAAATTTGAATAAATGTTGCATCTAATAGTAAGATTAAAAGGTATTAAGTATTTAGTTGGTGTTTTGTTTATTGTTTACTTGAAGGTCATTTTTCTGCTTCACGAATTTGAGGTGGACTTCGCGAATTGCTATCGAGTGAGACAGTTGCGTCGTGAAAATGTCAAGCGTCAAGAGAGATTCGAGCGTCAAATCGAAGAGTAAACCGTCGGAGGGCAAGTGTCAGAAAAGTGAGTTTAAGTTAATGCTATGCCTATTAAGCAGTGTCTTGTTGGGGTTATTTTATTTTGATTGCCTTGGTACTAACTCTGCGTGCCATGTTATTTTCATTATTGATTGCTAAGTTGGTGTTTGTTTATCATTTTTAGGTAATGTGAGAGTTGGTGCCGAGTTTCAAATTTTCATTCCCGATTTTCCCGAAATCAGACCAGCTAACTACTCTAATGAACAGTCTGAACGGGAAGCGTGTGTCTGGAAACCGAAACTCTCCCCTCCTTCTTCGGATATGGAGGCGTATATTGTTGAGGCCAACAAGTTCAGGTATGTGGTGGCGCTATTTTCTTTTTCTCTGATCAATTCGCTATTTGATTATTAATTTGTCGTCTGTAATTTTTTGTATCTTGCACAATTTACGCTATAATAATGAATTTGTTTTCTTTTGATAGTTATCCGCTTGATGCTGCGTTGGCTCTTCTCCATTATCACAACTATAATATTCAATGTGCCGTCGATGACTTGCCAAATTATGAGCCAATTTTGAATAGGTACACCAAATGTGCAGTGAGAAATTTCCTAAAAAGTGTGGATGGTCGGCCACGCAAAGACTTTGCTAGAGTCTCAAGAGATGTAAGTTGATTGTTCTCGGGAGTTGTTCTACTTTTGTGTAATGAATGTACTCCTAAGTAGCATAGCGTTGTGACTTTTGTGCGTTTTCGTAAAGCATGTTGGTAATGCGAGAAATTGTATTTGTATTTGTATTCGTATTTGTGTTTGTTTGTGAGAGTTGCGATATCAAATGTGTTAAATTGTTGTGATTTTAGTTTCTCGGATATACAATGGGAGAAATCCAGGGCCTTTACTATGCGATTGCGGCTCCCTTTAAGGCTCAGTCACGTCGTGGTCCGAAGTACGCTTTGCAAATGAGGAATTGCTATCAAAAGGCCTTGAAGTTGGGATTCACTGCAAATCATTCTGTGTCTGAGCTTCATAGATGTGGAACGGATGCTGACGAGGTGGTTGCTGATGCTCAGTTTGAGGACTATTTCCGCCAGATCATGTGTGGCGATAGAGCGAGCAAGTTGTGCAAGAGTGTCATTCGGGGGCGTCCCTATGCAGCGAGGATCACGAGTAATGGGGGTGGAAACGGAGCTAAAGGTTCTAGTGATGCCTCGAGGTGTATGGGTGTCAACGGTGCTTTGGCCTCGAATCGGCGTGAAATCTTCACTGAAGCTCTTGGAAGAATGGCTCACAAGTAAGTTCCAATTTGTTTATTGAACTGGTTTGATCATGTGAAGGAGGTATGGGAGAATGTGAGTTCGGCAAAAGTTGGGATAGTTGTCAAGGCCTGGTGATTTGTGATAGAAGTGAAGGTGAAAACTGGGATGGGGTAAATTTGTGCATGCATGTTAAGCTCTTCACCATTCGGTCGTTGTTGTGGACATGGGAAAGAGGAAGAGGAGGTGGAGGAGGAGGAGTGAAGATTATTGTCTAATCTACCGGTTAATTCTACTGTTTCAATCAATTTTTGTTCACTGCACATCCAAGAGACTGAAATTGATGTGCTCAGGTAATGCTTTCTAAGCAATCCAGTTGGACTCACACATTTCGTGTGAATTGATTGCCTCTTTTCAATTTCGTCTCCGAGTTGCACGCACTGTGCTCTGGCGTTCTTGCCTGCATCGAAGTAGCTTAAGCTCCTGTTAAAATGCGGAGAGGCTTTGATTAGTGTATAAAAATAGGCAACGTTACTAAGACTCCATGGATGAGTAAATGAGTATTTGGGGACCAATTTCAGCTCAATTGTAATCGAAGAATTTAGTGGTACGATATTGAGTTTGAACGTGATGTCGGCAGTTGTGTTAACAAGAGAGGTCACTGTGTCATTTGAGGTCAATTGGTGTATATTTTTTTCTGCACCTGGCTCCTGTTTATTTGGTTACAGATAAAAGTTCACGGCTTTGCACAAGTTGTATGAGTAAGTGTAGAAGGGGGGGATTGAAGATAGTATATGTTAGATTGAAGGCGTGTTGGGTCTTTTGCATCTATGCGCTTGTGAAAGCAGTCATGTTGACAATTTGATTGGAATCACCACTCAATCCGCTAACGTTTCGAAGGTTAGATAGACGTTGATATTTGCTTTCATGATTAGTTGACCTCTGTATCAATGGGGTGCCACCTCGTCAAGCCAGTAGAATTATGGCCTTGAATTATAGGTTTGCTTATTGTATTTATTCATTTAGTAAGGACAACACATTTGTTGTGTGTTGAGCAACAGATATGGTCATTGAGGCTGGCCATCTGAACTACTGGTTGTGCACCCGTGGGCACCGAATCCGCGACCTCAAATTTCGCAGTCGAGCACTTTGATTTCGGAGCCACAAATGAAATTTGACCTCTTAGGTGGAGGCTCAGGCGTAATTTATTGTACTGAATTGTTTGGCTTCAGTTTCTTTGATTGTCTCTCGTCTCCCGAAATTCTACCCCTATTGAATGTATGGTTAGGCCTTTTACCGCATGAGAAAGCACGCACATTTTGATGGTGAGTAAAGAGTAGAGGGTAAAAAACGGGAATCCGGGAGATAGTTGCTATTGGGGAGTGTGTTTTCGATAGCAATGTCTTTATCACAGCGAGAGTGAGCAGCGCTCCATCTCCTAGTTGGAATGAAGTGAATGGGAATTTTGGTTGAGGAGTCTTGTACTAGTCTTGACATGAGCGTCATTAAAGTTGGCAGCTGATGATGGGTTGATTGGGAGTGACTTGGTGACTTGTTAGGATTAGAGCGGGAGAATTTGTCCATTTTAAGTAGGGGATAACGTGCAAGCGCACAAAAGGAGGAAAATGGTGGAAGAAGCAACTAAGCCAGGGACCTAATGAAGCGTAGTTAATTTGAATGCTGGAATCATTGAGTTGTCTGCCTTACTGAGAGCTGAGTTATGCTGATTGGAAGCAAGGGTATTTGATTGAGCTTGGGCACGTGACATTAAGCAATAAATGGGGTTTCAATAAGTATTGATTGAGTGATTGTTGTAACTCTGTTAGTGTACAGAGGTCAGAACTCAGTGGTAGCGCGTAATTGATCTAATGGTAGGCTTAACTTCAAAATTCTGTAAGGCAGTGATTGCAATTGAGGGTGCGTGAGAAAGTGAGCAAATTGGATGAATAAGTAAGGATAGATTGTTGAAGTGATTTTCTTGTATAAAAATAGATAATATAATCGAAGAGAGGGAAAGTGGAGTGGGAACGATGTGAGGTGGAAATGTAGGAACTTCATTGATGGAAAGGCATATTTGAGCTTATTGGTCGATTCTTATTTCATCACAGCGCTTATTCTGGCGAGGTCATTGATGTTAGGGAGCATAGTAGGATAGCAGGATGTTAGTAGGAGCATAGTTAGATATCGGTGTGGATTTCAATATTTGTGTGCTCACATTGTACTGCCTGTTTGAAGACATTTGGGTGGGGGGAGGACGGAATGGGGGAGGGGGATATATGTGGAAGTGGTGATTGAGGTGCTCATCTACGAGAGTGAGGCGTCGAGTTTCTCGTGCAGGAGGCTCTAACGGTGTTATTCCTATCCCGTGGTGAGTGTTGGAGGCCACTTGCCTGCGTGGTCTTGGTAGTCGTTGTCATATATGTGAAGTGATCAGTGTTGGCGATTGGTATGGCAGTAGGTAGTATTTGCATTGCAACTGACGAGGTTTTAATGCGCTGATGCTGGGAGTATCTCTCCCATGAAAGTAAGGTTTAAGCGTTTTATCAACTATGGGATTTCTAAGTGTATACGTGAATAATGGTGTTTGTTTGGTTTGTATTTGGTGTTTCCTTCTTTGACGGCTTTGGGCAGTTGTACAATCACTCGACGCACTGAATGTTCTACTCTCCGTTCTCATGCTCGAAGCAATTGTGTATTGTCTTGGTGTATTAAAGGTTGTTGTTAATGTTGTTTGTTGGTAGACTTGGTAAGGTCAATAATGCACTCGTGAGTGACCTTTATTCTATGGTTTATTTGACGAGAGTTGCAGGTATTGACTAGAAGTACTTGGTTATTTTTCCAAATAGGCAGAAATAAGTACAGCCTCCAAAGTTGCGTTGTGCCAACTCTAATTAGCCTGTATGCATGATCCTGGAGTGGTCACCTCCTCATAGTCGTGTAAACTTGTGCATCGGCATTTGTGTGTTTTCCTTCGCTTCTTTCAAACAGTAGGATTGTTGTTGTTGTTCAAAATATGAGTATGCACCTTAAAGTGGGCTATGATCGAGCCTAGTAGCCTCAAATGTCTCACTCCAAGGAGACCCACAGCTAAATATCAGCACTCGAATTCGATAGGCATCATCAATCTGGAACCTCTCGCCCTCCTTTCTTCGACATGCGCTACAAACCCTACCTTTAGCTTAAGTTATCTTCAACTCAGACGGATTTACTGGTGGCTCTTTGCATGGGACTGCATTTTTCAGATTCATTTAACTAAATAGGTAAATAGTCGTCACTAGGCTATGAAGAGTAGTGATTATCCTGCGAGGCGATGTTTATGTGCGAGCAGAGGTAGCAATCATGGCAACTCTAAGGATGGCAAGTTTGGAACAGTAAATAGGACCTTAACTCGAAGAACTGGGGGCGTGTGGCGTGTCGAAAAGTGGCATATGGAGATGGGAGGGTGTCAATCAGGAGTTCTATGCTATTAGAATTGTTGAAGCACTGAGATGTTTCCTTTGTCATAGGTGGTGTAGTTTACTAAGTGGCTGGATTGTGGCCCATAGGATAGCGGAAAAATTGGAAATGTCTCGTTGCAGGAAGAACTTGGTATGTAGAAGTATTGAGAACCAAAGAAGTGTTGATAGAGTGGAGTGGATAGTGGAGATTCAGAGTGAAACAACAAGGTGTTCGGGAGTCTTACTTCATTTGATTATTGAACTCGAGTTGTACGATTTAGACTAAAAGGGCGATTGACGTTGGCAAATTAAAATTTCTCGATATTTCTTGACGTTGATGAGTACTTATTGGTGGTTATTGTATAGTGAAAAAGAGTGGGTCTTGCTGCCTGAGTTCATTACTTCCGGTGGTTGAGAGGGCAAGTGGTCGGATGCGATAATCTGCGGTTTGCAGCTTTGGCAAAGCAGAGATGAGATGGCTAGAATTGGGAGTTGGCAGAGCTCCGTAAACTGTGTCCACTCCAAGTGAATAATTAGTCGATAGTGATTCCCCTCGATTATTATCTTAAAACTTCTACGTGTCGGCGCATCTGTTGGGGAGATGCAAGTAGACGACAGTGGGAAGTAAATCTCCGTGTTTTTAACTTGGAAGGAACTTTAGTTAGTTTGCATCATTTGAGACGGTTGAATCTCATGAGTAGGAAGAAGCACACATACGCGCACACACACCGCACAAATGAAGCCTCCTGAATGGTGTTAAAACACGTAATTATTTGTCTACTTGGCAAGCTGGTGTGATATTCAGCTTAAGTTGGTCGGAGTAATAATTGAGTGTTTTTTCGGCTTTAGGCAGAGGAAAGGTGAGAAGAGGATGCTGCAGAATTTCAACTTGCTCCAATTCGTTGATTTCACCTATAATTCTGAGTCCGAGGTGGAGGAAGAATTATTAAAGTGGAACTTAAAATTGCAGAAAATGGATGAGGACTTGAAAAATCGGAAGGAGGAAATTGAGGTTACCAACGAAGGCATCTTCAGGGACCTACACTCCCTCTATCCCCGAAATCATTTTGAGAATGTGAGTTGCGATGAAAATATGTTTACTTAATTGGAAGTGAGTAGTGTGTTTGTGTTGGCCCCAAGTGATAAGCGTATTCGCTCTTGCATAGCTCCTTTTTATTGCCAATTACGGCAGTTATTTCGTGTCGCAGGTTTGACTAGCTAAGTGGTGTTGATTTTGCTAATTCTCACGGCAACAGAATCCGCGGGTGAGATAAAATCTACTTGGAGGCGTGAGTCACTTTTATTCGAGTGGTGGACCGAAATAGGTCTCCTGTGGAGTAGGTGGAGTTGATTTGCATGGCCATAATCCGATGTAATCACTTTTATGATTGAGCGACCAATGGGAAGTTGCTCGTACCTTTACGGCTTACAGGCCGATACTCCAACTGGGAAGAAGTGAAACAGAAGCTCTTGTTGTTAAGACGAAAACTGCTTCCAGTTCAACTGGAACTATCTGCGTCATGGCGTAAATCAAATGGACACATATACATGCAAATGTTTGGGGTTAATTTGTTGTTTTAGTAGAATGGAGAGAAAACACAGGGCAGAATGTTATTTTCATCTGTTGAAAATACTTAATAATTATCCACAATTGTACTCTCACCTTGTCCATTTTCTCTCCATATTGACAACTGTACCTGTTGAATAAGGCGTGCACTCTTAAAACACGGTGGTGAATTTGAAATAGTGAAGCCGGCTGTGCCTTGTCCGATTGTTTAAATTTCTTATTGAAGTTCCATTTGGTTGGATGATCGATTTGATATTGGACATTTTGGAAGGTCTCATGTTAATGAGTGGATTGATTCATGCCTGTGATAATCGGGGCGGGGGGGAGGGGGGTGGGGGAACCAGAACGATGAGCTGTTCTAGGCTTCAGGTGCGTCCGCTAGTGGGTTTCGGACTTGTGACTGACTGCTCACTAAAGCAAACTGTGGTAGGGAAGGTACGATTTGGAGGAGTGGTGCATAGCTTCGAGGGCGATATTGTGGGAAGGGGCCGCTTCAACAGTGAAATCAAGATCTGTACACGGTGGCATTTGTGGTTAGTGCCTGTATCCCTGAAAACTTTCTCAAGGGAAGTGGGTGGGATTTGTTGCGGATGGTCTTCTAATCCGTAGCCTCTCCTGAATTTTTGAATGCTTGTTATGAAAAAAGTATTCTGCCTGGTTCTGTTAGCTCCGATAATTTCTTCCTCGTTTTTCTGCTTACCTGGTTGTTCACTTCACATGTTAATTCGCTTCCATGTAGGTGAGAGTAGAGTGGTAGTGATGTGGTCATATTGATTAGTGTTCTGTGTTTCTCCTGACATATGGTGCAAATACAGACCAGGCAGACCACGCTAATCGCATGAGGGTGAAAGAAGGCGAGGTTATTGGTGGTACCACTGTGGATGCAGAGGGGTGGGAGGAGATGTAGAAGGCAAAGGGAAGCTAATTCGAGTGTAGCCCGGGGGAGGCACAAATGAGAGGACGAGGGAGAGAGAGAGAGAGAGCATTTGTCTATCTCGCCATGGGTGCATAAAAATTTTTTCTATGACGCTCTCTCTCCCTCCCCCTGGCTCACTACTTCATTTTGTTGTTTCAGTTCAAAAAAGCTCCTTCTATATCTTAAATTGCCCAGTCCACGCTCCTCCTTTTACACTTTTACTAATTTCCTATCTCTTTCCCATGTCGTCTCTTTTAGGAGGTGACTTTCCGATGGACGAAGTCAGAATTTGCTATTCTCGTGATGGCGCTGGATGCCTACGGCAAGGACTTTGCACAAATAGCTGCAATCATGGCCACCAAGACGGAGCCGATGATTCGTGACTTCTACAATAAGTACAATGTGCGCTTCGGATTGGATGCTTTCATAAGCAAGGAAAAGAGGGAGCCGATCGAAGAAGAGAAAGGTGTGGAAGTAGTTTCCAACGGTCTTGTGGAGCTGGCAAGAGGAGGAATTGAAAATGAGGTGATTAAGAGTGACGAGCCTCCCTCGATAATCGCTACTCCGCAGAAGCGTGAAACGCAGTCGAATTCGAACTCACTTCAGAAGTCGAGCGTTGTTAGCCCTTCTCCCGAAACCACCAAATCTCCTCAAGAAGATGGAGTTGAAGTGCCTTCTCAAGAGCTCGGAGATGAGGAGACTAAGGAGGAGATGGTGATGGAGGTGGTGGTGGTGAAATCTGAATCGGTAGAGGTGAAGAAGGAGGAAGACAGTGCTACCGGGAATGGAATGTCCAAATCGCGGCGTGGGAGACCTCGCAAAGAAACACCCGTTCGACGTGTTTCCACACGTTCCTTATCGAGTGAATCTCCTGCAAGTGGTGTGAGACGTCGGTCGTCGAAATCAGTGGAAGTGGTTGAGACTCCTCGCCGTCAACGGAAACCGTCTACTCCCACCACCGTGGAATCACCTGCACCTAGACCACGTGGAAGACCATCGTTAAAGAGGCTGGAAGAAAAGGTGCAAGAATCAATTTCCTCAGGTCGGTTAGTGAAGGGCGGTAAAGGAGATCAGGATAGTAGTACCACCAAAACCAAGGCTACAGAATCAGCTGCAGTTGCTTCGAAGCGCAAAGCCTCAACAGGTGCTCAGAAGGCTTCGGAAGTGGCGAAGAAACGGGCAAGGAACTCCACTGTATCCCCTCGTTCTAGACGCTTGCGTCGGTAACGACAACATGTGAGATAACTGCTATTACCACATAGTATATGTTAGCCTTTTCCCAATTTGTGTGTCAGTGAATGTGTATTTTGTCTACCTCTGCACCCCTGCATGTACATAGTGCAATTTCGGGCCTGGCCCTTTTCTCCAATCCCTTATCACCCACTCTCTTCCTTCCACTTTCTGCCCTTCCAATTGCGATGTAATCGACGCATTTTCCGCATTTTTAGACATCCAAATATCTTTTCCTTCTGATTTCGTATACCCAACCAGGTTGTGAAATTCGATTTAAATTTTGATTGGCTGTGCAACTTATGTTGAAACTCTCTTTACTTTTCCACTACTTTGTATTTCCTAATATGGTTAATAAATGGTTGTTTCGCTAAAATTCAAGTGAGAATGGTTGAATTCGAAATGGGATTAAGTTGAATTATGGGTTTGAGTATAATTCTTCTCATAGGATAGCAAAGGTAAAGGCAGAGTCGACACAAGCAGTGGAGTGGGGGGTTTAGAGGTAAGTCAAGAGCCAAGTCCTTGCCCAGTCTGGACTCTGAAATCGTCAGATTGTCTGCGTTGTCTCCATTCTCAATTATTATTGCATTAAGTATCACCTTACTATCGTGAAAGTGAAATTGCGATTGTCATATTATCATATGATTTTATAGACAGACTCTGTCCACAAGTCTTGAAATAGCCATCCAGTGGCCAAGGGAGTCTGTGGGCGTTGAATCTGAGTGTGAGCTCTTGGATTATGGCCTTTTCTCAGGTGCCCTCTCATCTCTCAAACGCGTAAGCAGAATGAAGCTGACGCAGAAGAATTTGCCATTTCCTCGTACCTTTAGTACACATGCGAACCGCGTCCCTTTCGCACCCTCCACCTGAGTGCCATCAACTTTGGTCTGCCTAAGTCAGCTCTTGGTGGGAGAAATGGTAGATTCTCTCGATTTCAGTAGTTGAAAATTCAACGAGATTTGTGCAATTCTGTCGTCCTTCCTCTACAGACATGTTCAAATATTACTAGGCCGCATTTGTTTGTCGAAGCTACTCCGCCTGATGCAACACAGACCTTGTGGCGAACTCCGATCTTTATTCTGAGCAGCCTCTATTTGCTATTATCCTCCAGATCCTCCACTATAGTCCACAGCACATAAGGAAGAATTGGCTTGAGGGATTATTTAATGTTATTAGCTATATTTCAGAGCAACTTTGGTGCACCCAGTCGTTGTTGAATCGTACAGGTGGAGCTTGAATCAGAGGCCTTTTGTGAATTAAGTAAGATAAGAACTGTTCTATAACCATGACCAGTGGCTTCCCTAGTGACTCTTCTTGCAGCAACGATCGACTGCATGGTGGGCATTCCAGTAGGAAATCTCTGATTACTACTCGGTAGACACTTATTTAAATCGAAACCCATCCTATCACAGACCACTGCCTACTCCTCTCCTTCTCTCCCTCTCTTTCCCAACAAGGCAGCTAGTTCAGTAATTAGCTGGGTAATTTATTACTGACTACTTCGGTGTTCCCTCCTCCACCCTCTCTAGGATTAGGTTGAAGGCAATACGCTTGACCAATACTCGTTAGAACACCTCTCTAAGCAGATAAATAGGAGTGGTCCTTTCGATTTATAAGTCCAGATCGTAAACAGTTCACCGACTTTCGCTACATTTTATGCATCCATGTGACAAGAGTTAGTCAGTGATCCTCGGAATCATGACAGAGTGTGATTATACTTTTCGGTAGGTATGAGTAATGAATCAACTATTGTTAATGTCTGCTCAGATACTATTATACGTAATTGAGGGATTGAGAAAGCTTTTATTCCACAGAGAATGTGTTTTTTGGGGGAGGAAAAGAAGCAGTTGTAGGTATATGAAGTTTTAAATTTTAACAATGTAGGTGAGTGAACACGATAGAGATATCCGTATAATTGTTAAATTTTTGTAAATTTACTAAGAATGTAGATTCGGATACTCACTTCGATTAATTATCTACAAACCCGGGCCCACTATTAATATAAAATGCTCCTTAAGTGAATTTAAAATCACATAGTACTTTGACCCTGAGTAACATATTTTAATTATAATTCACTTCTAGTAATGATAGTTTTGTTCTGCAAAGATTTCGATGCACAAAGTGGTTTGATTATTAATTTAAACCCTCAATTTACTCTTCACCACTTCTATATTTGACCTCTATCACTCCAATTCACATGCAATGCTTATTCCACTTGCCAGACGCCAAAAATCGAAGTAGGACCAATTAGTAGTTGCTCATTTGCCTTGAAGCAATCTATCCAAACAAATGATATCTGATATTACACCAATCAATAGACATTAATATATTTTATTAGTTGATGCAGATAACTTGAGTACAGATTGATTTGATAATTACGAGGTTCCTACCAACAAGCGACAGATTGTCCGCCTCACCTAATTTCGATATCTTCAGTCGAATAACGCAAAAGTAAATGATGTGTCACTAATGTCAAGGTTTACAAACTTTTGTAACTAGATTCTATGATCTTTGGATTTACTTCAATGAGAATCAAAATTAGTATTCACCATCCACTAATTCTTAACACCTGCCAAGCTTAACTGAAAACAAAAAATACTCTTATCTACTGCTAACATACCTGATAGACCACACTTCATGGGCCAGCTTAGAGCTAATATGCTTATTTTACAATTGAAGGGCGTCAAATATTTCTTCACCTCCTTCACCTCGTAAATTCATTTAACTTCAATTTTAAGTATCACATCCATCAAAGTATAAATGAGTATTTATCCTCTTCCCTACCATCCGCACCCCACAATGATTCCTGTGCATATGATTCTTTATTTCCACCTTTTAATTCCCACGCCTTCATTTTCACTTCTTCCAATTCCCACATATCTTAACTTAATTATCTTACGTCATGTGCCATGTTGGCCACTTTGTATGAAGGCATATTCGTGATTAACTCACACACAATCCAGCAAGTTGATGAAAAGGGGCACGCCATAAATGATTAAGAGAAATCAAACGAGATTGCAATTCAATGACTTTCGTGAATGAATGCAAGAAGTTGTGTCAATAATGCACTATTAGAATACCATCACAATACTGATGTGGTGTTTAAAATAACGGTTGATGGATGTTCCTTTAAGTGACACGAGTTCCAACAAAGTTTAACATGAATGGTAGAGTTCAGCTGGTTCTCGATTTAACCCCGAGTATTGTTTTTGAGTCAAGTTGGAAGGTCAAAGACGTCATTTTTCAAACATTCCCCTGTATTTTTTCATTAGGCCGACATTGCGTTTTAATTAAAAACATTGAGAGACAGTTTTTATACATAATAGTAATAAATTGACACTCAATTTGACGCAAATTAACAATTAATTTATTAGTAATATGGTTAAGTACTTAAATTTGAATAAATGTTGCATCTAATAGTAAGATTAAAAGGTATTAAGTATTTAGTTGGTGTTTTGTTTATTGTTTACTTGAAGGTCATTTTTCTGCTTCACGAATTTGAGGTGGACTTCGCGAATTGCTATCGAGTGAGACAGTTGCGTCGTGAAAATGTCAAGCGTCAAGAGAGATTCGAGCGTCAAATCGAAGAGTAAACCGTCGGAGGGCAAGTGTCAGAAAAGTGAGTTTAAGTTAATGCTATGCCTATTAAGCAGTGTCTTGTTGGGGTTATTTTATTTTGATTGCCTTGGTACTAACTCTGCGTGCCATGTTATTTTCATTATTGATTGCTAAGTTGGTGTTTGTTTATCATTTTTAGGTAATGTGAGAGTTGGTGCCGAGTTTCAAATTTTCATTCCCGATTTTCCCGAAATCAGACCAGCTAACTACTCTAATGAACAGTCTGAACGGGAAGCGTGTGTCTGGAAACCGAAACTCTCCCCTCCTTCTTCGGATATGGAGGCGTATATTGTTGAGGCCAACAAGTTCAGGTATGTGGTGGCGCTATTTTCTTTTTCTCTGATCAATTCGCTATTTGATTATTAATTTGTCGTCTGTAATTTTTTGTATCTTGCACAATTTACGCTATAATAATGAATTTGTTTTCTTTTGATAGTTATCCGCTTGATGCTGCGTTGGCTCTTCTCCATTATCACAACTATAATATTCAATGTGCCGTCGATGACTTGCCAAATTATGAGCCAATTTTGAATAGGTACACCAAATGTGCAGTGAGAAATTTCCTAAAAAGTGTGGATGGTCGGCCACGCAAAGACTTTGCTAGAGTCTCAAGAGATGTAAGTTGATTGTTCTCGGGAGTTGTTCTACTTTTGTGTAATGAATGTACTCCTAAGTAGCATAGCGTTGTGACTTTTGTGCGTTTTCGTAAAGCATGTTGGTAATGCGAGAAATTGTATTTGTATTTGTATTCGTATTTGTGTTTGTTTGTGAGAGTTGCGATATCAAATGTGTTAAATTGTTGTGATTTTAGTTTCTCGGATATACAATGGGAGAAATCCAGGGCCTTTACTATGCGATTGCGGCTCCCTTTAAGGCTCAGTCACGTCGTGGTCCGAAGTACGCTTTGCAAATGAGGAATTGCTATCAAAAGGCCTTGAAGTTGGGATTCACTGCAAATCATTCTGTGTCTGAGCTTCATAGATGTGGAACGGATGCTGACGAGGTGGTTGCTGATGCTCAGTTTGAGGACTATTTCCGCCAGATCATGTGTGGCGATAGAGCGAGCAAGTTGTGCAAGAGTGTCATTCGGGGGCGTCCCTATGCAGCGAGGATCACGAGTAATGGGGGTGGAAACGGAGCTAAAGGTTCTAGTGATGCCTCGAGGTGTATGGGTGTCAACGGTGCTTTGGCCTCGAATCGGCGTGAAATCTTCACTGAAGCTCTTGGAAGAATGGCTCACAAGTAAGTTCCAATTTGTTTATTGAACTGGTTTGATCATGTGAAGGAGGTATGGGAGAATGTGAGTTCGGCAAAAGTTGGGATAGTTGTCAAGGCCTGGTGATTTGTGATAGAAGTGAAGGTGAAAACTGGGATGGGGTAAATTTGTGCATGCATGTTAAGCTCTTCACCATTCGGTCGTTGTTGTGGACATGGGAAAGAGGAAGAGGAGGTGGAGGAGGAGGAGTGAAGATTATTGTCTAATCTACCGGTTAATTCTACTGTTTCAATCAATTTTTGTTCACTGCACATCCAAGAGACTGAAATTGATGTGCTCAGGTAATGCTTTCTAAGCAATCCAGTTGGACTCACACATTTCGTGTGAATTGATTGCCTCTTTTCAATTTCGTCTCCGAGTTGCACGCACTGTGCTCTGGCGTTCTTGCCTGCATCGAAGTAGCTTAAGCTCCTGTTAAAATGCGGAGAGGCTTTGATTAGTGTATAAAAATAGGCAACGTTACTAAGACTCCATGGATGAGTAAATGAGTATTTGGGGACCAATTTCAGCTCAATTGTAATCGAAGAATTTAGTGGTACGATATTGAGTTTGAACGTGATGTCGGCAGTTGTGTTAACAAGAGAGGTCACTGTGTCATTTGAGGTCAATTGGTGTATATTTTTTTCTGCACCTGGCTCCTGTTTATTTGGTTACAGATAAAAGTTCACGGCTTTGCACAAGTTGTATGAGTAAGTGTAGAAGGGGGGGATTGAAGATAGTATATGTTAGATTGAAGGCGTGTTGGGTCTTTTGCATCTATGCGCTTGTGAAAGCAGTCATGTTGACAATTTGATTGGAATCACCACTCAATCCGCTAACGTTTCGAAGGTTAGATAGACGTTGATATTTGCTTTCATGATTAGCTGACCTCTGTATCAATGGGGTGCCACCTCGTCAAGCCAGTAGAATTATGGCCTTGAATTATAGGTTTGCTTATTGTATTTATTCATTTAGTAAGGACAACACATTTGTTGTGTGTTGAGCAACAGATATGGTCATTGAGGCTGGCCATCTGAACTACTGGTTGTGCACCCGTGGGCACCGAATCCGCGACCTCAAATTTCGCAGTCGAGCACTTTGATTTCGGAGCCACAAATGAAATTTGACCTCTTAGGTGGAGGCTCAGGCGTAATTTATTGTACTGAATTGTTTGGCTTCAGTTTCTTTGATTGTCTCTCGTCTCCCGAAATTCTACCCCTATTGAATGTATGGTTAGGCCTTTTACCGCATGAGAAAGCACGCACATTTTGATGGTGAGTAAAGAGTAGAGGGTAAAAAACGGGAATCCGGGAGATAGTTGCTATTGGGGAGTGTGTTTTCGATAGCAATGTCTTTATCACAGCGAGAGTGAGCAGCGCTCCATCTCCTAGTTGGAATGAAGTGAATGGGAATTTTGGTTGAGGAGTCTTGTACTAGTCTTGACATGAGCGTCATTAAAGTTGGCAGCTGATGATGGGTTGATTGGGAGTGACTTGGTGACTTGTTAGGATTAGAGCGGGAGAATTTGTCCATTTTAAGTAGGGGATAACGTGCAAGCGCACAAAAGGAGGAAAATGGTGGAAGAAGCAACTAAGCCAGGGACCTAATGAAGCGTAGTTAATTTGAATGCTGGAATCATTGAGTTGTCTGCCTTACTGAGAGCTGAGTTATGCTGATTGGAAGCAAGGGTATTTGATTGAGCTTGGGCACGTGACATTAAGCAATAAATGGGGTTTCAATAAGTATTGATTGAGTGATTGTTGTAACTCTGTTAGTGTACAGAGGTCAGAACTCAGTGGTAGCGCGTAATTGATCTAATGGTAGGCTTAACTTCAAAATTCTGTAAGGCAGTGATTGCAATTGAGGGTGCGTGAGAAAGTGAGCAAATTGGATGAATAAGTAAGGATAGATTGTTGAAGTGATTTTCTTGTATAAAAATAGATAATATAATCGAAGAGAGGGAAAGTGGAGTGGGAACGATGTGAGGTGGAAATGTAGGAACTTCATTGATGGAAAGGCATATTTGAGCTTATTGGTCGATTCTTATTTCATCACAGCGCTTATTCTGGCGAGGTCATTGATGTTAGGGAGCATAGTAGGATAGCAGGATGTTAGTAGGAGCATAGTTAGATATCGGTGTGGATTTCAATATTTGTGTGCTCACATTGTACTGCCTGTTTGAAGACATTTGGGTGGGGGGAGGACGGAATGGGGGAGGGGGATATATGTGGAAGTGGTGATTGAGGTGCTCATCTACGAGAGTGAGGCGTCGAGTTTCTCGTGCAGGAGGCTCTAACGGTGTTATTCCTATCCCGTGGTGAGTGTTGGAGGCCACTTGCCTGCGTGGTCTTGGTAGTCGTTGTCATATATGTGAAGTGATCAGTGTTGGCGATTGGTATGGCAGTAGGTAGTATTTGCATTGCAACTGACGAGGTTTTAATGCGCTGATGCTGGGAGTATCTCTCCCATGAAAGTAAGGTTTAAGCGTTTTATCAACTATGGGATTTCTAAGTGTATACGTGAATAATGGTGTTTGTTTGGTTTGTATTTGGTGTTTCCTTCTTTGACGGCTTTGGGCAGTTGTACAATCACTCGACGCACTGAATGTTCTACTCTCCGTTCTCATGCTCGAAGCAATTGTGTATTGTCTTGGTGTATTAAAGGTTGTTGTTAATGTTGTTTGTTGGTAGACTTGGTAAGGTCAATAATGCACTCGTGAGTGACCTTTATTCTATGGTTTATTTGACGAGAGTTGCAGGTATTGACTAGAAGTACTTGGTTATTTTTCCAAATAGGCAGAAATAAGTACAGCCTCCAAAGTTGCGTTGTGCCAACTCTAATTAGCCTGTATGCATGATCCTGGAGTGGTCACCTCCTCATAGTCGTGTAAACTTGTGCATCGGCATTTGTGTGTTTTCCTTCGCTTCTTTCAAACAGTAGGATTGTTGTTGTTGTTCAAAATATGAGTATGCACCTTAAAGTGGGCTATGATCGAGCCTAGTAGCCTCAAATGTCTCACTCCAAGGAGACCCACAGCTAAATATCAGCACTCGAATTCGATAGGCATCATCAATCTGGAACCTCTCGCCCTCCTTTCTTCGACATGCGCTACAAACCCTACCTTTAGCTTAAGTTATCTTCAACTCAGACGGATTTACTGGTGGCTCTTTGCATGGGACTGCATTTTTCAGATTCATTTAACTAAATAGGTAAATAGTCGTCACTAGGCTATGAAGAGTAGTGATTATCCTGCGAGGCGATGTTTATGTGCGAGCAGAGGTAGCAATCATGGCAACTCTAAGGATGGCAAGTTTGGAACAGTAAATAGGACCTTAACTCGAAGAACTGGGGGCGTGTGGCGTGTCGAAAAGTGGCATATGGAGATGGGAGGGTGTCAATCAGGAGTTCTATGCTATTAGAATTGTTGAAGCACTGAGATGTTTCCTTTGTCATAGGTGGTGTAGTTTACTAAGTGGCTGGATTGTGGCCCATAGGATAGCGGAAAAATTGGAAATGTCTCGTTGCAGGAAGAACTTGGTATGTAGAAGTATTGAGAACCAAAGAAGTGTTGATAGAGTGGAGTGGATAGTGGAGATTCAGAGTGAAACAACAAGGTGTTCGGGAGTCTTACTTCATTTGATTATTGAACTCGAGTTGTACGATTTAGACTAAAAGGGCGATTGACGTTGGCAAATTAAAATTTCTCGATATTTCTTGACGTTGATGAGTACTTATTGGTGGTTATTGTATAGTGAAAAAGAGTGGGTCTTGCTGCCTGAGTTCATTACTTCCGGTGGTTGAGAGGGCAAGTGGTCGGATGCGATAATCTGCGGTTTGCAGCTTTGGCAAAGCAGAGATGAGATGGCTAGAATTGGGAGTTGGCAGAGCTCCGTAAACTGTGTCCACTCCAAGTGAATAATTAGTCGATAGTGATTCCCCTCGATTATTATCTTAAAACTTCTACGTGTCGGCGCATCTGTTGGGGAGATGCAAGTAGACGACAGTGGGAAGTAAATCTCCGTGTTTTTAACTTGGAAGGAACTTTAGTTAGTTTGCATCATTTGAGACGGTTGAATCTCATGAGTAGGAAGAAGCACACATACGCGCACACACACCGCACAAATGAAGCCTCCTGAATGGTGTTAAAACACGTAATTATTTGTCTACTTGGCAAGCTGGTGTGATATTCAGCTTAAGTTGGTCGGAGTAATAATTGAGTGTTTTTTCGGCTTTAGGCAGAGGAAAGGTGAGAAGAGGATGCTGCAGAATTTCAACTTGCTCCAATTCGTTGATTTCACCTATAATTCTGAGTCCGAGGTGGAGGAAGAATTATTAAAGTGGAACTTAAAATTGCAGAAAATGGATGAGGACTTGAAAAATCGGAAGGAGGAAATTGAGGTTACCAACGAAGGCATCTTCAGGGACCTACACTCCCTCTATCCCCGAAATCATTTTGAGAATGTGAGTTGCGATGAAAATATGTTTACTTAATTGGAAGTGAGTAGTGTGTTTGTGTTGGCCCCAAGTGATAAGCGTATTCGCTCTTGCATAGCTCCTTTTTATTGCCAATTACGGCAGTTATTTCGTGTCGCAGGTTTGACTAGCTAAGTGGTGTTGATTTTGCTAATTCTCACGGCAACAGAATCCGCGGGTGAGATAAAATCTACTTGGAGGCGTGAGTCACTTTTATTCGAGTGGTGGACCGAAATAGGTCTCCTGTGGAGTAGGTGGAGTTGATTTGCATGGCCATAATCCGATGTAATCACTTTTATGATTGAGCGACCAATGGGAAGTTGCTCGTACCTTTACGGCTTACAGGCCGATACTCCAACTGGGAAGAAGTGAAACAGAAGCTCTTGTTGTTAAGACGAAAACTGCTTCCAGTTCAACTGGAACTATCTGCGTCATGGCGTAAATCAAATGGACACATATACATGCAAATGTTTGGGGTTAATTTGTTGTTTTAGTAGAATGGAGAGAAAACACAGGGCAGAATGTTATTTTCATCTGTTGAAAATACTTAATAATTATCCACAATTGTACTCTCACCTTGTCCATTTTCTCTCCATATTGACAACTGTACCTGTTGAATAAGGCGTGCACTCTTAAAACACGGTGGTGAATTTGAAATAGTGAAGCCGGCTGTGCCTTGTCCGATTGTTTAAATTTCTTATTGAAGTTCCATTTGGTTGGATGATCGATTTGATATTGGACATTTTGGAAGGTCTCATGTTAATGAGTGGATTGATTCATGCCTGTGATAATCGGGGCGGGGGGGAGGGGGGTGGGGGAACCAGAACGATGAGCTGTTCTAGGCTTCAGGTGCGTCCGCTAGTGGGTTTCGGACTTGTGACTGACTGCTCACTAAAGCAAACTGTGGTAGGGAAGGTACGATTTGGAGGAGTGGTGCATAGCTTCGAGGGCGATATTGTGGGAAGGGGCCGCTTCAACAGTGAAATCAAGATCTGTACACGGTGGCATTTGTGGTTAGTGCCTGTATCCCTGAAAACTTTCTCAAGGGAAGTGGGTGGGATTTGTTGCGGATGGTCTTCTAATCCGTAGCCTCTCCTGAATTTTTGAATGCTTGTTATGAAAAAAGTATTCTGCCTGGTTCTGTTAGCTCCGATAATTTCTTCCTCGTTTTTCTGCTTACCTGGTTGTTCACTTCACATGTTAATTCGCTTCCATGTAGGTGAGAGTAGAGTGGTAGTGATGTGGTCATATTGATTAGTGTTCTGTGTTTCTCCTGACATATGGTGCAAATACAGACCAGGCAGACCACGCTAATCGCATGAGGGTGAAAGAAGGCGAGGTTATTGGTGGTACCACTGTGGATGCAGAGGGGTGGGAGGAGATGTAGAAGGCAAAGGGAAGCTAATTCGAGTGTAGCCCGGGGGAGGCACAAATGAGAGGACGAGGGAGAGAGAGAGAGAGAGCATTTGTCTATCTCGCCATGGGTGCATAAAAATTTTTTCTATGACGCTCTCTCTCCCTCCCCCTGGCTCACTACTTCATTTTGTTGTTTCAGTTCAAAAAAGCTCCTTCTATATCTTAAATTGCCCAGTCCACGCTCCTCCTTTTACACTTTTACTAATTTCCTATCTCTTTCCCATGTCGTCTCTTTTAGGAGGTGACTTTCCGATGGACGAAGTCAGAATTTGCTATTCTCGTGATGGCGCTGGATGCCTACGGCAAGGACTTTGCACAAATAGCTGCAATCATGGCCACCAAGACGGAGCCGATGATTCGTGACTTCTACAATAAGTACAATGTGCGCTTCGGATTGGATGCTTTCATAAGCAAGGAAAAGAGGGAGCCGATCGAAGAAGAGAAAGGTGTGGAAGTAGTTTCCAACGGTCTTGTGGAGCTGGCAAGAGGAGGAATTGAAAATGAGGTGATTAAGAGTGACGAGCCTCCCTCGATAATCGCTACTCCGCAGAAGCGTGAAACGCAGTCGAATTCGAACTCACTTCAGAAGTCGAGCGTTGTTAGCCCTTCTCCCGAAACCACCAAATCTCCTCAAGAAGATGGAGTTGAAGTGCCTTCTCAAGAGCTCGGAGATGAGGAGACTAAGGAGGAGATGGTGATGGAGGTGGTGGTGGTGAAATCTGAATCGGTAGAGGTGAAGAAGGAGGAAGACAGTGCTACCGGGAATGGAATGTCCAAATCGCGGCGTGGGAGACCTCGCAAAGAAACACCCGTTCGACGTGTTTCCACACGTTCCTTATCGAGTGAATCTCCTGCAAGTGGTGTGAGACGTCGGTCGTCGAAATCAGTGGAAGTGGTTGAGACTCCTCGCCGTCAACGGAAACCGTCTACTCCCACCACCGTGGAATCACCTGCACCTAGACCACGTGGAAGACCATCGTTAAAGAGGCTGGAAGAAAAGGTGCAAGAATCAATTTCCTCAGGTCGGTTAGTGAAGGGCGGTAAAGGAGATCAGGATAGTAGTACCACCAAAACCAAGGCTACAGAATCAGCTGCAGTTGCTTCGAAGCGCAAAGCCTCAACAGGTGCTCAGAAGGCTTCGGAAGTGGCGAAGAAACGGGCAAGGAACTCCACTGTATCCCCTCGTTCTAGACGCTTGCGTCGGTAACGACAACATGTGAGATAACTGCTATTACCACATAGTATATGTTAGCCTTTTCCCAATTTGTGTGTCAGTGAATGTGTATTTTGTCTACCTCTGCACCCCTGCATGTACATAGTGCAATTTCGGGCCTGGCCCTTTTCTCCAATCCCTTATCACCCACTCTCTTCCTTCCACTTTCTGCCCTTCCAATTGCGATGATATCGACGCATTTATTTAGATGTATATTGAATGCAGTTAATGAATTTATATTTATTTTGGATTTAATTTACCACCTTTTTGTAATTTCAGAAAACTAGCTTTTTGCTCTTTTAGTAAGATTGTATAATTGGAACTGAAAATGTGTGCTTCTTATTATGGCTCATAGATTTAAGACCATTGTTTTGAGGATTGAGGTTTGTCATCAAATGTGGTTGTGGCTGACCTCACCGGTTTATAAAATGAGTGGTGGAATGTGTGCCTCTCTTCTATTCGACACCTGAACGCCTTGCTTTTCAAATCGGGTGCTTTAACGCTTTTATTAATCGTCTTCTTAAGAATGGTAAGATTGATGATCACCCAAAAGTATGTATTTATATAACGATATTTATTGGTAATTTCATGACTTGAACACCATTCTTGCATCAAGTGATTTTAAATTGCGGTCTCATTTTGATTATCTTTTGTCTCCTTAATGTGCCAAGGCAAAGGGGTTCATGCTAAATGCTATTACTTGTCTAGTTGTACCGTTCAAAAGTTCTTGGCGTCGAATCCATACTGAAAATGACCTTTATTCGGTGGCTGAATATTTGAGAAAGAAAGTTATCGCTAATAAACTTAAACTAAGTAAAAGTCCGCAAAAATCAGACACTTATTAGAGCGTTCTTAATGAGATGATTTTATACTTGTTCTAGCTTCAGTGAATTTGTATTGGTAACGAATGAAGATATTTAAGAAATTACAGGAGTTTCAAACATTTAAAAAAGTGCTATAATAGCGAAAAGATAGTGTTCTGAGCTCATTTGCAGACTTAACGAAGTATGAATTGTAATCTCTCCTATGGCGCAATTAGGACTTTAGGAGTTTTGTTTGCCTTTGCACTACTGTTAACTCTGAGGTCACGAGATCGTGATTCACTCCCCTATTGATTTAAACGAGCGACACCATTGACGAATTCGTGTCTCCACCACAGACCGGGAGTTTCATATCTACCAATCTTCCTAATTCCATTATTCAACATGAACACCAAAGAGCGCATTTTTAATTCTAAATTGGAATTTCAATTACCAGTAATGCAAGTTATGAGTTCGAATTATTGGTTAACAAAACTTAAAGACACAATACGTACTTCGTGTGGTGGCGCAGTAGTCAAAGAGCACATCTGCTAAGTCCGATGTCAGCAGTGGTGTGTATGTCCAGAGGTGTGGAGAGCCAACTTCACTGGCTACTTCTGGTCAGCAATAGAGGTAGCAAAAAAATATGGCTTTCTTTTGAGGAAGTCTCCAGGATACCTTTCCTCTACCTAAATCAAATCGTTAAAATAAAATTATTTAAGGGTCATTTTACATGGCTTAAAAATTATCCCTCAAACACTTTTAAGTGAATTATCATTACATAAGAAACCAAATATTTATTAAAGTGAAAATTTATCTATTGCTCAATTATCACACGCCAATTTGCGACAGACTTTTTCTCTGTGGCAGAGACACCGATTGGAAAAATTTGTCTTCACCAGTAATCAGCGAGAATTCACAATCTTTGCATACGCAGACAGGAGAATTATGATTCCACTGGCGCCGACTTATAAGTGCTGAGAAGAAATGGCGTCTTTGCGTGGCATTATGCAGTGGCTATTAACTAAGTGGAGGCGACATCGACTCGAGTGTTCTAAATGTATACAAGCGTCAAAGGATATCTGGAAAAAATACAAGCAATCAACTTGAGCCATGTTAGAAAGACGACCCAAAGCAGTTATGCGTTTTAGAGCTAATTTGGGCTCTAGGAGGGAAGTCAACTGAAGAAGGGAAGGGGGCAAACTAAATGATCAAGAAATCGTACATGTCTTAACAATGAAAAAAGAACACAAGTTTAAATTGTTCTACCGGTATGTCCTCTACTGCCACTTAATACATAGTGAGGCCAGAACTTCCGTACATTGAATTCGATATCCAAAATGATAGTTTTAGTTGCAATTCCATTTCTGGAACGAACTTCTAGAAATTTTACGCGCTCCTGGTCTCATTAAATGCCATACTGAAGACTATACTACATTTATGCTTTTATCGAAAATTAAACGATAGACGTTTTCAAAGTGAACTAGTGTATGCCATCTATTTCAGCATTAATCAAAACCATGAGTTGCAGAAAATACGTAGGAATATTGCTTAGATCCTCTTGCCAAATATTTATTTATATCAAATGACAGGCTTTATAATAGTTATCATTAGCCCTTTAGTTGATTTCGAGCTCCACAGAGGGGAGACACATCAAAGTCACAAAGAGTCGTGAGGGAGAACAGAAGGTTGAATCACATATGTAAGAGGGAGACAGACACAGGGGTAGAGAAAAAAGGTGAGGTGAGTACTGTGGAAGCGGTGCAATATGACATACAGTCGGGTCATGGTAGTTTGAAGTCAGAAGTCAGAAGTCAACCGCCGATGTAGAGACTTTTTTGCCATATGAGTAAACGTTGTCCAGAGTGTACCACGTGGAGGTAAGTCTATCGCACACTCCAATTCGTTAATATTAAAATCGTTAAATTTTGACGATATTGGTGTTTTGTAATTTACATTAGTATTGCTATTAAGACAGGAATTTTTTAATGAAAAACTACAATATTTTGCTCCAAAGCTGAGCTACTTCACAAAATTGGCAGGGTTGGTAACTCCTCCTCCCCTCCCCTTTTATATCACGTGACTCGCTGATATTTCAACGATGGTTGTGATTACACTAAAGACTGACTAATTCAGAAATTAGGAGAAAATTGAATTTCTTAAAAATACACATAACGTTATAAAAATATATAAACTTCCTTATCTTAGCAACAGAGTTTGTTTTGTTGCTAAGGTCATTTACTCTTTGTGATTAATAGAAAATAGCCGTTACTACCGTTTTCTTCTTTAGGAATTAAAACATTAAAATGCAATGCTGTGAACAAAAATGAACAGAAAATTCATTTAATCAAGCAAATCGTTTAAATTTGTGCAATTATTCAGCCGATATTCTAGACAATTCGAGAATGGGGTGAGTTTTTCACATTTTGGGTACAACGCAATGTTATTCTCAAGGTTAAAGGCCATAGATACGAATGTCCAAGATGATAAAGATAAATTTTACGGAATAATATTTGGATTTTTCCAGATATAGTAAAGATTCTCATGCACATTTCGCCTCCTTTAAAAATACAAATTCATTTTCATTCAACAAGAATGGATGAATGGAAGGCATGCTCCTAATGCATGAAATGGAGAATTGCAAAGGAGGTTACGAGACTTTGTGGCTAGGCGAAAGCACCATAACAGATCATCTGATCTGGTTACAATTGCACAGAAGATTAGCTCGAAGCTTTGCTGAGCAAGAGTGCTGGAGTACCCTAAAATCGTAATTTGGGCCCTTTAACCACAGTTAGGTGATTGTGTGCGCCTCTACCATAAAGCTTGTTTCCAATAGAGACTTTCGCTACTGCCTACAAAATACTAGCGTCGCAAAGGACAACATCTCACACAAAAGGCCCTCAAAAAACATCGTCTGACAAAGGCGAAGAAACTTCAAATGAAATACAAACAATCTAGTTCTTTTACGGTGGGAGAAACTTTTGCCAAAATGAAAAGTAAAACCCAGAAAAGTAGATGGCTTAGCTTGCATAGAGCCTAAAGGAGTCCCCTCGATTCATGCAGACTCTGGCCTCTACATTTTTGAAAGCGGGGCTTAGGTTGACTTCAGATGCCTCCTTGGAATTGCTTACCACTGTAGTAGTTAAGCCCTGAATACCGAATGAGAGTAGCCAAGTACACATATGGCAACAGCAGGATTCGGCCCCTTACAACACCTCAAGGAAAAATCAACAGTGGTTATGAGCCAATTTGGTTTCCGAATTCAATCCACTTTCCCCAACCCCTCCTCTAGATCTTAACCCGATGGACTACTGCACTTGTATTGGACGATATGTTGAAAGATACTAATTTCACTGCCAGTACTAAAAAGCCCAGTTAATGGACAAACTGAAAAGTAGTTTTCAGACCCCTACACTAAAGGAAGCGTAAAATCAGTTTGCTTCAGGTTTCGGGAAGGACGGGCCTTAGGCTGTAATAGGCACTATATCTTGTTATTTTGACAGTATACTAACTTTTTGTTACCAGCCTCTGTTAAGTTTATCCTGAGCACCCTATATTCGCATAATCCTATTCATCAAATTGTCAGCTAGCAGGAAGCCTAATTTTAAGAGAAGATCACTTCAATTATATTATCAACTTTCTCTTCCATCTACCCAGATTCTTACTTTTTGAGGCTACTTTGACGCCTTTCTGTGATCAAAAGTTGTAAAAGATTTCGCCAATGTCAACAATATAATGTCAATTGGAACAGAATGTAGTGATCGGAAGCACAAGAGATAGTCACATTTAGGTTATATGCAAGTCGAGTGGTGATGGTGATGCGCTTTTCACGTACTCATCAATGTGAATACTGTGAATTAGTCTTCGTGGATGTTCGAATTATGGCTTGACTATTCTTCCTCCGGCGACAACTTTGTTCATTAGTTCAAACAAAAAAAAAACAGCTAAATACATAATCAAGACCATGGTTTGACTACATGGTGTGTTCTCTTGGCAATTAACATCAAACGGACAGTGACTGTCATAATAAATCCTGTTATTTAAGCAATGGTTAGTGAATTTGGTTTTGTGACAATTATCAACTTGGCCAAAAAGTATTTATGGCAATCTTTGTTGCAATTTCAGCTGGGTTAAAAAATCGGCCACTCTCCAATTAGGAGTATTGTTAAACACGTTTTGCCAATTAATCAAGTACTAGTTAACTCCCAAGTTCATCTAGGAGAAAATTGGCCAAGATCTATTGTGAGGCTGGGAAGTAGCTTCATGGGGCCTCCCAGCTTGAAGAACACGAATTTCCCCACCCCTTTAATACGTAGGCTTAATCAGACCACTTGACCAATAAATTCAAGGGTTTACACTGATGCGCTCCAAACCCGTGACCATTGATTCATATATGAACAAATTAGCCGCTGCAACATTGGAGAACAACTTAGTTCTAGATGTTTTCGCTTAAAAATACTGGTTTCAAGGGGATTAAGATTATCAAACAGTGCATTGAAAAAGCTTTCAATAATAAGTACTCAGTTCCAAAGTGTGGGCTTTGCCTTCTATCTTCCTTCCTCTAACGCAAAAACGTTTTTTAGTTTGGAAGAGGCGGAACATTTCAAATGAAACACACGTACCCACCGATTAATTTGCTTCATTAGCAAAAAATTTCTGCTTAAATATGTCAATCAGCGGTTATATGTCACGTTGATGCATGCGATATCATCTCCAACTTCAAAAGTAAGCAGCTGAGGGGGTAAGAACAGAGAGCGCGCATTGGTTTTGCAGTAAGGCGTGTATATACACACATACGCACAATAAAAATCCTTACTCGTTTTCCCCACTCGTGCAAGCGCGTCAGACACCACGTAGGACAATAAGCAGTGTAGCTTTCAACTCTACTTCGCGTTGCTGTGGCGACGCATTTGTGCGCGCCTTGCAGCCGGGATAGTTATAATTTTCTCCTGCTCTTGCATTGCTCCAACATTTTATTGATATCACCGTTTCTTCTCACTGGTTACTTACTTGCATACAAGTGTGCGAGGAGTTTAAGCAAACGGATATTCCTTGATCCATGTCGCCTGTTATCACCCCCATATGGCAAATTAGGTTTTAACAGCGATAGCTTGTTAATCTTAAAATCTGAGATGGTTAACCACCCATTCCAATGATACTTAACCACCAACCTCAATGAATTCCAAGTTAAAAGCTTAAAGAGCAATAGAGGAACTGCATTTTGTGAGGTTGTAACAGAGGGGAAGGAGTGCCTATGACTTGTTCCCTGCCTGAAATTTCAACCAAAAGTAGCAAGAATGAAGAGTTTACCAATTCGGAAGACTACACCAATTGCAACCATATGATATTGAAATAAAGTTTATTATCAATACTTATGACAAATGCCTCAATTGTGAATGCTTCGATTTCTCAAAAAGGAATTGTTTGAAGTATCAAATTTCCTAAAACAAGTCATTGTCATGCCAAAGATGAGGCAATTGGGTTGCCAATACTATTAATTCATTTACCTTCAAATCTCGTTTTATTTGGTTAATAAAAATTGGCAACTATTTGTATACGATGCAAGGTTAACAGGCAGTTGACCTAGATTCCCAATCGCCAAAGCGTCCAAAATTGATGATAGAATAAAAAGAATTGCTGATCTGCCAAAGGTCTTGATCCAATGATCCAATCCAACAGTTAGTTTGGACTAATGCGTATGTGACATTTGAAAATGAACGAGAGGAGAGAGGTGAGGCCTCAGCATTGAGCGAGAGCAATCCGGATCGAGAGTAAAAGGAACTATAGGGCGGCTGACAGATTTCGCATTTTCGTGCATCGGTGACCCACTGACGGTTAGGGCAGAGGGATGAGTCAGCGGGTACATAAAATAGGAGTTATCGTGCGCAGGTACTGAATACTTTAACCTGAATTGAAAGAGATATACCATTTTAACGTATGGTATCATCAAAGTGAGAACGAGTGTTAATAATTTGAATACATTTCCCAATGCAATTATTTGAGTTACTTCTCTATGACAAGTGCATCTTTTTTATTAATTTCCCAATTATTTTTTCTCAATTTTCAAAAAACTAACTTACGGCTGGTAAAATGGATTAAAGAAAGAATCACAAAACTGGACCCAGAACTATTCAAAGATAAGTGAATTTGAAGAACGGTTTCCGGCATTGGTAAAGCTAATATTTCGAAAATTACTACTGAGCTCTAATTGATTTTATTGAGTTGGGTTAAAAACAGCTAAGTGAATTCTGGCACAATTCATGCAACGGAAACACAAAAATTCACTAAAATGGTTGAAGGTAATAAAAATGGTTTATAAATATCAATACAGAATGAATTCTGAAAGCGAAAACTTATCGATGGTTCATTTCCATGACTCATTGAAGGAGAATCTGCTCAAGTTTGTCAAAACATAAGAACAACTTGGTAAGTGGAAAGCCTCGATTTTTGGCATCTTTATCATTTATTAGTATTGGTATTTCTGAAAGATGACTTAATTCTGAGCTAATTTGGACTTAACGAAAATTTGATTTTTCCCAAATATTCATTTGATCAAATGAAATTGGAATAAAGATTCCACTTATTTTGCCTAATTAGGATGAACTGCCATTTTTTAAATGAGAAATGAATAAGAAAAACCTTCTTAAAAATGAGGGTTTTCTGCAGTCTTTTGAAGACGAAGTTTTGGCGAAGAATCCTTTTTATGACTTCTAAAGCTAGATGAGCCAGTTCAAAACAAATCATTATTGTCATGTCCTGAACCAACGTGCTCTTACCTGAGATATTCTGGTGTAAAGTTTTCCCCTTATTCTATTCACCAGCAGGTGCCCTAGACCCATAATCTAATCAAATTTAACCATTTGTATGTTTATATAGGTGTGCGGTGGCCTCAATAGCAGCAAGTTCCAATCTTACCACTCCTACGCCCTCATCCATTTCATGGGACTTAGTTTAATAATTAAACCACTTGATGACTGTGTAGAATTATCTACGTTGACTTCTGACTAGTACAAAGACATCGTAATAAACTTCAGAAATGGTATTATCTTAAATCCCTCTATGCAAGCCAAGACTCTGCTGTAAATGGGGCTTTGAAATATTTTTAGCTTCCAAATTGACCATCTTTCTGAGGATCTCTGGGGTAATTTGACTGGTCACTTTCATTATCAAAGCCACTCCCTTTAGATTTTAAATATTCACTATTTGGCCGATTCCAAAAGGCGGCAAAAACCATTAAAATCAAGCATGAAAGCGTATTAAATTTTTCGCTTATTCACTATTTCACTGACTTTAAATAACCCTTCAATTGTTTAAGCTAAATGGATTAAATATTTTGCAGTTATTAGTAAGAGGCAAGGTAACTTGAATGTTTGAGTAATTTTTCTTCAATTCATGGCTCTTATGAATCATTTGCTCTGAATGATTCCTATAGTACCGTTTTTAGAGCTACGAAGTTTTTATTATTGAATTTAGTAAGTCACATTTTACGCTATAAAGCATCGGTTTTCGATACTTTCAAAATATTTTTTTCCCCGAAGTTCAGTTCCTCTATTTTCGTTAGGATCTCCTCTTCTTTGTAGGCTACCTTAACTGACTCGTGGTTTTCCAAATTTCAGTACTTGTAAACGCAGGCGGACACAACAAAACGCCACGAGTCGCCACGTCGAAACACAAATTAAGTTTTCGTAACCATAGGCTTATTTATACTTTGCCTCAGTTGCAATCGTAGTGTAAATATGTTCGCGTGAATAAAAGGAAGTGGTATCTACCTATATGAAGTATTTTCCAACAGAGAAAGTGGGAAATATGAATGACAAACGAGCATTCGGCGTTTAAAGTTATTTTTATCAAGTCTTATTCTGTTAGAATTTGTGCAGGTAATTGGATGACACTTCCAATTTAAAAGTGTTATTATGATGGAAACAGCCGTTTTTTTTAATATTTTCTGCAAATATCTCACTTTATGGGAATCTTGTATTCTTCCATCTTTCCTTTGGCCATTATTAAACCCAATGGTTGTTAAAACGAAACCCAAAAAATTCTAAATGGTAGTATTAAATATTTTCGACGCACTGAGTAGAATCTGCATAAGGCTTCTCAAACGGGTTCGTGGCACCCCCCACCAAAACAGCATTATTATTTAATTCAGATGATTAAGAAAAATGATCAATTAGTGCTTGTATCATCAATACGACTTGGACGTTGCGATGAAAAGCCTTAAATATTGGAGTTACCAAATCGAGAGGAAGGTAGGGTATGCAAAGTAAGGACCTACCCTGGAGCTTTTGATTACAATTTTCTCTCCCTCTCTCTCTCTCTCTCTTTCTCTCTCTTAGTCCTTACATTCGCCAAAATACTCGAGAAGTTCATTTTTTTTTACGATTGGTTGTCAAGTCAACCGGAGGCAATCGCATTGATTTTTCATGAAAGAAGATTTGAATTCTCACAGTAGTTCTTGCATCCCCATGCTCATTTACTTTAGATACAGTTCTAATTCATTTGCTGCCAAAAGAAAGCTAACAATTGAAATTACTTGAGTTTAAAGAGTGAATAATGGCACCAATTGCAACTTCATGGTGATATGGTATTTAGTCGCTGTAAGCTGCTGAGATTAGATTTACGGCTTTTAGATCAGATAACAATTTTTAAGTTAGCAGAACTCACTGGACAACATATATTGGGAATAAGCCGTCTCCATTACTTTAGTATTGGCTACTCTGATTGTCAATCAGTCTCTACACCAAATGTGTACATAGAAGAAGCCTTTATTGAGCAATAGGATATCTGTCTGCTTCCTTTTTTACTAGAATTACACCCGTCACCGGGTAGGTGATAACAGTCCGGATTCAGGGGATTTAAAGGAGACACGGAAAATCAATTTTCCCTTTTAATGGACCACCGATCTCTTGATGCTCAGAGAAAATGACGTTAATCGATTGTGACTCAAGTACAAATGCCTTTGCGTGTTATCAACTGTTTCACTTTCTCCTCAAGTGTGATTTAAATTTACATTCAAATCCTTTAACAAATATGCATATAAATTTCTCGAGCATTGTCGCATAGGGAATTTAGGTCATTAATTGCAAAGGAGCGAATTATTTTTGATCTTGCCTCTCTGCTCCACTTTGTAATGGTAGATAGATGGGAAAATTTGATAATTCAATTGGTTGGACCGGGTGGAGAATTTTGTCACCTTACTGGAGAAAAGACTTGGTTAATCTAGTGTATGTACATCATAAATGGATCCTATTTGAAAGTTTAGGTTTTGTGGATTAAATCAAAACCTTATTAGAATGGCGGAAGTCTTAGCATTGTAATAGTTCGATTGTTCAATCGTAAATTGTCCTTGAAACTGTGGTGGATCTGCCGTGTTAATATGTGTGGTGCACGTTCACCAAAATCGAGGGGCTATTTCTACATCAAATGCAACACGAAATAATGGAAAAATCATAATTTACTCCTCTGTCAAAGGCGAATCTTGGTAAACGCCATCTCTAACAGTCTTGGCAGCTGCAGTCCAGTACTGAAGGTCAGTAGCGATTAACAATCGCATTAACGACTTGATTTCCCCATTGGGTTTTAAAATTGCCTCAATTAGATCCTCAAATCGAGTGGCTTGTTAATCTTGTTTATTTTTTGATAGAGTTAGTACAGATTGCCAAAATAGCAACCTTACATCACCAAAAAAATAATTTTAAAATGTGACCAAAGACTGGAAACTTCACTGATCTCATGCCTAGAAGTCCTAAATAAATTACCGTCGAGTTATTTCGTGCGTTTATTGACTTTGTCAAAACAGAATGTTCATACAAGTGGAATTTCTATGCACACAACCTAAAAACTGTATATCAGAAGGTATTTTGGGGGCAAAAATTACTAGTAGAGCCAAATTGTTGTGGTGTGTCCTTAAAAATGTATTTTTTTACAAATGTTTAAATAAGTCAAATAAGACGTCATGCGCATAATTTAGTCATTTTAAAAATCTTGTTTGTTTATCGATTTTTATTTCGTTTATTGCCTTCTTCACGCAATTGTACCTATGACCCACCCCTACTCATCTTGCCTTGATGAGGCATCAGTATTGTGAGGCTTAGTTCCCGACTGAATCACCGGATCTTTTGCAAAGCATCATGCTACCGATATTGCCACGTTTCTGCCTTGTGGCCCCCATTTTAAAATGCTGAAATCTACTCGTGGACCTACTACTATTTTGGGCAAACGAATTTGAATTTTCGACATTTCTGAGTAAACCAACGGAAGAAGTTGTTTTAATGATGTTGAGGAACATTTTAGTTTCGATATTTTCACGTTTTTATTTGACCTCCCTATCCTACTGATTGGCATTTGGGTGTCGAGTGCATAAATGACAGAATGAAAGGAGAAGAAAGGCATTCTCTTTCCTCCTATAGACAGCAAGTCATTTATTTCGGCTAATTTTGGAACAACTTGACATTAACTACCTTCCGTTGCTGCTCGCAGTACAAACTTTCTAGACGTGACGATTGAAGTATCTAACTCTCGGCCAGTATTGAAAAAAGTTTAATTGGATATGAGTGAACAAGGCAGAACGATTTTGTCTGCTTAGACAATGTGCTAAAGATTAGATGAATGCACAAGAAGAATTTGAATAAAGCAAAATAATGGATTGAATAGATCGAATTGACAATCTTCGTAAGTAAGATCTAAGGAGTATGCTCGGAAACACTCATCTCAGGCAGAGAATATGTCCCAGAGATAGTCACCTATTTTATAACTTAACCCTTTGACGCCCTTAGGACCGTACGGTCCTCTTTCGAAATAAGCTCCATGGGTACTAG
The DNA here is from genome assembly GCA_000469805.3 of Hymenolepis microstoma. Taxonomy (NCBI): domain Eukaryota; kingdom Metazoa; phylum Platyhelminthes; class Cestoda; order Cyclophyllidea; family Hymenolepididae; genus Hymenolepis; species Hymenolepis microstoma. The sequence goes on along the minus strand of LR215993.1, from coordinate 21,601,815 downwards.
ACTCGTAACTGAAGACGCTATTGCCGTTTAATACATGTTCAATAATTATACAGCCTTCATCATGTCGACGTCAGTCTGCTGTGATACACGCATGAGTGCGATTGGGTGCATTTTTCAAAAAATATTTCGGGCATTAAAGAGTTAAAACACTTTTATTCTCTGTAACGACAAATTGACTTTTCAAAGTGCAACAGGATTCCGACGAATACAAAGGTTTTGCATCGTGTTTATGTGCAGAATTCAAAATAAACGACGTCCAGAATTACAAGTTAACTTTCAAAGCCCTTCCAAAATAACCCCACATCTTCAAACTGCGGCTAATAACCTCGGTAACATTACGTTGACACTGAGTTGTACTGTGCTTAATTGCTTTGTCATTGTAACTTGGTACTCAACTTTCATAAATGGGGTCATTGACGTGAACACTGTCGTAATGGGCTTTGTTCATATGTACTGCCTATTGTGAAACAATGCTTAAAATCGCCATCTACAATCGGCTTTGCGTTATTATGTTAAAAATTCCTTACTTACAAAATAGATTTGCTCTATTTTATATTCTTTTTTCCGTATTTAAAGAAATAATCATTCTGTCTCCTTGTAGTCTGTTCATTCAATCCAGACATAGTTTTCATATCCATCTTGTCATCAGAAACACCAACATTGTAAAGCCATTTTATTTTTGAAATGGTGGTGTATTACACTTAGCTATTTACCGAAATGAAGTACTTATGGCTATTTGAAATAAGGAGCTTATTATTTATTAATTTTTTTACTTAATTATCTTTTTATTAACACGGTTAAGTAATCCAATAAACATTTAATTCTATTCGGTGAGCTTGTTTGATTAGTCTCATAAAAATATTTATATCTGCTAATCTACAGTCAGACACTAGACCATTGCGTTAGGACCTGTTTTTTCATGCTGTTTAAATTGCTGCTGTACCCGGATTACTCAGACACACCCCACTCTACCACTATTCTGTTCAAGTCTAGACACAAAAGCAGAAACATCGGCTAGCCAATCAGTAAGTCAACTTAGGGATAATATGAATTCGTCCTCTCGTCTTTCTCTGGCTTACAGTAGCCTTTCGTGGTGTAGTTGCATCGGGCCCGACAGCCTGAATTTGTGTTGGTAGTAGGGGAGGAGGGGGAAGCGGAGAGGAGTAGGAAGGGAAGACAAATAAAACCCATAAAGATGACTTTTAATTGGCTATGGACAAGAAATCTGAGTCCACCACCACCAAATTGCCACGGCTCCCTCCCAGACGAATATAAAATACTGGCTAAATTGTCGGTCGATGATAACACCTTGATTTTCCTCCTGATCATTTACGTTTTTATAGGCGGAAATTCCATATTATAATGTACTACTCGGATGAGATGACATTGGACGATGCAATTTTTTACGTGGTATGCAGTATCGAACCGCTTTGAATTCACTTTGAGTTTGAAGCATGAATAATTAAGTTATTATATAGCTTTTGTAGTAATTGGGACTTAACTATGGTTAGGGTTGTTCAGACCCAGAAAGAAAAAAGAACATATGCCCTGCTTAAAGTTGCACTAGCTTTTGTGAATTTGAACAGGTAAGAAAGAATTGGCTTCCGGATAAGCCAATAATTGCAGCAGCGGCTTCTCAGTATAAAGCGATTGAATAGTCTGAGATATACAAATTGTTATCCTTGTTTAAGTGTTGAAATGGTTCAGGTAACATTCACGATTTATGGTTAATGGAGAAAATGTATCTAAGGAATTATTAGACGTGGATATTAAGTGGTAGGTTATAGCATCAATGAATAAAATGACACCATGTACTTTTTATTCGGAAGTACTTATTGGACTAATTTCTTTTTAGTAGTATAATTTTCAAATGTAGAGAGATGGGATTACTTATTAGATCTCAATTTGGCGTATTTACTCCCCAACCATCAAACATCAGCCATCATTTCTCGTCCCCAAACTTAGAATTAGAAATAAATGTTACCTATTCAACACAAAGCGTTCACAAATATACTGATCTAACTAGCAGGTACGTTGTGAGATAGGATGCATTGCAATATTGTAAAATGCGTTACCTATAATATGTATTATAAATGGCTAGAGACGAGTAATTACATGACAAAAACTAATTTAAAATGTCTAATTGGTAATCAATATTTACTTTATTGACTAGACATAATTTTGCCCGAAGATTAAATGTAACTCTCGGGTGGAGTATTTCACGAATTCGCCTTCTCAGGTTATTAGTATATTTAGAACTTAAAAGCGGCCAGGAAATGCAAAACAATTTAACGGCTCGAAAGTGAGTAAAGTTTTAGGAGCGAAACTCATCAAGTCCCCTGCAAATACGTGATAAATCCGTTCATGTCTATTTATTAATTCGAAATTAAGTGTGTTCTAGGCAGATATTCAGTAAGAAATTGAAATTTGAATGAGGAATCCTATGAAGAATTATACTGGTCTCTTACTTAAACTGCAATCCTTTCACAAATGAAGGTGAAGTGAGAAAGCAACGGTGGCTTAATCGCCAGAAGATGGTCTGCCGAATTTCAGTCACTTGTGCATGGGAAGTGACCAGAATTTTTTTACTCTAAAGGAAATATGTCATTCCTATTTTCCCTAAGTTGGATAATAACGATAATTTACACTACAAAAAAGTAAAACAAACTATTTACTGTTGTGTACTCATTAATTTTGCGTGTTTGTTTAAGTGTGCTAAATTGCAGGGTGGTGGTTTTGTTGAATATTGAGCCAATTAAAGAATTTCGCCTAATTCCATATGATTTTTGAGTTTGAAGAAGCTAATAATTTCAAAATTGTGGCTTTTGCATCTTGTTTGGCATTTCTGACGATTCATCCATTTTGAAAGCCAAAAAGTCTGGCTTTGCAAGATGCAGCAACTTAATCAAAACTTTACAAAGTATTAAAAACTCATTCAGACAAGTCAAATACGCCTCCTAAAGGGATATAAAGTGGTGAGGTGTACTCTAGCCTCCTCTGGATCTCAGGAATCGTCCACTATCTCTTGACCTTTGTAGTCATACTCTTTCGAAACGAATAGTCGTTTGCGTCCAAGCAATACACATATGTAAATAATAACATTATGAACCTTCTTGTTAAGGCTTTTTTCTTCCTTTAGTGTTTACATCAAATGAAGATAAGAAGCGACTGCCCATATTCCTTCTAAGGATCCCTTTATATGCCATCACAGTAAGACTCCATGGTCTTCCATTGATCTCAGTCTTGCTGGACCTGTCCAAGGAATTGTTCACCTTATCCTGTTGGACATATATTTTAAGCGATTATACTCATTAATTCTGTCAATAACTGGTACCACTATCAACAACTTACCCAGGTATTTGTGATATATAGTTGTATATAGTATATATAGTATTTGCATCAAAAGTGACTGTGTCCAGAATATCACTATTCCTCTTTCGCATAATTTGAAGACTTTACCATAGCTTAAATATCTCTCCCTCTCTCTCTCTCTCTCTACCCACCTACCTACCTACCTATTCTCAACGACTGGAAGAGAAACCGATTGAAATTTGAAGACATCACTTATCCTGTTGGCTTTTGTCGAAGGCTAATTAGGTTTTAGGTCTATTGATGTGAAGTTGAAACCTGCTAAAACAGACAGTATGACAATTCTGTTGCCCAGTTAAAATTCTCATCTCCAGACTGTGCTAAGATCTCTCTTTACAGTTATGTGGTCGGAGTTTTCAACTTCACCAATTTTAGGTGTTTTTTTATATTTCTACACTTGAATCAACAATGGTTTCAATCTCAGTTAAACCAAAAAATACCAGAGCCAATTAGATCTTCAACGTACCCCAACATGCCCAGCCTATAAATTAGAATTTATTTGTACTTTTCCAAACCAGCGAAAATTCCTCACTTATTGCCAAGAGAAAGTCAAAACTGTCAACTCTTTTCTCATATCATAGTATTGACAATACCGAAAGTAGAAGCCGTTGCATTCATTAAATAACACCGCAAATTTACGTCAAATTCTATGCAAATGAAGTTTGTTTTGACTTTCTCTCAAGCATTATGTATTCACTTGCCAATAAAACTATTTAAAATCGCTTAGTTATCGCAATAATATCATTATTTTAAATGTCAAATGGTACATAATGTGGGCTAAATAAATTAAGTAGTTTTGTTTCTAATGGCAGCCAACCGTCTACACGGCAGAAAAGAATACGTCAAAAGTTTGGTATTTGACGGGGGTTTATATCTCTTAATATTGCATGTATTGAGTGGAAGAATAGGGTAAATACTGGTGATTTCCAACTTGGAACCACTCTTTCTGCATAGTTTCTGTGGCAATTGGGACCTCATTGCCTTGAAATCCGCATTCCTTGAGAGTGTTCGGTTGGAGATCGAATTACACTTTTGACGAAAGTGAGGCTTATGCTAGCTTGGATAAGCGAATGTATGTGACGTCCATGTTTCACTGATCCAATGGCCCTCAAATTTGCCTGATTTACACAGAAAGCCTGCACCAAATCAAACAATTTCAAATAAATTTCTGTGGTGGCTCCACTCTCATCTTAAGTGTTATTAAACCCTAATTCTGCATAAGTAAGCCAACGATTTTCCCAAAAATACCAGGCTGATTTTGCTCAAATTAAGCTAACAAATTTTCAACTTAAGCCAAGAACGAGTTAAGGATGACCACACTCCTAGTGAAAAGGTATTAATGCAAATGGTATCAGCAATAAAAATAGCGTGACATTAATTTGTTTTCAAATTTTATTCCAAGTTCTTGCATTTGTTTTTTTCACTTAAAGTTCAGTTATAGATAAAAAGGCAATCCAATCTATACTGCGGTGTCTGTGATGAACTTTACGTAATTATGAAGTACTTGGGTTAGCTGAATGGGCAAAAGGGGTTTGATAACAAGTAGTGACTTTGGTGCATTCGACCATTAATGGGACTGGTAAGTAGGAAGGACAATTGACGAAAAATTTTGTTCAAATTATACTTTGAAAAATTTGGCAAAATAAAGTCTTAAATCCACAGAATTGATCTACCCTTGATACCTTTTTTTGCAATAGTTGCCTGAACCTACTTCGCATACGATAAGGGTTTGTAAAGGTTTAAATTAATACTTAAGTTTCGGAAAGCCAATATTAACTATAAAAGCGATTTAAAGTCAACTTTAATGACCTTTGATCTCAAAACCCGATAAAATTTGGCGTTTAAATTTGGCCAATAATGCGTTAAAGCGCATTTACCAGATCGAGACATAACAAGCTTTCCGACAAAGGCTTGATTAAAGAAACACAAAATTTCATAGAAATTTTAATCACAAGTCATTTATTTGTAGCATTAAGATTTGCTGGCTTAATAAATTGTTAATATTAGACTTCAAATTCGAAGAGTTTCCTACTGTCTAACAGGCTTTTCTACACCTTTACCCGTTCAGTCATTGGAATTGACTCTTCCTACAGGCAAATATCAAAGTGACAATTTACCAAATTTTCCATTACGTACAAATCAATATTTAAATAAGCATGCAACCTATGTAACGGCATTAATTAAAATGTGCAAAACCTCCGCAAGTTAGTATTGAGGAAGCATTGCTCACAGAATTAGTCCAAATTGCAAAGGTATACTGTTAGAATGATTTAGTTCACCATTATCGTCTTTTAGCAGCCCATTCTATTAAAACTTTCTCTCCCGGAAGTCTCCGGAGAGTTTCAAAAGTGTGTTCAAGATAGGCACTATCCTTATCGCATTTTAATGGTGTTTTTATTAGACAAATATTATAACTTTGATGATGATTTTACGAATACTATCCCTCATCGCCTATTTTGCTACCCTCGGTGGGAGAAAATAAGTACCTTCAGCTCAAGGGGAATACTGCTTTTCCTTTAGTGAAGAAGTTAAGAGCTTATTTACAAATTAGATAGAGGCTACCTAACCAGCCAGCCGTGTGGCAACGAAAACACTTCATCAATAGTATAAGGAAACGTAATTTATTGATCAAGTCACGAATTCAGATCACACAGAAGTTTTATGGGTCGTACCGAGAGAATTGACAATCTTCAATACTCGCTTCTACCAGATGGGAAGACTTTTCTCCAGCTAAAACAACTACTCATTTAAAATCTATCCCCCATTCGATTTTCAATTAGAAATGATTATAATACTAAATGCATATTTTGAGCCTTTTTGCTTCATCTCTCGAGACTGAAAGAAACTTCTACCTTGAATATGCTTTGTTGTACTAGCCTCTATTTAGTTTAGTTGTCTGAATAGAAATATTCAAGTTTCATTACTTAATGCAGTAACGCGTACAATTAATAGATTCGTAAAAAGGCACCGGATCAATTGCCTCGAAGATAATATGATACCATACCTAATTCCTGATCACTCAAAATTTGCCGCCTTGAGGAACTGAAAATCTGATATCACTTGCTATACCTTCCTCACTAATTCGTTTAATAAAATACTGCATATTGATAAACTGGCTTTTTATAGATTTCGGTTTATGTAGTTTAAAATATCGCACTAACGTGGAGATGTGCAAGGATGACAATGTTTCATGCACTTTTAAATCGGTGAATGGACTTTCTATACGCTTTTCCTTGCAACAATTATCGATTATAGATGGAAGAAATTGAGAAATGCAAGTGCCCTATTCATCGAATTTATAAAATTCTGGGGCACATTCGTTTATATTAAGAATCCACTCAAATCTAGATGGGAAAAGTTTACTAAGTGAAAGTATATCTCATTCGCCATTCAGATATTGAAAAGTAATGGTGCATAAATATTTAAATTTCTTATTACTTTTTGTATAATGTAGATGATTTCCGGGAGTTTGATGAAAATGAACAGAAATTCGGATATTTTGTCATATGACCGAGTGGCAAGACTCTAAACGGACCGTAATTTAAAGTTTCTGGCTAAATTTAATGAATTTTAGTTCGAATTCTAGACGTAACCCAGACAAAATTGTTAAATAGATGAAGTGATGGTAAACAAACTCTTTTATTTGAAAATCAATAAAATGTTTGCAAAGTGGACCATTTCGACAATGTTTAGAAGTCTCCTTACTAAAGTTGAAACAGATCAGAAGGGTTGGAAGACAGAAGTGAATTTACTTCAAGCCATTTTATTGATCTACCATTGCCTATATTCATTAATAAAATTCGCGTTCGTGTGATTGATGTCTGAAGGTCAAAATGATCATGATGTCCTTTCGCCTTGCTATGTTAGAAGCTGAAATTCATGAGTAATTAAAAATTGGTAATTATTGAGCAAGCAAATTTGCATCATACTATGTTCTGATAAAAACTGAAATGCAAGAGGTCCCTTACATCAGCGCTGTTTTCAAAACCAGTGACTGTCTTTTTCTGTAGACCCGTTCATTCACCTCTGTGGTATTCAAATAATCCGTGTTGGAACACATGTTAACCTTCCCTTAAGTCACGGCTACTTAAGTATGGTAGACTGTACTTGTCATCAGGTGCAACTCTTTGTCTAACCAAACAATACCGATTGACACAAAATGTTAAGGTGTGATTCTGTCTAGACTTATAGATCCTGGGTCTTCGTGAGTTTTAGCTAGTAGTTTCTAATATTTAACATGTTTAATACTGAAGACCTTGAAAAGTTGCAAAACCGTGAAAATTTTCGAAAGCTTAATGGAAGCTGAGATATGGAATGGCCTTTACTTCGCTGATCTGGTTTAGCCCGTGACTTCTTTCCTTTCAGCGGCTTGCTCGGATCCAAAACCATTAAAAAACTATTCGAGGCTTTATGGTTGATGATGAAAGTAATCAAGAATAGTTAGTGTAATCGATTCGCTCTTTAAATTTGATGTAAATAGTAATTAGGAGTTGGGATTAGTGCTAATCGCGATGGTTGGAAACATATTGGGACAACTTCAGTCCGAATGGTGATAATGGCCGACATTTGATTACTGATCTCGAGCATCATCGGAAACTGTCATCCTTTTAACGACTTCAACGATTTTAGCATAACAGCATACTTACAGGGTTTTTGAAAGGAAATGAGGTTAACTTTGTCGTTCGAGACTCAATACTGCCCTCGGTTCCTTCAAGCATCAATCGTATAAAGATAACCTTCATTTTTGTAAACAGTCTTGGTGAAAGCAGCAAGGCTTCTGAACTCCTGAACTGTGGTCTAGGAGTATCCTGTAGGCACATAGATCATAGAAGCTGGAACCAAGCAATGACGAAACTGTTCTCCTTTACAAAAGCTATGCTTTGCTGTGTAGTAACGCATTCTTTCTCAAATCCTATGCTTATTTAACCAATTTTAAAACTGAGACTCACCGAAAGTTGGTTATTTAGCAGAAATAGTGCAATTTTATGTTTCGGACATTCCTACTTGGGTTATACTCCAGACAAAATAAGTTTGCAGCCAGCCAAGCGTAGTAAAAGGACGAAGGAGAGAGAGAGAGAGAATGTAGTATTTTGCGTCACGTGCGTAGTGAAAATAAAGTTGAGATTCGAAAATGCGAGGCGACGGTATTAAATGTCATTTTATGCCCTAACAAAGTTGGATGTTAAACGGTTGAAATTAGGCAACCAACGCTATCCATCTTGCCTGCGCCCATGTTAAGGTGTACTAAAGCTGGGTTCTCTCAGCTGGAATGCAAGTTCTAAGTGCGTGATTCAATGATCTACCTCCGGGTTTGTCAATATATTCTTTATTTGTCGAGATGGTGGCATACTATTTCAGTGTGTTAGGTAATTGAAACACTTTGTACATATTGCCTATGTCAAGCCATTGCAGATCGTTACAGAAAATCAGTTAAGAGAACAAGAAAAACTGGTAAAAAATCGGTAGAGGACTAATATAGTAACAAGCGAAGTATCTTATCACTATGGATTATTTAATTTTGCAGTTAAATAACACTTAAATTACTGAATAGCAGGTCATTTATGTTTTAGTATTCATTAAATAATTACACTAATTTAAGTAGCTACTCATATACTGATTTTCAACCAAGTATAGGGGGTAGAGATATGGAAAAGTGAAACTCCAGTTAAGAAAGTCTTATTTGATCATTCTGCTAATAATTTATTTCAGGCAATGTGGTTTTTCCTTAAAAGCGCATTCTCTTTGCTTTATTCAACCTCTATAAGCAGATATGTACACATGCGCACAACACACGTAGCTTTATCTTAGCCACAAATACGAATCTCTCACTCCTCCGAGCTTCCTCTTTGTTCCTTATAAAGCCCTCCAAACAGCTACCTCTTATCTCCATCTTGTTGTGCGGTGAGGATCAAAAGTAGTGAGAAGGATGTAATTCAACTTAACACCTATAACCATCAAGATAACTAGGCTATCCCTAATGTACTCCTTTATTGATCCATATTACGCCCATGTTAGACCACCTCCTGGCAAGTGGTTTCCTATTGATTGACTAGGATTACTCACTAATGGCGGTCTTTGCGGACATATACGTTGGCCGCTGCGTCATAAGTGCGAAAAAGGGGTAAGGAACTTTTACTTAGTTCGTTACTTTTCTTAATGAAAACTTTTGTCCATAGTCTGGCTTCACCCATCTAATCCTATTATTGTTTCAGTCATTTTAACTGAATCTTCCATACCACTGAAGATGACCTCATTTTCATCATCGGACGAAGCCTTGATTGAGCTTTTAAAATGCTTTCCTTACTACTTAACATGTCTTACGAACGTCAGTTGGACTGATAGGGTTTCACCAGCAACACCCGTTATAATTGGTAGTAGGCTTTAAATATTACTTAATTTATTTAAGAAATATAACCTTTTTTTTAATTGGTACCTTAGAAGAGCATGTTTCTTGTGAAAACCAAGAGCATGCATTTATTGACAGATATCATTTTAACAGTTTCAAAGTAAAGAAATAAAGGAGATAGCATTTCAATGGATTTTTAGGTGAAAAATTGAATTTCTTACTTTCTGGGCTCCAATGAGCAGATATTAGAATTATTGAACCCGTTTGAATTGAGCATTTATCATCTGGGAATTTTCGAGGTAGACAATTTTACTACTTAGTTGGTTCTTCAAACTACCATGCACAATAACTTAATTAACACTATATGCTAATATTATAAACCTTACTAATTAAATAACGTACAAACGTTGGGCCAATTGTAAAATGTGGCATCAATTCGAAATATGGCATTTAATTCTTCATTCATTCTTAATTCATTTCTTTAGGAGAAAGCCGTCGCAGAGCAAGTGGCAAACGTTAACTGATGTCATTTGTAAACGAGGTCAAAGCTGGTCAAATCTTTCCTTTAGGGCTAAAAATTTGAGGTCAATTTTCTTCTAAAAAGCGATTGGAAAGATTCTAGATAAGCTCATAAATTAGCTCTCTTAAATTGCACATGATTGCTTTTTTTAGTAATTCTATCGGTAAATAGATATTACTTATTTTTCCTAATATGCAATAACTAATGAATCTGAGTTAACGGCTATGCCACTGAAAAAAATGCAACGATGTGCTCCAGAACTTCTAATTTTCATATGGGAATATTTATTTATTTATATCAAATGGCAGGCTTTATGATAGTTATCATTAGCCCTTTAGTTGACTTTGGGCTTCACAGAGGGGAGGAGCATCAATGTCACAAAAAGTCGAGAGGGCGACAGAAGAGTGATTCACAAATGTAGAAGAGACAGACACAAAGGTAGAGAAAAATATGAGGTGAGTACTGTGGAAGTGGTTGAATAGAACATACAATCGAGTCATGGTAGTTTGAAGTCAACTGCCGGTTTATAGATATTTTGCCGTATGAGTATACGTTGCCCTGGTTGTCCCACGTGGAAGTAAGTCTATCGCACACCCCATATGGGAATATCAAGTCGATTGTTTGGCTATTTCAGTCTCAATAGGCTGTCTCAGCAACCGAGTAATCAATCAGTCTAACAGTCAAAATTTTCTAAACAAAAGCATTTAAATAGCGAGGGATTAAATATAAGTCGGTAGTACTAAATAAGATCTAAAATTGTAATCAGGGAATTAGGGAAAGTTTATTTAATATTTGATTGTAATGAAATTTATGCAGTTTGGCCTCTGTGAGGCGATTTTTATTCATATGAAAAATATTCATTTCCTTTGGGAATGGAAGATACCTATTTCTCTAGATGGGACTTCACTTCTTCAAAAATTAGGGAGTGCTTTTCTGATCCAATGAAATGCTCACTATAGGGTCTCACTGATTGAGAATTCCATATTATGTCTCTTGTCTATTTACCAATATTGAGATTGGTCATCTCAACGAGTGTCAAAACCGTGACCTCTATTACACCGCTATCTTGGTTTTGCTACATCTAATTGATATGTAAAGCGGAATTAGATTGAATAGTAGATTTATAAATTGGTCATGGCGGTAAGTAACAGTAAATTTAGGCTCGTTAACAAGATTATTATTGCCAACTACAGTACTAAAACTTCTTCAAACCTTAATCACGTGAAAGCTTTTGAATGAGAGGAATGCTAAATTAGTCCCAAAAGACAAGAAACGAGGTAGTGGTTCAAGAAGGAGGTAATAAAAGTCGGTTCATCGAGGGTCCTACATGCTTTAAATCCAAAAGAACATGCACTTCAATTTGCTTTATTTAGTAACTTGATTCCCAGATTTAAGAATGTATATGTCTGTTAAAGGCAGAGCATATTTATCGGTTAATTAAATTATGCAATTGGTTATGCCTGGAGAGAGTCGATGAGACCAGCAATATTAATTCTAAATCACCTAATTTGTTCTCCTTTCAGCATTTATTAATTAAGTATTATAGACAGGAGATGATAAACTTGTTATTTTAGCAGGATATTAAGTTTATATTAAAGAGAAATTGTCGAGTTCACAATCAAAAACACTAAGCGCTTTTAATTCGTTTTGCTTCTACATGTAAACTTTCAAGGCCTTCAATGAAAGTTCTGTCCAAAACAAGCGATGGATGAAAGGAAACTGGTCATGACACACTCTGATAAGAAGCTCTAGTTGACTTGTTCTAGTTGTCAGCTCGGTCAGCTGATCTCGTGCCCTTTGGCTTCTGATTTACAGGTGTTCTGTTGGATATAGTGATAATCGCCATGCCCTCTTAGGAAATTTTTGTTCCAAACGCTAATCTTAGATTAAGAAATAATTTCCTTGAGCACCTCTGACGAGAGACTGGAATGCCCACCTTTTATGATAACCAGATATAACCATTGCGGTCGAAAATTTCCATCACTGGGTGTGCATTGATGGACATCAAACTCATGACCTTTGACCTCGCAGAGATGCACGTGAATTACTGCGTCAGCTATATACAGATCTTGTATTACCTTTAAGTATCCTTGTAAGCCTGCCTGTTACATGCTACCGAATTAATCGATTTATATAATATTAATGGAAATCAATGAAATAACTTTTCAATATTAGTTCAAACGACGTGTTGCACGATTTCCTATCTGATATCTCTGTCGTATAAGCTGCTTGCTATCAAGTAAGATAATTCGGCTACCTAAAATCTCGAAAGAACTTTGAAGCAAGGTGGTGAGATCGACCTTTTTAATTAAAATGCCAATAAGCATAGAACTTTGTGGATAATAACGCGCTCTGTAATTCAGTAATTTGAACTTTGGTATTGGCGATTTAGAAACCTGAATTCAAAAATGCAAATTAAGTTGCACCTTTAGATTCCTCTATTCCTATTCTCCAAATCGTTTCGTCCCCCCTCACTCTATCTCATTTATTGGGCTCATTCTTAACCGATCTCAGTAGTTTTTCCTCAACTGAAAGTAGTCGAATTTTCGCGTCCTGGTGTGAGACATAATGAAAATACAGTAATGAAAACCAAGCTCCACCTTAGATATCAAGTGTTTCATTCTATGCATATTTATGCAGTACAACAAATGACCTTGCCTAATTCCCATATAGTAGTGAGAAAAGGCAGAATGTGGTAAAAGATCACAGATTTTACGTTTTGAAAGCAGATTCTGACTGCCTTTCAACTGCCCTCGCTTGCCCTAACTTACTGCTAGTGTCACATAAATGGAATGCTACTTCACTAAATGAGTTGCCCATTTATTTACCTTCACACCGGCAGTAGTAGTTTTAGCATCTCTCATTTAACTATCTTAAACTTACGTTCGAAGTGGTAGGTTCGTCACTTCATGGTGTCTCCCCTGTAGCCTGACTAGATTGGGCTGGTCTGGGCTCGATGCTGGCCAACCACCATACGATGACAGGCAGAGTGTGACTTACCTCTCATAAGATGACTCATCTCATATTCTTGTGCATTTGTACGCAAAAGGCATGCATACACACTTTTCCCCAACACTCTTCGCTTACACTACGGTGCGTATGTGCTATCTACTAGAGGATACGCATTCTGCCCAGGACTACACATATGGTCTCAGTTAAGCTTGCAAGTTAGCCCTGTTTTACCTAGTATTGGTGCTTCGACAATCTTACCTCAACAGCCTTGATTTCATCTGTACTTACCAACTTAATTGAATTAGCAATTTGTTTTGTTTTAATAAATGAACACATCTCACCATAATCGCTGAAACTTTATCCAATTAGGATAAATTTGCAAGTTCGAATATTACCAGGGGAATTTAATTAACAAATTAACTAAATAGTTGATTTTAATTGATATGAATCAGATTTCTCTCAGATAATTAGGATTCTGAAAATCAGGTTCGCTTTCTTATGCTATGAGAACCACATGTTCTCTTGAGAGTTCTCAGTGGTCTTTTGTCAAAGGTTATAATGAATGTCAAATTGAAAAGCTAGTAAAATTGTTGGATTTTGAAAGACTTCTATTTAGGGAGCAACGCAATTCCGAGAAGCAATTCGTTAAATGAAAAATGTCATATTCTATATGCGCCAAAAGCGATATTGTTATTATTGCTTTGTCTATTATTATGCGATATTTAAGAAGACTGTCGACGGGCATTGAAAGTATACAGGCTCCCTAAGAAATAGGGTTATTTGACATTTCAAATTTTTAGCCTATCTTCTTGGAAGATCTGCTCAGTAGATAAAAACCTTGGCTGTTAGGTGATCAATTTTACTATTGCCGAATTGTTCATCATCAGATGCGCAAGAAAGGGAAATGTTAATTGTGTTACGAGTCTAATCCCCACTTCCTGAGTCTGAGCAAGTGTAATCAAAGTGGCCAGTCTAGGCAACGTAGCTTTATATAAATGGCGCATATTTCAATATAAGCAACAGTAGTTAAAATTGTAGTTTATAATCGCGCGAGTCAGCTGAAAGTGATTACAATTGAGCACAATCAATTTTAAGAGAAAGATATTAGGAATAGAACCCGCGAATCAAATAGTCCCATTCGATTTGACTTCCACATTCAGATTACACAATATTTACCTTACGAATGGTTTCATAATTCGTCCGCAGGACTTTTCAGCGGTTTCTAAATTAAGCCATGAGGTCATGTCGCTTCAGTTCATATTTTCCTCCAAATTTTAAGAAATCGAGGCGATCTCATATGATATTAATCGATTGCGGAGTCTTGGAATAGCAAAACTGAGTTAGCTAAAAATAACTAACTATTTATTTAACATATCACATCTTATTATTTTTTTAACTAAAAAAAATTTACAGGGCTTTAGACGGACTCCTTTCAACTCTATTTATTTTATTAATAGAAAACCCGCGCCAATTACCCACTTTATTAAAGGCTTAACAATATACCTCTACGTTATAGAATGACGCTCGCATCTAGGCTGTGCCAAGAGAGCTCTACGTTTAGCAACTGAACTTTCATTCACCCTGTTTAAACTCTTTAAATTTATATTTAAAATGAAACTTTTATGGCACGATGAGCCAATGTGAGAGTAGTGATGACTAAGGGCCCAGAAATCCGAGTGCTTCTCATGGATTTGCTAACAGACATGCATGGATAGACTCGTGCATTGAATTACTCTAAGCCTCATTTGAACAAACGTCAGTGAATGAATAAAGACGGTGTTATATTTGGTTATTGGAATTTAAAATATACTATTTATTGTCCATTTCAGGGCTAAAAAGATTTACAGTCTTTCATCATGTAGAAACAGCATAATACCTAGGAAGTGGAAGTTCATGAAGCAGAGGATGTTTATAGCTTAGAATGGAATTGTTGAGGGGAAGGTCAGGATATCCGGAGAACTCTACCTCGTCTGAGCTCCCAAATTATCAGACCAGCTACTATTTCATTGTGCATTTTTCCCGACTTGCCCTTATTTTGCATCATCTTACTCCACTTAGGTAAAATTAAGGCGGTAAGTCTGTGTATGATGTTTTATGTGTCATCATTTCGCGTAATTCCTGCATCAACCACCTTCTGAACAAAGAATTCTAGCATTTGGTAGATAGTCAGCGAGTTTCTGGAAAGCAATCCTTTCGCTTCCGTTTGCAAATAGTCGTTGACAGTAACAACCTACGTACGTGATCTCTCCTTTACTTACATGTTTCAGTAATGCGAAGAGGAATTTTCATTATACGATTCATCATCCTAATTTCCCCTTCCTTCTAGCTGACAACTTCACTAAAATCCACTACTCGCCATAATCAACTCTTAGAATGGCTTCACCCATCTAATCCTATAAATTTAGGGACACATGCCTTTGGTAAGTGGTATCTCATTAGCTCTTTCGTTAGTACGTCGTCTTTGTAGTTGGGCGGAAAAATTTAAAGAAGGGACTTTTTGTGGAAATTTAGCGCCCATTTATCACCAGCTGTACAATTCTAACGGCGAATCTCGAGTAGTGATGTGTGCTAAAGTTCTTTCCCTGCTAACTCTCTTACCTTGAGATGTTCGATGGCTTTAGACTCGGTTGAATCTTCGACTCTAACGTTCATTTTCCAGAAGGGAGATTTATTTTCGATTAAATTTTTGAATTCGTGAATTTTGAAATATTGTTGAATAGAGGATGAAAGTTTGAGCTTAATATAATGGATTCGAGATTGATAAAAGCTTAGGTTTACACTCACCTTTCGGTTTGAAAAGTCGATCCTCGTAACTGCAGCGATTGGAACGCCGTGTTATTTTAAGGAATATTTCATTGGATTTTTCACCTTCCAAAAGAGGAACTTAACACATCAACCACGAACGCACATTTGTTTTGAATCAAGAATAAGTGGAAAAGATCAGAAGTTGATCAGCTTCCATTGGTTGTCCATTCTTGACCTTACATTACTTTGAAATTAATGTTTAAACGTAACTTTCTAGTGATTATTTAATCGAACGTCATATTCTAAATTTCTGTTCGCCATTAAAATATACAATAAAATTGAGAATGATAAATTAAATCAATGTTATACAGAATAAGAATTTTTAATCTTATGGGCACAGCAACATCCATAGTCCCAGAATCTAGGCACGCAATAGACTTTTTTGAGTCATGGCAATCTGGGCAAATTAACCTCTCCTTATCGTGATGTGTATGTTGTTTGTCCATCCAAACGATTGCAACTGAGACAATGTGCCTGACATCGTCTGGTTAAGATGTGCTCTCTCTGGCCCTTTTGGGTTTTAGTGCTTTGTTCCTAATACGTTCCACATACCCTAATTTCTGATGATTAGAAAATATAATTAATTCCTTTAACATAATCTACAATTCAGGAGTTGAAAGCAGATGTTTTTAGATAAATATAAAGTGACTACTTTTCACATTCATAGGGGAATGCACATCACCATAGAGTGAACGGGTCAGCATTTAATTGACATACCTTTGATTACACTCTCCGTTACTGAACATGTGCGTGGGTTCTGTGTTTACTAAACACCACACGTGATGAAGGAAAAAGGTGAATTGCGGATTTCGGACCCCATAGTGTGTGTATCGCAAGAAAGGTAAATTCGTACACACGCACACACACACACACACACATGACAATAAATAATTAATTACCTTACTGCATTTAGGAGAACTTATTTTGACAGAAAATTTTCCTCCCTTCGATACAGAAGGTGTGCATAAGCAGCATTTATGTCTAATACCAAACTTAGGCACAGGCTTACCGATTAAAAGGCTCTACACAAGTCAGATTATTTATCATCCGATTGGTGATCACCTTATGGTTTGCTTGTAATTTTTCACCCTCAATGAATTCGTCTGAATTACAATAATTCCCAATTATTTTAACTAACATCATCTTATTGGTATCTTGGCTATTAGAAGAAGAACATTTACGGTAGGAACCGAATATGAACCAAGGCCACCTAATGATAATCTGACATCAATTTTGAACTTCTAATTGACCCCGTACTTTTGCCTCTTACTGAACTATTTTACGGTCTTTTTTATTCACAAATCTACCCACAATTTAATTTTACAAAAAATGTTTCCCTACCGGTAACAATAGTGAATTCAACTTTAGTGAATCAAACTACAGAAAACCCAAGGCTTAACCGCGTAAATATAACCCATTCCTGTTTGATATCTAAATTTGGATTTCATCGGTTCTGGTGATCGATTGGAGATATCCGATGTTGTGCGTTTTCTTTAACCTAAGGGCCATTGATCTTAATACCAGGTTTGATGATCTATCCATGAAGTTTAGGATCTTGAGAAGATGTTAGTTATCTTCATTTTTATCATGTCATTAATTGCCGACTCCAAATGGCCAAAGGGATGATATTAACATGACATAAGTGGGTAACTAACTTAATAAGTTTTCACTGATGCATAAAGTGGACGCGAAATCTGGAATGGTTCATTATAAAGCAAGTTGAGCGCGAAGATCTCTTCTTTGTAAAATCATTGTTTGTAAGCCGAAAGATCACTTTAAAGAACATCATTTTATCGTTGTACCTCCTCTTTTGGATGTCTGGGAATAAGGTTACTCAGTAGTAGAGCGGAAGTAAATGCGTTGAAATATTCTTCTCAAATATAATATGGAAATAAATATTCATTCACTTCAATTAACTGTTTTTGTCAACACACTGAAGTTCAACTTGAGCGAACTATGTGTAAGATGTCCTTTCTGTTCTCCTACACGGGCTCCTGCTAGTAATGAGTGTACCGAAAGTTGGCAAACTCCTGTATGCCAGCATCATCCAATTTTCCCTAACCCTGTCAAAAATGACGAGTTGAGGCAGTAATATCATCATTCAGAGGAAACGAATTAATTCGGTTAGAATTTTATCGCGCAGAGTACTGAAATAACCAGTAGTTAAATTGTGAATGACATGAATGAATTATTGAATGGAGCAGGTCTCTTTTACTTCCTTGACGCCACTCCCAGCATCATTTTCATTCTCGTAACTTCACCTCTTAGTGGACTACACTACTAACCCGTTTAAGCGGCACACTGAAAAGTCTTTTTTTGGCATTGCTGTGCATTGCGAGAAAATAATTGACTATCCACATTCATTCTTTAATCTGCAGTTTCTATTGCAATACGCCTTTGTTGCTATATGACAGGCTACAAGTGGGTTTGTATTTAACTGGTGCTCTTCTTCACAATGGTTGCTCATAAATAACTTTAAATGAGAAATCTAATCTATTGAACATTTCTAGGTGAAATTCGAATCAACACCAACATTTTACTTGAACCACAATGTGAAATAATATTTCTTTCAAATTGGATGCCCATAAATTTTGAGATCAAATTCTGAAATTAAGACCCCTAGTCAGCTTTGGGGTCACACACAGAGGCATAACATCACGGATCATTAAGTTTTAATAACATCCCGAGTTAACGCAAACATTTTCATCGAGGCTAAAGCGCATTTACACCCTTTCCTCATTGGTCCGAAAAGATGGCGGCTATTTTGTTATTAACTCCGATATAGTTGGTTTAAATCATCCTGGTTAGTATGACTCACTGGAAGAAAATAAAACGGGATTAACAGGCGTAAGAGAGAAAGGGAGGGAGGAGGAGGTGGTTAAGCATACCACCATTCTGTGACCGTTTATGAGAGTCGATTAGATTTAATCTAATGCCACTGTAAGACCGCGAATTATCTTTGGTAGACTTTTGTGCAAAGCTGCAAAGAGATCAATTCATTAAATCATATGCAGTGATAAAGGTCTTTTTGGAGGTCTCAAAGGTATCATTCTAATTTTCACTTAGTAATCATTAGAAGAATTGACCTTAATCTTTAGAAGTCTTGATATTGTTTAAGAGTTTCTGATTAATGACACTAAACAAAAAATGTCATCCTCGATAATGTTAAGCGATCTTTGGAACCTCAGTTTATATGTGTCAACCCCTTTATGAGAAAGCTATATTCATTTGGTACAGAATTCTTTAACAGTTTCCTTGAGTAGAGGATTCGCGTTGTGGAGCCTCCCTGGTGGGAGACAAGAAACTTAGCACTTCACTTTACTAGACAGATTTTACCAGCGCGGTTGGCTATTCCACTCACTGGTCACGTACTTATGTATACTAAATCTGTAGATTCCATAGAAGACTGTGTTAATTGCTGCATTTTCTAACGTTCATTTTGGACTTAAATCTCAACTTCAGATTTCACTTGCCTCATTGATGGCAACGTGAAATTTTGTTGAATGGAAACCCTTCTGACTCACCCAGTCTATTACATCTATAAAATATATTTAAGTTCCTTTGATTTTCGATTTGAACTTTCGCTTTGTCATAGCTATATTTACTCAAAATTACACGAAATGTCAAAGATCTGATAATCTTCTTGTCCTTTAGCTTATTTGGGAGATTTGAAATGTAGGTGCGATTGCTTAGATTCATCATAGCCCATATCTGATTGGCTTATCCATCTATCAAATCTATTTTAGGTTATTTTAAATAGCAACTTCTCCAAGCGTTAACCTTCAGTATATCAGAGGAGGGGGGGGGGGGGGGGGGGGGAAGTTTAACGCGAGATCACATGCTAATGAAGATAACTCATAAGAGGCGATAGCAGTGCCATGAACGAGCAACCGCATTTCTATATATAAGGGGTTTTAGAATGATAGTTTCCTGTGAGATCTGCTAAAGGATGCATTAGTTAAATTAAATTTAATCATCAATACCATATTTGAAACCTCTATAGTTATATTTATAGAGTGAAGTAAGTTAAAGGTTAGACATTTCAAATTAGTCTTATTTATCCCTTATAATCCAGTATCTCTAGCATCTTGGAAAACGTTTATCTAGGATGAGCTAAGTGTTGAATACAACTTAACTATACGATATGCTTAATTTCTTCGCTTCGTAAATCCAAGTTTTCCAATCAATTCGTTCTTACGCCTGTTTATCCATCACAAATTCAATAACGCCATCCGCTCTATTCGTCTTCACGGTATTTCAATTAATTATAACTACAAGACGCGCACGCTTATGTTGTAACAATTCATTGAGGTGTTTTAAATACACCCATTATATTAATATGCATCCTTTGATTAGCCCTTGAGCGTTAGGCTTAGTGCTTAGACTATGTAAATTTCCGTAAATACCAGATTAAATGCCTTTGTAATAATGAGGTTGAGGAGATGGAGGCTTTCTCTCGTTACCAATGGAAAGAAGTAAGGTTTACGAAATGCTTAACAATGGAAATAGGAGTGATTTCACAACCTGATTCAAAACCGTGTTGAAAACTAATCTACAGGGACGAACTTCTCAAATCTCTAGGGTTGTTGGAGGGAAGGGGGGAGGGGGATTGGACAGGACAAAAAAATATGCTGTGTGGAGAGTTCACATTCCAAGGATGAATTCTTTGCATGTTGCACCCATTGTACCTCAGTGGATGTAATGTTGTAGCTCTGCCTTTTTTGTGCCTAAATCAACTTCTACTATGAATACAACAGATCATTTTTTATCAACCACATGGAGTGGCCAGCTCTTAGCTTCCACTCATTTCAGATTGAGAGTTTAATGGGTTTATTTGTGACATCTACACAGTCTTAATTCTCGTTGATATTTTCGATGGGTGGAGTGGATTAAAGTTGTTCCCTTAATGAAGATGCAGTCACTATTCACAACCAAGGGAAAGTTAATTGAAACTCGTAAAAACTCTTAAATAATTTCAAAATTTATCCTTCTCAAATGAGAACTTTAATAGTAATAGTTTAGCATCATAGCATTAGGTAACACGGGGAGAAAACTGTAATTAGATTGAATTAAAATTTAAGCTCAAGAATCCGGAAGATGTAAGACAAACGAATTAAAGTTACAAAGATCGTAAAGACTCCTTAACCGAACTTCAAGACCCAATGAATTATAATGGAGTTCATAGCGTGGGTGGCGTAGCGGTTAATGAGTTCTTATGAATTAGATGTTCATCCAGTGTACACACAATTTGTGGAATGGCTAACTACAATGAATAACTCTGTCTAGTAAAGGAAGTGAGTGAATTCGAGTTTTTCACCATGAGGACTGCATGCTAAAATTAGAAAACGTCTTACTGCGAACGAGTTTGGGTGCTTTTAAATACAGGCAGTTTTTTGCCTTCAATGTTTTAGCCGTTGTGGCAACGATGTGACGGTTCTGATAGAGACGTCTGAATGACACACCTATGTAGGAAAAAAAATCGGTTTTCCGATCAATCGCATCGCGCTTTATATTAAGTAAGTTAGAAATTGGCAACAAACTCAGATATTGACTTAAATCATGAGAAGTTAGGTCAATTATAGTAAAATCCTGTTTAAACAGAATAATATGATTCCATTGCAAATATGGATAAAAACATATTCGTATCCACCAATGCATAAATAAATGTAATCATAATAAAATTTCTAATTATGCAAGCTGTTTGTAATAAACGATACATATTTCTGTTTCTCCAAAATACACCAGCGTCAATTAATATTTATATCAAATGGCAGGCTGTGTGATAGTTATCATTAGCCCTTTAGTTGACTTCGCGTTTCACAGAGAGGAAGAACATCGAAATCACAAAAAGTTGAGAGAGGGAACAGGAGAGTGATTCACAGATGTAAACGAGACAGACACAAAGGCAGATAAAAAGGTAAGGTGAGTACTGAGTACTGGTCAAATATGACACACAATCGGATCATTGTAGTTTGAAGTCAGAAGCCAACTGCCGGTTTATAGACTGTTTCGCTGTATGAGCCAACGTTACCCATGGAGCACTACATTTACGTAAGTCCATCTGGCACCCCGCATCAATTAATATAAATGCCAACATTACAAGTACACTAAGGAAGGTGTCAAGCTCCACTTGACGCAGGTAGAGGAGGTGTCCTGGAGCCTCACCCTATATGAATATCGCATTCTAGCACTCTTCATGTTGACTAGTGTTAGTGAGTGCGATTTCCACCTCTGGATATTTACTAATAGTATCGATTAATTTCGACTTTTTCAAATAGCTTTAAACCTTGGAACTGTTAAAAAGTCATTGTAATACATGTACCTCTAGCTCTATAATTCCCTTTAGCATTTTTGAGTGAATTTAAAAAATATTATTGAAGGTAAATATGTAATACTTTATTTTCAATACCGCATTGAATTCGGAGTATCTCCACTAGTTTTGGCATAGAAGTGACCTGTAAAAAATTTGCTAATAAAGTGACTGAAAAGTGCAACAGAAAAAGCTGAATGATAGCTGAGAAAGGTAGTTACCAGTAGGGCTCTTACAGTACACAATTTCACCTAAATGCCCAATAAATAAGCATTCTTCCATTCTTTAAGTCATTCATGTAATCTTATCCATAGGGGCATAGTGATGTACAGGTGATGCATTATTAATATTTAACTTCAAATTTTTGTTTTCCATTCAAAATGGATCAATTGTGATAAAAACCGAGTTGACCCCAAATTTTAAAAGTTAAATTTGATAGAGGGGGTGGGGGGGGGGGGGGGTTCCACTTTAGGCCAGACGTATCTAGTTATACCTATGAGGAAGGCTGTCGTGCATGCGCTTTTTTATCCACTCGGAAAGAATCCTCCTTTCAGCGCTAGGAACTCAGTGGTCAAAATCTATATATGCATATCTGTGCGCGTCCAGAAATCTAGGTGGGTAGTTAAATTGTTTATTCACAGTCAACGGGAGGGTTGGCTCAATGCGACTTTCTTGTAAGGCCAGTTTTAAGGTACCTTTCACATAACCAAGTCAAGTACAGTTAATAGTTCCAGATGTATTTATGTGGAAAAAATGTTTTTATTCTGGCACGTGCTTTGACAAGTGGAATGAGGCCTTTCGAGTATTATAACGATTAGATTCTAAAGAGAATGAAGGTCAAAGGAAAACCTTGTTAGTCTTCAAAATACTCTGCTGTCAAGTGGGATCGATTATCTGTAGGGCTTAGCGTTTTCCTTCTCAGGCTATTTCAATGACCTCTGACCACGACTAATCAAAAAAATCAAAGGGTGACATTTTTTCTTTTTTGCTTTGACAAAAAGGATAAAGTTGAGAATATGGCATGTCTACCAAGTTAAATAATGTGAGGCAAATGTTGAGGAGAACGGAGAATCCGAGCACAACAGCTGAGATTATCACTATTACGGAAAAATACCTTAAATAGCTGTCAACTGGATCACAAGATTATTGATCAAGTGGGTGAGCTTATCCCCTCTTAGTAAGTACGGAGATCATAATATAAGGCAAGATTTGTACCTATTGCAAACTTCGATGGTCTCTAAACTAAAACACCCTTGTGATATTAATATAATAAATACTAATATAGAGATATGGCTTATAGTAATTACCAGGTTCAAATGTTATTTTGTAATGTTTCTCTCTCCTTCACACACCAACCCACTTGCACATACTTATTAATTTTGTGAATCTATTTTTAATTTATGTATATGATGCAACGTAGTATTCATTCCGTCATCTTTGCAACTTTTTCCCAGTTCTCCTAAATTTTTCCTATCCTCATTTTGAAAAAGTTACTGTTTTTTTAATGAAAATGTTCATTCGAGTGATTTTCGACTTTAGTCGCATTTCCATACTGCATTTCTCTCAGAGTGTGCCCACGGATCTGAAAAGGTGATGTTTGGATAGGTCGAGGTCTGGCGAATATGGTGGCTGCGGTAGACCCTCACTATTTAATTTCTCAATGGTTCTGGATATTATTAATTTGCTTTGTGGTAGGATATTGTCATACTAAATAAATCTGGACCTTTTGCTTTTAATTTCTTGCTAAGTCTTTCCATATGCTTGTAACGATTTCGATTGATTTTAGCAATTCGTAATGATTTATTCAGCGTAAATCCAACCAATATACAAAAAAAGGAGTCTGAGGATAGTTTGGAGGATGAAATAAGTGCTTGATTAGGTGACTACCATTGTATATTTTCATTAACATTGTTGTCAACCATCCACTTCTCGGCTCCGGTAGCAAGATGGTGTAAAAAAGACGAATTCTTCGTCCTGATAACAGGGAAATGCACGAGTTACTCTGCTCATTTTCGCTATTCTGAGAGAATTGATGCGGCGTCACCAAATTCGCATCCTATTCAATTTATTGATGGGATCCAAGGGTTTTTCATGATCATTTAACCGAAGATCGGTTTCAAACAAGAATTTTAAGATGCCACCATCAAAATTGGTAGGTCGTCCTAGTTTCTATCGCACCAATGAAATTTTTATTGCCCGATTTAAATTATTTAAACACAAAAATCGACATCGTGGGAATGTAAGGCTTTGAACATAAATTTGAGTAATAACATTAGCGTACCGTTGCAGGCGTTCAAGCCCTGGTCAAGGAAAATTAGCAGGCAATACCTGTTGCGTTTTTGCTCTCTGCATGGAGTTGAGTAGTTTTAACCTTAACGACCAAATGAACTTCATGCACATAAATGATGTTAGACAATTGGTCTACAAATAAAAGGCCATAGGAGTTTCTTCCTTCACCGTGTCTGGACACAAATTGAACTCAAACAGCCGTTTGTGAAACGCGCAACTTCTTATTGGTACTCCTTATGTTTATTCGACGCTACATGCACGTATGGGTTCCTCTCATTGTCCCAGTTGTCTCTCCGGGTGGGCACCTCGCAAGCCTGGACTGAAAACAATAAAACTAAAACTCCTACACGTTCTCAATCGATTATTGGCAACTTCTATTTAGAAAAATGTAGCTTATTCCAATTTGACGAAAATCTTGTTGAGTACTCAGCGGACTAATTGAATACGAATTTACGTATTTCAAAATATTAATTCCAATCAATTAGGAAAAGTTCTGCCAACTTTAGCTCTCACAAGTATAGAATTAATTTGGAGACTGATCCACAGTCCACTCCGGCTTAGATGATTAGAAGGCTATGGGACTCATAAACATGTCCATCTGAACCGTTTCCTTATAATCTCGAAAGGTAAAGAATGCTCAAAAAAGATACGCTCATAGGGAACTAGAATCTTAGTGTACTAATCCATCACTCTAATGCTTAAAACTGAAGTCTACATGATGTCGCACTAAAAGCTATAACAGCGACCTTCGTTTTCCTTCCTGCGACACTTGAGCAATCGTAGCCACACAATAACTACTATCACGCTAGTGGTGGGAAAGCTTTATTAACTACCGTACATAAATTAAGTATCCCAAAGTTAGAAAGGAAAAGAACATTGACAATATCATTAATGATTACTCCAAATCCACACACACACACACACACACATACATTAGGAAGTCGGGATGGGATCCAATTAGGAATGTGGGGCGTGGGAAAGGGGCTACACACAAACCGAAAATGCACATTCAACGCCGCGCCATACAGAGAGGAAATATCGATAGAGCACGATTAAAACAACAGATTGTCCGATGAAGACGGGAGGGCGGTTCCATACGTTCAGACAAGCTCTACACTACAGCATTGTTAAAAAAGAGGGGTCAATGGTTGTTAAGGGCACAGGGCAGGAGGAGGGGAAGAGTTAGTCATAGTATCGGTTGATAGTGTGTCTACGAGGGATGAGATGGAGTTAAATGCAAGGTTTATAAAACCATCGATCGTCGTTTAAGTGGTACGTGCGCTCATGTGCAGAGTGGGCAGGACAGAGGTCAAGGTCAGTGTGGGCAGGCGATAAGACTCAAGAATATACAAGTAGCCACGTAGAGAGAGGACGGGAAGGTCACAGAAAGAGATTGGGATGGGATGGTGAAATGTTGCCAATACTATACGTCACCATTGCTTCAAGGACATGAGAGGAGCACAGACAATCGACGCATTATGAGATCGGGTTAAATGGGTATTCCTGCTGTAAGGGGAAAAATAACGATAAGCTCAGTCTTATAGTGTCTTGCCTAAAAGGAGAATGGTATATACTTGAATACAGACAATTGTTATGAACATTATTAAAGGGCATTTGTTACTTCAAGGAAGAGTAGTTATAAATGCTGGCTATTGAAAACTGCGGCTTAATTGAGGAAAATCAAATAAAATAGAATCCCTCCAAGATTCCAATATACATCAATATAATAAGTAACTAGACAGCAGATAATAGTGAAACTTACCTTTGGCGAATTGACATTCCTGGCCATAAGTATAAGTTAAAATGAACCTAAGTAGTTTCGTTCTCCTTTCTTGGATTTTTGCAAAAAAAGAATTTTGACATTCTGACATTAGACTCAGCAACTACCCAACCACTTCCCTTCATCATTTACTGAACTCACTGTCAACCGATTTCAGTTGCTTTCCCATAGTGAAAAATTACATTTTTACCTAATGAAAAAACAAAAAATAGCATCGGAAATACTGACTAAACCGATGTCAAGAGGACTAATAATTTCTTAAACTCCCGTTTGTAAAATTCAACTCAGGTACGCACGGTTGATGCGTACATAGTTGGCCTTAGTATATATTAATTTCAGGACAGCTCAATAGATTACGTTTAAAAAACCCGACATAGCATACCTTGACCGATTCTAAAGGGAACTTTTACTCAATTAATAAGTTTAATAAATAGCGAACAACATGAATGACAGCAATTTCTGACAAAAGGAAAGGCAATATAATCAGTTTGCCTTCATAAACAAAACGGTCGAAAATTGTCATCTCTCTAATTAACAAACAACGCACACGCATTCGTGCGGTAAGGAACAACAACGCAATCTCACTCAAGAAGCAGTGTATTTGAAGAAGACCCAAACGGCCTGGGATACACGCACGTATGCACTACCCCTCACCCCCTTCCACCTCCTTTTTCTTCCACAATTCCTTCACGAGGTAACCCATCTTTTAATCGTGCAGTAGTAGAGAATACGCTGATGCAAACACTGCCGCACGTTCGTGGACAGACATCCTGACACGCTGTCTATCGATTGGCACGCGCGTCGCGCGAACGTGGTAGCACGGACGCACCGCACGCTCACAAACAGAAAAAAACCACTAGTGTATAGGGGACAGTATGCGCTCTGTTTTTGCACGCATTCTGGCAGCAGTAGCAGCGCGTGATAATGTAATGTGTACACGGGGCACAACACAGTGTATTATACAACTGAGACAGGTGTTATAACATGTGGTAGGTAGGCAGGCTGGCTTATTACGATTGTTAATGCGGCGGTGACGATCAGTCACGTGATCGCAGACCGGCCATCTGAGATGTATCGCAACATACATAGCTTGACTTTTAGCTACCTCTGTGCGTGAGGTCAAAAAAAATAATCCGTGAGCCTCGCTTAAACTGGGAGAGCGACCAATGAATGCGTGATGCATGGCACTCTTTCCAGGCCTTCTCTGAATGTGAAAGACCCAGTTTTAACCTAAGAATTAAATGTCGGATAGTGAAAACTAAGACAGACCCGGCTTTTGTACGTGTATGCAGAAACGTCTAAATAACGATTAGGCTCTCAGATAGGACTAGCAAGTTCTTAAGTGGGAGAAAGAACAGAGAAATAACAATAGAGAAGATAAAAAAAGAGGGGGCTTTTGAGCAGTGAAATTTTACGGATAGTCATAACAGCCAAGCACATTTCAGTATTTCAAGCCGAATAACACACAAATATGTTTAAAAGCAAGATTTCGGCATCGCATTATGGACAAAGATTAAATAGAAATCGGGATTCCAAGTGGTGGCCAAAGAAAAGAATCTAGTAAACGACACACTTATTCAGAGTAACACAAATTTCGAAGACCTATCTGGAGGCTTTGTATTGGTTGCTGAAAAATAAAACGCCATTTATATTTAACAAATCTGAATTCTAAGACTTCGACCACTTCGCAGAAATAGACTAGATCATGTTAAAATAATGGAACATCTCATTGATAAACGATGAACTGTAGAAAAGTGAGCAACTTCTACTTGCGCTTGCCTGATAAAGGTGAAAGAACAGGAAATCAAGTCAACTGATTAAGTTACGAATAACCTCGTCGAATGATGAAGATTTGGACACTGCATCACAAGCTTCTGAGGTCATGATCAAGTTAATGCATACGAAATCGAATTAAGCAAGGCCCGTGATGGACTGCCTCCACTACCAAATTGTTACTGAACCCCTCACCATTTTCAAGCCTTACAAGATTGATTTGCTCTACTTACTTACGAGTGCCATTTGCTGTTTCATGGGCAAAAAGGATAATAAAAAGGGAGAGCAACTGGCGCAGACAACGATAACATATACACATAAAAAGGTTTCGGAGACAAATAAGGAAAGCAAATTAGAAGCCCAAAATATATACCACCAACCATGAATCTTCAAATATAAATGAAAATTCACTCACTAAAATTTCAAAATCTCAAAATGCATTTATTTCCTAAGTCTTAGATTTCATCGATTTCTTTTCAAAGCTAAGAAAGGTAGAAATCTCACATCAAATAAGACACATGTTGAATGGTATCCACACCCAACCGCTTCCAAATCGCCAGCAAAAGGCACTTTCCTGATGACAGGCACTTAAACGGAAAGGAAGAATAGCAAAATAAATCATGACTCAAAGAGATATGTGGTATCAAGTTGCCACTAATATGGCAAAATCTTTGATTTCGCTTGCCTTTGTTTATCTTTTTTTTGTCTTTTACACTCATACCTTGATACTTTTTCATTCCATATAGCCTCAATAAAGACGTACTTACATCATGATTCCTACGATAGACACGGGGAGTAGGTAAATTGAGCCCCACATCTGGAGGGAATCAACTCTGAAGTGTGTCTAGACTGCTCATATGATGAAGTTGAGAATTGAAAGAGCTAAATGACGGACTCTTCCAAAAAAATCAAGATCCAGGTGCAAGAAGTCCATTTGAATTTTATACTGGAAAAAAGGACGAGTAAAATAACGACTAAGCTTATTTAGAAGGGTCTTATAACACTTATATTAAGTAGAGGGATAGTAGTATAGAGTCGCCATGGTGAGAACCCCTAATTCTGATAATACCTTCATTAGATAGCTTTAAATAGTGCGGGATAGTCATTCTGTCCAAGGGCACGAAACTGATACCTGACCTCGTAAATGAGCACATTAACTGCTGTAATACTGACAGACATCAACAGATAACCGTTATTTTAGATCCAGGCTAATTAGCAAGCAGCTGGTGATTTTATTTTACAGATAAAATAGCACTGGGATTCATTTTTGAGATGGTAAGGAAAAAGAAAAGCAACTACTTACATAGAAAGCGTGAATGTGTATGGTAGCTATGAAATGATAACACGAGCGATAATTTTGCTATGAGATTCAGAAGTAATAAAAGATGTGGTCACAAATAACAGGCTATGCGACTTTACATTTTCCTTTAACCACCCTCAAAATAATATGAATGATTGCATACAATGACGGAAATAAGAACTACCCAACTTGACTACTTCCAGCACTTAAGAGACAGAGTGGCACAACAAAAAGGTGTTCAAAAAGAAGATCATTTTTAGTCAATTCTTTAAAACCCTAAGAAAAATTTTGACGCATATTTTTAAAATGAAAATGAAAATCGCCTTGAGCACGTTCCAAACTTTGTTCTAGGATCTACCAATCAAAAAACATTGGTGGTCTACCTGCAAGATGCAAATGAATTGAGACGGAAATACCAAACACAGAATTGAATCAACTGATAAATAAGATCTAAGTATCGTAAGGCTTACTAGTAAAATTGGGAGTCAAATCATTAGATATGAACAAGACATAACTTTCAATGAAAGTAGAAAACTCTTGCAGAATTTAGAAAAGAAAGAAATTGAGTTAGGTCTCTATCTCTTTTCATCCCCTTTTCCTCATTAAACTCTCCTCGCTTACTAACATGAACTTTCATAATTAAAACCGACGGATATTTTCCTTGCAGAACCATAGGAACGAATAACACTTATCTCTTTCAAATAGGTTGGAGCCAATGAGTAATCAGTATACGAGTCTTGATTTGTAAAATAGGACTTCAGATTTTAGTAATGAATGGCTAGCGGTATCACTTAAAATTTAATTAAACGAAAAATGACGTAAAGCATCAGTAATAAATTAACGTTTGGGATCAACCTCTAGGCCTCCCAGCTGTGGTTAGGATGGTGATGATAATGAGAGATAGGATTAGTCAGACCGTTTTCACCACCGGCACACAAGCACGTGTGTGATGGCAAGCTAGCCAGTCAGTGGACCAAACGCCAGCTTTCAAAGCCCTAAGTGCGGCCGTGCAACTTCTCGATTCAAGGACAGGAGACAACTTCTCCCACAGGTGAAGGAGAAACGGTGACTCATACTCGCCCTCACTGTCCCATCACACACATACACACCACACAATGATGGCGCGCCGCCTCAATCTCTTTGTGTCCCACTTCGAAGTATGTGCTTTCACCCCACGTGTCCAAAAAGGCCGCAGAGACAGACAGAGAACATGGGTAACAATAAATTAAGCAGAAATGAAGGGAAGAGAGCACAATTGTTTTTGGCAAAAGGGAGACTGCTGTAAACATGTTTACATTAATAATTAATGAGACTTGAACTTCTAACACATTACACCTGTGGACCTGTCCTCTTTGTACTACTGTGAAAAGCAACGATTAGATATGCGCAAAAATGGGATAGGATGGGTTATAAGAGCGGGGCATATATGTATAGGTATGGTTACTGACCTGACGCCAAGAGGTAGACGTTATAGGCTTCAATTGTACAAATGTTTGCTCATAAACCTGGTTCTAAAATTACAAAATATTTCAATTCTATAATATATAACTCTACTTTCCGCCTCAACCAAAGCATAGCATTCGTTAATAAAAAGCAGTTTAAGGAAGTTTAACCGGAGGAGGAATCCACCTGCAACATAAATGACCCAAGTTAATGACTTTAAGGTCAAAGAGATTTACAGAGGGCGTCTTAACTTAAGAAATGAAAAATAACACTTAATTTAGTGACCCATTAATAACCCGATACATGTCGCAGATATAGGAAATTACAAATCATTCCATAAAATAAAAAAAATGGTTATCGTAGGAGAACTGAGAATTACAAAGTGATGCTTATCGAAAAATTCGGAAATTAAACAAGTTCGAACAAAAATCAAAGTAGCAAAATTTAAATTATTTACTAGGGGTGATTACTGAATAAAGATACAAAAACTAAATTGATGCACTTTATCTGTTAACTTATAAATACACGAGTTTAAGAAACCCGCATAGGCAGAAAAGTCTATTAGAACTTGGTAAAACTGATACATGCAGAATACAGGAAAACCTTGTGATGGTACAAGAGTCAGAAAATGAATAAGCATATTCTTAGACATGAAACAGTCAAATATCAGAACAGAGAAAACTAGTTTTAAGGGTACGAAGCCTGATTCGTAGCTTTTGATTAAATTAAAATGCCTAGTAAAAACCTGGTGAAAAGTAAACCACTAGTAAATTCCCATTTCATTCAGAAGAAACTTTCAAAGCAAATTCGAAGTTATCAATACTTAGCATGGGTAAAGAAAAGGTATCCTGGAACCACTAATATGAAACTTAAAATCCACCAACTTTCTGCTTGACCAGAGTTACGCGGAACGGTAAAAACTAAAAGCACCGTATGTGCACCGGTAGACATTGATATCGTGATCTCATGGTACATGAACACTTAGATAGGAGCACCGCAGGCACACTCCAACAAAGATAAAATTTTCACATCTCGATCAAGATATTCAACAATTTGAGAGAAAAGAAAACAGAACCTACGGGGAATTGAACCTGTCCACCACCAGTTCCACAAAGACCTCCAGCCGAGGACATGTACTGCGGTGGAGGAGGGGGCCCCTGACAGTTTCCCATGACATTGTGCTGTTGTGGCGGTTGCTGCTGCTGCTGCATCATCTGACCCCCCGACGCCGAAGACGATGGAATCTGCTGTTGTCCACCGTTTCCAGGCTGCTGACCCATCATTTCGGGTGGAATTTGGGGTTGACCGAAGCCTCCCCCGCTTCCACCTCCATTATTTCCTCCGTTTCCCCCATAATCCATAAGCATTGTTTGACCACCATTTCCCATCATATCTACTCCACTGTGCATGGGGGACATCTTTACATCCCCACCTCCCCCAGGGTAGGAGTTTTGAGGTCCAGGAGGAGCCAGACCATATTCAGGATGGGGCGGTGGCATCATTGGGCCACTATTTCTCCCGCCACCAGCACCGCTATTATTAGCCCCACCACCGTTCATCACTACAGATCCATCAAAATCGTTCCGATTAGTGAACATAGGCTGCTGCTGTTGAGATGCCTGCTGCTGCTGATCATTGATGTTTGGCGTCTGTTGAGGAGGAGTTTGCTGAGGAGCGTAATGGGGAGGCGGAGGTTGGGAAGAATCGGGGTTAGGGTTACCGCCATTGTTTGGACTAGCAACATGAGGGGTGCCAGGATGACCAGGGCTTGGGGCTACACCGCCACTACCTCCCGAGGAAGTCTGGGAGAGATTAGGAGGAGGACCTTGTTGTTGGGGCATAGGAGGACCTTGAGGACCTATCCATCGCGCTCTTGGGGGCATGTGGGGATGACCGGGCATCATGCCACCAACTGGAGGGCCGTATGGTGATTGGTGAAACCGCATAGAGGGGTGCATTGGGGGACCAGGGGGTTGACCACCTGGCATCATTGGTGGAAGGGTTGGACGCTGACGTATAGCAGCACCACCTAGGGTGTCAGGGGGCATACTTGTCACTGGACCTTGTAGCCCAGGATGGGGCCCTGGTTGAGAAGCTCTATGCATGAAAGCTGGGGCATTGGGAGGCATCGGACGTCCAGGCATACAATGTTCCTGCAAAACAAAAACAAAGAACATGCATATGAGACATGGTGAACCAAGAGTAGAGTTTATTTACAGACAGGAAACCTACGTGTGGGAGTCCATTTGGATATCCGGAATTTACAAAACCCTAAGAAAATAAAGAGTAAAGAAATATTGGCATACATAGTCATAAAAGGCTTTTGCTTCGGTCGTATGCTCGTGGGTGTCCCGTCTTTCAGGAGCAGCGCTGTACAAATCCCAAAAGACACTAAAATACTGAATTAATTATCACAATGATGTACCTCCACCAAGAATGTAGAAAGCCGGGAGGTTCTCCTACACTAATTGATTTATCCCATCGGATCTAATAGGGTATCACTTTGAATATTTGCAACTTACCTCTTGAAGAAAAGAATTAGCTGTTTTTTGTGCACCGATATGTACTAAATATTCATGAACATACATGGCAAGCCTAGAAAATAATAAAAGCGAAATATAAATTACTTCTCCTTCGATTGAGCTTCCGAAGGAACGCCGATCATTTTATTCTTTCCATACATTTTTGTTAATAAAATAACATTACTGAATAGGAGAGAATTTCGTAATCACCGGCTTAAGTGTGAAAGTTAATTGGCTAAAGTTGAATTATTCAAACCCAATTTCAATGACTTCAATAAAGTTAAATAAATTCCACTCAGTAACACAAATAGCACTTTAATTTACGTAAATATTTTATTTTTTACAGTCCATTTGAGTAGGTTAATTTATTTAGCTTTATTGTTCTTACAGTATTTAGAATGTCGAATTTCAAAATGTCCTCTAAATCTTGCGAAACCATTGAACTTTCTTTTCGGTTACTTCAGTTTTTTAACCAGGCTATATGAATGGGCATTAAAGTGTTCAATTATTCATTTCTGAATGTAAAGTTTCTCCTTTGCGTCGCCCACTTATTGATGTTACAAATATATAACATTAAAACTGTACTGCTTATAAAAATAAAGGTAACCAGAGATTGGTACAAAATGCATTTGCATGCAAATACTTATTTTGTTAAAGAATAGGCTAACTCGCAATGTTTTCCAACACCCACCTTTCTTCTCTTCATAGCCCTCGGCATCTTACCTCTTTCCTGCATATTAGATAAGATATCTTGGGATAAATTACACTTTATGACTCAGCTAACAGAAAAATGGATCTGAATGCAGCTAATTTGACTGATAATGGGATTACTAGGGTTTTCCAACGTCTTATATGGAAAAATATTCTCTCCTGACTCGAATTTATATATGTATTTCGGCATGCATTTCTCATATTGGTGCTGAAAATGGACTCGTTTTTTGCATTTTCTAAATGCTAGGATTCACATCACTAACATGTCATCCACTTTCAATATGTCTCTGTTTATTCAAAATCACTTGATTTTGATCAATTTATATTCCGAATTTAAATATAAAATATGAAATGTAAACAACTTTATCTAAGGACAAAACATTATCTTCTAGCAAACATGCTTTTAACCACTTCAATTCGATAATCATATACCAATCAACTAAAAGCTTCTCCAAGGCTGTCGATTTGGTCAATATTTAATTGACTGTCATGTGCATTTTGCGTCTAAAGTGATTTCGACTTTGAGTAAATTCGCCAATAACTTTAATATAAGTCAATTTTATCTACTGGTTATTCATATTTTTATTTTAACATTATGCAAACTTATGTGATTTACTATGGGGCGATTTTCGGCTGTTCCACTATTTTTCTTATCCATTTTAAATTAAAACGTTGTATTAGTTGGATACCGACCTTTAATTAATTTCATTTTTAATCATATTGAAGAGTCTAGTATCGCACCATCTTATTGCCTATACTTTTGCTCTATTTACAACCAAACTATATAAGGCTTTTCAATGAAATATCTTGCTTGCTGTCACTCATTCGTACTTTTACAAAGTCATTTGTCTTTTTTTATAACATTTGATTGTATTGTTTGATTTTAAGATATGGAGGACCTCTTTAACAAACTTCGTCGTCTCCTTGATGATCACCCTCTTTCTCCGGAATCGAGAAAACTCACTTATGGTACTTCTGGTTATCGTTGTCGTGCTGGTCTATTAGTTGGTGTAGCGGCTAGAATCGGAGCATACGCCTGTCTCCATTCTATTCTTAATGCAAGCTATAACTTTATTATATTTTTGATGTTTATTGAATCTAGGGTGGAAAGGCAGTTGGGGTCATGATCACGGCATCTCACAATCCTCCTCAAGATAACGGGTTGAAACTAATCGATACAGATGGCGGAATGTTCCCTTCTGATTTTGAACCCAGTATTGTTGAGTTTGTGCAACTTCAAGGTAACCAACTGGAGTCTTTCCTTCTAACCTACTTTTCAAACTCCACCTACGGTGAGTTTCTATTGTTACACCTGTCGCACTTTTCTTGATCATCTTACGTCGTCTTCATTCCTGCAGTTGCAAGTATTGTACCTCAGGTATACATTGGATGGGATTCCCGAATTAGTTCTGTCAGTTTATCTCAAGAAGTTGCGAAGGGAACAAATGCTTTGGGAGGAAAGTACATTGATTTTGGACTTGTGACAACTCCACAGTTGCACTTCTTGGTTCACATTCAGGTAATTCACTACTATATAATATTTTTAACTATAGTTATAGATTGTGTAGCTTGAAAAGAATATTAAACTTTTATTGTTGAAGTCTTATGATTTCTAGATTTTTTTAAACTATTTTGCAAGCATCTTTAAGTTATGATTGGGTTTCGAGTTCTTCATAAATTAGTATTTTCAAAATGCATCTTGGGCACATGCGAATCCATGATTCTTTGCGGTTACTTCGTTTAATAATTGTCACTAAACTCAAGATTTTTTACCCTTAGCTTAGTTTGATATATATTTATTGCATCCTCTTAGAAAACCTTGCCGAATAACGTTTATATTGATTTTGCCATTGATCCAGCGTTGTATTCCTTTGAAGTGCGTAGTAGTGCCTCTAAGCCTAATAATTGTGGACAGTCATGCCCATCCGTCTAAGGCCGTTTCGCATTGATGCGATCTATTATCGCTGTTTGTTTTCACGATTCTAACTCTTAACTGTTGAGGCTCTTTCATTAACTTCACATTCCGTTGGATGAAATTTTCTTTCAACAATCGGATATTTTTTAAATCTTTTGTATTTTCTAGGTGTCACTAATCATGCTCACAATGATTCATTTTAGTAAATCCTTCCAAAGGAAAATGATCACTAAATAGTTTCTTGAAAGTTAAAATGTACACAAAAATCTATGGCTTTTAACTGATCCTGTAAAAGCATCCTACAAACAAATGATATTGTTTATTCTTTTTGTCCTTAAAAACCTCTTAATTGAAGATTATCGAGGAACTTTTAGTGAATTTGAGAAATCACTTATGCTTTTGTCGTACACTGCACAAACAATTTCTATTTAATCTAATAACTGATCAGATTAATTTTGTCATTGCTACAATTAAAACTATTTCTTCAGTGCATTATTATTGTAACCCGCAGTAAAGTAAACAGTTGCGATTTTACACTGGATAATAGCTTCAGTCGCAAAGATGTTGAGGTCGGTGCTTGGATATCAATTGGCTTTTTCATTGGGGTTATTCAATATTTAATTAAAGGACAGTTCACGCACCAAAATTAAAATTTCATGGCTTGTAAGTGGATTATTAAACTGAAATCTCCTCCACGATATTCAGCGCTTAGTGGCTAGTTGTTTACATATGCTTGAGATGGCAGAATAATATCAAGCACCTCGCATAAATTTACTTTAGCAGAGGCTACACTCTTAGCCAATTGTTGTATGCCAAATTGGGCGTTGGGGAGAAGAGGACAACTTGCTATAAACATAACCCCTGGTCTGTCAATATGAAAAAGCACAATTGAGGTCGTAAACTGTCGACTCTTCGGTGGTCGTTAACGTGTAACAGCATCTTTCACGCGTAAGCAAAAGATAAAGTAAATTAACACTGCATTTGGATGACTTCCCACTACTTTAATAGTGTAAATTGAATCTGAGAGGCTCCGTTTCTCGCATCTAGTCACACGAATACTGGCATCGAAATACCATGAGGCATAAACAGTCGATGGAGTAAATATTTATGCAAGCGTTCTCTACTTCCTTTTGGTTATTTCAAATTTGGCCATTTTAGTCCATTTAATGCAAAACCCTGCTCTCACGAACAGTTCCAATTGTTTATTACTTCACATTACAAAAAAATCCTACTCCATTGGTATAGCGATCACATTAGTTCAGCAGGTTCATAGCTTATTATTTTTGGAGGAATGTCTAAGTAAAATGTTCAAACTAACTCAGGCGTTAAGCTGATATAGCTATCATAGAGTGATCATGGGGTAAACCCAAATTTGAAAATAAAATAAATCAATTATTAATCGCTATACATTCGCTGGAAAGGGTAAATAAGATTACAGAGCCTTGTTTAGGAAACAAATTCCATTTGAGCATTTGTCTGAATTCTCTTAAATCTTTCGGAATGTTTCACTAGAGCTAGTCGTTATCCATGGCATTTTTTACCTCCTTCGTAAAAAATGTACTTTTCCAATAATCCGCTTTTTTCATTGCACTCAAACAAATAGCTTCCAAATTTCATAGTGTGACGATAATTTCGCATGCTCTTGAACGTTTGGCTGTCCGGAGAATTTAATGTGGAAGTGAATTTCCAATTACATTTAATAGATTTTCAGACATTTAAGATATTTTCATTTTCTTTACTTGAACCCCAAAGACCTCTGGTGTGTTAAAAGCACTTTCACTTACATTTTGGTATTCTTGCTTGCAAAAATGATGCAAATGAGCAGACAAACAGGCCGAATTAACTGGCCTTTAAGCTCTGGACATTAGATGACACAATTTCATCCAAGGGCCTGGGCAACCCAAACTCATCTATAAATCACATGTTTTGGTTTCATTCCCCATTCCTCACTTTAATTTCTA
This sequence comes from Hymenolepis microstoma, assembly GCA_000469805.3. NCBI lineage: Eukaryota > Metazoa > Platyhelminthes > Cestoda > Cyclophyllidea > Hymenolepididae > Hymenolepis > Hymenolepis microstoma. Next base: position 21,563,819 of record LR215993.1, on the reverse strand, counting down.
TTTCAAATTTTCTTATCAAACTGTTCTGCTTAATCAGTTACTTTACCATGACTAAATTTTGTGAAAGTTTGATTTTGCGTTGCCATGGGCAATAATGATAAAGAAGTGGATCTCAACGAAACGAATCGGACTGTAAGGTACATGTCTCCCTTTCTAAACTCCTTTAAAATCCAAATATTTAATTCATTTGAGCTCAGTTGAGGTCAATTTATGGGAGACTAATTTACCTATTTTTGTCTTTCCTTTAAATTATATGTGTAAGAGGTCAGTTTCATTGCACCTGATAGAAGCGTACTAAAAAGTTAAATATCCATCAATAAAATTATTACCTAGTGTGTATTTTATTTCCACAGAGCAAAAATCACCTGCCCAACAGTGTAGAAGATTACGTAAACGTTTTCCTCAGACGTTTTGTGAGGGCTCTCAGTATATTAAAAGGCGGAGAAATCCATCTCAATGTGGACTGTGCTCATGGAGTTGGTTCATTGATTCTGACTTCCTTATCCACTCGTCTCTATTTGGCCACAAAGGAGGCTCCCTACTCACCAAATAGCCCTCGCCTGTGTCTTCGAACTTTCAATACTATGATCAATGATAAAGATATCCTTAATAAGGACTGTGGTGCTGATTTCATAAAGGTGAGACCTAGTTCATGATGTGCTACCGATGGGATTTCTGTAGATTGGCTTTACAATTTATTGATATTTCCCTAGCTCTACGGCAAATTGCCGAAGTTAACGCCATTACCCTCCGAAAAGGATCTATTCGCCTCTTCAGCTCGATGGGCTACAGTTGACGGTGATGCAGATCGTCTCCTGTATTTCTTCTGTCCTGAAAATAGTTCATCTGTCAATGTTTTGGACGGAGATCATATTGCAGCTCTCTTTACTACCTTTATAGCTGATCAGCTTGTTGAACACCAGTGTCTCCAGCGTCGTGGATCTGAACGCATTGGAGCATCGCGACTTCGTTTGGGTGTTGTCCAAACTGCGTATGCTAATGCTGCATCGACACGATTTTTAAAGAAGTATCTAGCAGGTAGGTTTGCAAAAGATCTTATCACATATGTTCGATTGGCAGGACAGGTATCATAAATTATACAATAGAGGAAATAGTTAATAGGCAAGGACCGGAAGAGCCGGCCCATGGGGCTCAGGATAATTAGTTCTGCTCTTCTATTGTGAAAAAGGCTTTAAAAATCCTTCTGCAGTACACTATGCAGGCCATCTTCCGTATCTGGGTCTTTCAGCTTCAATTCGAGATGGTCAAAGTTAAATAAGCCCTCTTAGTTTGGAAGTTTGGGTTGAAGTGCAAGGAGTCAGACTCATCAAATTTGTTGAAATAACGAAATGTTCAATTTTAGACGTTCTCCATGACCCAAATCCAGATGAAAGCGTGGTGTGTACTCTGACGGGAGTTAAGCATCTCCACAAAGCTGCCAAGGACTTTGATTTTGGAGTGTACTTCGAGGCCAATGGTCATGGAACTGTAGTGCTATCGGAGCGAGCTCAACATTATGTTGCAAGTTTACCGGATAACGACCCACTTCCTCTGTTCGTGTCGCTAGTTAACACTGCGGTCGGAGATGCGGTGACTGACATTCTTCTTGTGGAATATATTCTGGCAGCTAGGGGGCACTCTCTGCAGCAATGGTTCGATTACTATCATGATCAGCCATCAAAGCAACTGAAAGTGGTTGTCAAAGACCGACATGTTATTGTCAATACCGATGCTGATAGGAAGGTCACTCATCCTCTGGGATTACAGGTGCAGTTTTGATTAGATATCATCATGTTTGCTATCATCTTGCGCCTTTTAAGTAATCTATAGGAACTAAAGAGCTAAGGTCTTGATTGATTTATAGTTCATTACTTAAAACGGAAAGTAGAGATCTGGATAAGTATTCCTTTTAAATGTAAAGTAGATTGAAAGAGCATAAAAGTCTGCAAGTGTATGACGTATAAAAGCAGTAAAGAGCACACAGTCAAGAAAAATCGATAGCCTTGTCACAAGGGCAAATTTTGTCTAAAGAAACTCGTGTGGTGTGTAGTTAATTATGACTGGTGTTCAAGGTTTCGTGGGTTCACGCTGCACTAGTATTTGTACTTATGCGCTGGCAAGTGATTTCGTGCTAGCCGGCGAGGTGTTACCTACTTCTAATTCCTCAGTAGCATGCTTAGTGGGTTAAAATATTTTCTGCACAATCGGTAAATCTTGTCATGTAAGCATCAGCAAATTTATAACCCCCAGGAAAGTCTTTTTTTAATTAAACTCATTGGTAGATATATTATTTGTTAATATTATTACCGCACTTAGCTCTGCACAAATTTCACGAATTTTAACCATATGGAAGCACCTAACTAAAGAGAACGCAAGTAAGTCTACTAATCTATAAAATGGTATTGGAGGGATCAAAAAGAATTGGGTAATGAATTCTCGACTTTATGAGTCTAATTTAATTTGAATTTCGAAGCGTTGGGATGTCTATATTTGCACTAGGCAAAGAGCTCAATTTATTTTGTCCTAGCGTTCAAAATGCATCACTTGAGTCCCAAGTCCATGGAGGAGATTGTATCCGTGGTATTCAGAGCTTGTTGACTGGTTGATTTTCCTACGTAGTCGGTCATGCCATTTCGATTTATTTACATTTTTTCTCAGCATAGAGCAGGCAGACGGAGCAGCTAATTTTGTAATCATATGGCATTAGGATGATAGATGCCCATCATTCTTACATAGCTTGAGATCACCGTGACCTCAATATAGAAATGTCGCCTATTTATAATGTAAGATAATACTGAAACTTCTATTTCTATAAAAACTATGATGACTATGTTAGGCATACCACTATGCCTAGATGAAGTGGTGGTAAACGTACTCTTCTGGTAAGTCAGAAGTCACGATTTCGATAGCTGGCGTTTCACATTCCCTGAACTGGATAGCCAGCTGAGATCATGATCAACCATCGAGTTTAATCAACTGATCAGCAGTCGAGAGGTCACTTCATGAAATGCCAAATTTGGATTGTTGTAATTAATAATATACCTTATATATTGGTCTTATCTTCAAAATTATTGCACTGTCTTTGTGTTTTTCTCACTTTAAGAAGTGATAAAATTGGTTACTCTGCAAGTGCTACTAAATCTAGTGCTATTGCGAATTTCCTAATGCCATAAGTTTTTGTGCTTTTAAACAGGAGGCTATTGACTCATTGGTAAACGAGGTTGATGCTGTATCCACAAAGGCCGGCCAACCTGCTGGCTTGTCACGAGCATTCGTTCGCCCCTCAGGAACAGAAGATATGGTTCGAGTCTATGCTGAGGCCGCAACCGCCCCGCTTGTTGATTGGTTAGCTGCTAGTGTTGCCCGACTGGTCTACGAGAAGGCTGGGGGAGTTGGTGTGGAACCGACCAACCCTGGTCCTATTCCCTACTGATTCTTCTAGTTTTTGATAGATTTGATCTTTCATTGTGTCACTTTATTATTTAATTTTTTCTTGCACATCGCCGCGGTTGTGGTTGCAAGCGAATCTAAGCGTTTAATTATAAGAGTGTATTTACTTTCAAAATTTGTTGTACTAATGGTTCTTAGTGTAAGATTCTGTTTATTTTGCTTTTCCTTTATTTAGAATTGCTACGACTGAAAACTGTTAATAGGTTTAAGAGAGAACGATTAATGTTTTACTAGTAGAGGAAATTAATAAATGTTAGAATCACCACATGGATGCACAGCTTTGTCGGCCATTTGTAAATGGGTGTGAGATGGGAAGGCACCGTTGTACAGACTAAAAATCTATAGTTCATGTACCATTTAACTAATATTCTTCTCCACTGGACAGCTGTTATAGGATATTTGGGGAAAGAGTATGAATGCGAAAGCGTAACAGAGTCTTGTCGTTAACAAGGAATGTAGAACCGATTTCACGTTGCTTGCAGAAAGGTCGAAGTCAACGCTCATTTGTCTTTTGACCGATCATGTTCTGCCGAATCGTTAAAAAACTCGATTATCAAAAATGATTGAACCAGTCTTCTACCAATCACCACAATTCAAAAAGGTATAAACGGATAAACTTTGTCCCATTTCTCTTTGCATGAACCCAGAATGGTCTAGAGATATGTGGTGAGTACCAAGACTACAGCAACAGTAGCACCGGCACCTGAGAGATTTCAATTGTGGTGCTTTGACTAGAAACAATAAATTAGGCATATTTGAGTCGAAGGATACCGCTTTTTTTGCATTGTCCCAAAACTAATGTAACAACTATCAGGATGGATTTACCGACTTGCTCTGTCAATGCATCGCACACCATCTAACTCACACTTCTGTCTTAACTGCCAGTTTCACATCAATGAACTAACTCAATAAGATACCGGACGATAAAACGCATCAAAGTCGCCTTTGGAAATAAAAAATATTAAAATTTAGTGGGTACAATAAAGTGATCTAAAAATCGGTAGTTTTGAAATAACCCACAGCTCATATTAAAATCAGTGGGTTGAGGGATGTAGTTGGTCAGTTTTGTCTTAATGTCTGCGGTTGCCAGTTGGTTACCGGGAGTAAAAATGTTTGCAGACGCCGACCCAAAACTCACATGAGGTACAGTTGACTCTAAAGCTTTAGTACGTTCGTTGGATACTTGTCTAAATGGGAGGTTGGATAGTTGCGTATTCAGACATCGGTTAAGAATTCTTTTAAGATTTGGGTTGTTTGCGCTAGAAGAGGCGGACGATTTTTTGTCATGCGTTTTACTTGAAGAGGACGAAGATTGATGCCTAAGACGTCCACGAAAGTCACCAGAGCTGTTTTGAGAAGGCGTTTTATTAGGCTCATCGATTGTGCACATCTTAACTCTTTTCATCTGGCGATTTCTCGCGAACTTTTCCATTCTACTTCGTCTCCTTATATCGTCCCGCAATCGGCTGCTTAATTTTTGTTCAGATCGGTCATTATCTCCTATAATAGCGCACCGTTTCTTGTGGGTAGGCATTTTTTATTAAAATGAGTATAATCTGAATTTCTACTCAGTCTAGTGATCATTAATTCGCAAATATTAATAATCGGATTTTTAACGTACTTTTTCTATTCAGCATAACAATTTTCGCATCGGATGTACGCGATTAGTTTGAGAGAAAATTCAGATTATATTCATTTGAACAAAAAATGCCTACCGACAAGGAACGGTGCGCTATTATAGGAGTTAATGACCGATCTGAATACAAATTAAACAGCCTATTGCGGGACGATATAAGGAGACGAAGTAGAATGGAAAAGTTCGAGAGACATCGCCAGATGAAAAGAGTTAAGATGTGCACAATCGATGAGTCTACTAAAACGCTTTCTCAAAACAGATCTGGTGACTTTCGTGGACGTCTTGGGCATCATTCTTCGCCCTCTTCAAGTGACAAAAAATCGTCCGCCTCTTCTAGTGCAAACAACCCAAATCTTAAAAGTAAAATAAGTGAGAGCTTTTGATTGGCCATTGGTTGTGTGCCCTCGGACTCAATCCGTATGCGAAGTTGAACGGCCGCACCTTCAAGGCACGCTGTGCACTCATGCGATGACGTGTCCCACAGGTCAATCAGAAAAGTATAATTTGCCCTAGGCTAACAGAAAACAACAGTCTTTAACCAAAGAAAAAGCCTAATAGTTGGGTTGGAGAAGCATGTGCTATACCAATAGGAAATTAATGTGGAAGGGAAGAAATGGGGAGAGAAAACGGAAGAGTCAGTACTGGGCCAGGACAATCCGTATCGCTAGCAGCAACCAATTTCATGTAATTTGCACATTGATAAGTACTTGGCGATCAGTCAAGAATTACGGTCTAGTATTGGTCCAATGTGTAAGGAAACGAACCAAGCTTGAGTTAGAGTACTCAGGTATTGGAAGCATTCGCGGTTTATGTTTAAGTGAACTTGTTCACTCACTTTACTACTTTTGCATAAATTTCTTGTTCGACAAACCACACTAAGACATTCTAGGTAGTATAATCGTGACTATATGAAAATTTTCGCGGTGGTTCGAATGCTCCTCATATTGCGGATCTGCTTAATAAGGTCAATCAAGAATCAAGAAATGAGCTCTTGTATTACAACTCTGAATGCTACGCCTTCAATACTTTTTAGACTTCTATTCTCCATGGACAATAATACAAATCTACTCACTGATAAGCCTCTTTTCTACAGGAACTTTATGGTTAACTATTTATACCATGAATTGAGTTGTGATTGGTTGGCGAATATTTATCCAATTGTTGACTTTTATTTTCTCTCTCCCTGTCTGAAGTGGCAGATTATGTCCACTCAGACTGCGAAACAATAGATTAATAGCCTTTCACTACGCTATGTCGCTAACTGAATCGATGTGAGCATTATGGTGATTATATGGGTTTCAAACTGATGGTGTGATGTTGTTATATTTGTAGAGTGTAAGCCTATGAGCTTATTATTCAAAATATTTATTATAATTTTATAAATAGGTCGAAAAATCTTGAAGGCTACTTTTTCACTCAATGATGTAGTTGGAGCATTAATCAAACATTAATTTATTTAACCTGTAAACTTAATCAACCAAGTGCGCATAAATTTAAATATGTAGGCCATTCAAAATTACGGCCATTGGCACACTCTAATTTGCCTGTAGTCGAGTGAATGCAATTTAAAGTGGACTTTGAGAACCATGATAAGGTTTAAAGTAGATCTAATCTAGACAATAAGGATGCTTTAAGAACCAAGACCAACTTAGGCTAGATATTTCCTTATAGGTCACAACAGCCAAGACCAATAACAAAGCAGACTCTCTTGCACTTAGAAAACTGGTGGGGTTTGGAAAAGGAAACTAGGAGAGAATAGAAATCGATGAGGGTTGCTAGAAACAGTCCACATGAGGTACGTTAAGACAGGTAACAACTGACGATTCGAACAGAGATATGAGTAAGTGGATATACAATGCGTAGAGACCGAGGTGACCTATGAACTAAAAGTTCATGTCCACAGATGTTCTCTCACACTTTCTGAAAGGTTTTTAGCGTTTACTCGCAAGACTGAGTTTCAATACCCGATATTTAATATATTTTTCCATATGTTTAACCTCGTAAATATAATTTGGATTACTTTGGATTTGTTCCTTCTCTAAAGACCAATCGCATTTCCTTCATTGCGAAGAGTCCTGAAGAGATAATCACAAACAGTACAGACTCTGCTGATTCTAAACATGTTTGGGGATTTTCTCATTTTGATTATTCTATCGTTGGACCAAATGCCAAAGAATTACAGCAGAATCAGGCCAAGGGAATTTTCTTCGGGCAGAACACTTGAATCTCTTTTCGACCAAACGTATGGAACTAAAATCAATAGATCTGCAACATTTGCATCTATGTACCCCTCTTTAGACTGTTGAGAAATTTTACCTCGCATTCTCTGAGAGCAGTTGAAGTGAATGGTATCATCTTCATAGGTGATTTTTAAAGGTCCAGGTGAATAGACTCAGGACAATCCTATGACTATCTATTTGCCATAGGTGACTAAAAATGCATCTAGTTTGAATAACTTACTCCGATACATATCAACCTTAGTCGGATGAGACTAATCAACTGCGGTCTAAGAGTTTTCGTCAAAAATGTTTCTGAACTTCAGTTACCCGATATTTTTAACACTTGTGGTACCGATATTAGCTCTCTTGGCAACCTGAACAGATAGCTTAGAAGTCTTGTTATTAGAAATTTAAACATTTATTATGCTATGTACCAGTTTCTTATGACGGTTCTGAAATTGGAGCAACTTCACGTTTTGGATATCTGATACGTAAAATCTCGTTCAATTTTATTGTTGGACGGCTTGAAACCATGTCTCCACTTTCGATGGAAAGGGTTCAATGCAATATTTTTTGTGATTTTCTAAACTACTGTCAACTTTATAATCTAGCTTTTAAATCACCGACTGCAAGTACCCGAAAGAATCTGTGATCTCGTGGGTTTCAATTTGGAGCGCAAGTTGCTGCCCTCGAACGCTTAATTCGATTAGCTACATGGATTGTTAGTGCTATTGTAATTACGGTAATTAAATATAAGTAAGGATTTAAGCCCACATAATGTTGTATGAACACTTTATTTGTAATACTGGTCTAATTTTGTACCATATGGTCATAACTAAGCTTTATTTGCTCTCTGCCGGATTTATTTACTCTCCTTCTCCTCTCTTCTGCCAGAAACTGAAATATCAGCCTTGCAGATCGTAACAAATACCCGTGGCAATAAGAAAGGATGCTCACGAGTTTTAATCATAGAATGGCATCTGAACACTTACAATTGCAGATGGATTGAACGGGCTTCCATAAGTCGTACTTCATTTTGCTTCTGGAAAAACTTTCTCAAGTGATGCAAAAATCAGTTGCATTATTATGCACTTTCATTAGCGCCTATTTTACCAACCTCAGGTTTCTCAATTTGATCGCTGGTTTCTGAGTGTGTTCGTGACCGCGGTATTCAGAACTTGTTGGAAAATTGATTTAGTTGAATCGCTTGTCCTGATACGTAAATTAAGTTACATTTTTCTCTACCGTGAACAAGTATATAGAACTTAAAAAGATAAGCATGATAAAACGAATCATGAATGATGACTGAGAAATCATTCCTTTTGATATTCCAATACCTGTTTGTAAACAATTGAGTGTGAACTACTCCAAAGAATTTTTCACTAGGGTCATACAAACTGACTATCACTTATATCCCCACAAGAACGAAAGTAGTTACGGAAATGCTATCTTCCCACTTTTGAGTTTGGAAAGGTTTTTTCAGAAGGTCGTAAATTCTCGATTCATTCAACGTTAGCAGTATTCTAGTTCATAACGATTTTGTTGTGTTATAAGTCGGTATTTTAATATAATAGAGTTGCCAAGACACAATGTGACTATCTTCGTTGCTTACCCGATAATATTCCTTTGACAGCAAATGGCTTGAAGTTTCTGAGGGACTTCGTTTGCCGGGTTAGCAAATTTTCGCTGATCCTTTTTCATTTATATAAACGCTAGAAAATATCAACTTTGTTTCAATAGATGCCTCATAGTAATAAGTCAATAACTTCGAACCCAGAAAGTTTGTGTAATTAGCTTAAATTGTTTTTTTGCAATGAGGATCGAGATGCCATATCTACCATTGAAGCCATACGCTTTTGAAGCACCTTCTTGAAGTTGAATCTCCTACCGATAACAAGCACGGTCCCTACCAAGAATAACTATGAATTGTAAAGTTTATGAATAGACAAAACCAAAAGGTAATATTTATTACCTTTCACAAATAGGCGCACTTCCCATGTATACCAGTAACTGCCACATAGTTACACATAACGACAAAGACACCGGGCAAATACTCAAAGATTTTCTTATTTATTCAGTACACGTAACACTACGGCCATGTGCGTAGTCTAGGCATGTAACCAAACCCTCTTTCCTCACCCCTTCCTCAACTATTAAAACATCCTTAATTCTGTCAGAGTCTTCAAAAACACTATAGTATTTAAGAAAAGACAAAATCAAACAGCAATATTAGTTACATTTGTAAGAATATGCACAGTAATTTGTTAAGGAGAATGAAATGAATGAGATGAAATGTAAGGGTTTAACATGTGTGGGGATACAACTTCAGCATGACTAATGGAGAATTAATGACCAATACCAATACGATCAATCAATGGTCAATTCCAGCACACGGTTACTCGACCAATCAATGACTCAAGTTATGTGAGGTCATCATACCATAAAGTGTTTATAATGACTAAGTTCCACCTCATACACATACATTACACAGCACGCCATAGTAAATAAACGTGTTCCGCGATATACGTCTGTTTCTTCTATTCCGGGAGACTTACTAACTAGGAGAATCTGCCATAGAGGTTTCTGAGATCAGTCAAGGCTTATTAAGGTAGCTAATCCGCTACACCAAGGTCAACGACCCTTGAAATAGCACCCCAACTCGCTAAGTCTAATGAATAGCGGAAAATATTATTTAATAATCAATTGGCTTATCATCATAACTTAACTTCTATGCCCAGTATTTAACAGAATAGATAAAATTCTATCAGTTATTTTAAGTAAGTAGACAAAATTACTCTTCTCGTCACAATTTTACGATTGTTTTCAAATGTCCTAATATTAAAGACCGATGTTAAAAGTACTGGATGAGTCAATTTGAATTAGTTCTAATTTAACAAACAGCATCCGTTCATAAAATGTATGTTATTAAGGCTTGCTATAATTAAGTATCCACAACTAATTTCAAAGATCCATCGTAAGTCTCCATTATCTACCTTGTCTTATCACATATGTTCAAGGTTTGAAAAGAAACTCAAGAAAGTGTTTCTGTTTGATTTCCTTCTCCAATTTTCCTAACGGCAACGAATGGGGAAGTGGGTTCCCCAAAGTGAATGGAAAAGTAATTCATACTTACATATAAGTCCTTAGAATGCCGAGTGAAAATAAAATGCATATTTGTCATAAAATGATGTCGATTATTTGACTCTGATTCACGTTTTTTTTTTCAAAATTACAATTGAGAAGATTCATGTAACAGGCATGAAATGTGTTTTTGCCAATTTATGTTGATAATAGAAATGAAATAATTGTGAACTTTATGAAATTTTAGAGGAAAAATGAACTTCTACGAGCAACATAAAAGCTGTAGACATACGTTATAACTTTTATAATTTCAAATAACTTTTGTTGAAAAGATTATAAAATTTCAGGAGATAAAATGTACAGATTTATACCAATAACTGCGTTTAGATAATGTCAAGGGTATTGATCAGGCAAAGGGACTTTTAGCCTTCCCATTTTTTTACAATTGAGAGATTGTTCTGCGATTTAGAATGTCTTTGGTGTTTTTTGGTTTGCCATTCGGGATTTTTCTTTGAAGATAAAACTCAGTACGTAGGGCAGCATGAAATTGGAATGATTGAATAAATTATGGATAAAAATAAATATTTGAAGAATGGTTACATTGCCGACTTTTCTCTTTGGCAGCTTTTATCGGATGAAAAATACTGCAAAATCCATTTTTGGCAGTTCTTAGCGCGACATTTAACAGTTAAATGCGTCAATCTATTGCTTATTGATTGAAATTCGTGCTCTTTAAAGCACCCGGGTAGCTGTGAAAGCATAAGGAATATTTGTCGACATATCGCAACAGGGCAACGGAAGCCTTATATCCTATACAAGCCCATTCATTGTTGTGATAAAAGGTAAATTTTAAGACGGAGCATTTGTCCCCTGCGCAGAAATTCTTGCCATTTCTGGAGCTTTAATATCAGTATTCTTAGCACACTAAAGCAAAAACTTAAATGTCTGCCTATACGCTGCATTTCGATTAATGCTGTATAATTCTGGCTTAACAACTTAATGGTTTTTAAAACCTTAAGGTTTGCTATCTCAGGAAAATTGTAACATATATTTGCAAAATTCATTCATCCTTGTTAGAACTCTGGAGGGTTTTAAAGGTTATGGAGGCGCCCTAACGACCTATCGTATTGCGCACATTTTGAGAAGCATGAAAAGTCTTTACTGCCTAAAGCACTCACCTTCAGCTACGTAAATCGAACTCACAGAAATCACTTTTCACTTAGCTTCAATGACTTTTATTATAGATTGCTCAGAGGAAGGCTTCCACAAATAAAATACACAGGGGCCCTGTGCTTAATTGTCAGTAGATATCGTATTAATGGAATATGATCCCATCTCGGTAAGATATACAATCTTATATTTTCTCTCCACTTTGACATTTATGGTTTGAATAAAGTTAGCCACCTTGTAACTTCATTGTAATGTAGGTGGTACGAATGGGAAAATCGTTTCGTACAACAATATTAAGTCCACTTGATCAACGAAAATGTTTAAACAATGCTCACCGTACAAATTCGATTTGGACATAATGCATAAAATATTTCGATTGTAGAATAAGGATATCTCTCTTGAAAGGTAAGGATAGTTCTGGGACTCAAGTTGCAGTTTGCGCGGCTTTAGTGATTGCATCTTTAGGTTATCTTAAAAGCTCAGCTCCATCAGAGATCAGTTTTCTAGACAATTCAGGGAAATTTTATCGATTTTCATGAGTGGAGATTAGAATCCTTTCGCAGCTTCATTATCACACGTTTCACGATGCAGCTTCGAGTCGTCCAGTACCAGAAGATAGCATCTTATATTACAGGAGTTTAAAAATCGGGTGGTTGGACAACTCAAATTTTCATTTTAGCATTTAAGATTAAAAATGACCCAGCGATGGACCAATATGCATCAAGGAGTGTGAAGATTAGGGGAAGCGATCATCCTAGCACATAATACAATTTTCCTTATTTTTGTATTCCGCAATAGTGTTGCCAGATGCTTCAATACTTGTTTGGCGAGATTTAAAGATCAGACTATTTTCAGTAATTCTGCATTAACGCTCTTAACGACTTACAAGGGATAGATTTATTAATTCACCCATATTTTAGGAAAAAAATTATGCTTTGCATATACTGGGCCTAAATGTTCAGTTTTTCCCAAGAACCTCCGGAACAAGATAGAATTTAGAGATCACCAAAATATTGTTGAATGAAGAAGAGTTCTCTGGGATACAGTGTCTTTGTTTGTGAGGCTCGTTCGCTTGAGCATCCATTATTTTGTAATATGCATTCTCACCCGCAGTCTTATTTTTATATATTAGAAAGAACTGGTTGGAATATTATACAGCTAGAAAATAAAAAAATAGTACCAGAATTAACACTATACCAGCCAACTGAATGCAAAGTAGTTAGAGTGTACGAATTGAGCATGTTTGCACGAAGTTGTACGTGGGGAAGAATTATGATGTTCTACATCGTGTCAGCGGGGAGATGACCCATATGTAAGAAGCGGAAAACGAAAACTTATGAGGTTAATGGGGGATTATACTGGAAAGTAGCGAATATGGGTAAAGCAACTACACACATGAGGGAGAAATGGCAGACGAAATATCACGGACTATTCACTTTGTGCCGCGGGCATTGACACCGCGAGTTTGATCCAGTCTTTGTCTGCCGAACACCATCCAACCAAACCAATTTCTAGTTTGCACATAGATTCTAATATGCAACAGTTAATGTGGTCTGATCTGGCAAAATCTCTGTTCTCTCCTCTCTATGGTGTCTGAAGAACTGTAGTATACTCGATAGCATGAGCTAACAGCATATTAAATAGTGATACAAATATGACCACAGGTAGACAAACTTAGGGTAAAAGCTAACATGCAATTAGATCGGAAATACATGAGCGATTCGTACTATATTTTGGCTGGATGGCTTTACACTAAGGAAAGAGAGTAGCATTCTGAACACCCCTTCAAAGGAATATAAAAATCGGGATACAAATGTTAGAAATATATGAATATCAATGATTGTCAAAAGATTATTTGATACACAACTTAATATTTTCAAGCAGTACCTCGCGATCCAAATTTCGACCTAAAAAAGAAAAGTGCATTACTAGTTGCAATATGCCGACATAACGGCTGTAATAAGACAATAAATACAAATTTAACGTGCAGCAAGGGATCCTAACGCTCAACCGCAATGAGTGGTTAATAAAATCAGGCAGAAGTAAAAGCCCATAAACCAGTGAAATGAAGAAAATACAACTCACCAATAAAAATGAGACGAACACCTACTGGTCCGAGTTTTTCAGCATTTGATGGAGGGATAGAAAAGATATCATAGAGTTCATTTACGCACTGAATCGAACTGGGAGTTTCATCCCTAAGGAAATAAATTATTCCCTGATTCAATAAAAGAAACATATAAATACAAAGCAAGTAGAAGTTTCATAGGAGAATAACTCAAAAAGCAGACCTTTAGCCGGAGAATTTCCATAGCATTGTTCAATTTATTACAGACTTTCTTTTGCCATAGAATTCTTTCGAGAAAATCTTCGAACTTAACGCGATCAATCTGGAAATTTTCATCTATAGTTACGGTGGTTATTGTCTAGAAATGAAGTAATCATGAGTGTTTAACGTAACATTACATTGTTAAGATGAGGTTTAGAGGGTATAAACGAAGCTTTTAAGTCTTCGAAGACAGTGCTGAAAGAGTTAACAATAAATCGATATGCTTACTCCGAGGAATACATATTCAGATCCAGGATGTTTGAAAGATCAACCCTAAACTAGCATAATTAAGGAGAATCTCAACTTACTTCGAATAGGAGGTTCGTATGGTCGTTGCCGTGGAATTTATCGTTCTAAAATGACTATGACTTCTTAAAAACAAAGGTTTACTTAATCTGTTCCTCCAATACATTCATTTCCTCCTCTGAAACGAGATCAGATTTGTTCAAAATTAAAGCATCTGCAAGTGCAATTTGTCTAAAGAAAGCGTAAAAAATTATAAGGCTTAAACCGTTCACAAGCGTTGACAGTTTCAGATGCATCATGTTCTGATAAAGTTTTGAGGCAGTATTTTGAATCAAGAAGAGTTACAATACCATCCAGAGCTAATTGACTGCATAAATTTTCATCTAACCAGAATAGAGAAGCAATTGGTCCAGGATCAGCTAGGCCAGTGGTTTCCAATAAAATGTAATCAAATTTTCCACGTTTTTTCATTAAGTTCTCAATAGCTTTAATACCAGGATCTTTAAGGGAGCAACACAAACATCCGTTTCTCAATTCCATCCATTCTTCAAATAAGCCAGATGCGTTTTCTCTTAATGAAGTGGTTGATTCAACTGCTGATCCTTCACCAAAGTCGTTGAGAATAACGGCAATTCGTTTGCCATGGGAAGCCGTTAGAATATAATTTATTAGCGTTGTTTTACCTGAACCTTAAGGACACGTAAATATATAAATAAAAATCTCACCTAAGAATCCCGTAACAATCGTAACAGGTACTTTCTCTAGCGGACCAACATCGCTTTCATCAATAGCTACAAGTTCTGGAATATCCTCAGACGACATACTACAGTGCAATGACCTTAAAGTTTTATTTTTTCGCATAATTATTTAACAAATTAAAACAAAGCATGACTAAAAATAATTAGTAAAAGTTGCATTTTAATTCTTTTATTTACTTACTCTATTTATGATAAAAGTTTGACATAGTTTTATTATTTTGTATTCCATTGACCAACCACATTCGCAAATGTATGTGCTGTTTATCTTTAGTCCTCTCACTTAAAGATGTCGTTTCAGCACAATGTTCGCCCTCCTTTTAATAGTAAGCCCTCGTTATACTTTCTATATGCAAACTTTGAAACTTATTTTTGTCCGAAAATTGCCGATTCGATTCTACTATTAAGTTATTTGTACAATTGTTACGCAAAATAAAGCCTTCTGCAGAACAAGTTAATTTATTTAGTTCTACGTGTGTTTGCTTATTTAACCTATCAATTCTACAGTACATTTTAATATAAATATTATTTTTATTTGAAATTTTATTCTCTTAGCGCCTACTCGAGGCCCTCCGGCTCAAAGCATGCAGCAACGCCGACTCCTTCCCAACGACCCTCGGTTGCATCATGTAGTTGCAAAGAACCAATTTAAGTAATCACTATTAAATTAGTTTTATAAATCTTTTTCTCTGCAATGGTTAATATCCGATTTTTTTAGTAAAAAGAAACGACGTATGGCTGATCGTTTATTGACAAAGACTGTTCGTCAAATCATTCCAGAATCGGAATCTTACATGGAGTTGCTTGAGGTCGAGAAGAAGTTGGATCTTGTTCTCATGAGAAAACGTCTCACTCTCCAAGAATCCCTTAAACAGCCACTTAAGGTTTGCTTTTTTATTTTAATATTCTTTTTTTATAAAACAGACAAAAAGGACTCTTCGTGTTATGCTGAGTAGCTCATTTAAACCTGGGACTCCTGATACTATCGGTCCTGATGGTCAGTCGAACAATGACGGTTGCCCACCAGGTTGGGAATTGAAGGTTGAGGGTCAGCTTTTGGAAAAGGTATCGTACATTTTTCGTCTTCTATCTTATATTACATCGCTAACCATGCGTACCTATATTATTGGAGTCATGTTGAGTTGAATTAAAATATATGCTTAGTTTACTTCTGTGTTGCTATTTGATCCCTCATAATAATCTTTAGATTCATGAATGTCTTTTCCTCTTATAGTTGTCCGGCCATACGTAACAGATTTTAGCCTTTCGAAATTGGTTGCTTCTTCAAAGCATAGTACATATGAGCCAAATATTTCTATCTAACCTTATGTCGCTTTAACACTAACTGGTCACTTCAAGTAGGAATTCACAATTGTCATATTTGCAAATGTACATGCTCATCGCCTGTAGAACTTACATGCCCTATTTTGTTAAATGAATCTTGTTTACTTCATTTTCCACTAATCGCTCCACCATTTAAGATAGGAAGGCTTGGATGCACTTATCACAAATTTGTCACTGGTACCCCCATTTTTACTCGAGCTTTTTTTCATTAGGTTTTTTATACTGCCCAGCACGTTCTGACTATCAGCTATATTAAGGAACTGGATAAAATCAATTTTAAAAAGCCTTAATATATACGTATTAAATCGCCCTGTTGGCTTCTGGAGCGGTTTGATTGCTAGTTTAATATTTGACTGCCTACTAATGTCAGCATTCCATTTTATCCTGGAATCTGCCATTAATGATGCAACGGTTTTTGTTATTTACTTATTCATTTTTATTGACTAATGCGAAGTAATAAAGCTGTTAGGTCTACAACGTGTCAATAGATGTTTATTCGTTTTGACTTCTTTATTTTAGTCTCCAGGACAGTCCAATGGTCCACCAGTTGTTGACACAAAATTCCGTCGCAAGTTTTCCACTTTTTTCAAATCTCTTGTCATCGAACTTGATCACGAACTTTACGGTCCTGATAACCATCTAGTCGAGTGGCACCGCACGGCTTCCACTCAAGAGACTGATGGTTTCCAGGTTATTTTTCCGCTTTCATTTTTTGTTCACATTTTACCCTGATTTTTTCTCAATAACCTTTTCTCCTGTAGGTTAAACGATCAGGCGATAGCAACGTTCGCTGCACGATTATTCTGATGTTGGATTATCAACCACCGCAATACAAATTAGATCCTCGCTTGGCGCGTATTTTAGGTCTACATACTGGTACTAGATCTCAGATTTTTTACGCTCTCTGGAATTATATCAAAGTCCATAGGTATATTTATAAACAGTGTTACTTAGATATATATCAGTAGTTGCTATGTTTTTTAATTTCTTCAATTACAGACTTCAAGACGTTCACGAAAAAGACTTTATCAACTGCGATATATATCTGGAACAGGTCTTTGGCTGTTCGCGAATGCGTTTTGCGGAGATCCCGAGTCGTTTGATCCAATTGCAGCTGGCTCCTGACCCTATCGTTATCAATCATGTTATTGTCAATGATCCTGAAGATCCCAATAAAACTCTCTGCTATGATATTGAAGTCGAAGTAGTAAGCTCTAATTTCAGTGTTCTGAGTATAATATTCATAAATATTTTTTACTACTTTTTATCCAATGTCTTTGGTATTTCTCTTAGGATGATGCCTACAAGTCAATGGTGCAGAATTACCTTCAGAATACCCAATCGAATCAGGAGCTGACTGCCATTGATAATAAGGTAGGTAAATGGTTTAAATTCAAGATTTTTACCGTAGTTGAGCAAGGAAGATAAAATGTTAAATAATTTTTTATGGAAATTTAATGTATAATTCCAGGTTATATTTCATGCAAAACTCAAGCAAAGCATGACGGAATTTGGCATAGCTATGTAGGCTATTGTTCTCTTTTCTCTTTCATTCTCTTGTTGGATTAACCTAGTATTAATTCCTGTTAGATGGGAATGGAAACTGAAGATTAACAACATTTATGGCTGTCATTTCATTTTGCAAATGTACATGTTTATATTTGAACTCGAACCATTAACGACTACTCACCTTCTGGTATTATTGCATATCGACATGCTTTAACGCTCTTGTTTTGAGCCTTGCGGTTCAACATTAAGCTCATGTCCCGAGCAATGCACTTTTTCTATTCCATAATCCTTTCTCACACCTCTCCTCGCTCTCCTTTTGATGTCATCCGGCGTTAAAAGTTGTGTTTACGAAGTCCATTTCATGTTCACTTTTTTTAAATTATTCAAGAATCTGTTTTTATCAGGTTCATCGCTGTCGTCTGATTTAACTGAGCATGCAATAGTAACGATCGATCTTTTATTCACAATTTTTCCGGAATTTTTAAATATTTATATTATTTAAATCTGTCATTTTACATAGAGGGAGAAAAGTTGTGATAATTCTTAAAAGAAATCGATGATTTCAGGCATCAGTTTTGATGACGTAATCATATTGTAATGCACCTTGTTCCGACTAGGAAAATGAGTCTGGTAGAGTAAGATCTATGCCAGAATTTTAACTTGGTGGGCATGGAACCAATTAACTTGGTGTGATTAACTATACTATCCAATCACTTTGTTTCCTATTCCCTCTAGATTTATGAACTTGTGGATCAAATCAATCAAATGAAGGTACACCGTGAGTTCTACTTGGAGTTCAGTCAAGATACACACACCTTTATCACACGTTGGTTGGCGAGTCAGTCGCACGATCTACAACAGATGACTGACGCAACCCCGGGTCATCCAGAACAGGAGCGTCATGCTGAATTCTATGAGGAGCCTTGGGTTCATGAGGCTATCAAACGCTACCTCTATCAACGGGTTCGTTTTCTATTTTCTTTCATTTAAAATCCCAAGTTGTTATTTCGATGCCTAGAGATTGCATATGGCGCTTGATAGTTGCTTATCAGCTAATTAATTAGGATATCTTGCTAATGTTAGGTTGATTTTTCTTGATCAGGAGATGAAAGGGGGCTTCTGATCGAAAGCCAGTAAGCTCAAATGACTCAGTATATTAGTACTACTGTAGATTATTGAGATATTGATTATATCTATCATCAAATTAAAGATAACCGTAACCGAAAATAGGCAAATAAGGCATGAGGAGAGGAGGTTGGACACAAATCGAGAGTAACTTTGAGATAAAATGGAAATTTTTATATAATAAGAATTAGATTATTCATATATTGGTAACAATTTATAAAGTTTAAATATTTATTAAAATGTGCCAAATTGCTTGATCGTTGCCTTGGTTAAATTTGAGGCAAAGCATTCACTTACGGTAATTCCGTGTTTTTATTGAGTTCGAAATTTGTGGTTATGACTATTTAGAAACACGTTTTTCGCCTAAGCACCCACAGTATAACAGAATGCTGCTAACCAATATGGTTTTAGCAATTGTATCTTATTCCGCATATGTTGCGAATTCAGTTTTATGATATATTAGTTAAAACGCGCTATATCGGCGGCGAAAGGGAGGGTGCAAAACTCTTTTGCCAGTTACTGTATTTTCGCGCACTGAACACACACGCACATACCTTATTAGTGTCCCAGCTTTGCTTCTAAGAGCAATGAAAAGCTTTGCTCTAGTTCCTCTTTCGTTATTTCTATTCTGTGATAAATCGAATTCCTTCGCTTATTACTTGGTTAAAATCAGGTCGCTTTTTTTATTTTCTTAGATAAGAAAAAAAAGAAACGTACAGAAGTAATAACAACTCAATTTTTTAAATAACACAGTTTCTACCTGTTCGTTAAGGTTTAGAGTTGATATCCAGAGTAGAATTTTAGAGCAACACTGAGGTTTTTTTTCTTTAACTACATTTCAACATGCGGGTTTTAAGAGAGAATAATTGAAAATAGCCCTTACCCACTTCTGCTCCTGCAAATTTAGTAGTTCAAGTGACTTGATTTGCGCGGCTGAATCCATTGTGTTAGATTCATGTGTCTTAATTGCCGTTTAGCCCAATTTGATCCACTTTTTCCCTTTTTCAGGTTGTTCAACGTAGGCAGGAGTTGGAACACGCTCTCAACATTGGTGGACAGCAGTAAAAAATTGACCTAATTCGTTAGCCCATTATCTCCCTCTCCACCTTTATTACTTTACCCAATTGTTCATTGTAATATCACTTGACAGACATTCTTTCTTATGCATTTTCGTGCGACCTCTATGTAAATTGTCTGTTAAATATTGTACTTGTCATATAAACCAGTGTTGTTTCACTGGTTTTGCTGTCAATAATTTGCATTTTCGGACATCTTGGAAATATTGTTGGAATTTAGCTGAAATGGATTGTCGAATTCTGTAGGGTTTTTATTGTAGATAAGAATTCTAGACTTGTGCGAAGAGTATGTTGAAGGTCAATAGTGGTTGTTGGCTATAGGAGTTATGGAGGCAAGGCTGACCAAGTACAGATAGTGAGGTTGCTGTGGATTGTGGGCCAGTGATGGAGTAAAGTTGTTAAGACTTGGGAAACAGGAAGCTGCTTGTTCAGCTGTGCTGCAACTAGATGTGTGGTCGGTCTGAGCTCGTCAGCTTATGCAGTTTAGAAAAGTAGTTTTAGGAACACTATTATATTCAGTTCGTTCAAAAATTGGGACGTGACCTCATTAGCCAAATAGGACTAATGACAATATTAGCGTTAAGTGATTAAGAGGACAATTCATTTTAAAAGCAATAAAGTTATGACTGAGAAAAATGAGGTGCGCTATGCCAACCGAAAATTAAGTTTAGCTAACTGTTTATCCTGAGTTTATTGGGTCAATAGAGAGTTGAAATTCGAAACCATGACTACTCATAGTCATATTGGGAAAACGCGGAAAAATATTTGAAAAAAATTTTTTAAATAAGATATTAGTGAGAGGAAGTTTTATTATAAGTTGAAGTGTCCACTGATTGTAGTATGCCAGTGAATGAAAAATAGGTTACATTACTTGAGAAGAGAAAGGTGTGTGAAAGCTAAGCCGGAAATAAAGGGCATTACTGTCTCTCAATTTAGTACTCTAACATTTGGAAGCACAGCAAGTGATTAAATCAAGAAAACCCTCATCTCAAGAAAAAAATATTGAATTTTATTAGTAGATATACATGTAGATAACATGATTGGGACTCAAGTTGCATTAAAGAATATTGATTTTATAAAAGGTAGACCATCCTTGTCTTCACGACTGGATCAGTGCTCAGCTTTTATTAGTGTCGTGTAGAACTCCACAAGTATTACTTTCCGTGTCTGGATATTAGTAGTATTTCTGATTTGATTATTTAAAGTAAAGGATATTCCAAAAGTCATTAGAACATGGGATTTCGAGTATCTCAAAATTGATCTTTTCTAATAGTTCCTGTTTTTACATTGCACTTATGATAAAAGGACATTTTCTTAATGTGGGTTAAAGTTAACGTAAAATATTAACTTCAAAATTATCAATTGCAAAAGTCAAATGTTCGGTTTCATAAAACGCGCCTTACGGGTGTGCGTTGTTGCGGCACAATTAGCTTAGTTGCATTAAGTTGATATGCGATTCCAATATTATTGCATGAAACATGGTAAAATTTGTGATGAGTCAGGGAAAAATCATAGTGGAAGATAAATCCTTTTTAATGAGAGATCAGCATCTTTTTGCGTAACAGTAGGTTGGCATAATTCAGTCCTATTACTTACAGATGAATTTATTGAGAGATTTTCAATCCTGTTTATTAATGGGAAAGGTAGATAACTGTGATGAAAATTTCGAAGGATTGAACTTGGGAAACCTTTTCGAGATCTGCTGATATTGATATACGAGATTTCATCATGGAGCCAAATTGGATGGTCCAAAACACAATTCTTCAAGTTTTAATAATATAAAACTGTGGCGGATAGCTAAATGAAAAGACTTGACTTATCCTCAGTAATTTCTATGATAAGATTCCCTGGCATGGATAGGCTCCCTAAGTCAGCTAAGCTACCTCAACATTATAGAGGAAACAGAGGTATGGCGTGAAACATGCTTATTTGGTCTGTATGTTACTGGTACGGAGATTAGTCCTTGAATAGAATTTTTGTTACCCTGACCATGCCGTGACTATTGCTTGTTGCCATACTGAGAGGTCTCTGCACTCACGAACGCACGCGTGATCAGCAGCACGGCCCAACTCGATGGCTACGTAATAAGTGGCACATCGCTCATTCCAATATGTTCTAGCTCACATGAGATCCTTTGGTTCAGTCACGTGAGCGTCATATTCTCCACAAAAACATCTGAACAAAGGAAGGGTAGTGGAAACAAAACGAAGCGGGCATTGATAGTTCCACTTCGTTTGAATTATAGAATCGTTGAACTGTCTAGTTCCTCACAACTTCACCGTGCAACGTCCGTAGGTGAAGTTTCGTGAATTAACTCCTACGTTGATGGATAAGTTTACGATATTCAGACATCTGTTCATTTAATTCCTAATTTTCTTAATTTTATTGCAGCCAAATTAGAGCCGTTACGTATATTAACGATATTTTAGCATAGCGACGTATTTTAACATACGTAACTTAGAAATTGGTCGAACTCCAAGTTCTGATCTTTGGATAAGTGTTCGAAATGCCTATTTTAATAAGCTTTAAGGTATTTTTCCCATAACTGCGCTTTTGATACAAGTATTGCAAAACAAATGTCCCTGCATTTATCATCACTGATGTCCTCTATGCACGAAATGTCACCATCATGAGTCGTCCAGCCATGTATTTGCGTGTGTCAACACAGCTAACATTATTTTGTCATTTTAGTCTGAAAATCAATTTTTTGTGCCAATAATACGTAGCAAGGCTGCCGCGTGCTGTTTTAGGGCGATATCGAGGATCACGAAGTGACATTTTTAGCATATTCAGTCTGCAGATAAGTAGTCTTATGATATTTGTTCACCAATTTTTTATAAATGCTATGCAGCATTGATTGAGATGAAGTTTAACGGCACTTTTCACTGATTTAATTATTTATTAGTCATGCTCTACTGTGTTTGAAGGCAGACGTTTCCCCCCTTCTCGATTGGTCTATTTGTTCAAATTCAAGATTGCCTAATTAATACTTATCTCCAAGGCTGCTCTATGCATCAGAATGACAAAATTCCCTTAGACTTTTAACCTGCTCACATTTAGTTCATGCATTTCAATAAAGCAGACTTGCTTTGCTACGGTAATCGAGTCTATATATAGTAACTGGGCTTGACTGGTTTGTCATGTTGAAGTCGTTAGATAAAGCGGCGTAAAAGGATGGACGATGCTTGTCTTCTTGTAGGATATGAAAGGTTTGCTAGAAATCAAACGTGAATTTTCGGAGTTTGTCGCTACGACCTACTTATCTATTAGATATTGCAAGGCTACTGTTGATTTATGTGTGGAGAAATAAAGCAGAAGTGGCGCTTTTGCTAATACAATAACGACTGCAAACATCAATAAAACTTGCCGACATATTACTAATATTCGAACCTTTAAAAACTACCTGACCGATTGCAGACATTGTCCCAACTAACTGTTCCCCCATAAAGTTGTGGGCGCCTTAGAGTCCACCTGCCAGAAGTGCACATCCCGAAAAAATAACAAACTTGGTGATTTGAACTTTGTTAGTTCACATGCCATCAGATATGGATTGGAGAGTTCACTAGCACATTAGCGGCAGATGAAACTTATCCATTTTCGACTGTTTCAGATTGTAGCAATGCATGGCATCTGATTCGGTGTTTGCAAAAGCACGTTAACTACAAATGAATCAGCAAACAAGGGGGGATCGAAGCCGAATTTTCTACTGAACTATTTTTGAAAAATTGGCTCAATACGATTGAATAGTCAAAAAGGTGGCTTTTAATAGAATTACTAAGCCCTTTTTAATAACCTGATCTACCTTGAGAGTTAAAGATTGTCATTGTTAAGGAAGAACTGTTGATTAGCAATAACTGTAATGAGTGAGTTATTGAGTCGGGTTGAATAACTAATTACCTCAATAGATTCATTTTAAATTAAAAAGATCATATCTGTATCTGTGTATTCTCTCGTATTCCTGCCTGTTTCCAATTAAATTCAATTTCAACGTTTCCCTTTTTGCGGATTTTTAACGCAATCAAGAATTGGAGCACACACTCAAAACCTCCTCCCTCTGAATGTTAGCCCTCTTTTTCGTTTGGAATTGGGATGTTGTAAGGCGGGTTAAAAGCAGAATTACCTGCATTTTAGGTTAATCGTGCAAATAAAGTGAATCTAAATTCTGATGATGAGGCAAATTTTTGCGCCAGATTATATACTCTCTCATAAAACGATTAAACTTTCTATGGATAAAAAACCTTCCTCAAGTAGGAAGACCAAGAGTTCCGCAGGCAGAGAATGAGAAAGGAGAAGAAATAGGAGTTGGTAGCAAAGCCAATCTGACGTAATCTGAAAGAAACTAAAAACTTAAAGCATGTCTTTTAAGTGAATGGCCGACCATTTTAATTGACAATTTGGCACCTTTTATACAGACGACGCGACCGTAAAATCGTTTATTCAACATTACGCTTTTGAACATTAGGATAAGGAATAGTGAACTGTACTTGGGAAATGCAACATCCTACAGACAGTTATGGAGCTTAATTCCTTATGATGTTTTGATTTTAATTTTCACTTCCACTCGAGCCACTTCCCCAAAAAGAAATTTCACTGCTTTACTGCTCTCTGTTTGCTATCTTGAACTTCTCATTAAATTAACACATTCATCCCTTTCAGATTTTCATTATCTCATCTCTTCAACTTACGATCGTCTAGACTGTTTAAACAATTCTACCTCCAGGGTTCTAGTCTGTGGATCTGAATTAACAGTTACTATTTGGTAATGACGTCTGTAGACTTTTAATCAAATATAAACCTGCACTATGGATTTTATACGTAAATAAACTGATAATTAGTCATTTTTTAAATCATTTCACTTTATTGATATTAGCTAAATCGAAATAGGTCAGTTAAGATTATGTTAGGGGTTTTTAGAAATAAATGGAACTCCTATTTAACTGAACTGCATTCAATTGCTAATTATATTCTGGCCTATGCTAGAGCCTGTAGGATGAGCACTAAGATAATTCTAAAGCTCTTTATTTTCCGGGAATACTAAGCAATAAACTGACTCCCTCATCCTCCTTTCTGGGTAGTGTAAGGTTCAATAGTGTTGATCAATCCTTTTTACCTTTGAAGGTACCACTGAAAATTGTTTGTGAGTTCTCTTTAATGGTTATCGATTTCTTTTGCTACATAGCAATAGTGAAGATGACCAAATCCTGTTTCATCAGGATGATTAGCGCAATATAACAATTTTTAAGTCTTTAGTATATTTATAAATTAAATTCAGCTCATTGGATGGAAGGGAGAGTGGAGGTTTACTCGACGGCGAGGGAAGTCACAGGCATTATTCTATCTCTAAGGGAATAAATCAATTAGTTGAATCCTTGGCATTTGGTTACCACAGATCCTAGATTTATTGAGCCGTTGATCGTTCAACTAATTAAATTATATTATTCCATTCTCCTGGCAAACCCTGGTCAGTGAAAAGTGCTTATAACAGATTACGGTAATAAGATTTCACTTTGTGCAAAATCATTACTTTGGAACTGAATTTTCACTAGTTGGGCTAAAGTGACAGCTCGCAATTTGCTGGAATCGACACCACTCAACAATCTCTTATTACCATCATGCATCGACAAGTCTATCCAACCTAAATGAAAACCGACCTTCAGATTTGTTTCACTCCTCTTCAACTCCTTGAAAACCGCATTGTCAATGCATTCTATCTACCCCAACTCTCTTTGTCACTTCTATTCATATAAGCATCAGTTTTCACTTCGTATCCACTGATCTATCGGCAGGCCACTTTCAATCTGCAGCTCCTCCTATCAGCTTCTATCCATTTTAATTCGACTACGACCCATTCTCCTTCTCAACTAACTCATTAAAAAATCCTTTTAGATAAGAAGGAGAAAGAATGCTCTCCCACACCGGAAGTACATTAACGTATCCTCGCTACGTCACGACTTGACTCTCTAAACTGCCATTCATCTATTGGTCTGTTATCTGGTCAATTCTAGTCTGATAGATCCTTTGTGGAGACCAGTGATTGGTTCAACCTCTGGCCAATGGTGATTGGAATGATCTCTATAAAGAATGTATAAACGGAATCTTATTTTAGCAATAAATATATTGTTTCTGGTTTAGTTTCACCCTGGAGCCTGAACAACAGCGGAATTGACTTTGGAGGCACTTTATAACACTTGCACAATGGTTAACCACGGTCAAAAAAATTGAAAAGTAATTTGAAAAGTAATGTTCCAAAATGCAGAATTGTTTAGATATTTATCGGCCATTTTCATTACCCTTTTATATCTGTAGCCAAACAAATTTTATAAAGTTTGGTAGAATAGTTTTCCACGTTGATTTATTTCATTTTTTGACAAATTATTAGGTATTCACCGGGTAAATTCAATGTGTTTCTTAGTCCTATTGGGTCAGCATAAGGTTCGGACTCCTCCGATAGAGAAGTCCACATATAACCTGAAATAAGAATTAAAATCAAATACTTTTCACACAAAACTGCAGAATTATTAGATGTAACTCACTTTAATTAATCGGTAATCAATGTTTCTTTTCCTTTTGATCGCCAAACGAATTAAGTGAGACAGTTGACGAATTGAGTTGCGACAAGTTGTCGTTCTTATTCGGTTAAGGTCTCTTTCAATCCATAACTTAAAGGCAATTAAATCAACTAATTAGAAAGGCAACAATGGATACTATTTGAAAGACAGGTAAAAACGCCATACCATCGACATCTGGAGTAAATGTCTAAAGGACCGTCTTTGAACTATTGTGAAAAATAATATATTATAATAATATAACATAAAAAATAATGTAAAAAACATAACATAATATATAAAAATAATATAATATATAAAAATAATATAATATAATATTAATAGATTCTTTAAAGTGAGCCTGGTATATAAACGACTTACCATATGTCGACCTTCCTCCAAAATTGTTGTTGAGTCTGTAAATTTCATGAAGGATCGGAGCAAGGATATTTGACATATTTGTAGATGGGGACAAAGGAATGTTATGGGCCAGAGGGGGGATATATGCAAATACAGGATCATCAAAATAAACGATTATTTCGGTTCCTCCATTTGAAGGGTGCTCGAATAGGAGGTACGGATGTTGTAGAGATCTGCTGACAATGGATATTGCTTCAGGCCACTTAATGATAAGTCGATAACGTTTCGTTTCTATTAATGCCCCTGCCCCGGTTGGATAGACTGCTTCGTCTGTCGCTCGCCAACCCGTTAGAGGGAGTTGCCATTTTTTATACATTTTTTGACGCACTTGAAATAAATAAGCACTCCCCTCCGTAAACTCAAAATAACTATCTCGTATGTAAAACGGAGTGTCGAATCTTCCATTATATTTGATAATCAGACAATAATATGTAACCATTTGGTATGGCGAACTAATTATTGACCACTTATCATTAGGAATAGATGTCACATTATTAATTTAATATTTTTTTAAGATTGATAGTTTAACCATGGTAAGAATATTAGTGATTTACATTTTACATATTAAATGTACCGAATACCCGAAAGTCTTGGTAGGGAATTTAGTTACTTTATTTAAGACACATTCTGCTAGCAAAAACTAGTTTCTTGGTCAAAAGAGCTAATCGCGGTTTCGTTGAAATGCCTTTATGTTCGATTTTCTCGCGAAGTAACTATAATTTCAAGTTAAATACCAACTCACCCCACTTCAAGGATATGAATCTTTAACACAAAGCGTATATCTAGAACTCCATTAACGGCATGAGAACTTGGACTCACCCTTACATCGAGGAACAATGTGTCTGGATTCCAAAGAGGAACATTTCATCATCATCTCCATTAAGTACAGAGCTTCTTGCAGATAATGCTCACTTTCTTATACCTTTGTTAAATGAGATCTACTTCTAGCTCCAGCATCTAGACCGATCCACCTCTACCGACGTTGTAGCGGAGATTGGTAGAAAAGGAAGAGTTTGTAGAATAGCTTGGGACTGAAATAATTTACCCATCTTCTAGTCACATTCTAAGAGCATGTCGCCAAAGTTAGAAATGTCTAATCGTGACAACTCCAACTAAATCTGTGCTGTAATAAGAGAATGTCAACTCAACTCGAAAGTAGGGCATTTATCTAAGTTCCTGACTGAAAAGGTAGGAAAATGCATACAGATTTAAATGAGGTCCAATCAGGAAGTAATTTGGACCGAGGATGGCCTGATTGGAGGGAGGAAACAATTTTATATTCTGGCTGAACTAGTTTTGGGTTAATAAACACAACAATCAGAAGGCAAAGGGGCAAAATCGCAGGATTTGACGTTGTGATTTATTGCCTTCAAATTGCAACTATGCCTCCTTGAAGGAGATATTTTACTCTTGAGGTGACCACTCCTATTAATAGTTGAGTGACTCTATAAGCCAATTTAAGCTATAAAGAGTGTTGAACCACGTTTAACCGCGTGCAGTGCTGGTATCTGAACTTTGTTTCTTACACGTAAAGGTCTACGTTTCGGGCGCTTTGAAGAATACTTGATCACAAACATGCTTTGGTCAAAGGGAAAATGACATTCATTAAATGATTTTGTGATTACAAAGAAAGGGGAAACTTCAATGGATCAGAAGTGCGAACCAATCCCATCTTTAGAGTTTGTGGAGGAGGGGGGGGGGGGGGAAGGGTTAGCTGACGTAGGCAACCGGAATTTTTCATCATCAAATCAGCGAGATACTAACAAAGTACATGGTTTTAACGTAATAGGGCTCACCAAATTTTATCCACTGGGGACTCAGTGCCACGGTAATTCACCCCCTTAACCCGAATTTATCACTTTCCGTGAACCAGCGACTCCCGTTTTTGTAAATTTGACTTGGTAGATGTGCAACCTACTTCAGAGTGTAGAAAATAACACATGTTGGATGAATCGTTGTAATATTTTTGCATTGAAGGAGATTTTAAATATACTAATTAAGGGCAAGTGTGGGTGCAGGAGTGTGGCGTTAAGAAACTCGAATTATGGCATTCACTCCTTTTAGAATGAACAATTACGGTGGAGAAAGAAACGTGCAAGTAATTCCAGCAAGATGATGGGATCGTCAGCAAGTCACCATAATGAAGAGAAGGATTTGTTTTCCTTAAGAAAGAACCAAACCTGCAGCTTCAAATTTTGTAACTTGGTATTCTGCAAAAAAACACATAATTTGAAATGGCTCGTGCTTTGGAAAACCCAAGCCACAACAGTAACTAGCGGCATTTAGACAAACCAGCATTAATTTTTTTGTACCAAAACTGGAATTCTTAAGTTTTTCATCCCATTAATCTTTCCTTGGACAATTACCTATTTCAGGGCTAGTTAGTTCATTCAGTTTTAAGTAAACATTGATCCAATGAGATTTATTGCAGATAGACCAAAGACTCCCACTTAATAGATATTCTTTAAATTCTAGAAACTATATTTACATCGAAAAGCATTAAAAGTGAGAATAGAGATCTCTGCGTTCTTGTTACTCAACTTCTTGCCAAACAAAAGCACTTTATCCAAATGTTAATATATTTTTTTAAAATTCCAACAACATTTAAGTGGAATTAAAAACATATAAGGTAGGGTAGTCACTTCCAAGGAATAAGGTTGAAGCGAAGCCTAAGATTAAAAAAATAAAAAGCATTAAATGGAGAAGACGAAACAATTCCATCAATTTTCGACATACACTAATTGTTTTGAACATGGCAGATCGCATTCAGCAGACACTGATTCATCAATGAATAATTTTCCCTACGACAGGCACATCCTTTGCGTACCTTAAATCAACCGATTTAAAACAAAATTTATTAATTAATCAATTTATTGAATTTATTAAAACAAAACCATGATACACTTACCACTGCACCCTGATATTCTCGCCTTTCCGAATATCGTTGCACTATTAAAGACGAGAAAACGATGAATAAAATATAATTTTTCTTATATTACTAGTAGACCATTTATAAAAGAACTTACCAAATAATCGGAGTATCTCGAAATAGTTAACTAACGTACTGTTTTGAGGATTAATTGGCATAATGATATCTGACAGATATGTTGATGGTTCTAAGGGGATGTTCTCAATCAGCACAGGAATTTTCCGAAAAAATCGAGGGTGATAGAAAATGATTATCTCCGATCCGCCGTTGGCTTCGTTTTCAAATAGGAGATGGAAGTAATCGAAACAGCTTTCCAAAATAGAATCCGATACAGGCCAAGGGATGATGAATCGACGACTGCTCATAACAATCAAGGCGCCTTTACCGATTGGGTAAATTGCTTCTTTTTTAGCATTCCAGCCGGTTAATGCAACTTTGACGCTGGATTTTATGCAACCATTACGGGCAAAGCATAATCGCACGCCATCAACCCAGAATACAAATAACCTTGGAAGTACGCAAATCGGGTTGATAACTTTTCCGTTTAGTCTTATGGGCATACAAAGATAGTTTTTGGCTCCAACCATATTGCCTAGTTGTCAGAATTCTAAAAAAATGAGAGCACTATGCAGTCACTGACACCAAATCAATATGATGAGAAATCAGAACACAAGTCAAGTGAATTTGAAAATAAAGTTATACGAAAGCGTAGTTTTATACTAGTTTGATAGAAAGTCAGCAAAACAGCGTTTTTGGGTGGGGTGTCTTGGGATAATCACTGCCCCCAAGTTTCAACCAAGTTCCAAATTCCAAATTTTCTCTATTGCATTTCGACAAACTTTGAATATTACTAATTTCTCATTGTTTTATTGTCGGGGTTGGCTGCCTAATGTCTTCAGGCTAGAAAGTTCGACCCCCAAGTCCATTTAGAAAAGCGTTTTCCTAAATCCATTTTAGGCATAATCATGGACCATTTCTGGAAAGAAACTCGAAATTTACCACTCGTTCATTAGCCAGCAGTTCAGCTTACAGACAGGTATGTGGGTAGGCATCAAACCCGTGACCTCCAACTCAACAGACTAGCACAACTCAAGTGCGTACTATATTAACCGCAATATATACTAATCCTCAAAGACAAAGCGTCTACTTCCTTAAATTCTATTTAAACCAAATATTGCATTAAATAAATTAAATCGAAGGGAGAAGGCTTAAGCAGCATAGACAGTTCAAGACAGCCTTGCGATTTCATAACTAAATAATTAAGCATTTTAATGCACACGATAAAGCTACTTGTCTGTGTCCATCTCAATACTATCAAAGTGGGAGTTGTTTGGTGTATTGTACTGCGGAAGATACTGAATACACTATATCAAAATTTTCAAATTTGACTTTCACAAAATCTTCTTCATCTATGCGAGAGTGCTTAGCAGATAAGAAGACGGTTAACTTACACTGCTAAGATGAATAAACTATGCATTTATAAATCATTAATATGACTTTACACACACACATATTACAAATAATAATCCATGTAATGGGAGCTACGAAAATGGCTTATGTGTCTGGCTATTTCTGGTTTAGTTGGCATAGCAAAGTGTCACAGATATGTAGTTGGTTGTGAGTGAATGCTTTCAGGCCATTCAAAGTTGCTGGCAGCTACTGAAAGGTCAAGGTGATAATGTATTCTGAAGATTGGAAGCTTTTTTTGCCAAACTTCAACGAATGAATGATTGATTAGTACACATTACGCCAATTCTACTGACGTTAGTAGGGAAAGTTGCCTCCTACCTAGAGTCCTAACCATTCTGGCAATATGTAGTCTCTGTATGCCTCGTGGAAATAATATCTTTCTTCTCTCAAAAAAGATAAAAACCCATTTGAAGTCTATAGGAATAAAAGGAGCTGCTTTAATTCTGATCAACAGGCAAGTACATTCATAAAATTCCTTCATTTTACCCAATGCTGCAAGTATGTATTTCCCCTTATTTTAACAGACATCCGACTAATCGGTTAAAAATTTGAAATTCCCAATTAGCAATTACGAATGAGCTATAGTAATTACCAATTGTTTCACCACAGCGCTTTCATACTTGCTCAAGTATTTTAAATGGGAATATGATTTGGGTCAGAGTAAAGTTTTGATGTTCGTGCATGTTCTCTTCTACCCAAATAATTTAAATAGTAACAATTTTCAGAAGGCTCAGTTTACTTTGGATAGTAACTCATCAAGGAACCTTGGTGCGTGAGGAGACATTCGTCCCTGTTTTCGTTATTCACTGGTAAAATTAACTTTACGTAGGCAAATGATCTTACTAAGCATCTTTACATTTTTCTTCTTTGAAAACTTCTAATCATGCTGAAATGTCATGATCTTCAACATGATTCTTTGTGTTAATTTGGAGTGCATCGTAATTCACTCTTCCCTGCAGTATGAAACTTTATTTCAAATGAGTCCGCCACCATTTAATTAGAAAGGGCAAAATGGAGAATGATGATCGCACTCTCAAATTTGAAAGGAAATGAGAGTTGGCTCATTGGTCTGAGGATATGCTAAGTTGTTAGTTTCGATAGGAAATATACGGTTAATCAACTATTTTCATTGAATTTTCAAATAACATCCAACTAAAAATAATTTCCTAAGGTGATTTTTAATAATAAATTTATAGATTAAATGGCTTGAAATTCGACTTGGTTCATGGAACATAATTTTCAAAAATAAATCTCATAACCAAATTAACTTCAATTTTTGTTTTAACTCGCTTATTAATTGAGTGTTTCTCATTGTTTAATATAGTGAAATCGTAAATATCGATTTCTGTTTTTCATAAGAGGAATATATATATATCCTGAACTACATGTCTGAGTTCAATTATTGGCGTGCGAATGAGAAGGTAATTCCTTTGCTCTTAACCGACAAAACGTTGAGATTTATTCTCTCATTTATCTTCATATTTTCATTCGTTTCGTGGAAATTAATTTTGCTGATCGAAAGCGGACAAATAAACAATTAATGAATCAGAAAAATGGCAGATATTTATTGTTATATTATATATGTCATTCAAAAAGTGCCAATTTCAAAAAAATTTAAGTTTTTAAGCCAATAAGGAAGTTCTCCTTTCCCCTATATCACGTTTACCTGGGATAAATTTTGTCGTCTGAGATTCGTTATTTTGGTTACGTTTGAAGTGCCTCCAATACATCAAAGGTAATATACAATTTTCCCAGCCTATGCTTTATATCAGCATGTACGATAAAAATGGTGAGTCTACTTTCGATTTGAACACAGATGCATGTCTCTAATGACATTGAAAATGATTCTCCTATAGCCTTAAACTTCTCAAATAGCCTGAAGGCGCTAACGAAATGGCGGTAAACACTTAAGCTCAATCTCAAGAGGTATTTATAATTTGTAAGAAAAAAACATCCACGTCTTTATGTTCAAGATCTTATTAGTAATACGAACAGTAAATAAGCATACGTGGCCACATAGACTTAATAAGTATATGTATAAGTCCTAATAGAAAAGTAATTATGTCATGGCAGATGTTAGGGCTTTCTACCTCCAAAATACTTGAGATTGAATGACTACCTGGATGTTTGGATGAAATGTGAATTTGCTTTCATGGAGTGAAATTTGAAAATAATACCACTTTTCTTCTTCAATAAATCACCAGTAATCTATAGTCTGTCAGATACCAGAGTAACATGTACAACACAGTTTGCAAATGATAAAAATGGGTGATTGTGCCATCCTAACCACCCCCCTCTCCTCCTCCCCTCCCCAACTTCATGATTTTATAAAGCTTAAAGTATATTTTTGACACAAGCTCAAAGTAGCTCTTGTAAAAGTAGGAGTCAGGGTATTTACTATTCACTCATAAATTTCCTGTTAAGATTATCATAAGCATGACTATGGAAAGTATTAAATATTCAGGCATACAAAAGATACGGATTTAATTACACTTTCCAAATCTTATAAATTAGGACTGATAGGTGACGATTAAACATTATAGAAACTTCAATCAGTTGTTGGAAGAGGCAATCATAAGTCTTGCTATATGTAAGGCACGAATATATTGAGTAACTAGTGAAGTAATCGAAAACGTGGAAGTTGAGAAGCTGACTTTGCTGGTCTTAAGTGCAACGTACCTGCGGTGCGATCTTACTACATCAGGGGAGTTGACTGCTGAGAGGGAAATCAACACATAATCTCTAATGCATCAACCGAAAGCCATGCGAATTCCTACCACTAGATACTAGATAGCGTCGAATCCTCTTTAATCTCTCGGTAGAACTTGTTAAATTTTAAGAAATTCAATGGCTCTATTATTTTAGCAGTGAATAACAGAAAAATTGATCACATTTTATATAAATAGGAAAAATTTCCCAAAAAATGAAAAAGGGATTGTTGTTATGCTCAAAGTAAGTTACCTCCTTTCTTATTGACTTGAGTGAAAGGTTGGTCATTTAACGAAAAGAGTACACTCTGTAGCTTATACTCGTCCGATTGCTGATCGTCAATCAAGTGAGGTTACGTAAACGAGAGATCTTATAGAAATTTATTGATGATGGCCCTGAGTGTTTATTGGGTACACTTGTTAATATTCTCTATCCGGGTATCAATTAATTGAAAGATTAGGGAATATTAATACGGTCAACCTGAATAATCAAATTTACATAATAATATTTCTCAGAAAAACTTTTCCCCTCTCTTCTAACCATTTACCGTTTTTTGTTTATTGACAGGAGGATATAATTAGTCTAATTGGTGGACAATTTACTTTCTGAGAAATAATAATTTTATAATAAATTATGTTTCCGAAAAGGACTATTGTTTTCTGACTTACTTTGAAGAGGCAAATTTTATATCTTGTTTATTGTGTTCCTAACAGTCAATTTGACACTATGCACCTTCTAAGTTCCCTAATGAATTTTGTTTTAATTTACCCCTGGAGTTAAATTGGCACAGCATGTCCGAATGCTGCAAATTGCCTTAATGCGGAGAGGGCAAAACTTACTGGTCTGTGAAAAACGGCCATTTTTTTTTCGAATGCAGTAATTGGTACACTTTTATGAATTTTGAAATTAATGATCCAATAAAGGGAAGGCACGCAGGCAAATTTCAGTCATCGGCTTGATAGAAGAAATAATTGCGATTTTAATACATCTAAAATGATGTGAAAAGAATGCAAACTGCAATCAAGGGTTGTACCCAAAAATCAATAATGGTAAATTTAAACAGAATGAAAAGAGATACAGGGAATTAGAGTCATCAGATTATCCAAGTCATCAATCAATTTCATCAGCAATAAGAGTATAAGCCTGAGTCTTTCTAACTAGAAATTCAATGGATGAAACCAAATAACACAATGGGATACATTAATTTGAATTCTAATACATTAAAGAGTGACCGCTACGTGGTTTCAAGGTTATGCTTCTCTGAATTTCGGTGTCCTTTTTTCCTCAATTTGACTTTTAACTTTCGATCAAATTTATAGAAAGGTGTTATCATCTGACATTTAAAGTGGGTGAAGGACTGAACAAAACAATCACTTATTTTATTAAAAGCATATCCAAACTAACCTTTTGGAATGGTCTACATGCCAATTCGATTCTTAATTTCACTTTCAACCTTCTCTTTATACACAGCTTTAGATAGAATATTTCTTGTGATTAAAGATGTGGATCAGAGACTATTCTGCTATAACCTTAACAAGCAATAAACACACAATTCATCAAGGAGACCATTGAGAAGCTTTTGAAAACATATGCTGTCACAATTATTCTCTGCCATTTTATATTTACAATGTTGAGAAAAATCTAAGGAACACCGAACCATCTCTGGCAATTCATCAATCCATTCTTCTCAAGCAGTTACATAGGGGAACCGATGACTGTCGACTGTTTAAACGAAGGACTCGACAAATTAGTATTCCTTTTAACGCAAATCAGCAAATCGTAAGGATTAAAGGCTGGAAATAAACGCGTAGTTTTATCTTTAGAGAGTGGAAAAGTCCAAACCTGTGATGTCCACTTAACCATCGGCTAGATAAAAATGCATTCTCAACTGCTAGTCTCACTCTTGGAAAAGATATTTGTGGTTTTGCAGGTAAGGGGGTTACTTTCTCGCACTCTTTCTAATCCTCGTACTTCCAATTTCGTGATTCTTTTATCACTTTGTCATGCATCTTTCAAACTTTGTGTCCTTTCAAGTAAATTGCAATATTTCTATCATATGCCCTGATAGGAAGGTATTAAGACCACTCTCCCCATAATTGCATGTTTGATCATCAATTCCGTTTATTCTAACATTATCAGTTTATCACTTTCTATTTTCACGCACTTTCATGTCAAGTCTTTCCAATTTTCGTTTTATGACAATGACATAAAATGCGGATAAAAAATCAAGACGCAGAGTAAATTCGGTGGAGATATTTTCATTGAATTTTCAAAGTGCAGTTTTGTTTTCAAGCTTTTTCTGAGATTTTCTTAGAATTCACAAAGCCCCACCTTCATTTGTGGAATTACTAAACTCTTCCTAGAGGTCTCATTACTCATTAGGGCAAATAGGGTACACGATTTTACAATTCTAGATTTGAAATCGTTTCGAAACGGATGTGATTTTCCATTTTAATTCAATTAAATTTAAAGCAAAGTTTATTTCAATTTCAAAATGCGTGTTTTGATATTAAGCCCATACTTGATCCAATCGGAAAAGATCTGATGCCGTAAAAGTCCATGTTCACGTAATTTCCTTTGCAATTTTTCATTTCCAAATTGTCTCCTCGAAATGCAGTCTACTAAACAAAACAAAATAAACGCCCAGATTTTTTAAATCGCAAATAAGTTGCAATAATTAGTTAATTAAGTTAATTAAATGAAAGGTCACATCAACGGTGTACAGTTTAGACATGGGTGAGTAACTTTTAATATTATATTTGGTGGGATGGGGTGCGCAATAGACTTACCTGCACATGGTGCACCCTGGACAACGTATACTCATACGGAGAAAAAGTCTATAAACCGGCAGTTGACTTCTGACTTCAAACTCCCAGGATCTGACTATATGTCATATTCCACCACTTCCAAAATACTCACCTTACCTTTTTATCTGCCTTTGTGTCTGTCTCGTTTACATCTGTAAATCACTCTTTTGTTCCCTCTCTCGGCTTTCTATGATTTTGATGTTCCTTCCCTCTGTGAAGCCCGAAGTCAACTAAAGGACTAATGATAAATATCACACAGCCTACCATTTGATATAAATAAATATTACCTTGTCAAATAAACATCTACAGAATGTTATTTTTCTAATTCTCTACAAATGCCGCCAATAGTTCATAATTTTATCATATAGAGGACAAGAATGGTACGAGAAAGGTCGTTACGGGCCGCATTTATTGGCAGCTTTGCTGCCAAACTTGTCAAGAAATTAATTACTGCCGAAGGTTGAATTTGAACCTCACGTGATTAGATAGAGCAAAGTGCTCTATAGGAAGCCGAAATCAAAATAAAATATACTCTTCAACAAGTTTCCTTTTCCAAGGGGTTTGAATGAGCTTCAGACTCTCTAGTTCACTATGAACCTCTCTACCTCACAATCCACACACACCTTGTATTGCTAAAAAGAAACACGATTTGGTGACAACTTTGAAGGCATAGAATAACAAGGATAACCAATCAGAGAAGAACTGCGAACAACCAATGTACCCTATCCCTAAGCAATTTATAATTTTAGAGGACACAAAACAATAAAATACTTACCAAACCAGGACCTCAATTCTTAGCGAGAGTAAAATTTATGACTGCGAAAGCGATAAATTGGCTAATTTTTATGGCAGGAGTCTCTAAAACAAAGGAGCTGAACGCCAGCTGGCAAAATGTAGTAGTTTTGAATTGTACGAAAATATTTTCCTTGAGAGTGAACGGTGAAACTAAGCCGCCGAATAATTAAGTAAGGTGTAGTAAATGCCTATTTACTTAAGTGGAACAGGAGTACGAAGTATGTTGGAACTTTGCAGGCCAACACAAAGGCTGGTGAACAAAGCAGAGTTTACCAATGATATACTTGAACTCTCGATATGCTCACACACACACACACACTGTTCTGTAAAGATACTTACTTGAACACTGTTTACAGCAATACCATCTACAACATTCAATCACCGCCTCTAGAGGAAAAGATGGAACTGTCAACCTTGGAAAAGAGATGCAGCTCTCAAAGAAAGCTTGAGATGGGAAAGTATGAGAATTTATAATTCCAACAGTGCTCTCAATCAATCTCATAGATTGATGAAGGAATAAATAAGTCATTATGAATGTCTAAGTAAATCATCAAATTTAAGCACTGCTTAATTAAAGTTAACTTGACGCTTATTCATCACGCTCTCCCAATCCTATCTTTTCCTAAAACCCAGAAACTCTAAAAGTTGAGTTGCCTGTGACATACTTGTATATTAAATATCTACTAGTGATGACGGCTGATCCTCGTCATCCAAGGGGATATCTGAGATATCTGAGACGTGAACTGCCACACTTCCTTTCTTTCCTATCGATAAAAGGACTGGGAATGGATTGTTCCGCACACAATTCAATTCAGAGAAGAAAGAATAGACATCTAATGCTATGGATAAGATCAGAGGACGATTTTAATTGAGGAGTGAGTTCTATACTGAACACTATTGAAGAGGCGATTTACAGTTATGGACTGTATCTGGCTGCATTATGAATCCTCTTAAACATTAGGTCTGTTTTGACTTTGATTGATACCATGTACTAAAATGTGATCTTGTCAGGAAATGGGTAACCTAGATCTTAGTGCGTAGTTTCCAATCGGTTAACGCAATGACATTGCACTTCTCTTTGACTGAGATAAACATGCGAACTGTTACGAGAGCAAATATGCTGAGAGATAGGATCAAGGTTGTGACTATTTCTCAGCTGAAGAATATGCACATTTTTAAATTTAAGTATCATCCAAACTCTATTTGAAGCGCACTCTACACTTTAGAAATCAATAAGATATAATATGGTTATTCGAATTCCCGAATTAAAGTTAGTTCGATTTTGTGAGTTAAATGAGGAGAAATCGAATTAATCCCTACCAACAAGACAATCGTTGATGTAAACGCAAAATTTTCGGTTTCAATTATAAGATATCAATTAAATACCCACATTACTAAAATAGTACGTAATGAGATGAAGCGCGAAATGGGTATAATTCGTTATTCAATATTTTTAAAATGTATGAAACTGTATGACTGAGAGGAGGCTGCCCTCTTGTCATGATGACCATAATCCACCACCACAAGAGAGATCCACGAAAATGTCTAACCAAGACAGTGCTCAAGTTTCTCATGTTTGACTGAGTGATGAACTCTGCGTTTGGGGGTGGGTACTTCGCTGTGATTCAGCACTGTTGCTAGCCTACTTCTAACCTGAGCGAGACAAATAGCTTGAAAAAAAACTGTTCCATTTGAAAATGAGAATAATTTCGGGAATGATTATTGAACATAAAGCCATTAACAATTGAAGTGCCTCGAATAGGCTTGTCTATAAAGTGGTTTCTCCTCATGCGTCTCACGAGACCTTTTGGTTACAAATGCTGAATCCTATCTCTGTCCTAAGTGCCAGATGAAGTTCCTCTATTGGCTGCTCTCCAGATGAAAAAAAAAGTACTTTAAACAATCAACTCAACTAAAAGTATCGTAGTTTGTCCATTGTTATTAAAGCCCCATTATTTTCCCTTTTCAAATTTAATTGTTAATTCTTCTCCTCAATTTTCAATATTTTTTCGGCTCATTGTTCAGGTCTGGTAATAATTATTTTTAATAATAGGTTATTATTCCTTAATATAGCAAGTTTCAGTTGGGTTTTTCAGAGAAAAGTGGTCTTCACGATTCATGAGATGAGAAGTATTGTTTAATGGTTGTTCTAACAATCTAAATCTAGATCCTAGGTCACTATAGAATAAAAAATAGCATCTACTAAATAATCGATTTTATTAATATTTGAACCCATTTTATTGCCAGATCGAACTGGCATAAATTTCCATTTCTTTTTGAGTTCATTTTTATTACTGTACATCCAAGTATAAAAAAGTTTTCCAGTTTTCCATATCACAAGTTGTCGCAAGACCTGCTGATACATAGAGTAGTCACTGGGGCCTAACCATAAATTTCCTGGGCCCCAATGAAGATTCCTCTTAGCTTTGAGCGCATATCCGCAAGTCTTTGATCCACAGAACACGCAGAATCCCCTAAGCTCAACTTGCTTGTCATCAAGGAGTATTCTTCCTCTAGAACTAACTGGTCTGAGTGTTCCGCTGAAAGTATTTTCCAGTTTCCCAGGATAATTTCAAAGACCTGAAAAGAGGAAAGAAGTTGTTTATAACATTCTTGAATGCTCAAAATGAATCCTACCCGGTTGAATTTCTTTGTATCATCGATTTCGAAATCAATAAGAGATGGTCCAATACTGGTTGCAACACAATATGCCGAACATTTGTTCGTTTCCTGATTATCAATTAGTCTGCGAAGGTGATTTAGAAGGAATATTAATGTTGAATATCTGCGGCTGTTGTAGGATGGTGTTTTCTCGATATCTGAAATAGATTCTCCACTGAGACTTCTTCGAAGCTATGAATAATCAGTTATAAATGCGGTATCAAAAGTGGCTTACACGTTGGAATGTGGGTTGAATATACTTCAATCCCAAAGGTCTTGAGGCTTCTTTTGTCTTCTGAATTTGCTCTCTTGCTCGGGATTTCATCTTTAAAATAGCAAAACATTAACCAGGAAGAGATTTCTAAATAAAATTGTAATAACACTTACTTCCTGCAACTTAATTCTAACAGCCTCAAGTACTTCTTGATAGCTCTTTTCACTCAATGGGATATCCTCACTTGGAATAATATCAACAACAGGCTTCCAATCCTCTAAGTTTCCAGATTATAAAGAACCCTCATAAATTATTACCTGGATAGAGAAGAGATTCTGGGAGATATCGGAAAAATCGTTTGATTGCTGCAGCTATGACATGAGGATGATCCCAACATTCCAATTTGAGCACTCTTTCGGGATTTATCTTTCCCTACAATTAAAAATGAGATAAAGTTTTTAATTACATATTTTTGTACTACTAACTTAGGAGAAAAAAATTCTTACTGAATCTGCAATGAGGACTAATTCGTTGATCATTCGTTCGCTTCCACATTTTCGATATAGACCTTCGTAATGCAGTCCGTGTGATTCCAGAGCAGTTATGGTGAGATGAAGAAACAGGGGAACATGCTAAGAACATGTTAAAAAGCTTTTGAGTGAAAATACGAGGCTTACTTTGAAGTCTGGGCTGATAATCTGGTCCTTTAGACCAACTTGGAAAACTTCACCAGAGCGGATTGGAGGTTGGGATGATTTCCTACCGAAGAAGGATCTGCTTCTTCTCCTTTTGGAACCACCTGATGTATATGTATATTAGGAAAGTTGTGGTCAAGCGGCCTTAATGAATGTAGGCCGTCACCACGTAGGTGGAAGTATTCACTTTATAAAATAATCAACTGCCCATAATGGCACCACAGAAGGTCTCATTGGGATTAAGGAAGGTGGACTAATAGTGATTTCATGGAAAGCCATTTTTGGTTGGCCTATTATGAAGGCGGTGCAAATAATGGCACGTAGTGTGAGAGAGAGCTATTAAAAGTGTGTCCTAAACCTAAAGTTGTGTAATTTATACTTAAATGCCCATAATCTACTAGTAAGGAAAATCTTCCACTCGACTTTTTCCAAAATTAGTGTGCTTTCCAACGAAACATTACTTGACAAAGGTTACCTAATTACTTTCGAATCCACCAGGATCAGCAGTACCTCCACAGTGTAGTGGAATTTACACAATCTAATGAAGTAAAAAACCTAGGAAAAAGCTGTTGAAATCTGATAGTTGAATGTAAATAATTGAACCTTTGCACAAAGGGGAATGTGGAAATATTGATTTATTTTAAATGAGACGAAAAGTTTATCGCGATATCGATTGCAATACAGGGTTTTGTTAATTATTACGTTCACACCCATCATCTTTGTACATATCCAACCGGCTCGGTGTTCAATTCTGCGGAATTTTCTTGAAGTAGGCTAACAATGATGAGCATTCCAGCCAA
Organism: Hymenolepis microstoma; assembly: GCA_000469805.3. Lineage (NCBI taxonomy): Eukaryota > Metazoa > Platyhelminthes > Cestoda > Cyclophyllidea > Hymenolepididae > Hymenolepis > Hymenolepis microstoma. The sequence continues at coordinate 21,521,834 of LR215993.1, read as the reverse complement.
TCAAACTTAGCCAATATAGCCAAATCCAGTCCTTCTAGACAAAGTAAATCAACTTATGGTACTTGAATCATCAAGTTATACTTGAAAATTACGCCTCCCTTCAAAGCTAACCGATGGCAAAAACATGTTCTGAAGTAGCACTAATTTCATTAATACAACTTCTTTCGAAGGGAAGACAAAGTGAGCTTCAAAATCCTCTAGCACATCAAATGATCTTCCAAAAAGGCTGGTAGGATATCGCGATCCTTTTCAAAATAAGAAAACCAAACGTAAATAGGACTAGAGGCAGTAAAGGAATTTGGGTTTTGAAGAGAGGGCAAGAACTTCAGTTCTAATCAAGTGGAACCCACTGTTGGGATAAAGTGGAGCTATTAAAGTACGACAGGGAATTAAGAGTTCATACTTTCTTTGCGGAGATATAAATAACTGAAGTACGTTCGTTAAATGTTCCCTATTAAGGGTACTTGAATATATTACCAAAACTGACGTTTTGCCAAACCTACATTTAAGCCATTGTTTACACAAGATACATATTCAGTTAGGGATAAAAAGCGCTTGGTATTCACATTCACGGCTTTCCTTACATTGAGTGTACTTATATTTTATCAATATTACCATAATTATAAATGAGTAATCAAATCGATAACACCATACTGTGTCACTCGGTAGCGACCTCTTCCAAATTCACTTATAATCTCAGCTATCTCAAGCAGTTGCTGAACTCAATAGTGTACAATGAAGTAAATATTACTTACTGGGAGTTTTGCTTCGTGACCTAGAACGGATCTTTTCTAACAATGAACTACTTCCTAGCAGGGATCGGCTTCTTTCGCTCTTGGGTGTAGTACCTGCAAAACAATCAGGAAAGCAGTAATATCGATAATAAATTACTACCCTTTATCCCCAAAGAAAACACCAGAGCTTACTAGTAGTGTCATGTCGTGACTTGCAAATACCTATCTTACTTTCAGATGTACGTATCCTTGGCAACTTCAAGGATGTTTTCTTTGGCGTCGAAGTCTTAGGACCTGCCTTTCCCTTCTTTTCCAGACTATCACGAAGGTTATAAATGCCTCTAGCCATGTTTTCGTCCTTAAAAACCACAAGCACAACGAATCCACCTTGGGATTTACTCTTGATCAAAAATTGAGGCATTTTATTGGCAGCTTTAGACGCAGACTCTTCTACTATTTTAGAATATCGCGCCTGTTGCATTGCCGGGGATAGTGGAGAAGTCAGCACTGTTTTAATTGGCTGGAAATCAGTACGAAATATCTGCAAATGTTCTGTTGGTATTTCGATGGTTGGTCCGGAGAGATTGTAACTTCCAAAATCCTAAGAGATGGAAAATATTGATCGTTAAAAAGCTGTAAGAGCTTACAATGTAAGTATCCACAGGCGACTGGATAAATGTAATCAGCTTGCTTCTTATATATAAAAAGAATTTATTCCATTTGAGAGGTTCGAAGCATTTGCCATTCAGCTTGATTAAAAGACATTCTACTGGGTCGTGCATGCTCGTTGTTTGGATCATATTTAATTCAGAAAGGGATAATTATACCACAAATAGACGAATATGAATAATAAATATGGAAATCGTTAAGAGATGATAATTATGGTTTGAATCGGAGAGTGTAAAATTAAAATTTGATCTAAACTGAGAGTAAATGTCTCCAGTTGAGCTGCTTTCACCGATTAAATCTCTAGAGCTCAGCTGCGGTAAAATGATTATCGATTAAACATAATCTAGGTATCCACTTAGCAACAATTCAACCATTTAGCAGCTATTTCAAAAAATCCGTCCTGATTCATTTCCTACCGCAGGTCATCGATATGGGAAGCGTGGCCTAAGTAATTCTTTCTTTTAAACAGGGGAATTTAGGTTGGAAGAGCAAAAAGTCAAGACGAATTTTGGAAGGCAGAACTAGAAATCAAGAGCCATAAAGTGTGCAAGGAGCGAGAGGAAGTGACAGCATTTGCCACGCTCCGTTGATCAACTTCGTAGGCACCAGTCTTCCATGTTTGATCGATTCATCACTCTGCATACAGACAACAAGTTCGTATTGGTGTGAGTTTGTCAACTTAAACTCGGTAGGAATACTCTTAAATAGCTTGCACTTTAATCCATACTACGCTGACTCTTTTCTGAATTTGCCTTTTTGTCTATTCCCTATTACAAGTAGCTTCGTAGTAACCATTACGCCGATCTGCCTCATCACCTTCCAGTCTGCTGGTTGCGGGAATCTCTGAAGTGCGCATCCTTAACACGACTGAACTAAGGGATTTCATCTGTGCTCGAACATTGTGGAACCTGCGGCCGTGCTGCTGATTATCTTAGGGAGCAAATGAGGCCATGAGTCCAGAGGCCCCTCAGGCATTCAGCTGTCAGTAGTCTTCACAGAACCATCGTATCCAAAACCCTATTTAATGACTAAGCTGTGTCAGCGACACCATAATCACAATCATCAAAACCTCAATAAACCCATTTCACATCATACGTTCTGTTTCCTCGATAGTGTTGAGGTAGTTAAGTCAACTTCGGGAGCAATTTAATACTAGGAAGCTTAACTATAGAGATTGGTGGGGTTTATTCAAGGCTTGTTCGTGTAGCAATTCACGATAGATTATAGTGCTCTATCCCAGATTATCGTTCACTCCAGTATTATTGTGCTTTCCTAATCACAGTTTTGTTGAATCTTAAAGAAGTTTGAATAGGGTTGGATTTAGTAAAATTTTTCCCATATTAAACGCCTTTTTCTCCGAAAATTTATGGTTTCCCCTTGCTAGCCTTGCAGCAGCAATAAATAAAGGAAAGTCAACGATTAAACGAGTGCAAATATGCTCACAAATGTGGCATTTAAAAACTTTAAGTGGATTTGCTATTTAGGCGAATACAGGAATTTTATGGTTCTAATTTGCATTACTTAAAGATATCTAAACCAATTAGACATACAAATTGCATAAACATTTACATTTGTTCTTTGTGGGACACGTCATCTCACGCGCGTGTGAAGGTGCGAACGTGCAACTGCGCGTACGGACTGAGTGCAGTGAACGCATAGCCAATCAGGAGCTCCCGTTTGTTTGAGCCAATCCGCCACGTTGATTATGACTAAGCTTCCTGTAACTCATAGCACGCCATATTGTCACGGCGAATAAATGTTTTCCTCCAACTACGTCTGTTTTTTGACTTTTACGGTAGCTTAGCTACTTCAGTGGGACGTACTAACTAGGAGAGTCTGCGTTAGATGTTTCTGAGTACAGTCAGGCTTAGTCTAGGTAGCTAATTCTGCCGCAACTTTTAAACGATTAATGATATCCAAATCACACAAAAATTAAAAGACTCCAGTTTTCCGCAATTTAAGCAAATTAAAAATGGTAGTGTCTTGCAATAAACTTAATCATTTAGCGTCTTCGCAAAATTGTAATTGCGATTTAGAGTAAAGTTGCAAATATATAAACCTGGGACCCTTGACCAAGATTCGGGATTTTGAAAGTAATTTCTGTTAAGTGGTTTCAATCATTCCTATAAATTTGCTTACCTCAGTTTATTTGAACAATTTCTTTCATGGTTAAGATCTATATGCTAATGTATATCTGATTGGAATAATTTAAAGCTATAGAAAAGTAGATACGGCCGCCTATAACCGTACGTTTGAAGTTATCACTAATCTTATCCCCATAAGGTAATTTGTTAGCTTTCCACACTGGACATCAATCATTAACCAATAAGACGTAATAGGTGGTGAATAGACAAGAATGTCTCAATGAATAAATAATTCAATGCTACTTCTCTAGGATTCAAAGTCATTGAAATGGTATTGGCGGGTGCCCATCAGCCAAGTCAGGAGGCTTGAGGTCGATCAGTGTTAGTTCATTTTTGCCACTGTGTAGAGGGACTGAAAACAATTTTCCCGCAAGACCGGCTTCGGGATATTTTTCCGCGCTAACAAAGTCGATAGCATTGATATTTTATCTTAGGGGCGGAAAATCGCCCTACTGAATATGCGTACTTTCTCTTAGATTTCAAGATGATTAAATCGTATTTTAACTATACAGGACTGCATAAAAATATGGCATAATGACTGGATAACAAAAGAAATCTAATTATATACACATCGAATGACTGATTTTGTGCTCGCTCACTCTAAAATAGTTGGAGATTGTTTTACTTAGTTTTCCCTCTTGATTTTCATTTTGAAAGATTGATTTAAGAATTAAAATAAAAACATTGAACAGAAATTGGTTTTCTAAACTTTCTAATTTCATAATACTGAAATCACTTTGATCGTTTTCATTTATTTATCTAAAGCTTTGTTCTATAAGAAATACTTGTGGAGAATTTATATTTGATTATCAAGAAGGAAGATGAGGGTATTTCCATATTGAGAATGAACGTTGATTCTTTAATCAATTGCCCATTATCTTCAAACTCAAATGCTTCTTGCTTATCACCTCGAAATAAGACAGAAGATGGTGGTTAAAATGGGTGCCAAAGGAAAAAAACATTACCAAAACGATTTCCACCAATGTTCACACTGAATTAAAAAAACTGGTTATCGTATTCGTGAACAAAATTTGAAAACACGATTGGGCTAACAAGTTGAGTAATAGACTATTTGGTCATTGGCGTGAAGAGGCTCTGTTAAAAGACGCTCGGTCAAAGCTAACTCTCGTAGCTATATGGCCGATGCGCCGTAAGTAATATAAATATAATAATTGTAAACATAATTATTAACTAATTAATTAATTATGATTTTATAATTCAAAGTATTTAAATAGCTCTACAACTACTTAGATTCTAGGTCGAGAAAGGGAGAAGACTGTAGCCCAAACGACGATTCTGCTATTGAGAACATAAAAGTACTTGTATAGAATTGGTTATGCGATAAATGATTGCCTGACTGGTCGACTAATATTGCCAATCATGAATTCTTCATTGGAGGCCTTGCATGACTAGTCTGAGCTTAGAAATCCAAAATACGCTGTTCACTATGTATGGGATGAATTTACAAGTATACTATGGGCTTATTAAGCGTGCTCGATCGAATGCACCAACATTATTCGATTTGGCTTTCTAATCAAAAGTACCATTCCACAAACGGGAAAAAATGTTTTTCACTGAAGTCACGCATATAAGAATGCAGGCATTCCGGACAGACTGAAAAATAAGCCATAACCTTTAGAAATCTTCGGAGAAAACTGGGTCACATTCAATATATAAATGAATATATATATTCGAGAAAATGAAGTTAAACCGAAAATTGTTCATAACCTGCTCCAAATTAGTTATTTATTTTCACCTATTCACTAAGCCCAGACCTTCTACGAAGAAGATTTGTTAAAACCTCTTACATTATTGGAAATCGGAATATAAGCTATTAATTTGTATATTTCACGCATTTTGGTGTCAAGCCATAATGGAAAATTAAAAATGGACATTTAAAAATACAAATACATTGGAATACTTTTGAAAAAATGGCATACACCATAGCTCTTTGGAAAACTCGATTCAATTTTTTCAAGCTCTTGAAAATGTAGTAAGTAATTTAAATTCGTTCTATACTATTGGTTTTGTTATGGCTTTGCAAAACAATAACGAAAGGCCTTTATATCTCATATGAGCAAAAGTTGACCCGATAGTTAAGTCCATTCCCATTACTCAAATATCTTTCAATCCGATTGTCAAACTTGTAAGAAGATTCTGAACACTTATCGTATACTATACTCTCGAAACCTCTTACTGCTGGACTTGAATCCACCATCTGACACTCTGGATCATTTTGGATTTGAAGTGCAAAGTTTAGTTAGAAAAAAATGACAAATCAGAAAGTCCAAGGTATTTTCCACAACTTTTGCAATAAAAATGGCGTACAATGTCCATACCCTAGATTGGTTGTATTTGAGAAGTTTAAACGGCTATTTCCTTTGAGCAGAATCAGTTTTAGAGTATCTAAAAATAAAGATTATTAATTGGTCGCAAAGTAAATATTTCCCAACTTAAGGAATTTGCTTCGTCCCATTATTTAGACACAGAAGTATGTTTGAAAGGGGTCAATGCGCTAAAGCTTTCAAATTGATTTACTTTACCACGTATCAATCATTCTATTTGGGTGGATTTCCAGAATTGGTAAGAATTCTTTTCCTGTCCTAAAGGTAGAACGCAGAGTGTGTAAGAATTGAATACTTGCGTCAATGCAAGCTTTCCAATATGACCAACCGTGAAACCTTTGCTGACGAGTATCCGCATAACTGGCTTTGACACTTAAGAAATCAAATAATTAGAAACTATCTTTTTAAGGCAAGTAAAATTCTTTTACCTACTTCTTAATTATAAAAAATCTCATTTCACAAATGCGATTAAAAGATTTGATTTCCTTTTGTAGCTGACTTTAATTAACATGCCTTCTTAAACTAGTCATTAGAACAAATCGATGTTTTTTTACTACTTTAGTCCGATCCGTGATATTTACCCGAAAGAATGTTCATTTTTTCTCTCAAATTACCCTTAATCTTAGTTCTAATTAATCAATAATAATGCTAGTGAAACTACAAAACGTTCGCTTTTAAGCAAACCCTGCAATTCAACTTTATTACATTTGCGCCATTTGATTTTATGCAGAAAATGTATATTTTTTGAACGGCGACAAAGGTTGAAGTGCCTAGCTGACACTAATGGGCTTAATAAACAAAAGCGTTGCATTTGCAAAAAAATTTTCAGGTTTTGGCTGCATTACGCATGTTTGAATTGAATGTCATCATAACATTTTAATGTCGGTCTTACATTTGAATAGCTGGACACTTGTTAGCATCAAATGTTAACATGTTAATCAGTAATAGAGTCTATACTGTAAAAATATAAAAAAGGTGTGTCCCTATGTGTTGGAAGTGCTCTTAATGGTTGTTTAAAGGCTGGAATTTCACTATTCAGACTCTCAAGTGCTAAGTACAAAGAAGTTACGTATAAATCCTAATGTTAAGATTGAGGTTCCTGAGTTAACACTCTTTCCTTTCCTTATTTTTGTTTAACTGGATTTTCAGGTTGTTAATAGCAGTAAAAGTAATGAAAAATTCTAAATTCAAATTTACAAATTTTGGTGCGGTATCTGAACATCATTAAGAGTATACATTGATGAATTAGGCTCATGATTTAACATAACAATTTTTATAAAGTAATTCCCATACAACAAATCTTAAGAATCAGAGACTCACGAGCTAGCTTAAGCCAATGCGTTTTAATGTCTGAAAGATATTATAAAGCCTGTACGTTAATAACAATTTAAGTAGCGTACGTAAATTCACTCCCATTGCAATTTGCCACGTGTGGTGCGAAAAATATTAAAGAGTGCCAAGGATGCCAGATAAAATCAAACCAAAAGTTATTCTTAATACTGCAAGAAAGCTGAAAATTAAATCTTGCACTTGCCGATCCACGACTTGTCAATGGCTAACTCAGTGGGTTCATCTGGAAAATCCCGATGCCAATGTTCAGATTAGGGGAGCTCGCGTTTCAACTGCTATGAGTTGGCGCCAATTTTGTTCAATCTAAACTTACTTCGAATTTATAGACCCTATTTAAAAGGAGTAACTTTTGGGAATACAGCCAAAATAAGAACCCACATTCAATAGAAATTTGGAGAGAGCAAAGTATGTTTCTAGCCAGCTACCTGCATGCCTTTCTGATTGAAATAATGTTTAATATCATTTGGTACTGTCTGAATGAACTCTTCAATGTCTGTTTCTTTTGATTTTGGAAACAAAAATTTCTCTTTTGAAAGCTAAACACATTCCGAAATGTTCATTAGTCAAACGATGTAATGCATGCCTACAAGTAAGCAGTTATAAATGGAGGTCGAACGCTCAAATCTGGTAAATTAAAAAGCGATACCTTTAATTTTAATCGCCGTCTATCTTGAATCGGAATTAGTGGAACATTATTAAAAATAAAAGTGGCCAAAATATTTGAGATCAATATGACAACTATTTTTTGTTTGCTATATTGAAAGGTAAAATTTAAATCATGTTACAATATCAAAGTTAAGTGAATTATTTCTGTGAGACGTATATTTAATCGAATACTGTTGTTCATTTGAACTGTATAGAACTTTTACAGGTGATTTCAAATAGAATTTTCCAGAATTCTAATCTAATTCTGAAAACAAATTTTAAGATCTTAATATTCCAAAGCTCAAGTTTTTGCTATCTGATTTCTGTGTTGTCGGGTGTGTTCAAACTCGCAGTATTCAGAGTCTGTTCAGTGAGTCTGTTTGATTGGCTCTCATGTCATACAACTTTACTACATTTCAATATTCTAAAGTTACCTGGAGTTATGAAGCTGGCAAAGATGTTATTCTAATAGCCTAGAAATTAAATGTCTGTGTTTTTGGAGGAAAGAGTAAACCTGAATTCGGCATAGCTAATTACAGCAAACCGAAAAAACCTAGACGTGCATATGGAAGAGAACATTAAGACGTGCATAAATACTGTGTTAGTAAAATATTCAATCTCTCGAAGCAAATGCCAGCATGTTTTAATATACTGTTTTAAAGTTGGTATTGCCAGCAGATGGGATCCAACATCTGGCGGTCTCGATGATAATATATACTCGAGATCCAGGTGTGTGTGTGTATGTGGTTTGGCATATAGATTTCGAAATAGATGCCAATCATCTTGCAGAGACGTTAACGACCTTGTAGAACTTTGTTCACCGATAAAAAGTTGATCTCTCCACATGAGGAATTTGATTTGTTGTTTCTATGTGGATCCGGTTTAAGTTAATTTATTATAAATCGCCAGTATTCGATAAATTCACAAAGATTTGATTTTGTAAAATAAATTAATATTCAAGGCCAATGATTTCTTCCTAAAGTCCTTAGATTTTAAGTTATTAATACAAGAACATGGTACTTGAGAAATTGTTGTGTATTATTTTTTAGTCAGAATGAGGTATTAATTCTTTTGAAAGAAGTGAAATCACAATATCCTTTTAAATGAACAAAAGTAACCAAAACATCTGAAAACATCTTGAAACTGTTAGAAATTATGAGGAAATTTTTTGTTTAAGTTACCTGGTGTATCCCATTATGATGAACCATTTTCCTCTTTTTGATATGCCACTTCTCCTTCCTCTACGCTTAAATTAGCTTTTGAAATATATGGCCATATTAGAGGAAAGGGTGAATTTTTATTTAACTGATGTGGTGTTCGGTAGGTAATAATGAAGCCAACGATTAGAGCATCTTTGCACTAACTGGGATATGCACAGTATTAAGCTACAAACCAAAATCCCAAGATGATTGTTTACTCATCCATCCATACTACTAAATTTTCAACTCCAGTCTACTCAAATTTAGAAGACTGGAGAGTAATTGAATATATCTTATTACCTTACATCATTTTTGAGTATCTCAGGGAGATTTTACAGGTATATGACCTATAATGAGGTCAGTCAGTGATTCAGAAATTGTCAGTAACGTTTTTTAAAATAGTATTTGTATGTTGGGCTTGTGCCTGAGGATATTACAACTGTAAAAAAACTAAAGTCTCATATAATTAATAGCTTCCGATAAGTCCAAATTAATCGTAGTTTTAGAAACGGGTCGTGTTATAAATCGAAAGAAGCTCGCTTCAGCCGATCAATCTAGACTATTGCTTTGGTCTATTTTTTCAAAGTTTTGGATTCATCTTGCAACCGACGATCTGCGATTCTTTATCTACATTAGAATGGTTATGGTACCAAACCGCTAAACAATAGTCTCTTACGGCTTAGTCTTGTTTCACACTCCACTTAATTGCTATTGCCAAAGTATCGCTTTTAACTGAGAACTAAATTAGCATGCTTGGAAGTAGTAACTACTGGGCTCAGGAAAATCCGACTGTCTTAATTTTAGCAGGTGTTTCGTAAACAGAGGGTGTTGAAGGTATCGTGACCATTCTCAGACCCCTTCAGAAAACAAAAATAAATCGTGGAAAATTTTTTCAACTTGGAAGAGTCAGTAAGGGGATAATGCACGACATATTAGTTAAAAGCATTCATTTTTCAGTGTGTCCAGTTGATCAATCTTTTAATAAGTGATCAACTGCTTGATTCATCATGTCTACTTTCAATTATTTAAAGAGCTGCTTTCCTTTATATTAATGCTATTCTAATATAAGCTATATACTATGGCGCCCATACTCGTATTCTTATTGTTCTGTAGCTTAGATAAAGAAGGGTTCAGCTCCTAGTGCGATGTTTATCCAATAAGAAAAGTTAAAAACAAGTGTTTTGCTTTGCCTTGGAAAATAAAAACACTGCTTTTCAAACTCCCTAAAATGGTTATGAGTTTTTATAGGAAATTTTTTAAAAGCCCACCTTATTGAACGTGATAAATTTTGCACAGTGTAAAACTGGCAAAATTACAAAGTTTCTTCTGTATTTAATGATGTGAAACTTTCAGTCTATCTCTTATGTTTATGGTGACTTATAGGAAGGTTCGATATAAATGTGTAGAGGAAGGCGTATGGATGCTACTTCATAATAAGAACAGTGTCGTAGCATTTTTTAATTTAGGATAGGATACTGTCGTCAGGGATATTTTTGGAACGCTAGACTGGTTGAGGCTTTGCATTCAAGACTATTTGTTCAAGACATTTAAAGCCACAAGTTTCAAAAAAAACAGCTCTATGAAGTTGAAATGGCACTTCAAGAAACCTAAGAGATCAACTGATGTCTCTATGGTTACTTTATCGTCACAAATTGAATAATTGGCGAAACAAAGATTCCCATTTAAATTTTGTTCATTATTGGGGAAAAGAGTTTAATATTTTCACCTCTGAAACACAAATCCTATAATTCCAGGAGATGCGTTGCATTATAAGGGGGCTATTGCAGGAATAGTGTCGCAACTGTCGTTACCTGTGCAGCAATTGATTTACATGGGGAAAAACGAATTTGCAATTGCTAGAGAGATGCAATTTAGCCATTCAGCTTATGGCTCATGTAAGCAGTTTCTTAGTTCACTTACCGTTAGTGACACATTTAAAACAAAAACGGTGTATCTTAGCCTAATCTGTAATAGTAAGCGTTAAGCCAATTTCACTGCTTATTGAGAACTCCATGGCTTTTATCAGATTTTTGAAAATAAGTCTATTTTAAACTAAATCGTGCCTACACATAAATACAATTTTCAAATTGTTCAATTACGTTAAAACCAAATGAACAATATCTATTCGCTGATTATAAATAAAAAACTTTAAAGACAACAGAAATGTAATTAATTGTAAATAATAATATATCAGTCATTTTAAGATAATTTACTGTCTTGATCGAAAGGATCAATGACAATTTTATTGGATTGAATTATTAAAATAATAATTTTTAAAGGGTTAAAGCAATTCAATTACTATTGCAATTAAATGAGTTAAAATTTAACAGAATAGCAGCATTTTTCTTATTTTTAAGTTGACAATGTATTTTCCATTTGTGAAGATAATTACGTTAAATTTAATCTTGTTTTTTTGGCGTATGCTTATTATCAGGTCATTAATATGGAGCCATATATGTAGAAATTAAATTTATGGTTTAGCAGGAAGTTTGCAATTATTATACGTCAAGATTATGGTAGATACCAAGGATCTATAAGATATTTAGATAGCAGTCTACAAATTCACAATATTTAGTGTTGAGCATTGGATAATATTTGCAAATTGGCGAAGTAAATAAACACAATCTATACAAAATTTTGCCATTGTGAAAGGCGCCTCATATGAGTCAGTTCGGAGGAGGTGAAATTTCCATACCAATTGATGGCGCCACGTTCAAGATCTGTCGGAGCCAAGTTCGTTGCATGACCTCCAAGCCATGGCCCCCTTGTAAAATTTGCTGATCCCAAACTCGCGGCTCGTTGACTTGACACATTTCTGAGTTCACTGGCAACCCTTGTCATAGCCATACTCAATCGCCTAACTTCCATCAGCCCAACAGATGGTTTTGAATGTGGTTCTGAAGGTGGAGGAGAAGTAACTTCCTCATCCGCGCGCTCTTTATTTTCACACATCATGGAGGCATCATCAACACCTTCGCATTTCTGAGCTTCAGGGTCTTCCTTATCTATTTCAGCCTCTCGAATAACTTCATTGATAGTGAATTTATTCGGCTGTGATCGACTCCAAAAACAACTTTGTAGCACAAGACCCATTACACATATCAGTAAAACACATCCAATGGAAAGTAATAAATGCATCTTATAGAAACCACCAATAAAACAGAAAGTAATTCCTAAAATAAAAATAAGGAGAGGGAAGAGACGACACACTATGACATGGAGAAAAATCCTAATTCGTTTCCTCAAACGCCTGCGTTTTCGTTGCTTAAGAAGATCACAAAGAGTTTGGGTTAGGGAGGGCTGGGTCAAGGCTAACGGCGTTCCATTTGGGAAGTGGGGAGAACCGTTTGAACTTTGTTCACATTCTTGAGACATTCTGGTCGGGCAAATGATTCAACTGGAATCTCGTATAGAGCACGTATAGGTTGAATGCATGCATTGGACGAGCTGGCCAATCAGAAAACTGCAAAGAATGTGTGGTGGCATTTTTGTAAAAACGCGGACGGAAATGGACATCTGTAGAAGTTAAATTGGAATTCAAAAATAAAAATCCTTTAGAACCTTTGAATGTGGAAAAGAAAAGGAAGAACTCTGAACTCAAAATTAAAATTAATCATCACTGTGTGTGTAGGTTTCATAGTTAACCAATCGGATACTAACTAAGATGTATTAAGAGGTTTTGAATTTACTATGCTGTAGAAAAGCATTAGTGGTACGTTAGGACATAGGCGCATTTTAGGATGAAATAAAGGCAAGCGATGCGAATTGCTTAAGATATAATTAGATTTATTAATAAGATGATGCTATCAAATGTGCCAGCTATCAAGCAGATGGGATAGAAGATAAAGCGAAAACTTAGGAATTTTAAAATTAGTTTCCCTAAAATGTTTTCTTTTTGAAAAAAACTATCAAAAAAGATAGCTGAAGTGAATTTTATGGCAGGAAAGGAAGCACGAAGAAATCTACCAAGCAATTATTTTTATCATCAAATGCCGTGAATTGTCACAGTCCGCATTGTTTTAGCGTCTTTCAATGCTTAGTGCGATACAAATAGTAATAACTTGAGAGCAAATTTGATTGATCAATAATGGAGTTTTCATCATTTTGAATTAGAAAATTATCGAAAGGGCACACAAAATTTGGCAATTATGCACGGAAAATAATAATAAAACATGAATAGACATCTAAATCTGCCCACATTTCAGTTATTTCATGACTTTTAACAAATATGAAATTCTACGGATTTTCATATTGCTATCTTCCCTTCACGTTTAAAGAAGTCTCAAAACTGGAAAGATCTTTACCCATACATTCTACAAAATTATTGGCAAGAGAGGAGCAATTCAACACCAGTTCCCCTGTTATTATCTGTTGTTGATTAAAAACATGATTTATTTATCGCCAGTGGTCATGTTATTCCAATTATATCTGTTAACTCCCCCTTCTTCGGTCTCCTTGATGAAAGTCGACTTCAAAATCTTGGGAAATAGGGACAGGATGAAAACTTTCATTTTAATCTGATTAAAGTAAGAGCAAAAGACTCAAAATAAGGTATGGCTGCAATGGGGAATAACAAGAAGCAGGGCATTTGAGATCTAACCTTGTCTAAACTCTAGAAGCGTTGAAACATGCATATGCTCATGAGAATTGAAGTTAATTTTATGATTTCATTTGCTAAAATGTCTCCAAATTGACTTCGGCATACTGAGTGAGATCAAGTCCACGATATTCAAAGCTTTTCGATTGGTTGCCCTTGTTTTCCGTTTCGTTAAAGACGGATAGGACTAACAGAGGTCTGCCAAACTAGAAATTTTCACTAAAAATCCATTAAGATATACTCCAGAGATGTTAAATTGTGTTTTTTAACCTCAAATGTACATATCTTCTGTTCATACAACCGAACCTCCTATCAATGTTACCTCTCTGCTGACAGAAAATGACAACTTATTTATTTCAGTAGGCATTATTTGACATGGTTTTAAATTCAATTTAGTTAGTTAGTTCTCCTTGTTATTGTCACGCAAAACACATTTTCACCATAATTAAAAGAAAAATGACTGTATCACCGAATAGCATTTAAGATATTTACATCCAATTTTAATTTTGAATTCGTCAACTCCGACTTTATTGGTCAGGTAAACTAGTGCACTAAACAATACTCCTCGCACAGAGTGTACACCAATGGGTATTGAAACACACCATTTCCATTTATTGACAAGGCTCTGCATATACCAAGTGGCTAAAACAAAGGAAGGGTAAATTAATATTGGCCTTCTAGTTAAAAGTAGTAAATGCAGTACATGAGGAGCATTAAATAGTTCGCAGCAAGTGTTGGCACTATTCAGTATGATTATCAATACGCAACCCGGCACATCCCAAACAGATCTCTTTTACCGCGGTCTCACTGCATATTTCCCGTGTGGATCTTCATTTGACGTAAACCTGTTTTTAATATTGATTATTGAAAAATTGGAATTGTCATCCATAAAGATTCTTTGAAATTTGAAGCATTAAATATTAAAGTTATTAGCTCTAAACACATCTATCAGCCCGATAAAGATATATATAGTTTAATTAATAAATCAATAACTATCTAACTTGCATTTGTAAAGTCTCTCGTTAACAATTTTACTATCGGCTAATTATTTCACGAAGTATCCAAAGGTCACAGAACTCAATAATAGCAGTTAAGTTTTACTTCAAAATTACGGAATATAAAGACTGTGCAACTTAGTAAATTTAAAAAATTGAAATTTTATGAAGAATATGTAATTAATAGGTTATTTAATCTTTCTTTAATTTATTTTTTCAGTTTTATTTTATAAATAGAAAATGGTACACGCAAACCACAAGTGGAAGGAATCTACTCTGTGAAACATGTGAAGTTTACAACATTTGTCTAATGGAACTTGAAACCTCCCGCAATGCGACAAAATGATAAACGTTATTTCAGCATTCGGTGCAAAAAAATCTCTTCATATTTGCGCATATTTAATAGTTAAGATATAAAACAACCAATGACGAAATACACCAAAATAGAATGAGAAAGATTATTTTATATTACTTGATCTAATTTCTAATTTACAAGTAATGGAAATGTGTATTGACACATGTATAGAATTGTGAACGATTTGAAGATGACTCATAAGAAAATTAAAACAATATTTATTTATATCAAATGGCAGGCTTTATGATAGTTATCATTAGTCCTTTAGTTGACTTCGGGCTTCACAGAGGGGAAGGAACATCAAAGTCACAGAAAGCTTAGAAGGAAAACAGAAGAGTGATTTACAGATGTAAGAGAGAGACAGACAGAAAGGTAGAGAAAAAGGTAAGGTAAGGTGAGTACTGTGGAAGTGGTCGAATATGACATAAAGTGAGGTCATGGTAGTTTGAAGTCAACTGCCGGTTTATAGAAATTTTTGCCGTATGAGTATACGTTGCCCAGAATGCACCACGTGGAGGCAAGTCTACTTCGCACCCCTAGAAACAATATAAATTGTTACTAAAGCCTATTCTTAAGCCTTTCTCATACTACCAACTAACTCTACTTTTAACTAACCAAGGCTCATTTAAAATAAATGACTGATTTTAGCTCAATTTCAAAATTATATGTCTTAATAATGGTGGTTTTTTACCCGCTAACTATCCCTTTCAATATAGAGCACCGCGTACTTCCGAGAATAAAGACGAGAAACCTAGTGAAAATGAATGAGGTGATAACAATATTGATTTTTAATTACCATTCAAATCAAGCATTAAATAAGACTCAAACTATTTTAACCTTACTTATCAAAATCATGAGATCTAGCCAAAGGTAACACATAGTTTTGAAAAAAACCTACATTGAGATAGAATAACCTACCGCAAAAACAAATCACACCTATAATTGAGCTTTTAATAACGTAGATGTAATCGCATTCATAAATGCGAGAGCATTCTTCATGAAACTTGGACATTGTTTCTGTGATTCAGATAAGCAAAGACTCTTAATGTTCTAACGTCATGGCCGGTTAGGGTACTAATCTTATCAATAACACAGCCCTAAATCCTCCTTTCACTCTAGTGCTCATATATTGCTAGCTATTTAGCAAGATCCGTGAAAGCAGTAAAATCTACCATTTATTAAATACCTTTCATGAGACACTAAAGATGGAATCCATTATTGTTCTACTAAAGCACAATGCGTTTTTTCTGTGAGGTTGTTAGGACACTAAAAATAGCACCCAAAATTTCGTAGGAAAACAGCCACCAGTCACTGTAAATACAGCTTTAGGTTTATGTTTCGGTTCTCGTAACTGGAAAATCGACTTAAAAAAAGACTGAAATGCACTTTGCGGAAATTCAGTATTTCTGGACTAAATTCATGCTAATTTAACATATTTAAGCGTAAAGGTGCTAAGGTTAGATGGAAGTTGAATTAGTGTTTCAAAAGTGTGTGTGAATAGATTGGATATCGACATAATACTTTTATTAATGTACTATTGGCATTATCACCAAGATGAAACTGAATGATTTTCCAATTTCCAGTTGAAGATACCAGCTGATATCAAATGACAGGGGAAGTCAAGTTAGGATAGATTTCGCACTTCATCCCTCGGATTGTGGCACATATTTGTCTGCAATGTTCACTGATTATTGACTACCATTGTTTAATCCAGAAGGGTCGATTTTGCTGCTTTAATCAGTGCTTGAGAGGATTGGTGAATATTTTTTGCTGGTTGGCATTAAACGGTGGTGATGACCGCCAAATTCACTATATGTCTATTTGTGAACAATAATCTCATGGGCTCTGATTGGACAGTCATGCACAATGACCACTTACAACGAATTCACTTTTACTTATTTTAAGTCAATGATGATGACTAATGATGTTACTGTCAGAGTCGGAAGCTGTATCAATTTCGCTTTTCCACAGCGCAGATTAGCATAGTCTCTTTATTGATGATTAGTCACGAAAACAGCAGCCTATTTTAAAAAAACCGTGAAAGAAAGTTGTTCTGTACATGGTATGACTATGCCATTATATTAATGGATAGGTTTAACCTAAAGGAAACCACTAAAGTTTGTAACGCACTATTGGCTAAACTTCCACCCTTTCAAATTTAAGAACTCTTGAGTTATAAAGAGGAAATGTTGACAAAGACGTTTGCAGGACACCAAGTTCTCTGATAACAGAATAAAGTCTCCTTTATCTGTGGGGTAAATCATAGATGGAGCAGTAAACAGAAGGTATAAAATATTAAAGTTACATCTATAAGTGGAATAAGGTCAATATATGGAAATAAATACTATCAATTGAGCCAAAAACAGAAGTATCCTCCTTATTAAAGCCCTAGAATAAGCATCAAAAATCAAATAGCCAATAACCATTTACAGATTGACAAACACTGGTGCCAATGACAACCATTCAAGAGGTAGCGTGCGGGGCTCTAAACCAAGAGTATTGAGTGAGAAAAATATTTAACAGATTTCATGTTAATGGCTAGAAAATAAATTCATTTTTCATTGGTGCTGGCACATTTCGAAAATTTTGTGAATCAAATTTTTCAAACACTAGTATTTTTCCAGTTGTTCGAGATGGAAGTAGTCCAGTGTGAATACAAAACGGTAAATTAAAAGTAGTAATTACAGATCATTACGAATAAGGACATTGGGAACATTCAGTAGTTCACAATGAGTGTTAAAAGTGTTCATCGTGTATTTCGATACACTACTCAGCACGTTTCAACATGCTTTGGAAAAAATTTGCCAATTTACTTGGTGGGATCTTCGCAATCGTTCATTTTAACCTCCTCATTGCCGTTTTGCTTAATCCGTAGGCTGCAATATTTAAATCTCCTTTCTTTGTGTACTCGCATATGCAACCGCTTCAGCGCATTCTGGCGTGACGTCCTTTTTGATGTTTAATTGGGATGATAGACATCTGGTTGGTTTCTGTGGCCTTCTTAGGCGAGTCTCATGAACACACCGAATGTTTTCTGCCAAACAAACCGTATGTACGCGGTTGCGTTTGGCGCAAACGACCGAACCTGCAGCACTAAATTTAGCAGTCATTTTCTGGACAACACTTTTAGCACCAGCAACTGTTTGTGGTAAACCTTTAATTTGACGCTGCAAATGACTTACATTCCAAGTAACTTCCAACAATTGAAACAGCATTCGGCAGGACTGCATTCACAGACATTATTTACAAGTAACAATACAACACTGAGCGGCAGATATTTAGCACAAAATGGTGCTTAGGCACCACGTGACAGCGTGCAAGCGCCGAACACCACGGGACCTGCCCTGTCTTGGCCTCTCCGTACGATGAAATCTCTTCTAGCATATGCCAATATTTACAACAGTATTTACATCATTATTTTGAACTAGCTTTTAATCTGCTATAAATTCACTTTCGAAGTTTTCTAGTTTTAAATATAAATCAGGAAATCTGTAAACTTAAACTAAAGGTCCACATTTTTAAAAAAAAGCTGTCATGAGTCTCATCCGCCTGGTGTAAATGGATTGCAGTGGCATGACCAATAGGGGAAATCTATCAATCATTCAACAGCCTCAGGTAAGTTATATGACACATCATAATATGGATCTGTGAGGCATTATATGCCGCCTTGAACTTCCGATGACTCATTATATACTTCGGATGATATTCTAAGGATCATAGCGTGTAAGTTTTTCATCACTGTCAACGTTAATTAAATTAAACAAAATTATTTCCTTTTTAAAATTCTGCTAAAATCTCTAATTTCTTTGAATTTAATTACAAATTCAGCTATCACTTAAGCCATCAAAAGGCGGCAAAAAAGGAACACTACATCCCTTTCCCTACAAAAGACTCCTTAGTCTGTGGTCGTAGTTTAGGTTTAATTAGGACACTCAGAGAAGGCATTATTGCTCCAGACAGTTACCGTTTCCTTTCTTGACTCCTAGTTATTTAGAAAACATATTATAACATCTTGATTAATGATTCCCAGGTGAACAATAAAGAATTCTGCTGCTTTGTTTTAAGAAAACAATGATTTATAAACTATAATTTTTCTAATTATTTGTTAATGCTTTAAAAGCAACTTATAGGTAATATTTAAAAAAAAATTAAGTTAAATCGTTTTCCGACTTTAAAGAGAGTAATTTCAATTTTTTGTGTATATAAAAATTGTCTTCAAGTAAAAATGGTTTGCTTCAGTTAAAGATACGTCCCGTATTACTCATTTCCAGATTTGTTCCCAAAATCAAATTTTTAAAGTTTTTAAAGAATTATTATGGAAAATTATGTTTCAAGAAACGTAAGGGAGAGATTTAAATCGTTATTCGTAAATTGACTTCACTGCCTGTATTGTTTCAATTAAATCATCTATTCCATGAAATGAATGAATAAAGTTATTTGATAAAAATTTTTTTCCAAGACATAATTTTCATATGGTTGATCTGGAATTCCACATTGCTCAGCAGGTAGATGGCATGGCAGCGCAACAGAATTATGTTTGCACCGAAGGCAATTTATTGCCAAATATCGATTTACTCAAATTTTGTGTGATATTCAATATCTGATTGATTTAAATAATTTCTGACCAATGAGCTATTAATGATAAGGACTAAAGTATGCGTAGAGATAAGCTTTGCCTGTTTAACGCTGTCCACTAGTAAATTTACGTGTATGTCTTCTACTGACAGAATTCTGCCGTATGACCTGAATTGTAACGGCAATTGCGCAAGATTAGGAGTTTTAGGTTCGGTCTTTAATTTTCTCTGTACTTAATGCTTTATGCTATGTGTCAAAAAGTATTTAATACAATTGACTTAATAACATGCACGTAACGATAATCAGACAATATTCATTTACTGTCAGTGAAAATAGTTTGTATTTACGAAAGTGTGCTGCATGAGTGTGAAGAATAGAGCTACACCAACAACTTATCATTGAATTGAACTGAAAATAATGAAGCACAGAGGATATATGATTTCTTAAAACTTTCAGTTGGTTGTATTTGTTAAAAAAGCGAAAATACCGAATAAATGACGTCTTAGAGTTGAGAATGATTTAAAATTAACAATTTAAATAACTCTCTAAAAGAATGAAGTATACCAGGATAAAATACAATGGCAAATAAAATGGAAAGTAATTGAGTAGTTAACAGAACCGTATAAGATGTCAGGATGCTGAAACAAGAAATATAGGGGAATAGAACTTGGACACTGTGAGACACTACGAAGGCTGGCCGAAGGAACAGTCCAATGAGTGTACAATTTCCTTCGATTGTGTATTGAGTATGCACGGCATACGCACAGAGGCCTTGCAGTAAATAATCCAAAAATATTTGTTACGTAGCATAAATTACACTCATTTACTAAGCATTCTTTCCGCACAACTCTCCTCACTACACCTTCTGTGATCTTACCACCTTTGGAAATAGTTTTGCTAATATTGGTTGGAATTTTTACCAGAGAACTCTGCTTGGAACTAGTTACACTTGACTGCAGCTAGTTGGAAATTCTAAGAGGATTAACGCCGTTTGACGAAGGACTTACTTGTAGAGTATTCCTACAAAATCTAGGTCCATTTTTCCGATGTATTGCGCACATCGGAAAGTTAACAAAGCATCAAAAATTCTTCCTCTAAGTATACGGTAAAGCATTTTTTTGTAAATCTTTTGTTTTGCATCACAGTCTTAAAAGGAAGTCATAATATTGAAAGATATGGAAGTGAATCACACTTTGATTTATTACAACTTATTTTGAATTTAAATTATTGTCAGCGGAAAAGGACAAATTTAATGCCTTTTCTTAATACTCTAGAGCTATACTTTGATGTATCCTTTAAGTATAAAATTGGAAGAAATCCTATTCAATACACATAGCGAATGATTCAGACGCAAGTTTATTTGGGCCACCCAAGTAAGGTTGTTTATTGTAGACATGCAAATCACCGCTCTGACAGCAAATGGGCAGGCGCGTCAAATGCCTCTATTATTTAGGGCAAAGTTGGGACAAATCCATAAACTTGTCAAAGGATTATTTAAATGCAATTTACTATTCTATATAACTTTTGATTGCTTCGTGTATCAAAGAATTTGCTGAAAGTATATAAAGTTAAATTTTCATCTCCAAAAACTGCATAAATGAAATGCAATGGCCAAAATTATTCCAAATCTAAGAAAAAATTGATTTCATTTTGGTATTGAGTGAATCCAATTAAACACTTTATTTTAAAACCCAAACCTGCGGATTTGATTTGCCAGGGTAGTTGGTGCACCATTCAATCAGACTGAATGCGATTATTGAAGATATGAAGGGATGATGGATCAAGGCTGCGTGCGGGTAACGTTATGCAAAGAAATCGAAGAATACCAGCGAGGACGCTCCATGACAATTACCTTTGTTTTCATATCTTGTCAAATCTACTCAAACCGTTTTCGTAAATATCAGGCCTGCGTTTAAGCATGTAACCGAAATTCTACAGTCGGAATGCCATGATACTTATTGATTTAAATAAGTAATTTGAATATACTCAAATTCTAAAGGTAGCTACTTTGATGCAAAATTTTATCCATGTTTAATATAATTTTTCAAACACCCTCAAACTCGTTTCCGTTAAAACACTGTTGTCAATTCCGTGCCCATCGCAATAATAAAAGTTACGTACTATTCGTTTTCTTTTCATAAATTGTTGCAACGATTTCTTGAATCTGCCCAAGGAAATAGTAGACGTAATTTGCGCCCCCAATTCAAAACCAGCTGAAATGAAGAAGCCCACTATTCTTCTGCGAGTGAAAAAATCGAATATTTCATTCAGTTAATGCTCACATTCCTGTCATTTTTAATAACTTAAAATTGCTTCCTATTCTGCTCTTATTACTGGAATCTTAAATAATAGTTATTTGATAATTATTCATGACTCCCGTTTATTCATTTATTGACACCGAGGATGGACCCCTTCTAAAAGATTGAATCTAAGAGAGATATTTAATGCGATATGTGAATAAGCAAAATTTAAATCTTCCGCTCATGGAAATGATCTAGGTTAACTTTTAGCAAGAAATTATTGGTTCTTCCATTTCATGCTTATCTATTAACCTAGTCAAACCCATCCATAAACGGAACACAGTTCTGCTTCCTATTTTATATAATCAAACATTTTAATCATCAAGGAAACATGAAGTATAGGAAATGATTCAGTTATTTTCACTTGTAAAATTTCTTTCTAACTGCTTACCAATTAATTAGTGTAAGCATGATATTTTAGAATTAGAAGAAACTGTTTCAAAATTACCAATTTGAATGATAAAACCCAATTATATTTGATATGAATTAGAACTGGTATTTGGGTGACAAACCACAACTCGTGATTCTTGGCCTCAAAAGCCTTAAAATGTTTAGAGTTTTACATTCTGAAAACAAATATTACAGTTTTCCTTAGTTTTGAAAACCCACCAGGCCCAGTCAAAGGAATCTCGTGTGCACTCGAACAGTCTGGAAGGTGAGGTCGTACTATTGATCGCGTAGCGATCTAGGGCGTCTGTGAGTGTAGATACCTCCCGATCAACCAGAGATCAATAGTCGTTGTAAAGTAGAGCTGATTGGTTGATTTCGGAAGCAATCCTATACTGGGATTGTTGGGGTTTTGACAAGGATTATTTTATTAACATCCGCTATAACCCATAAGTTTATTTTGGCCACATTTTCACCTTGCCCACTGCTCACCTGCTCTTTTTACTAATAAAACATTCATTTCTTAGCCTCGGAGCCACTCTGTCACCTTCTCCCTTTTTAGTTGCGAAGTTTGTAAAGATAAGAAGGCTGGATACGCGTCGCATTTTCTCTGTGTCCTGATACCCCATTCCAATCAAATAATTAAGTGTGGGGAGGAGTGCAATAACCAGATTAGATTTTATTTCAATGGGCCAATGTTCCATTTCAAGTTGCTTACTGGCTTACTTAAATTGCACATTTACTTGTATTCAATGGATCTTAATATGTTTCTCATCCATTTTGAAAAAAAGATTAGCTTTACTCAAACTAAGCTAACTTTGTCACAAGTTTAAATTAAAATCCTAATGTAGTTTGCATAATCTTTTTACTTCTCCAAATTTCGCTTACTTTGCACGCTTCGAAGTACACAAATATCAAGTAATGTTCGATTATTAATATATTATTTATTGGTTTCAATTTTTACTAATTTGATACTTTCGATGAGTGTTCACTTTACTATCCCATTTATATAACTGAGACATTAAACACTGGAATAGAGAGAGTCGCCCATGCCGAACTTTCCCAAATAAATAAAAGCATTTCCATATTCATCTCTAAGGCAATCTAATGAAGCATGAATGAAAAACGTGATGTTAGCCATTAAATGAATGTAAAATTAAATTTTTTCAATAATTGTAGGTATTTTAGAGCCTAAGTCTAGGAGGAATACTGATCAGTTGGGTCTTATTATGTTCATCGCCCGTGTAGTTGTCAAAGCTCTTGCCTGTAGAATCAGAGGTTACGAGATCGTTACTTATCAGAGCCTATTCGGTGATGTAGATATCCAATCGCTTTGACAAGGTCTCATCGACATGGGGAGATCAGAACGTGGGTCTCTCATATTTACGTTTGCTCATATGGGAGAACTCATTTGAACACGGTCATTGCTTTGTGTTCTACTGTTTCAATACAAATATTGCAGGATTTCTCCCATGGTTACGGAGTGCAGGGTTTAATGATGTTTGTCAGTCTACGATTTACACATAGTATTGTTCACTTAAGTTTATCTATTTTATACATTTGACATTGAAATTATCAGAATTGTTAAAAAGTAACAGAGCTGCATATGTTCCTAAGAAAATAAATTTAAAATAGTCTCATGGGTCAACTATTTCCAATTCAAAGTTGAAGACACAAAGGAGTAAAAATGGGCGAAGATTTTGTAGATGAGTAATGTGCTATTTTTAATTAACTATTTGCTACTTATCTACAATCAGTAGAAATATTGTGAATATAATATTAATATATTTTAATCAAGTTTGAATCGTTTTTATTATCTTATCCTGCCTTTCATTCTTCGGCAATCGACGTATCTAGATGAACATTAGCTGCCGTTAAAGTAGTAGTTGATCGAGAACCATTCCAAAATTTTATTTTTAGAGCATTTAGATAAATATGTTATTGAATTGCTATTACCTATTCGCGTAGTAAATGAAATACTGCCCTTTCTAAAGTCCTTCGTGTACTAATCTGACTAATATCTGTTTGTTAAAACCCTGAAGCTAAATCAATTACTTATTACAATGTAGCTAAATCAAGTTGAAATTCATTTCAAACTGCGTAAATTCTGCTCCAAAATTTGTCTTTTAACCGCCGAATAACATCGACTAGCTATCGTAGCCGATGTGATATTTCCTCGTATTAAGTAAGTAGGATCTTATGACCCGACGTTGAAACAACTTTGCTGACACTCAGAATAAGAAGATATACCGACATAACAGAGAACTAAATTGAAAGTTCAACGCCACTGTTACTCTGGAAGTCTATTAACGAAATTTGCACCTTAAGATATTACAGAGTGGACTATTCATAAATATGAACAACTCACTACATTCAAATAAATTGGATCTCTGAATGTTCTGATTTCAGAAACCAGACCTCCTCCTCAACCTGTTTGCTGTTTCCCTTATTCAGATACTTGCAACCGTGTAGCTTACAACTTTGCAATTCATTCGGCTCTACTTGGAGCATTTGTAATCTTTCGCAAAATCCCTGTTACAAAATAGATGGACTTGTGTGAAATATTTATGACTGCCCTTGAAAAAAATTTGTGTTGTATTTTAAAGTAATTTTTCAAACAGTCTCTCACAACCTTAGGGTTGATAAACTTATTACAATTGAATTTGATCGCCTTTATCAAACTCAATTTTGAGCAGAGGCCTTATTATAGACAATTAATTTAGAAGTCTGCTACCACTGGATCGTGTCCGGACGTGTATTTTGGAGAGATTACACTTTATCGTTTTTACGCGTTTTTTCTAGTCGCAATAACTATCAACAGTTACCATTATTAATTTTCATAGTTTTTCATGAACGCACTTCATTTATCTCAAAATGCGATCCCTTGCGTTCCTTCACATGGGTCAACTTTGACACCTGAATCACTTTGAAAGACATAATGTGATCGGAGGACGTATCATTAGGAAAAAAATATATTTCTTCTTCGTGCAGCGGATTAGCTACCCTAGTAAACCTTGACTATTCTCAGAACCCTCTATGGCAGATTCTCCTAGTTCGTAAGACCCCCGAAATCAGCTAAGCTACCGCAAAGCTATAGAAGAAACAGACGTACTACAAGGAACACTTTTATCGAGGTGTATGTGGCGTGGGGTGTATGATAGGAAGCTTAGTGATAATCAGTACGACGGATTTGATAGAATAACCGAGAGCTTTTAATTGACTGTGTGTTCTCCGCACTCAATCCGTAGGCGAAGTTGCACGGCCGCACTTTCAAGCTTGTCTGAGTGCGCAAACAATGACGTGTCCCACGCCGCACATGGACTTCTAGTTGACTTTATTGCACCTATACTTATCCATATTTCCAACTGCCAGAATGCTGTTAACTTTCCTGTCGATGATTAATGCCTACGCAGTAGCAATTGTCATCGTTTTTATTTCATAATTCCATTCTTACTCATCGCTAATAAATTTACTTTCTTGCTGAATTTTAGATAATAATTTGACTCAATCAAATAATTCCCCATAGCTGTCAGTTCTTTTTATCGAGAAAATCTATCCTTTTTGTTAAGCAAATGAAACTGAGGATTGTCATTCTCATGTTTCCATGTGGATTAAGCTTTATAGCACTAGTTGAGGCTTTAATCATAGTGTTTGGTAGATGAATGAGAATATCTCGTGTTAAATTTGAAATTTTATAATAACTGGGTTAGAGGTCAATGACCTCAAAATGAAAACAATAATAGTATCTCTTATCTCATTTTCAGTTACCTATGAGCCATCTCCATGCGTTGTCGTTTTCATTTCCTACAAAACCACAACAAGTATGCCTGACTTAGTATCATAAAGAACCTTTAGACACCCTCTCTTCTTCAATTTTAGACATGAAGCAGACTCGAAGCTGAGCTGAAAATCTAATTCAGTAATGTCAAAATGAGCTGAAGGTGCTTATTCCCAGCACTTTCAGTAGAGTTATTTAAAAATTTAGTTAGTTCATTGAGGAATTCATATATAATGTTTAAATAAAACATCTTGAAATGTTTCCCACTAAATCAGAGGTCTCTTAATAGCAGGGTTACAGAGCTGACCTGAGAAACAGAGCTGTAATTATTGAGTCAGAATAAACTTATCTACTTTCTAAGTTCACTTAAATTATGGCTGCGCTCCATTCTTAAAAGTCACCCAATCCAGGAATACACATATATATATATATATATTCATTAGTTAAGAGAACATTACCGAATACTCGAAAAATCAAAAATTGCACTAATCGCTTATTTCCAGACTCTGATACTTACTGCTCAAGAAAATTTCGCTATCTGTTTGCCAACTTACAAGAAACCTTGATTCATAAAATCAATCAATGTCGATATCCAAAAGCCCAAGTTACGGAGTTAAAAGAGTAACTACATTAAAAAATATGCACTGATTTATGTCCAAAAGGCTCAATACCGATGGAAAGACATATAATGTGCAGACTTTGGCAGGTAGCTCTCTGAAAGCGATTTGGAGTAGTGTTCAATTCTAAAAGAAAAAGTAAATTTGCTTTAATTTAATACTAATAACCTTTGTCATTCTAGTTAAAATTCGATAAGTTTTAGTAGACTAATAAGGGAAAATGTATTACTTGCTTAACTTGGGAAAAATTAAGTGTTTTGCATTAATCTTTTTAAGGAGTTACTAAAAGAAGTACCATGCACCATAAACATTGAAAGTACTAAAACAACTTACTGGTAAATTTTCATTCAATGGAAATCGAGATTTTGTCGACAACTGCTTAACTTGTTCTGCATTTATATCTTTAATCGTAAAGTCCGACTGGTTTTTGGCATTTTCTTTCTCCGATTTGACTCCTGTT
The DNA here is from genome assembly GCA_000469805.3 of Hymenolepis microstoma. Classification (NCBI taxonomy): domain Eukaryota; kingdom Metazoa; phylum Platyhelminthes; class Cestoda; order Cyclophyllidea; family Hymenolepididae; genus Hymenolepis; species Hymenolepis microstoma. Next base: position 21,494,684 of record LR215993.1, on the reverse strand, counting down.
GAGCTTGGACCGGGAACATCCCTCTTTGTGTTAACCTCTGTTGGCGAGCAAATAGACTTTTTTACTTGGAAATTCAGTCGTCGTAAAGGTGAATCGGACTTTTCAATCGAAGTGGATTGCTTTGGCTGATTTTTCTGGAAGTCAATGGAAGGGAATTTGGTATTAGGCTTCCTAACTGTAAAATCCAAGCGCTTTACAGCACTGGATTTTATGGACTTCTTGAAGTGCGGACCACGTAAATAGAAGGAGGGGACATACGTTCTAGAAGGGTCTAGCTCCTCCCAGGTCGATTTATTACCGTATTTCATGCAGAAATTTTCAAAATTTTGATTGCAGATGTTCTGTAGTTCCTCTTCACTTGAAGGTCTTGACAGTTGATCCATTTTCTCAATTCTGATTCTGAATTTGTTTGGTTACTTCCATAATTATCTTAGCACACAATTTTGTAAGACCTCTAATTTTACTGGACAATTACATGACCTTAAGGTACAGTAATTAATTAATAACTTGTGTTTTTTGGGGGCGTATATTTCAGAAAATTGCAATGGCTTTTGAATTTAGGCTGATGCCTAAATCAATACCTTTGGTTATGTTGCGTTAATTGCCTATATTTTAAGTAGAAAATAATGATTAAGGGGGACCCAAGTCTTCTTTGTGAGTCCCGCACTTAGCTTACTGAAACAAGGGATTCTAACATAAACATGAATTAGTTAATGGAATTTAAATCTTCCACCGTATTAGTGATTTCGGTCTTAATAAATCGAATTTTTATATATCAATAATTGGCTTAGACATCTCTGAGATTTGGGGGATTCCGTGGCATTCAATCGTTTTTTTGTGTTGAATTCTGAATACGAGTGGTTGACAGTAGCATTCGAGTTACTTTTCACATTGTCGTTCGTAAATCGGCTTTTTGGCTTTTATTGCTGAATTGCTATTTGATCGATTCTATGACAGTCAAGAATTATGATACAAAATCGAAGTAATAGAAACTGCAAAAAGATGTCTACTTGAAGTAAAGATTTCTAAAAAATCTTTAGATTTTGTGTTTATTTTACCCAACATATTTATCATTACCTATAGCAATAAAAAATGGAACAGATTTTAATCCTAAAATAACTATCAATCACCCAAAATATCCGATAGAAAATGAAACAAAGAGTTGAAAGGTATCATCCAATGCAGTCAAAATGTCCACATTCAGGCTCTTTTAGAACTCCTGAAGTTTTATTTTTTTTTCATTTTCTTTTAATGGACCTAGATCCCTTTCTACCACTTAACTGTTTCAAATCGTGATTTTCATGATTTGATTCCTGATTTCCTGCCAACTAGTTAATTTACTTGAATGATTATCGCGTCATTAAGATTATTTTGTGGCTTCTTACACCCTTGAATTCGTGGATAAGACTAGTTAAAGCCTTTTTAACCTAAGTAAAGATTGTTTAAGATGAACTTTAAGAAAACATTTTGATTTCAATAGCTGTCATATTCCAGATGGTTATGGCTTGAATTTCATAGGTGGGTGGAAAATCTTTTATGTATTCATCGCCTCGGAACACTCGTCAGCAATATCAACGTTAAACTCGAATAGCCACTGATTGTTTATACGGTTTTGTCTTTATAATTTTTCCCCTTTGTTTTGTGATACTTTATCAATTCACAAATACCAAAGATGTTCATTGTTAGGCATACCATTCACACGTTCGATTGCGCTGAACGGCATGGAAACAAGCTTCTTTGAACACCAATTTCCTTATTACAGCAAGTACCTTATTTGCTTTTAATGTTTATGAAATCCTAATTAGTCGTGGACTTATTCTCTTACACAAATTAGGAATAATGGCATGACCCGGAACCCTCAAGTCTCCGTCTATCAGGTCGCAGCAATTAAATTCCTCAAGCATAGTTATACGCCAATACGCTTCCCTAAGGTCATATAGGAGAAGCTATTTCAAACAGAATTTACAGTTTTAAGGGGAGGAGGGGAGGAGAGAGGGCATGAAAAGTTAAGTTCATTTACTATTGCTACTAATTGTCATAAATAGTATGAGTAAACTCTTTCCCACACCATTGGTACTCTACAGCTACATATATTATCTGCTCTGACCAGTGGCTAAAATTGTTCAGACCAAACGGAAAGATGTCCATACCTCACGGAGGGCTCGATTAATCCTAATCAAGAAAGCATGGCTCACATGTATAACTTAGATTAATTACGAAATTGACTGACAACGAAACTAGCCAATTATAAGGCTGTGAGGAGACTCGATTCCCCAAGTATGTGCTTGGGAGAACAGAAATCGAATTCCGTTCAAATACATATTATGAATTCCTCTCAGACATAGAAATATTTGACAAATTTTTCGTTCTTTCCACTTGATTGATGTGAAAAAAACAATCCATTTACACATAGTATTATATTTAACTTGTAAATGTAGCTACTTAAAACCGCTGATAAGAGACCATTGCATCAAATCTAGCTGATGCATTTCTTACCATTAGAAGCTGTTGTGGTCGTAGTATTAGTAGAAATAGTAGCCTTAGAAGAAATCTGTGAGGGTAGAGAACAAACGGTAGATGATAGATTGGGAACTGAGTTATTGGGGAAACCAAGGGGAAGTGGCATGGGGGCCAAATCGCACCCCAAAATGGGATTCGCAATCATGTGTAAAGCAGACTGATCCGAATTGACCATTGTGGGATTCTTTGGTTCAAAAAGCGTGGCACTTTGAAGTAAAAAATTTGCCGCTATGCGCAGACAATTTGCAATTATGCATGACGGATCAGAAATAGCCGGAGGCCAGGATTGATTTAATTGTTGCGATTCTGCAGTCTGACTTGACTGATGTCCGAAGTCACTAATATTTAGCTAAAAGGATTAATGGAATAGAGAAAGTTACCATTACTGAGTCAGCAAGACTGGAGTTAGGTTCGGATATATTTGGAATTTTCATCGATTCGAGCAAGGACTTCAGAGAATTCAAATCACTAGGCGAACTATTCGTTTGAGGAATTTTTACAGGCATGGACATATTAAAAGCTGATTGAGAGTTTGATAACACCCTATTCGGAGTGCTTGAAATTAACAATGGCTTCGAGTTTGTCTCTCCTACTGAGCATGAACTCTGAATTTGGAGATATTTATGGTTAATAAATACCTTACCAATGCATTCTCCGTTGAAGGTTTGCTCATTATAACCGGATTGAGAGTTATGCCAATATTTTGCATATTATTTAAGGACTTTAGAGGTACCATCTCTCTTTTTCGTTCATTAGCAAGAGCACGATGTGCCATTGATATAGCATTCGAGTTGCTGGGAAAGCAGCTTCGATTTTGACCCACTATCGGCAAAGAAAGTTTTTCGAACTGTCCTGATTGCGGGTTAAAGGAGATCGGTTTTGCCAGTTTTCGCTCTTCAGCCTTTTTGAGATTCCGACGGTAGAGTTTCAACTGAGCTCTAATCTTCAAACGAATTTGCCGATCGTTAAAAGCTGGGAATTGGCGTTTACATGCTGCTTCTAGCTGTGCTAAACGATGTCTAGGCTGCTGTATAATGGTCAGTCTGCGATCTAGCAGTTCATTTGCCAGTTGCTTAATGAAATACTAGAAGAATTATTGTTATAGTTTGAAATACCACGCTTACATTGAGTGCTAAATCTTGATCCGTTGGTTTCTTTTTAGGGATTTTACTCTTAGGAACTTCGTCATGTTCATTATTTTCTGCTGGAAAGGATCTTTTACGAGATGTTCCAGTCTAAAAAGGGTAAAATAGGGCTTGAAATATGAGGCCTCAGGTATCACTTCTGATTAGAAAATCCACATAAATGTCTACATTTATCCGCATATTTAAAAATTCTATTATATTTTTCGATTTTCAATAAACAGTTGATACGAGCTTACGCTTAGATCAAGAGCAGTTGTCGAACGTTCTCCTTTTTCTGGCTGGAAAAATGCAAAAGACGTACTTTTAGAACAATTCAATTTAATCGTATAACGCGCAATATTTGTCAGACTTTGTTTACCACATGAGGCAGTTTAGGAAGGGCAACAAATGCTGAAGATAAGTTTTCCTTTGTATCCGAAACTTTAGAAAAATCTTCTGACTCAATTTCTTGCTTAATCGACATGGAATGATCCTTTGTTTGTGAAAACCCCAATTAACAGAAGACGATTCACTGGCCAAGCTACCAGCCGTTCGTAAATATATGATTCTAATTAGGTATGCCTTAGCTTGGGCTTTAATTTCATTAACATGCGTATGTATTACCTTGTCCAATCAGAAAATGATTAGACATCGAAGTTTATCATTGCTATGCGCATAAGAGTATAAATTCTCTTCTCATTGGCTGATGAGTCAAGCGAATCAATCTGAGTATCTATTCACTTGAGAACTTGATTCGTACCCTTTCCCCTTGTATTTTTTTGTATTATCGGTCAATAATTGAAGTAAATTAAGTGTCTATACTTAGAATTGGAATTTACTATGTTATCAGTAGCTCGTGATGCCCCTTCAATTGCACAAATTTAATGAGCAGATTTTGATTGGAATTGGGTGTAGGCATTGTGGGCCTTAAAGACAGCTACCATACTATTATAATTTTGGGTATTTAAGTCCAACAGTCATTAACCTTGGAAGTCATTATACCGGAAATTGGGATAAGTTCTGACAGTCCACTTCCAAATCTCCATCGAGTTAAGGTGGAGATAAACCCTATGAGGTTATGATTAGAATTCAGTTACAGTTTTCTTATTTTAAGTTGGTTCATACTTGATACCATTCGTACGCTATTTATCTACCCATGAAAACAGAATTAGCTCAACCATCTATTCTCTGAGTAATTATGGATGCAATTTTTTCTGTTATTAAAGGTTTAAAAACGCTTCTAGGATGGATGATTGCGAACGATAGGCTTGAATGTAAGCACCCTTTCTTAAGGGAAAGTACATCGAGCTAAGTCTTCTACTACTGAATTTTACTCCTTCATAAATATCAAATCGATGTTTTTTGTTTCAAATAATAACAAAGCATTACTTAAACTCAAGAGAACTCTCCATTTCTGACGACTAAAGTCATTCATTGCCATACTCTGTTCAGCCACAAGGGTGCCCCTAAAAGTTATTCTTCCGCTAGAACATGAGCTAGACATTATGAGCTAGATTAGACATAAAATAGACCATAGTTCATATAAGAAATAAGTACAATTAGTTTGATTTTTCTAAAACTCAAACTACTGCTTTTCTAAACTAAAAGTTTTATGTTAACCATTAAGTAAATTCTTTTTAGTAAAGGCCATTTAGCAGTCTCGAGTAATTAGCATCTTGAGAATTGGAAATAATGCTATAAACTATCAACGTCGAATATTGATTTTTGTATTTCATTCTGCAAGATACTTAATTATCTCACTATTAACTCCAATCTTGGAAATTCTCGTTAGGCCATACCCCAATATACCTAATTATTTCAGAATCAAATGCACCCATCTCTAAACGAGAAGAATAATTTCAGTTAAGGAAACTAGGTATTTTTAAACAATCTGGAAAAGATAATACCTGGATGACCTAGTTTGAATTTGATGTGATCGAAATCGTGTTTCCAGGGTGCTACTCAAATAATGGGATGCCCTGACAACATTTTCGTGTGAATATTGATCCAATAGTGCTTTACTAGTCGCCCACGTGGCCATATAACGCTGAAACTTCAGCACAGTAACAAGAGAAAGGGGAGGACGACTTGAGCGAGTGTCTTTTGACATTATTATCTATCGATTTTTTTACCGGCGGTAGACATTTAGAAGCTATTTAGTGAATAAGCTGTTCGTAAATTTAAAACAACTATGTTAATAGATTAATTAGGCTTCACTTCGACAAAAAGCCAATCTGTTCGATTGGGATCTGTCAGTCTTATAAACTCATACAATTAATTTTTTCCAATTAAATAAATCTAGCTGTCCAAGTTCAACCATTCATTAAGCTACAGTTCAAAGGTACTCACAATTTGACTTTTGATCGTCTTTTTTACTTGTCAAACCAGAAGATATTACACCTCTTAAAAAGGCTGGTAAATAATTTTAGAAACAATTATTTCGATAAGAGAACAGAGAAATTCGATCTGGTAAGTTACAGATTTTCCCATATTCGCTAGTCGGCTGTGTTTCTGAAGGTTGGGTGAGTTTATTCTTCCTAAATATGGCAGTTAACTCATCCAGGTCTTTTTGAGCTACTGACTCCCAGGTTTATTAAGCATTGATCTCGTCGGCCGTCCAAAGACTCTCTCCACCATCTTCCCAGCATTTAATTAAGATGCAGTTTTACACTATGAGTGGTGAAAATCGACTTTGTTGGGTAGACCGGTTACATTGCAGACAAAGCTATAACCTTGTGTATACTGTTCTTGTTGTTCACAATGGTGCTTAAGTACACGATATATGAGTTAAGGAGGAAGCGATTTTATGTCATTGAAATGACCAAGTCGTCTTCCCTACAGCTAGAACACAGAAGTGCTTGGAGAAATCCACTGATCATGCCCTTCAAGAATCATGACACAGCGAGATCACAAGTCTTAGAATTAAGAGGACCTAGAGTTCACATTTAAGTTTTCAGTAGTAGTATTGAGCTTACGTTTATGGCCATTTATATATTGTCGGCTGTGTGATTACTTGCGTACTCGACTTCAAATCTGCAGTTTCATGTCAAATGTCCATTCACACAGAATGAGATGAATGGCCAAGTGCATTGGTTGAGCTTGGGTAACAAAGAAGTTGTGAGGAATTGAGAAACAAATGATTGTCATAGATTTCGATAGCATTCAAGAACTCAGTGATGCAAATTGATCAAATGGATGAAGTATTGTCAATTGCACAACTGTATAAGGCGGCAAAAGAGATCGTTAATAACTATTCAATGTTCACCAGGTATTCAGTTATCAGTGAAAATCCAGAAGTGAATGTGGAGGAGGAGCAAGTGGAAGACAATGACTTCCAAAGTGTTAATTCTGCTTCATTATCCTAAAATATTGACAGTAGTTTACATGGTTACTGTTATATGTTATTGCTCACTCATTTAACAGAAAATATAAATTTCTGCATTGAATTCAAATAATTTTCTTCATTTAAATTGACCAAATAAATGTGTGAGTTGGTTCATTCGTTTTCTAATCTACTAAAGCACGTTGTAGAATATGAATGGGAAGGTGGATACTGATTAGTTAAGTAACACAAGCGACGAAGGTTCTAAGAAGTAAAGAATAGATGACAGGAGCAAAAATTAAGCTTTGAAGGAGAAAATTATCCATAATCATGGTAGATAGAATGAATGTGGATAAATACGTCACCTAACTATTTTGATGTAATTTTCTATTTGAAGAGTATATATCTAGAAGCTTATACTTTCTCGTGTGTACTGAATCGATATATCTGTTGGGTTTTGTATCATAGATATTAGGTATATAACTTTGATATACTTATTAGATTAAATATATCTAATTGCGAAAATAGATAGAATGACCAGCAAGAATCGTTCAGCCTTATCATATCATGGCGGGAAAAAGAGCAAACAGTAGATAGATCTGTATTAACTTTTATAAGAGACCAATGAGTAGAACGAATAAGCTAGTGTCCATAGATTATTAAAGGTTTAAGCTTACACCCATTTATAGACTCTGGCATTGAAGTTTCGATAAATAATTTGCTCATTATGATGAAAGATTTCATAAACATATTAGGTCTGCAACTTTGCTCTCCGTTTTTTTTAATTTGAGGCTTTATTACAAAGAAACGATTACATACAATAAGTTTCAAAGCATAGTCCATCGTTAGCTACCGTTTTGCCCCATCGCTCGGGCAGCAGGCGAAACCTGTGACGAAAAAATCTTTCATTTTTCGATAAGATCCATTAGTCGATCCAATTTTTTACTTCTTCATACGAGCTGAAGTGCTGGTCAGCCAGGCCGTATGCCACTGAGCGAGGTCAGTGAGGTGGAAATCTGACTGAGCAACATCTGGAGAGTACGGCGGGTAAGATTAAATTTCCCATTTCAACGTTCCGAGATATTTTTCACCACTTTGGCAACGTGACGTCTAGCTTTATTATCATGCTGTAAAATAACCACCTTATCATGTCTCTCGTTGCACTGTTGACGTTCTTCTTTTTTCTTGAGCACGGCTCAGGCGCATCACGCTCAGGCGTTCTTTAACGCTCATCTGTGATGGTTAACGTTATAGAACGGTTTTAGAAGCTCATAATAAATTACGCCAAGCTGGTTCCCCTACCAAACGCAAAGAATGACTTTTGAGCCATGGATATTCGGCCGAAGTGTTGACGTAGCAGTATGACCACCGGGCAATCCCCGTGATTTTCTGCGCTTGGGCTCATTATGGATTAATGTACTCATTTTTGTCCCCAGTAACAACACGATAGGAAAAGCTCTTTTGCGTTTGCCTTTCCACCAGCTGCTAACAATCTGTTTAAAAAAGTCGCTCCACAACTCATGGTTTCAATTCTTAGGGTACCCAATATCCTTCTTTCTCAGTCATTCCCAACTGTTTCAGGCGTTTTGAAATTGCTTGCTCACTGATACCCACGCAATGATTCTGATAATTCTTCTTCAACATCTGGACACGAATCTTCAATAAGAATCGTTCGCCTCCAATTCCGCATCTTAAACAACACTTCTCCTCCACCACTATGCCGGTCTTCGATAGTAAATTCACTAATCACCACCTTAAACGGTGGAAACATTCTTGCTGACACGTTCTGTCAATAATAGCCGTTTTACCATAAGTATCTGCTGAGATAATCAGGTGAGCCTCAGCCAGTGCGCAGATTTTCTCATATTGAAGTAAAGAAGCAACACCTCCCACAAATGACGAGACTTCGGTCTAACTTTGGATATATTCAATTAAAAATTTTACTATCATGTAAACACAAATTAATTTATATCAACGTAGGGTTATATTCACAAATGTGAAAATAATGTGTCCGACATCTGTGATTAATATATTTCAATTACTACCGATTACTACCGCCACCTTTTGGAAAACGGCGGGAGTAAAGTTGTATACCTAATAATTATTCCAAAACTACGGTAAATTTATAATTGATCCAACTCATATAATACGTTGAAAATATGGTGCACATTCTCATATCACTTTTGTCAGTGTTGATAACATACAGTGGAATAATACAAAAATTTATATTCTAATTAAAAAAATAGCCACTAGAGTTAAAAATTCTGCTTAATCTATTCCGTCTTGGTAAGCACATATTACATTCAATGTAAAATAAGCCTTCGTTATTGACCTTAATGAAGGTCAAATAGCTTAATTGGTGTATATTCAACCAATCGTTAGATTCTTCCTTGTGCAATTTGTTTCCGGTTTGATTTCTACTTAGCACGCATTTTTTCGTACATGATGATTTATCCATTAGCCGTTATTTCAAATTTATGCTGTTATATTAAATCCATTTAATTTACTTTCTTGGTTTTGAATAGATTGAATAGACTTTTTTCAATATATTGTTGTTCGCACAGACCTTAAAGCCTCGCTATCATGGTCCATTGGTTCTGTTATTGCTCAAGCCTGTCATGCATCAACAGCAGCTCTTCACAGGTATACTGAGACAGAAGAAACGAAGGCCTATGTTTCTGACCTCGATCACATGACAAAAGTTATTTTGGGTGTGCCGGATGAAGTTCAACTAGCCAAGCTCGCCGAGAAACTGGAAAACGGCAATATAGATTTTGTGCTCTGGCGTGAGAAACCCGAAAATATTCTGACTGCGATCGCACTTCGTCCTTATAACAGAAAAGATGTTAAGAAACTTCTTTCTGAATGTTCACTATATACATGAGAGTATCTTATTCAAGCACTTGAAAATATCTTTCTTGTTTGTCAATAAAACTTCATTATTTGTCTTTTCATGTGCCAGACTTTTATTTGACGTTTGGTTCCTTGTACTTTTTGAGTGCAAAGTGTCTTGAGCTTACAATTTAATTTATTCTTAACGTTGTTGATTTATGTTAGTTCTGACGACGTTTTTTTGGTCGGCGCTTTTCTTTTTACTTGATAATTCGTAGTTAGTAGTTCATATTCTTGTGGATCACTTTTGGTTTAAATCCTCAAGTGCTACAAGTGGAGCTTTTTATATGACTAGAATGAGGTTTATTTAATAGCTTTAGTCGTCAACTCAATGAGTTACTTGAAATCTACCTCGATTCCCCGGATACGATATTTATTGATTTTGGAAAATTGTAATCTGCATGTCCAGACCTTTCTAAATTCACCTCTTCTTATTTGTGTGAAAAATTTATTTGTAAAGTCATAAATTGCAACAGATTATCATAAATTTATATTAGACCTTGACCTGCTAATAGTTCCAGTTATATTTCTAAAACTGTTTTCTCTCTTGTCTGTGAGGTCAAATAGTTCCTAGCTGCTCCAGAAAACAATTAATCAATGATTTTGGTGCTTTGGTCTATAACACGTCTGCTTATTTTTATGATCAAATTTAATTGAGCCTTTGCAAACGTACCTTTCTTCATACTACAAGAGTGTGGTTCAGTAAATTCCTAATTTGCCTACCTTAATAGCCCATTTGGATTCGTGACCGTCTTATTCTATTGTCATCGATTTCCAGTAGTCACTCGCGTTCCTGCATGTGCCATAGTTTAGTGCAAATATTCTTATTCATATCGATGTTTAGTTGGTTGGGGGAAAATATTACGTCCCACTACTGCTATCGGTCACTCGTTAGTCATGAAGACTTAATCATGCGCCTCCAACCATTTCGAAATCCAGCTTTCAGGTTGGCAGTTTTAAGAGCACAGTTTGGTCAGTCATGATGTCATTGAGATTTGCTAATTTAGAAGTATTAGCTGCTTTAATACTCCAGGTGACGTATAAAGATATTTATATTTTAACCAATAAAAAAAACATAGAGTGCTTGCAAGTTCCAGAAATTAAATGCTGCAACTTGTTGGATGTCGTAATATCAGTTTTACTCTCGATCTCTTCTTCTCGAGGCTTAATTGAACTTACTGTTAGCCAACTTCATTTGCTTTCAAACGGCACATTTTTTGCTTCATTTCTGTAGGTACACTAAAATACCAAAATTCCCGTCGCCATGTCTGCCGATAAACCTCAGAACATGAGACACCTTTTGAGCTCACTACGGTTTATTGCAGGCTTATCAAATATGTCTTAGAGGTTTTCACATTGTCTTTGCCACAAATAAACCCACGTACAATTTTACACTTGATTCTGTTATCGAAATCAGCCAGTGTGCTCCTTTAGTCGATCATAGCATTCTGGTTCACCCGACTGATGTATTTTAGCTATTCATTTTCTAGCATTTTTCTCGTCATGTCTGGTGTTTCTTGTCTCTGTTTCACCAGAATGGGGTTATTTCTTGGATGGACTATTCCCCATGCTTTAAACACTTGCATTCATTTTTGATGAATGTTTTTTTTCAATTTTTTTATCAGTGTGAATGGTAGTGAGAATGAAAAATGAATTGCCTATTATTTCGCTACTTAATACTGCAAAGTAGCATATATTTATCTGTTATATCATTAGTGTGTACATGAATAACCTCTTATTATAATAAACCCGGAAGTAGCCATTCGTGTGAACTTCGATTCGTATTTATTACCCAATTATCAGTATTTTTTGTTAATTAATTAATGCTTCTATTGTAAATCCATCGTTCTTCAAGAATTTTTCTTTTAATGTAACTACGACCCAAAGAATTTCTTTGCTCTCTTAAATGCTTTAATAAATCAAATAATTAAATCATGCATATTACCCTTTAAGAAGTCAATGTAAACATTTCCTGTGTTTCATGATAAATAGTAAAATTAATTTAAGGAGTCTAAAATCATTTAAATTTGCATAAATAGTAAATTTATTTTACATAAATAGCTCATCTTTAATCATTAAAAGTAACCATTCGGAAGAAAAGCGCTATTGTTTTGTCTTTTTAATCTCAAGAATTAATAAGAAAATCAATACTCCTCTCCCACCTGTTGTGTTGTCCTTGTCCTCGCAAGCTTTTGCCTCTCAATCAAAAGCGCGTCATATTGATCCAACAATTGGGCAGCAAGTTTCACAAGTTCTTCCTAAATATGGCAGTTAACTCATCCAGGTCTTTTTGAGCTACTGACTCCCAGGTTTATTAAGCATTGATCTCGTCGGCCGTCCAAAGACTCTCTCCACCATCTTCCCAGCATTTAATTAAGATGCAGTTTTACACTATGAGTGGTGAAAATCGACTTTGTTGGGTAGACCGGTTACATTGCAGACAAAGCTATAACCTTGTGTATACTGTTCTTGTTGTTCACAATGGTGCTTAAGTACACGATATATGAGTTAAGGAGGAAGCGATTTTATGTCATTGAAATGACCAAGTCGTCTTCCCTACAGCTAGAACACAGAAGTGCTTGGAGAAATCCACTGATCATGCCCTTCAAGAATCATGACACAGCGAGATCACAAGTCTTAGAATTAAGAGGACCTAGAGTTCACATTTAAGTTTTCAGTAGTAGTATTGAGCTTACGTTTATGGCCATTTATATATTGTCGGCTGTGTGATTACTTGCGTACTCGACTTCAAATCTGCAGTTTCATGTCAAATGTCCATTCACACAGAATGAGATGAATGGCCAAGTGCATTGATTGAGCTTGGGTAACAAAGAAGTTGAGGGAAATCGAAGTTTTTACCAGGAAGGTTCAATAATGACCTCCCACTTACGTTCTACTTACAACCTTTCCTATATGCATTTTCATTATGGATATTGGAAATCGTGAGTTCTAAATCTTCCCCTTGATATAAAGGGTCTATTTGATGGCAAACGTATACACGTTAACACCTGTGTTTTAACCTTGACCACAATAAATCTGAACCCCTATGTTTGCACTTCTCCGTTTCATTTTGACCTAGATACAACATAAACACTTTCGGGTTTTAAGTCAGCAGCAAATGTTCCCGTCCCCCCCCCCCCCCCCGCCCCACCTCTCTAACCCAAATTTTACCTTTTCAATTCTTCAAAAGTATGGTATTGTAATAGGGTTTAAATATAAAGTGGTTAATCAACTGTAATCTAATAAGTGATAAGAAAGAAGGGTTCAAAAAATGCCGAAACCAAATTCATGGCATCAAAGGGCCCTACTTCAATTAATTTTTGGATTTGAAAAATGTTGGTAGATTTTCTCATTCCTTTCGCGCTATTCTATTTATATGAGTAATTCGACATTTTCCAGTTATGTGAGGCTTTTTTAGGAATATTAATAACTACCGAGTCAATGCGGGAAGCCGTTTTCCAAGCCGCCCACTTTGGAACGGAGAGACAATATCTTAATCTCAGAATAAAAATCTCGAAATAAGTGAAGAGGGAGATAAGTGACGTACGCAACCCGCACACACAAAATTGCCCACTCGAACATTTTGGAGTGTGCGGCCGTATGTGCACAGCACCGCTCAGATATTTTGCTATTAACGTTCACTCAAAATATGGTAGAATTATTTGATAACTATTCAGGCTTCTCGATATCATAATTTTCAATATACGCTTTGCTTGCACCACGTCTTCACGTTCTCTATCTTCGCGCGATAGCCCTTCTGACTAGGAAGAACTGCCACCGAGACTTCTGAGATTAATCGAGGCTTATTGGAGTAGCTAATCCGTTACAAATTGATGACCCTCACGTGACCGCCTAAGCCCGACTCCATTCCGCTCAGCAGAGGAGCGATCTCTCTCTGGCGCTGCCCTAATTCGCCGATCGCACAACTCACTTGGTGATTTTCTCCTTTCTCGATCAATCATCACTTCGGCTACGATACATTCGCGAATTCCTACTTCAGAATGTCTGAAGAAACTGCCTTCGCTCTGCCTCTGGCCATCCCCTACTTCGACCCTGAACATCTTAATTCTTCTTTTCGTATGATTGGAAACGATATTCCGGTTGAGAGTCGTGATCAAACCAGAAACCTGGTTTCAATATGCTTTTGCCGTCCTACCAGACCCTATCCACACTCAATTTAAGGAGTTAACATCCATGCCGCCGGATAACAACTCCCGTGACCGGCTCTGTGGCCCCAGAGACACGTTTAGAGCAATATTTTTACAAATATAAAACCTGTTGCCTAAATGTACACCACGCCACCAAAAACCAGCAGTAAGAACAGTATGAATTTAACACTCCTATCGCCGGCCATTTTACCCCATGAAGTAATTATGAGGGGAATAGCCGAGTTCTACTTTCGCTTAGGAGTTATAAGAGAAGTTATGATGTTAACGGAATCAGGATTTGGCAAATCTTCAATCCCAGCGATAGCCGCTTCGTTATCTTAAATTGGCGTCTCTTCAAAAGTGAGTTGTCTCTTGGAAATACAATCCTCTGGTGTTTTAGGAGTCAGCCTACCTTTTTAGGCGTGTTATCATCGTCGTCGAAATCGAGTTTAGAAACAGGCCTAATGGGATCCAACATTTTCCTCGGCGGCAAGCTTCCATATGAATGGGTTCGAACTGCCGAATTCCCTAATGATGATTTCAACTCCACTGTCTGGGAGACATCATTTCAATCTTATTTGGAGTTCTTAGTACATACTCAGTTTTCTTTGGAAGAGCGGATGATGCTCGGATTAAGGTACTTTTAGGAACCTGACTGTCAGCCTTTTCGGTGGTCCGAGATCTTGTCCTCTGTTTTACCATTTTCGGTGTCATACCACTCCATGGGGTAGTAATCTTCGAACTTTTTCGTGTGACTGAGTTCTTCGTTGCGTTGGCAGTAGCGTTCTTTAGCAGTACGTACAGGGATAGCGTACGGCGTTTTGGGTGTAGGCCTCTGTCGTAGCGATCTTCTAGTTATGATAGAGCTCTCCATTCTCACGGGTGTCTCAGGAAGTTTTTTAGTATTAAACAGCCTGGAGTCTTCATCCAAGTAGTAAATCATATTTAAGTGATCATCATCGGTAAACCTACTTGAAAAATTGCGGCCGTACGTGGGATCTTTGTGGTGTTGGCGGCAAGCAGGGAAATTCCGGTTGCTTGAAGGTAGCGTTTTTCTGCGGAAGGAGGGATGACGCTGACCTCGGAACAGGTGTCTACCAGGAATCGAAGTTTCGAGTTCCTGTCGACTACATGGAGAAGGCGACTGGGGGACCCAAACAGCTGAAATCACCGTCCCATCCCCTTTCCCCTCTCCTTCCACCACTACAATCCTTTCCTGAAGATTCTTCGAACTCTTTAATTCCATCACTTGTATCGCTCCGACTCGAACCCTATTGCACTCGTTCCGGCAGAAGAGTTACCCTCTCCTCTCGACTGTCCGATTATGTACATTCAGTAACTATTGAGCGTTTTCTCATATAAAACGCTCTAGAGGGGAGCTATGTTGGGCACGCAACCCGCACACACAAAATTGCCCACTCGAACATTTTGGAGTGTGCGGCCGTATGTGCACAGCACCGCTCAGATATTTTGCTATTAACGTTCACTCAAAATATGGTAGAATTATTTGATAACTATTCAGGCTTCTCGATATCATAATTTTCAATATACGCTTTGCTTGCACCACGTCTTCACGTTCTCTATCTTCGCGCGATAGCCTTTCTGACCAGGAAGAACTGCCACCGAGACTTCTGAGATTAATCGAGGCTTATTAGAGTAGCTAATCCGCTACAGGGGAAATGAAAGACAAATGATGATTCCAGTAGTTCATATGGTAATATTCAAGAACTTCGTATGGATTATATACTGGATAAAGTGATTTCCATTATTTTGCATTAACGCTATTCATTAAACTTCATTTCAATGTTAAAGGAATGAAAATTGTAAAATTGAATATTAATTTTCCCGAAGGATAATAACAAAAAATTTTCATTTTAGTGTGCACTTCACGGACAAAAAAACCATTTCTGAAACTCTCCTTTATTAGCCAGACTTAGCTCCTACAGTTATGGACAATTTCTGTAACACGTGGGAGAGGTAAAACGAAATTTTAATAGTTATTTTGGAAATCGATGCACTGTTTTTTTCGCACACGTGTTACAGCTTTGCAGAATTTTTAAGGCGATTTTTTTACCTACCATGATGCAAAATCTCCACCGAATTTCTCGAAAGATGCCTTTTGGACATACCGACTACATTCCACCAGATGAAACGCGTAATTTTATGGCTCTCGTTCCAATATCAGATGAAATTAAGACTCGTCTAAGTACAATTCCCAAAGTCAGTTCAGGCTTACATTCATCAGAGGCAGTTACAAACTTTGAAGAATATGTTAAGTCTAATCCACTTCCTGCACCAAATTACCGTGAACTCCAGTGGAGTAGGAAATCTTCAAGATCCTCCCGTTTACATTCCATCTACAGCACTCATAGACCAAGTGACTTAAAACAATGGGATTTGCCAGGTGAAAGCCGTAATCTCTGTCCTGAAGAAAATGATAAAATCGAATTAGACCTCTCAGAAATAGAGTCAAAACACAGGGGTAAATATGGAATACCCTTTCGGATCGATCCAATAGCTTGTCATATATTTGATGAACCAATAGGAATAGCACACACGAAGCACCTGAAGCTCAAATTCGGTCTTGATAAAGTGATGCTGAATGATCCGGAGTTTATGGAAAAATTGCAGAAAAAGATACAAAATGAGGAGAAGATGAAGGAAGAAGAAGCCGCCAGAAAAAGAGAGGCAAATGAGGTTTCAAGGGCAGCAGCAGAGAAAAAGAAGATTTGTTTCGCGTCAGATGAATATTTTGAAGCTATGCATTTTCCTCAGATTTGTGGGGCGAAACCGTGGCTTTGGCAATGTGTAAAAGGAAATGAAATCACAGGTGACTGTTTACCAGAGTAAGTATAGAGGTTTCTACTTACTTCACTAAACTGTAAAATCCATATCTCAGGTAATAGAGAATATATTTAAAATAGTTAAGCTTAAAAATACAAATCAGGACACGGTTTAGTTGGGGAGGTGCTTGACTTGCATTACTATTTGCAAAGTAGAATGATCACCAAAGCCCTCTAAAATAGAAAATTTTTTATATGCTAAAAGAAACTAAGAGATTTCCTAAGAGACCGATATCTATTTCAAAATCTCAAATTTTGTGATCACAGTTCTTTATTATTTGGTAACCATATACAAAATACAGTTGGATTTTATAACATTAAGACATTTTACCCTAGTTGCTTTCTTTGCATAATTGTCAATTTTATTTTAAAAACCAAATAGTTGATTTTTTGGAAATCAGACCTACGACATGAGCCCTAAGCATCAATCTCTTTGGACATTAGTAAAATAACTCGAACACTGCCCGACATTAAAGTTTAAAATTTATTACCTATATTAATAAAAACTTAAAATAACTGTGTTTATTATGAAATAAGAACTATTATCGGCATCAAATATCATTAATTTATCGGATTTATCACTTGATTACAGAGATATGGGTATTGAGCTGCCACCTATACGCCCTAAATGTGATTTTGAAAGTAATCGTCAGAAATATGTTCAGCTATGGGCGGACAATAATACTGTTCATTGGGATCTCTCCGTTACCGAAGATGTGTCACGGAACTCTCGTCAGGATTCAACGATTGCAGATGAACCGATGGAGGATCAGGAACAAAAGACTGCCTCAGATTCCAATAGACCTCAAGAACCCAGCGATAAAATTGATCAAATGGATGAAGTATTGTCAATTGCACAACTGTATAAGGCGGCAAAAGAGATCGTTAATAACTATTCAATGTTCACCAGGTATTCAGTTATCAGTGAAAATCCAGAAGTGAATGTGGAGGAGGAGCAAGTGGAAGACAATGACTTCCAAAGTGTTAATTCTGCTTCATTATCCTAAAATATTGACAGTAGTTTACATGGTTACTGTTATATGTTATTGCTCACTCATTTAACAGAAAATATAAATTTCTGCATTGAATTCAAATAATTTTCTTCATTTAAATTGACCAAATAAATGTGTGAGTTGGTTCATTCGTTTTCTAATCTACTAAAGCACGTTGTAGAATATGAATGGGAAGGTGGATACTGATTAGTTAAGTAACACAAGCGACGAAGGTTCTAAGAAGTAAAGAATAGATGACAGGAGCAAAAATTAAGCTTTGAAGGAGAAAATTATCCATAATCATGGTAGATAGAATGAATGTGGATAAATACGTCACCTAACTATTTTGATGTAATTTTCTACTTGTAGTGTATAGATCTAGAAGCTTATACTTTCTCATGTGTACTGAATCGATATATCTGTTGGGTTTTGTACCATAGATAAGTATCCCAAAACTGCGGTAAATATTTATTTGATTCGAAAATATTACGTACATTGTCATACCAATTTTGTCAGATTTAATAACGTATTGTGGAATATTGGACACGTTTGATAATCGGGCAAAAAATGAGGCTGCAGACTTAAAAATTTATCTTCCGATTAGAAAAATAGCCATTAAATTTATAAGTTCTGCATAATGTATTCCGTCTTGGTACGTACATATTACATCCAATGTAAAATAAGCCTTCGTTATTGACCTTAATGAAGGTCAGATAGCTTAATTAGTATATATTCAACCAATCGTAAGACCCGTCTTTGTGTAACTTGTTTCTGGTTTGGTTTCTGCTGAGCACGCATTTTTCGTACATGATGATTTATTTATTGAAGTTGATTTCAAATTTTATGCTGTTAAAATATATCCATTTAATCTACTTTCTTGGTTTTGAATAGATGTCCGCACAAAACTTAGTTCAATATATTATTATTCGCACAGACCTTAAAGCCTCGCTATCATGGTCCATTGGTTCTGTTATTGCTCAAGCCTGTCATGCATCAACAGCAGCTCTTCACAGGTATACTGAGACAGAAGAAACGAAGGCCTATGTTTCTGACCTCGATCACATGACAAAAGTTATTTTGGGTGTGCCGGATGAAGTTCAACTAGCCAAGCTCGCCGAGAAACTGGAAAACGGCAATATAGATTTTGTGCTCTGGCGTGAGAAACCCGAAAATATTCTGACTGCGATCGCACTTCGTCCTTATAACAGAAAAGATGTTAAGAAACTTCTTTCTGAATGTTCACTATATACATGAGAGTATCTTATTCAAGCACTTGAAAATATCTTTCTTGTTTGTCAATAAAACTTCATTATTTGTCTTTTCATGTGCCAGACTTTTATTTGACGTTTGGTTCCTTGTACTTTTTGAGTGCAAAGTGTCTTGAGCTTACAATTTAATTTATTCTTAACGTTGTTGATTTATGTTAGTTCTGACGACGTTTTTTTGGTCGGCGCTTTTCTTTTTACTTGATAATTCGTAGTTAGTAGTTCATATTCTTGTGGATCACTTTTGGTTTAAATCCTCAAGTGCTACAAGTGGAGCTTTTTATATGACTAGAATGAGGTTTATTTAATAGCTTTAGTCGTCAACTCAATGAGTTACTTGAAATCTACCTCGATTCCCCGGATACGATATTTATTGATTTTGGAAAATTGTAATCTGCATGTCCAGACCTTTCTAAATTCACCTCTTCTTATTTGTGTGAAAAATTTATTTGTAAAGTCATAAATTGCAACAGATTATCATAAATTTATATTAGACCTTGACCTGCTAATAGTTCCAGTTATATTTCTAAAACTGTTTTCTCTCTTGTCTGTGAGGTCAAATAGTTCCTAGCTGCTCCAGAAAACAATTAATCAATGATTTTGGTGCTTTGGTCTATAACACGTCTGCTTATTTTTATGATCAAATTTAATTGAGCCTTTGCAAACGTACCTTTCTTCATACTACAAGAGTGTGGTTCAGTAAATTCCTAATTTGCCTACCTTAATAGCCCATTTGGATTCGTGACCGTCTTATTCTATTGTCATCGATTTCCAGTAGTCACTCGCGTTCCTGCATGTGCCATAGTTTAGTGCAAATATTCTTATTCATATCGATGTTTAGTTGGTTGGGGGAAAATATTACGTCCCACTACTGCTATCGGTCACTCGTTAGTCATGAAGACTTAATCATGCGCCTCCAACCATTTCGAAATCCAGCTTTCAGGTTGGCAGTTTTAAGAGCACAGTTTGGTCAGTCATGATGTCATTGAGATTTGCTAATTTAGAAGTATTAGCTGCTTTAATACTCCAGGTGACGTATAAAGATATTTATATTTTAACCAATAAAAAAAACATAGAGTGCTTGCAAGTTCCAGAAATTAAATGCTGCAACTTGTTGGATGTCGTAATATCAGTTTTACTCTCGATCTCTTCTTCTCGAGGCTTAATTGAACTTACTGTTAGCCAACTTCATTTGCTTTCAAACGGCACATTTTTTGCTTCATTTCTGTAGGTACACTAAAATACCAAAATTCCCGTCGCCATGTCTGCCGATAAACCTCAGAACATGAGACACCTTTTGAGCTCACTACGGTTTATTGCAGGCTTATCAAATATGTCTTAGAGGTTTTCACATTGTCTTTGCCACAAATAAACCCACGTACAATTTTACACTTGATTCTGTTATCGAAATCAGCCAGTGTGCTCCTTTAGTCGATCATAGCATTCTGGTTCACCCGACTGATGTATTTTAGCTATTCATTTTCTAGCATTTTTCTCGTCATGTCTGGTGTTTCTTGTCTCTGTTTCACCAGAATGGGGTTATTTCTTGGATGGACTATTCCCCATGCTTTAAACACTTGCATTCATTTTTGATGAATGTTTTTTTTCAATTTTTTTATCAGTGTGAATGGTAGTGAGAATGAAAAATGAATTGCCTATTATTTCGCTACTTAATACTGCAAAGTAGCATATATTTATCTGTTATATCATTAGTGTGTACATGAATAACCTCTTATTATAATAAACCCGGAAGTAGCCATTCGTGTGAACTTCGATTCGTATTTATTACCCAATTATCAGTATTTTTTGTTAATTAATTAATGCTTCTATTGTAAATCCATCGTTCTTCAAGAATTTTTCTTTTAATGTAACTACGACCCAAAGAATTTCTTTGCTCTCTTAAATGCTTTAATAAATCAAATAATTAAATCATGCATATTACCCTTTAAGAAGTCAATGTAAACATTTCCTGTGTTTCATGATAAATATTAAAATTAATTTAAGGAGTCTAAAATCATTTAAATTTGCATAAATAGTAAATTTATTTTACATAAATAGCTCATCTTTAATCATTAAAAGTAACCATTCGGAAGAAAAGCGCTATTGTTTTGTCTTTTTAATCTCAAGAATTAATAAGAAAATCAATACTCCTCTCCCACCTGTTGTGTTGTCCTTGTCCTCGCAAGCTTTTGCCTCTCAATCAAAAGCGCGTCATATTGATCCAACAATTGGGCAGCAAGTTTCACAAGTTCCTTCTCTGCCAATGAAAGCCGAACACGTGCCTCCATCGCCGAACGCACCCTCTCAGTTTGCACTTTGGTAGGTCGTTTCTTTGGTTTCACTGGACACCCAGCATTCAATGACTGAGCACAGTAGAGCGGAGATACTTCACCCATTAGCAACATCGACGCCATTGTTCGTGGCCATCTAGCTACAGGCATTAAGTACGGAGTTATTGTGGGTTGCGGCAGTTTTTGTTTTCCATCCAGACCGCCAGATTTATCAGGTAAATCACATGATGACCTTGGTCGACGTTTCGGCTTAGCCAGTTCGTTAATACGGTCTGAACTGTGCGATAGTCGAGAATGTCTAGTATTTGACAGTGCAGATACTTCAAATGACGTCTGAGTCCACGCTGGTAAGTGCTGAGCCTTCAATGGAACAGGCCTTGAAGAACTTATTGAAGAAGGTCCTTTGGTCGTTCCTGTTTCCGTTTGACGATTCGAAGATCTATGAGTTTGCAGGGGTGCCAAAGTACTGTGTCGGGAAGGTCCTCCATTGCCAAACTGTTGAGAAGTCGTTTTATTTGCTGACCTTGGTGTTCGCATTCCCTGTGGAGTAGTTGTATTTCTGCTAGAAGGTTTAGAATGTGATTTTCTCGAACTTTGTTTTGTAAAAGTTGAACTGGTAGAAAGCGTCTCCAAATATCTTGAAGTAGAATACCTTCGGGATTGACTTTCAGGAATTGGAGCTTCAAGAGGTTGAACCGATGCTGAACGTATATTTGATCGACTCTTTTTTCGAGTTGATGTAGATTGGCTAACGCTCTTCGTTGCAGACGGTATCAACGATTCAGTTCGTTTCGTATCGCTTGTTACCGAATTTCCCGGTATGGCGACTGAAGATGAAATGTCCTTTGAATTACATCGAGTGATTGACTTCATTGAAGGTGTTCCTTTGGGTGAATATTCTGATGCATTCTCATTATGAAGTAAGGATTCTTCCACAGCATTTACCAAATCTTCTTGACTTGCAGCAAAACCTATCCGTTCATTCACAGACTTTCGTGATTTTTCGTAATAACTTCTGCATCTTTCCTTCGTATCACTAAGGCTACCACTAGAACTCAAGTCGGACTGTTCTCCACGTGGGGATGATTTGCAGACATCTTTCATGTTATTAGAATTTTCATACGACACAGATGCTGCGGATATATTGGACATTTCCTTAGTATCAATCGTTGTTGAAAAGCTATCTCTTCGAACAGGAGTTGGTGAGTCGTGTGTGATGCCTTTTCTACTATTAGCACTCCTACTAAATACGCGTTCAAGCTCCAGAGCCGGTCGACAATTTGGAGTAGTTCGTAGGCAGGTTCTGACCATTGAAAGTGGTGAAATCCCATCTTTATCCTCTGTATCAACATTAGCTCCCGCATTTACTAACAGCTGGCAGATTTCGACATCTTTAACATGATCATTATTTGATTCCTGTTCTTTTGCCCTTAAAGCCCGTTGAGTAGATATCTGAAGAGGTGTTTGATTGTCAGTATTTTTAAGACTGATACAATTTTCTGCGACACAAGGAACTTTAAGTAATCTCTCCACACACTCTTTATTTGAATTTGAGCAAGCTTCATGTAATGGAGTATCACCAACACTATTAACTTTAGAAGGATCGGCCCCATTTTCTAGCAAAAGATCTATGGTGGGAAATACACTATCAGATGGAGCTCTACTGGTGCAGTGGAATAGATTTCTTCCACGACTATCAGTAGTATTTGGATCTGCTCCTGCCACAAGTAACTTCTTTGTCACATTAGTATGTCCCATCGTAACACAATAAAACAGAGGAGTACATCTATCCGTGTCTTGTGCATCTAGGACCTCTTTTCTCCCCTCTTTATTCAGGCCACTCTTATCAAGGTGTTGAATAATCGCTTGGACGGTTGAGGTATGACCTCTTGAAGCAGAACAGTGAAGAGCTGTGAGTCCACTTTTTTCAGCTTTCGAAGGGTTTGCCCTAAGATCCAAAAGGATACTAGTTGACAATGAAGCCCCGATTGTAGCAGCCCATATTAACGGAGTTCTTCCATGAGCATCAGTAGAGTCGATATCCACATCAGAGTTCTTGACAATACACTTAATCATGGAGGCTGAAATTCCTTCAGGCAGTTGAACAGCGTAGTGTAGCGCTATTGCTGACTGCGCATCTTGGATGCTGGCATCAATATGAAATTCATATTTAACATCATTATCATCTTCAAATGAACCGGAAAGGAGAAACTCCAACATTTCATAATTAGCATAGATTACAGCTAAATGTAGTGCGGATCTTCCAGAACCCGCTGTGTTGCCGGCTTCTTGGCAGACCTCATCAGGAGATGGAGGAGTAACAAGGACATTCACGTCAACGCCATGATAAAGGAATAGTTTAGCGAGAGGAATATTTCCATGGATGACGGCATGATGAAATGGGAGAAAGCCCTCATTATCTGGTTGCTCTTGGAGTTTGAATTCAGAATCCAAAAGAAGTGATGCACATCCTAGACGTCCCTCAGGTTTCGCCATACTCGAAGATGCTGTATCATCAGTTTCCGCACAGTAGTGAAGAGCATTTCTCCCCTTACGATCCTTTACCTCTTCGAAATTGCAGTTAGAGGCAAGAAGTTTTCGTAGGAAGGCTACATCTCCCCGCTTGCATATATTTAGGACGGCGATAATGTGACTGGCTTTCATGGTGGCTGATATCATGCCGCTGGGCAACTGGGAATGCAAATATTTCGTTTCTTTAGAGTCCCTTTCTCCTCATCTCGTTTTCGTTGGCATGACGACAACAACATGGACTGCAATTGGCTGTACAAGCAGATAATTAACTTTGATTACTATTGGTCACCAATGGAATCACGCTGTGTAGTCATTGCCAGCATAAATTGGCAGCATTTGTACACTACAAATTAAGGAAAAATTAATAAGTTAGGTACTTCTTATGAGTAAGTCTTCAATCGGCCACAGTGTACAAGATAACAAATCCTATACCATTTAGAGAAGCATTTCCCCACTAAACAATCTCATGGGTGCTCGAGCATTCTGGAACGTGCGAGCATGATGCTGATCGCGTTAGGGAACAATTGAAGCCACGACTGCAGAGGCTCGTCAGACAATCAACAATCAGTAGTCATTACAGGATCAGCTTACCCAAGACCGTATTTAATGATAGTCATCACAAACTCAATAAACCTATTCCACATCATACGTTCTATTTCCTTAATATTGTTGAAGTAGCCTAGCTAATTTCGAGTGCAGTTCCACACAAGGAAGTTTTGCCATAGAGACTGCTGAGGTTTGGTTAAGACTTATTTGTGTGGCATATCGCTTCAGATGACACTTAATGTGCCGTTAATGAGGTGCAATTAGTTCATTACTAATTTAATTATATTTTTTTAAGAACTAATAAGAAAATCTTCTAAACTTTAAGATATTATATGATAATTGAATTTGAATGTGTACACTTATTATCAGTTCATTTAACGTTGGCCCGTAAGCATTTCCACCTACGATGAGTATAGACGGTGTCTTGCTAATGTGGTCCAATAGACCTGCATCTACAGAGCAATTCAAAGTAGTATAGATTAACCTCGCAGGTCACTCACCATTAATTATCTCTGAGACTTTGGTATCTCGGCCACAAAACTGTTACTAAGTCCGCAGAGGTACTTGGAAGGCACAACCCCTCCTGTGATTACAAGATTGCTTTGGAAGATCAACACTTAACCTCAAGAGGTTTATCCTAATTAGTGGATGCAAACCATTAAATTGGCCATTAAGAGATTGAGTGGTGTTCACAACCATTCCAGCTGCCTATTGTACCGCATGCCAAAGAAATGTGCAAAAAACTTTGAGGTTCATTCTCAAGCACACAGTCTCTCTCTTCTCCTTTTGACTCCCCTTCTCCTGAGTCCTCTCCAAATAGATTCTGATCACAACTGAATTTGTCTATGCTTGTTCGATGAAACCAACGATAAAATTTGCAAAAAATTGATTGTTGTCACAATCATTTGGTTTCATAATCCGATGATGGAAAATATGATTAGTCTGGCAACAGACAAGCCAACGAGAGATAGTTGTCTTCATTATGTCCTTACCTGGCAATGTTTTAACGCGGAATTGAAAATGCACTTCGGGTCTGCATCAAAACATTGGTTCACTACACCTTTTTCCCATAAACATATCACAGAATTAAATAGATTGTTCACCAATCCATAGTTTTAGACCAATAAAATAGTGTCCTCCATCAATGACGCTCATCAATGACGCCCGTGTTTATTCAAAGTGACTTAAACGACCCTATATTTGGATTAATAAAATTTCCGGCACTGTATTGTTGGCATCATACACAACCTACTTTTTGGTAGCTGTGCAACTTCGTCTACTTTCGCATTGGGAATGTGGTTAACATTCCATTAATAAACAGGGTGCAGGAATGGTTACAAGTTAGGGGAAGTGGCAAAATGTGCTTGGCGAATCCAGCAAAGCAATCTCTTCGAATTAGTGAACACCAACCACGAGGAGAAGTGTGCATAGGGAGGAAGGGGGATGGTGTGAATGGGAGGTGGAGTGAACAACACATACGAAGGGGGCAAGATGGAGTGCAGATAACAAGTGACGGTGAGAGGTGGAAAGGAGATGTTACTGAAAATGAGTGAGTAGTTGAGAATGGAGGTGAAAAGAGAAGCGAGAGAAGTGTGTAAGTGCAGAAGAGGCGGAGACGACCGTCGGCTGGGCGTAGTGGCGTGCGCCTGTAATCCAGCTACTTGGAGGCCGGGTGGTTGAAACCGCCGTCGCTGGGAGTTCCGACCTGCGTGCGTGCATGTGGATCGGGTGTCCGTGCTAAGCTCGGCGTCGATATGGGGATCCTGCCGGAGGGCGGTGGTCTCCAGGTCGTCTAAGGAGGGGCGCAACGGGCCAGGGGGGAAACCCAGCAGCCAAAAGCCCCCACGTGGAGCAGTAGCAGGATCGCGCCTGTGAATGGCGAGCGTAGGATGGCCCAGAGGACGTGCAGTGACTTCCACCTATTACCGCCGAACTCTCCGTTCGCATCGCTTTGTCTCCTAATCTTATACTTCTTCCCCTAATCACTTCCCATTCTCACCTCCCATCCAACTGTCATTGCTTTTCATTTATTCCTCATATGCCATATCTCAACGTTTCGCATTAAACGTGTCGTTTTCTTCAAACTCCACTTAAATTTGTGTCTCCTTTCGTTGTACATGACGGATTGTAAAACCTCTGTCTCTATTAAGTTTTCGCTTTCTTCATGAAAATGAAGCAATGGCAGTCCACTTGATAGGAAGAGATTCGAAGATGATTGTGATCTCTGAGTGCTATTGCGAAAATTGCAAAAGGAGAAGTTGGCCGTCAGTTCGAACGATCAGTAGTGGGATGAAGTCGTCTTGATTGCATCACTCGATGCCGATTATGTATTTTACCTCAGATGATTTATTGGAGGTAAGCCAATGATGGTGCCCATTCATTGGGCCTTTGGCTGACCTTCCATATTCATTCGTAGTTAAAATGTTCGTTGTTCCAATCCTAATCTTCTCATGTGACACGATATTCTTCGATTTTGCATTAGCGGTTTACTGCGTTATTATTAATCGTGTTAGTTACTCGTATATACCGAACTATATTGGTTGCCAACACTGAAATAACAGTGATGGAGAATTTTGGTATATTTGAAATTCATTTTCGATATTTAACGAGTCATATTACTTATTTAAATTCAGCAACTTGTATTTATGCCGGTCAAAAAACATATTGGGATTTAAACGAGTAGCCAAAAATAACAAAACAAATGAAGTCACTGAGTAGTTTCATTTTATGGACCGTTATGCGCGACCTCCAGGCAATGATCGCCATTCACACCTATTTGTTCTCATTGACCTCCACACCTAACCCAACCACCTACAAGATAAGTCAGGATGCCTGCATTTCCCTTAATCTACCGCTCACTCAATGAAATCGAGTGGACGTTTAAGCTAAATACCAATGTATGTTTGGATGGTCTTTCTGGAGTGACTGCTTGGTCCGTTATCCACACTTCATTAATTTCTCCAAGTTGAGAGTCCAACTCAACCTTCCGTTTCAGATCTCCAGGCTACTAGTAGTGAACTTCGGCTTATCACAAGGGTTTAATCGATTTAGTCCATTGTGCACTTACTTCGTACACTCCTCCATACATGACTCCTCCCATGCCTTGAAGCTACTTATACTGAGGTAATATTCGCATGAAAACCTCCTTATCCGAGGCAGAAATACGATCTGGGTAGACAATCTCAAATTCAGCAAGTATATCACCTCTTCTATTGGGCTCTTTTGAGTAGGGCAGACCTTGACCACTTATTCTTCTTGTAGTGCCCGGCTTGATAACACAATCATCCACTCTAAGAGGAACTGTACGTCCATCAATAGTAGGTACTTGGATATTTACACCACAGAGAGCATCTCGAAGACCAATTTTAGTCACATAACTCACGTCGGCGCCATCCCGTTTGAAGTACTTGTGAGTACGGTCTTTAACAGTGAAAATAATATCGGCGGGGATTGTATTAGGACGCTCGTCTCCCTCACGTGGAAAAGTGATACGGGTGCCGGATTTCCAGCCCTTACGAACGTCAATTGTAAGAACCTTCTCTTCTGTACTACCATCGAGTTTATGACGAGTGATGCGCATCTTCTTGGTAGTTCCGTAGAGCACGTCTTCCAAGGAGACGCTGAGATAATTATGAATAGGGGATCCTGAACTTTGCGAGCTCGGGATATACCCTCTCCAGCACCTCCTGAATTCAAGAACATTCCCTGAAGTACCAAAAATCGATTAGTTAATTATTATCATAGCTTTAAATGATTACTCTAAAATGACGGTGAAAAGTTAGAAATCTGACAAGTTTAGGAGTATTAGACGGTAGAGACAAAATAGCTAGAGCATTCTAGTATGTTCATGACTGTGGGCAGCGACCTCCTTACTAATCAGGTTTGTGCAACACAGAGTAATTTTGAATTCATTTAAGGAATAAACAAGTTAACAGTTAACATAAACACTGTCACGCACACACACTATTCATGGTTTATATCGTTTAGTTCTAGCTCATTAGTTCCTCCAATTTTCAGGAACCGTTGCAGTTGATGGCCTTGAAAAAGACATGACCATTTAATACAAGTATTTCAGAGCAAAACGATATTACTTCCTTTCAAGTCAGTCAGATCAATCCAGCAAACATACGCGCATCCATACCAGGACATGACCCGGTCCTATATTTGATATTGACACCCTACTTGAGAAGTAACAACATGAAAAGCCGACTTAACAGATTCTATTTTATAATCCAGTCAATTCCACGGTCTATTGGTGGTTAGTTTGCGGATATTATCCAAACGTTGAATTATTATTGATTCAACGATAAATTTTCCAACCTTTTCAATTACAAAATGGTAAGATAAACTGAATATTGATTTAATAGTAAATAGATTTATAACTTTGACTTCATAACACTTGCTAAGTATTCTTTTAAAAACACGAAATACTCAGAAATAAGTCATTTGAACTCAATTAGAACGGCAAATAATAAAATAGCTTTGATTACCAACCATGTCTTCAAAACCACCATTTTCCGCTATTTTCCATGGCAGCAAATAGAGGAAGAAAAATATTTTTTTATTCAAAACAAAAATTGCGCATATGCTTGTGTTACATATTTTTAACCGCTAAAACATTCTACTAAAAAAACGAAGTTGAC
Source organism: Hymenolepis microstoma (assembly GCA_000469805.3). Lineage (NCBI taxonomy): Eukaryota > Metazoa > Platyhelminthes > Cestoda > Cyclophyllidea > Hymenolepididae > Hymenolepis > Hymenolepis microstoma. The sequence goes on along the minus strand of LR215993.1, from coordinate 21,465,566 downwards.
TTCCTCACCCCTCCTCCCTTCCCTCGGTGAAAGTCGTTAAACTCCGTTGACCAATTATAAAGTTGCCAGCTAGCACAAAATACCCCAAACTGACTTACTTAAACGTCGCCCAAAGCTCAGCCACTTTGACTGAATATACTCTTGCATAGATATGGCGAATCTTTCTAAAGCCGAAGTAGATGGTATGTCCGCGAAATTGAATAACGCTCTTTTAAATTAAGATGTTCGTGAAGTATTTGAGGTCTTTGATTTCTGGGATGGCTGTGATGGAATGGTGGATGCTAGTAGAGTACCTGATTTGCTTAGATGCACCGGCCTTAACCCAACTAATGCTTGTTGTCTTCGAAATGGGGCTTTAACTACTGCAGGTAAGACCTTTCAACTACTCTGATTAAATGAGCTAGCGTTTAAAAATGTTCAACTTAGCTGGAAGTATAATTAAATGCCAGTTTATCTTCTTTTTTATTTTTTGTTAATATTCATAATTATAAGGCTTTTAGAGATTGGAAAAAGAGCAAAAAAGCATCCATAATTGGATAGGACAGCCAATTATTTCTACTCTTATTGTGGATGAGTCATGCAATTTTATCGATTAGTTTTAATGAAATGGGTTTGCATATTTCAAGCTCTTTTAGGTCCGATAGCGTAAACGGGTGGATTGCAAGCCAAGTTCATAATTAAATAACCCCCAACTGGACTGCATAATCGCAAATAACTTGTCGTATTTACTCATTCAATCGAATTGAGTTATAATTAATACAGTAATATTGGAGATAATAGGCAAGCAGAGAATATTTTGAAGCTTTTAGAAAATTGCTGAAATAGCTCGAACTACTTTTCTAGTAAATTACCTTTTCCTGATTAGTACACTAAATGACCAATAAATGCTAAAATTTTTAGTTTTCTATAAATTACTTTCTTCTATTAATCCACAAAGAATTAATTCCAAATGGAAATGGAAAATGTTCTTTATTTTAGGAGAAGTTCAATATACGTTCGAGGAGTTTCTGTCAGTATATCAGGCGATCAAGTATGAAAGTTTACCACCTCTCAAAGATCAATTTATGCAAGTTTTCAAGAGTTATGATCGTGAATCACAAGGTATTCTAACAGTTGCTCAGATAAGGCACATTTTGGAAACCTGTGGTAAGTCGATCATTGTCTGATTAAATTCTCAAATTAAATTCGTATTCTTACTTTGACAGAATAGAATTCTGCCTATTAGTAGAAATATGCGTGAAGTTCTAAAATTACTTCTATTTTTGTACTAAACACCTATTACCTTGAATAAAACGTGCCTATTTTGACTACTGAAGGCGTACTTTCCGCGTTAATTGTCAAACAGCTGAAATACTTATGGTAGAGGATTCAAAAACCGAGTTTTCCCCGCAACTTAATTTTTTGGAATGAGAAGTTTTTGATGCGAATAATTGTTGAAACATATGTATCAAGCAAATTTACGTGTTGAATTAAGTAACAATCGAGAGTTACTTTTTTTCTGGCATTGGTTGTTAGAGTTTCCAGTGTTAATTAAGTGAAATCTTATGAGCCCTTTTAAAATATCCTTGTTCGCTCCAGCAACTTAGTCATACTAGGTGAATACAGCCTTAGTTGGCATGACCAACAGCTTAATCAAGTCAATTGGTCAATGAAAACAGAATAAACTGAATATCGAAGACTGAAATAGCCCGACTGTCTAGATACCTAACACTGATTCCAGCAGTAAGGATATTAAAGAACCTCTTGTAAAACTGCTGATCTTCTCTAAGACAGCAGCCTTTGCAAAATCAGAACATCGAAGATTGTGTTAGATCGCCATTGTGTTGAACGATCGTAAGGGAAAGAGAAGAAAGAGGAATTGGGAACTGAAGGAAAATTTCTAAGTGCCAGGAATGAGCATTTAGATTACAATAAAAAAGACAACTTTAGGTACCTTGAGGGGAATTGGGTGTTACATGATCTCTGTTCAGATAAGCAATCTTCAGAACTCCGAGTCATGAGTCAGTATGAATGCGTACTACATTTATGCTTTCGGTAAATAATTGTATTCCATTTGAGGCATACTGTTTTAACGCATATGACTGATTCCCTTTTTTCCTTTATATTATTCATTCTATTTAAAGAACAATATTAATGCTGTCACTGTAATAACAAACAAATTTTTAATATTTTAGGTGAGCGCCTTAATGAAGAAGAAACAGACAGAGTATTGAAGCAATTGGGTTATCAGCATGGGATCGTTAAATATGAGGGTATTTATCTCCCATTATACTAAATACACATTTTCTTTAACACCCTCTAATTAAACTTTATAATTTATAGAATTCATTGATTGCATACTTGAAGAAACCACGGAGTCTGCATTTTCTGGTTACTGAAAACCTTTAAAATACCACTTTATTCTTAAATTCATTCATATATTATTTTTCAAGAATTTAATACTAAATTTAACATTCGATTTGTATATTGGTTTGCTCGTAAAATATTAAACTAATATTACCGGATTTGCAGGAGTGTTAAAAATAGACACTCACGAAGTTATCATTGAAAATGTGTTATTAAATCATGTATCATAATGAAATTGCAAATATTTCGATTTAAATTCGCTTCTGAGGTTGTCAAGATGGATCAATTTCTCATGATTAATATGATCCGAAATTCCAAACTGATTTGGACATTATAAACATATAAAGTAGTGGTATTTGGAAATGAAGCCATTTTTTTAACATCACCATAAAGTGATAGTCGATTTGTCAACTAAACAAATTCTACAGCAGTGTTTTCAATTAACCTCAAAAATAAGCCGTGTCATTAAAATAAACGAATTTGAACGACTTTGAAATGTAAATCGAGAAATGCATTTGGGTACACCATTGGCACTACCTCCCGTAATTGGTCCAAATAAGAAAAATCTATTACATTTAGACGCACCTTTGCAATTAATGATAAAAAGTAATTTAAACTGACAAAATGTTGGGTTTGCTGCAATTATATCATGCAACAGTCAAAGCATTCACAAAAATTAATATCAAATGAAAATGCAATGTGCTAATTAGTAGACATATGATTAGGAATCTAGACTAAATACTTCGCTTGATCTCCCCAATAAGGTACATTCTCGATATGAAAAGCCACTTGAGTAGACCAACGTGATTGTAAGTTGTCAAAATATAGTACAAATGATTTAAAGTAAATTTTTCCTTATGTTCGTTCACAATACGCTGCAATTCATTAACCTTAGACGGGTAATATAAGAAGGGTCAGTATATAAAATCATATTCAGAGTACTAATAAAGGATAAAAAGCCATAAAACATGTGCGTTTATGGAATGTCAACGCCAAGACAAGACCACAATCTTGTCTAATCCTAAAACTACCCAATCTTTGGGAAGTGTAGTTAAAAAGCAAATAGCAGAACCATTATAAGTGTAATATTTTTACAACATTATCTTTATTAATGTGATTCATTTTCAGCAAATTTCCGCCATGCTTTCGTATTCACATTAATTTTGCTCATTATGACCTTAGTATATTTAAACAAGTATTGTTCAAATGATGAACTTCTTTATGTGATTGTCTTAGAAATCAAGAAATATAATTAAAGAATGCGGCGAAGATAAAGCTGACTGTCAAGACTAAATAGAGAACCTTTTGCATTTATCACTGCGACTGAAGTAACTCTTATGCCACGAAAAGAGATATGTGTATATGATATGCACGTGAAAAGAACCAGAAGTAAAACAAAAATTTTAGGTGATTGGAGGTTTCATTTAACTTTATTAAGCTATTTGCGAAGAAATTTCTAGTAAAAATATATCTTTGTAAAATATGAACATTATAAGTAACTTATTATGTTAATTGTGTAAAACTGTAGTGTCGTAACACGAAGAAATCTTGAGGAATTTAAACAAAATTTTAAATTATTTATCGAAATTATATTTTGACTAATATAATAAAGCAGAATTTCAAAGACTTGTCGCGAAATGAAGACTTCCTTATAAATACTATTGTCAATTGGTCAAGAAATTATTTTACTTAATAAAATTCAAAATAAAAGAAATTTTTACGCACATTTAGAATAGATAAAGATTCTGTTTAATGGCATTACCTACAGTATTGAAGGAGCATTACCCTTGAAGCGCATGCTCGGAGGCAGCCAATTACAAATATACGATTAGTGTGAATAACAGTGACGTAACGGAAAATTGAGCTCGTTTATCTTCGTCTATATTCATTGTACCTGTTTTAAATTCGAACAATGGCTGGGAATGATTTATCAGATGCCTATTACAGTATTCCTCGTCTTACCAGATATTGGTTTACTGCAACAGTCGTTCTTTCTCTCATTGGCCGATTCGGTTTGATTGATGCACTTAATTTGATTTTATCTTGGAATAAATTTTACTATAATCTTGAGGTATGTTTTGTTTATTTTATGTGGAATAAATGTATAGTTTTGGCGTCCAATCACAGCCCTCTTTTTCTACCCTATCACTCCTCAAACCGGTTTCCACTTTCTCATCAATTTATATTTTCTCTACTCGTATTCAACACGACTGGAAACTGGTAAGACAAATGACACTCATTAACACGTTTTAAGGGATATTTGGTGGCAGACCTGCCGATTATGTCTACATGCTTCTTGTCAATTGGATTGTACTAACGGTAACTATACGCTGATTTGTTTCTTCATTTGTTTGACGTAGATTTGTTCCAGCTTGTATAATCTTGAATGTATTTCTTTTTTTGTTTGTAGATATCTGCGTTTCTTCTCAATATCTACGTAGGTCTTCAAATACAATCTTATTTCAAAATGTTCCTTATAATTAAGTTCTAATTTTTCATGTTCAGTTGCTTTTTGAGCCCATGGTTCTCAGTGTAATCTATGTTTGGTGTCAACATAACAAAGATGTGATCGTCAATTTCTGGTTCGGGACAAGTTTTAAGGCTGTTTACTTCCCGTGGGTTCTTGTGGTCTTTAATCTCATTCTGCGCGGAGGGTAAGTATAACTTTAAACTTCCAAGAAAACTGAATGGTCCTTTTTTTCAGTTTAAGCAGTCGCTCCTTCATCTGTGTTTTTAATATGTCAATTTTGCTGTTGATTTCAGTGCTACAATGGAATTGATGGGCATTTTTGTTGGCCATGTCTACTATTTCTTTGCTCATGAATACCCCCTGGAATACGGTGGTGCCCAATTCCTCAAAACTCCCAATTTCCTGTAAGTTCCATATATTGTACTTAAATTTACACAGTAGTATATTTTGCGTCTATTTCTTCGCTTCAGCTATTAATGTCTGGATTACTTCTTTCTGTTAATAGAACCTATTTAGATTTACGTTTATTTGTGAATTCCACATGTATTGACATAGTAAAAGCACATTTAAGTGTGTGCCAAATGATTTTATCGAAGTGTAATGTTTCGAAAACTTATTTCCAAATCACATTTAGACTGTTGCTCTCGGTGGAAGAATCACAATGCGACTATGCTAGTGTAAAAAAATAAGACTTGTTCTGACCTAATGGTTAACTTTGAGGGCATTCGATTTTTGTTATTATGAACATAGATTTGATTAAATGGCTTTATTTTATTTTCTTTAAAAAATATTTTAGCTTCCACTCGGATTATCTGATTCTATGAACAGGATGCCTTAGCTTCTTCCTAGTTTTCTCACTCTGTCCTCGTTATGAATTGGAACTTTCTCAACTACTGAGGTCCTTATAGCTTTCTTTCATTCTGTTTTGGTGGGCGATTAAATCCATTTAATCTCAGAGTGTTTAAGAACAATTAATTCATTCGTAGTTTTAGTTTCAATTGTATTCCGAGTTACTTTATCCGCTCCATTTTGTTTATTAATTTGTTCTCACTTCTCTTATAGAGGCAAAAGACACCTACAAGTAGAGGAAAATCATTCTGTAATCACATCTATCCCTCCTTTGACCGTTATGATTTGCCATTTCGCTACCTGAATGTATCAAATCCGTAATCACTGATGCGAGATGGCTCTAGATTTCTATTTGCGTATTTGTCTTCAAGGTCAAAACGGCCTGAGATACTTGAAAGCTTTCTAATCTTAGCTTTGGAGGTGATTGGATTCTCAGGAGTCAAACTGAATCGTCTTAGTTTTCGTTCTCTGTCTCATTTCACAGACTACTTACAAATTCATCTGTTGTCGGGGAAAGCGTGCACTATGCTTGAAAGAATGGATGGTGACATCACCTCTATCTTTGCACTGCATTCGTTACTCTTTCCAACACTTAGAAGTTTAGTTTGCTTAAGCACTGTTTATGTATCTAACCCGTCAGTATAATTGGACTTTGAAATTATTGGGTTATTCCACTCAAAGAGTTTTAATTTACCTTCTGTTTGATTTTCTGAGTGTAGCTGCAAGAACTGCGTTACTGTGTTAATAAATCTTTCTTAACCATTCATTTCTAGCATTCTATACCTGGCTTTCATTTATATCAGCTTCTCCAATTTACTTATTATTGTTGGACTTCTATTTTATTTTCATAAGTGCCTATCAGCTTGTTCAGTAAATTGGCAATAAACACACCTTATTTACTCTTTAATAAACTTTGACTGTTATAATTGGCTGAATGATTGTTCTTCGTGTTAAATTCAAATTGATTTAAATTTAGTAGGCTTTGTAATGTTACAAGCATCATATAATGTTTTTAATTAATTTACCCTCGGCTATTCGGAGTGTCGGTCGAGGTTTTTAACTCCGCGACCACATACTGTCACTAAGGCATCCAGATGACCTCTCCTAAACATGTTAGACCATAATTTGGTGAATTTTACTTATTAGGTAAAACGTGGGAAACCTAATAAGGCGAGGTTATTTTAATGATCTGTTTTTTTCCTTCCTTCGCTTTATCCAGCTCTTTTTGTCAATTTTATCCACCGTTAAAAATAGGCTTGTTTGGCTTTGACGTAGACAATTATAATAATTTTATTAAGCAATTGCTATTTGTTTGTATGATTTTATTGACTACTTCAGTTTCGTTGATGTTGTGCTAATAAACACGTTTGCTGTGTCATGGGAAATACTCGAAACTCTTAGCTTTTTATTGATGGATTGGAGTAAGTCTTCCCTCTAAGTTACAGTTTACGATGTCTACGAAAGTAGGTCTGAATTGGGTGGAGTCTGATCTTAATATGTCAAATCATAGGAGTAAAGAATCGTGTAACGGTGCCTACACAAAAGCATGAGCGTGTATGATCTAGAACACAAGAATTTTTATGCATGCTTGAATTGAATATGAATACTTCATAACCAAATACTAATTACTAGATGTACGACCAATTTCACATATATTTAGTTCAGGACCTTTGAATGCCTGAAGACTCTCTTAGCGTGTATTTGCAATACCACCTTAGATCTGCGTCAAAATTTGAGTGACTGATAGAAGTTGATGGCTTGAATTGTAGGTAATGCAGGATGTGTCCAGGGCGTGGTTGTCGCTTTACAGATACACCGTTACTAGCACAAGTTACTTTAGAGCAGGCAAGTCCAAGCTTACTGTCTGGTCTTTCACACTTGTTGAGGTCATTATTAAGGAAGTAAGGTTTCAATGGCTTAATTAATGGGTTCTAAATTAGTGTCTTTCCAGTTGCACAGAGAGAGAGGATCAAGAAGTAAGAAATGAAGTTCCTGCTTTTATTTGAATGCTGAAATTATTGAATTGTCTATGCAATGTTTCAAAATCTAACAAAGAGGAAGGTGACTAGTAAGGTTTTTTTTTAACGAATCAGAGCTAACAATCGCACTTCAGAAGTAATTCATTAGTTAATTAACCGTATTTTTATTTCAACGCGGTAAAAAAGTTCTTATACTCATTTACTATTTAGTATTACCCGTGTGTGACATTACGGCATTTCGATTTACTACCATATCTATTTTCCTTCAAATTTATTTCTTGCACACATGATAAAGATGGAATTCCATAACCCACAAATAGGTGAGTTTCTCTGCTTATTTTTCCCCATTGAGGAATATACTTGCTAAATACGTTGGTGCAAATATGTTGTTTCAACTGAATACCTACATTGATTGTTCTATCCACTGTTCGCAATGAAATAACCGGTTTATATTCATTATGGTGAGATATGGAGATACTAAAGCTTCAATTTTGTGGAGAGAATAGCAAAAGGTAAATCTCGTAGACCAAATATCTCCTTAAGGGTTGCGACCAGTGTTGAAGATTTTTGCTATCACTATCTGCTCACTGATAAGTTTATGTCTCCTTCACAGGTACCGAATGTTCCCTACAGAACGAAACTTCGGTTCCGGATTTGGTGTTCCTCCACCACGCCATACATCAGATGATACACCGAGTCGAGGTTTTCCAGGACGTGGTCGAAGCCTCAATGAATAGGGATCTCCTGTTGGTTGGTTCTCTAAGTTGTATTTCTTTCACCACTAGACGTGTTCTCTTTTTTTTTCAGTCCCCCTCCCCCCCCCCCCCCCCCCCACTCTCCCTCTTTATGTAGATAATTATCTGCGAGAATGTGTACTGCTTTCCCGTTGATGTCCTATGCGTAATAGTTTCGAACATTTTGCGTCGTCTTTTGGTCTCCGTAAAGGAAGAGTTCTAAGTAAACTCGAATCAAGCATGAATCTTCACTAGGTTGAGTAGTCTGGGTAGACTGTGGGAAACTTTGATAGGCTCCAAATGTACATGTGGGTGTATTAACGAGTGCAGTGATTAACTGACCACACGCCTTCTGTATAAGGTGTGGTAATAAAATGAATTTGCATATATTGGATAGGAAAGGAAATATTTGAAATAGTTAGCAAAAATCTCTCTGGAATTGGTGGCTATTCATGAATCCAGAAGAGCCTACAGATTCGAAAAATTCAACTGACGATCTCTAATTCGAAGATAAATGGGTTTGTCTTTGACCCAAAGTCCGTTTAAACGTTCTGCCTCATTATGTGGTCGTCGCCTGGTACAATCTAATGTAACCTTAAAAATTACAGAACTGAGCAAAAATATCAAACTGACACGAGGACAAATAGAAGCTTAATCCTTTAACGCCCTTAGGATCGTACAATCCTCTTTCAAGATAGGCTCCATTGGTACTAGACTCGTAACAGGAGGCGCTATTGCAGTTTGAACCATATTCAATACGCCTATAGCCTTTGCCTGATACCACCAAAATCCATCACGTGGGCGGCATCAGCCTACTGCGAGACGCGTGAGTGAGGCTGGATACATTTTTCAAAAAATAGTTCGGGCTTTAAATGACTAAAGGTCCTGGAACTAATGGCCTTTGATTTTCTACCATGCATCTCACAAGCAGTTAAGTTTCCAACTCATGAGTTCTGCAGGATTCGAGCGGTGACTGGGGCATTAAAAGTTGTTGAGAACACGGTTCAGTTGATGATGAGTGCTAAAGTGATGGTAGAAGCTCCTCTGAGGAAGACCTGGCTCAAACCAGATGTGAAGCAGGTGAACGGTGAGTAGGAGGCTCAGCCCGGATGTAGAACTTCAATAAGGGATCCATCGCACACTGGAAAACTAACTACACGAGAAGAAAGATATGAGAGAAAGGTAAATAATTTTGAGATGAAAAGGGACTGCGAGGCGCATGTTCTACACAAACTGATAGCATTTTTTGACCAAAGGACGGTTTCTACGAGGCCTATGTGAAATGAGAGTGATTACAAAGTCATTTGAAAACACGCTACTCGATTTTAATATAGCATAGAGAAGGAATAATGCAAAACATGATGAAGGAATGTGAAAATACAGGGAACCTGATGATTTCTGAGCTTTGATACCAGATTTACACCCAAGGGCTTTCGGATGTTATCTAAGGCCTAGATGTTCTCTTTGATTACTTGCAAATTTCGCCTTGTCATGGTTAATAATAATATTGTGGAGAGCACGAATAACAGAAAAATCCGGCTTGATAATATGTGGGCAAAATAGGGTTGCTCGAAACTGTGGACAGGAACTTTATAGCATGCACTGTCTAAGTAATGATTTATTACTAAGAATGGAATGGGATCAAGGCCTGTAAATACAGGAAAGATTGACCAGAAAACCCTAGGAGATACAACACCGAGACATGTTCTGGCTTGACGTCAGTTTTAATGTTTAGTTAGGAGGATAGACGTCTAGTTGATTTCTGTGGACTTCTTAGCGGAATTTCGTAAATACACCGAATGTTTTCTGCCAAACAAACCGTATGCACACGGTTGCGTTTGGCGCTAACGACCGAACCTGCAGCACTAAATTTAGCAGTCATTTTCTGGACAACACTTTTAGCACCAGCAACTGTTTGTGGTAAACCTTTAATTTGACATTGCAAATGATTTACATTCCAAATAACTTCCAACAATAAACATTGTTCGATTGAAACAGCATTCGGCAGGACTGCATTCATAGATATTGTTTACAAGTAACAATACGACACTGAGCGGTAAAAATTTAACACAAAATGGGCCTTGGGCGCCACGTGACAGCGTGCAAGCACCCAACACCACGGGACTTGGCCTTACTGTAGGACTATAGTTGATCTTATCCTCGTTTCGGTACAAGTCCAATGAAATAAGTCAGCAATTTTAATTCATCTACTTGGCGAAAAGTGCTAAAATAAAGGGCAATTTTTTTCCTAATAGATCATCAGGTGGTATGCCGTGTTCTTTGTTTATTATTTAGTTAATTAAATTAATTCTTATTAATTGACTACTCTTAACTTAATAATAAATGCAAATGTTCGGAATTCGTCAAGATAAGGGAAAGTTGATTAACTACATTAATCAATATGTTTGTTAGAAATTGTGATTAATACATGGTTTATTGGCACGCCCTATCATTACGTACCTGGATATTCCAGCAAAATTATAACAAATAAACTCAGCAAATGCATGGCTGCAGAGAGTAAGAAGACAAGCAAATCAGCGGGGATAAGATCCCATAGATGAACATTGACAAATAAGGTTGCATCAGGCGTTAGAGGTGTCTAAATAATAAATGCACCTCGTATTAATGACATATAAGGTCCAACTCCAATTTTTTTATTGAGTACGCATGCTCCAAATACTATTTACTGTGTTTTTGCAGTATAAAAACGTTCACTTGACAAATTAGTAGGATAATGCGTTTTGGGAGGATTTAAATCGGAAAACAATCAGTGGAAAATATATGCATATTTGCTAATGCAGTCAGTCCAAAGATAACTTCCTCCTTCAGAGTAGAACAGTGTGAGTTAACAAAATGAGGATGCACCAGAACTGGAAGAATAAATGATTTGACATTGAGCCCCCTGTTAAGTAAATAAGACTTGAGAGGCAGAGACAAGACCTGAACTACGACCAACCACACAGCATTAAGGATTCAATGAGGTAAGAGTCCACTTCATCCGTTAATGAATGAAGTGTGATCAGTAGGCTAGTGTGTTGGAGGGGGAAGGGAGGTAGGAAGCAGCCATTAGAGTAATTGGAGAGGAGGTAAGGCGTACAAATAGGCAAAGCCAAAGGATAGTAAGTGGTTGTTAGTCAGTGGGAATAGGAATTGAGAGAGTACGCTATTTCATTGAATCAAGTGGAACTCAATAATAATACTTTGGAGGCTTTTATAGCCCGTAGAAAAACTTCCATCACTCGATACTCTCACGTATTTATGAATACCGAATGCTTTTTTCCAAAATATCACGCAGTGCAGTTTAAATTGCTAAAATATTAGTTATCGAGGGAAATGCGTTATTATAGACAGTCCGAATTGAAGAATAATGCAAGTGGAACGAAGTCTAAGAATAGGGCAACTTTTGGAGGTCGCAAAGCTACCGACACAAGAATCAATTACTTCGTTTTAGCTACTTCATCTCTTCAATGACACAACTGAAGGCACTTGAGTATCTCGAAAAAATGATTTGCTTCTACGTCTGCTTCATTAGAAATAAGACCAGTTAAAAGGTATTGAGCATCATAGACAAGCCTTTACTACAATTCATCGGAACAAATCGCAGAATTTTAATTTTGAGCGCGATCTACCTATTTAGCTACTATTACAAAACCCAACTTCAAAAGTCGTTATGTTGATAAACCCTTTAATACCTTGACTTTGCTCTCTTCATTTTTTGGCCCCGCTTCCCTTCATCGTTTACTAGTCTTTTTGTTATTCGTTGCTGGTTGCTTCCCCGCAATGAAATAATGCAATTTTTGTGCGTTAATTTGGTTAGAAAAGATAAAATGCAACTCCCAACGAGCTAAGTGAAACATTCTCACGAAATGCAACCCTCTCTTTCGCACTCATTGATCATCAAAGTGATTAAAAATTGAGGAAATATTTAACTCTTCCTTTGTTAGTAGAGCCCTTATAATTTGGAAATTTGGGAAATTCTCCTTACAGAACAAATAATCGCCTTAAGGACTAACGGGTTACATTGCCATCCAAATGTGGGACGACAGAGTGTCAATTAGGGCGTATTTTATAGAGGTAAGGAATGGGAGGAATAGAAAGAAGTTCTAAAAATGACTACAAATCGATGGAGAAACCAAATTAAGGTGCGTTTAGAATAACTAGTAGTTTCTTTCTCCTTGCCCGTGTTCTGACTTTTCAATGGAACCATTATATCACCCTTGGAACGGAGGAGCTATAGAGATAGATTGTATTATAAGCCCATTGTGACAGGATAACTGTTTCTTTTCAGTATGAATTCCTAGCCTCTCTTTCATTCTGTTCAGCCTTGTCTATAGGATGTTGTATAATTAAATCACATTTAGGTCACTCTTTCTAGAGACTCGCATAGCAAATAGAATTAACTAATTGAGTGAATAGACCTGAGTGATGGACATCGCAGAAGATAGGTACAATAAGAAGGTATGGACAATGATCGTTTGGAGCAAACGTTAACAGAATTGCTCATCTTTTATCCCAATCTCTCTTTCTGTCGCCTATCCTTGGGATATACGCATTTATTTCGAGGGTTTTTATTATTGTTAATCTTTTAAACTTATTGCTCAGTTGCATTAGCTTACTACTTTAAGTAACTTTTAGATATCCTCTTTCTAACATATAAGTTTATTTAAAACAATGTGAGAAATTTAACAAATTTAACTGGTGAACAAAGTAGAATTTGTGGTGTAACTTAAATTAAATTGATTCCATTTCAAAAGATAATCAGATCGCGTATAACAGCACACCGCTAACAGTTTAGATACCTTATTTATATAAATCTTTTAAGATTATTTCTATCTCCAAGCTCTGCCCTAGTAAGTCAGTTTGATTCCAAACTGACTGAAGCCTCCCCCTCTCCCCCTTCCTTGAATGCCATCTTTGAGGTTACTGTGCTTTAACTGATCATTTAATTAACCTGAAATGGCAGATACTGGGATATGACCTTAAAATATATATACTTATCGGGTATTATATTTTCGTTCAGGTAAACCGCTCTTAATTTCTACTCGCAGAGTTGATCTACCTCCGTTTAAGTAGCTTACAGAACCTCTTATTGGTAGGGTTGGTTTTAAAAATCAAGTCAGCAGGACTTATTCGGTATTGCAACGTAAACAACTTGTTCATGTGGAGCATTTCCAAAACCGTGTGCTCACAAAGCACATTAATAAACTTTTTCTGTGGAGAATCGTTCATATCCTGTTCGCAAGATTAAATTAACCATTTCTTCGCCTTGAATTCGAAATAATAATAATAACTACTCAGAGCAATGCAACAAAGCGTGAAAGTCGGAAATAATCTAGTAAGCGCTTAATCAACGTGCTTATTAAATGCGCGTAAATTGAATCCGGATATCGGGATTCTGACTTGCACACGTCGGTTGATTGATTTTATCCTCCTGAATTTTATCTATTCAATTAATTCAATTAAATAATTAAAAGTGGAATGCAATATTTAGAGTTTCCTTAATTTATTTAATGTTAGTAAAAATGGATTATCATTTAAAAATGAAAATTATATTTTGAAAATAGAAATTATTTATAAGAACTTAAAGTATCAAATTACTTTTGCCTTTATAGAGATGAAACAAGGTATTGCAGGGGATTAAGACGCTAATATGCTCTGACTTATGCTTAGTAATCTCTATGGCAAGAACTCCTAGTTTGAAATGGTTCCCAAGATTAGCTAAGCCGCCGCAAAGCTATGTAGAAAACAGACGTACCACGTGGAACACGTTTATGTGAGCTGTGTGTATGTTAGGTGTGCATATATAGGATTATTTGTTGATGACATGAAGCGGAATCGGTAAACACTGTTTGTGTACGATAACACTATTGGTCGAGAGGTCTCTGCACTCGTGACCTCATTTGCTCCCCATTGGGATTGGCATCACATCCGCTACGCTCCAGAATGTTTGAGCGCGCATGCGCTTCATTGCTTCAGCTAAATTAGTGTCGTGTATATAGTATAGTCAGTATAGCATGAGGAAAACGCTCTAACCATTTTGGATTTGGAAATGAGTTTGAAATGACGCTCTACTTGCTAATGATTACAGCTTAATCTTTGAGCGAATTGTAAGGTAGCCAATCTAATGAACAAAATAGAGACATTAGGATGTTAACGTTTAAAATGAGCAAGTGAAGTAGTGTACCGTTCGCTTACATTTTCATAAACAGTTTGAAAGTCCATGGTTGTTTACGGTGGTCTTTACGTTAATCTCAGCATGCACTTCTGTACTAATTAATAAATTGTCATTGCATTCGGAAAAAAATAGGCTTTAGAAAAGGAAATCGAGTCACAATAACTTCATACTTTCCTGACCGCTTAAAAGTGCGGAGATCCTCTAACGAATTTACTTCATGTATTTAACTATACCTAGAATAGTTGGTCCCTTTGTTTGACATAAAACCCATTTTAATATCTTACCTAAATGAATATATATCTCACTAGATTGCTTATGCACATTTAACAATTAAAATTGAGACCTAAAAACCTCCATTAGAGAGATTAACTTTGACTCATTTTCTTTTAATATTCTTATTTTTAAACGACTCTTAAATGAGTAATCCCAGGGAAATTTGGGCGCCAAGTAGGGACTAATGAATGAATGCACGTTATTATTTTCCTAATTAAGAAATAAGTAATAAAACAAAGCCACACCTTAGCAATAAAAATATTTTAATTTATTTTTTGCTTACCTCTTATCACCATTTTAAAGTGGGATTTAAATTCATTTATTTTATTTAATTGTTTTTTTTTATTGCCACCATTGAAGTTGGCCTAAATGCTCTCTTTGCTGTGGATTTGTCCAATTCAAAAATAAGAATTATACTTTTAAATATTGGAGGAGAATTTCATCAAGAGAAGTAGCTCATATTGCCAAGTGAAGTGATGAGAGGTTGTTACCTAGTTGAATTAGAGATGAAAATTAATTTTTTGGGAGACATAACACTTTACGAATTTAGAGGCTCTCATATTATCCAACCTTCATTTCATGTGGATGTGTAACATATTCTTCTGTTTTAAGGTTCAAGTTCCTAGCTTTGATATCTAGGTTCCTATGTGACAGTTTAGGACTTACTGATAACTAGTTTAAATTTATAGGATAGTCAGTTTACCATGATGTATTTCTAAAGTCTGGTAAACAACTGCATGCATTTTTATGATTTTACAGAGGAATCGGATGTAAATTAAGCTATCAGTAGGCAGACGAACTAAGGTACGTTCAACTACATCCCCATTTTGCATGAGATAGAAGTAGTCTTTTTGTCTTCCTCTCACTTTTGAACCCTTTAAAAATTCATAATTCATGAAGTTGAAGACCTTCATCTCCTATTATTACATCTTTCCTTATCCACAAGATACTTTCATTGATTTCTAATTTAGCGTATATTATAAATGAATACTATGAAAAAATTGAACTTTAAATGGATTAAGCAAACGAGGCAGATCCTTTTATAAAAATTAACAAAAAATTGACAGTTTTTTTATTTCATTTGATTATCTCGAACTTGTTCCCTATGCGAGCATTTCGCTCAAATTGCGAATCAACTCTTACAGATCCGATCCTTTTTCAAAGCATAATTGACTGTCATCTGGAGAAATGGCCATCATTTTCTAGTTCTGCTTAATACAATAATTATTTCCTTATCTCCTGACACTTCGAATGATGTACACATTATGTCCGGTTTATTTCAACAAATATTCATGAATGCTTTTACTGCCTTTCATTTTCTTAAACAATTAATGCGAACTGGGAATGTATACACCTTTTGCCTAACAACGAATAAATGTTTGACATCTATTGTTACATTTTTAACAGATTCAGAGCTCGTAATTTTTTTTCCCCGATCATTTTATTATTTTCTTTATTTCTTGTTTTCCCCTAGAAATACACATGCTGTGTTCGGGACTTTCTCATCAAATGGCACATATTTAAAATCTTGGGTTACAAATTGGGAGTTGCATACTTAGAGCAAGAGAATAACAGGTTAATACAAAGATCATGCAAATTGATTATTGGCTATAATAATGGGAGACTTTGGGTTAATGTAGTCGATATGTTAAATCACGAGAAAGAAAACTAGACTAAAATATTTGCTTTTTCGCAAACTGAGCATTGAGGTTAGAAGTGTCAGATATTGGGTGATCTTACCGATTTTTATCTTCTTCCTCCCCACCTAGTTGGTGGCAAGATCGTTAAGTTTTGTTCATTTTACGACAACCTAACTTGTTTACTTTGTTTATCGGAACAAATTGATTAGGTATCAGCACTCAGATTATGTTTACATCGTAAGTTAGTCTGCGTTGTTAGTGTAAGTTTAGAAGTCACATATCTCACACCCTGATGTAGTTAAATTAATCATTTTCAACCCTGTGAAAAATAAAATCGTTTACCAAATCAAATTAATGAAAATTTAGCAATCTCCACATTGTACTCTTATGACTTACGTTGTTAAATTCTCTGTAGCTGACACTATCCTGATCGAAAGAAAGAACCTTCTAATGATGTGACCAATGAACCAAATTTCTTAGCAATTCAGTAAGCTAGAGACATCGTGAACGTGTGAATTTAAACACAAACACGTGTGGCAAATTCAAAAAAAATTAACCATTGAACCTTACAAAAGTGGCCAGGAGTTGTGCAATAAAGAGAGACGCTTGTTGCTCTGACTTTCCTTTCAACTTACTCTCTCCCCCCTCCCTTCACATTCCATTGGATCACTAGACTGTTTCTCAAATCCAAATGGGTTCTCGTAGTAGCAACTAGTGCAGATGCAACCCTTTCAGGGTTGATGATAGTCAGTTTGAGCCTCTTTTTAATGCCAAAAGGAAATCTTTCCGGACGTTCACTTATTGTGTTCCTTAAAATGCTTTATGCGTTGAACTGCTTAAAGCATAGTTATCGTTCAGCTTGTTGATGTGTTTCAAATCGAAAAAAAAAAATTTTTATGAAGATACTCGCTTCACCTCAACGAACGCACGTGGTAGCATCACTAACAGTGATGAATGTTAGGAAATGTCAAAGTTTATTCCTTATTCTAAGTATTTTATAAGTACCTAGACTACTTCAAAGCCCTAACAGTTCCAGAGGAGGCTACATGATGCAATGACTACTATCAGAGGAAATGAAATAAAGGCTATGGGTGCAGAATAGTGTTAACTGATAAAGAACTTCAAGACTGGACAAGTTACAGGACTTGGCTGAGGAATCATTTGTTCCTTTAGCTGTTTGTTATCCTCTATAGTTGCTCCTTTAGTAACAATCTTTGGTCCATCAGACCTAACATGAGAGAATATTGATTTTCGCCATTCAAAAAATAGTGATGTCGACGTTAATGCAGTCATTGATAATTATGTGCTTTTAAAGAGGCTAGAAGTCATGAATGAATATTAAGAGTGCAAACATATAATCAGTACAACGCATTTACTGAGACACAACTCCGTTTCCTAACCCCTCAAGGATTTCAATTCATTTAGAACTTCGATAGGCGAGGACAGTAGATCATTATGGGCGATAGTTAAGGAAGAATTACGTTTTCATGATAGGTAACAGGGTATATGTAGAGATGGCTGTGGTTTGTTACTACGGGAACTTGCTCGATTTCTGTAAAAGGAAGATGATCCTATAATTTTTTCCTTTTGGATTTATCAAAATATAGTGATTGTGCGCAGGTAGATGCATGGTGAAAATTGGAGGTCTGAACATGGATATTTGAGTAATCATGACAGTGGAGACATGATGATATTGACATCGTGAGGTTGACACTTCTGATTGTTGGGGAGTTCTGCGAATGTCCTAGTTATTGGTAAGCCGTCTGCTAACTCAGTTGTACGGCCAGTAACTTCTAATAATGGTCAACCCATGTAAATGTAGTTGGATAATAATAAATGTATAATTATTTAAAGCATACACTCCAGCTTCTTCTTTCGACTTAATATTTACTTTACCAATTTATTCCTGTCTCCTGATTCTGAATTATTTGCATTTCTGTTTGATGGACATATGTGTATGTGTGTGTGTGTGTGTGTGTGTGTGTGTGTGTGTGTGTGTGTGTGTGTGTGTGTGTGCGCACTAGACCCTTGCTTACGTAATAACACGTGCTACCACAAGTGTTTTCTTGCGACAATTTTTATTGGTTTGCAATAATGTAGACGCTGTATCTTATCTGGTCAAAACAAGGTTTACTTGTGTCTACAAGACCGGCTATTTATTCTCCTAGTTGAAGTCTCGAATAAATCATCCAATTAATGAAATACGATTTGTTAATGGAAGATTTATTAGGGTAGTTGTCTCCATTTGCGGAGTGCGTCAACTTGGTGGAAGCTAAAAGATCAGCAACACTTATCTATAAAAACTACACCATTAATCTTATAGGCTAGTAAAAGGTCAAGAGTGTTTGTAAGAAAGCACATACTCTATCAATATATGCAGTAACATAGCGTCCAGTGTTTATTTAACCCAAATCAGAATTATCGAGATTAATATCCGCTGCTATGGATGGTCAATTAGTGATTGATTTAGTGGAGTCAATACATCTCTTTACTCAAGTCCTGTGGGCTTGAATATTTTCCTGCCGTGATTACGATGATAGAATATAGTCCATTAGAGCGTAATCAGGATACATTCTATCCCTGTCGTGTATTATTAATACATATTCAAATGAGTTTGGAAATTCCCTCATCAAAAATACTTGATCTTGCTCTTCTTCCTTTCAATATGGCTGCAAATAAACAATTGGTCAGCAGTGAAAATATATTATTTGCTGAATAAGTTATTGCTACTGAAAATCATTTCCACGCGCTTGACTTTTTGGACTTGCGCAACTAGCAAAATGTGACATTTTCTGTCGCAACATGTGATTCCGATCCATTTTAATGCCTTGAGGTTTCAATGATACCTTTCATTAAGTTGAGATTCGACCTCCGGAAAAAAGAGAAAAGAGCCGTCTATAACGGGCATTGAAAATACCCGAGTCCTGACATTTAGTCCTCACATGGAAACCGATATACTCCCTCCCACCCCCTCCCCCTCCCCCTCCCCTCCCCCACAAATTCGACCTAGTTCCTTAATCCCTGAAGATAAATTCACATTTATAATATATCTGAGGCCCTGAATGGAACTGAGCGCCTATTGGTCAGGTCTTGCAAAGGCTGGATTTTAGCCAGCTTCTAAAATAATGCATTGCAACAAGCAAAGCCAAGAAAGTTCATTAAACGGTATTATCAATTAATCATCGGCACAATCATCCAATAAAAATGTCTGATTTGAATGACACTGTCATTTAATTCATTTAACCACAAATGGAGTCAGGTTCAGTCATAAAAGGGGAATAAATCAGCAAAATTTTGTGGTGATTTGCAGAAATATTTCCCTTTGTTGTTAGCTAAAAGTCAAACTTTTCAGTTTTTAATTTATGAAATGCTAATTTATTTTTCACTAAGGCGATTTATTGGGAAATCATGATTATTTATTTCAATTTTTTGCTCCTATTTTACTTAGTCCACCTTGATGCTGTTTAATTAGAATTAAGGACGCCCTGTACCAAAGTTCAGTTTTTTTATTTGATTCCATTCAATTAAAAGGCTGGTGTGCTAACTTGAGTTCAAGGGCTTGTGTTATGCAGTTAGATTTGTTTTACTTTCATCTGACCTTGAAACTTACTTTGCTTATCTAAATATTTTTTACAGGCTTTCAGAGATTGAAATTGTAAATGCACAATAGTTGCAGTGTGCATTTTTCACTCGTTTTGAATGCAAACTGAAGTAATTATATTTAGCCAAGTTATGACATTGTTTTATTGAATATTCCAATGTATCCGGCGGGTAAACATTTCTTGAAGGCAATAGAAAGTAAGTTTCTTGTTAGAATGACATTAGGGTGTCACTACCCTCCCAAAGATGAACTTTAGAAAAGACTTTAATAGGCTTTAAGACCTTTTAAACTCATAGAAGGTAGTACAAGTTATCATTGATCCTAACCAACTCATAAATTTGACTATTAAATCAGTAAACTGAAGATATTTAATGTCTTTTTCCTCACATCAGTGTCACTGCTGCCTTTCTTTACACTTTTCACGATTGGATAACTTTTCATCCCATAGCACAAGATGCATATAACTTTTCAAAGAAAATTTATTCGACAGAGTGGTAGGGTTGCTTAAACTAGGTTGGAGATTGGGAGTTAGAGATAGGTGTAGGTAAACGTCGAATATTCTGTTATCTTTTATTCCCGCCTTTCTGTCATAGTTAAACCATATAGAAAGGCTGGGTGGTATGCTGGTAAGGCAATTATAAAACCCATTAAAACAATTCATTATCATGACTTTATGCGGCTTACTGCTTCACTGGTAATTGTTATTTACACCGACATTATCATCTTAAGCGCACTTTGTGAGCGGATTTACTTTTAAAGTTGCTTTAAACTAGGGACTTCAAACTGTGATTCAGCAATCAGGTCTTGCAAAGTCCCTTTTGTATTATTAAATCTACTTACAGGCGCAACAATGTGAAAGCCACATTGGAATATCCGGCTAGAACACGCTTGGATTAGAAACCAACATAAATTTTGTCTATCAAGCAGGTGGGCAGGGAGCAAAGGAGACTTTCGCTGGAGGATTGTACAAGAGATGTTTCTTGTGCCCAGAATTGATGTGCATAAACATTAAGATAACTTGAATTAAGAACGAATGAATACTGGAAAGAAGAGAGGGAAGTGGGAATATCAAATGAACTTTATTTTATCAAAAAAGTCAGATTTCTCAGTTGACCAGCATTTTCAGTCCATCGGTTTGCATTAAACAGCACTATTCAATTAAGTGGTGTAACAACCGTCCCAAAAGTAGAACAGTAAAGGCTGAGAGGGAAACGTACGAGCAGATAAGCTATAAACGCGCGTCTGCGAGTGGGTATGTGCGAGCGGAAATACAGACAGCTGAGAGATGAGTAAATTGGAGGTTAGGAGTAGAAGTGAACATTAAATAACACGGGTAGTTGTAAGAAAGAGAAGGATAGATAAGCTTGTCAAGATATGACAAATAGGGATTTGAGTCAAAGTCGAAGATCAACATCTTTTCATAAAATAAAATGTGACTAGAGAGTAATTTTGGAAATGGTAGTTTAATCGTTCATACTAAAAAAAACATGAGAACAATACGAATGACAGGCTTATTTATAGAACACGAATATCTATGCGTTTGCTGGGTTAATGAAAAATTATCTTCTTATCACGCACGGAAAAGAATCCTTAAAGTAAATTCTATATTCAGGATTTACTCCCATTTCATGATCTCAATTTCCAAAATTTTATTGAGTTATTCTTATAATTAAAAGTAATACTTAGACAAATGAAGCACAATCGGCCTCTATTGAAGGATATCATATCTAGTCCTATCTTTTTGACCTTATTTGGACACGATTCTGCTGAGGTTAATTAAATGACCGCACTCCCTTGGATCTCATTATGTGATCGTAAACTGAGGCTTATTTGGCCAACATTAAAAAACCTGTCTCATCCTGTCGTGGTGAGTTCGCGCTCGAAATGGACTTGTTTATGCCCACTAATTTTGTCACAACCAACATCATTGCCAACAGGTACTGCCAGGTATTCTCCCTTCATACCACACAGTGATTCTGTGTCCAGTTATGCCACCTAGTTCAATTCCTTTGTCGTAATCTCCTCTCTCTATCTAAATGCAGTTTACGCTGGGAAAAGGGGACATCTGTGTCACAAAAAAAGGCGAAGATGGAAGAGGTTCTTTTTCTTCTTATTATTATTCAAAATGTCTGCGTTTTCAGTACGCAACCTTATTCTTTAAATCGAAAACGGGTACAACAGAGATTTATTTGGTCGCCTGCTACCTTCGTCCTTCGTGAAACCCTGAAATTCTGGAGAACCAAAACAATCGTTTGCCAGCCCCGACGCCTAAGACCAAAGGAAAACTCCACAGTGAAACCAATATCCCTGCTAAGAGGTGTTGAATGAAAAAGAATAAATTTTATTCAAGAAAATTATCAAACGTACAGTTTACTGTTAATTGTTAGTAAAATTAGCATATTCGTAAAAATATGTTAAAATACACGGTAGTTACTTTTCCTAATTTCGCTTAATCGTTTGACATTATCGAGTTCAGGCAATCGCGACTATTTAAAAGGTTAACAAGGTTATAGGAAATTCCGTCAAATAGGCAAATTTGTCCTATTGGCTTCAAATACATAATCGAACACAAGTTTACAATGACTTCGAAAATAACATTTGCTAAACTTTGTTTACTTTAAAGTGAGGTAAAATAAAATGAGGAACGGTGCATATCGTCATTTTTTAAACTGAATTTTATAAAGCAAATGTTTTTGCTCTCTCCATGCGAAATTCTCACTCAATTCTGGAAAATACGCATGACTAAATTTGTTTCATCATTGTG
Organism: Hymenolepis microstoma; assembly: GCA_000469805.3. NCBI lineage: Eukaryota > Metazoa > Platyhelminthes > Cestoda > Cyclophyllidea > Hymenolepididae > Hymenolepis > Hymenolepis microstoma. The sequence continues at coordinate 21,442,735 of LR215993.1, read as the reverse complement.
TACGGTGAAAATTCCATTTTCTTTCAATGATTCTTTCAATTTGGCGCTTCGTTTAATGCACATAAATATTGATTTACTGCTCCACTTTTATTTTCACTATCACGTCATTTTCGTTTACACAAATTCATGGCAAATACTGGTTTTCAATACGCCTTACTAAATTTCGCACATAGCTAATTGAAATTAAGTAATTAATTCTATTTAACCTTCTGATGAAATGCGCTGTAAGCACATTGATCTTCAGTTAAATAAATTAAGAGGAAGAAATCAAAATCATTTAATCGGTTACTTTTATTATATTTTAATTTTGAAATTCAGTTCTATGCATCGAAGTGCCTGATTCAGACCTAAGCAATGCATGATTCGTCATTTCAAAAGAATGTGGACGAAAGGATGTGTTATGCAGAATTTAATTAATACATAGTGTCATTAGCGAGGCAGTTTTTTCGACAAATTCTCTTCAGAATCTATTGGATTCCTTCGATTTCTCTGAAAAAGTTTGTGCTTTTCAGCTTTCAAGAAGAGGGCCTACCAAAAGCTGGAAGTTTCTCATGATACTCTGGGTAAATGGCATAGTTTGTACTAAGTTGGATTAAGCCCCAAATGGACTGATACTCTAAGGTTACACGCACTATGAGCACGTGGTTCGTTGTCACTAATTCATCCACATGCTTTGCTACTTACAAAGCTTGAGAGCTCATTTATGACAGTGATCTGGCGCTATTTATGCGTCAATGCACCACAAATAAACATAACCCAATCAACACAGGTCATGGAGAAAATGTGTGTTGCGAGTAAAAGACGAACGTGCGTGCCTTACAACCGCAGGCAAGCCAGTGCGAACGTACGCACCGATCGATAACGCCTGTGCGACAGTCGTACGCTTTAACGTCATAGGCACAGACTTTACGCATACCCTGTAAAAGCGCGCTATTCTTATTGGCACGAAGCGAAATTGGGCTGTCTGATTGGTTTGCCGACCAGTCGTCCTTCGCGCACGATTGGCGATTGCATACGCGTGACAAAAGTGTTTGGGCTGCACGACATTGAGAAGCAGCTGACTTCCCTGTGAAATGCGTTCAGTTTTGTAAGTCTGGGTATCATCATTTTGATCGAATTTTGGAATTTAAAATGGCTGGAATATCCGGAAGTTCTGCTCCCACTTCCAATGAGGAATTAAGTCCAGAAGAGGTAGCTTTAAAGAAGGAAATTGCCTCACTTAAAGCCCAACTCGAAGCTGCAAGGAAAGAAGTTGCAGATACAGATTTTTATACAATGACTAAGGATGTTGTCGAACTTGGACGGTTGAAGTTTAAATTTCGCAAAACTCTCCGCGGTCATATAGCAAAAGTGACATCTGTCAGATGGGCTGCAGATTCTCAGTTAATTCTTTCTGCTGGCCAGGATGGCAAACTTATTGTCTGGGATGGATATACTGCTAATAAGGTACGTATGATTCCCCTTAAAACTGCTTGGGTTCTCGGATGTGCAATTGCCCCCAGTATGCAACAAGTTGTGAGTGGTGGTTTGGACAATCTTATCACTGTTTTCAGTCTTGCTTCCCCTGAAGGTACCCCTGCTCAATTAACTCAAGAACTCTCCGGACACAGTGGATATATTTCCAGCTTAGATTACATCGAAGAAACAAAACTCCTCAGCGCATCTGGTGATAAAACTCTCGGTTTATGGGATATGCAAAAAGGAAAATTAATTTCCACCTTTACCGGTCATACAAATGATGTCAACAGTGTTCGCATTTGTCGTGCAAATAAGAATCTTGCTATTTCCGTTTCTTCTGATTACACATGTCGCACATGGGATATACGGACAGCCAAATGCGCCCAACTCTTTGAGGGACATGAACAGGATGTTAATGGAGTGGACATTTTCCCAAATTCACAAGCCTTTGTTACTTCATCTGATGATACATCTTGCCGACTTTGGGATATTCGTTCAGACCAAGCTGTTGCCGCCTATGTGGATGAGATTATTCAATGTGGAAGTACTTGTGTAGCACTTTCTCGATCAGGACGAGTGCTTTTTGCCGGTTATGACGATTTCAACTGTCATGTTTGGGATGTGTTGCGGGAAGAACGGGTTGGAATTATGTCTGCTCATGATGCTCGTATTTCCTCTTTAGCTGTGAATGAAGCTGGAAATGCTATAGTTACAGGCTCCTGGGATTCCTTGTGCTATATCTGGACTGCTAAGTGAATTCCACCACTATTTTACGTTTACCCTCCCACCTTCCAGCTAGTGTAATTTTGAGTGTTTTCTTAGGGAATTTTCCCGTTTGTTCTTTGCGGAAACCGTGATTTCTTTAATATTTTCCGGTATTAATAATACTGAAAACAGACACACGTAAAGCAATGCCAAAGTAAATACAACTGGCCTCTTCCTGCTGCAAGAATTCACAACTTTTTCCTTCTCCTTTGTTTTCATTGGATAAAGTTGTTAATCCATCACTTTCGTCTATTTCTCTCTCTCCGCTACTCTCTGAATTCCAAATCCCCTGTTCTTCTCTTTTTTCTTGTTCTCTTTTCTTTCCTATATATTTTCGCTGTCCTTACTTTCTTTCTTGACTTTTGGATTAATTCCCCGGCCTAGAGTGTATATTGTGTCAAAATATATAAATTAATAAGTTTTGCAGAATGAAATATGTCCCTATCTGTGAGCGTCTCATTTCAGCCTACTGTTTCCTCTGCCTTTTTTTGAAATTTGATTTCAAAATTCGCCTAAATTAGGTGGATCTTAAAATTTATGTCTTAATTCTGATGCACGTTCGTACTTGTAATGGGTATGGATTATTTATTATTTTTTTGTTTTATTAACTTTTTTCGCTGTTGAAATCGATAACTTTCTAATTCTATACAACGGGAAAAATTAACTTATGCTTAGTTAAATTACCACCAACCCTATCCTCGCTCATTGTATCTCATTTTTTTAGTTTACGTCTTTGCGCTTAAATAGTACCTGAGTCTAATGCCTTTGGCAGTAATGGATAATCCCATTCGGACTAATTTAGCCTCTGATTACACATTAGAGGTCTATATTTTTTCCATATACCACTACATTTATAGTAACAATTCATTGTTTTTTATCATATAAACTTAATATCGATTAACTAAAACGCTTAATTTAATTTTACCATTTTTTCCCAGATTATAATGTGAAGCACGAATAATTGATTAGTCAATAAAACAAGATTCATCTGATTGGTTGGCGATTCTTTCTTGATACTTATTATTAGAGTCAAATTTTGCACATAATTGATAAAACTATTCCTATTTCTCTTGTTCTTTCATTTGTTGAAGAAAATCTGTCTTTTCGTCTAACTTTTTGGACTATATTTATCGTTTGTATCTGTTTGTGTCACCGATCCCCTATTCTGGCCATTTCCACACTGAATATGCCCAACAACTTTCTACTTTCACCATGTAATTTATTTCATTAAATCGAATAACAAAGTTGCAATTCGAAGTTAAAGAGAGAGGGGTTTAATTTTTAAATTAAGTAAAGGTTAAGGACAGGGGAATTTAAAGCCGTCTTTAACAAAATCTGGTCGTGATTGGTCCCAGTCACTCTCATGGCCTTATGAAATGAGGCATTTACTAGGAAAATTATAATCTCATTTGTTTTGCTTTGTTTCTTTACTTAAGCAACGAGCACATTTAACAGTGTACAACCAAAGTTGCACATGTTTATTAGAAAGGGTGCTATTACAAATCTTTTACTTTCAGTGTTACATAGTGTTAAGATTGTGCAGCCGATATTAATATTTAATATTTTACATTATCCGTGAGCAGACATACATCTAACGCAGTTCTTCGAAGCCATCCATGACTAAAAATCTTTCTTGAACATAACCAGAGGTGCATACTTTCGAATGTTATATCTACTATTTTATAATCCATTATATCTCCAAATCGGGAATCAAAGGGGATCTTCAAAATCTTTTATTTTATCTATCTTAGATTCTTTTGGTATCGGATCTTTACTTTTAATAATGGAATTTAATAATATGGATGATTTCTATTGGTTATCTAAATAAACAAGTACTATTTGGACATGTTCCCGTTTTAAGATGATGTTAATCAGATATACAAAATAGAATATATTAAGAACTGAATATCTTACATCGATTAGAATATGTTTGTACATAAACTATCTTCAAATTTACTTCTTTAATTTGTGAAACGGAATCTCTGATGTCGATTTTTGACATTTAATTGGGATTTACGTTTCATTCTGAAAAGTTAGTAACTTACCCCTCGTAGTTATCGATTTATGATTGGCTCTTGTTCAGCTAGTTCGGTTCTTCACATTAAGCCTGCATTCGTTACGACGTCTGGATTTTCTAAAATTGAAGTACATTTACATAAGGGCATAACAGGGCTTCCTGACCATTCTCAAAGAGAACGGTATTTGCATTGGCTTGAGTTTATTGAGATAATTAAATGATATCGTATTCTTGTACGAAATGGGGAAAAGCACGTATTTTTAAAGCAATAATGTGGGTAGAAGCTCAGGGTAGGAAAAAGTTCACGATATCCTCAAGAAGATAGGATATGTAGATAGTTCAGCTGTCAATATTTAAGTGCCTTAGTGAGCGGAATTTGCTAACGAAAACTGGGGCACTGAAGGCACAAATATACAGCGTCTCTATTTAAGCACAAAATCGCAACTTCACGATAGCTTAGGAACGCTAATAGGAAGTTAAGCATTTTAAAACAGGATTAAAGTGTTGTTGCTTTTTAAATTATGTATACAATATTAAACACCATTGTTCGCTCTATCATTCCCATTGTTCTTGTTTCTATTTTAATAAAAACTTGCTGTTTTTTCGGTTAAAATACTTGTTCAAGTGGTTTTCGACTTTATTCGATTTTGTAAACAATTTTACTCTTAGAATATGCTCCTTGGACCTGAAAAATGCTAATCAGACGGCACGAGGTCTGGCGAATGTGGTGGGCATCGTGACACCTCCCAATTTAATCGCTAGGCTGCAAAGTAAAAGAATTATCAATTTTCTTTTAAATGAACTCCCATTGTTGACAACAAAAAACATCGACTGTAAAAATTTCGCACGGTTTTAGTAATTCGTTATAGATTATTCCACGTTGATCCCACCAAATGAATAAAAGTAGAATTTAACCTTGGCTTGGTTCAGATGAAATGAGCTTGTAATTTGAAGACAATGATTGCTTTTGACCACTAAGTCGCAAAACATTCACTTCTTGAACTCCGTAACAATTTGATGCAAAATGGACAATTTTTGTGTGGTTAAGGTAGCAAAGAAATTCACGTGTCTCTCCGTTCATTCTTGGTATACTCGGAGAGTTGATATGTCTGCACCAACCTTTAATCCTATTCAATTTACCGATGTACACCACGAGTACTTCCACCTTTGACTATGGTAATCAAATTTCTGCAATAATTCGCTCATGGTTGGTCTAGAATTTAATTCAACCAGGGATTTTAATGCGTCGTCATTAAAATTTGTAGGTCGTCCTGAATGTGGCCTAATTTAAATGCTAAAAACCAAAATTGATATCGGTGGACCGTAAGCACTTAGCCATAAATTTCAGTAATGGCGTAAAGGGACTTTCAGGCGTTCAAGCCCTGTTGTAGGGAAACCAGCTTGCAACATCTGTCGTGTTCGCTGTCTGTTGTTTTGGAGTTGAAAATTTTTACCCTCAAAAATAAAAAGAAACTTATTGCTTAAAATTAATTAAAAAACTGCCTACAGAGATGAAGACTTGGAGAGTTGTTTCGTTCACGTATCTGGGCACAAATTGAATTCAAATCTCTGTTTATAAATTGGTATGTCTTCTTATCTTCTCTCTATTAGGTGCAAAAGTTGTTGTGAAAATGTCCGTATTTGACGAAATACCTGGGCAAACATTTACCTATGCTTCTTATAACTCCATGGCTTTTACGTACTGGTCGATAAATTAAGGTGGCTACGTAATGCCCTATCTGCACAAGTACCTCTGGCTTATTTAGTGAATTATCAACACCAGATCATCTCAGCTTTTGCGTTGTCATATTTAAGTCTGGTTCCAAAGAAAGGAATTGGACATGACTTTTAAAGCATTGTTGTTTACTTTAGAACAATCGCGCATTATACGGACTGATAATGGCTTTATTTTATCACCTCTGAAGCTCTACAATCTTCTATGTAAATCAAAATCCCGTCCTATATTAAAAAATGTTAAGTGCCCGGCTCAGGACTGAAAAAAGGGGATATAGGTGTAGCGCCGCACACCTGATTCCGGTTTGCTCCGTGCCGCTATGTATGAAGCATAAGGTGATTCAGATCTAATCATCGGCAGATGAGTTTTGATTGGTTGCTCATCCTGCAATCAGCCAGCTCCTCAGAGTCAACCTCACCTTGCCTGTCTATTAAAATCCAGATTGCCCTTGCCCAGCACTGATGCCTCCCTCTTCCATCCCATTTTTCTTCCTAACCCTGCCTCCTTTCCTCTCTCGTTCACTACAGTTGCCAAACTCGACTCTTGGTTGTTTCATTTCAAAGGCTGATGCATTCTGTTAGCCTTAGGAAGCTCGTAAGTTCTGAGAAGTCATGCTTAGTCTAATTTCATGGAGCTCTTCGAGTCCTTTATTTAGGGTAAGAGTTACTTTTAAGTAAACACGTCCTTGCTTTCTTAAAAGTATGCAGCTCCTCATACCAAATAACTGTCCACATATTCAAAATTCAGACACCGGTGAAGGAGCTTAAAGTAGTCAACAGTGTATCAAGCTAACTCTGAGCAACAAATATGCTAATAGCTTTCCTCTTCCGGCGAATTAACATGCTAGAACAAGGTCAAACCCAGGTGACTCAGTTGGTTTTATGATGATGAGGCTCTTTGAGGTCAGGCTAAAACGTTTCTCCCTGCGGCAATAAGTAGAACAAATTTGTTACTCCACGTACAAATTACTTATGCACGCTGTGGATTTTGTGAGATCTCACAATTTATGTCTCACTTTTCAAGAAATAGGAGGCTACGCCTTTGGATAACTAAAAACTTATCAGATAGAAACTACTCTCAAGGATAAATGAGCAAACGATAGTTTTCCCAAGCAATAGGAAGTTACAAGTGGAAGACGAAATCAAAAATTTGCTTGGCAATAACCTAGACAGCGTGATAGGAGTCAAAAACTAACTTCATTTCTCTATAGCCGACTCGAATTAGCCGTTTAAAAAAATGGGTGCGGTTATTGCTTGAGGTCCATGTTCAAGGCATTGACCTTCAGCTACAGCCAAGTGGTAATTGATCCGAATGTTCCTATACATTCAACAATATCCTACCCAATTCTCGGACTGCAGAATGTTTGCTGTTTACAATATTCTTTTCCTCTATAGCCTTGTGTATGAATGAGCAGCTGGAACGAAGGCGTTAATTTGGCGACATAGGTGATGTTAAGGTCATTTCGGTTCTCGTTTAGACATGACAGCGAGAAAGTGGCAATGTTTGTGTCTTTGCTGAAAGTGCTTAGCTTAGACTATAATACGCGCAATTGGAAGTACTTGGAAAAGCCAGAGGTATGCCCATTCAATACAGCGCTTGAGGCATAGTTGGTCGGATTTAACTAGTGCCATAGGAAAACAAGAATGCTTGGATTTCTAACTCCAAACTGTTCCAGTTCTTAAATAATCCATCTTAAATATTCCTCAAATTGTGATAGGAAATCGTTCCATTAAATCAATCTCATCCGTTGAGTCTCAGGTCTTCGAAGAGACACTTTTCTGCTGAAAATGGTAAATCTTACGCCCAGTTCAAAGTAATCTCAGCATTTGCTTTTGTGAAACAAGGTGATTTTAAGCAACAAAATTTACAGTTTTCAAGGACTTGAGTTGACAAATCTTTGGTAAAGGTGCACATATTTTGTTATTTTGTTGATAACAATTTATGATTAAATAATTTTATAATCCAAATTTTTTTTACAAAATATATTATGAAAGCACACGTGACATGAAACTCTTATCTTAGATACCAATTTTTTCATCAGTTGCTCACTTAAGAGGGCGAGGCACCATAAGAAATTCAAATTATACCACTCTCACTATTAGTTCAGACTGAGCAGGTGTGGCTGACCATCGATTGTAAACAACAGCGTGTACCAAGCCGGTGACATTGCTAAACCCTGCCCCGCTCGCGTACTAACTTTCGGCTACAGTTTCTTAAATCGATCGCAGTGCCATTATAGAGCCTGTGACCTTGGGTTTTGCATGTCGTTTCACAGTGGTCTTCATATCAATCATAAAATGTGCATACTGTAGTGATTCATCAAAACTATTTTGTGTAATTGGGTGATTTACGAATTCCACGCTCTACCGAGAACATGACACTTTTCTGCACATTTAAACCTCTAGAGATCTTTGAAGGAAGCCAGTTTATGCTAACTCGATCTACCAATATTCAGAAGAAATTGATATCTTCTTGTCTATCTCCTTAATTTGAGCTCCTAAGTACTAGTTCATGAAATTAATCTAATTTAAAGTCCATTTATTCTTCACTTAGTTGATTTTGAAATGGTTAATTTCTCCATCATTCCAAGGGAAATCAAAAATTTGAAAAATAAATTAATAAGGGCATAGACAACTTAGACGAGTGTTCATATTCTTCTGGAAATTAACTTTTTAATATAATTAAATTAAGTTTGTTGACTTTGCAATTAAAAGTCTTAATCTTATACATCAGCATTGTATTGGGCAGTGGACAGCAGTTCATGCCTGTAGAACAGGAGAGGAATATTCGTAAAAACTGTTTTACAAGATTGGATGATTCAATGCTACAGCAATTCCTATTGACTGGTGAGATTGTATGCTTACCCAACTCCGACTCACCATGGCGCCCCAATAAATGCCATTTATGTTTTCACGTTAAAAAACTCTTTGCCATTCCCCACTCAGCTGGAGAGCGGCACGATCAACCCGGCAATTCAAACACCTGGCCAGCCGGCTTTGAGAATCGTCATCATCATCTCTCTTTCTCAATACCAGTGAGTGGTATTGAGTGCCTGCTATGGGTTCTTCTTTGGACACCCTGCACTCATTAACTTCTCTTAGCTGCTGCAAATTGGAAGATAACCGATTTTCCACCAATTTTACGGCCTGAGTACCAATCAAGCACTTATCGTCCAGTTGGGGATTCTTTTAACTAACAGTAATTTCTATAGGCTTAATTTAACATATCTCCTATATGCAGCACACTTGTATTTGCCTTCCTCTTAGGAAATACTGCATTTAAGCATTCAATTTGGCAAGCCATTGATAAATTTCTCAATAAGTGAGACAAAGGCCATGATTGATCTGTCCTAAATAACGTCCGGTCAATTTAATTTCAACTATTCAATGCTAATTCAAATATAGACCTAGAATACTAGGAGGATCCTTCTGCTTCCAACTTTCTCCATAAATCCTCTCATTTATTGGACTCCCTTATGGGATTTGGTTTTAATTTTACTAATAATAAATAAACTTATTGTATGAACGATTAATTAATTAGGGTACTGTAAGTGGTTTCCGATCTCTTACCAATAAGAGCATCTGTTCAAGAGCTTTCCTTAGTCAGGAGGTGATTTAGTTTATTTTAGCTGGTAGATAGAGACAGCCCATAAATTTTCAATTGGCAAGGGATTAATTTCAAATGCCCAGTGGACTAATTAACCTACCAATAAAAATTTACAAGAAGGACATCGTGTGATCAATCTTTGTAAGCTCTTTTCGGATTATTGACAAAAGTCAGATGAGAACCTTTTTGTCAATAAACGCTTTTAAGCATCTGTCTTGGAAAGAGAACGAAATTCCGGAGGAATTTCTGACAAAACCTCTATCTTGCCGATACTAAGAATACATCCTGTTGCGCTGTTCACCTGAGGTGCTCGAACAAGTTTCGAAGCCATTGATATCAGAATTTTAAGACTTTTATTTCTGTAAAACAATTACTACTACGAGTATATTGGTAACTAAGCACGTATGCAATGTTCCAGGTTCAATTCTCGTGCAACGGCAAAACTCACTGGTTAAGTCTGGCTTATTTAGAGGATGGGAAAATTTATACCCCTCTAGGAGCAACTCTCTTCTCAAGATGAGTGTTAGAAACTGATTAAATAAATGATCTTGAGAATTATTACTAGCAGCCCCATGAAGCTGAGTGCACTACCCAATTTCAAGCTATAAATTTTAGCTAAACGCCCTACAAAACTGAAGACGATGGTAGCATAACCACCCCTCCCTAAACTTGTGCTGTTTCAGGTGTTGGTTTTTTTCCCAGCACCCAACAAAGCAGAAATAGGTTGTGAAAAATCGAATAATAAAACCACATGAGAATTTGAAGAAATTAATTCCAAAATATTCTGAGGTTGGTCAAGACAAATAAGTACAAACTGCAATGACATTTTTGCCTATCAAGAAAGACATCCACATATTTCACCTTCCTCTCCAGTTGTTAATTATAATATTTAAAGCCCTTCTCCTATTGGACACTTCTTTTTCTGCAATATGGGCCATAGTTACGCATTTATTTGTTGGGCAAATGATCTTGCAAATAATTGGGAAATTTGCCAAGTTATTTAGGAGGAAATTCCTCGAAATAGTAGTAACAAAATCAAGTGTGTGTGTGTGTGTGTGTTTGAGATCTATTGAATACAGCGATGAATTCCAGCAAAAGTATTTGTAGAGAGTTTAAATAAAAGGAATACCGTCGGTAAAGTGATGAACACTGGGCACATCAGTCTAATTTTTGATAATTTTTTTTCTATTATTTCCACTCAGTATATAAGTATTGTATTTATATTACAAACAAACATATGTATAAATCAGAACTCTTAACAATAAGATTCGCCATATGTCTTCAGGGTGGTCAAGAAATAACTCCTCACAAAAATAATTATTTATTAACCTTTTATAAAAAATATGGCATGAAGCAACCAAATATAACATATGGGTTCTTAAACAGCTCTTGGGACAATTATGATTATATTTGGTCATAAGTTTTGCGCCGATAATCTAGGAAATCCTGAAACATGTGACTACCGGAGGTCATTGGAGGTAGATAGAGGTCAACCTCCCCTTATATTACACGCTGCATTAACTATTTACCGCTTTCGTCTTCTTTAAATTCTTAATTGCACTTCCATTGATTAATAACGATCTGTGTTAATTGTTTCAACTACCAACAAATTAAAAGAAAGCGTGATGGCCAGAGTTTACTTTTCTAAATCTAATCAAATCTGCCAATATCGAGATTTCATTTAAGGCTACACAATATACCTGAGTAGGTACATTAGTCCACTTACCAAACAGGGAAGTGACTTGTCCTAATTTAGTTGCAAAGAGCTCTGGCTATAGCTTCCAATTTATGTACGGAATTATCTGAAAGTAAATTTAATTTCTTGCAATTTTCTAAATCATTTCTTGGTATGGGCAAATAACATGCTAGAATTTTCACTTTTCATCAGTATTCAAGCACCTTCAAACTCAACCCTTAAAAAGCTTATCCTCATTAACAAATGCGGATCACAAATCATGTACCTAAAATGATATAGTGAAAACAAATCCTTCGTGACGCATTTTTTTTCACAGTTTCTGTGTTAACAATTTTTTTCCACCAGTTAAAGTGACAATAAGAATACCTTTTAATGAATCGCCCGCAAGCATAAACATACTTGCAGTCCAAATTCAATTTCCTCAAAGTTTACGCGCTAAAACATGCTTTTTAATACACTCAGTTTAATAACAGCCATTTTTCATCAAATCAGCCCTCGGATGAACTTACCTGGGGTTCGCGGCCTTAAATTACATCCGGATGTTGATTAGATACGAGACGATTGCTGTAATTGTTTTGACCAGTGATATATAATGATTACAGTTGACATTATTGGCACCTAGTATTTATAAAGCGTTGAAGGAGAGTCAGTTCATCTGAGGACTTATATTATTCAATCAGATCCCTCTTACTCCTGCCCTACTCAATGCTAATTTGTTCATATGACCTGTTTCCTCTCAGACTTCACCAATGAAAGCCATTTTTATGAAATTTAATAAACAAATTTTGTGTTTTGAGCTAATGCGTTATGCGAAAGTGAGTTAAAGAGGGAAGGGATTTGTAAAACAAGAAATTCTTGAATTTTCGATATAGCCAAAGAGCAATCACCCTAATGCATTCGTATATCTGCAAAGAGTAAAACATTTTGGCGTTTCGCTTGACAACTCTGCTACAGTTCTCTTAAAATTACTTATCTTTACAGAAAAAATGTCGAATTGGTTGAATCCCCTATCGGGAGTTAAGTTTCAATCGATAAAATTTTGTAGATGGATAGGTAATTAATGGCGACAATCATATCAAAGGTTTGAGGCAATTAAATGCAAACATTCAGTGTTTCTCCATTACAATTGCTTCCTCGTTATATCTTATACAGGCTGAAAGTAGGATTAACGTTGCTATTAGTAACTATGATGTCACGAATAGCAACGTTAAGCCAACTGCTCATGACATAATAATTAGTTTATTGTCACGTTATCTCCAATTTATGATCCCATGCAATGTCTATTGTCAAACTGATGTTGCATTTTAGATGATTAAAAATTCTAATAGAGCTGACTTATTTTGTATCCTAAATGAAACTCCATGTTTTATAATTATAACTGGTTAGTTCCTGTCACGATTAATTCTCCTCGACTCCCTGCTTCTCTTTTTACGATATGTTAGCACTTAGAGTACTTAATGGCAACAGTTAACTAGGGATGTAATCACTTTAACAATGGGAGGGAGATATACAAAATAGCCTCAGATATGGATATTACTCCACCTAACCCACTGATTAGTAGGTAATTAGAGTTTTCTTATTTACAACCAGTTTAGGTTGCTTAACAATGAGCTCTACGTGAAGATAGGAGACCGTGGTTGTTAGACCGACGTGGTTATAGTCGTCATACTGTCTAGACTGGAAATTAGTTTGACAGAACCGCGTAAATTGTGCAACACAAAAAATTGCCCACCAGTTGGTGTATTTTGTGCCTGCAAACATTTCAGTGCATTATCTGCCCAAAGGAATCACATTATATACTGTGATCTATCTTCATTTTGCTCTCTACTGCCTTTTCTGCAATTATTATGCGATTGCTAACTTTGACTTGTACTAATCTGGAGAAGTGGCAGATATCACCTGCAAACTGCATGATGACTTAGAGGCTCGATGAGGGTTGGGTTATCTATCTAATTTTGATAAATAAAAACTCACAGCGATCTGACTTCAAATCTACTTCAAATAATCATTCTAAGTACCTTTCAATTCTTTGAGGTCTGAGAGATTCTTTCCATTGGGATGTTTATTTAAAAAATCTTGATATGGTTGAATGAATTAGTTAAATCACCTTCAGATATTAAGGCGGTAATTTTAGAAGAACAGCTGTCATCTTGGTTGACACAGATAGGATCCAATGAAACGTCGATGCAAACGATTATGCCATAAGAATTGAACGACCGCCCAGGAAGAAGAACCGGCGGGAGGATTTCTCAGGCAGGAAATTCCTTTCCATTTTCTGGTCAAGCACCCAAATCCTCTATTACGAATATTTCCTTTACAGAAAAAGATCTTTAGAAGCGAAATCACATAATCATAATGTGGTCAATTAAGGAGCAAGAAGACTACTGCTGCTAACATAAACAATCCAAGCGAGAACGTTTCTCATCTATATTGTAACTATTTTGATGCAGTAAACATGCTTACTTGATGACAGAGTAACTGAATACCACTCAATTATTCGAGTCTCAAAGTGTTTTGTCAAGGCTGAGTGGGGTTTAAGATGTAGAATCCTGTCTAATTATGACTGCGCTATTTCTGAACAGTGTGTTTCCTTTGTAACTTGAGAATTCAGCTTAAATAATGTATTCATAAGTCAGCTGTCCATTCTGAAACCTTATAAGTCAACATTTTTCATACTTAAGTCGCTTTCATGCTTATAGTCATTTTATTCGCTTTCATTAAGTCTTAAAGAAGCAGTGGAGGTCAAGAATGGTGGATGGACAGACGACGATTATTTTTTTAGATTTTCTTCGAATTTCTGCATTTCACGTTTCGTTTCCACCCCACCAAAAGAAACAAAATGAGAACTAAATTTTTGACAACAAGGTCACTTTAAATATTCCTCTTTTCTGATTAAGAACTATATTTTTATGCATTTCATATTTTATATTCTTATAGGAAACAGAAGAATTCTCTCGCATAATAATCCACTAATACTCTGAGAATTGAATAAATGAGATCAAACTCACATCTGGAAAATGGAGTCACAAAATATTTGGGCATTTCACAACGCGTTCGTTAGGAATAAGCAATTTCTTCAATTTCAGTTAAGCATTGATTGCACATGGACGGATATTAACACAGAGAATACGTTTATACCGCTGACACAAGCGATAGAGTTGAGAAAAAGTGCAAAGATTTGATCATCCTCGTCTTTTATTGGGCTTAAAGCATTAGAAATGTGGAAATTCTCGTCGATAGTTGTTCTTGAGCAGCAGTAATTCCATTAATAGTGCGAGAGCATTGACCTTTTATTCTCTAACCATACGCATAGGGTTGGCGCATTCCTTTAAGTTCTTAAAGCCAGGAATCAACATCGGAGTTTTAACCAGATCAGACTTGTCAAAGTTAAGTTTCTTTAGCAACCTGATCGTTCTGTCTTAATGATGACTCAGAGCAAACTTCCTTTTTAGATCTCCTTGAGCAAAAGCAAATAGTCATGATTAATCGAGTGAATGATGATGATGGTATTCAAGAAATGAATGTCACAAAAAGTCAAAAGACAATTTATGAAATTTTAACACAGAATAAGGTTCGTGAAAACCTCTAGGGAACAATTGTGTAACCAGTACTAATGCGTGCTTTGCCTATATTCGAAGGTGGATGATATAGAAAAGAGGAGGTTCAGAGAACTCCTTGATATGCAGTTCTTAATGAGAACCATTTCAGAAAATTATAAATATGAAGGTTAAGCCTCTGGGTTACTCTTCGATAGAAAAATGAGATATTGGTCGAAGAGTTATTGAAATTCCCTCTATCAAAACCAGTCAACTCTTTCTCTGCCCCGGAAGGAGTTACTTAACTTCTGATAGAAAATAATTAGGTATTTGGTGAAAATAATTAAGAGGTTTGAATGATGATGAATTCGACAAAGACTTCTACTCCTTCTCACAGTATCGACATTAAATCACAACTGGAAGGAGTGCCCAAGACATAATTGATCTGTGTTGAACAGCCCAAACAAATCCATGCATCTTTTATTCCCCAAGTGAAGCTCTTTTTATATTCTTCGTGTTCAAGTGTTTTCTCGCTATTAAATTGGAGAAAGTTCTTATATTTAGCATTCCTAGGTCCTGTCGAACTTGTAAAGTTGTAATGATTTCTTCATTGCTTAGAAAAGGAACGGAAGAGGGCTTCCACGAGTCGATAAACTACTGATCTGAAAAATTCTACTAAAGAGTAATTTTTAAATTCATCCTTATTTGTTTTAGCGATTAATTTATATTGAACGACAACATTTCGCGGGTTAATAAGGGCATTTCAGGAAGGATTGCATGATTTAAAAGGTATAATCTTTTATATTGGAAAGAGTAATAGCAATTGCCGGCATCTATTAGTCCTACATCTCCAAAAATGTTTTGTTTTGATACACCTTAAAGGCATTATTAATATTACAGGATGGCTGTCACCAACTATTAAAAACAAAGAACTTGATAATTTGATTATAGGCTGAAGTGAAGCATTAGGTATAACAATAGTTGTAGCGGTTGCGACACCGATAAGCCTTTAGTTATGCCCAGTAATCTCTATGGCAAGATCTCAAAGTTTGTGGAGGTTTCCGGGACTAGCTACTCGATTGCAAAGCTATATAAAGGAAAAAGACGTTTGGCGTGGAATACGTTCAATTGAGATGTGTGTTACAGAAAGGGAGCTTAGTCATTATAGTACAATGGAGGGTATATTAAAGAAGCAAGGACTATCGATTGGCGCTTTGCTGGGTGGTCTCCGCACTCACGACCGCACTTACTCCCTACGCGAAGTGGCACAGCCGTACCTTCGGGTCTGTTTGAGTGCGCATGAGATTTCATTGTCCAGACACGATAGCGTTGTGCGCTCCACATATTAGACTATCGCTGCAGCTCTTTCCTTTGATACCTAAATAGCATGAACTCCGAAAAATACTGACAAGAGTTTAAATTTGCATTAATAAAACACCCACAGAACCAAGTTTTGAACATATTTGTATACTTAAGGGTAGATAAAGAAAGCAGAAAAAAGTCAAGATGCTTTTCGCCAACTTGTGAATGTCTGTAGATTCATTTCCAACGCAAAATTCTGAAAAGCTACTTAAAAATCACTTTTAAATCCATTTTGTCTTTATTAATTTGTCAAACTCATGTCAAAGAAGCAAGCCTTCGAACTCACCTCTAGTCAATCATGTGATGCATCTCAACTACAGTTTTGAGAAATTTGATTTAAAGTAAAAAATTGATGCTAGAATTGTTGGGAAAGCACGAAATTTCAAGCACGAAAGGGTCTTTGGAGACTTGCTGCTGGAGCGTGATCTACATCTATGACATGTATGGGTATATTGTTCATTCTCTTTAGGTAAGAAAAGCTGAGCACGTTCTTCAACGACTAGTCCATGACTGATTTAGAACTCGATTACCCCCTTGGTCACGCCAAGAAATCACTTCCAACCAAGGTATGTCAGTAACTTCCTTCAATTCATTACTTAACCTTGATCAAAAATGTTAACGCGAATTAGACTATGTAGATTAACAGAAGTTATCTTAATGAACTTCACTTGGGCTAACTATGTTGGATCTTTGTAAGCTTATGATTTCAAATTAGACCTAAGTCCTGGATCGATTCAAATATCATCACTAAGAAAATTATGCATTCGTCAGCATAAAAGGACACAATATACAGTCATAATGTTGTCATGCCAATAGTCAGTAATTTGTTCCCCTTACTTTAACATTTCGCTAGTTTTACCATTTTAGTCCCTCGTGGTAACTACTGGCCATAATTGTTATATACTAGCGCAAACTCAAGCCCCTTTCACTCTCGCAGTATATAAATATATATATATGATTACGTGCTAATAAAAGTGTTATTACTTACTCGTAGCGAACCGGATTTAACTTAAGAAAATGCAAAATTTTTTTCACAAATCACTCTCCATTTTACAAATGTCCTTTAAGTAAAGACATTAGCTCGAACGTACCTTTGTCTGACAAATTTGATTGAAAAGCTTTACTAAAGTGTTGGCGGATAGTCTGAATTTAGGTCGATATAAAGCGTGTTTATAATTTCATCAACAATTTGGTTAAAATGGAGATTTTTCAGTTATTTGGATTAGAAATACGAAAAATATTTTGTTTTGATAGTGTACCTTTTACTTGGCTATTGAACACGAATTGGTTTAGCAAAAGACGAAATCTTCTACTTCAATAAATAGCTTGGCTTGTCCCTTGAGTGTGGTGTTCGCTTATTTAGGCAGACGCTTTCGCTTCTCTCTTTGTTCGAGCTATTTAAGTTTTATTTCATTGCGCGAGACTTTGTTCATCAGTTTGTAACAGCTCAGTACAAAATTTCATCACTGAGTCAGTTGTTATGAAGGAATGGTAGCCGCTAGGCTCAAGATATCCTGTCATCCCCAGGCACTTATGATTAGGCAACGGTTGTTTGATCTTCCTACTGGCTACGGTTGTGTTGGCACACTAGTCACATTTCGGTCATCTATTGGCTTAATGTTTTAGGCATATCCAAAACTGAGTTGTCTTTTATTAATTGTGCATGGGAAGAAGACAGTATTAAATATTCCTGCATAGAGCTCTTTATCGATAATTAATCCTAGGTGTACGATAAGTTCAAATATTTACCTGATAATAGCTTCTCCACGGCTGTACTAATGTTACACTAGCAAAGATTAGGCGTAGCAGAGACTAATCGTGCTTGATGGTTTGAGGTATAGAAATCAGTAAGAGGGTTAGAACAGTCATTGGCTTCTAGAGCCGGGTCCTTATGTTCGTTCAATGTGTCGATTGATTTGGGTTCAGGCAAATGTGGACTTGCCAACAAAGTAACAGTAATGCCGAGTAAAGCTAATTTTACAGCCTGTAAACAGAGTTAGTCTCCAAAATCGAGGAAGTGAAATTGATGGTGGATTGAACATTGTAAGTAAACGAAAAGTGATGGGACGTCTTAAAACCGTCAAAATGTTTGGTCATTAAATGCAATCAACGCTACACTACGCGGCACTACGCTGCATATGATTGAGTGTTGATTGTTTAGGTCTTAAGAATTTTCAAAATTTTCATCTTTGTCAGTATTAATCGCTAAAATCTAATTACCTCCACTAAAGTAAGGCTTAAACCTGTGGCGACCCCAAATAGGTTATCTTAATTAGTGAAGAATAACTTTGTGGCGGACAGTGATACCAAGTTGATCAGAAGAATCCCTTGTTCTTTTGAGTATTCTAGAAAATGCGAACCTAGGTGGAAAGATCTCCCAATCAATCAACACTCAGCCATATGCAGCGTAGTGTAGCGTTGATTGCATTTAATGACTAAGCATGTTGACGGTTTTAATACGTCCCATCACTTATCGTTTATTTGCGTGTCCGCTTTTATCTCCTCTTTCCTCTACACAACTCTTTGTGTTCTACATTTTAAGGAAAATTGTTTGTTGCTAGCTATAGTCAACTTGGTAAATTGACAAACTGGTGCCATTCGGTTCTGTTACTCCAACAACACTCACATAGGGAGGACAGAGAGAGCAAATCTGGGTTAAGTGCCTAAGAGAAATTGTGCGTGGGGACTGGAAATGCTTAGATCCGATTGGGTGTCTGGTTTTACCAACTTTGTGAGCCATTCTGTGAGGTTTTATGCTGAGCATATACTGAGCACTTCAGGAACTTCAAGTTTACAAATCTATACAAATAAACGTCGTTCTTTTCAATATTTCAAAATTACACTCTTTTGCTTACTGGAGGGGTTAAGAGCTTGGCTCTCGTGGTACATCGCGTTTGCATAAAGAATGGGTCAATAAAGAAACGAATTTTTCGTCCTATTTGTTTACCTTCGTAAGCTAAATAAGAAAGCAATATGTTTTAGCAATTTCTAAGCGAAAGTCGTGATATTTGTTAACTTGTTCGAAAGTTCCAAGTAAGAAACTGCCACCAGTTAACCGGCTAGCGTGTGTGGAAATTGAATTTGAACACTTCCCTTCGCCAACAGAGCACAGACACGAATGTTAACCAGTTGAACGATCGGATGAGTAAATCCTCCTATTCACATTCGTATGTCTAGCACTTACTAACAAATGGTTCGACTTCAGCCTCAATTCCTTGGCCTTCACTGTATTACTAAATCGTTTCATTTTTGAATGGTTTTGTTTATTATGGGGTCTGGATTGTTTCCTTCTTGCAACTGTATTATGCGGGGGGTGTTGCTTCTTTATTGCATAACTAAGTCTCGATACTGCTAAAGCCAATATAAGCACCAATTGACAGAATTTTACCATTCGATTGGTTCAGTTTTTGTTGCACATGTGATTAGATGTGCTGACCTAGGGATATGATCATTGACTTATCAATAATTCTGAACATAATTTGTGTTTGGCTACTTTTTATTAATTTACTCGACTAGTGAGTTCGACAAAGATTACTTTGTAAAACTATTAAAATGTTGAGTACTTATCACAAGACTTATATGAGTATGATTATGCAAGCACCAAACATGCGTTTTGCTTCGTTTTACAGAAATACTACCTGAACACTTGAGCTACTCTGCATAGAAAGACATTCATGCACAAAAGACTGGTCAGTAAGAAACCAGGTCATACAAGGTGATTGACTGGACTTCAAGGATAAAATTTCAAGCTCTTTATGGGTCACGGATTGAACAGATTTGTCTAAATTGACGATCCCTTCCTTCCTTCATGAAGAGATTAACAGAGCGATTAAGGATTGTATCCAATAATAATGGTTACTCATTGTTTGTTCATTGATGCAAAATGTTGACGCTTATTTATGCTACCACTCAATCGTTGTTAACTTTGAGAAATCTTTAAATGAGCAAATATTTAAAGCAAAAATTAGTCGTTGATTTATTTTGTGGTAGACATTCGTACATGCCAAGAAGCACTGTCATTTATACTGACACTACTGCAATTTGGTGGTCGTGTAGAGCTCCGCCGTCTGGAACTTTTCTTGTAAAAGTTTAAGTTTGTATTCAATGGTCAATAAACTAACGATGACCATTTTTCATTGTAACGAGCATTTCGTTTTCACAGCCAGCATCGCCTATTCGGGATCTCAATTTGATCGTTTTCGCCTTCCTGCTTTCGATGGGTGAAATGATAGAAGCGGAAGATCTTTAATATCAACACGCATGGAAGCTGTCTTCGACACCACAACTAATGCAGGAAAGCTTGAGAGAGGAATATGATAAGAAAGGAATAGCATTTTTTCGCGAGAGGATTTACATGGTCGGTTCAGTTAGTACATAGTTCTATCAATTTTAAGAGGAATAGGCTTTATGGCTTTCCAAAGTCATTTTGATTGATAGGTTTCATAGGAAGATACCTTACAGAAGATACTTGACAAAAGTAGACATTTTCAAGTCGACTGGAATAATGTGGAATGCTTTTTATTTCAGAATGCACGCAATTTTCAATTTTGGTAGCGAAACTACTCTGTCCTTGCAGAAATGAGATTGGGATGATAGATAGCTTTCACGTTCGTTCAATAAGTATAATTTGCTCGATTTCAGTTCATGAGTACCTAGACTACGAAAATAGTCATTGGTATTTTTGGCATTGCCATTGTAGGAGACTTTGACATTTCTATTGTTGGTCTTCAATTGTCAATTACTTCTGTTAGGTCAAGCTTAATTAAAATCCAAACTATGAAGTAACCCTAGTACACATGCAACTAGTCTGTGTCTTGGGTATCGTATTACTTGAAGATGACTTGTGATTGAAATGAGACCACTCTGTTCCAACCAGTAGTACAAAGCAACTTAAATCTGAGTCAATTGGTGCCAGTATAAGCTTACATTTAATTGACTCGTATGACCTTGAATGACGTGGTGTTCTTTTAGTATTCTAAAAACAACGTAGATCGACATGGATGTACTAATGGAAGGACTCGAAATCTATCATGAAGACCCTTAGATATCCATTGAACATAAAAGGAAAATATTCATGAGTTTGGTAGAAATTTGTGTTTTCTAACTTAGTAAACCAAGGTGGCAAGAATGTTAACTTTGTAGACAGTGTGCTCAGAGCCCTTCTCCCAATTTTGGGAGATTTCGAGTCTACTGTCAATTGGTGCTCATACTGCGAGCAGAACGATATGACACACAGGGAAGCTATGGATAAAACTCCTTCCCCAGACATTGGAGGAATCGGGAGTTACAATAATTTCAGTGGGAACAGATTTTTGTCAAATGAGAAGGAAAGAGATTGCCAATTAAACAACTGACCAAACGTACGTCAAACTGGTGTATTTATATAGTTGCATACACTAATATAGCACTCACTTAACTTCGAGATGTTGGTACAGTTATAAACATCATTTTTACAATATTCCTGTAAACATGCCTTAATTGTCACTTACCTGACTGCAACTGGTTTCGCCCATCGATTTGACCAAAAGTACAGTAATAGTAGTATTAGTAGTAGTAATTGTTGTGGGCTCAAACATTCTCAATTAATCTGAGGTTGTGGCTGGGTGATACTCTGCGGTTCATACTACAGAGATAACGAAAATTAAGGTAAGTTAAATCACAACATTTTATCTTGATTCATCGTTTGTAACGATAATTGCAAAACTAGCACATTCTTGGCAATCATATTCTTCACATTGAGAACAAATAGAAATAAAGGTTGAACTGAATTTGTCCCATAATAAAGCCTCAACTTCAATATGCACTGTTGCAATTGCTTAAGAAACTAAGATGTACCCAGTTATGACAATGCCAAAATAGGTAGAGTCAATATACCAACCCATCAAAATGGGCATTTCATGGGGTTTGATAGAAAGGCGAAGACACCATTACTTGTACCGCTATTATACTGTGATACAACGAAGCCAACCGCAATTTATCGACCAGTCCGTTGTCGGACCAATCACACTCCTATCTCTATCTCTATTTGTGGGGTTCAGTGTCTGCTTCAATTGTCTCTGACCATTCGTTGTTGGAACAACACCTATTTCAAACAGAACTTTTAATAACGAATTTGTTATTTCCTTTTCGTAAATCACTATTTAACCTAGAATAGGATATACGCAAGTGCATAGAAAATTAACAAATTCATCTTTTACTTTCATTCTGAATGAACAAGCAAGGAAAGTGAATTTTTATTTACTTATGATTATAGTTGTATTACTTTCAATGTTTCACCCTTCCCCAATTCAATTTCTTTCAAACTCTTAAAATTTCTTTCAGTTGCACACAACTTGTTCTCGAAAAGCCCAATAATATCCATTCGAAATACTTATGCTAATATTTGAGGATCCAAAAGGAGTCGCTTAAAAGAGCTAAAACGCAAGAGAACTGCAGCGGATGGTTCACAAATACTCCTTGACAAAACCCCAACCATCCTTTCGGACAGATCCGTCCAGCATGAAAATGTTCCCGAAATTAGTTAAGGTAGCTCAACAATATCGAAGAAGCAGAGCGTGTGGTGTGAATACTCCTTTGCCTAGTTGTTGGCCATTGCTTAAAACTTGGTCATTGAAATAGAGGTGATCAGTGATTGTTGGTCGGCTGAGGGGATTCCGCACTCACGACCACACTTGCTCTCTATGTAACAAGTAACACGGCCGCATTATCTGAACGGTTCGAGCCTGTATGTGATTCCCTGGTTAGGCTTAGAGTTGTGCTCTCCATAGAACGATCGTAACCAACGGTACGAACCACTTTACAACGCAAGTCTTATTGAGTAATAATAATAATCAGAGAACTGGCAATCGACACTTAACCGAGGTAACAAAAGCAATAATCGAGAAATGACTAATTTGCATGTGCAAAGAGCTCGCCTTCGGGATGCTCCAAATTGTTGTCACAGGTTGGTAAAAGGAGAATGACAATTGGAAGACAAAGCAGTAATTGCAATGCAATTCAATGGTCTAAAGCATGGATTCAGAAAATATACAACAGTAATACCTAAGACAAGGGGCAAGCACCCAGTATGAATGCACTCAATGTGCGACTTATGAGAATATTTCACTTCAGTTTAACAGCTCAGGTCATGAAGTGTCGGGAATGGGGAGGAGGAGGGGAGGAGGGGGGGGGGAGAGGGGGCTGGTTCCATATCTCAATGGACAATGAGACCACTTTCCAGAAAACATATTCGCCAGTACTTCCTGTTTTACAAAACAAATACCATTTCCACATTGTAAAAGGAGTTAATTATTACCGTGAATAATTAAAAGTAGCCCACGAAAGTCTATAACTAATTCACTCACAGGTTATGGAGCAGTAAGGTGACAGGACTGAAATGCCAAACTGCACCATCTCAATACCCATGCACAACTTAAATTAAAACCTTACTAATAACCAATATAGATGAAATGCAAATTAATTAGATTATGCACATTCCTTTGTTATTGCACAAAAATTGGCCTTCTGTCTAACGGTAGATGGTGAGATGGAGTGCAACATTCAGTTGTTGCTTAAAAGAAAACGCGAAAATGCATTTAAATCTCAAATCCAATCATGATCAAATTATTTGAGTAGAGTGGATACTGCCAATGGCAAAGAGGGAGCAGGTTCATCTGAGTAATTTGAAAACCTTACACTTACTCCAATTTGTCCCCACCTCTACTGAGTCGTCTTAATCAAACCAGTGATTTGCAGAGTTATGTTGTTTAAGTGGGTATGAGTTTAATCTCACTGTAGGAAGGATCGGTCAAATGTGGTTAGTGTAAATAAGGTATTACGAGGCCAATCTTTCGAGAAACTCGCACAACGGCTAATCATCCACCTTACTGGGGGTCCTCATCAATGTGTATGTAACGCGAGACTTCTGACTTAATTTATGAGTATGTTAATCACTACATCACTCAGCCTTGCTCAGCCTTGCTCACTAGATATGAGTTGGTACAATGTAACACTTCTCCATTCAACAACTCACTGAAACACGAATCGTAAGGAAACATAACAACCAAGGCTATGGTTAATATGCACCAAATGTGATTCGAAGTCATAACTTCACTTCAAAACTTCACTTTAAACTTAGTGAGTAATCATGATAAGACGCGACTCAGTGATTGCCCCGTTTTAAACTTTAAAATGTCGGAATTAGAAACTGTTCGTACGTTTGATTCTTTGTAGTAAGAATTGTTGAGCACATGTGTGCATCTTTAATCATATGGCCGTCGTCAGACAATCAGAGTGCTTTTATGAACTGGATTTGTGAATTCAACCTTGTCACTGCATAAATAAAGCTGTACAATGCTCCCTGTCCCTAGTTGGCAAGTTTGGTCAACTAAGTTAATTAGTGACTTCAAATGGGTACGTCCCAGGGCAAACAAGATATCAACGCTGATTTGATTACCTCATTATTCATACATGTCTGCAACTTTGAAAATATTTCATGAGTTCACACTTACGGTAAAAATGGCCTGAGAGTAGAGAAAATGCCACCAAAGACTGGCATTCAACTAAGTTCATGGGATTCATTGCTTTATCGCATTTTTGAAATGAATGAAACCGAGTGAATTGTTTACCCGCAGAACGTGCCCGAAAATATTGCTGACTCTCTAACCTGTGGTTCAATGACACTGAAGACATGGAAAAGTCTACCAATTAATCGTAATATGTATAGAAAGGAACCTTAATTAATCAGCGGATAGAGCTCATGATACCGACTCAATATTTTAAAATCCTCGTGAAGAACGGAGTTATTCCAATTTCTCTGCCACAATAAATGCAGACAGTAACGATGATAGTGATTAAAATTGACAGAAATCGAATATATCTAAGATAATATACCTTCTCAAAATTGTCTTCAATGGAAGAAATCAAGGTCTTCCACTTTTTTTCTTAATCTATTCGCTTTGACGCAACTTTAGTAGACTAAATTCATAATCGCACGCTTCTCTCCATTTCAAGTGGAGAATCATGGTGCGTCATAATCAGATAGAATTGGTAAGCGAAGAAAACCCTACTGACTACAATGGACGTGAGAAATACAATAAACAAACTCTGCGGGGTGAGGGGTGGGGAATTTGTGAAGCTTCAAGGAAGTCTGGCATGGAGAATTGATGCCAGCGAGAACAGTAATTGGCTTCAGATGTGGTCTTTTCAAAGATGCGACTTTTATTTTTGTATAAGAAATCGCGTTTTGTACATATTGTCATTATGTGTCCAGCTACGGTGAGGCAAACATCTATGTAAGTTCCTTTCCTAGTAGAAAATTGATCAATTCTGTATTCGAGCAATAAATTTCACCGTATTGTTCAAGGTGAAAAGACCAACTTCAAAAGAGACAGAGTACACACCCAACAGACATGACATGCATCTTTTCCTTCATCAGGGCTTGAATGCTTGCGAGGCTACCAAAGGCGTTACTGGAATTGATGGTCAAGTGCCCACGGACCACTGATATCAACTTCGGTTCAAAAGAATTGAATGGGTGAGGTTCAGGTGGACCTACGAACTTAGGTGATCATATATTAAAATCCCCAGTTTGATCAGATTAAATTTACAATTACATTTGATAGACACTGATATATTCATCAAGATAAGATTTGAAGAGGTTACCTTCTTAAGTGCAAATTTCACTTACCAGAAATCTTTTGCCATTGGAGCAACATGACCTGACGACTGGGTTCACTTGCACTCACTTTCCTATTTTTCTATTCCCAATTATTTTCCTATATTTGCTACCTCCTAAGCTTTGAAGAAGTCAACCCCCTCTGAAACACCATTGGCAATTAAGTCAATAACTGTACATTGATGGGATCGAATTCAGCATTATTGGACAAACAGTGAGTGACCAAATGAAACCACACCTCTACAGGTGATGAGGAGGAAGCATTAGCTTCTTAACTAGGAAATTGAAACTGTAATTGAATAGCAGACTAAAGCACGAAGTTTCGATTCTTGTATATTGTGGGAAAATCAATAAACGCCCAAGAGTGGGAAGTTGAGAAAGATGGAATTAAAAAATCAAATAAGCATACTGCACCTTATTGCATGGATATGATCACTTGTTTCGATCGCACAGTTTATTTCTGGGAAGATTTCTGACCAAGACTCTGATCAATATATGACTCACTTGAATTTATTTCCAA
The DNA here is from genome assembly GCA_000469805.3 of Hymenolepis microstoma. NCBI lineage: Eukaryota > Metazoa > Platyhelminthes > Cestoda > Cyclophyllidea > Hymenolepididae > Hymenolepis > Hymenolepis microstoma. The sequence continues at coordinate 21,416,385 of LR215993.1, read as the reverse complement.
ACCTTGATGATTGGTATTACCTCACTTAGTGTTTTGAGCCTACATTTCACTGGATGTTTACTAACAGTGGTCTCAGCAATGATTAATTGTTCACTCTCACTTCCACAACACTTGCTCACAGCTATTGAGGTTCCTTGAGAGAGGAGAATGACTGCGTTGTGAGTTATAAAGAATATCGCTTGTCACTCCCAACCTCATAGTGGAGTTAAACTGGAGAACGGAAATGGAAGTTCACAAAATAGTATTCGTGATCGTGAAAAAATGTCACGCCTTCGAGAAAAATGTAGAATTTCAAGGTGAAAATATACATGCATTTTCAGATTTATAAATGTTAATCAAATTGAGGTAGTCTAATTTCCCCGTGAAAGACTCTCCTCTATTGTCTGAAATATTCTTCATTCGATTAAGCCATTGTGTAAGATTCCTTCTTTTCTTATAATGTTAGATCCAACACTAGGTTAGATGCTAGCCTTCGAAAACGATTTGGATACTATCGAACTGGATTTAGAACAATTGTAATTGTAATCGTCTATGCTATTGAGCAAATGGATATTGGGTGTTCTTAAAACCGAAAATATCCAGAAAGACGTGTCATTTCTGTTCTCCTAATTGTTTATACGATTCGACAGTATTCTAAAACATTCATCCTGTTCAAATCCCTCCATTGTTACATCCTTGTCGGTCTACGTTGTTTTAAGAATATTAAAAGAACACCACGTCATTCCAGGTCAGACGAGCCAATTAAATGTAAGCTTATACTGGCACCAATTGACTCAGATTTAAGTTTCTTTGTACTACTGGTTGGAACAGAATGGTCTCATTTCAATCGCAAGTCATCTTCAAGTAATACAATACCTAAAAAACAGACTAGTTGCATGTGTACGAGGGTTAATTCATAGTTTGGATTTTAATTAAGCTTGACCTAGCAAAAGTAATTGACAGTTGAAGACCAACAATAGAAATGTCAAAGTCTCCTACAATGGCAATGCCAAAAATACCAATGACTATTTTCGTAGTCTAGGTACTCATGAACTGAAAACGATCAAATTAGACCTATTGGGCGGACGTGAAAGTAACCATCATCGCAATATCATTTCTGTAAGGACGGAATGATTTAGCTACCAAAATTGAAAATTGCTTGCATTCTGAAATAAAAATCATTCCACTTCACTTCTCATTTCACATTATTGCCACCCATGAAACCTATCAATCAATATGAAATTTTGAGTGGGTAACTTTGGAAAAACATAAAACCTATTACTCTTGAAATAGTTAGAATTTATGTTCAAACTAATCACGTCCATGTAAACCCTCTCGCGAAGAGTACTATTCCTTTCTTATCATATTCCTCTCTCAAGCCTTCCTGCATTAGTGGGTTTGGCGAATAACAGCTGCCATGCATGGTGATATTATAGCTCTCTCGCTTCTACCATTTCACCTATCCAAAACAGGACGGTACAAACCATCAATCTGAGTTTCCTAATTGGCAATGCTGGCTATGAATAGGGAATGATATGTGTAGGCTCTGCCGTTTTATAAATTGTTCTCACCTAGAAGTGGATCTTAAAACGTACATCCTTAGACTTCTACACAAGAAAGGGGATGAGAAGACCACTTTGCAGGGAAGATTAATATTTATTATTAAATTAAAGCCCAAATTGGTGGTACGTTCTACAGACTCTTTTAACTGAAAAGGACGGTATTGAAATACTGATGACCCAATGATCATATTTGATTGGTAGGCAAGTTTTGTTTGAGACGAGGAAACCATGCAACTTTGTTGATGAATGAATTAGGAGCAGATCATGTAAGATTTGGCAACATGGGCAGATTTATCCGATTCACCTTACAGCCTAATATAGTCTTGGTGTGTGGGCTTTGCCTTCCACTAATACCTCCAACTCGCTTGCTACTTTTCACCTTTGTTGGGTATGATGAATTCGCTGTAAGTAAACTTACCAGAATATTCTATGAACGAAATAAACTCATGCCTATTTTATCATTGCGCTTAGATTACTTTGATAAAAGTTGTACTTAAGTCCTTTGAGTATAGATTTTATTATGCTAGCCTTGACATCCGTTAATGGAACAAATGTTACATCTTAAGCCTTGAAAAAGACTACCTAAAGCATTATAACAAAGGTGGCTGTGATATTCAAAAAAATCAAATTACTTTATCATGCTTGTAAAATAAATAACTTCAAATGTAAATATTTACATTCATTGGAAAAGATAAATTATTTCGATTTTTGTATAGAATGGAGTGAGGTTATTAATGTTTAAATAAATAGTCAACAAAAGAACATTTTCACCAATGTCACATTTATGTCCTGTTAAAATAAAGATTTATCTTAACTCGCATTTCAAAGGCTTTGCAACCGGGCCTAGAAACAATGTCATATTACAATATATTATTTATTATAGGATAAATCAACTCTCATTTTACAAATTCGAAAGGTGTTATAAGTTCATAATTCGATTTTTATAGATTGTATTTTGCTAATCTTACACATTTTATGTTTTTTGGTATTTCATTTTAAGTTCGTTTATTATCCCATACGTATGATAATAATTTTAAAGCATGTGTATTTACAATAATGCTCAAATTTACTTATTCAATTGAGAAATTACAAAGGTAAAAATATATATGAAAGGGAGTTGTTCTCAAGACTCTTTTTTCCCATCAGTTAGTTTGTGAACTATTATAAAGGTGCATAAATCTGCCAAAATAATGACTCTATAAGATATCACAATACTGGCTCAATCGACATGGATGTTAAACAATCTTGTCAAAATTAAAGTCAGATAATATTGTGTTTCCTCTCTTAATATCGAATAGTATCAAATCATATTAAATCATACCAAACCCCTAAAAACATGGAAAGTTATTTGCTGTTTAAGATTTACAATAAAACTGCTATAGACAGCACAAGTCTCTCAATAACTGCCAATAATATAAACAATAAAACGTTGACTCTAATATTCATGGGCAATCCAATTATGTACATGTGAGTGAACCCCAAGTAATCTACAGGGAGAACTATTTTATAAACCTTTATTTGTCTACCAATAAATTGGGCTCTTCTTCAATTCCGTGAATCATAAAATAGAAAAACAAAATTTGCCACTTCGCACTACCCTTTTCTCTAAAAATTAAGACTATGTACTGTGATTATAAAAGATACATAGACTGAATACAAAAGTAGTCTTAATATCAACAGACAAATCAATCAACATAGTGTGGAGAATACAAAATCATTAAGTACACGATCAGATAGTGTTAATTCGTTCTGTGAACAGGTTATTTCTGACTTTTCGTTCCTATGTACCCTAGCTCCAAGGTACTTGATGTATATTGCGAATACGAAGCGCATGATTCCAAGTGTTAATAAAAAACCAATAGCGAGTCGAAGACATGTTCGAATTGTTGCTGGTAATTCGTAGGCCAGCCAATAGAGCTTTTGAGCATCCTCTTTTTTCGCAGATGCTATCTGAAATGTAAAAACACATGGATAATTGAGTATTCAGAGTTATTAAAGTTTAGATGGTGATAGAGTATCTGATTTTTCCCTCCGATTTCTCCAACCCCTACCCCTATCCCTACCCCTCCCCCCACTCCCATCTCCTACCAATCGTCACTATTTCAACAGAAGTGGTAATCTAATTGCAATCAAGAAATTTTAGCTGCGACGATGATTAAAACAACACTGTGTTCGTATTTTATTTAATTTACTACTTTATGTAAGAAAAAGTGATATGAACATTCAAATGAAGTCTTTAATCATGTGGGCTTTACTTCAAAGTCTAATTTATAACGCACATTAAATATGAATTATGAACTCAATGATCGTAATTTAAAGAAATCAAATGATGAGAAGTGAATTAATATTAAACATACACTTTTAATGTAGGCAAGTGGGATGATCAGATCCCTATCAAACTTCCAGTCTCTACAAGAAAAAAATTTGCATGAAAATTTGTAGTTCACAATACTTTCGGGATGTTCATTCAGTTCCTTCGTTTGTGAGTCAGTTTACTCTCATAAGTCTTCTTTTGGGCAAAAATGAACATCTTAGTTAGTGAGGAAAAGACGATGTCTGTTAGACTGATAATCAATATTTCACAAACTCAGAATTTTTCTTTATTAAAGTAAATAAATCAATTAACATTGAACGTTTTTTCCAAAAATGATTGCATAAACTACCAAATTAAATGTTTATTTCAAGAACTATTTAAGAAATTGTGGCCTCAAAACTCAGAAGAATCCTAGTGTAACCTAACAACTACGGTAATTAATATGTGAATAAAGTGGGTGAGAGAGGAATCTGTAGAGCCTGATATACTCTTGCCAAGCGTAGTTCATCTACTCCGTAGTGTTTTCAACAAATGGCCTTACTAACGATATGCCGGATTTCAGTAGAACAGTAAATGAAGGAAGAGAAGAGCTAAAATATGGGAGGTTTTCAGCATCGACATCAAAATTTCTGAGCACAGTTTCGGTTAGATTAAGTTAGCTTTTTGTCAGAGCTTTCGCCTGGAGTCTCGTGTTCAAGACAGGTGGGTAAGAATGGTGCTGATGTTGGCTTTTTAACAATTGGCTTTCACAATTTACTACCTAACTTAAATTCATCTGATTGCAGAAGAAGGTGTACACCTGAGTTAATTAGGTTTGAAACAATGGGTGATAGCTCCAATAACACTTTTGGTGTTACCCAGCTCTTTATTGGAAGTTTCCTCCTGTGGCCGGGAAAATCGACGTTACTCTATCTTTTTCATTGACTTGACTTGACTTGGTTCTTAGTACGAAATCGAAAACGAAAGCTCTGTGTGGTGAAAAAGATCATTCAATGCTACATTTTCTCTATCAATCCTTAGTTCATCTGTAGCCTGACAATTTTATGTCTTAAAATAATGTCATATATAAAAAACGACAAATAATTTTAAAGTAAAATTTTTCGCTTACTCTTTTGCCAAGAATATATTAATTTGATAGTGGATATTGACTTCCATTAAAAATCCACTTTTCTGCGATAAAGAAAATCAATACATCATTCAATTAAGAGAGCATTGCAAATATTAAAAAGGGAACTAAAAATCCCAAATAATAGAGGTTCTCATAAGGGTAGTTCTCCTTACCGGGTCGACCAGAAAGTAGGGCTCCAAGTTTGGTTCAGTTGAAGATTCAAAAATTACACTGTTTTTCGTTTCATTTTCGACAAGGTGAAAATAAGGCATTGATATAAATATGGGAATGGAAAAGTCTTTAATCTTCAAAGGCAAAAATCCTGATGGGATACGGTTGTCGGTGTGGGGGTCGTTTTTATAAAATGCCAAATTATCGGGATTTTCTATAACACTTTGTAACTGTTCTTTATCCAACGTCATTTTGAGTAACTGAAATGTCAGAATGGAATTCAAATAATTAAATCAATGAGAAAAGAACAATTTAGATAGTGAGTAAATTAGACTAGAATTTCTGGAGTTCATTATGAGTGAAATCTGTCTCTTAACTATCGGCCAGTCTCACCTGCCTGCTTATGGATCCAAGAAAATACAACTGAATCAAAATTGCCATGATCACTCATTGAATATTATGGATTTGAACTCAAACAGAAGACCGAGAATCGAAAGCACCGCAACTCGAGTCCCGAAGAGCTTAGAGAATGCAAAGTGAATTCCAATCCTTATGAGAAATAGGCCAATACAACGCCTCCTGAATCCAGCTAGTATAAAACCTTTAATATATTGACTTCATTTGAGGTTCTGTTCGACTTTTCGTTGACCATCCTTTGGACTATCTAACTACTTAATGTGTTCAGAAAATACCAGGCGTTTAAAATGCACTAAAACATTTTTCGTTGTGGCAAGGGGTAATAATGATAAGTGAACCAAGTGTCAATATCATTTTCATAAATGGTACTTACTTTGAACTGAGGAATATCTTTGGAGAAGACGGCTTCTGTTGCTGTGAATGAAAATGAGCGACACGCGCCAGCAGAGAATACGTACCGCTTTTCACCTAATTTTAAACCTGGGGGAGTCACAACATCCACTAAATATAAAAAACATAATAAATAAATAATAATAGTGTTCGCACAAACATTTAATTAATAATAGTATTTTATTACAAATTATGCCAGGGTATTGATAATGACTAGTTGAGTATGAAATATTTAGTGGAAATTTGAGCAGACATATTATTTGTTAATACAAATTTTTAGATTTTGTAAACTCTAATTACATACTATTCTTTAATACTTTAAATTAAATAATATTTTTTTCAATTGCCCTGATTGTTAATACTTTAATAAACTTTTTTATTCTTACTTGTTCCGTTAATCATGTTTGCGTACTCTGATTCCCAAGTGTCCAGTTTTCTAGACAAAATTATAATTGCAAATCTTGTTCAAATAATTTTATTAAGCACACAGCTACCCCAAGGTACTCACGTCTCTTCATTAAATGCTTCCAAATGTCCTAGTTTCGCAATATCACTAATGCCAGTATTCATTGTGAAAGGTCCATCTTGCGAATTGTTCATCTATAGAATGAATACATATATAGAGATGTTTAAGTTTCCACCTACAATTTCAATGCAGGCTATATAAATAAATAAATATTTGAGCTTGCATTAGTAAGTAGTCCTATGGGGCTCCGAAATATTGCGTAAAAAATAGGTAGAGGCATATTCCACATAAATGAACTGGCCTTTGACTTCGTGAAAATTCCCCCAAACGTCCAATATGCATTTTTTCTAGCCTTATGAAACAAAATTGGGGTATTTATGAAAAATGAGTAAATAATATTAGCTTAAAATTAGCAGACTTACTACAGTAACGATATCAGGAACAGTAATTGTTTCATTTTCAGGAAGTCCTGAGGACTTATTCTCATCGAAGAATACTTGGCTGAATTCGGAGAACTGCAGGCATTTCTTAGATGCACATTCATCCGTGAAATTTATATCGACCTTTGTTGCTTCTCTTCTGTTAACAAACGCAGTGGGAATAAATGGAAACATTTCAGATAAATATTCAACCTAAATGGTATTTCCAGGGTTCGTAGGAAGAATGTTGAGAAACTTTAGCATTTGACAGCAAATAGTTCTGCCAAAGAGATAAAGCTTATTTATTCGAATGGGTTAGCCTGTTAAATCGGCAAGTACTTTTCTCAACCATGAGTAATGATAGGGTCTTTATGAAAAAGAGGTACTTGGAAGCCTCTAAGGTTAAGATAACTGATTTTGTTCGTCGTGTTTATTATCTGTTCCTATCTTATGTACACTTTGCTCATCGATTTTGGACTTAACTACTATTACTAAGGATTAGATATGATCAATACACAAGATTGCCAGCGACCAAGTATTGGTCTAATCACCAAACAATGATTTTCTGTACTGCGGAACTTGCTATTTTGACAAATGCAAATTAAACATTTATCAGATTCAATGTAGTTATTTTTTAGTTCGATTACCTATATACATAAGGCCCCACGGTTTGTAATATTGGTTTCGCATTTAAATCAATAACATCATCAGAGTTCGTAATATTGAACAGATGGACTTGAAGATCGATGATGGTTTTCTGGGTGAGTATTTTAGTAGTTTGAGAATCATTCGTAAGAACTAGACTCTATAAAAATGGAGGAGAATAGTGTGATGTTAATAGATTGAATCAGATTCGAGGTAAACGAAACTAAAACATACTTTAACTATCAAGTTCCTTTCAATATCGTCGAAGGAAATTTCCACTGCAAGTAATCCCAGAGCTCCAACAACTATGAAGCAACTCCAACAATTCCACCAACACCAACAATTTCCGAGTGGGCATAAGTTACGTTTAGTATCTGTCATGAATAAGAGTAGTTCAGGCGTGTGGTTAGATCGAATATAAAATGAGTATATCTGAGCAATTGTAATAAATATACAATTGCCCGGCCAAAGATTATATCATTCACTGGTAATTTAACAATCAGTTTCTTACTGTCAAAAGTTAATGTGAATTATTATGGATATTATAAATTATATATGTATATATATGTAAACGTTAAAATTAAAACTGATTACAAGAATACAACTTTTTTGCTAATTTCAATTGTGAAGTGCATGGAAATAGACCATTTAACATTTCTGAAAAGTGGTTGCATTCAAAGTCATTAAAATTGAAAAGATTTGACATCCACATAAGGCAGTTGAGGCCTATTTTCACTAGATAGTACTTGGCTAACGTTCAATCTTTTGAAGAATATAGCCTCATAATAAAATATTAATCAGATATCAAAATAATGAATGTCAATTCCTAGTACTTGTTCGTTAAAATCTTTCCGGATAATTTAAACAATTCCTTACCCATAATAATACGATAAATGTCTCTGCTTTTGACGACAAAGGTATATAGAATAAAGCCACACACAGTCAAATCAATCAGCTGGAGTATCAAGATAGGTGCAAAACGACCTCAACTGAAAAGTTGTTATATATCATGGTGAACTCAGAAGTATCATCTTGCGTGTTAGAAATACGTATGTAGACGTTGTTAAGTTGCAACCTTGAGTTGCTAGGTACGCATGAACCCTACTTAACTCACCACAAACCAACCAGAGAAAATATATTCACTTAGTTGAATCTGGATAAACTAATTTGATCACAATTCCGCTAACAGGGAATGCCGTTTCTGAATAGGAGATCAAACTAAATCAATAAACATTTCCTCAATAGTATAGACGAGTAAAATCACAATTATTGCAAATCCAGTTCGATAGTATCGAAAGCGTTTTTGAAGGCTAGCATCTAACCTAGTGTTGGATCCAAACACTACGAGATAAGAAGGAATTTTGCAAAATGACCACAGCAAATGGAGGAGAGTCTTTCACGGGGAAATTAGACTACCTCAATTTGATTAACATAATATATTTACCCATTTATAAACCTGAAAATGTACGTATATTTTTACCTTGACATTCTACATTTTTCTCGAAGGTGTGACATTTTTTCACGATCACGAATACTATTTTGTGAACTTCCATTTCCGTTCTCCAGTTTAACTCCACTATGAGGTTGGGAGTGACAAGGGATATTCTTTATAACTCACAACGCAGTCATTCTCCTCTCTCAAGGAACCTCAATAGCTGTGAGCAAGTGTTGTGGAAGTGAGAGTGAACAATTAATCATTGCTGAGACCACTGTTAGTAAACATCCAGTGAAATGTAGGCTCAAAACACTAAGTGAGGTAATACCAATCATCAAGGTTTGGAAATAAATTCAAGTGAGTCATATATTGATCAGAGTCTTGGTCAGAAATCTTCCCAGAAATAAACTGTGCGATCGAAACAAGTGATCATATCCATGCAATAAGGTGCAGTATGCTTATTTGATTTTTTAATTCCATCTTTCTCAACTTCCCACTCTTGGGCGTTTATTGATTTTCCCACAATATACAAGAATCGAAACTTCGTGCTTTAGTCTGCTATTCAATTACAGTTTCAATTTCCTAGTTAAGAAGCTAATGCTTCCTCCTCATCACCTGTAGAGGTGTGGTTTCATTTGGTCACTCACTGTTTGTCCAATAATGCTGAATTCGATCCCATCAATGTACAGTTATTGACTTAATTGCCAATGGTGTTTCAGAGGGGGTTGACTTCTTCAAAGCTTAGGAGGTAGCAAATATAGGAAAATAATTGGGAATAGAAAAATAGGAAAGTGAGTGCAAGTGAACCCAGTCGTCAGGTCATGTTGCTCCAATGGCAAAAGATTTCTGGTAAGTGAAATTTGCACTTAAGAAGGTAACCTCTTCAAATCTTATCTTGATGAATATATCAGTGTCTATCAAATGTAATTGTAAATTTAATCTGATCAAACTGGGGATTTTAATATATGATCACCTAAGTTCGTAGGTCCACCTGAACCTCACCCATTCAATTCTTTTGAACCGAAGTTGATATCAGTGGTCCGTGGGCACTTGACCATCAATTCCAGTAACGCCTTTGGTAGCCTCGCAAGCATTCAAGCCCTGATGAAGGAAAAGATGCATGTCATGTCTGTTGGGTGTGTACTCTGTCTCTTTTGAAGTTGGTCTTTTCACCTTGAACAATACGGTGAAATTTATTGCTCGAATACAGAATTGATCAATTTTCTACTAGGAAAGGAACTTACATAGATGTTTGCCTCACCGTAGCTGGACACATAATGACAATATGTACAAAACGCGATTTCTTATACAAAAATAAAAGTCGCATCTTTGAAAAGACCACATCTGAAGCCAATTACTGTTCTCGCTGGCATCAATTCTCCATGCCAGACTTCCTTGAAGCTTCACAAATTCCCCACCCCTCACCCCGCAGAGTTTGTTTATTGTATTTCTCACGTCCATTGTAGTCAGTAGGGTTTTCTTCGCTTACCAATTCTATCTGATTATGACGCACCATGATTCTCCACTTGAAATGGAGAGAAGCGTGCGATTATGAATTTAGTCTACTAAAGTTGCGTCAAAGCGAATAGATTAAGAAAAAAAGTGGAAGACCTTGATTTCTTCCATTGAAGACAATTTTGAGAAGGTATATTATCTTAGATATATTCGATTTCTGTCAATTTTAATCACTATCATCGTTACTGTCTGCATTTATTGTGGCAGAGAAATTGGAATAACTCCGTTCTTCACGAGGATTTTAAAATATTGAGTCGGTATCATGAGCTCTATCCGCTGATTAATTAAGGTTCCTTTCTATACATATTACGATTAATTGGTAGACTTTTCCATGTCTTCAGTGTCATTGAACCACAGGTTAGAGAGTCAGCAATATTTTCGGGCACGTTCTGCGGGTAAACAATTCACTCGGTTTCATTCATTTCAAAAATGCGATAAAGCAATGAATCCCATGAACTTAGTTGAATGCCAGTCTTTGGTGGCATTTTCTCTACTCTCAGGCCATTTTTACCGTAAGTGTGAACTCATGAAATATTTTCAAAGTTGCAGACATGTATGAATAATGAGGTAATCAAATCAGCGTTGATATCTTGTTTGCCCTGGGACGTACCCATTTGAAGTCACTAATTAACTTAGTTGACCAAACTTGCCAACTAGGGACAGGGAGCATTGTACAGCTTTATTTATGCAGTGACAAGGTTGAATTCACAAATCCAGTTCATAAAAGCACTCTGATTGTCTGACGACGGCCATATGATTAAAGATGCACACATGTGCTCAACAATTCTTACTACAAAGAATCAAACGTACGAACAGTTTCTAATTCCGACATTTTAAAGTTTAAAACGGGGCAATCACTGAGTCGCGTCTTATCATGATTACTCACTAAGTTTAAAGTGAAGTTTTGAAGTGAAGTTATGACTTCGAATCACATTTGGTGCATATTAACCATAGCCTTGGTTGTTATGTTTCCTTACGATTCGTGTTTCAGTGAGTTGTTGAATGGAGAAGTGTTACATTGTACCAACTCATATCTAGTGAGCAAGGCTGAGCAAGGCTGAGTGATGTAGTGATTAACATACTCATAAATTAAGTCAGAAGTCTCGCGTTACATACACATTGATGAGGACCCCCAGTAAGGTGGATGATTAGCCGTTGTGCGAGTTTCTCGAAAGATTGGCCTCGTAATACCTTATTTACACTAACCACATTTGACCGATCCTTCCTACAGTGAGATTAAACTCATACCCACTTAAACAACATAACTCTGCAAATCACTGGTTTGATTAAGACGACTCAGTAGAGGTGGGGACAAATTGGAGTAAGTGTAAGGTTTTCAAATTACTCAGATGAACCTGCTCCCTCTTTGCCATTGGCAGTATCCACTCTACTCAAATAATTTGATCATGATTGGATTTGAGATTTAAATGCATTTTCGCGTTTTCTTTTAAGCAACAACTGAATGTTGCACTCCATCTCACCATCTACCGTTAGACAGAAGGCCAATTTTTGTGCAATAACAAAGGAATGTGCATAATCTAATTAATTTGCATTTCATCTATATTGGTTATTAGTAAGGTTTTAATTTAAGTTGTGCATGGGTATTGAGATGGTGCAGTTTGGCATTTCAGTCCTGTCACCTTACTGCTCCATAACCTGTGAGTGAATTAATTTTGAACTTTCGTGGGCTACTTTTTAATTACTCACGGTAACAATTAACTCCTTTTACAAGTGGAAATAGTATTTGTTTTGTAAAACAGGAAGTACTGGCGAAAATAATGTCTGGAAAGTGGTCTCATTGTCTATTGAGTTATAGAACCAGCCCCATCCCACCCTCCCCCCCCCCACCTCCACCCCACCTCCACCCTTTTCTCCACACTTCATGACCTGAGCTGTTAAACTGAAGTGAAATATTCTCATACGTCGCACATTGAGTGCATTCATACTGGGTGCTTGCCCCTTGTCTTAGGTATTACTGTTGTATATTTTCTGAATCCATGCTTTAGACCATTGAATTGCATTGCAATTACTGCTTTGTCTTCCAATTGTCATTCTCCTTTTACCAACCTGTGACAACAATTTGGAGCATCCCGAAGGCGAGCTCTTTGCACATGCAAATTAGTCATCTCTCGATTATTGGTTTTGTTACCTCGGTTAAGAGTCGATTGCCAGTTCTCTGATTATTATTAATATTATTATTATAATAATTCAATAAGACTTGCGTTGTAAAGTGGTTCGTACCGTTGGTTACGATCGTTTTATGGAGAACACAACTCTAAGCCTAACCAGGGAATCACATACAGGCTCGAACCGTTCAGATAATGCGGCTGTGCTACTTGTTACATAGAGAGCAAGTGTGGTCGTGAGTGCGGAATCCCCTCAGCCGACCAACAATCACTGATCACCGTAACTTAGAGAAGAATTACCTCTATTTCATTGACAAAGTTTTAAGCAATGGCCAACAACTAGGCAAAGGGGTATTCACACCGCACGCTCTGCTTCTTCGATATTGTTGAGCTACCTTAACTAATTTCGGGAACATTTCCATGCTGGACGGATCTGTCCGAAAGGATGGTTGGGGTTTTGTCAAGGAGTATTTGTGAACCATCCGCTGCAGTTCTCTTGCGTTTAAGCTCTTTAAAGCGACTCCTTTTGGATCCTCAAATATTAGCATAAGTATTTCGAATGGATATTATTGGGCTTTTCGAGAACAAGTTGTGTGCAACTGAAAGAAATTTTAAGAGTTTGAAAGAAATTGAATTGGGGAAGGGTGAAACATTGAAAGTAATACAACTATAATCATAAGTAAATAAAAATTCACTTTCCTTGCTTGTTCATTCAGAATGAAAGTAAAAGATGAATTTGTTAATTTTCTATGCACTTGCGTATATCCTATTCTAGGTTAAATAGTGATTTACGAAAAGGAAATAACAAATTCGTTATTAAAAGTTCTGTTTGAAATAGGTGTTGTTCCAACAACGAATGGTCAGAGACAATTGAAGCAGACACTGAACCCCACAAATAGAGATAGAGATAGGAGTGTGATTGGTCCGACAACGGACTGGTCGATAAATTGCGGTTGGCTTCGTTGTATCACAGTATAATAGCGGTACAAGTAATGGTGTCTTCGCCTTTCTATCAAACCCCATGAAATGCCCATTTTGATGGGTTGGTATATTGACTCTACCTATTTTGGCATTGTCATAACTGGGTACATCTTAGTTTCTTAAGCAATTGCAACAGTGCATATTGAAGTTGAGGCTTTATTATGAGACAAATTCAGTTCAACCTTTATTTCTATTTGTTCTCAATGTGAAGAATATGATTGCCAAGAATGTGCTAGTTTTGCAATTATCGTTACAAACGATGAATCAAGATAAAATGTTGTGATTTAACTTACCTTAATTTTCGTTATCTCTGTAGTATGAACCGCAGAGTATCACCCAGCCACAACCTCAGATTAATTGAGAATGTTTGAGCCCACAACAATTACTACTACTAATACTACTATTACTGTACTTTTGGTCAAATCGATGGGCGAAACCAGTTGCAGTCAGGTAAGTGACAATTAAGGCATGTTTACAGGAATATTGTAAAAATGATGTTTATAACTGTACCAACATCTCGAAGTTAAGTGAGTGCTATATTAGTGTATGCAACTATATAAATACACCAGTTTGACGTACGTTTGGTCAGTTGTTTAATTGGCAATCTCTTTCCTTCTCATTTGACAAAAATCTGTTCCCACTGAAATTATTGTAACTCCCGATTCCTCCAATGTCTGGGGAAGGAGTTTTATCCATAGCTTCCCTGTGTGTCATATCGTTCTGCTCGCAGTATGAGCACCAATTGACAGTAGACTCGAAATCTCCCAAAATTGGGAGAAGGGCTCTGAGCACACTGTCTACAAAGTTAACATTCTTGCCACCTTGGTTTACTAAGTTAGAAAACACAAATTTCTACCAAACTCATGAATATTTTCCTTTTATGTTCAATGGATATCTAAGGGTCTTCATGATAGATTTCGAGTCCTTCCATTAGTACATCCATGTCGATCTACGTTGTTTTTAGAATACTAAAAGAACACCACGTCATTCAAGGTCATACGAGTCAATTAAATGTAAGCTTATACTGGCACCAATTGACTCAGATTTAAGTTGCTTTGTACTACTGGTTGGAACAGAGTGGTCTCATTTCAATCACAAGTCATCTTCAAGTAATACGATACCCAAGACACAGACTAGTTGCATGTGTACTAGGGTTACTTCATAGTTTGGATTTTAATTAAGCTTGACCTAACAGAAGTAATTGACAATTGAAGACCAACAATAGAAATGTCAAAGTCTCCTACAATGGCAATGCCAAAAATACCAATGACTATTTTCGTAGTCTAGGTACTCATGAACTGAAATCGAGCAAATTATACTTATTGAACGAACGTGAAAGCTATCTATCATCCCAATCTCATTTCTGCAAGGACAGAGTAGTTTCGCTACCAAAATTGAAAATTGCGTGCATTCTGAAATAAAAAGCATTCCACATTATTCCAGTCGACTTGAAAATGTCTACTTTTGTCAAGTATCTTCTGTAAGGTATCTTCCTATGAAACCTATCAATCAAAATGAAATTTTGAGTGGTTGACTTTGGAAAGCCATAAAGCCTATTCCTCTTAAAATTGATAGAACTATGTACTAACTGAACCGACCATGTAAATCCTCTCGCGAAAAAATGCTATTCCTTTCTTATCATATTCCTCTCTCAAGCTTTCCTGCATTAGTTGTGGTGTCGAAGACAGCTTCCATGCGTGTTGATATTAAAGATCTTCCGCTTCTATCATTTCACCCATCGAAAGCAGGAAGGCGAAAACGATCAAATTGAGATCCCGAATAGGCGATGCTGGCTGTGAAAACGAAATGCTCGTTACAATGAAAAATGGTCATCGTTAGTTTATTGACCATTGAATACAAACTTAAACTTTTACAAGAAAAGTTCCAGACGGCGGAGCTCTACACGACCACCAAATTGCAGTAGTGTCAGTATAAATGACAGTGCTTCTTGGCATGTACGAATGTCTACCACAAAATAAATCAACGACTAATTTTTGCTTTAAATATTTGCTCATTTAAAGATTTCTCAAAGTTAACAACGATTGAGTGGTAGCATAAATAAGCGTCAACATTTTGCATCAATGAACAAACAATGAGTAACCATTATTATTGGATACAATCCTTAATCGCTCTGTTAATCTCTTCATGAAGGAAGGAAGGGATCGTCAATTTAGACAAATCTGTTCAATCCGTGACCCATAAAGAGCTTGAAATTTTATCCTTGAAGTCCAGTCAATCACCTTGTATGACCTGGTTTCTTACTGACCAGTCTTTTGTGCATGAATGTCTTTCTATGCAGAGTAGCTCAAGTGTTCAGGTAGTATTTCTGTAAAACGAAGCAAAACGCATGTTTGGTGCTTGCATAATCATACTCATATAAGTCTTGTGATAAATACTCAACATTTTAATAGTTTTACAAAGTAATCTTTGTCGAACTCACTAGTCGAGTAAATTAATAAAAAGTAGCCAAACACAAATTATGTTCAGAATTATTGATAAGTCAATGATCATATCCCTAGGTCAGCACATCTAATCACATGTGCAACAAAAACTGAACCAATCGAATGGTAAAATTCTGTCAATTGGTGCTTATATTGGCTTTAGCAGTATCGAGACTTAGTTATGCAATAAAGAAGCAACACCCCCCGCATAATACAGTTGCAAGAAGGAAACAATCCAGACCCCATAATAAACAAAACCATTCAAAAATGAAACGATTTAGTAATACAGTGAAGGCCAAGGAATTGAGGCTGAAGTCGAACCATTTGTTAGTAAGTGCTAGACATACGAATGTGAATAGGAGGATTTACTCATCCGATCGTTCAACTGGTTAACATTCGTGTCTGTGCTCTGTTGGCGAAGGGAAGTGTTCAAATTCAATTTCCACACACGCTAGCCGGTTAACTGGTGGCAGTTTCTTACTTGGAACTTTCGAACAAGTTAACAAATATCACGACTTTCGCTTAGAAATTGCTAAAACATATTGCTTTCTTATTTAGCTTACGAAGGTAAACAAATAGGACGAAAAATTCGTTTCTTTATTGACCCATTCTTTATGCAAACGCGATGTACCACGAGAGCCAAGCTCTTAACCCCTCCAGTAAGCAAAAGAGTGTAATTTTGAAATATTGAAAAGAACGACGTTTATTTGTATAGATTTGTAAACTTGAAGTTCCTGAAGTGCTCAGTATATGCTCAGCATAAAACCTCACAGAATGGCTCACAAAGTTGGTAAAACCAGACACCCAATCGGATCTAAGCATTTCCAGTCCCCACGCACAATTTCTCTTAGGCACTTAACCCAGATTTGCTCTCTCTGTCCTCCCTATGTGAGTGTTGTTGGAGTAACAGAACCGAATGGCACCAGTTTGTCAATTTACCAAGTTGACTATAGCTAGCAACAAACAATTTTCCTTAAAATGTAGAACACAAAGAGTTGTGTAGAGGAAAGAGGAGATAAAAGCGGACACGCAAATAAACGATAAGTGATGGGACGTATTAAAACCGTCAACATGCTTAGTCATTAAATGCAATCAACGCTACACTACGCTGCATATGGCTGAGTGTTGATTGATTGGGAGATCTTTCCACCTAGGTTCGCATTTTCTAGAATACTCAAAAGAACAAGGGATTCTTCTGATCAACTTGGTATCACTGTCCGCCACAAAGTTATTCTTCACTAATTAAGATAACCTATTTGGGGTCGCCACAGGTTTAAGCCTTACTTTAGTGGAGGTAATTAGATTTTAGCGATTAATACTGACAAAGATGAAAATTTTGAAAATTCTTAAGACCTAAACAATCAACACTCAATCATATGCAGCGTAGTGCCGCGTAGTGTAGCGTTGATTGCATTTAATGACCAAACATTTTGACGGTTTTAAGACGTCCCATCACTTTTCGTTTACTTACAATGTTCAATCCACCATCAATTTCACTTCCTCGATTTTGGAGACTAACTCTGTTTACAGGCTGTAAAATTAGCTTTACTCGGCATTACTGTTACTTTGTTGGCAAGTCCACATTTGCCTGAACCCAAATCAATCGACACATTGAACGAACATAAGGACCCGGCTCTAGAAGCCAATGACTGTTCTAACCCTCTTACTGATTTCTATACCTCAAACCATCAAGCACGATTAGTCTCTGCTACGCCTAATCTTTGCTAGTGTAACATTAGTACAGCCGTGGAGAAGCTATTATCAGGTAAATATTTGAACTTATCGTACACCTAGGATTAATTATCGATAAAGAGCTCTATGCAGGAATATTTAATACTGTCTTCTTCCCATGCACAATTAATAAAAGACAACTCAGTTTTGGATATGCCTAAAACATTAAGCCAATAGATGACCGAAATGTGACTAGTGTGCCAACACAACCGTAGCCAGTAGGAAGATCAAACAACCGTTGCCTAATCATAAGTGCCTGGGGATGACAGGATATCTTGAGCCTAGCGGCTACCATTCCTTCATAACAACTGACTCAGTGATGAAATTTTGTACTGAGCTGTTACAAACTGATGAACAAAGTCTCGCGCAATGAAATAAAACTTAAATAGCTCGAACAAAGAGAGAAGCGAAAGCGTCTGCCTAAATAAGCGAACACCACACTCAAGGGACAAGCCAAGCTATTTATTGAAGTAGAAGATTTCGTCTTTTGCTAAACCAATTCGTGTTCAATAGCCAAGTAAAAGGTACACTATCAAAACAAAATATTTTTCGTATTTCTAATCCAAATAACTGAAAAATCTCCATTTTAACCAAATTGTTGATGAAATTATAAACACGCTTTATATCGACCTAAATTCAGACTATCCGCCAACACTTTAGTAAAGCTTTTCAATCAAATTTGTCAGACAAAGGTACGTTCGAGCTAATGTCTTTACTTAAAGGACATTTGTAAAATGGAGAGTGATTTGTGAAAAAAATTTTGCATTTTCTTAAGTTAAATCCGGTTCGCTACGAGTAAGTAATAACACTTTTATTAGCACGTAATCATATATATATATTTATATACTGCGAGAGTGAAAGGGGCTTGAGTTTGCGCTAGTATATAACAATTATGGCCAGTAGTTACCACGAGGGACTAAAATGGTAAAACTAGCGAAATGTTAAAGTAAGGGGAACAAATTACTGACTATTGGCATGACAACATTATGACTGTATATTGTGTCCTTTTATGCTGACGAATGCATAATTTTCTTAGTGATGATATTTGAATCGATCCAGGACTTAGGTCTAATTTGAAATCATAAGCTTACAAAGATCCAACATAGTTAGCCCAAGTGAAGTTCATTAAGATAACTTCTGTTAATCTACATAGTCTAATTCGCGTTAACATTTTTGATCAAGGTTAAGTAATGAATTGAAGGAAGTTACTGACATACCTTGGTTGGAAGTGATTTCTTGGCGTGACCAAGGGGGTAATCGAGTTCTAAATCAGTCATGGACTAGTCGTTGAAGAACGTGCTCAGCTTTTCTTACCTAAAGAGAATGAACAATATACCCATACATGTCATAGATGTAGATCACGCTCCAGCAGCAAGTCTCCAAAGACCCTTTCGTGCTTGAAATTTCGTGCTTTCCCAACAATTCTAGCATCAATTTTTTACTTTAAATCAAATTTCTCAAAACTGTAGTTGAGATGCATCACATGATTGACTAGAGGTGAGTTCGAAGGCTTGCTTCTTTGACATGAGTTTGACAAATTAATAAAGACAAAATGGATTTAAAAGTGATTTTTAAGTAGCTTTTCAGAATTTTGCGTTGGAAATGAATCTACAGACATTCACAAGTTGGCGAAAAGCATCTTGACTTTTTTCTGCTTTCTTTATCTACCCTTAAGTATACAAATATGTTCAAAACTTGGTTCTGTGGGTGTTTTATTAATGCAAATTTAAACTCTTGTCAGTATTTTTCGGAGTTCATGCTATTTAGGTATCAAAGGAAAGAGCTGCAGCGATAGTCTAATATGTGGAGCGCACAACGCTATCGTGTCTAGACAATGAAATCTCATGCGCACTCAAACAGACCCGAAGGTACGGCTGTGCCACTTCGCGTAGGGAGTAAGTGCGGTCGTGAGTGCGGAGACCACCCAGCAAAGCGCCAATCGATAGTCCTTGCTTCTTTAATATACCCTCCATTGTACTATAATGACTAAGCTCCCTTTCTGTAACACACATCTCAATTGAACGTATTCCACGCCAAACGTCTTTTTCCTTTATATAGCTTTGCAATCGAGTAGCTAGTCCCGGAAACCTCCACAAACTTGGAGATCTTGCCATAGAGATTACTGGGCATAACTAAAGGCTTATCGGTGTCGCAACCGCTACAACTATTGTTATACCTAATGCTTCACTTCAGCCTATAATCAAATTATCAAGTTCTTTGTTTTTAATAGTTGGTGACAGCCATCCTGTAATATTAATAATGCCTTTAAGGTGTATCAAAACAAAACATTTTTGGAGATGTAGGACTAATAGATGCCGGCAATTGCTATTACTCTTTCCAATATAAAAGATTATACCTTTTAAATCATGCAATCCTTCCTGAAATGCCCTTATTAACCCGCGAAATGTTGTCGTTCAATATAAATTAATCGCTAAAACAAATAAGGATGAATTTAAAAATTACTCTTTAGTAGAATTTTTCAGATCAGTAGTTTATCGACTCGTGGAAGCCCTCTTCCGTTCCTTTTCTAAGCAATGAAGAAATCATTACAACTTTACAAGTTCGACAGGACCTAGGAATGCTAAATATAAGAACTTTCTCCAATTTAATAGCGAGAAAACACTTGAACACGAAGAATATAAAAAGAGCTTCACTTGGGGAATAAAAGATGCATGCAAATCATGAATTGGAGCCCATGGATTTGTTTGGGCCGTTCAACACAGATCAATTATGTCTTGGGCACTCCTTCCAGTTGTGATTTAATGTCGATACTGTGAGAAGGAGTAGAAGTCTTTGTCGAATTCATCATCATTCAAACCTCTTAATTATTTTCACCAAATACCTAATTATTTTCTATCAGAAGTTAAGTAACTCCTTCCGGGGCAGAGAAAGAGTTGACTGGTTTTGATAGAGGGAATTTCAATAACTCTTCGACCAATATCTCATTTTTCTATCGAAGAGTAACCCAGAGGCTTAACCTTCATATTTATAATTTTCTGAAATGGTTCTCATTAAGAACTGCATATCAAGGAGTTCTCTGAACCTCCTCTTTTCTATATCATCCACCTTCGAATATAGGCAAAGCACGCATTAGTACTGGTTACACAATTGTTCCCTAGAGGTTTTCACGAACCTTATTCTGTGTTAAAATTTCATAAATTGTCTTTTGACTTTTTGTGACATTCATTTCTTGAATACCATCATCATCATTCACTCGATTAATCATGACTATTTGCTTTTGCTCAAGGAGATCTAAAAAGGAAGTTTGCTCTGAGTCATCATTAAGACAGAACGATCAGGTTGCTAAAGAAACTTAACTTTGACAAGTCTGATCTGGTTAAAACTCCGATGTTGATTCCTGGCTTTAAGAACTTAAAGGAATGCGCCAACCCTATGCGTATGGTTAGAGAATAAAAGGTCAATGCTCTCGCACTATTAATGGAATTACTGCTGCTCAAGAACAACTATCGACGAGAATTTCCACATTTCTAATGCTTTAAGCCCAATAAAAGACGAGGATGATCAAATCTTTGCACTTTTTCTCAACTCTATCGCTTGTGTCAGCGGTATAAACGTATTCTCTGTGTTAATATCCGTCCATGTGCAATCAATGCTTAACTGAAATTGAAGAAATTGCTTATTCCTAACGAACGCGTTGTGAAATGCCCAAATATTTTGTGACTCCATTTTCCAGATGTGAGTTTGATCTCATTTATTCAATTCTCAGAGTATTAGTGGATTATTATGCGAGAGAATTCTTCTGTTTCCTATAAGAATATAAAATATGAAATGCATAAAAATATAGTTCTTAATCAGAAAAGAGGAATATTTAAAGTGACCTTGTTGTCAAAAATTTAGTTCTCATTTTGTTTCTTTTGGTGGGGTGGAAACGAAACGTGAAATGCAGAAATTCGAAGAAAATCTAAAAAAATAATCGTCGTCTGTCCATCCACCATTCTTGACCTCCACTGCTTCTTTAAGACTTAATGAAAGCGAATAAAATGACTATAAGCATGAAAGCGACTTAAGTATGAAAAATGTTGACTTATAAGGTTTCAGAATGGACAGCTGACTTATGAATACATTATTTAAGCTGAATTCTCAAGTTACAAAGGAAACACACTGTTCAGAAATAGCGCAGTCATAATTAGACAGGATTCTACATCTTAAACCCCACTCAGCCTTGACAAAACACTTTGAGACTCGAATAATTGAGTGGTATTCAGTTACTCTGTCATCAAGTAAGCATGTTTACTGCATCAAAATAGTTACAATATAGATGAGAAACGTTCTCGCTTGGATTGTTTATGTTAGCAGCAGTAGTCTTCTTGCTCCTTAATTGACCACATTATGATTATGTGATTTCGCTTCTAAAGATCTTTTTCTGTAAAGGAAATATTCGTAATAGAGGATTTGGGTGCTTGACCAGAAAATGGAAAGGAATTTCCTGCCTGAGAAATCCTCCCGCCGGTTCTTCTTCCTGGGCGGTCGTTCAATTCTTATGGCATAATCGTTTGCATCGACGTTTCATTGGATCCTATCTGTGTCAACCAAGATGACAGCTGTTCTTCTAAAATTACCGCCTTAATATCTGAAGGTGATTTAACTAATTCATTCAACCATATCAAGATTTTTTAAATAAACATCCCAATGGAAAGAATCTCTCAGACCTCAAAGAATTGAAAGGTACTTAGAATGATTATTTGAAGTAGATTTGAAGTCAGATCGCTGTGAGTTTTTATTTATCAAAATTAGATAGATAACCCAACCCTCATCGAGCCTCTAAGTCATCATGCAGTTTGCAGGTGATATCTGCCACTTCTCCAGATTAGTACAAGTCAAAGTTAGCAATCGCATAATAATTGCAGAAAAGGCAGTAGAGAGCAAAATGAAGATAGATCACAGTATATAATGTGATTCCTTTGGGCAGATAATGCACTGAAATGTTTGCAGGCACAAAATACACCAACTGGTGGGCAATTTTTTGTGTTGCACAATTTACGCGGTTCTGTCAAACTAATTTCCAGTCTAGACAGTATGACGACTATAACCACGTCGGTCTAACAACCACGGTCTCCTATCTTCACGTAGAGCTCATTGTTAAGCAACCTAAACTGGTTGTAAATAAGAAAACTCTAATTACCTACTAATCAGTGGGTTAGGTGGAGTAATATCCATATCTGAGGCTATTTTGTATATCTCCCTCCCATTGTTAAAGTGATTACATCCCTAGTTAACTGTTGCCATTAAGTACTCTAAGTGCTAACATATCGTAAAAAGAGAAGCAGGGAGTCGAGGAGAATTAATCGTGACAGGAACTAACCAGTTATAATTATAAAACATGGAGTTTCATTTAGGATACAAAATAAGTCAGCTCTATTAGAATTTTTAATCATCTAAAATGCAACATCAGTTTGACAATAGACATTGCATGGGATCATAAATTGGAGATAACGTGACAATAAACTAATTATTATGTCATGAGCAGTTGGCTTAACGTTGCTATTCGTGACATCATAGTTACTAATAGCAACTTTAATCCTACTTTCAGCCTGTATAAGATATAACGAGGAAGCAATTGTAATGGAGAAACACTGAATGTTTGCATTTAATTGCCTCAAACCTTTGATATGATTGTCGCCATTAATTACCTATCCATCTACAAAATTTTATCGATTGAAACTTAACTCCCGATAGGGGATTCAACCAATTCGACATTTTTTCTGTAAAGATAAGTAATTTTAAGAGAACTGTAGCAGAGTTGTCAAGCGAAGCGCCAAAAGGTTCTACTCTTTGCAGATATACGAATGCGTTAGGGTGATTGCTCTTTGGCTATATCAAAAATTCAAGAATTTCTTGTTTTACAAATCCCTTCCCTCTTCAACTCACTTTCGCATAACGCATTAGCTCAAAACATAAAATTTGTTTATTAAATTTCATAAAAATGGCTTTCATTGGTGAAGTCTGAGAGGAAACAGGTCATATGAACAAATTAGCATTGAGTAGGGCAGGAGTAAGAGGGATCTGATTGGATAATATAAGTCCTCAGATGAACTGACTCTCCTTCAACGCTTTATAAATACTAGGTGCCAATAATGTCAACTGTAATCATTATATATCACTGGTCAAAACAATTAAGGTAGCTTAAAATTTTATCTTGGTAGCGAAAATACACTCTCCTTGTTCACTCAATAAGTAGAATTTGCTCGATTTCAGTTCATGAGTACCTAGACTACGAAAATAGTCATTGGTATTTTTGGCATTGCCATTGTAGGAGACTTTGACATTTCTATTGTTGGTCTTCAATTGTCAATTACTTCTGTTAGGTCAAGCTTAATTAAAATCCAAACTATGAAGTAACCCTAGTACACATGCAACTAGTCTGTGTCTTGGGTATCGTATTACTTGAAGATGACTTGTGATTGAAATGAGACCACTCTGTTCCAACCAGTAGTACAAAGCAACTTAAATCTGAGTCAATTGGTGCCAGTATAAGCTTACATTTAATTGACTCGTATGACCTTGAATGACGTGGTGTTCTTTTAGTATTCTAAAAACAACGTAGATCGACATGGATGTACTAATGGAAGGACTCGAAATCTATCATGAAGACCCTTAGATATCCATTGAACATAAAAGGAAAATATTCATGAGTTTGGTAGAAATTTGTGTTTTCTAACTTAGTAAACCAAGGTGGCAAGAATGTTAACTTTGTAGACAGTGTGCTCAGAGCCCTTCTCCCAATTTTGGGAGATTTCGAGTCTACTGTCAATTGGTGCTCATACTGCGAGCAGAACGATATGACACACAGGGAAGCTATGGATAAAACTCCTTCCCCAGACATTGGAGGAATCGGGAGTTACAATAATTTCAGTGGGAACAGATTTTTGTCAAATGAGAAGGAAAGAGATTGCCAATTAAACAACTGACCAAACGTACGTCAAACTGGTGTATTTATATAGTTGCATACACTAATATAGCACTCACTTAACTTCGAGATGTTGGTACAGTTATAAACATCATTTTTACAATATTCCTGTAAACATGCCTTAATTGTCACTTACCTGACTGCAACTGGTTTCGCCCATCGATTTGACCAAAAGTACAGTAATAGTAGTATTAGTAGTAGTAATTGTTGTGGGCTCAAACATTCTCAATTAATCTGAGGTTGTGGCTGGGTGATACTCTGCGGTTCATACTACAGAGATAACGAAAATTAAGGTAAGTTAAATCACAACATTTTATCTTGATTCATCGTTTGTAACGATAATTGCAAAACTAGCACATTCTTGGCAATCATATTCTTCACATTGAGAACAAATAGAAATAAAGGTTGAACTGAATTTGTCTCATAATAAAGCCTCAACTTCAATATGCACTGTTGCAATTGCTTAAGAAACTAAGATGTACCCAGTTATGACAATGCCAAAATAGGTAGAGTCAATATACCAACCCATCAAAATGGGCATTTCATGGGGTTTGATAGAAAGGCGAAGACACCATTACTTGTACCGCTATTATACTGTGATACAACGAAGCCAATCGCAATTTATCGACCAGTCCGTTGTCGGACCAATCACACTCCTATCTCTATCTCTATTTGTGGGGTTCAGTGTCTGCTTCAATTGTCTCTGACCATTCGTTGTTGGAACAACACCTATTTCAAACAGAACTTTTAATAACGAATTTGTTATTTCCTTTTCGTAAATCACTATTTAACCTAGAATAGGATATACGCAAGTGCATAGAAAATTAACAAATTCATCTTTTACTTTCATTCTGAATGAACAAGCAAGGAAAGTGAATTTTTATTTGCTTATGATTATAATTGTATTACTTTCAATGTTTCACAATGCTCCAATTCAATTTCTTTCAAACTCTTAAACTTTCTTCCAATTGCACACAACTTGTTCTCGAAAAGCCCCATATTATCCATTCGAAATACTTATGCTAATATTTGAGGATCCAAAAGGAGTGGCTTTAAAGAGCCCAGATAAAGCATAAAATTGCTCCCGAAATTAGTTAAGTTAGGTCAACAATATCGAGGAAGCGGAGGGTGTGGTGTGAATACGCCTTTGTTTAGTTCTGGGCCATGGCTTAAAACTTTGTCATAGAAATAGAGGTAATTCTTCTCTACGTGACGGTGATCAGTGATTGTTGGTCGGCTGAGGGATTCCGCACTCACGACCGCACTTGCTCTCTATGTAACAAGTAGCACAGCCGCAGTATCTGAACGGTTCGAGCCTGTATGTGATTCCCTGGTTAGGCTTAGAGTTGTGTTCTCCATAAAACGATCGTAACCAACGGTACGAACCACTTTACAACGCAAGTCTTATTGAATTATTATAATAATAATATTAATAATAATCAGAGAACTGGCAATCGACACTTAACCGAGGTAACAAAACCAATAATCGAGAGATGACTAATTTGCATGTGCAAAGAGCTCGCCTTCAGGATGCTCCAAATTGCTGTCACAGGTTAGTAAAAAGCGAATGACAATTGGAAGACAAAGCAGTAATTGCAATGCAATTCAATGGTCTAAAGCATGGATTCAGAAAATATACAACAGTAATACCTAAGACAAGGGGCAAGCACCCAGTATGAATGCACTCAATGTGCGACTTATGAGAATATTTCACTTCAGTTTAACAGCTCAGGTCATGAAGTGTCGGGAATGGGGAGGAGGAGGGGAGGAGGGGGGGGGAGAGGGGGCTGGTTCCATATCTCAATGGACAATGAGACCACTTTCCAGACAATATTTTCGCCAGTACTTCCTGTTTTACAAAACAAATACTATTTCCACTTGTAAAAGGAGTTAATTGTTACCGTGAATAATTAAAAGTAGCCCACGAAAGTCTATAACTAATTCACTCACAGGTTATGGAGCAGTAAGGTGACAGGACTGAAATGCCAAACTGCACCATCTCAATACCCATGCACAACTTAAATTAAAACCTTACTAATAACCAATATAGATGAAATGCAAATTAATTAGATTATGCACATTCCTTTGTTATTGCACAAAAATTGGCCTTCTGTCTAACGGTAGATGGTGAGATGGAGTGCAACATTCAGTTGTTGCTTAAAAGAAAACGCGAAAATGCATTTAAATCTCAAATCCAATCATGATCAAATTATTTGAGTAGAGTGGATACTGCCAATGGCAAAGAGGGAGCAGGTTCATCTGAGTAATTTGAAAACCTTACACTTACTCCAATTTGTCCCCACCTCTACCGAGTCGTCTTAATCAAACCAGTGATTTGCAGAGTTATGTTGTTTAAGTGGGTATGAGTTTAATCTCACTGTAGGAAGGATTGGTCAAATGTGGTTAGTGTAAATAAGGTATTACGAGGCCAATCTTTCGAGAAACTCGCACAACGGCTAATCATCCACCTTACTGGGGGTCCTCATCAATGTGTATGTACCGCGAGACTTCTGACTTAATTTATGAGTATGTTAATCACTACATCACTCAGCCTTGCTCAGCCTTGCTCACTAGATATGAGTTGGTACAATGTAACACTTCTCCATTCAACAACTCACTGAAACACGAATCGTAAGGAAACATAACAACCAAGACTATGGTTAATATGCACCAAATGTGATTCGAAGTCATAACTTCACTTCAAAACTTCACTTTAAACTTAGTGAGTAATCATGATAAGACGCGACTCAGTGATTGCCCCGTTTTAAACTTTAAAATGTCGGAATTAGAAACTGTTCGTACGTTTGATTCTTTGTAATAAGAATTGTTGAGCACATGTGTGCATCTTTAATCATACAGCCGTCGTCAGACAATCAGAGTGCTTTTATGAACTGGATTTGTGAATTCAACCTTGTCACTGCTTAAGTAAAGCTGTACAATGCTTCTTGTCCCTAGATGGCAAGTTTGGTCAACTAGGTTATTTAGTGACTTCAAATGGGTACGTCCCAGGGCAAACGAGATATCAAAGCTGATTTGATCACCTCATTATTCATACATGTCTGCAACTTTGAAAATATTTCATGAGTTCACACTTACGGTAAAAATGGCCTGAGAGTAGAGAAAATGCCACCAAAGACTGGCATTCAACTAAGTTCATGGGATTCATTGCTTTATCGCATTTTTGGAATAAATGAAAGCGAATGAATTGTTTGCTCGCAGAACATGCCCGAAAATATTGCTGACTCTCTAACCTGTGGCTCAATGACGCTGAAGACATGGAAAAGTCTACCAATTAATCGTAATATGTATAGAAAGGAACCTTAATTAATCAGCGGATAGAGCTCATGATACCGACTCAATATTTTAAAATCCTCGTGAAGAACGGAGTTGTTCCAATTACTCTGCCACAATAAATGCAGACTGTAAGGATGATAGTGATTAAAATTGACAGAAATCGACTTTTATCTAATATAATGTACCTTCTCAAAATTGTCTTCAATTGAAGTAAACAAGGTCTTCCACTTTGTTTCTTAGTCTATTCGCTTTGACGCAACTTTAGTGGACTAAATTCATAATCGTACGCTCCTCTTCATTTCAGGTGGTGAATTACGGAGCGTCATAATCCGATAGAATTAGTAAACGAAGAAAACCCTACTGACTACAATGGATGCGAGAAATACTATAAAAAACTGTGTTGGGCGGGGCTGGGGATAGGAATTTGTGGAGCTTCAAGGACGTTTGTCATGAAGGATTGATGCCAGCGAGAACAGTAAATGGCTTCAGATGTGGTCTTTTCAAAAATGCGACATTTATTTTTGTATAAGAAATCGCGTTTTGTACATATTGTCATTATGTGTCCAGCTACGGTGAGGCAAACATCTATGTAAGTTCCTTTCCTAGTAGAAAAATTGATCAATTCTGTATTCGAGCAATAAATTTCACACTATTGCTCAAGGTGAAAAGATCATCTTCAAAACAGACAGAGAACACACCAAACAGACATGACATGCATCTTTTCCTTCATCAGGGCTTGAATGCTTGCAAGGCTACCAAAGGCGTTACTGGAATTGATGGTCAAGTGCCCACGGACCACTGATATCAACTTCGGTTCAAAAGAATTGAATGGGTGAGGTTCAGGTGGACCTACGAACTTAGGTGATCATATATTAAAATCCCCAGTTTGATCAGATTAAATTTACAATTACATTTGATAGACACTGATATATTCATCAAGATAAGATTTGAAGAGGTTACCTTCTTAAGTGCAAATTTCACTTACCAGAAATCTTTTGCCATTGGAGCAACATGACCTGACGACTGGGTTCACTTGCACTCACTTTCCTATTTTTCTATTCCCAATTATTTTCCTATATTTGCTACCTCCTAAGCTTTGAAGAAGTCAACCCCCTCTGAAACACCATTGGCAATTAAGTCAATAACTGTACATTGATGGGATCGAATTCAGCATTATTGGACAAACAGTGAGTGACCAAATGAAACCACACCACTGCAGGTGATGAGGAGGAAGTATTAGCTTCTTAACTAGGAAAATGAAACTGTAATTGATTGGCAGACTAAAGCACGAAGTTTCGATTCTTGTATATTGTGGGAAGATCAATAAACGCCCAAGAGTGGGAAGTTAAGGAAGATGAAATTAAGAAATCAAATAAACTTACCGCACCTTATTGCATGGATATGATCACTTGTTTCGATCGCACAGTTTATTTCTGGGAAGATTTCTGACCAAGACTCTGATCAATATATGACCCACTTGAATTTATTTCCAAACCTTGATGATTGGTATTACCTCACTTAGTGTTTTGAGCCTACATTTCACTGGATGTTTACTAACAGTGGTCTCAGCAATGATTAATTGTTCACTCTCACTTCCGCAACACTTGCTCACAGCTATTGAGGTTCCTTGAGAGAGGAGAATGACTGCGTTGTGAGTTATAAAGAATATCGCTTGTCACTCCCAACTTCATAGTGGAGTTAAACTGGAGAACGGAAATGGAAGTTCACAAAATAGTATTCGTGATCGTGAAAAAATGTCACGCCTTCGAGAAAAATGTAGAATTTCAAGGTGAAAATATACATACATTTTCAGGTTTATAAATGGGTAAATATATTATGTTAATCAAATTGAGGTAGTCTAATTTCCCCGTGAAAGACTCTCCTCTATTGTCTGAAATCTTCTTCATTCTCTTAAGCCATTGTGTAAAATTCCTTCTTTACTTGTAATGCTAGATCCAACACTAGGTTAGATGCTAGCCTTCGAAAACGATTTGGATACTATCGAACTGGATTTACAATAATTGTAATTGTAATCTTCTATGCTATTGAGGAAATGGCTATTGATTTAGTTCGATCACCAATTCAGAAACGGCATTCCCTGTTAGAGGAATTGTGATCATATTAGTTTGTTGCCAGATTCAACTAGATGAATATATTTTCTCTGTTTGGTTTGTGGTGAGTTAAGTAGGGTTCATGCGTACCTGGCAACTCAAGGTTGCAACTTAACAACGTCTACATACGTATTTCTAACACGCAAGATGATACTTCTGAGTTCACCATGATATATAATAACTTTTCAGATAAAGTTGTTTTGCAGCCATCTTGACACTCCAGCTGAGTGATTTGACTGTGTGTGGCTTTATTCTATATATCTTTGTCGTCAAAAGCAGAGACATTTATCGTATTATTATGGGTAAGGAATTGTTTAAATTATCCGGAAAGATTTTAACGAACAAGTACTAGGAATTGACATTCATTATTTTGTATCTGATTAATATTTTATTATGAGGCTATATTCTTCAAAAGATTGAACGTTAGCCAAGTACTATCTAGTGAAAATAGGCCTCAACTGCCTTATGTGGATGTCAAATCTTTTCAATTTTAATGACTTTGAATGCAACCACTTTTCAGAAATGTTAAATGGTCTATTTCCATGCACTTCACAATTGAAATTAGCAAAAAAGTTGTATTCTTGTAATCAGTTTTAATTTTAACGTTTACATATATATACATATATAATTTATAATATCCATAATAATTCACATTAACTTTTGACAGTAAGAAACTGATTGTTAAATTACCAGTGAATGATATAATCTTTGGCCGGGCAATTGTATATTTATTACAATTGCTCAGATATACTCATTTTATATTCGATCTAACCACACGCCTGAACTACTCTTATTCATGACAGATACTAAACGTAACTTATGCCCACTCGGAAATTGTTGGTGTTGGTGGAATTGTTGGAGTTGCTTCATAGTTGTTGGAGCTCTGGGATTACTTGCAGTGGAAATTTCCTTCGACGATATTGAAAGGAACTTGATAGTTAAAGTATGTTTTAGTTTCGTTTACCTCGAATCTGATTCAATCTATTAACATCACACTATTCTCCTCCATTTTTATAGAGTCTAGTTCTTACGAATGATTCTCAAACTACTAAAATACTCACCCAGAAAACCATCATCGATCTTCAAGTCCATCTGTTCAATATTACGAACTCTGATGATGTTATTGATTTAAATGCGAAACCAATATTACAAACCGTGGGGCCTTATGTATATAGGTAATCGAACTAAAAAATAACTACATTGAATCTGATAAATGTTTAATTTGCATTTGTCAAAATAGCAAGTTCCGCAGTACAGAAAATCATTGTTTGGTGATTAGACCAATACTTGGTCGCTGGCAATCTTGTGTATTGATCATATCTAATCCTTAGTAATAGTAGTTAAGTCCAAAATCGATGAGCAAAGTGTACATAAGATAGGAACAGATAATAAACACGACGAACAAAATCAGTTATCTTAACCTTAGAGGCTTCCAAGTACCTCTTTTTCATAAAGACCCTATCATTACTCATGGTTGAGAAAAGTACTTGCCGATTTAACAGGCTAACCCATTCGAATAAATAAGCTTTATCTCTTTGGCAGAACTATTTGCTGTCAAATGCTAAAGTTTCTCAACATTCTTCCTACGAACCCTGGAAATACCATTTAGGTTGAATATTTATCTGAAATGTTTCCATTTATTCCCACTGCGTTTGTTAACAGAAGAGAAGCAACAAAGGTCGATATAAATTTCACGGATGAATGTGCATCTAAGAAATGCCTGCAGTTCTCCGAATTCAGCCAAGTATTCTTCGATGAGAATAAGTCCTCAGGACTTCCTGAAAATGAAACAATTACTGTTCCTGATATCGTTACTGTAGTAAGTCTGCTAATTTTAAGCTAATATTATTTACTCATTTTTCATAAATACCCCAATTTTGTTTCATAAGGCTAGAAAAAATGCATATTGGACGTTTGGGGGAATTTTCACGAAGTCAAAGGCCAGTTCATTTATGTGGAATATGCCTCTACCTATTTTTTACGCAATATTTCGGAGCCCCATAGGACTACTTACTAATGCAAGCTCAAATATTTATTTATTTATATAGCCTGCATTGAAATTGTAGGTGGAAACTTAAACATCTCTATATATGTATTCATTCTATAGATGAACAATTCGCAAGATGGACCTTTCACAATGAATACTGGCATTAGTGATATTGCGAAACTAGGACATTTGGAAGCATTTAATGAAGAGACGTGAGTACCTTGGGGTAGCTGTGTGCTTAATAAAATTATTTGAACAAGATTTGCAATTATAATTTTGTCTAGAAAACTGGACACTTGGGAATCAGAGTACGCAAACATGATTAACGGAACAAGTAAGAATAAAAAAGTTTATTAAAGTATTAACAATCAGGGCAATTGAAAAAAATATTATTTAATTTAAAGTATTAAAGAATAGTATGTAATTAGAGTTTACAAAATCTAAAAATTTGTATTAACAAATAATATGTCTGCTCAAATTTCCACTAAATATTTCATACTCAACTAGTCATTATCAATACCCTGGCATAATTTGTAATAAAATACTATTATTAATTAAATGTTTGTGCGAACACTATTATTATTTATTTATTATGTTTTTTATATTTAGTGGATGTTGTGACTCCCCCAGGTTTAAAATTAGGTGAAAAGCGGTACGTATTCTCTGCTGGCGCGTGTCGCTCATTTTCATTCACAGCAACAGAAGCCGTCTTCTCCAAAGATATTCCTCAGTTCAAAGTAAGTACCATTTATGAAAATGATATTGACACTTGGTTCACTTATCATTATTACCCCTTGCCACAACGAAAAATGTTTTAGTGCATTTTAAACGCCTGGTATTTTCTGAACACATTAAGTAGTTAGATAGTCCAAAGGATGGTCAACGAAAAGTCGAACAGAACCTCAAATGAAGTCAATATATTAAAGGTTTTATACTAGCTGGATTCAGGAGGCGTTGTATTGGCCTATTTCTCATAAGGATTGGAATTCACTTTGCATTCTCTAAGCTCTTCGGGACTCGAGTTGCGGTGCTTTCGATTCTCGGTCTTCTGTTTGAGTTCAAATCCATAATATTCAATGAGTGATCATGGCAATTTTGATTCAGTTGTATTTTCTTGGATCCATAAGCAGGCAGGTGAGACTGGCCGATAGTTAAGAGACAGATTTCACTCATAATGAACTCCAGAAATTCTAGTCTAATTTACTCACTATCTAAATTGTTCTTTTCTCATTGATTTAATTATTTGAATTCCATTCTGACATTTCAGTTACTCAAAATGACGTTGGATAAAGAACAGTTACAAAGTGTTATAGAAAATCCCGATAATTTGGCATTTTATAAAAACGACCCCCACACCGACAACCGTATCCCATCAGGATTTTTGCCTTTGAAGATTAAAGACTTTTCCATTCCCATATTTATATCAATGCCTTATTTTCACCTTGTCGAAAATGAAACGAAAAACAGTGTAATTTTTGAATCTTCAACTGAACCAAACTTGGAGCCCTACTTTCTGGTCGACCCGGTAAGGAGAACTACCCTTATGAGAACCTCTATTATTTGGGATTTTTAGTTCCCTTTTTAATATTTGCAATGCTCTCTTAATTGAATGATGTATTGATTTTCTTTATCGCAGAAAAGTGGATTTTTAATGGAAGTCAATATCCACTATCAAATTAATATATTCTTGGCAAAAGAGTAAGCGAAAAATTTTACTTTAAAATTATTTGTCGTTTTTTATATATGACATTATTTTAAGACATAAAATTGTCAGGCTACAGATGAACTAAGGATTGATAGAGAAAATGTAGCATTGAATGATCTTTTTCACCACACAGAGCTTTCGTTTTCGATTTCGTACTAAGAACCAAGTCAAGTCAAGTCAATGAAAAAGATAGAGTAACGTCGATTTTCCCGGCCACAGGAGGAAACTTCCAATAAAGAGCTGGGTAACACCAAAAGTGTTATTGGAGCTATCACCCATTGTTTCAAACCTAATTAACTCAGGTGTACACCTTCTTCTGCAATCAGATGAATTTAAGTTAGGTAGTAAATTGTGAAAGCCAATTGTTAAAAAGCCAACATCAGCACCATTCTTACCCACCTGTCTTGAACACGAGACTCCAGGCGAAAGCTCTGACAAAAAGCTAACTTAATCTAACCGAAACTGTGCTCAGAAATTTTGATGTCGATGCTGAAAACCTCCCATATTTTAGCTCTTCTCTTCCTTCATTTACTGTTCTACTGAAATCCGGCATATCGTTAGTAAGGCCATTTGTTGAAAACACTACGGAGTAGATGAACTACGCTTGGCAAGAGTATATCAGGCTCTACAGATTCCTCTCTCACCCACTTTATTCACATATTAATTACCGTAGTTGTTAGGTTACACTAGGATTCTTCTGAGTTTTGAGGCCACAATTTCTTAAATAGTTCTTGAAATAAACATTTAATTTGGTAGTTTATGCAATCATTTTTGGAAAAAACGTTCAATGTTAATTGATTTATTTACTTTAATAAAGAAAAATTCTGAGTTTGTGAAATATTGATTATCAGTCTAACAGACATCGTCTTTTCCTCACTAACTAAGATGTTCATTTTTGCCCAAAAGAAGACTTATGAGAGTAAACTGACTCACAAACGAAGGAACTGAATGAACATCCCGAAAGTATTGTGAACTACAAATTTTCATGCAAATTTTTTTCTTGTAGAGACTGGAAGTTTGATAGGGATCTGATCATCCCACTTGCCTACATTAAAAGTGTATGTTTAATATTAATTCACTTCTCATCATTTGATTTCTTTAAATTACGATCATTGAGTTCATAATTCATATTTAATGTGCGTTATAAATTAGACTTTGAAGTAAAGCCCACATGATTAAAGACTTCATTTGAATGTTCATATCACTTTTTCTTACATAAAGTAGTAAATTAAATAAAATACGAACACAGTGTTGTTTTAATCATCGTCGCAGCTAAAATTTCTTGATTGCAATTAGATTACCACTTCTGTTGAAATAGTGACGATTGGTAGGAGATGGGAGTGGGGGGAGGGGTAGGGATAGGGGTAGGGGTTGGAGAAATCGGAGGGAAAAATCAGATACTCTATCACCATCTAAACTTTAATAACTCTAAATACTCAATTATCCATGTGTTTTTACATTTCAGATAGCATCTGCGAAAAAAGAGGATGCTCAAAAGCTCTATTGGCTGGCCTACGAATTACCAGCAACAATTCGAACATGTCTTCGACTCGCTATTGGTTTTTTATTAACACTTGGAATCATGCGCTTCGTATTCGCAATATACATCAAGTACCTTGGAGCTAGGGTACATAGGAACGAAAAGTCAGAAATAACCTGTTCACAGAACGAATTAACACTATCTGATCGTGTACTTAATGATTTTGTATTCTCCACACTATGTTGATTGATTTGTCTGTTGATATTAAGACTACTTTTGTATTCAGTCTATGTATCTTTTATAATCACAGTACATAGTCTTAATTTTTAGAGAAAAGGGTAGTGCGAAGTGGCAAATTTTGTTTTTCTATTTTATGATTCACGGAATTGAAGAAGAGCCCAATTTATTGGTAGACAAATAAAGGTTTATAAAATAGTTCTCCCTGTAGATTACTTGGGGTTCACTCACATGTACATAATTGGATTGCCCATGAATATTAGAGTCAACGTTTTATTGTTTATATTATTGGCAGTTATTGAGAGACTTGTGCTGTCTATAGCAGTTTTATTGTAAATCTTAAACAGCAAATAACTTTCCATGTTTTTAGGGATTTGGTATGATGTAATATCACTTGATATTATTCGATATTAAGAGAGGAAACACAATATTATCTGACTTTAATTTTGACAAGATTGTTTAACATCCATGTCGATTGAGCCAGTATTGTGATATCTTATAGAGTCACTATTTTGGCAGATTTATGCACCTTTATAATAGTTCACAAACTAACTGATGGGAAAAAAAGAGTCTTGAGAACAACTCCCTTTCATATATATTTTTACCTTTGTAATTTCTCAATTGAATAAGTAAATTTGAGCATTATTGTAAATACACATGCTTTAAAATTATTATCATACGTATGGGATAATAAACGAACTTAAAATGAAATACCAAAAAACATAAAATGTGTAAGATTAGCAAAATACAATCTATAAAAATCGAATTATGAACTTATAACACCTTTCGAATTTGTAAAATGAGAGTTGATTTATCCTATAATAAATAATATATTGTAATATGACATTGTTTCTAGGCCCGGTTGCAAAGCCTTTGAAATGCGAGTTAAGATAAATCTTTATTTTAACAGGACATAAATGTGACATTGGTGAAAATGTTCTTTTGTTGACTATTTATTTAAACATTAATAACCTCACTCCATTCTATACAAAAATCGAAATAATTTATCTTTTCCAATGAATGTAAATATTTACATTTGAAGTTATTTATTTTACAAGCATGATAAAGTAATTTGATTTTTTTGAATATCACAGCCACCTTTGTTATAATGCTTTAGGTAGTCTTTTTCAAGGCTTAAGATGTAACATTTGTTCCATTAACGGATGTCAAGGCTAGCATAATAAAATCTATACTCAAAGGACTTAAGTACAACTTTTATCAAAGTAATCTAAGCGCAATGATAAAATAGGCATGAGTTTATTT
Source organism: Hymenolepis microstoma (assembly GCA_000469805.3). Taxonomy (NCBI): domain Eukaryota; kingdom Metazoa; phylum Platyhelminthes; class Cestoda; order Cyclophyllidea; family Hymenolepididae; genus Hymenolepis; species Hymenolepis microstoma. Next base: position 21,379,680 of record LR215993.1, on the reverse strand, counting down.
CGTTCATAGAATATTCTGGTAAGTTTACTTACAGCGAATTCATCATACCCAACAAAGGTGAAAAGTAGCAAGCGAGTTGGAGGTATTAGTGGAAGGCAAAGCCCACACACCAAGACTATATTAGGCTGTAAGGTGAATCGGATAAATCTGCCCATGTTGCCAAATCTTACATGATCTGCTCCTAATTCATTCATCAACAAAGTTGCATGGTTTCCTCGTCTCAAACAAAACTTGCCTACCAATCAAATATGATCATTGGGTCATCAGTATTTCAATACCGTCCTTTTCAGTTAAAAGAGTCTGTAGAACGTACCACCAATTTGGGCTTTAATTTAATAATAAATATTAATCTTCCCTGCAAAGTGGTCTTCTCATCCCCTTTCTTGTGTAGAAGTCTAAGGATGTACGTTTTAAGATCCACTTCTAGGTGAGAACAATTTATAAAACGGCAGAGCCTACACATATCATTCCCTATTCATAGCCAGCATTGCCAATTAGGAAACTCAGATTGATGGTTTGTACCGTCCTGTTTTGGATAGGTGAAATGGTAGAAGCGAGAGAGCTATAATATCACCATGCGTGGCAGCTGTTATTCGCCAAACCCACTAATGCAGGAAGGCTTGAGAGAGGAATATGATAAGAAAGGAATAGTACTCTTCGCGAGAGGGTTTACATGGACGTGATTAGTTTGAACATAAATTCTAACTATTTCAAGAGTAATAGGTTTTATGTTTTTCCAAAGTTACCCACTCAAAATTTCATATTGATTGATAGGTTTCATGGGTGGCAATAATGTGAAATGAGAAGTGAAGTGGAATGATTTTTATTTCAGAATGCAAGCAATTTTCAATTTTGGTAGCTAAATCATTCCGTCCTTACAGAAATGATATTGCGATGATGGTTACTTTCACGTCCGCCCAATAGGTCTAATTTGATCGTTTTCAGTTCATGAGTACCTAGACTAAGGAAATGGTCATTGGTATTTTTGGCATTGCCATTGTAGGAGACTTTGACATTTCTATTGTTGGTCTTCAATTGTCAATTACTTCTGTTAGGTCAAGCTTAATTAAAATCCAAACTATGAAGTAACCCTAGTACACATGCAACTAGTCTGTGTCTTGGGTATCGTATTACTTGAAGATGACTTGTGATTGAAATGAGACCACTCTGTTCCAACCAGTAGTACAAAGCAACTTAAATCTGAGTCAATTGGTGCCAGTATAAGCTTACATTTAATTGGCTCGTTTGACCTGGAATGACGTGGTGTTCTTTTAATATTCTTAAAACAACGTAGACCGACAAGGATGTAACAATGGAGGGATTTGAACAGGATGAATGTTTTAGAATACTGTCGAATCGTATAAACAATTAGGAGAACAGAAATGACACGTCTTTCTGGATATTTTCGGTTTTAAGAACACCCAATATCCATTTGCTCAATAGCATAGACGATTACAATTACAATTGTTCTAAATCCAGTTCGATAGTATCCAAATCGTTTTCGAAGGCTAGCATCTAACCTAGTGTTGGATCTAACATTATAAGAAAAGAAGGAATCTTACACAATGGCTTAATCGAATGAAGAATATTTCAGACAATAGAGGAGAGTCTTTCACGGGGAAATTAGACTACCTCAATTTGATTAACATTTATAAATCTGAAAATGCATGTATATTTTCACCTTGAAATTCTACATTTTTCTCGAAGGTGTGACATTTTTTCACGATCACGAATACTATTTTGTGAACTTCCATTTCCGTTCTCCAGTTTAACTCCACTATGAGGTTGGGAGTGACAAGGGATATTCTTTATAACTCACAACGCAGTCATTCTCCTCTCTCAAGGAACCTCAATAGCTGTGAGCAAGTGTTGTGGAAGTGAGAGTGAACAATTAATCATTGCTGAGACCACTGTTAGTAAACATCCAGTGAAATGTAGGCTCAAAACACTAAGTGAGGTAATACCAATCATCAAGGTTTGGAAATAAATTCAAGTGAGTCATATATTGATCAGAGTCTTGGTCAGAAATCTTCCCAGAAATAAACTGTGCGATCGAAACAAGTGATCATATCCATGCAATAAGGTGCGGTAAGTTTATTTGATTTCTTAATTTCATCTTCCTTAACTCCCCACTCTTGGGCGTTTATTGATCTTCCCACAATTTACAAGAATCGAAACTTCGTGCTTTAGTCTGCCATTCAATTACAGTTTCATTTTCCTAGTTAAGAAGCTAATACTTCCTCCTCATCACCTGCAGTGGTGTGGTTTCATTTGGTCACTCACTGTTTGTCCAATAATGCTGAATTCGATCCCATCAATGTACAGTTATTGACTTAATTGCCAATGGTGTTTCAGAGGGGGTTGACTTCTTCAAAGCTTAGGAGGTAGCAAATATAGGAAAATAATTGGGAATAGAAAAATAGGAAAGTGAGTGCAAGTGAACCCAGTCGTCAGGTCATGTTGCTCCAATGGCAAAAGATTTCTGGTAAGTGAAATTTGCACTTAAGAAGGTAACCTCTTCAAATCTTATCTTGATGAATATATCAGTGTCTATCAAATGTAATTGTAAATTTAATCTGATCAAACTGGGGATTTTAATATATGATCACCTAAGTTCGTAGGTCCACCTGAACCTCACCCATTCAATTCTTTTGAACCGAAGTTGATATCAGTGGTCCGTGGGCACTTGACCATCAATTCCAGTAACGCCTTTGGTAGCCTTGCAAGCATTCAAGCCCTGATGAAGGAAAAGATGCATGTCATGTCTGTTTGGTGTGTTCTCTGTCTGTTTTGAAGATGATCTTTTCACCTTGAGCAATAGTGTGAAATTTATTGCTCGAATACAGAATTGATCAATTTTTCTACTAGGAAAGGAACTTACATAGATGTTTGCCTCACCGTAGCTGGACACATAATGACAATATGTACAAAACGCGATTTCTTATACAAAAATAAATGTCGCATTTTTGAAAAGACCACATCTGAAGCCATTTACTGTTCTCGCTGGCATCAATCCTTCATGACAAACGTCCTTGAAGCTCCACAAATTCCTATCCCCAGCCCCGCCCAACACAGTTTTTTATAGTATTTCTCGCATCCATTGTAGTCAGTAGGGTTTTCTTCGTTTACTAATTCTATCGGATTATGACGCTCCGTAATTCACCACCTGAAATGAAGAGGAGCGTACGATTATGAATTTAGTCCACTAAAGTTGCGTCAAAGCGAATAGACTAAGAAACAAAGTGGAAGACCTTGTTTACTTCAATTGAAGACAATTTTGAGAAGGTACATTATATTAGATAAAAGTCGATTTCTGTCAATTTTAATCACTATCATCCTTACAGTCTGCATTTATTGTGGCAGAGTAATTGGAACAACTCCGTTCTTCACGAGGATTTTAAAATATTGAGTCGGTATCATGAGCTCTATCCGCTGATTAATTAAGGTTCCTTTCTATACATATTACGATTAATTGGTAGACTTTTCCATGTCTTCAGCGTCATTGAGCCACAGGTTAGAGAGTCAGCAATATTTTCGGGCATGTTCTGCGAGCAAACAATTCATTCGCTTTCATTTATTCCAAAAATGCGATAAAGCAATGAATCCCATGAACTTAGTTGAATGCCAGTCTTTGGTGGCATTTTCTCTACTCTCAGGCCATTTTTACCGTAAGTGTGAACTCATGAAATATTTTCAAAGTTGCAGACATGTATGAATAATGAGGTGATCAAATCAGCTTTGATATCTCGTTTGCCCTGGGACGTACCCATTTGAAGTCACTAATTAACTTAGTTGAGAGACTTGTTCTGTCTATGGCAGTTTTATTGTAAAATCTTAAACTGCAAATAACTCTCCATGTTTTTAGGGATTTGATATGATGTAATGTGATTTGATACTATTCGATATTAAGAGAGGAAACACAACATTATCTGACTTCAATTTTGACGAGATTGTTTAACATCCATGTCGATTGAACCGGTATTGTAATATCTTATAAAGTATTTATTTTGGCAGATTTATGCACCTTCGTAATAGTTCACAACCTAACTGATGAAAGCAAGAAAAGTCTTGAGAACGACTTCCCACCATATATATTTTTGCTTGATTATTTCCAACTGAATAAATAAATTTGAGGATTATATTAAATATATATGCTATAAAATTATAACATACGAATGAGATAATACACGGGCTGAAAAATTAAATCCTCAAAAGCAATAAATGTTTAAGGCTTGTGAAAAACAATCTACAGAAATCGAATTTTAAATTAATAAAACCTTTCGAATTTGTAAAATGAGTTTTCTTTGCTTATATCAAATAATAACTGGTAACATGGCATGGTTTGTAAATCCTGTTGCAAAACTTTTGAAATACAATTCAGGATTAATTTTTATTTTAACAGATCTTAAAATTGCCATTGGAGAAATCGTTATTTTGTTGACTAGATAATTAAATATTACTAACTTCACTTCATTCTATATAACAATCGAAATAACTTATCTTTTCTGAGTTTATAAAATTTATAGTTGAATTTATTTATTTTAAAATTATAATAAATTAATTTGGGTTTTAAGTATTTGAGCTATCTTTGTTATAATACTTCAGAAAGAATTTTTCAAGGTTTAAGATACAACATTTGTTCGAGTAACAGATGTTAAGCCGTGGTCTTGCTTCTTCTCTTGTTGCTAGTATAGTTAAATCTCAAAATGTATATTTCTCTACTTCCTTTAAGAAAGCGCTAATAGTTTGTAAGACAACGGGAATTGATTATGAAAAAAGTACATACTCCGATAATTCAAAATCGTCATTCAAAGAACACGTAAGTTGGCAGTGATACGTTCACTTTAATAGATCTTAAAAAAGGGCAAAAACTATGAACGTCTTCTTCTTAAACATGAGAACCACTGCCGTATTATAAATGCGTTGACAGAGTGCTTTTCGTGAGTTTCTTCCTATTAAAATCGTATGCTTTTTCTTTATGATACAAACATCCATATATTACATTTATTGAATGGGATTTAAACATTTATTTTATTTTAGAAAATATGGTGTTCAAGTGAGCACTGTGAATTGCAATAAATACGACTTCAAGGACGCAAAAACAGCGGATTTGGTTGTGTCTGTTGGTGGTGATGGTACATTTCTCAGTGCCGCTCTCCGAATTACAGATAAATACAAACCCATTATTGGAATCAACAGTAATCCTGATACGTAAGAATTAGCTGTTATTTATTGATTTTAAACTTTGAATTCAAGTCATCCCATTATTCTTACTTTTTCATCCTTTAGGTCGCAGGGCAGTCTTTGTTTACCTCGTCATTGGCACACCAACATTCCTTTGATCGTGAATCGACTAATGAATGGCGATTTCAAGTATTTATCGTGTTTGTTTTTTATTTTGTCTGCAATATCATAGTCATTTCATTTACTCAAATAACCCCATTATGGGTCGATCCTATAAGATGACATTTCAGTATATGCTTATCGTAAGCAGGTCTTCTTAATTAGAAGTTCAGAGGTGCAAGTAACACTCATGGTGGATTATCGTTCATTTCCAACTCATGAAATTTGAAGATGGGTAATTTGTGAATATGAATCTCCAGATTTTTTCTAATCAGCCGCTCAATATTGCTGATGGTTTAACAAATTGACATATATTCTTCCTGTTGAATATTTATTTATATCAAATGGCAGGCCTTCTGATAGTTATCATTAGCCCTTTAGTTGACTTCGGGCTTCGCAGAGGAGAGAAACGTCAGTCACAAAAAGTCGAGAGGGTGAACAGAAGGGTGATTCACAGATGTAAAAGAGACAGAAAAAGGTGAGTACTGTGGAAATGGTCGAATATGACATACAGCAGTCGGGTCATGGTAGTTTGATGTCAACTACCGGTTTATAGACTTTTTGTCGAATAAGTATACGTTGTCCAGGGTGCGCCACGTGGAGGTAAGTCTATAGCACACCCCGCAGGTTGAATATAAATCGTGCTCATTATCCCATTTTTACACCATTAGATTGCCGAATAAAAACTTTTACGCTTGTATTTCACTTTCTCACGAAACGAAACTTCAATGCCATTAATTATAAACCATTGTTCTTGTCCATTAGCCAAGTGTTTGCGTTTTTTGTCCACCGTTCTGGGTCTTTTTTGTATAATTCCTCATGCGTTGCACTTTGCTATGCCCAACCGCACTTACTGTGCCTAGGTAATAAAGAGCGGCGTCAGCATTTGAGTTTCTCATCATGGGTAGGGGTTTTATTCCCGGTGTTCTTTTTTTCTTTCTGTTTACCGGCTAAAATGTAAGCTTGTCAATATCCTACTCACATAATTCGCAAAGTGCATTAGTAGATAATGTATCTGTTTGTTAATTTATGTAGGTGTACTTACCGCCAGCGCATTCGATTAGTCTCTTCCACACCATCCAATGAACTGAAAAGCCTCGATGACGTCAAACCTCTTATTTTCGAACCTCATGCGCCTCACTCCCGACATTCAGACGATGCTACACAATCCATAGCTCCGGCTCAATCTCCCGTCTACCTTCTCCCTTTCCGATCGCTCAACGACGTCTTTGTCAGTGCCTGTATGACCTCAAGAGTTTCCCGATACGAGGTCTCAATAGACGACGGTGAACCTATGACTCAAAAGTCGAGTGGATTTTTGGTTAGTACTGGGACTGGATCATCTTCATGGCATCGTAGTCTGCACCAAATCGACGCCAACCTTGTCGCGCAGATTTTATCTCTAGCTTCAGACTCCTCAGCTTCTTCAATCAGCAATAATCTTTCCGTGGCCTCTAGTTACATTGAATTAGCAGCTCTCATTGCTGAACGCTACAATAATGGTCTCCTGTTTCCACCCAATTCACAATATATGGCCTTCTCTGTTCGAGAACTAATTGCCAATCGTATGCTCCTTCTCTTTCAAATATTCGTTCAAGGACTGTGAAACTATATTCTTTTTTTGTTCTTTATAGACGTTTATAAATTCGGTTCTCAGAGGGGCTTTGCAAAGAAGTGAGTAATATATTTTTTACGTAACTGACATTCAAAAATACCTATTTTATCGTTATTAGTTGTTTAATTGCCAAATTTAAGGTACGTGAAGTTGTAGGTAATCTTTTTGTAAAGGTTAGCTCTTCTACACTGTTGTGATCCATTTGCTCACGATGTATTGCTAGACTGCAGTTGACTCAGACCTGGAGAGAAATTCAAGAACTACATTGCTTGATCTGGAGTGTGACCTCACCGAACTTCCATTTCGCTTTCTCTATTAGTCCACTCTACGTGTAGGCATGTGCTTCGGTTTTGCCCGCAGAGTTACCAGCCTACTTCTAACACTCTTAGAGCTTATATAACGATGGTTAAATATAAATGAATACGATTCCTCTTCATTCTATTGCTATTTGGAAGTCAAAGCATTGCCGAACCGGTAACAGTTTCTGCCAGCCCGTAGGGACAGCGTGAGCGCGCATATCAGTAAGGCTGGTGGGCGACTCAGAAGCAGCCTGTGAGATTTGCTTATTCTGCAGTTTCGAGCTTTTTTTGTTCACTTTACCACATACAAACTGTCAATTTGTGCTTTAGAATTAGGTCTCAGGATATTAATTGGCTACAACTGTATTCATCCACCCTTTTACGGATTACGTGATCAGTAATGGCGAATATGATAATAAAGATGTCCGATCAAACATCCTTAACCCCATTAATTTTTTTTGTTTGAAGTGACTATTTAACCACACCTATTTCTCTAAGATTGGGTGATGTAGCGCTGCTCTGGTTTACATTTCGGACCGTTTGAGTTTTCATCAGTGAAAGTTGGTAACACGAATCCATGTGCATGTTACAGAATAGGGTGGTATCAAATTGTTCTTAAATATATGCACCGGTGACGTAGCTGTCTACGTGCAGGTGTATGTCTTTTCAATAACTCCTGGCTCCATCTCAGTTAGTGATATGAGTGGTCATACTGGTTATTATCACTCATTTTGAGGTTGAGAAAGGCCTTAGCTGCTATTGAATCGTTTCAGCTCTTTTTTAAATTAAAATAACCCCAGTTTTGTATGCACAAGCAGCGATTCTTGTTCGATCTAAATATGAATTTAGTAAGAAAAATGTAAGTCAAGTAATGTGAAGGGCCACAAATTGCAAAAGGTGTATGAAATATGGAAATAAAGCCCAAGAAATACAAAAAGCGAGAGAAATTAACCACCTTGCCTCTATTTCCGTAGGGGCCGTGAAGATAAGTGCGTGTCCTAATCTCGTCAATGGCCTTACTAACCTCCCATATTGGACTTCCTCATTAGTCCAACCTCAGCGTCCATACTACCTGCATGCTTCCAACTCGACATTGAATAGGTTGCTTGCTTGTTAACGTGATCGGAGCTCACACCTTAATAACTAAAACATAATAATTGCGTAATTACCTTTGTGTGGTCTCCGTCTAACAGGTTAATCCGTGTAGTGCAATTGATGGGGTTTCCTGTGTTTAACGTATTTCGCATGTTATTCGCTTCTCTGCCCTTCTCTTCTTTGATATTGTGTTGAATCTTATATTGGTAAGAGAGAGGATGTTAGAGAGAGAAAATTCCGAATATTTTATTCTACCTCAGAACTGATATTTGGTAAATTGTCATTTACCTATTTCCTTAACCCCTTTCTTGATAGCATCTTTGGTCACTCGTGTGTGATTTTTGCATACTTATTCATGCGATCGAGTTTGTCAGACTGCAGATTTGAATTCCCATCTTTTCCACAACCTTAAATGTGTGTTGACCAATCATACAGCACCTAATTACTATCGCAACGTGTCATACAGCCAAATATCTCAAAATTTGTGTGATATATTTTGGAGACTCACATGAATATTTTTCTCAAATTGATACTTTTGTAAGTAGTACTCTTTATTTCTACGCTCCTTAAGTATTTTTGAATGATATTAAGTGTCACATTAGTTTGGAACATTGTGGCTGACCTCAATCCAAGTTGGTCTTCTTTTCTGTGAACAAACTTCCTCAAGGCAATCCCTTTCTATGCTAACTGGCTAGGACGGTATTCAGTCGCTCTTATTTTTACTTTGAACACACGGCATTGAGTAGTTGGTTTCTACTACTTGTTGCTTTGAGCTAATCGTGAGTCGCCACTGATCTCTTTTTCTGATCCAATGCTTGATAATTGATGTTGTCATAAAGGAACTTGTTTTAAAAGAGTGGCGTGTTCTTTAATTTCTCTCTCTGGCTGATGAATCGGCTGGAAGTGTTAATCTGTCTAGAAGGAGGGGAGTCCGGTCAGGGTGGAGATTAGTCCTGAGTCTTTGTAGGTGAAGTTGGTAGATAATTAAATGAAGATGGAGTCCAGCTTTGATGGCAGGGCGCGAACGCATGGCTATTCTTGTGCTGATAGGGAAGTTAAAAAATATTATCATTTGATTCTTCTTAAGGGCTAATGTGTGTTTGACAATAAAATCTAGTGTCTAAAAACATTAACTCAGGCCGCAAAAATAGTCCATCTTGAAAAATCCCTGAAGATTTTAACTGGACCTCAATTCTTTAATTTTAGGCATTTTATAAGTGAATAAGCATTGAGAGTGTGCCCAATTTAATATCAGAGTGTAAGTACACTGATATTATACAGAACAAATTTCATTGCACTTAACTGTGTAACCCTGTAAGTTTCTGCCAATTAGTCTTCATCCACTGTGACTCGTTTTTACTTCCGCCACGCTTTAATGGACCTTTAGAATCGCCTTCATTACAATAAACTTAACAAGACCAATTTCTCTCAATCTGTTTTGCTCCAACATTAATCATTTCTACTCGACTTTCATAGAGGTGCATATAATGTACCACATAAATTGTATGTACCAATGTTTAAGTAGCATGTTGTGCACCGCATGAAAGTGCATTTTCCTTTATTTCAGACTTCGAGTAGTCTCTCGAATGGATGACGCATACATCTCAGTCGATGGATGGTTGGCACTACCTTTTGAAGATGGAACGTCTGTGGAATTATCAATCCATCCAGATGACGTCCTCTGTGTTGCAGACTTCTTAGACGATAGTGCCAAAGCCGATGACCGGTAATTAGATTCCTATTTGTTCCACCTCGAATTCGTAATGTCTTCATGCGCCGAAGCCTTTCTCTTTTGTTTGGGAAACAAAAGACATAGTGAAGAAAAGAATCCCGAGAAGGCCAATTTAAAATTTATCTTGCCAAATATTTTTTACTAAAATATCGTCGTCTCTTTTTCTCTTGCATTGACTGATTTCGTTCGACCTTGTGGACTCGCAGTAATTAGGGCATTTTCAGAAGGGAGAATGTAGAAGACTTGCAATCACGGTTCATTTTGTTAGAAAGTGCATTTGCTTATGTAAATTTGAATCGGCAGAAAGTGGTTGGCTAGTTTGCAAACTAATAATTCCTTCCTTCGATAATGCAATCTACGAAGGGGAAGGATTGCTATTGACTCTATACTGCTTTATGACAATTGAAATAAATAATGGTTGCTAAGTGCTCAAGCATCGAAATGTGTGATAAATAGGTTACTGCTCACTTAGTTTGCAGTGGCATCGAGCCGCTAAATTACCAGTGTCATTTAACGCCTAGTTTGAAGACAGGAGTGTGCAAATATGCAGCGAATTTGCAAGCACAAGAATTCAATTACCTGCAAAATCTTTACATATATCAGTCCAAAATTGAGCTTAATTGGTGAGTCTCCAATATTTATCAGATGGCAGGCTTAATGATGGTTATCATTAGCCCTTTAGTTGACTTCGGGCCTCACAGAGGGTAGGGGAGGGGGAGGGGCACTAAAGTCACAAAAGGTCGAGTTGAGGGGAGGGAGAACAGAAGAGTGGTTCGCAGATGTAAAAGAGAGACACAGAGGTAGGGAAAAAGGTAAGGTAAGGTGAGTACTGTGGAGGTGGTGGAATATGACATAGAGTGGGGTCATGATAGTTTGAAGTCGGCTGCCGATTTATAGACTTTTTTGCCGTAAGAGTATACGTTGCCCAGAATGCACCACGTGGAGGTAAGTCTATCGCACACCTCGAGTCCCAAATATAATGAATAAATTAGTGGACTGGGTGGGGGTTGGGGTGTTTGCCGATCCGAGAGGTCACTGCTGATACTAAGTACTAGTTTCCTTTTTATGCATGGAGCAAAAATGGACACTGGCGATTTTATCAATCCTAATTTTCATTTTAACAAATTTATTAGAAGTGTATTTTAAGGCACACAAACAGCACGATAAGTTCCTAGCTCAAATGTTTTCCTAGAATAGAAAAAAAATTCTACTCTTCGCCATCAAAACAGTAGGATTTCGATTCATATACCTTCATAATGGCACATTGTTACCATATCCTTTGCACTATTAACAGGTTAAGCCGGTACGTTGGAATGCTTGCTTTTTTTCTGACCAAAGTCACACAAAGCAAACTCGACACAACCAGTTTTCACACAGGGGAACTGAATTGGCAGTCAACTGCTTGACTAGGTTAAATCGTGATTGGTCCATTGTACGACCTTAAAAATGAAAATAATGGTTGGCTGTCGAAAGAGATGAATGTTCATGTGGAAGAAATCGGGTGGCTAAAGAGCATAAACAACTGAAAGCGCAATCGAATTAATTCTTGGGCAAGTGCTCTTTTTCTCCATTCATTCTAAGTTGATAATCATTTGCACCAGCATGTTGCCTTTAACCCTCGTAGTCATTTTAGCAGTTGGTTCGGTTGACTTAGAGCCTCATAAGAGTTACCATGCGCTGATCCAAGCATCGTACTCTCTTTACTCGACTCCATTTCCATCCAGGGGCTGAGTAATGCGCGAATTCCTTCATTTTCATTGACTTTTCCTTCAACCACCCATGTGCAGTGATAAAATGCATTTAAATTTGCATTATTTCCGACAGTAAAGCTATTTTAAGAGCTCAGCCAAATGAAGCTAGGAAGTCTTCTTACACAATGAATATCTTCTTGGGGTTAAGAGAGTGTACCAGATTAAGGGCTAATTAGGACCAAGTGTATATTAGACAATCGTAAAAGAATGTGAGAGGAAGACAGAATGTAATAAGAGTTGGGAATCGGAAGGAAAGGCAAGAGATACTGAGATAATAGAACCCAGGTTTCGAGAATTGGCGGATTTCAGGTTTTTGCAGATCAGCAATCGACAGTCGACGTCAAGCGACAATTACTAAGCGCAGAAATGTGATTTAAAATACAGGTCCCACAGTCTCTCGATTCCCTGATGTGAGAGGTTGACATAATTCTCGTGGGTATTACCCTCTTCAAAACCTATTGGTTGGAACTATGCTTATTTCTGAATTCCCAAGTGTCAGACAGCCAGACGGTAGATACACCTTCAATAATCAAGTATTAAAACAGAGTTTAATACACTACAATGTGGGAGGCCTTGGAAGGAAAAAACATGTAGAATAAAGTTGAGAAAATGATCTTAGCTCACTGCCTTTTGACCAGAATTAACTAGAAGAGTTTGATGCCTGAATGTAATAGTGGGTCGACGTGCCATTATTTTTCCGAAAGGAGTGTCGATACGCAATGTTGGCACACAACTGTGAATTGCTGAAAGCTGCTTAACCACTTTCAAGTTTGCGGAACCGAGGGCATTTGAGTGGCATAGTTTACTAAATTGGCTACTAGAAAGAGACCAAGCAAAATGCATTGTATGAAACAATGATAACACATTCTTACTTTAAATTATCAGCCTCTTCAGAGGGCTTTCTATGTTTTTTTATCAATTATTACTTAACTTCAATCAATTTGGTTTGAACTAAAGGGACTATGCTTTGCATTTAAATGGATGCCAGGGATAGCCACTAATTAATAAATCGTATTTGTTTTACCTTATTAAGGGATTGGATCGGAGGGTTATCAGATATAGAGGTACACTAAATTAGAAGAATAAGATGTAACATCTACCAAAAGTATCATTTTAATGAAGAATACCGGGGAACGAGAGAAGGAAAGGACTACATAAGAATAAGGCGTGTGACAGAAGTTGGGAGGAGGAGCTGTAGGCAAAGCTAACTTAATTCAGGATATTTTAATGAATAAAAAAGGGAAATATGCTGTCGTTTTAAGTTGTTATTATTAAAACTGTCCATGTCTGATCAAATGAAGCGTTTTTCAACAGACATTTTATCGTCAGACATTTTTAAGTAGAAACCTTAGGCTTCCCCGATAAGAAAACCCCATAATGTCTACTATGAACGGAAGCAACAAAGAATGAAACTCAAATCACTCACTCCAATAGTTTTTCCAGGAATTAATCTGGGAAAAGACCCAAATTTATTGAAGAAGCATACTTTTCTTCAGGTGGAAAATTCCCATGAAATAATAATGATAAATATTTTCAGAATATGAAAGAAAGTGTAAATGAAATATCGGGCAAAGTTCAAATTTCGTGATGCTTGGTGTTAAAAATATGTTGAAAGCTTTCTTAGCCAATTTCGAAAAAAGTGTATTGCCACAGGAAATGGTTTTAAAATTAAAAAGATGCCACTTGAGAGTATTTGTTAACAAAAACAAAATTATGTAAAATAAAATAAAATAACTCTTTGTGTTAAATAAAAAAGGTGAAGATTGTTGAAAATAAATATTTTTTGTCAATGCAATTATGACCTTGATTTGTTTTATAAAATAAATTTTATTTATTAAAATTCAATAACTATTTCAAAGTACTTTCCGTTAGATGATATTTCAATAGAGATTTTGAACAATTTTTCAATTTTCGAAGAAATGTTTATAGTATGGTAAGCCAATTATTGATGTAATCTATTATTTTAAATAGTTGTAATCTATTTGTATTTGCTACTAACCGTCCACATTCTACTTTTAAATATGTAAAATATATCAGAAGCATTTTGATTCATAAAGGGAGCTATTTCGCACAATTTAATAAATGTGATTTAATATAAATATGCATTATTTATCTCTTTAGGTAAACGTGATATGAGTAAATGCTAAAATCAGATATCGAATAGGATTTAACTTGTTAGTGATGTGGATTGTTATATTATTTCAGGTTTTCTAGATGAAATTTTCTGCTGTACTTGAAAAAATACATATTAATAAGCCTTTTTCATAAAATATTCATTATACTCACGTTTTGTGATTTCATACGTTAGATATTTTTGTTTGTTATAGTTTCATTTCCAACCAATAAATAAGCACCTATAGAGATTATAATAAATATAATGAAACGTTTTGTTCAAAAAATTAATTGTTGCATAATCACAAATGAGTGTGTGTGTGGTAGTTTTTGTTAAAAATTCTGAAATGATTTATTATTATTTTAAAGCTTTTCCCCTATTTGGCGTTTGCTTGAATAATTCATTTTTATTATATTTCATCTAAGCGCATTATTGCTATTGAATTCTCTTAATTTCTATTCTCAAGCATTTTCATCGTCATTTTATTCCGCACCCCTCTGGTGTCTCCCCAACAAACGAGTGGTTACACATTGGAACCCATTCCGTAAAGCACTATTTCGTCTCATACTAGTTCCTTTAGTTCTTATATAATATTAGCTCCTCGACGAATTCGACCAGACCAAGATGTCCAGATCAGTATCTCCATTCTGCGAATGGTTTATCCACAAGTCACTATGCGACTCTCAATTAAGAAAGGTGTAATGGAATTAATCTCTACCTCATCAGTATTCGTCGCAACTGGAACACGAGTTCTTCAAATGAAAGTAAGATAACTCGAACGATCATTTAATTTTTCCTCAAGGTTCCCAATCAAGCATCTGATGGCGAGTACTGGCTGCATCTTGACGGTTATATATCATCTAACAGTTCCCTTCTCTTTCAAAATCGAACTATGATTGAGCTCTATCCAAGAACTGTATCTCTACTTATTCAGGTATATGTGCTAAATTCTAAGCCTATGTTTCCTTCTGAAGACTAGCAAACCGATTTACCACCAAAGCCAAATTGTTAGATTTCGAGTCATTCCAGTCCAACCAGATCTTATGCCGTGGTTTGGATCTCTCATATCAATCGAAGTAGCTGATTCATCGAATAATCTTTTCAAACGCTGGTTGAATCCAATGACTAATATCGGTGGAATAATCGAATTGGATTTCCAATTGGCTGATCAGGTGAATGAAGGTGATTGGACAATTCGAGCTCGTCATGAGAAATATGGTGCCGAAAAGACATTTCGAGTGGTGGAATACTGTAAGCGCTCCTCGTATACAATATTTAATCATATTTCTAGGGGCTAGATTATGGGATGTGAATGTAACAATGTTGCCTAGATATTCCGATGAAGATTTCGCTCTAACTGGACTTATTCAAGCTAACTACACTAGTGGGAAATACGTCCGAGGAAATGCGACCGTAGTCATCGAAATGCGAGAACGAGGGGAGGATATGTGGTCAAAGCCACCTGCAGGAACTGTTCGACGCACCATCGTTCAAGTATAAATAATCCATTCTATTTGTAATATTTCAGTAGCAATATGTGTTACCTCCAATTTTTGCTACGTAGCTAGATGGACATGCTGGGTTTATCGTACCTTTCTCGGAACTTCGTGCACAGCTGACGACAACTGGGGGAACAGAACCTTCCTTGGCCAATATGGACATCTGGGCTAATGTATCTGTGTTGAATTGGTGGGAAAATGATGTCCATTCTGGATGGGCTTACACTCAGATCTTTTCGGCGAATTCAAACATCAAATTTCTCGGTGGAGATGTGAGGACTTATAAGCCGGGAATGTACTTTACCGCTTTTGTGAGTTGATTACCTTTTGCTTATTTGGTTGTCTGTCTCATCTTTTGCGCATACAAAGTGGCTGACTCAAATGTTACCATACTAGCTTAAACCACCAGTTATCTGACATGGAAAACTTAGTATAACGATCAGCTTTAACCCTTTAATAATTCGATGGAATGACATTGCATGGGTGCATCTTTCGAAAAGCACTTATAGTTGTGACTTGACTTTCAAGTTCACTATCTCAGCAACTTGCCAACTCAGAAGAACCAACAAACTGGAACACTCCGCCAAAGTCACTGCTCACTCTTCTTTGCTTTTGGAATAATTTATTTTAATGCGTTTTCCTGCAGATGGTGATTTTTACAGCTGATGGTCATCAACCACTTTACATTGGCAACAGGCGAGTCAAACTTACTGTCACTTGTGCTGAAGGCTCAGAATTGAGATCGGTGCTTCTACCAATTCCCGATGATGCTCTTATCCAATACACATTCCGTCCAACAAATGAAGAGTCCTGCACTAGTTTGAGACTTCAGGTAAATTATATCCTCATTCATTCAGATAAAGCATAAGGGAAGAAGCGACTTCTGTTCTACAAGCCATGCATGCTTTTTAAACGTACTTGAAAACTTTTGACCATCGTACTACCAAATGCGTTACAGTTTTCTGTCCTGAGTGAGTGTGTTTAGTCATCAAATGCAGATCCTAACTAGATATGCACTATTAATCGCTTTAAATCGTTTGAATAACTTTGTAAATACCACGAAAACCTAGTCTATCTAAGAGGATCTAATATTTCGTTCTATCTTATTCTAGATTTACGCTAATTGTCATTATTGTCCTACCATGACATTCATAAAATACGCGAGTTAATGTGTGTTTAGTTCTGAGGAGGAGTTGAGAAGGAATGTCCATTTTCTGTGGATCAATTGAGGTCTATTTTAAATGTCTCCGCAAAACTTAGTTATGTCATCAATAAAGTGAGGAGACAAGGAACGATCTCATGAAATCCTAAGAAGAAGAATAGTGCACACCCGCTTCAATACTAGTTTAGCTCTATGAGGATTACTGCATAAACAGTGGAGTAAGTATTCTTAAATGCTATCAAGAATTCGAATTTGTGAGTGTCAAAATCTTAAATGCTGACACCATCTACGTCTGCTCTTTCACTAATACATTAGTTGGAGGTAGTGAATGCGCCATACTCTCCATTTTTATCAATTTGGCTAATCTCAGTTTTGCTCACTTTAGGCATCATTTCTGGATGAAAACTCGGTGATTCTCGCGACCGCTTACCAACGGCTATTTAGATTCCAGTCGCCCTCAAGCACCTATCTCCAGTTGACCACAACCACTCCACAACCCCAGGTAGGGGTTCAAATTATCCCCAGTCATTTTTAATCATGTACTTCGTTCAAATTGTCCATTTTTAGCTCATTTTCGTCGATAAATTCACATTTTGATTAATACAAAAGAAACATATAAGCTTCGATATGTTCAGAGTTCATAAGTGATTGAGTTGGAAGAAATTCATTATTTAAATATGGTGCCTATTTTTAAACAGTAATTGTGATTGTAATTGGTATCCAGAAGATTCCAAAAAACAATGGAATACTGAGTTAAAAGAGAGTCTAGGAAATTCGCATTTCGAGCAAAGTTCGCCCGAAGTCCATCTAATATGAAACTCGCGTACCATGGTCTTTCGTCTGACCAGTCAATCTTGTGCATTAAATCATTATTCAACATTTTATTATTTCAAATAGGTTGGAGAATACATGGTTCTAAATGTTGAAACAAATTATCCCATGGATACTATTCACTATATAGTAAGTACCATTAATCACCAATATTGCCAAAATTTTTATTAGCAGTTATAATTAATCTTGATTCCGTCTTCATTAAGGTCACAGCTGGAGGAAATATCATAACCTCAGATCGAATGACCTTGCAGAGTACCGTGACTTTCCGATCATTCTCGATCGCCGTATCTAAAGCAATGGCGCCAATCTGCCGAATTTTGGCCTTTTGTGTGAAAAACGACGGAGAAATCCTAGCGGACAGTCTCACATTCTTCACCAACTACAGTCGGATTAATAATGTGGAGATCCAAATCAACCGTGGAAAGGATCTGAATCTTGATACTGTGGAGGTTCGTGGAAAGGCTACACCTGGATCATATTTGGCCGTTAATGTGCTCCATGCCGATTTGTTCAGATACGATAGTCCGTCGTTCATCCAGGAAAACGATGTAAGCGGTCTCAGTTTCAAAACTCGTATTGAAATTCTCTTTTGATTTTTCCCTTAAGAATGGACTGTAGTGTAAGCAAGATTCATTTACCTCGGGGCTTTTACAAAGCTCACTGCGGCTTGAATTTTGGATTCAATCCAGTTTACTAGCTTATTCACCTAGTTTGATGTAGGACTCATTAGTTGGCCCGCACGGTATCGATTTTTCCACCTAAATTTCCTATTTTTGGAATTGACACATTCTTTTTCTTCTCTTAATATAAATATCGCTGTTAAATGTATATATGTAATTCAATAGGACTGAGATATGCTGTGCATTAGGATAAATAGGTAATTCATCCTAAAAGCAGCAAAGAACAGTGATAACTGTTCCAGATAAGAAACAGAAAAGGTTATCGTTGCAAGACCTTCTGCAAAATGTATTAGCAACGTGGACGTGACTTGGGAAAGCCTACCAGGAAGAAAGTTCAAAACAATGAGGAAGAAGAGTATGTTGATCTTTGGGTTTCGTAAAAATTCGAACAGAAATATCATCAAACAGTTGGGTTTCGTAGAAAATAATATTCATCCTCGTTATAAATCCATTTTTTACATTTTCTTGACTTCTAATTAGCAATAAGAAACCAACTTGCCAACTCGGTTCCATAAAAAGGAACTTAGTTTTTTGTATTATATTAGATGTAAGCATTGCCTCCTAGAAGCAGAATAACTTTTATTTGAGTAAAACAACGAAGATCCTTTGAATTGGACAGTTAAAACTATGCAGTTGCACATGGTACTTCTTTCAGCTAAACATCATCTAGTCTTAGCCATTTTAAAGCACCTGCTATTACTTTGATACTTTCAGGTGGTCGATGAGATGTGGAATTACGAAGCTCATGCACAGACTCCCTACAAATTTACTTGGTACAACAGTGTAAATCAGGTGGATCGGGTCTATGTTCCCACTCCTACCTATGGAGCTGACGCCAACTCTACCATTCAGAAGTCTGGCCTCGTTCTCTTCACTGATGCCAACTTCACCAAAGCAAACTTTTACCGTTAGTAACTTGAGGTTATATTTACTGAGTCCATAGGCTCTTAACTTATATCAAGGAGCAGGATGAAATATCGAATTCAGATTTGCATCGATAATACTTTCTTATATTCGTTATTAGAGGTGCGTTATAAAATTAATTAACCTTTTATTTTTAGTGGTTATAAAATTATTTGTGAGAATACGTTCTGAAATTCGTCTGCTGATCGATATTGACAAGCACGATCCTGTATTTTTATGCAAGTCTCAATCATCCCATCAGGCATGATAGAGGTTTCTTTATAGTCACTTATCAATAGTAAGCAAAGAGAGCATACCCCCGCTCCTCCCACACAGTCCCGCCAGTAGAAGATTCCAAATCGTATGCAACCTTTGCAAATATATGAACAGTTATTGGTCATTAACATTTTTGTGTTACTATGTTCCACAGTAAATCATTAACTCTTTTCTCCGAACTAAATGAATGAATTATTTATAATACTAATTAAGTTGGTTCCTGATTTTCATAAATCCCAATTTTGAAGGAAATACTTTCAGTTTAGCTCCTTAAGGGGAAGCAATTGAATTTGAATTGTCAGACAATTATTTCATATAAAATGGTTACATAAGACATTCCTCTTCACAAATTCTCAGCCAATGTTAAAGTATAGTTACTGACGCTTTGAGAAAATCGCGTTATGGAGAACTGGGTACTCGCTCACTCTGTGAACAATTTATCATAGTATGAATCATGAATAGCCCATCAGGAGAAGGTCATACTTGTGGAGTGTTGCAAGAACTACATTTATGCAGATTCCAAATGAGAGGGTGCAAAAACGCATTACTGCAAGGCGACTCCTCTGTTACGAAAGCATAAGTATTAATATATGCCTTGAGCTCTATGTATGTTAGTTAGTCAGTTAGATATACAGTGGAATGCACGTCATCGAGAAAAGTGCGATCGGTGGAAACTGGCGAATCCTGGTCATGTGCACCAAAAATGTGTCAGTTCTTTTCCAAATATTAACTTTTAGTAACTGTAATGCTATGCTTTATATGACAACTGTATTTGACAGAATGAATATTGAATTTTCATTACTGGCTCACGTTTCTTTATTAAAAGTTGCCTTTCATCCAATTAGATACATGTAATGAAACAGAGAATCCCACCAGAGCTTTTCCTTGTTATGCAACATCTGGAAGAGAATGCTACTCCAGAGCAGAACGATGTGATGGTATCAATCAATGCGTCAACTGGGCAGATGAAGCCGACTGTCCGGAGAATACTACAGCAGGAAGTCAATCCCCTCCACCGAAGATGCGGCAACTGGGCTCATTCGAGATGCTTTACCGAAATTGGGAGGATGGTGCATGGATGTGGCATAGTACTGTTGTAAAGTAAGTGGCATGCAAGCATTCGCTACTTCTAACCTTGTACATTTGGCCTTGTAAACCTATGCTTATTTATAAAGACATTGTTCAACGCTCGTCTTTGATAGAGGATTAGCGTCAGTCAATTTTATTGGCCAGGTTGAACCAGTTCGATTTGTTGTCCCAGTTATTGAGTTTGCACCGATAATTATCGAACTTGCCACTCTCCTCGTCGCTTTCGAACACTTGTATCACTGCCCCATTAAGGTACATTCGCTCTCTCCCTTTAAGCAACTCCTAATACAGAAATTGAAGTTATTTCCTAAATTTTTGTTTCTGCAAATCACATGTATACGTGATCGCTACATTCCTCTTCTGCACGTACATTTTTTTACCTACAAACTGTTTGGTTAGGGTACTTAACTCAAAGGCGTCTCTGAAATTTTATAGCAATCAGCTTATTTTGGAATCCAAAATTTGTCCCCTCCATTCATTTCTTACCAACGACATTTAATAAGTGCCTTTTTTTCTAAGTCGATGTGCTTTCTAAATAATCATTTCGGATATTTTTTCTGTTAGGTAAGAATCGCTCCGTTAAATCCTTTAAGGCTAGAATTATTTTTTGAAAAATGCACTCAACCGCACTCACGTGTGTCTCACAGCAGACTGATGCCGCTGACATGATGAGTTTTGGTGGTATCAGGCGAAGGATATAGACGTACTGAATGCGTTTCAAACGGAAACAGAGCCTTCTGTTACGAGTCTAGTACCAATGGAGCTTAGTTTGAAAGGGGACCGTAAAGTTTAAGGGCGTTAAAGGCTTAATTCACTTGAGGTTTTTCCCATCTGTATCTCTATACAGTTTGAAGAGGGTCCTCTGTGTTCACTTATTCTAAAATTGTGTGATTTATATTCTTTTGCAAGAAATAAAGTCTATCTTTGCGAAACGACTCCCGCTAAATAAAAGCGCCCGTATTTGGGTAATTTCTCTAACTAAGGCAAAAGTTATTATTTTTAAAATGGTAAAGTGCGGCAAATCTACATGACTTTATGCTGCATAATGATTGAATTGGATAGCACAATGGTCTCGCATCTGAATAGATGGAACTGTAAAACAGTCCAATATGGGTTAAAAAGGGAAACTGAGTAGAAGGATTGAATTTCTTCAGACCATCAAAAGAGTCGTGCTTCTTTGTTTTGCATTTGCCTAATAGATATACTTCATTCATTCATTTTCTAGTATCAAATATTCAAATCTCAAAGTTTTTCTTTGTTTTCTGATTGAATTCGTGTTCATGGCATCCAGATTTTACTGACCGAGAGATAAATTTGGCTTACTGTTCATAACATTTCAGACAGTCGTTTGTTGCGATTGCCAAGTTGATGTGAAATATGGATTTACATGACCTTATCGCTGGTATAATTAATCAACCAACCTGTGACTCATTCCAATCATATCCCTATCCACGTCATGCTTTATCCTAAGGTTAGACTAATGTGGTATTGCGGTTAATTACAATGATTTATGAAGTGAAGTAATTGAAGGTTCTGAGGTTCTACGTACCTCTGTAGTTTGTTCTTGACTTATCAGTGCTACGAATGAAAGTGAACCCTTTGTACAGAGACGGATCCTGAAATTGCTTTGAGATCGACGAAAAATCTCGAAAAAGTTATAAATAGAATGTAATAAAGCCAACAAACAGTAATCAAAACTGCAGCCTTGCTGTTTTGCCTTGGGATAATCAATTCGTCAAGTCTTCCACCATCTTCATCGATACGCAGACCATTAGTCTGGCGGTGTTTTAATTTCTAAACTCCAACACTATGAAGACTCCTTTCGTTCATGTATAAGGTCTTTAGTTATCACATAAAGTGTCTTTGAGTCAATGCATCCGGTCACATATCCTTTCCTCGTAGGTCTGTGTCAGCTGTGGCTTAGCTATATCTAGTGGAGAACATGCCACATCGTCAGAGACAGACTTTCTAGCGTTACTGCAGTGCAGAAGGACATTGGTATGCCAAAATTATAATGCTTATCTAGTTTTCTTAAGTTTTGCTTTTTCTGTATTCAATTCTAATTAGATTTCCATTTTTCATAACTAATTACTCATGCGAATAAGAAGTGTGTGTGTAGATAAAGCTTAAATAACTGAATGGATTCCCATTCGTTTCCTTTTCAGACCAGATGGAGAGATCCAATTTCGAGTTCCCCTACCAAAGATGGAGGCTGGATGGGTAGCAGGTGCATTTGCTATGGACGCCTCCGAAGGACTGGCATTGTCTTCGTCACCATTGCGATTCGATGGTGCTCGACGCTTTTATTTCACCCTCGAAGTGCCTGAGGTTGGATACTGGGGTGAACAGTTTGGAGTCCGCATTTGTCTCTTCAACTATTGGACTTATTTCCTTGAGGCAAGTTGGTTTTATAATTCATTAAGAATGTTTTCATTGCAGTTGCATCTTTGTTTATTCTTATTGGACACTGGACGTTTAGGAATTCATGAATATTTTTTTCATTACTACGGTGTCGAAACGCCAAGGAGTTAGAATAGAGATGTTTTGTACACTGTAACAGATAATTACTTCAACTAAATAGAGTCATATATGAGAAAATGCATGCAATGCGTAGAGTTAATCAGCCCTGTTGACTTGCGTCATTCTACTCTCGTGAACAATAGCATTGAACACCTCGCTGCAAATAGACCACAAATTGGCCCATAATTATCGCAATTTTCACCTATTCGGCGGACTCTCAATGAAAGGAAATAGAACCTGTCCTAGCTACTAATTGCCTTAAGAGTTACTCATCAAGAGACGCACCTGAATGACCTCACTTCTCCAAGAAAAGTCGAATATGTTCAATATATATGATCAATATGTGCATGTTAAATTGGTTTGAATATGTTTTCAAATAAAGCACACTGTAGAAACACATATGTAGAATAATTATACATTTTCAACGCAATGGAAACGACTGTACATATACATCAATAACACAACCCTTGCGGCCAGAATGGACACAGGAGCCATTGAATACGGTACACTAATTCATTTATTATCTCAGTCTAGGTTAGAACATAATGCAGTTTACGGCAATAATAATATCGCGGTTGTTATTTTGTCAAAATCGGCAAGACTTCTCAAATTATTGTAACACGATTAGGATTAACAGGCTTCATATGTGTCATGTGACATACATGAATCGTCCGCATGTGGTTAGACAAGCGAATGGCAACTCTTATGCACCAGAATCAATCAGCACCTGCATTCAAGTTCGTTTAAACCTATTTTGCACTCAAGAAAATGTAACGCGGGTTGCAAACTCAAGTCCTCCTTAACCCACTATTTAGTGGGAATACAATTGTTATTTTCTCCGTACATGCTCTACCACTTATCTTTCCCTTCACATGGATGCACTTTCACGCATGTTGAACGTATTTGCTCGTATCATTTGTTCGTCGTCTTATATTCTGCCCAATAAAATATCCTTCTCTAGGATAGAAAAAGGGTGTAGGTATTTCAATTTAAAAGAATTGCCGTTGAAAGCTGTTGCAAAAGTTTGGGCCAGCAATTTAGTTACAGTGCTCCTAAAAATGATAGTTCTTTTTGAGATGAAATTTGTGATCAATAGATAATTTGAAAGAATAAGTTTTATTGTGCTGTTTAATGATCATTCCAAATCCTGGTTTATATATCCCCAGTAGGTTAACTTTTTAACACATGACTAATCTCAGAATAATCGCTTTGAACCTGTTATCCGTGACTCTATGTTTGCATTCCCAGATATATATGTAGTATTTTTTGCAAACACAACTTTTAATTACAAGCCGACAGAAAGTTCAAGAAAGGTCAAAAGATATGGGATCAAGAAGAGCACCAGAGCATCGAGAGGTACTGTTTCTTTGGATTTTTTGACCGAGGTTGTAGAATATTTATACGTGGATAGTTCGCGTTCCAAACTTCAAATTTCATGACTTGTCCCTTGAATTAGGCCAAACACAAGTCCATGATTTCTAGGGTTCCATTAACTGGTTTTAAATCATGTTGATCAGTCCCGCCACTCTAATCTTTTTCTTTGCCCAATGGCCGAGAATCAAATTGCTCAGACCGGATGTTCAGAAGTTCACTGTCTTAAAAAATAGGATGAAGAAGCTAAAAAATGATGACAGAATTGACCACATCACTCAAATTTGTGTATTCTTTATCTCAGGAGGGCCAAATCCGATCTCGCTAATGGTCCCTACTCTAAAAGACATGTAGGGCATTCTTCCTAGACGTCTTGACGATTATTCTTGATTGGATATTGGGACTCGGCAGGGTTTTCCTGATTCTCTGGTTCACTTCAACTTCCCCATCTCCATTTCATTTAATTTAGTGTTTGTGTGCCTCCCTATAGTTAAAAATTATCAACAGTTTTTTGCCATGATAAAAAGAACTTACATCTGCTGTTCATTCTAGGTTCCTGCTAGTAAATGCCAAACCATAGTTAGCTCAGTTCAAGACTTGAATAAGGCAGAAGTGTTTTCACTCCACAGCTCTTTATTACATATATGGCCACTCATATAGTTGGCTTTAAAAGACTATTCCACAGCCATATTAATGATACTGTTGTCCAGTTTGACTCCAAACTGCCAAGATTACAGTGATAGAAATAATCAGCAACTTTGAATAAACAATATGAGACAAGGCATGAAATCTTCTTGACATTACCCTATCCATAAAAACTGTTGTATATGCAGTTACCTTGTCTCCTCCGCACCTGTTTAATAGGGCATAAGGCAAACGATGTCTTTTCGCTGCTTCACTGGTACCATATGTTAATCATACTATTTATTATTAATTTATCATCGTACGCTATTTTCATTTTCAATTGTGTTAGCCCGTTTATTGCCGCTTCTTTACTTAGGCCCTTGTGCGAGTGAATGCAGACCCCAACATAGGGGTGCCTCGAGTTCCTTACGGAGGTATTACAACAGCCTGGGCAGTTGCTTATACCGTGAACGAAACGGTGGACACACTTGTTTACTTGGATGCAGGCGAGTCAAAGTACGTCTACATGCCCATCTTGCCTCGCAAAACTGGAAATAACACGTTCACCATCTGTGCATTCTCCTTTATTGGTGCCAATTGTGAAACACGATCCATTTTTGTTCACGTAAGCTCACGTCGTTTCAAACTAGTTACCATGCTGCTTGAGGAGTGTGTGTTCAGTTATTTTAAATAGGTCAAGGTAGATGAATGTCAGAAGCGTCGGGTGGGAAATAATCTCTTCACGTCCACACGGGGAAATTTATTCTAGTATCTATGGTGGTAGATCAGGCTTCATCAACTCGCAAATTTACGAGATTTACAGATACCACATATTCTGAAAATCTCGGTCATGTTCTCCTAGAACTTGTGATCGATTTGGGGACTAAAACTTCTAACTCTAAATTAATTGCAGTAAGCTAACAAATGATTCCAAGAACGATGATAGGTTAAGGAAAAGATTACTTGACGAAGAGAATAGACTATTGATAAAGCGAGATAAGATTTGAATGTAGGAATTGATTGATGAGCCTATATAGTTAAATGACAAAGGCCCGTTTACTATTAATCAGAAAAAGCCAGGCTTGTTATCATCTTTATTTGAATTTATTCATGGAAGGCTAACTTAAAGGCAATATTTGCTTGAAATTTTTGAAATTCATTAATATTTTGTATAAAAATTCTTTCTTTTTGGACCATTTAGATGAATGGCATTCCGAACAAATTCCACACAGCTCACTTCATAGATTTGACCAGTTCCAGTCAAATGCACGTGAACAACTTTCGTATTATTGTACCTGAGAAGTTTACAATTCCTGAACAGCGTGCACATCGCTTCATTCCGGGTTCTCAAACTGGTATTGTCAGTATAACAGGTACAATTGTGACCTTAAAGAGATTTCAACATTCATTTCAATTGTATTACTAAACTAAACATTCACATATTGGCAACAAAAACTTTGTCCACCATTCCATCAACATTGACCAAAGGCTAAAATCAATGAGTTGGAAATCGAAATTAATTCAAGCTGTTGAAAAATTGAATTACGTTTGTAACGGCTCCCAGATTTGTGATTTCGGTTTTGATTATTCAAGATATAACTACAATCTCAATTGCTATTGCCACCACCTTATTTGTCCTTCTCATAAACGAACCATTATTTTATTACTAATTACTGAAATTTAACTCATATTAGCTGATGAGTCAAAGTGCTTCACTAATGACTCCAGTTCATTTCAAAACGAATTATTCGGAGGACATCTAAGGCACTCCCATTAAGCTGTAGTGTCAGTTGATTGCAACTTGACCAAGTATATCTGCGTCGAATTGGGGTTGAAAGATGTCAACACCCTACTTACTAACTCCGAAAAAAGACAGAGAGCTTTATTAACAATAAAGCTGTTTACATTGTAGCATAAATAAAACAAAATAGTAATCAGCACACGTAATCAACTGTAGACCAATAAAATCAGACCTGTGAACTGACGGGAACGTGATGTCATCAGGAGGGCAAAATGCCACATCGCGCGGATAGGCTGCCATTTACAAGGCAAAAGAGTCATTGAAAATTCATCCTACGTTGATGCAAATTTGTTGGGTTTAAACCATATTTATGCAATCGCCAACTCCATTCTGCTATTCTAACGAAGAGAGGCTATGTCTGACTGGGTTAAAATGACAATGAGTTTTATCTTGCAGCGACGGATAAATGTACAATTTCAAATTAATTAAGAGATAACATATGGAAATGCTTCAAAAAATTTTATTTTAACTGAAGATACCGGAAATAACACGATGTCACATTGAAGTGTTCCTCTTTTTCACCAACAATAAGTTCAATGCACTTCTCACAAACAATCAATGAAAAATTGCTTACTGCTTTAGACGGACTAAGTTGCTCATTCTTTTGGAAGTAAAATGATATTTTAAAGTTTCACTAACTGAAATGTCCACAAAAGACTTGACCAACTGGGTCATGAAAAAGGCAGACTGGCATACCGACGCAAATCAAGTGGAAGAGTACTGGATAGCACCTTAATCCCATCTAGATCGCGATCGATAAGATTAAAACTTATTAGCATCCTATCCTTACCCCAGCGTGGACAATTCACATCTCTCGGATGATCGCCAAATCGCTTTAAATTCTTATTAAACTGAGGGCGACACTATTTCTGGTAGCTTGACGGTCTGTTTGGACTAAACTGCAGTTGGTTCGACAGTGGATCGCTCTTTAAACGTCAATTTTATTCCTGCTAATATTATTTGGAAATGTAACCAAATACTCTCTCCCCAGCCGTGTCAACTAGGGTTGGGAGAAACAGGGCTTTCAAAACATAGCAAAATGGACATCAGATTAAAATCTAACATACCGAAATTAATGAGAGAATAACTCAATTGAACTCACTTAAAAACATCATTTCGCATTGAATCAGCAATAATCGATAACTCTTGATGGTATTCTGCATTACTTGTTTCGCCTTAAGGTGATGTCGTTGGACCAACTCTCAGTAAAAATTTGGAATATGCTACAACTGAAAACGTTCTTCACTTATCATATGGAGCGGCAGAGAATGTTTTCTTCGAACTAGGCTTCAACCTACAGCTCTTATTTTACCTACGAGGTGGCGGTTATCTTCCAAAAAGTGTTTTACTGGGAGGAATCAACTACTGCTCCGTGGTGCTTCAGAAAGGCTTCACCTATTTCGATAACTCCTCTGGTGCATTCTGCAATTTCAGAGATCAGAAGGATAAGTAAATCTGAAAATCGTGATTAAATGACAATTATTTTCTAGGCCACATGCCCTGCCAACGGCATTTGCACTCTGGAATATGCAATTGGCACGTCTGACAGAATGGGAACGGCACATTTTTGTGGAAGATGAAACGTTTATTAGAGCTATCACATTCCTTCTCGATACTCAGGTTCATTGAAAATTACCACCTATCTCAGTGCATTTTAGAGATAGGGATGAAATCATTTACCTTCATGTTTAGGTGAATGGAACCTCCGGAGCAGATTCTCAACTTATCGGAAGTTGGCCGGTGGATGGAGAAGGAATTGTGATTGTTGACAGAAGATTTGTTCCCCGGGTAAATGCCTCTGTGATCACGAATGCAGCAGAATATGAAGCCCATAGAAGATTGCCGACTGCAGCGATGGTAGTGATCAGTTTGAGGGCCTCTGGTACAGCACCTCCTAGTGGTCTGGCTGCAGAACGTGCTTCAAAAGTTGTTCAGGCGGCTGTGAATTTTATCAGACAGCACGTGCTGAATGTGGAAGACTTATTCGCAAAGATTATAGCAACTTATGCATTGCAGGTAGCCGCTGGGTCCAGTACTCAGAATGAACTCACACAGTAAGTTCTGGAAGTGTAAACGCTGGTTATTTAAGCATCCAAATGTAAGTAATAATTGGTTAATGAACTCATTAATTGCATTAATATGATTTTTAAAATGTTCAAATTTGACATTTGTTTATTTTGGATTCAGTTATTATTCAAAAGGTGAGTGAATGCAAAATTGTATTGGTTTAAATTGGAGAAGGTATAATTTATAGTTTGTTCGTTAGGAAAAATAACCTAAACAGATTAGTAATAGTATTCGATATGACTAAGTATCTACCGACTCTTTCAAGCAAGATTACATCTTCAGCGAAAATGAAAAATCCCAGAGATTATTCAATCTCTGAACATGGCCGAAAAAATTAAGTAAAGGCCTATATAGACTGCCGTGAACCCCAGTTAATGTGAGTGTATATGCATCGACAAAGTGGTCACCAGAACACAAGCGTTCGAGAAATAACCTTTAGAATTCCACTTTCTACGGACTTTCCCCTGTACCTGACTTCAACGCTAACTTGCTTTGTTTCTCCTTTTTTTAAATATTTTTCGTTAAGTAAAAATTATAATTTTAGTTTTATCACGGTAATGAAAGATTAATGAATTTATAACAACTGTAAACAATAATTCTACTAACTTATTAATATTCAGCATGCAGTTGAGTTGGGTTGACTAATTACTGATTTGATCCAAGTTGAAGTAAGGACGAAGTTATAGAATAAAATAGAATAAAGAAGAATTCGAGAAGGTTCATCGTATTAAAGCTTACTCGTGTTCGATATGAGGATCTTTTCAGTTTCATTAAATAAGATACAATTTTTTACATAGAGCGATGAAACAGATTGAAGCACGACGTTTGAAGGCAGACCACGTCTACTACGCCAACTATCCAATCCCGCCACCTCTCTACGAAATAGATCAAGCAGGCCGACGAATTGAAAACCCACGTGGAGAGTGGCCTAACGACGGCTATGGAGTTGTCTGTTCAGCTCTAGTGTTCCTAATCAAACTGGAAACTAATGCTTGGAGTCCATCAGTTGAAGAGGCTCAAGATATGGTTATGTGGCTCACGAGTCAGAGAAATCATGTCTCTGGTTTCAGTAGTACTTTTGTAAGTATTACTCATTTAAATTCCCTTTTTGCAAGATAATTAATGATTGAGGAAACCGCAGTGTTCTGCACTAATACTACTTATTTAAGGAGACAGTTAACGTATCAAGTCTTAATTAAATTTTACGTTGCTTAAACAAATGATCTTCAGCACATTCAAGGCCAATAGGATCTTTTGTGGATCCTAATAGGTATAAGATTTACTTTGTACCAAATACCAGCCATTAAGCTAAGATGAATGTGTGTTTAAGCTTCCAATTACCCAGTGGTGTCTTTTGAATCTTATTTATGAAGTTTATCTATTCTATCGAAATTAATTTGTTGCATAAAATTCTTTTATCATTAATTAAGTAAATTAGGGCATAAAAAGTTAGAAAATTATATATATGAAAACGTATTTTTTATTCCTTTGGGATAATATTGAAAACCTTTTGCTCATTTTGAAGTTTCAAACTAGATTTTAACAGGTCAGAACACCCCACAATCCCTGATATGGATTAATTTAAAGACCGTTAGCTTGGATACAAAGATCTCAAGATAAGTGGAACAAGTCCCAGTACCAAATTCTATATGTTCTTTAGCAGACTTTTAAAACTAAGCACTAATCCATATTCCGGACTGATCATAGAAGTCAAACAGAAGGTAACAAAGATCGGGGTCACTAAGAGTCGAGATAACCAGAACATCAGACATTTTATGAGTCTTAAGATGAGTCATATTTGCACACATTTTGGCTTCGTGCTCCTTGTAAGTAATATCATTCATTGAAGCTCAACCAAGTTAATTAATCCATACCGAGAAACAAATCCCCATAGATCCCAACTTCAATGGTGCCTCTTATTCCTGCATTTTAGGATTCCTTAGTGGCACTTACGGCCCTTCGAAAATATGCACTTGCTGATAAGAATCGGGCCCTCTACAAGATGGCCATCAATCAGAAGATTAGCTCACTTAAACAGTGGGAATCTACTGTCCTTATCGTGCCAGACAACTACTCAACTTTATCTCAAACTTCAGTAACCATTTGCAAATATTTGGCCCCTGTGCGCTTTTTGTCGTCATACCAACATAATTTCCTTTGCTTTGTGTAGTATCCTCCAAGATCAGTCTGGGGTGACGTGACTTTGGTAGTAGAAGGAACTGGACTGATCACTCTTCAATTGGATGTCAGTTACAATGTCGAATTTCCTGATATTCAACGTGAACCACTCAACCCACAAAATTTACTAGAATTTTATCCCAGTTTTGATATTGAATGCACGCCCTTCTTCTCTGGGAGAAATAACTCCTTCATGCGAATGTCAGTTTGTGGTAGTTGGACAGGAAATCATGTAAGTATTGAAGGACCCGAACCCAGCTTCTCCTGTGCTTTTCAATTGAAATGTACGGCTTCTTGACTTTTTCGTAAAAACTCGAGCTCAGTCATTTGGTATTTCGTGAACCAAAAAATAACACATCTGTTTGTGCATAACTGCGCCATACTTTGTATTGCTTGGACTACTAGATGCCTAGCTAGAGGGATATTAAGTCGGCAAAGGAGTGAGGATACTTGAGTATAAACGGGAAAGAATAGGCGCTAATGCCTTTAGGAGAAAAATGTTGAGGTAGTTCGTATTGAACCCGATGTCAACATTGTTTATGAAATTTTAATATCTGGCGTTTCAACTACCTTTATTTTCATAAGGCCTATAATGACCTGATAGTGAGCACTTGTTATCCATTTTGATCTTTGCATCTGAGGCGAAATATTCGCTTCAAACTTCATTTTTTATCACCAATTGCCTCGAGTCGGGCTTTAGGAACGGAGTTGGCACTTTTGGCTGTTTTCACCTTGAAAGCCATCTTAAACATTAGTGCTTTATTACCTACAGTAGGTTATCATGCCTACTATGGAAAAAAATTTATTTGCATAAATTTGCACTCCATTACAACAAGACATTAGAGCCAGCATTTTGCTGTCTGCACCTTTATGGTAGCATTTTAACAGTTGTTGCCATGTATTAATGATATCTGTTATAGGCGTTTATGACTTCATACTTTTTGTAAGATAAGCGCATTGTTAGACTGCTGAATCTAATGAAATGTCGAGTTTCACATTTCCATTAATCTCCATTCAACGTTGCTCGGGTGCCTTTATTTTAACAATTTCATATCGACTTAAATAGTCATTTTTGTTAGTATTGTGGTTTGCTTTGACTTGTTTACTTACTTTCAGCCATTAGAACCGGCAAACGAAAGCGGAATGGCGGTTTTTAAGGTTCGAGTTCCGACGGGATACGTGGTGTTAAATGATGAACTTCGAGATTACGTACGCAGTAGTGCGGTTCCTCGATTGAAATATGCAAGGTTTCTACAACAACATGTGCATTTCTTCTTTGATAAGGTGAGTCAGCGTGCATCGTAAAGGTGACTTGTCGTTCATTCCGATGATATTCAACCTTGACGACCTTTAGAATGCCAATTAACAGGCCAGACTGCATAGGAGCAATTTATGTACGCTTTAAGACATTTTCGCATTAGATGTTTTAAGTGTTTGATGGATTAGTGAATCTTTATTGCCATGCTATTAGATACCGAGCAATGCATGGTCCACTGCTGTGAAAATTTCATAAGATTAGGCGTTCAGGAGGTCTTGAATTTTGAAGAAGGTAGATTGTTATCTTGGAAACAGCAGCATTGTTCCTAGAAGGCAGATCTTCTATTACTCAGATTCTAAATTCTGTGGATTTATTTTATTGAAAGGAAATTTTAAATTAAATGAGGCAAATAACCTTCGCTTGAAAGAAATCCCAAAAATGTACGATTTCTTACAGGTAAAGTGAAAGAACGTCTTTTTAATTAAATAAAACAATCACAAAATAGATAACTGCACATATAACTTGAAAGATAGAGTTTAAAATCGACAAATATCTCAAAATGTGTACGTTCCAATAAGGAAGTCGGTTTCGAACTCATTCGAAAAGGAGCCACTTTCTTTGTTAATTAATAAGATTCAAGAATTAATAAGCGTCCTCTTACCTTGAACTTGGTATTCTGGTGCAATTACTCTTGGATATAATCCCCCTAATCATATGTACTAAGAAGACCTGTCAAATCTTCCTTTAGATTCCAAAATTTCAGTATTCTGATCCCATATTTAAGCTCAAAACCCGTTCCTTAACAAGGTTTGGAATAAGTGTGTATTCGAAAACAATCAGGAATTTAAGATTCCGTTTGGTTAAGCAGTTTCCATTCATTAGTAGTTCTGGAGAACATCTAAAACTGAGCATTTTGTAGGATTATTCCAGTCACTCGAAAATAGTGCCTTTTATAAACCAGATGGACATAATTTTTCCAACTTTCTGCGAATTTACGACAGTCATTTTGCCAGAATCTTTCACCTCCCTTACACCTGCCAGAATGTTAGGATTTTCAAACTGGTTTCATGTCACTTGCACATTGGTGTCACAGAAGACTTTTGCCATTTCCTATTGGTCAGCTATTGTGTACGTATGACCACTGAATCAATACTGTTTGCCACCATGTTAAGGGCGGAATTGGCAGGGATGGGAATGCGGTCTTTATTATTTCCTGCAATTCCCAAGTGCGTAGGAACGATTTCAATTCGAAATTGTGCCTGATTCCCCCAAAATTCTAAAAAAAGGGATCTTATAAGAATTTTTGGAATTTAATTTTTATTTATTGCAAGACCTTAGTGTTATAAAATGTAATTTTAATCGTCAAAAGCATTTGAAATTTTAAACTGTTTATTAGGGGATGGATGAGAACAAGTAGATAATAAAATCAGAGGATTGAAGGGGTCTTAGTACACCTTAATCACTTAATGGTAGGTTCCCTACCACATATTCTTGCATTCCAAGTTTCTAATATCCCAATTTGGCCCTGATTGAGTTGGAGTCTGCAATATCCAAAGCTCATTGGCCAGTTGTTTAATTTGGGATGTTGATTATGCTGTTTTGACAAATTCAATCTTGTAATGACGAAGAAAATCAACCAAAATGGTGCGAACTAACATGATTTTATTATAACGGAATTCACTATGTTGATATTAATTGGCCATTAGTTTGATCGAAAGTTAAATCTCATTTTCTAAGGGATAGCATAGCTATTGAGATCAGTTAAAAGCAAAGACGCCTTAAATTATGGTTGGTGGTAGGGTAGGCAGCCCCTCCTACCCATTGGCATTTCTCATCGTACCGTCATTAATCCTGAGGTCATAGTTAGGTCAGACTAGGCGGCTTAAGAATATGATGTTCTTGTGCCTACACTACATATTTTAAAATCAGTACCAAGGCTTTCCCAAGGTTTCCAGGTGATGCCTCTATCTCCAAGGTCTTTCTGACTAGTGATAAAAATCACACATTGACCAGGTTGAAAAGCCTAGTTGCTGAAATCATTCTCGTTTTACCTGCTATTAGTTTTCGGGAGTTATGACCTGAAAGTAACACAGATCCGTATCCAATCACAGCAAGACTAATAGAATTTAAAGGAAAGTCTTCTTTAGGAGAGAGGAAGAGAGATAGAGGTGGTTCTTCTTAGATCCATACAGTTTGATTTGAGCATGTCTTTTCAACCAATGGATATGCACCGATTAGTCTGATTGGCAACTGATTATGAAATAATTTACCGAAATTAGCCTATCTGAGTACAGCATTTGGGGCTCTGATAACAATGAAATCTTATCTCCTCTCCGCTGTGTTAGGACTTTAAGCTACGGAATAGTTTACAAGATCATTTATCTTCTCAGGTGAATTGTGGTAGCAAAAACAGCCCTTTTGTTCATAAAACCGCAAATAAGTACTGAACACGCAGACAGGCACTTGTATGCGAACTACCCATTCAGTAAATATTGTACATCCTGATCCCAAAGTCGAAAGCACAAAGACACTTTATTACCTTGACGTTGCTCTCCTCATACTTTTTCGATCCTCTCCCCTGATCATTTATTGGGCTCTCGGATAATCGATGTTAGTTGCCTTCCACAATTAAAAAATGTACTTTTTATAGCAGGTGATAATAATAACGACCACACCATAACATACTGTTAAATTTTCTGTTGTACTGGTTTAACAATGTAACAACCATAAGTTAAAAGCTAGAAGATTTCCATGTTATTCTGAACGTCATTTCCAGTCCAAAAATGTAAAATGAGATGAGATTCGACGCTTTCAATGTTCATTAGTAATTATGTTAGCAATTTGCCGATAAAGTGCTAATTTATAACTCGGCACAGTGCTGACTAAGCACCAAAGTATCAATTAATATTTCGAAGAATTAACTGTTACGTGGATATCTCGTGTTTGACCACAACTGTCGATTTTCTGTCCCAAAAAAGTTAGCAAAATAACTGCAGTAATCTTGTATATGTTCAATAACATCTTGGCTTTTATCAGCGAGTTTACAGTTGAATCTTTTGGCCCATAAGATCTGAAAATCTTGAAATTTGTATTCATTATATCATTAGAATGTGGCCCAGTGAAATGTTTAATAATAATAATGATGGCAATTGTCAGCAATACCGATCTCTAAACTGACTAAAGGGTACCTTTCTATTTCACTTGTCAGTCTGCGTGGACAGAACTGGTAAGCTCACGTACAACCGTTTCTCTCTTGATTAATATTAATAATTTCGGTCGGTCATTCAGATCAGAGACTGGATTTTGGCGAATATCAAATTTGAGGCCTCAAAGGTGTTAAAAATGCTAGTTTTACTCTCGATTTATTTGAAACCCATTCTACCTAGAATTTGAGTAAAATACCTCTGTTTCAGCTGACAACTGAGCGAACGTGCGTTGAATTCAACGCTTCTCGTTTCTACCCCGTTGCTAACATGACTGATCATCAAATATGCTACGCTTATGAATACTATGAACCAGGCAAGTATTAGCATTATACACTTATATCTCCTTTGGCTAAAATGACTATTCTCCTGTCGCTTTCCAGCTCGTTACAACAACAGTATGTATGAAGTAATTTCCCTTTATACCAATACAATTTGCAGCGTTTGCGGATCATATCAATGCCCCTATTGTCCTGACTATAACGGAAGTACTAGCAACAAACTCAGTCTGGCACTTATCATAGCGGTAGTGATCTTCCTATCCTTCCATCATTTTCGATCCAATTATGGATAAAAGCAGATCCACCTACTCCTGTTTTCTATCATATTTTCTCTGTATTTACTAAATATCAACATGCTTTCTATATTACACTAATTGGAAGGTTGTTCTAGTGTTCCGGTGAAGCGCAAATGAACCCCCCCCCCTCCTCTCCCGCTAGACGCACGTCCAAACAAATCGATAGCGTCCACTGATTGGTTAGTAAGCAGGCATGCTACAACCAACCAAACCCAATAGGAAACACGAATACGAATAACTAGGTCCCTTTTTTATTGTTACGTGATAAGGTAATGAACAAGGAGAGGCACGAAAGCGATAAGATTATCAAGAGAGATGAAATCTGCGGGAGCTAAAGGCCAGGTGTTGATAACAGATATACACAAACACACAGACAATGGCGAAGAACGAAATCCTTTTGTGATTGCACACGCGAAAGGGTGAGAGTGACAAACCCTCTCACAATTTGAGAGCGAGAGAAATGGGCGATACCCGAAAGACAAGGAAGGGAAATAAATCGTGAGACTCTTCTTAGTCCCTTTTCTTGTCCGTATTCAGGGTGAAGTTGGGGGAGTTCGTTCGACGTATTGGAGCGGGGTTAGGACCATCTTTTAAATTAGAACTGCCAGTTCCAGTGCCATAACCGTCTTGACCGACACCGGCCCCTGAATTTGGAGCGATAACTCCTGAACCGGATCCTCCTGTTGAATCAATTATTACCTCGTGCTTCT
Organism: Hymenolepis microstoma; assembly: GCA_000469805.3. Taxonomy (NCBI): domain Eukaryota; kingdom Metazoa; phylum Platyhelminthes; class Cestoda; order Cyclophyllidea; family Hymenolepididae; genus Hymenolepis; species Hymenolepis microstoma. The sequence goes on along the minus strand of LR215993.1, from coordinate 21,342,980 downwards.
GACGTGTTACAGCGGCTTTGAGGGCATCGACCACGCCGCCGAAGAAGATAGCACAAACGAGGTTTTGAACTGGCGCGAAGGGATCCTTCAAGCCAAGACATAACATTGCGACACTGGAATAGAGTAAAATATGCCAATGGTTAAACCTTGGATTGGAATGATGACCAAAGTAATGCATCATTCCCTATAACTGACAAAATTGAGTTTCGTACAACTTGTTCTATAAAAGGAACTAGATCTCATGACATAAGATGAAGAATAAAGCCAAATTCATAAGAAAAGATACCTTGGTAGCCTAATGAAGATTCTATAATCAGATCACTGAAAAGTGGAAAGAATAGCAAAAGTGACACGCTTTCTCAAAATTCATAGATATAATAAAAAGACAACTTCTAATGAACGATCACTTGTAGATGTTAGGTACTCCGAATTAAATAGGTAAAGAGATTTGACAAAATACAAGGTTGAGAGGTATGAACATGCTAGGTTGTAAATTTATTGCATAGCAAGTCCGCATGTTTTCCAGCGAAGAAAAGTTCCACAAAATTTTCCGAAAACAAGATGTTAACACAAATTGATCACTTAACATCAATAGAAGCAACTTACCGCATGTAGACCATAACTCCCACCACAGAAAGGAAGAGCTGATCTCGCGACAGTGGGATCAAATCTAAGAGATCACAGTAGTAGACAATTGCCGAGAGGAGGGATATCTTCGTTGTGCTTCACGAGGAAAAGAGAGAAAAAACAATAATCTAATCAAACACCTCTGTTTCAACAAATGAGCAAAAAGGGAGGGGCTAGAGTTGGAAGACAAGAAGCATGCCTTAACTAGTGCAAACTGTAACCACAAAACCCCCAATAAATAAAAGTTGAATGCAATGACATAACATGGGCAAACGGACCACTTTCGGGCATGCGTCAGTGGGAAGATGTCCAGAATGAGCATAACACGATAGTAATGTGTTGGTGGGTTGAAGTACGAAGATACTACTTACAAACTGGGATGAAGGAATTCAGACGAGGCGGGCAACCAGACCCCACGAACTAATCGGGCAAATACCTTCATCTCCAAATAACCCGTACCTAGCAAAGAGAGATGCTACTTATTTCGCTTGGTTGATTAATGATTGGTCAATGAGCACACACATCCGTATCCGCATACAAATTTGGTAAAAATCAATATCGGCGCTCAGCCCTCACGTCATCAGAAGATATCTTAGTTATTAATATACTACTTCCAAAGAAGAAGTTCATAGGGCTGGATGGGATATCAAAACAGGGGATTAGTATCTGTAGAACAGTTGCATGTTCGGCATTACCACATTGACATTTTTTACTAAATACAGCTCTAGACGTCACTAGTTAACCGTTCTGTAGCTATGTAAAGGGAAAATGCCTTGCCACTCGATCTCATAAATACAGGGCTAGATGTAGACCTTCTGCTTTAACAAAAAATTAAATTAATTTATAGAATTACGTGGAAATAAAATGTTAGAGAAAGTCAAGCTGTGCTGCTGTGATCTACCCAATGACCTCCAAAGTAAAGATCTCGAATATTTCAAGCCAAGGAACAAAGAATTATCGGCCACTAATAGAGACGAAAAAGAAGTCTTTAACCAATTCTTCCAACTTCGTACCCCTTCTCTTCAATAAAAGTGAAATTGCCAGTTCTATATCTCACGGTCTGCTCAATATTATCACCAAGTTGATCAAATTGACTAAAGAAGCCACATGTTAGTGATTCGCTAGGTAAAATGATGAGCATCTGGGAGATAACCATGTGTTAATTCATTAAATAACACATAGAACTCACTAAAAAAGGTCTACGTTTGCTTACACAGTTATTGTCTAATTTTAGGACAATTTAATTGAGATGCAAAAAAAACTAACCATGATTTATGTGATTCCTAACGTAATTTTAGAAGTAGAAGAGCGCTCAAGTGCACTCTTTATTAAGTAGGGACAAAAAACAACCGACTGGAGCAAAGAAGGTTAGCTAGAAAAGGCTATATAGAGATAAGTATGCACGTCGACTAGTGTGATAATTCTAAGCGTACATCCAGAGAGCATGGCCGGAATGCTTCAACACCTAATAAGATAAAGCAGAAAATAAATCGGTTCGTTCAATGGGTACCCTGTCGAAAAAATAGTACCATAATTGGTTAAAAATTTAATTACTGGATGCACTTCGAATTGTAAATATTAGCACTATTAAGAGGTGTTAAGATTACATGGGATCTTACAATGTGTACGATTTGGAATACCAACTAAATTAGAACTGAATTGAAAAATACGTTTTAATAAAAAGGATAGAACTTAAAACCTTCGTCCTCCAAAAAAGGTTAACAATCAACGCATTTTATATTAATCAGCTCTTAAAGCTAAGCTCTTCAAATTAACACCATTAAGAAAAATGTATTTGTCACCACTCAACCTCAAAAACAAATCCTTATTTCTTAGGATAGAACATTCCTATTTCACTCGTATCTCTCCCTCTAATAAATTAAGCACTGAAAGCTCCACGTTCTCACTTTGAACATATACCAGAAATAAAATTTAACTAACTTGATTACAACAATGAAACAATTGATGACTTTGTGTTAAGACTTAATCAGACCTATGCTCCCTACAATGCCCTAACTATACAGAGAAGGGAAGCAATCCGGGATTAGCTTTAGGGGGATACATACATGGGGTAGAAGAGTAGAATACTTACTAAGATACAACTAAGAATTCAACTTCTTTAGGCTTCCAAACACCAGCAGTTAGTAGGGCAATAGTTCGCATAACTGAACTACCCGTACCTAAAAGGATGCGCAAATACGCCACGACCGAAAATTATATTTAGAATAATTAATAAACAAATAGGAGGGAAGACTAATACATATATAAGCCTAAAAGTAACTAGATAAATCCATGAAATGAATGCAATTAAGGCATATTAAATGAAACATACCTTTAAGAAGACCAACTAAAATGCAAGTAACGGCGCTGTGAGGATAGTCATGATAGGCATGTGAAACTCCCATCGATATTTTCTTAGCACGTTGAACTTCCTTCATGGCACAAATTAATATTCGGACGAAAAAAAGAGAGTAAATTTTGTAGACAACGTCGAATGGTGAGTAGTTAATTAGGTACCAAATAACTGTGGCTGTAAGAACGGCTCGATAATCATCAAAACATGCAAATATTGATTCGCCAAGAACAAAATTTCCGAGAATAGCACCGCCAAAACACATCAACATGGTTGCAAACCAGCATGCAAAAGGATGCTTTCGAGAAAATGCTGCAGAGCCTATTTAAAAATAGGAGTTATTAGATAAATATTTAAAGCAAATTTAGCTTCATTTGGAAGTTTATTACAACTAACCGGACTGAGGAATATCTTCTCTAATAGCGGTGCTCATAAGTATATAATGAGCAATATCAAAATATGGATACATTCGCCATTTAGACACTGAATTTGCAAGATCGTTTATAATTTGGGGATCCATCTCCTTAATATATCGAAAGACAGTCAGAAAATGACAATCGCAACAAATTTTGAAACTTGGACAAGTTTAGACCAGATAACCTTAAGTAAAATGCATAGTCAAACAACTATTAAAGTCCGTTTTACCTTACATTCAGACCGCAAACTTTTTAGCTGTCACTTAATTTTCATAATGTTTTACTTACGTCAAATACATTTTTATTTTAGTAGTTAGGTTAAAATCAGGTTATTTGAAATAAGTTCAATTTTGGAAATTGCTTGATTTTATAAATATAAGTTTATACTCAATTGTGAAGCGTAATTTATCTAAATCAATCAAATTTTGAATTTAAATCACAAGAATTTGTCTGAAAATATTTATCGATTATAAACTACAATGTGGAGATATCTTAAACGCAGTTTCCTAAAAAATGTGGGAATCATAATCGACTTCCACTAAACGTACCTTCTAAAATATTGGCTTGCAGTAGTTGAAATTTCGTATCTTTACATGTAGATATTTTTTCATGAAAGTATTTTCAAACTTTCTGCATTTTGTATTAACGAGTACATTTCCCCTGATCATATTTCCCCTATTGATTTCGAGATTATCTTCATATAAATCACTTTCGTCATCTGTTGCTGTATGACTTTTCAAATCTCTTCTCTGCATTCCAAAGATTTTTAAATTTGAAAAATTTTATGCCATCAGTTTTTTGCACTTGCAATCAAACAAAAATAGCATTTACTAAAAAACACAGAAATATTATTTTATTCTTCGTAAACGCTGGCAAATATTCATATGTTTTACGCACTAGAAGTCGGTTCACGAGTCTCTTATCTCAAAGTCGATATTAACAATTTTGCAGTTATTTTCGTTTCCTAAATAACAATAATGTTGACTTTCTTCTCTTCAGCTTCAATTACTTTCGGATTCTGTGTAGAATGAGATGTTGATTGCCTCCAATTTCTTTCTCATTGACTAAGCTTTCGGGGAGTTTCTAAAGACGTGTTCATTCATAGTCAGTTGAGGATTTCGCTTCACTTATGCATATTAATATATATGCATATTAATGAATTCGGTCATTGAAATCACCTATTTTATGGATGAATCACGTATTTGACAAGACTGCAAGGATACATTAAGTATGTTTTCTTAACTCTATTCCAGATTGACTCCACCTTACCAAAATGTTTTGGTAATGATGATAGTGATTCCAAAGTAATCATAGCTAAAACTCACTTCTCAAACGAATTGATATGTTCTCAAAAAATGCCATTATTATTGAAGATGTATTGACTCGATGTGCGAATTCTACCACCAGATAAATGTGCATTTATAAATCATTGTCAATTACCGAAAAATAAACAAATTGCAAATGCATGCTTATTCGTTCTCTGAAGCTTTTCAAATCCTCCACTACGCGCATCCTCCTTTATTTCACCGCTGTAATTTACTTAAGCATAACATTTCTAGTTTTACCACCTTTGACTGGGTTTTAAACTCATGCTACACGTGCTTATGTTTGCACGCTGCTTATGCACACTACGAGGTTTCCTTCGCATATTTTCTACCATATCTATTTTTAATTTTCTACAACAAAAGCTTTTACTTACTAGTCTATAGGAGTATGTCTTTCGCTTGTTTCTTGTGTGCTTTTACCTCCATAAATGCATAAATATGCACTCCTATTGGCTTGTTTACGTTGGGTAATCAACTAATTCGGTAGCTATTTTTAATCTTGTACGCAAAGGAGCTCTAACCTTTGGCGAGTGAAGGCACTTTACAAGTGCAAAGTTGGTAGGATAGCGCACAGTCTTGCCTAGTTCCTACCTTTGAACGAAATCGATAAACTAAGGTACTATTATCGGTCGTTGAAAGCGCTGGAGAGCCTCATTTGACTTTAAAATTGCCGACTATGGCATGATATGGCCTATTTGCACTTGATTTCCCTAAAATTTTATGTGATTTTGCAAACGAAATCACATTGTGAACTTGACTATACCTTACCATAGAAATCCCAAAAATATGGTTATGCCACAGCCTAAATTTGGGATTTTATTAATCTAAGTGGTTGACTTTCAATTGCTTTGGGCTTTAAAAGCAAATTGCTTAGAGTAGGAGTTAGTGATAACACGGAGTGATTAAGGTGACCTGAGTGCATCGATGACTCAGTTTTAACTATTGATATTTTAGTCTGGCGCATGCATGATTTACTGTACATAGTCTTTCAACATTATCTAGCTTATATCACGTGCTTGAATATTGATATTTTTGCGCTTGTGTCGTAAAATCGCTTATTGGCTGAATAAAATAAATTATGCAGAGAGTGACGTCATTTGGTATGGGCAAAACATTAAAAAACCGAACAGAGTTTCTTTGACCAAAATATTAGACTGTTACTCAAAGTGCTAAAAATGGAGTAGGTATATACAAAAGATCATTCAAAATTTATCCTAGGGGAAATGAAAACAGGATACTTGTTGGGAGAAAGGAAACCAGCTGCATAAACTACGGATCAGTCCCACTGACTCGTCCTTGGTTGACTATGCATTTATTTTATGGCGGAAATCAAAACAATTCCACTATGGTTGTTGTGGCTGCTTAAATAAAGTTGATTTAACTATAAAGTCAAATTAGCAATAGGTGTTAGCTAGTTTAAAATAAATGAAGGAAAAGTTAGCTACCTTGGGCCTTGTACCGATATTTTGATAGACCATTAATTAAAATGTACAGGCTGCTGTGATATTTTCACCTTAAAATCTGCAATAACTCCGGAGTCAACATGTGTTTCGAAGTTTTATCTTGGCCACCGCTGACCGCTGAAACCTAGCTTTCTCGACCCCATAACGGAGATCTCAATCGCCCGGTAGGGATACCGTGAGGACTCAAGCTGCTCAGTTTAGTTAGTGGGAGAATAATTCAGTAGTGTACAACACTACCAAGGTTGACCAGGGAAACCTCTTGACCAATAGAACATTCTGGAAGTGTGGCATAGATGCAAACTCAATACCAATCACCGGGCCCTTTCATGACAATACACGTCGATGAACATACATGTTGTCAGCTTTAACACACGCACTTGTTTTTCTTTTGCCAGTTTGTACGCCATCCACCTTCCCTTATCTCTCTTATTCGTTCGATCTCCCTTGTGGTATAATCAATCCACACTGATCTACACACCGACTTTGCAGCTCAACAATAGCAGTCTTAGAATAGCACTTCTAAGTTTTGAATCGGAAGGTTAATGCATTGAAATCTCGAATTCCAAAATTACTTCCTTGAAAGTGACTGAGACTTGGCTTGAGAGAATAATAAGAGGTCTGGAAAGTTAGCAGCCAAAAATGCAAGAACCTCCAAAGTTATCGTGATACAAGTACTTTAGAAAAAAGAAAGTTTAAATACTAAAGTTCAACCAATGACTTCCAATTGTGTAGGCACTCACGTTAGCCCCTACCTAGGCGTTCTGCAAATCAATCTTTAAAAACTGCCATCAAGCCGGAATTTTATCCATTTAAATTACACCAATGAATTTTACCTATGATGACCTAGTTTCTTGGCGAGAAGGCGCAAGATAACGCGCCTTTAAGCTGCTCTCCACTTGATTTAACCACCAAAGTTCGATCACTTCATAGAATAAAATTTGTTGAGTGCGGAGAGTCCAAACTTTACTTTTCACCACATCACTGATAAGTCAAAACTGGCAGTTTATTATCGTTCAAGAGTGAACTCAGTTTCCGATTCCGGAGACTCAGGAATAGTTCTTAATTCTTCATGTTGTAAAACTTACCTCTACGTGGCGCACCCTGGGCAATGCATACTTATACGGCAAAAAAGTCTACAAATCGGCAGTTGACTTCAAACTACCGTGATCCCACTGTGTGTCATATTCGACCACAGTACACACCTTACCTATTTTTCTCGACCTTTGTATCTGTCTTCTTTACATCTGTGAATCACTCTTCTCTTCCCCCTCTCGACTTTTTGTGACTTTGATGTTCCTCCCCTGTGAAGCCCGAAGTCAACTAAGGGGCTAATGAAAACTATCATAAAGCCCGCCATTCGATATAAATGTTGTAGGAAGCCAAATTTCTTTCAATCTATTAGGGCAGGAGTGACAGTGTGAAACGGACTGGTTTCAATTGCACTGAAGTGGCCTCTCAAACTCCCCGGATCCTATCCACTACTCATAACATAAAACTACGGGTAATAAGATATTCGATCAAGAAATAAGTGACTCTAATGAAATAGGCGATGTATGCCAAATAAATAGAGCAAAAGAATTTGGGAATTTTTGAGTTGATTGAATAGTACCTCTGAAGGGTCACACACAAGTTGCCAATTCCCTACAGACACTGATTTCCCAAATAGTAGTTAGTACCCTTTTTCTCATTTCCCCTGGAATTTCTTGCAGATTTCCCATTTCCCATCCTCTCCAACCAGCTCTTCACTTCTTATTAGCTCCAAGGAAGTCATTTATTTAAGAAGCGCAAATCTTCTGGACCGGGCTCTTGAAAGTATGGGGTATGGAGTTGGCTTAAGTCATGCATTTTCGTATGCATATATATAATTCGAAGAGACAAATCAATGGGAAAAATAATAAGAGTTAACGAGATTTTAGTATAAGAGTACAAATTACACTGATTAACCTTTTAAGAAAGAAGCACCGCAGATTGAAATGCACTTGCTTTTGTTTTCAAATATGCTATGCGCACAAATTTATACTTACTAGAAAAGAGCCGTCTAAGTTATACTCTACAGACTAGACCCCGCTAGTTGAGGGTGATATATCATTTGCCGATGCGCAGGAATTTAATTACTTGAAATGATGAAAAGATTATTTTTAGGAGGAATATGAGAATAAAAATGAATCAATTACAAATGCAGCAGTTAAGTAAGCCCGTTGCCGAGATTTGGACACTCCATGTTTTATTGTAAAGAGAAAATTAAATTTACAGATTCGAGCAATATAGAGAACTTGATCAAGATGTGAAAAAGCAATGACCACTATAGCGCACCTACATAATTCCTTTAAGTTAATAACTATACTCATGAAAGACATTAGACAAATTGTTGAATGTCAATTTAAAAACTGCTGAATACGAGTGAATACAGAGGCCAATAGTCTGAATTAAGCTTTTCCAACTTTATTTTTTGAGAAAAAAATTAACCGATACTCGACTCCCAACAGAAGAGACAAAAAAATAAATCCGGTGTTAGAACGCAATTCCGCTAATAAACACTCCACCCCGTCCAAGAGATCCTGACGATAAAAGGCACATTCACATAGTAACTAAGCGCTTCATCATATTTAAACGAAGACGAACGCTTTTTGGCCGACGTCAACAAATCGATGCCAACGAAGAGACAAATTTTTATTAAACCTCCTTTCAGTGCGACGAACTACCACGACCTTATAAACTGCTAAAGTAGATCATTGGTCTTACACAAAGGTTAAATATCGGGCTAACTACAACCCTATAGTGGGTGCAAAGTTCAAATTAAGAAAAGCCAGGACACTATAAGCCACTTGTCAAACACCGAAAAGATTGCGATGATTGTTTGACACGAAGCATATAAATTAAAGTAACTAAATATTCCTGGTCAAAGAATGGAACGGCTGTTGAATACATTACTGGAACTCATACTTCTTAATAATGACATCTTCAAGCCTCATTCAAAACTGATCATTAAGCTAAAATATCCGGAAAAAGCAACTTACATGAGCAAGACTTCAAATAAAATCATCTGATGAAATGTCAAAGATGGGGAAAATTCATAGCGACTTGCGAATTCTCCAAAAACAACCAACAAAACCAACCATTCCAATGAAATCAAAACAGCAAATCCATGCTAGTACACATCTATAATACAAGTCTTTATATATATCCAAAAACTATGAACGTCCTGCTCTAGTAGCATAACGACTAGTCAATCAGCAATGCAATAAATTTAAGCACTGGGTTTTCCGAGACGATAGGTAATGTAGACCTGTTTGAATTTATCAAAACCAGCAAGTACACCAGCGCCGGCAACGCCCCTAAGAATATTAGCTCCAGCACCGCGCATAAGAGCCATAGCACCTTCTTCACGAATAATGCTCAAAGCACAATCAGCAGACCCCTTATACTTAACAGCAGCACCTAAAAGAATGTTTGAAAACAATTAAACAAATCGAGTCTTACCTGAAGTCATCATCATACGACGACGAATGGTGTCAATGGGATATGAGAGGAGACCAGCAGTAACGGTAACGCCATAACCCAAAATGAAGCTAATGGTGACACCGGCATCTTCGCCAAGGAAGATTGGCTTGATAGTATCATAGAGACCGAAATAGAAACCGCGATAAACCATAATACCAATACATGAGATCACGAAGCCACGGTAAAGACCAACAAGACCGTCAGTCTTCCAAGTTTTCCTATCAAGATTTTTTATTGCATTATAATAAGAAATACATACTTGTAAACATCGATCATACCGTCGTATTGACGAGCAGCACCCTTCTTGGCGGATTTGGTATCACTAGCAAGACGAGTTCGGCAGTAGTCCAAAGAGTACACGAAGACCAGGGACAGAGCACCAGCAATACCACCGCTAACAACATTCTTGGAGAAAGCAAGAGCATAAGGATCATCCTTGTTGGGCTTGATGGCAGCCTTAACCTTGTCCTTGAAGGCAAAGTTAAGAGCTTGAGTTGGGAAATAACGGAGACAGTTAGGAAGATTTCCTCTCCAAAATGGCAAAAGACCCTCAGAGCGGAAGGTCCTAATAGTGCAATCAATGACACCATTGTAGGGTCTGTCTAGTGTTCCCAACTTCAGCATCTCACCCTGATTTTGAACCAGGAGCTTGACACGCTCAATCGGAGCGGCTGCCGTCTTAGCGATAACCGCGGCGGCACCACTAAGACAGAAATTTTCCGCGAAACCCAACTGATCTCCCTTCTTACCAGACATTTTATGAGGACTAAGAGGCGAGAGTGCAACCGAAAGTACGGCGCGGTAAGACTAGTTTCAACAAATGGCATTTCTTCGTCATCAATATGTTTTTGTTTTGTAAGTATTTAAATGTCTTTAAAATCAATTGAACTAATTTTCAAGATTGATCTAAAACATAAATAATTTTAATGTCGGACTTAAAAAAGGTTGAATATTTTTAATAACTTAATTTATTCACAATCTTCTAATAAAATGGTACTATTGTAATTTTTATGACTTAACGAAATTGCCATGGATAGACAACATATTTTCTGCATAAGATCCTGGAATTAGGTTTCTGAGCATTTATCTACTATAATTTTCATATTAAGTTTATAATTAGCACGTCAGTTTCTGTTGAAAGTAAAACTTCTTATTCACTAAAAAACTTAGATAATAATATGAAAATACCGGATTTTACTTTGTGCTAATCGAATACGACATTATAGGACATGATCGTGAAATCTTTTATATCTGGGGTTATACAGGATTCAACTGGAAGTACTTTTGAATAAGTAATATGCTGCAATAAAGTTACCTCTTATTATTCAGGTTAATAAGCTGCTTTTTATAAAATACTTAACTGAATAAGATAGATTTATGTTTTAAAACTGGTGATTTCAAGAAAGCCGAAATAATGAGATTAATTTGCAAAATCTTTCTTGATTACTTAGCAGTGTTTTAACTACAGTTTATGGATAGAATATCGAATGTGGCCATCCGATAGCAACAGAGTTATAAAGGAAGTGTTTATGCAAGAAATATCAAAAGGAATTCGAGTCGCAGTTCGACATTTCACACTATGTGTGAAATAGATGACATATCAACCAAAAGCTATTATTGTTTAATTTTCATTTGGTCAAACATATATCCACTTTTGATATTCTAAACACTCTTGAATAAAGTTGTGGTAACATGGTAATAGGCGCTTTTCTCTCCTTCTTTCTGACTTTCCTTCTCTACATAGCCTCAACTAACTATTATTAGGCTAGAAAAGTTTGGGACAGTGTAAATTGTCCTAAGTGGGTACTTGCAGAAACCATTTTTTCATTTGCCATATCTCCCACCATATCAATAGATTAAGTGTTTTCCCAAATTATATTAACGAATTATTAACAAAACCAGATTAGACGTTGTTTTCAAAACGCCACCTTCAATGTTTGTGTTGAACCGCCTGTCCCAAGATAACAGAGAAATTTTTAATGAACTCTTTTTTTTGTGGATGGGTTTTTTTCAGTTAACTGGAATAAAACGGATTGGAGGTAGCTCGAAACCCTACTGGACCAACGTGAAGTACGCCCCTGCTCATGAAGTATACCAATAGGATAACCGAACTGGATGTTTAGACTACGTAGCTGTCGTTCGTGATGGGAAAACACAGCCGCCTGCTCTCACTGCCTCTTATCTTTCGTACAACTTACACGCTGCGCTCCTTAACATTTACTTGGTTAACTCCGTGATATTTGTTTATTTATATCAAATGGCAGGCTTTATGATAGTTATGATTAGCCCTTTAGTTAACTTTAGGTTTCACAGAGGGAAAGAACATCAAAGTCACAAAAAGTCGAGAGGAAGAAGAGAAGAGTGGTTGACAGATGTAAAAGAGACAGGCACAAAAATAGAGAAAAAGGTAAGGTGAGTACTGTGAAAGTGGTGCAATATGACATACAGCAGTCGGGTCATGGTAGTTTGAAGTTAGAAGTCAACTGCCGATTTACAGACTTTTTTGCCGTATGAGTATACGTTACCCAGAATGCACCACGTGAAAGTAAGTCTATCGCGTACCCCAACCCTGTGATATAAGTTAATAAAAATCATAGACATTCCAGGGCTAAAACAGTGTGAAAATGGTCTTATTTTACAAAACTATGACGCATTGTTTAAAGCATTCTACATTCTGCAGATTTGCTTAAGTTAGCATACCATAGGCACCTATGATTTTTAGGTATTCGAACATTCGAATGTATTTTATCACACTTAATAAATGGATTAGTTCCCTTGACTACGAAAGTAACAATTACAGTACTGAGTACCTATTTAGTAATCCTAAGAGCCCTTAGGTAAGTCTCGCTTTCCACAGTTTTACAAATAACCATCAATAGTTGGCATGAACTTTTAATCTAACGATCAGAAATACAAGACTCTCTCCCTAGGTGTTGATTCTGAGTATAATTACTAATGTCTCTATTTCATAGCGGAGAGATCTTTATGAATCCTTTAAATTGATTCAATAAAAATAAAATAATTTGGAGCCTAAAATAACCTCTTCAAACCTACATCTTCACGTTAGGATATGACCACGCTCTCTGCGTATATGGCTGTGAAGTAAACCACAATGTTTCGCACAAATTTAAATCAAGCCTTTAAATTATTGAAGAAAAGACGTTTATAATAACGATAAGCTTTATTAATGCAATTATTTGATCAGAGAAATGACGAGATCATTACGAAAGAATGCGAAAGCATAGCATCTAAAGTGTAAGACTTCAAGCAGCATATGTTATTACTGTCATTAATAACTTTGTGTGAGATCATGAGCGACTGCGTTAAATAAACTAAAGGGTCGGAGGTGGGGGAGGGGGGGGAGGGAAGGGGGGCTTAGGGGAAAACAATGGGAAAGGGACGGAGAGATTGGGGGTGGGAAATTGATTGTAACGATTGTGTGGGAAAGGGGTTAGGGATAGCGAGAGAAGGGGTATTTCAGCGCTGGAACTTGAAGTGTCAAATTTTCTTTGTCGTTTTTCTAACGTCGGACAGTTTGACCATGTTATGAGCATTTGTTTGTCGATTAGAATATCTTACGGTGGCCAAAAGTAGAAAAGAGCACAACCGCAATGTCGAAAGGTGAAAATCGGCTTAAGTGTGAGAAGACAGGCACCTCACACTGCCATGCAGTAAACTGAGTTGCTAGTTAAAATTCTGGTCCGAAAGTAGGGTAATTCTATCATTCTTTTACAACAACACAAACTCAATGATTGGTAAAAATATACGGAAATAGGAGAGAAAGTAGTGGTTCATAAATTAGTGACATCAGATAGATTGTGTGGAGTATATGGAGTTGGTGTATGCTATACACAGTGTCAGTAGGAATTTTTACAAGTGATATGGATAAAAACAGCTAATTGCTTCTAGTATCTTCTAACGAAGGTACGATCTTTCTCTTGATGTTCTACTATAGGTGTAGCTGCCTTCTCTTCGAGACCACGAACGAGTTGAACGCACACTGTTATCCGATTCTCGCTGTTCACTTGTCCTAGAAGAAGAAAAGAAAGATATATCAATTTTAACTGAACAACTATCTCAAAGTAGTCTCCATTATGCCTAAAAATTGGATTCTACAAATAAGCAAGCAAACTCTGCTATTGCCTACAAATATACCAAAAAATTTCCAATTGCATTAAAAAGCTAAAGGGCCAATGCTACCTGATGCGAGATCGGATTTTAGGATTGACGTCAACGCGTGCATTGAGAACAATCGGTTTCATTGTCTCGGCAAGAGTTGCATCTGAGGGCGTAATGGTGAGAGTATATCTGCCAGCATCTGTCGACATTGCTTGGTCAATTGTAAGACACATTTCACCGCTCAGGTTGCGAGTGATGCGTCGACGACCATCGAAGGTTAGTGTTCGACCGGCCTTTGTCCAGGTGGCTAAAATAATTAGAAAGAATGTTTAACTTACAGGCTAACTTTTCACTTATACTCACAAGATCAATGTAAAGTTGGCTTACGAATTAGATGAATATCTGATTTGACAACGCAGAATAACCGTAGTTCTTCGCCTTCAAAGATCTCAATGACTTTAGGAAGGTCTGTGACGATCTCGATCGTACCAGATGGCTCCGTGGATTGTGGTTTCGGTGGATGTGGTGGAAGTTTATTGGTATCAAGAGTTGATTCAATAGCAGATGAAGTTGTTTTTCTCTCTTGAACACCACTACCATCCACGTAGATCAGACAGGCACATCGATCACGTCCAACTGAGTTATGCGCGACGCAGGAATATAAACCAGCATCGCGTTTTTCGACAACTGGAATTGTTAACGTTGCACGACCTGTCGTTGCAGAGGTCGAGAAGATGTACCAAGGATGTGATTCCTGTCTGATATCTAAACCATCCTTCTCCCTACAAAGTAAAACACCTTCAAAGTGTCTGAAGAATTCCATTCAGAATGGATTAGAAGAAGAAAGCAACATACCATTTGAATTCGGGGCTTGGGAAGCCCTCAGCAATGACTTCAAATATGGCTTTCTGTCCTGATATGAGGTAGCGATCTACGAGTTGTCTAGTGAAAATTGGCACTCGGAAAGCATCATCTCGTGCTTTCTCCAAATGGCATGAGGAACGAGCTTCACCTGCACTGTTGTAGGCAATAACCGTGTACTTGCCAAGTTCAGAAGTCGTGCACTTTTCAATGCGAAGTTCAACGTTTCCGTTCAAGTTCTAAAAAAGAAAAATAATATTTAGAAAAAGGTTGTTTTTAAGGCATAGTGGATTAGTATTGGGAAACGAATGGATATACCTTGGTCTGATATGGTGATAGAGTTGAGTCTGTATTGATTGGAATATCATCCTTTTCCCAGACAATGTTGGCTGGCGGGGTGGCCATGATAGAAGCCGAGAGACGCACAGAATCGCCAAGAGCGACCACGCGCGACTTTAGGCGTTGAGCAAATTCCGGTGGATGAATTCGTGCCACAGGCATTCGACCTTCCAAATTACGTCGTGTAATTGAAGTTACGGATTCGCCTGTAAGAAAATATTAGATTTCAAACTTTATACCATTATATGAACTAGCAGCTGAAGAATCACTTTACCTCTCACGATGACAGTTGATTCAGAAATTGCCGTTCCAGACAAACTGGTTGCAGCACAGACGTAGGCACCAGTGTCTTCATATTGACAATTCGTGATGGTAAGACGACAAGTAAGGCGGTTCATGCTGTTAGTCTCAGTGACAACAGTGCTGAAACGGCCGCCAACAATCAGCATTCGACCATCCTTAAACCACCGAATTTGTGGATCTGGGATTCCTTCCACTTCTGCTTCAAGAGTAATGGTATCACCCACAAAGGCAGAAGCGTTCGAGAGACCAGTGATAAATTTTGGCATTGATGAACCGGTTTTGCGTTCAGCTAAACACAAATAACCTCGATTATAACTATGCTCAGATTTTCAAATATATAAAAAACAGTTTAATGCAAACTTACGCAGAACGTTAACCACAGCAGAACAGGTATCAGAACCATTTTTGTTGAATACACTAACCGTATAGGTACCGGCATCTGAGGGTTTTGTGTGACGAATCTCCATCGTGTATGTGATTTCATTTGTATGCCCGAGTGCTGTAGATACAAATTCCTCTTGAATACGACAAGTTGGATCATTATCCAGAGAAATTCCGTTTCGTTTCCATGTGCACTTAGGTTTAGGAATTCCGCCAACTACAAAAGTATGAAAGTCAGTGTTAATTATTGATTGAGAAAGATTGGACGTAGCAAGGGAAAATAAATAAATGAACCTCTGATCCTGAACTTAAGAGTTTCTCCAGCAACTACGGTATGATCAACAATAGGTCGGAGGATCTTTGCTCCAATTTCGCTCATCATAGCTGCGGTCCTTTCTTTCGGTGTCAAATGCTGTACTGTTGCACCTAAATCAGACGAAAGCATCTAATTAAAGGAAAGCGCCAAACGGGAATTGAATAAAAGAAGAAAGTGAACAAACTTACGATGAATCCTAAGGTTAGCTGATTCGGATATGATACCGAATCGTCCACGGAATGTAGCCACGTACGTGCCAGCATCATAGACGCTCAAATTCCTAACAGTAAGCTTAGCTTCTCCAGTGATACGATCGAATACAGCTGAATACTTATCGGACATGCGTCGAGTTGAATGTTCAAAGTCAATGACCTTGCCATTCACAGACCACTCAACACCAACATCATGGAGGTCTAGAAGATCTCCAACAAGGGGTGGTGTTAAGACGCACCTCAGAGTGGTTTCACCGCCCTCGTGGGCTTCGGAATTGACCATTGGCACAGTAATTTTTGGAGCACGACCCCGTCCACGGAGGAAGACATTCATTGCAATGCCGTCGTCATGGTAGTCACGTTGATCATCGTGTTCATCCCAGCTCATGCGACGACGCTTACGATATTCAATAATTCTTCTCCTCTTGCGAATTTCATGTTCCATTTCATCAACAAATTCAGTCTCACCCGTCTCCACCTTTTCATTCCAATCAATTTTGCGAAGGAGGTATTTGTATGCGTTGTTAGTAGCATCTTGCAAGCGTTGTACACTCTGTGAGACAATTTCATCGACAGTATTCCGTTCAGTAGAGATCCATGGGTGACGTAGAGCTTCTGTAACGGATGGACGAAGAGTTGGGTCAGGATTAAGAACCTTGCGTGCAAAGTCCAACAACTCTGACGAGAGATTAAGTTTCTCTAGAACTTCAATGCTTGGACGGTGCTCAGTATCGCCAGTTAGCATTTGATAGAGCAGAACACCTGCTGACCAGACATCAGTAGCCCTTGAAATCTCTGCGTTTTGATTAGCACTAGAGGTTCGTGTCTTAGAAGAGTAGAGTTCAGGAGGAAAGTAGATGGTTGATCTGAAAGTCAGTCTGACTGGCTTGTCCTCTGTCAGTTTGTAATATTGTGGTACTCCACCCAACACGATTTTTCTACGCATTTTATCGGCGAAGAAGATATCAGAGGCATCAACACCGCCCAAGAAGGCAATATTGCGAGAATGCATACTCTCTAAAAGACTGAGAATCTGTTGCATAATCACAGCGGCCCTTGATTCCGTTATAGTAATGCGATTTTTTATTTGGTCCCAAAGAGTCTCCGGAAGCATGTCATCAATGACCCAAATCAAGCGTTGAGCGTTAACAAAGACATCTCTTAGTTCAGCCAAGTTCTGATGGTGCATCGAGGCGAGAAGTTTGAGCTCTCTTTCAGCACGAAGACGGCGATCTTCCTCAGCTTCATGACGAATGCGTGTTGTCGGTGTATAGACAGAGGAGCGGAAATCAGTCAAAGAAGTATACGACCTGCTGATAGGAATATGAGAGAGATCGCCCAAATCCACGATCTTGGCAATCCTATAAGCTCCAGTCGCTCGGTCTTTTATGCGATAGAGGAAAGCATGCTTACTCTTTGCTAGTTCTTCAATCACCTCATACTTTTCTTCGAATTTTCCGCTACTGAACCGAATAGGAAGTTCTTGTGAATAAAGACGTCTGGATACCGTTTGTTTTTCAACTTCCTCTTCCGCTGTGTCTACACTTATAAATCTTGACGGTTCACTAGAAGGACCGAGGCCTAACATGTTCTGAAGACGAACTCTAAATCGATATCTTTCACCAGGCTTGAGTTGAGGACCGATTACAACTTCATTCTGATTGATTGAGGTGGTACCAAGTAGACGCCAATTCTCTTCAGTGTCAACTTCTTTGTCGGAAATGTACTCGACTCTGTACCCAGTACTGGTGATTGCATCATCAGAAGATGATGGTTGCCAGACTAGGAGGAATCGACCCGGACCATGGGGATATATTGTTGGTGGAGCGAGTTTGGCTCTCGGTTTGTCATCAACATAAAGACGAAGGTCAAAGTAATCTCGACCGGCTTCATTCTCAATCCAGATGCGATAGAGCCCTTCATCTTGCACACGAACTTCTGAGATATCAAGTGTCAACCATCGACCACAATCTGAGACCTTGACAATTGCACGTCGTTCTGCTGGGAGAGTGAAATCAGCTGAGGTGCGTTTTGGCTTCCAAATAGACTCAATCCATGCGCGATGAACCCATCTTGATCTGTCAGTGACGTGATAAGGCACGTCAAGTGGTAGTCGTACGTTCCAATTTCCTCCACTAATCACTCGGTGGTCACTCTGTCCCGTGAGGAAGACAGTTCGGCTGAATCGTACTGGAGCTAAAGATAAAAAAGGAGTAATTTTCAACGATATGTAGACGGATTCTATCGAAATACTGAGTATTACAATCTTACCGTCAATGTGGATTCTCCAAGATTCCTCAATTTCTTCGTAGAGATTTCGAACTTTGCAAGTAATGGTACCATCATGGATATAGTCGATACTGTTAATGCGAAGCTCATAGACCCCCGGTGCTTTGGAAATCATCATGTAATTTGAGTCGATTTGTGGATAAATGACAATTCCGTTCAAATACCAAGACACAGTCGGCTGAGGTGAGCCTTCAACTTCAATAATAATGTCTAAAGTCTGTCCCAGAACACATTTTATATCACGATTAGCATTAAGTTTCACAAAGCGCAATGGCTTGCGTTCTGAAATACGAAAGAAAAGGATTATGGCAATTAATTTTCCTCAATTTGTTGTAGGGATAAATTTATTGAATTTACCTTGTTCAGTTGTAATGGAGACAGGAGTTGACAACAACTTTGGATGACTATCGACTTCATCGGCGGTTGCGATGATTCGGAAATGCCAATCTGTCGATGAGCCCCTTCTAGTATCTTCAAGCGAACGCTGATGACCGATGAATTTTTCTAAATCAGTAGAAACCAGGGTATACTCAGTTCCTTTAATATTCTTTCCTACTAATCTCCAGGCATCGGTTTTGTCATACATGGAACGGCCTTCGATTCTGTAGCGGATTTTACCTGTATAACTCTCTAGACTTTCGGGCGGAAGCCAGGTGAATCGAAGTCCACCTAGCGGTGCTGAATCGAATGTTGTTGAAAAGCTTCTTGGCATCATGAGATACTCCATGCCTTTAGGAAGACTGGAGCCTCTCAGTTCTCCTCCACGGGTTCTTATGGGTTTAGGAAGGGTTACTTCACGTTGAATTAGTGATGATCCGATTCCACCATACTTGTCAATAAGACGGAATAGGTATAAGCGTCCAGGCAAGAGGTCCGTTACTTCGTAATTGGTCTTCTGCCTCGAGATTGGAATACGAGCAATAGGCTCCCACAATGGTTGCACAATTTCCTTCATCGAGTCTGGAATTAGACGCTGCTCGAGATACAAATAACCGGTTGGATGATCTGGCAATTTTGGATACTCCCACTCAAGCAATACAGAAGATGGACCGATGTGACTTGTGTACAGCCGTTTTGGAATGGGAATCTCAGCTGGAGTTGGCAGTGTAGATCTGACCGTACGCTCCAAAATCTCAGTTCGTGTAGGTTCAATAATCTGATCTTCAAATCGAATCCAGTCAGATTGTGGTCCATCGTCACTTTCAATGAGGTATTCAGTTCCTCGAAGAATGCTTGATGGTTCACTGACAAGAGTCTTGACACGAAACTGTGAGGTGGTGTCCACATCTAGAGTGTAGCTGAGGTTAGGTGTTCGACCGATTTCGACCCACTGACGTCGACCAGGAATACGCTGCTCAACAACGTATGAAATTGGACCTGGCAACGGTGTCTTGAAATCGAGCGCAGGAGGACGCCAACCAAGTCGGAACTGGCCAGATGGAAGCTCTTCAATCGTCACGGGTTCACGAGGTGGAGGAACAGCAATAGGTCGTTGAGAAGTGTAGAAACCATATTCATCCACCGATTGAAGGCGGAATGGACGCAGGCTTTCAACAGGCTGACCATAGACATCATCTCTGTATGGAATAACACGGAATCTGTACGACTTATCCACATCCAAATGACGAATCAAGAAGCTGGATATTGGCACTCCACGATCAAGTGATGGAATTCTGGAGATTTCTCGCCAGAGATGACGTTTGTCGTCCAGGCAACTTAATTCAATTACGTAACCTGACAGAGGCTTTGAGGGTGGTTGCCAAGAGAGCTGCACACCTTCGCGTGCTGGAGAGACATCCAGTAAACCACTGAGACTTGGTGGTGGCACTTAAAAGAAAATTTCAGTGTAAGGTAATAGAAAGTGCATGTATAGAATTCAAATGTATAACTACTTGTTTCTTTCGGAAGTATGTGTGGACCAGAGACAATTGGTTGGCTCCTGATTGTATGCGTTGTTTCTGTGTAGGGTATAGTTCGTCGATATGTTGGAGTTGACGATGATGGTTCAGAAGGTCCTTTGGACATGATCCGGAAGTCGTATGATTTTCCAGGTTCAAATTTAGTGGTCTCCAGTGATGTCTGCCATGATGGTAGATCAGCTAGTAACTTCCAATCACCTCCTTTAGGTCGATATTCAACCACATAGCCGGTGTGCATAATTGGAATATCGGTACCTCGTCGAATGAATGGAATATCAGGTGGTGCCCAAGCCAGTAAGAATCCTGGACGATCTCTCAAGATGGGTGTAACTTCGAGATGTCTTGGAGCCTCTGGAGCCACTACAAAACGAAAAAATAATAACACTGAAACAAGGTCTATAAAGTGGAGATTTAAACTTAGAGAAAAAGAATATATTACCTGGTTTGGCAGCAACTTGTGGGATTGGAATCCATATTGGATAAGGCAGAGTAGCTGGTTCACTTGGATGCATACCATCAAGGGAAGAAACTCGGATGAAGTGGGGCTCGTCTACGGGGAGAGTATGCAGAGTTGCTTCATAGACTCCACGACCACGGTCCTCCAGTTTATGACTCACTGTACGCCATATATTTATATCAGGAAGCCAGCGCTCTACAACATAGCCTTCAGGCGGGGAAACGTCCTTAAATGCAGGTAAACTCCATCTCAAAGCAATGCTTCCGGTTGGTTTCATATATGGTTCTCTTGGAGTGTCGATTCTTGAACGCACAAACTGCAAATCTATTGGAGCCCGAGGAACTGAAATCGGTTTATAACCAGTAAGAGGCATCGAATAAGGGGTTCGGACACGGTATTTCCAGGAGACAATGTTCGAATCCCTATAATCACCCATTACACCTGGTCCTCGAACACCAACTCGAAACTGATAAGCCTCAGACTTTGGATGCTCGAGATCTCCAAATGTTGGTGCTGGTGGATAGAAGGTGTAGCGCTCATGCCCAAGGGGCAAAGTGGCCAAATGTCTCCAACCTAAATCACCAACTGGACGGTATTCCACGTTGTAACTGTAGTCAACTGGAAGGTAGCGATCAGATATTGATCCTGGTGTTGTTGTTGGTGGCACAAATGGAGCCCATTTGAGTTCAAGTGAAGGCGGTACACCAATTTCATAATCTTCTCGCGATTCCAGAATTCTTGCTTGAACGGGAAAATCTGGTAATTGAAGAAGTTTTGATGGTAACGCACTAATTTTGTAGTCGGGTCTAACTCTTGCTGTCAGAGGGGCACTGTAGCCGTACTTGTTTTCTGCTCTAACTCGATATAACAAAGGTCGAGGAACTGGAGTTTCTGTAGCGCTACCGGGACGGAAGAAGCCAACATCGGGCATACGAACCATTGCGGTTGTCGTGGAACCAGGAACGTTTCCAACTTCAATCCATGGGGCAGTTGAATCATCCGCTAATGTCGCTTCAATGATGTACTTCTGTGGACAAATTGGAGTTGAATGTATTTCCATATGACGTGGTGTATATCGCTTAGGTGCCTCCCAACGTAGGCTAACCATGGAATCTGGAAGGATATCTGCTTTCAAAGGACCCATAGGAGCTTCTGGTAATCGTTGTATTGGCTCCTTTTCAGCCAATGGTACTCTACTACGAGTGGGCATAGTTATTGCTTCAAAGGTCTCCAAAGGTAGTCCAGGTCCCATAGCATTAACTGCACGTACTCGATAGAATGACGGTTCGGTATCATACCTTCGTAAGTCAGGAAGAAGTTGTGCTGATGTTTGATCAGCAGGAACTGTCATAACAGGTAGCCATGAGGCTGGTAGACCATGGCGATCATATGGACGTTGTTCAATCAGATAGTGGGTAACGGGTAATCCACCTGTATCTTCTGGAGAACGCCAACTTAGATGCAAAGTATCGACAGGTGTTTCACGACCCTCATTGGGTTTAGGTGTCAGTGCAACATCAGGGAAGGTCGAAAGTCGATAGAGAAGCTCATCAAAGTCTCCGGCGGGTTTTCTTAGAGGCGACATCGCAGGAAGCCTTGAAGGTAGTAATGGTTTACGCTCTGCAATTAGGGGGCCTCTGGGTGCCGCAGGTATATCTAAAAAACGACAACAACGTTTTAAATAACATTTACTATGATATGTAAAATAAATGATTATATACTTACCGTATGGTGAAGTGAACTTGTACGTTTGATCTGGTGTGACTTGAATAGGTTTTTTTCCAAGGTCTGGATAGGCAAGCAGACGGAGTTCAAGCTTATCACCTGGATGAAGGTCATGCAGATTGAATACAACTGGTTTCTCTCCAAGTGAAGGTCTACTTGTGGTATCCAGAGGTGCTGGTCTGCTAATTGATCGCCATAGACTGTCTCCAGGATGTCGCACTTGTAATTCATATCTGGGTACTGCTCCAGGACTGAGTGCAAGTAGCTCATTCATTTTAGATGGAGAAGTCCAAGAAACTTCGAGGCCACCTGCAGAAATTGGTTTGATTTCAAGCGGTTTACGTTCAAATAGAGGTTCAAGTCTATCCATAGGTTCACGACCTGGAAGTCGAACGGTATCAGGAGTGCTTACAATTGGACCAATGTGTCCAGAAAGAAGAGGAGCAACACCAAGGAACATGGTAGTATCTCGAGGGAGCTCACGAAGAACAGTAGTATCCTTTGGTCGGCCCCCAGGGAAGCGATCAACCTCTTGCCATTGCTGGCTGCCAAGTTCTCGGTAGAAGACAATGTAGCCTTCAGGGCGTGTGGGCATACGTTTGGTTTCTGGGAACGACCAAGAGATTTCAATTTCATCTTTGGGTGATACACCTAGAGCTGTATGTGAAAATGGTCCATCCACAACCCTAGCACTGACATAAGCGGGTGTGATTGGTGTAGTGAGTTCCCTTCGTGACAAGAAATCTTCTTCTTTAGGTTTGGGAAGTAAAATAGTATCTTCAAGCCTTGAAGACAAATAAGGCCTAGTTCGTGTGTGACCATCACCAACAGCAAAAATACCAAGATGGAGCGTCTCTGGTAGTTCTCTAAGCATTGTTCTCGGAATCCTGAAGCTTGTGTCTGCAGCATCGACTGTACCTAGATTTGTCCATGTACTGCGGAATGGTTCACGGTATGAGATCTCGTATCCACGTAAGTTCTGTGTTGTTAGTGGTGGTCTCCAAGAAATCTGGACATCAGGAGCAGCTCTTGGCTCAAAATGTAAGTCGGGAGTCGGTAGACCTCTGCGACTCAATGGTCTTGGTTTAACTATGTCAACTGAAATCGGACCTCGAGGAGGCTCAAGTGGAGCATAGGTAATCATTTCGCTCACAGTCGATTTGTTGGGAGAATATGGTCGAACAACTGGCGTGTAAGTAGGCGGCCTCATATAGATTGGTTCACTCACTCCATACTCATTCTCGGACAGCAAGCGATATTCATAATCTTTCGGCTCTCCAGGTAGCCAAGGCAATTTAGGCACGGGCAATGATCTCAGTTGCAGTGATGGAAGACTTAGATCAATATCTGGAAGAGGCGTGATTGGTGGAGGCATAATTCCAAATGACACCTTCAAGCGGCTACCTTCTGGGATTGGCCTTCTACCTACCATCGACCACGTTTGCTGCCCAACTCTTCTAGCCTCCAGGACATAGGATCTTGGTGTTGTGAATCGATCAGAAATCAGAGGCTCGTCCCAATGAAATTCCATCATCTTAATAGCTTGTTCAGTAGCAAGGTCAAGTCGCTGTTGCGAAGTCAATGGTTTGTATACAAGAGGGCCTCTTGGAGGTGCAGGAGGTGCCTTTTCACTTGGGAACAAAAGCTCTTCTGGTGGTTTGCCTGGACTGAAGTACTCCTTTGCGACACCGGGTTCACTTAATCCAGCTTCATTTTGCGCACGTACTCGGAAAGTGTAAACTACGTCATCCAACAAATGAGGGATGGTGATTTCGGTCACGCCTTTTCCAACCTTTTTGAATGGAACCCATTGCTTGCTGCGGGAATCCCACTTTTCAATGACATATGACTCAGTTGGATAGGCACCAGCTCTTGAACCTGGTCGCCATGACAAAACACCAGATTTGCTTTCACGGGAGCTGCCCATAACAGGCAAAAATTCAATGCCAGTCGGTGCAGGCGGACGTCGCAACTGATCTTCCAAAGAAGACGGTTTTGGTACAGTGGATGTAACAGGCAGTGACTCCCCCATACGATTCATAGCGGTGATTGAGACTCTGTATTCATTTTGTGGATTCAGGCCTTCGAGTCTATGTGTGGTTGTTTTTGGACTGACAGTAAACACTTTCTGCTCTTCAGTATCAGCATTTATTAGTACAAGTTTGTAACCTGTCAATGGAAGACCACCTGTAAAGCTTGGTGGGCGCCACGATACATCGATTGGTCGTCCTGGTGTCAACGCTCCACCTACAGGTGACATATCAACACCCCAAACGGAAGATGGGACAAACTCTCCACCTGGAAGAGAAATTGGCTCCTCCAGTTGGAATGCAGGAGCAGATGGCCTACCTTGTTCATCTCGTGGAACAACACGAACCCAAAGGTGACTAGAAACTTCCTCACCAGGTCGAGGGGTCTGTGGGATGTCGGAGAGAGGCACAACATATCTTGTTTCAGTAGGTGGTACCTCAGCTAATCGTGTCCATTGGCCACTAGTTGGGCGCCAGCGTTCGACAGTGAAACCGCTCTGGTCCCCAATTTCTGGCCATTCGACGGTAGCCGTTGCTTTTCCAAGATTAGTCACCAACAAGCGTTCCAAAGGATATGGTGTTGCTGCAGCAGGGCGTAAATCAAGTGGTTCAATTAAGGGGGTTTCGGTGAAAAATCTTTCAAGTGGTTCTCTTTCAATTCCAGCAGATTTTGGTGTAGCGGTTGTCCGGCGTATCATGTCAAGAGCGGCTTGTCGTCTCTGCAGAATAAATTCCGATACCATGGGGGTTGCAGCACCAGTTCTTACCATTGCCAGTTCTTCATCTGGTTCATACTCGGGTACAATTGGTCCTGTCATTGATGGAAGTGGTTTCCAATCACTTGGGATTTCTCCAGTTCTCTCAATTCGTTTTGCTCGCTCAAGTGGCACTTCAAATGGCACTGATTTAGTAGTGTCTCCCATCGTGGTAATTCGCATTAATGGTGTCGGGCGCGATGGAGGAAGTTCAAAAGTCAATTCACGCGGCGCTTCCTTAGGTACATGCGCCACAGGTCTCCAGGTTTTGCGTTTGATATCCCAACTCTCGACGGCATAACCGCGAATTGATTCCAGATCACCACTATCAGGAGACTCCCAACGAAGTGTTGCAGGTATTCTTCCACCGGGAGTAGCTGCAGATGGAACAAATTTAGCTTCAGTAATGGGAGGTGGCAAGATAGTCTCTTTAGTTGGCTCAGACGCAAGAACAAAATCACTTTGGACCCAATCGCTTTTGCCTTCTGGATAAACAGCATTAACTCTAAACTTATAGACGGACTTCGGTCGTGGAGCCGTTGCTCTATAAGTGTAGGCAGTGCCTCCACGTTCATTAGGCATTTTTGGAATGAAGTCCATTGGTATCCATTCATGTCTGATATCATCATTATCCATCATTTCAACGCTGAATCCATTCAAGTTAGGTATGTCAGGTGATATCCACGTCACTTCTATTCTAGACGGACCTGCTTCTGTCGATGGTGCTAGTTTAGCTGCAACTCGTTTCGGTGGTTCAAGACGCACCCTCTTCACATAGCTGTCAGTGGCAGTGAGTGGTTGCCCAATACCATCGGTGTTAATAGCGGAAACTCGGAAAAAGTACTCCTTGTTTGGCTTTATGCCAGAGACAATAGTTGTGGGATTGGCGAGCTCCGAAGGTCTATCTGCGACGATACTCTCATCATTTGGATAAGTTCTCCAAGTGAAACTTCTTCCTTCACGCATTTCCAGTTTGTATCCCTTGATTGGCAAACCACCAGTGTTTACTGGGGGCGCCCAAGCCAACTCAACTTGACCAATATCGTGATCTCTGACATAAAGTGGTCCTCTTGGTGCTCCAGGTGGTTCTAAAACAAAGCACGTAGCCGTTTAAAAATCAGATAAAAGCTAGTTTATTTCCAATAAAAAAATGTATTACCTGTCATCTTGCGAGGATGGACATCAGCTGTTGTAACAAGAGGTTCAGAGAATCCGTTCTTGTTCTCAGCAACAACTTGGAACTCATAGGAGGTGCCTTCCATCAAGTAGGGGACCTTAAATTCGAATGCACGTTGCAAACTGCCTGGTGCGACAGGAACACTTCCGACTTCTTGCTTACTTCTTCTGAACATCTCACGTTTGAAAATTGTGTATCCAGTTATTGGGGTTCCTCCATCACTATATGGTGCCTTCCAACTTAGAATACAACTGTCCTGAGTAACGTCAGACACAACTAGAGGACCAACAGGCTGGCCAGGAACGGCTAAAAGAGGCACAATACGGTTATCCCATACCTGAAGCTGCAAAAAAGAGAAAGTTAAGCTTAAAGCATACTCGTAACGGCTTCTGGGGAAACTGGTTCTGCAGTAGAGACGATTTCGCCCGGTCCCATTTGATTGAGAGCAGCAACACCAAAGTAGTAACGCTTGTCAGGACTTAGTCCACCAACAACCAGGCGATTCATGTAGTGATCAAGGTCGGTAACGGGTTTCCACTCCGCATTAGGAAGATCCGCATCTTTTACGTATACCCTAAATCCATCTAGAGCAAGATGATGCGGCACCTTTGGTCCATGATCCTTTCTGCAATCGTGAGGTATTAGCCATTCGACCGTTACACTATCGGCTCCTTTTCCTACAACTCGAATCCATTCAGCCTTTGGACGGCAGCCTAAAATAGACAAGAAATTTAACAGTATTTATTTTGTTCAGAGTTTATAATGAGTAAAATAACTTAACATACTTTCGTCTTCCGGCATTTCAAAGAGTTCAGATTCCAAGAAAGGTCCAGTGCCAGCACGATTGACAGCTGCGACACGGAAGTAGTATCCAGTTGAACGTTTGAGACTAGTAACTGGGGTCGAGGTAGGAAGGATAACATCCGCATCTTCACCGGCTGAGGGTTCTTGCAGATGAGCAACTTTGTGCCATGCTTTCGTGTTGGCGTAGCGCATCTGAACTATGTAACTTGTCAGTGGCAAACCACCATCATCAATCGGCTCTTTCCAGGAGAGTCGAGCAGATCCATCTGTAGCCGATTCACCCTTCTGAACTTCTGAGATGTGCATTGGTCCACCGGGTGCAGAAGGCGGACTGTAGGGGCTGACTGCAAGGACAGGTTTGTCCATTTCCAGTGGCTCACTTGTACCAGCAGTATTTTCTGCGAAAACACGGAATTTGTAGCTTTCTCCAGGTTTCAATCCACTTACAAGAACTGTAGTGCCCTCATTAGCTGACTTTCTTGCTACATAGACCCAGCGATCCTTCACAGGTTCCCAACGCTCTATACGATACTCCGACGGAGGTCCATATCCTGATACACCGCCAACAGGTGACGGTCCCCAATCAAGAACTACTTGACCTGCTTCAAGTGGATGTGCAACGAAAGGTAATGAAGGTTTGCCAGGTGCTGTAGGAGGTGCGCTAGGCTTGTATGGAACTGAGTAGAGAGGTTCCCCTGTCCTACCAGCCTCGTTACGAGCAGATACCCGGAATGTATAAGTTTCATCAGGACTCAGTCCAGTCGCTTTGAGCTCAGTATCTTTTGTTATAGCTAACTCCTCCCACGGGCCAGTGCTTCCATGGCTAGCCTCGACAATGTACTCTGAAATTGGAGACCCGCCGTCGTCAAATGGTGGTCTCCATGATAATTTGGCCGTGGTATCATCAACAGGTGCAACTCGGAGTGGTTTCTCTGGTTCCGAAGGGGGTCCAACATGCCGATTGAGTGATACAGAGGTCTCTGTGCTCAACCAGTCGCCGTTGCCCTGATCGTTAACAGCACGCACTCGAAAGCGGTAAGCAATGCTTTCACGAAGATCACTTACAGGATAGCTTGTTGTAGGTGCCATTACAGTGGCCAAAGGTTGCCAGCCATCGGGCGAACCGATTTCATTTCTTTCCAAGTGATATTTTTTGATTGGAAGTCCTCCATCATCTTCTGGTGGCTTCCAATTCAGTACTAATGAAGTGTTAGATTTATCAGTACATTCTAATGGTCCCTTACAGATTCCAGGAACGTCTGAAATCGATTATACACAATTAAACCACGCATTAAGCAAAATATTGAAATATAAATAAGACTATGCAAAAGCATACCGAATGGGCTTTTGACCGTGATTGGGCCGGAGTAGAGTGGTTCACTTACACCAGCATCATTCACTGCAGACACTTTAAAGGCATATTCCACACCAGGCTGAAGATCCTCAAAAATGGCAGTGCAGTTATCACGTCCCTTCACTTTGGTAGGTCGGGCAAAGTCCTTTCTCTTTCCGTCCTTTCTTTCAACAATGTAACCTGTCACGGCTGTTTCAGGTATCTCTCCTTCTATTAAGGCAGGAGGTTTCCAGGTCACCTCTACCGTGCTTCCGTCGTAAAGACCCTTGGCGGGTTCGATTTCTTTGACTTCAATCGGACCTTTAGGTGTCTGTGGCGGAGCGGTAACAATGAGCTCAAATGGTGCATAAGCACATCCAGCCACATTTGTTGCTTTAACTCTGTAATGACCAGTGTCACTTAGAGCCAGATTCTTCAAATTGACGTAGTAAGAGTCGCCGTATTGCTCTACAACACTTCGAAGTGAAGCTTCGCCACTTAGTGGACGTCCACTTTCCATTTCTAGCTCAACAGTTGCTCGAACAGGACTCGTGACAAGTAGTGGAACCCGAAGATTGGTACCTTCTCGAGATTTAAACACCTTGTTGGTGGTGATTTTGATTTCTGGTGGTTCTAGAATTAGAAGATTGTCAGTTTGTCATGTTTAGAGAGGAAAAACATGAAGTTAAGGATATACGCAGCTTTACCTTTAGTTGTTGGAGATTTCGGTTTGATAGCTTCTTTAAATTCAAGCAGTTGCTCAACAATATCTTTTGGGCGACGAGCTTCTGTGGGAGTTCCGTCAACAACATCTTTTGATGTGCCATCAACTTCATCCGGCCTAGTTGGTGAGGCCTTTTCTTTAATCAATTCAGTTTTGGGCTTGGGTAGCCAATCGGTTGGTTCCGATGGTTCACTCGTTCCAGTACTGGTGCGGGTAATCACGCGAAACTGGATATCCATATTAGGATTGATATCTGTGAGACGCAGCTTAGTATCATCCCTGACGGTTGAAGGACCAACACGAGTCCAGCGATTAGGTGGACTACTCTTGATATCCAAGGCCTCTCTTGCCTCAACAACATAACCAATTAGGTCGCGTTTATCGAGTTTTGATGGTGGTTCCCATTTAACTGTACATTCTCGAGGTCCGTCTCTTGTGGCAGTCACGTTAAGAGGCTCACCGGGAGTTTCTACAACACAACACACGAGCTCAAATAGCCGCATTCCATTCAATCACAATATATTATATATTTCAGCAACTTACGACTCTCGCTTTGAAGCATTATTGGCGTATCGATTTCAATGGGTTCGCTGCGACCGACTTCATTTTCGGCTGACACACGGAAGGCATAGAGGACATCAAGTTTAAGATTTCGAGCCTTGAGTTCCAACTCAGATGGAGTAGTTTTGCCAATAACAGTCCAGCTTAATTCGGAGGAGAGAACAGTTTCCGCCTTATCAGGAGCCACAACTACGCTTTCAACCACGTATTGTGTGAGTTTGGAACCTCCATCTGAGACAGGTCGTTGCCATTGAATGAAGCAAGAATCTGGTTCCCGTGTCTTTGTGACATTGATTGAAGCTGGAGGTTGAGGTCTGTCAGTTACAACGAGAGTAACAGCGGCGTCTGCTCTTCCAGCACTATTCTTAGCTTCGACTCGATAAACTCCAGTATCTGACTGTTCTAGCGCACTGATTGTTAGACGTTCTCGTGTTCGAACTGGACTAGTAGGTCTTTCTTTAGGATGTACATCCCCAAGACTGCGTTCAATTGATCTACGAGGTGTTTCTACAAGTGTCTGTCCATTGTGCAACCATACCAACTCCTCACATCCAGGAACAGCTTCACAGACAGCTTCAACTACTAATTTACCTTGAGCACATCCTGTCAACTTTCCGTCGCTGATGCGACCGGTAACCTGCTCCGATGCACCACGAGGATGCTCCAATTTAACTGTTGGCTTCTGGGTCACAGTCACGCGACATGTGGTTGTAGCTATACCAGCAGCATTTTCAGCCTTGCAAGTGTAAACACCAGCATCTTCCAGTTGAGCTCTATTCGTCTTCAGGCTTGCGTTGCGGTCAATTGGCGAATTAGTGGTAAATTTGCGTACTGGCTTATCGTCTTTTAACCTAGAGCACACAAAGAAAGTAATTGACAACTCTGCAGAACATTTAATCCCAGGACATGTGACTAGACCCACTTTAAGACAAGTTTAGTAACTAAAAT
Organism: Hymenolepis microstoma; assembly: GCA_000469805.3. NCBI lineage: Eukaryota > Metazoa > Platyhelminthes > Cestoda > Cyclophyllidea > Hymenolepididae > Hymenolepis > Hymenolepis microstoma. The sequence continues at coordinate 21,312,042 of LR215993.1, read as the reverse complement.
TTGCTTTAAATGGCTTAAATTTGGAGACTCCGAATTTCCGAGCCAAAACTCCTTGAGCTTTATGTTATTTTCTAACACTCAAATGATATGCGTTGAACAAAAAATACCAGGTTTAACTTTTTTGAATTGTGGGTTTGACCGCTGAACGCTGCGCAGTGAATTTGCGGATTAATTTCGTCATCAACCTTATTAAACATTTGTATGTTTGAAGTGTTAATAGCAGGAAAAAAGGAAGCTTACCAGGAAACAGTGGCCTTAGGTTCACCCAATTTGAAACTGCATTCAAGTTCAATAGGAGTGTTGACAAGAATAGTAATGTTCTCCAATGGACGTGATACTACTGGCTTTGCAGATTCTAAAATTGCAAATTTGATTAAGGTAAGAACAGAATAAGTTAATAGTCTCAACTACAAGAAGGTATAGCCACTTACCAACTGCATGTTGTGGAGTATAAGGTTCCGAAGGTAGTGAGAATTCGCCAGTACCAGCCGAGTTGATGGCAGCCACTCGAAACTCGTATTCGGAGTCAGGCTTAAGCTTTACGATGGTCATTTGACAATCGATTGGTTCCTCTTCGCATGTAGCCCAGTGAGTTCCATCCGTAGTTTTGTACTGAACGACATAGCGCTTTACCTTATCGCCGCCATCATCATGTGGTGGATTCCAGTTAATGGTAGCGCTACTTTCAGTTGCAATTACAACTTCGGGCTTTGATGGACGACTGGGAACACCTGAAAGCAGATAGAAGATTGTAATGTACTCCATTTAGACAAAATTAGAGAGCTTTGCATCAGCCAAAACCTACTGAATGGTGGTTTAGTCGAGATCCGAGAGCAGGGTAGAGAGAATTCGCTAGTCAAAGCGTCAGCATTTTCTGCAGCTACACGGAATTCGTAAGTGTTATCAGGGATTAGATCGGTGATTGAGACTGTGCAAGTTCTACTTAGATCAGAAGCTGGTAATTTGTCCTTTGTTGCACGGACCCAGTTACCCCTTTGGTTGGATCGTTTCTCCAAGTGATAGTAGGCTATTGGTGAACCGCCATCGGAAGACGGTGGTTCGATGGTGATCTTACAAGAAGTCGATGTAACATCGTCAACCTTGGGTGCGTCTGGAGTACTTGGAGGCTCTAAAAGCAATTCCAAATTGATAAGATAATGCCCGTTTATAAATATTAATGCTAATGAACATTGAAAACATACTAGATGCAGCTTCAACGCGAAGTGGAGTTTGTGTTTCTGCGGGTTCTGACCAACCGTTATCATTCTGTGCCAATACACGGAAGAAGTAGGTTTGTCCCGGTTTAAGATCAGGAACATCTCGACTAGTATCGATTGAGGGCTTGCCAACTGGCGTCCAGGTCTTTTTAGTACCCTCCCGTTTCTCAAGCACGTAGCATGAAATCGGCATTCCACCATCCTTACTAGGTGGCTCCCACGTAACTTTTGCGGTCTTCGGTTCGCCTTTAACCATTTCAGCTTTGAGGTTTTCAACTGGTTGTGGAACGTCTAGTACTTTAACTTCAATTTCGAGTTCTGCTTTTCCGAGTTCGCTGCTGATTTGAACAAGATAGCGCCCTTCAGCTGTATGGTCTACACGACGCAGTTGTAAAGAGGTAAGTCCATAGACTGTCTGGGCAGAGGCCATGGGTTTGCTGTCGTCCTTTCCAAGAGGCAAGCCACCTCCATTGAAGGACCAGTTGACTTTGGGAGCTGGAGCCCCTGAATATGGTACCTCCACGATTGTACTCTTGCCAGCTGCCAAGGTTATCAACTTCTTTCCATCATAGTTGAACGTTGGAGGGCTGTTTATTAATAGTTGTGATGTGCTAGTTAATCCATTAACGAGTTGAGCGGTATAGACTCCTTGATCACCTGGACCAACATTTAATACTTTAAGACGATGAACCATGTTAGCAGAGGATCCTTCACCAACGATTTCATAAATATTTCGGTAGTCTGGTTTGAGTTCCACACCATCTTTAGCCCACTGGAGAGTCATCCCAGGCCTTGAAACCTCACATTCAAAGAGAGCATATTTGGGAAGCTCTGTCAGATTAATATCAGTCAATTCTCTGGTAAAGACGACGTCAACAGCTAAACAAAACAGCAATCAGTTAAAAACAGTTAGGCTGAAGAAGAATTTCCCATAAAGTGAAGTCAACTTACGCTTTTGTATTCGAGGTGAAGACTCAGAGAATGGACTTGTGCCCGCCTTATTCTTTGCAGCTACACGGAACTGGTAATTCTTTCCTTCAGCCATCATTTCCATTGGGACCATGAAAGTTGTGTCCTTGATTGGAACTGTACTTGGTACTGCAACCCAACTATCCGTTCCTTCCTGTTTCATTTCAATCAGATATTCTGGCTTCGAATCAGGTGTGACAGAACCTGTAATGGGTTGGTCCCACGAAAGTTCGATTATTTGATCTGCAGGAAGACCCTTTTCGGGAGTCACCAAGGCACGAACATTTTTGGGTGTAGCAGGAGCCCCTAGAAGAAATAAGTATAAACTAAAATCGCTGTCTTTTTTGAAGGAAATATATTTAATTTCTCAAAGCTAACCAAATGCAAGTTTAGTTGAAATGGGTTTTGTTTCAACGAAATCTGACTGTCCGACAGAATTCTTTGCTGCGACAGAAAAGACGTAGGACTTATCTACTTGCAATCCTTCAACTGTCGCTTTGAGTTCGGTTGTTTTAGTAACTGGCTTGGTTGATCGCATGGAGGTTTCACGCATTTCGACAGTGTATTCAAGAATGGTACCTATCTCATCACCAGTAAACTCGGGTTCTTCCCATTTGAGAGAAACAGTATCACCGGTGTTATCTATTGCTTCGAAATTTTGAGGTGGAGAAGGCTTGTCCAGAACAAAGACGTGAGTTGTGACGGTGACATCCCCGAGCTCGTTGGAGATTCTAACTGTATAGTCTCCAGAATCTTCTCGTTTAGCGCGTGAAATTGGAAGAGAAGTCAGGCCGAGTACCTCTGTATCTGGTGTGAACCTAGGTGTTACCTCTTGACTGTCCTTAACAGGCGACTTCCAAGTCCACTTCACTTTAGGTTTAGGACTTGCCATGTAGGGAATTTCGATAACAGTGGAGCTGCCAGCTTTCAGGGTAATTGTATCCTCAAACTTGTCCGAAAGCCTCAGAACTGGAGGAACTGGATGAAAAGTAAAATTATAAGACACGAAGGAAAATTTTGTCATTCCAAACAAAAGAGAAGCTTACTTTTAAATTCAATGCTACCGACAGTGGATATAGTTTCAACTTTCGCCATGTATTCGCCAATATCATCATCGGTCAAGTTAGTGAATGTGATGCGATGGACTGTCTGTCCTTTTTCATCTCCAAGAGAAATATGTGGCGGAAGGCGAGACGGCAGTGGTTTGCCATTCTTAAACCATTTCAAGGTCTCCTTGGGACGTTTCGAAAGTTCACATTCGAGGACAATAGGTTCCAGGGGAGGTGAAGTGATATTCAATTTAGGCAGTTCGCGAATGAACTCCAGTGGTGTTCCTTGGAGATTAAAAATTGATGAGAATCAGAAAGACAGGATTAATTTAGAGAGTGATTAAATAAAACATACCAACTTGAACAGTGTTCGACGGTTCAGATGGTTTGCTCTTTCCGGCTTTGTTCTTAGCAGTTACACGGAACTCATAGTCAACGTTTTCTTTCATCTTCTTTGCAGGCATATCACACTCATTATCAGTTACCTTGAAGGGCAATTCAACTTCCTGCCACCTCGTGCTGTCCTTAGGTTTCATTTCGATGATGAATTCAGGAGCTGCCTTTGAAGGGGTGGCATCAGACGGCAAATCCCAAGTTAGTTTGACTGTCTGATTGTCAGGAATGCCACTTCTTGGTTCAACAACCGACTTAACATTTTTGGGTTGAGCGGGTGGACCTAAAACACAAATAATTGTGTAAATAAATCATTTCGAATGCGAATATGTTCAAAGTTGGGAGGTCCACATACCGAAGTCGAGCTTTGTAGACACGGGTTTCGCTTCGACAAAGTCGGATTGACCAACAGAATTTTTGGCCGCAACAGAAAAGATGTAAGTCTTGTCAATCTTTAGAGCTTCAATTGGAGTTGACAATTTCTTAGTGGTGGTGACTGGACTGGCAACTCTCATTAAGGATTCCCTCATTTCGACGACATATTCAAGCACAGCGTCAGGTTTGTCGCCCTTGAATTCCGGTTCTTTCCAGTTAAACACTACTCGATCGCCAGTGTTCTCAGTTACTTCGGGGTTTCTAGGCGGAGATGGTTTGTCCAACACAAGTAGATGAACCGTCGCAGAGACGTCACCAAGTTCGTTTGAAATATTAACAGTATAATCGCCGGCATCTTCTCCTTTAACTTTGCCAATCGGAAGAGAGGTAAGGCCAGCAGCCACGTCAGGTATGAAACGAAGTGTTGTTTCCTGAGAACCTTCTTTTGCTGGTTTCCAAGACCATTTCACAGAGGGCGCAGGACTTGCAACGAAAGCTATTTCTACCACAGTTGAAGAACCAGCCTTCATGACAATAGTGTCCTCGAAGTTTTCCGACAAGCTAAGGGTCGGAGCGACTAGAGTGAAGATAATGAAACATTAGATTAACTCGCAAGTATCAGATGCTCGATTAAGAAATAACGCATATTTAGAAGAAAACCCACCTTGCATATCAAGCTTTCCAGTCGATGAAATACTCTCAGCTTGAACGGTATAGTCACCCAAGACTTCTTCTGTTACTTTGGAGAGAGTAATGGAGTGTACTGTCGATCCACTCTTTTCTTCAATAGTGATATGAGAAGGTAGTCGAGAAGGCAGTGGTTTGCCATTCTTCAACCACTTAACACCATCTCTTGGCTTCCTTGACAGCTCACATTCAAGAACAATTGGTTGAGTTGGAGCAGAAGTGACACTCACACTCGGCAATTCACGAATGAATTCAAGTGGTATTCCTGCAATGTCAAGGAGTTAGAAGATATTAATGATATTTGTCTGGAAAGCCTTTGTTTCTTTTATGGGTGTCTCTAAAGAGATGAGCGAAGAGTGGTTGCACTGAAATTGCCCAGTTATGTCAAATCCTATCTAAGTAGTATCACAATGTCAACAAAGAGAAAACCTGCAACGCCAAATGAACAGATATCAGAAAACCAATTGAAAAACCTTATTGCACCCAACAAGAGTAAAAAATTTAAAATACTGAATTAAAATCTTGTCCATGGAATTAGTGATACCTCATTAAATATGCATCGGCTCATAATTTAGTAGTTAAGCAAAAAGACAACAAGCAAACATAATAAAAGATACAAGAAATAGCAAATTATCAACTACGAAGGCAGTCAAAGACGAAAAATATTAGACTAAATGTAAAAAGAAGGTAAGAATGCCTAAAAATAACGACGAAAATTAGAACAACCAAAGAGATAGGGTTGGAGGACACGCTGGTTGCACTTGATCACCTTCAACGCCTCACCACATACCATCTACCGGCGACTTCAACGATCGCAGATCGTGGTGATTGCACCCATTGACCGGCTAGTATGGACACAAGCTTGTGGCGACATTAGTAAAAGATGATTCGCAAAGGTCAAGTGACCCTCACTCTCACACCAATCTCACAACAATCGCACACGGTCCATTCACATCTACACAATGCACAACGCACTGCAACACTCAGAGACCAGCGTGTGCACAAATGAACCTACCGAGTTGAATAGCGTTAGACGGCTCCGAAGGCTTGCTTGCACCCGCCTTATTCTTCGCTGTGACTCGGAACTCGTAGTCTGTGAACTCCTTCATGCTGTCGGTGGGAAGGGTGACGTGCTGTTCTGTCAAATCCTTCGCTACTTCAACCCAACGGGTCGAGTCTTTGGGCTTCATCTCTACGGTGAATTCGGTGGTCACATCAGTGGGTGTGGCACTTTCATCACCGGGCAACTCCCAGGTCAGATCAACGGATTGATCTTTGCCCGGTGCCTTCTCTGGGTTCACTGTGGCCTTCACACTCGTCGGAGTCATTGGCGGACCGTATTGCAGCTTCGTGGATACCGGCTTGGTCTCCACAAAGTCCGACTGACCCACGGAGTTCTTGGCCGCGATGGCGAAGATGTAGGACTTGTTCACTGTCAAGGCCTCCACAGGCGTGGAGAGCTCTGTGGTCTTGGTCACGGGCTTGTTGACACGCTGAGTGGCCTCGCGCATCTCCACCACGTACTCGAGAGGCGCACCGTCTGGCTCGACGCCTGCAAACTCCGGCTCCTCCCAGTGCAACACCACACGCTCGCCTGTATTGTCAGTGACGTGAGGGTTGCGCGGAGGTGAGGGCTTATCCAACACCACCAGATGCACTGTCACGCTCACGCTACCCAACTCGTTCTCTATCTCCACCTTGTAGTCTCCAGCATCCTCACGCTTCACCCGACCCAATGGCAACGACGTGAGTCCGGCCATCGCAGTCTCTGGCTTGAAGCGTGGCGACGTCTCGCTCGCTCCCTCCACTGTCGGCTTCCACGTCCACTTAATGCTCGGCTTCGGACTCGCTGTGAATGGCACCTCCACCACGCTCGAGCCGCCAGTCTTCAACACTATCGTGTCCTCCCACTTCTCCGACAGATGCAGTGTCGGTGCAACTACAAGTAACAACGCAAGCAGGCGACAAGCGCCATGTTAGCCAATCTTCTTCTTCTTCTTCTTCTTCTTCTTCTTCTTCTTCTACTCCTCATACTCTCAACCAACCAACCAACCAACCAACCAACCAACCAACCAACCAACTAATTAACTAACGCTGACAATTATCGCATAGTCCACTCTCCACTAGACTACTTCTCTATGCGCCTAACTTGACACTTTCGGATTCGTGCTAAAATCTCACCAGCTTCTACCCCAGGGTGGAGAGTTGTCGTCTTGGCTGCAGTGAACGGCGTCCTCCTCTGCATGCGCGTTCCCTACTCCAATGACAACTTCGGTGATCACCATTTTCTTACCCACCTCCCATGCTGAGTTGTCCAGCTATTCACCCCCTTCGCTTTAATACAACGCTAGTGACACTCGTGTCGATACACTACGACAAAATATTGCATGAGCTCATGCCTACGGGCGGTAGAATGCCAGTAAATCAATGAGGAACCATGGTGACTTCGGCGACAACAAAATGTCGACAAGAGCGACGGCAACAATCAACAAAGCCCTCTATGGCATAATGATAACGCTGCCACCTATGACGACAACTCACTCTTGGATGATCATAGACGCCTAGAACAACCTTAGGTACCACAGACAGTTCAGGTGGAAAGGTTGAAACAACCCATCCGCACATCTGAAAGAAAGCGAGACACTCAACTAAGTCAGTTTTAAGCGCACTCAACAGCAACAACAGACTCACCCTTCATTTCCACTCCTCCAGTGGAGGCAATGTTCTCCACCTGCAGAGTGTATTCGCCCAGAAGCTCCTCGTCAGTGAGCTGCGTGAAGGTGATTCGGTGAATGGTGGCCTGCTTCTCCTCCTCCACCGTCACACCCTGCTGCCTCGGCTTCACACCGAACGACTTGCCATTGTGCAACCACTTCACCGGCTCCCGCGGCTTCCTCGACAACTCGCACTCCAACACCACTGGCTTCTCCGCACTTGGCGCCTCGCTCACCACTATCTTCGGCAATTCACGCACAAACTCCAATGGAACACCTGTCATCACACCAAGCGACGCGACATGAGGAATGCAAGGGAAGAAGAGAAAGAACACACGGTCAGCTATGGCAATTCACTCTCCTCCACACCCTCCACCTTACACCACCCCAACACTCATCTACATACATCAACAGTCCACCCGCTCACCCACTCACCCACTCACCCACTCACCCACTCACCCACTCATCCACTCATCCACTCACTACACCAAGGTGCAATTCTACACCGCTGCGTCGGTCTGTTCGATCTCAGAGGTGGTGGGTTGGAGGACACGCTGGTTGCACTTGATCACCTTCAACGCCTCACCACATACCATCTACCGGCGACTTCAACGATCGCAGATCGTGGTGATTGCACCCATTGACCGGCTAGTATGGACACAAGCTTGTGGCGACATTAGTAAAAGATGATTCGCAAAGGTCAAGTGACCCTCACTCTCACACCAATCTCACAACAATCGCACACGGTCCATTCACATCTACACAATGCACAACGCACTGCAACACTCAGAGACCAGCGTGTGCACAAATGAACCTACCGAGTTGAATAGCGTTAGACGGCTCCGAAGGCTTGCTTGCACCCGCCTTATTCTTCGCTGTGACTCGGAACTCGTAGTCTGTGAACTCCTTCATGCTGTCGGTGGGAAGGGTGACGTGCTGTTCTGTCAAATCCTTCGCTACTTCAACCCAACGGGTCGAGTCTTTGGGCTTCATCTCTACGGTGAATTCGGTGGTCACATCAGTGGGTGTGGCACTTTCATCACCGGGCAACTCCCAGGTCAGATCAACGGATTGATCTTTGCCCGGTGCCTTCTCTGGGTTCACTGTGGCCTTCACACTCGTCGGAGTCATTGGCGGACCGTATTGCAGCTTCGTGGATACCGGCTTGGTCTCCACAAAGTCCGACTGACCCACGGAGTTCTTGGCCGCGATGGCGAAGATGTAGGACTTGTTCACTGTCAAGGCCTCCACAGGCGTGGAGAGCTCTGTGGTCTTGGTCACGGGCTTGTTGACACGCTGAGTGGCCTCGCGCATCTCCACCACGTACTCGAGAGGCGCACCGTCTGGCTCGACGCCTGCAAACTCCGGCTCCTCCCAGTGCAACACCACACGCTCGCCTGTATTGTCAGTGACGTGAGGGTTGCGCGGAGGTGAGGGCTTATCCAACACCACCAGATGCACTGTCACGCTCACGCTACCCAACTCGTTCTCTATCTCCACCTTGTAGTCTCCAGCATCCTCACGCTTCACCCGACCCAATGGCAACGACGTGAGTCCGGCCATCGCAGTCTCTGGCTTGAAGCGTGGCGACGTCTCGCTCGCTCCCTCCACTGTCGGCTTCCACGTCCACTTAATGCTCGGCTTCGGACTCGCTGTGAATGGCACCTCCACCACGCTCGAGCCGCCAGTCTTCAACACTATCGTGTCCTCCCACTTCTCCGACAGATGCAGTGTCGGTGCAACTACAAGTAACAACGCAAGCAGGCGACAAGCGCCATGTTAGCCAATCTTCTTCTTCTTCTTCTTCTTCTTCTTCTTCTTCTTCTACTCCTCATACTCTCAACCAACCAACCAACCAACCAACCAACCAACCAACCAACCAACTAATTAACTAACGCTGACAATTATCGCATAGTCCACTCTCCACTAGACTACTTCTCTATGCGCCTAACTTGACACTTTCGGATTCGTGCTAAAATCTCACCAGCTTCTACCCCAGGGTGGAGAGTTGTCGTCTTGGCTGCAGTGAACGGCGTCCTCCTCTGCATGCGCGTTCCCTACTCCAATGACAACTTCGGTGATCACCATTTTCTTACCCACCTCCCATGCTGAGTTGTCCAGCTATTCACCCCCTTCGCTTTAATACAACGCTAGTGACACTCGTGTCGATACACTACGACAAAATATTGCATGAGCTCATGCCTACGGGCGGTAGAATGCCAGTAAATCAATGAGGAACCATGGTGACTTCGGCGACAACAAAATGTCGACAAGAGCGACGGCAACAATCAACAAAGCCCTCTATGGCATAATGATAACGCTGCCACCTATGACGACAACTCACTCTTGGATGATCATAGACGCCTAGAACAACCTTAGGTACCACAGACAGTTCAGGTGGAAAGGTTGAAACAACCCATCCGCACATCTGAAAGAAAGCGAGACACTCAACTAAGTCAGTTTTAAGCGCACTCAACAGCAACAACAGACTCACCCTTCATTTCCACTCCTCCAGTGGAGGCAATGTTCTCCACCTGCAGAGTGTATTCGCCCAGAAGCTCCTCGTCAGTGAGCTGCGTGAAGGTGATTCGGTGAATGGTGGCCTGCTTCTCCTCCTCCACCGTCACACCCTGCTGCCTCGGCTTCACACCGAACGACTTGCCATTGTGCAACCACTTCACCGGCTCCCGCGGCTTCCTCGACAACTCGCACTCCAACACCACTGGCTTCTCCGCACTTGGCGCCTCGCTCACCACTATCTTCGGCAATTCACGCACAAACTCCAATGGAACACCTGTCATCACACCAAGCGACGCGACATGAGGAATGCAAGGGAAGAAGAGAAAGAACACACGGTCAGCTATGGCAATTCACTCTCCTCCACACCCTCCACCTTACACCACCCCAACACTCATCTACATACATCAACAGTCCACCCGCTCACCCACTCACCCACTCACCCACTCACCCACTCACCCACTCATCCACTCATCCACTCACTACACCAAGGTGCAATTCTACACCGCTGCGTCGGTCTGTTCGATCTCAGAGGTGGTGGGTTGGAGGACACGCTGGTTGCACTTGATCACCTTCAACGCCTCACCACATACCATCTACCGGCGACTTCAACGATCGCAGATCGTGGTGATTGCACCCATTGACCGGCTAGTATGGACACAAGCTTGTGGCGACATTAGTAAAAGATGATTCGCAAAGGTCAAGTGACCCTCACTCTCACACCAATCTCACAACAATCGCACACGGTCCATTCACATCTACACAATGCACAACGCACTGCAACACTCAGAGACCAGCGTGTGCACAAATGAACCTACCGAGTTGAATAGCGTTAGACGGCTCCGAAGGCTTGCTTGCACCCGCCTTATTCTTCGCTGTGACTCGGAACTCGTAGTCTGTGAACTCCTTCATGCTGTCGGTGGGAAGGGTGACGTGCTGTTCTGTCAAATCCTTCGCTACTTCAACCCAACGGGTCGAGTCTTTGGGCTTCATCTCTACGGTGAATTCGGTGGTCACATCAGTGGGTGTGGCACTTTCATCACCGGGCAACTCCCAGGTCAGATCAACGGATTGATCTTTGCCCGGTGCCTTCTCTGGGTTCACTGTGGCCTTCACACTCGTCGGAGTCATTGGCGGACCGTATTGCAGCTTCGTGGATACCGGCTTGGTCTCCACAAAGTCCGACTGACCCACGGAGTTCTTGGCCGCGATGGCGAAGATGTAGGACTTGTTCACTGTCAAGGCCTCCACAGGCGTGGAGAGCTCTGTGGTCTTGGTCACGGGCTTGTTGACACGCTGAGTGGCCTCGCGCATCTCCACCACGTACTCGAGAGGCGCACCGTCTGGCTCGACGCCTGCAAACTCCGGCTCCTCCCAGTGCAACACCACACGCTCGCCTGTATTGTCAGTGACGTGAGGGTTGCGCGGAGGTGAGGGCTTATCCAACACCACCAGATGCACTGTCACGCTCACGCTACCCAACTCGTTCTCTATCTCCACCTTGTAGTCTCCAGCATCCTCACGCTTCACCCGACCCAATGGCAACGACGTGAGTCCGGCCATCGCAGTCTCTGGCTTGAAGCGTGGCGACGTCTCGCTCGCTCCCTCCACTGTCGGCTTCCACGTCCACTTAATGCTCGGCTTCGGACTCGCTGTGAATGGCACCTCCACCACGCTCGAGCCGCCAGTCTTCAACACTATCGTGTCCTCCCACTTCTCCGACAGATGCAGTGTCGGTGCAACTACAAGTAACAACGCAAGCAGGCGACAAGCGCCATGTTAGCCAATCTTCTTCTTCTTCTTCTTCTTCTTCTTCTTCTTCTACTCCTCATACTCTCAACCAACCAACCAACCAACCAACCAACCAACCAACCAACCAACTAATTAACTAACGCTGACAATTATCGCATAGTCCACTCTCCACTAGACTACTTCTCTATGCGCCTAACTTGACACTTTCGGATTCGTGCTAAAATCTCACCAGCTTCTACCCCAGGGTGGAGAGTTGTCGTCTTGGCTGCAGTGAACGGCGTCCTCCTCTGCATGCGCGTTCCCTACTCCAATGACAACTTCGGTGATCACCATTTTCTTACCCACCTCCCATGCTGAGTTGTCCAGCTATTCACCCCCTTCGCTTTAATACAACGCTAGTGACACTCGTGTCGATACACTACGACAAAATATTGCATGAGCTCATGCCTACGGGCGGTAGAATGCCAGTAAATCAATGAGGAACCATGGTGACTTCGGCGACAACAAAATGTCGACAAGAGCGACGGCAACAATCAACAAAGCCCTCTATGGCATAATGATAACGCTGCCACCTATGACGACAACTCACTCTTGGATGATCATAGACGCCTAGAACAACCTTAGGTACCACAGACAGTTCAGGTGGAAAGGTTGAAACAACCCATCCGCACATCTGAAAGAAAGCGAGACACTCAACTAAGTCAGTTTTAAGCGCACTCAACAGCAACAACAGACTCACCCTTCATTTCCACTCCTCCAGTGGAGGCAATGTTCTCCACCTGCAGAGTGTATTCGCCCAGAAGCTCCTCGTCAGTGAGCTGCGTGAAGGTGATTCGGTGAATGGTGGCCTGCTTCTCCTCCTCCACCGTCACACCCTGCTGCCTCGGCTTCACACCGAACGACTTGCCATTGTGCAACCACTTCACCGGCTCCCGCGGCTTCCTCGACAACTCGCACTCCAACACCACTGGCTTCTCCGCACTTGGCGCCTCGCTCACCACTATCTTCGGCAATTCACGCACAAACTCCAATGGAACACCTGTCATCACACCAAGCGACGCGACATGAGGAATGCAAGGGAAGAAGAGAAAGAACACACGGTCAGCTATGGCAATTCACTCTCCTCCACACCCTCCACCTTACACCACCCCAACACTCATCTACATACATCAACAGTCCACCCGCTCACCCACTCACCCACTCACCCACTCACCCACTCATCCACTCATCCACTCACTACACCAAGGTGCAATTCTACACCGCTGCGTCGGTCTGTTCGATCTCAGAGGTGGTGGGTTGGAGGACACGCTGGTTGCACTTGATCACCTTCAACGCCTCACCACATACCATCTACCGGCGACTTCAACGATCGCAGATCGTGGTGATTGCACCCATTGACCGGCTAGTATGGACACAAGCTTGTGGCGACATTAGTAAAAGATGATTCGCAAAGGTCAAGTGACCCTCACTCTCACACCAATCTCACAACAATCGCACACGGTCCATTCACATCTACACAATGCACAACGCACTGCAACACTCAGAGACCAGCGTGTGCACAAATGAACCTACCGAGTTGAATAGCGTTAGACGGCTCCGAAGGCTTGCTTGCACCCGCCTTATTCTTCGCTGTGACTCGGAACTCGTAGTCTGTGAACTCCTTCATGCTGTCGGTGGGAAGGGTGACGTGCTGTTCTGTCAAATCCTTCGCTACTTCAACCCAACGGGTCGAGTCTTTGGGCTTCATCTCTACGGTGAATTCGGTGGTCACATCAGTGGGTGTGGCACTTTCATCACCGGGCAACTCCCAGGTCAGATCAACGGATTGATCTTTGCCCGGTGCCTTCTCTGGGTTCACTGTGGCCTTCACACTCGTCGGAGTCATTGGCGGACCGTATTGCAGCTTCGTGGATACCGGCTTGGTCTCCACAAAGTCCGACTGACCCACAGAGTTCTTGGCCGCGATGGCGAAGATGTAGGACTTGTTCACTGTCAAGGCCTCCACAGGCGTGGAGAGCTCTGTGGTCTTGGTCACGGGCTTGTTGACACGCTGAGTGGCCTCGCGCATCTCCACCACGTACTCGAGAGGCGCACCGTCTGGCTCGACGCCTGCAAACTCCGGCTCCTCCCAGTGCAACACCACACGCTCGCCTGTATTGTCAGTGACGTGAGGGTTGCGCGGAGGTGAGGGCTTATCCAACACCACCAGATGCACTGTCACGCTCACGCTACCCAACTCGTTCTCTATCTCCACCTTGTAGTCTCCAGCATCCTCACGCTTCACCCGACCCAATGGCAACGACGTGAGTCCGGCCATCGCAGTCTCTGGCTTGAAGCGTGGCGACGTCTCGCTCGCTCCCTCCACTGTCGGCTTCCACGTCCACTTAATGCTCGGCTTCGGACTCGCTGTGAATGGCACCTCCACCACGCTCGAGCCGCCAGTCTTCAACACTATCGTGTCCTCCCACTTCTCCGACAGATGCAGTGTCGGTGCAACTACAAGTAACAACGCAAGCAGGCGACAAGCGCCATGTTAGCCAATCTTCTTCTTCTTCTTCTTCTTCTTCTTCTTCTTCTACTCCTCATACTCTCAACCAACCAACCAACCAACCAACCAACCAACCAACTAATTAACTAACGCTGACAATTATCGCATAGTCCACTCTCCACTAGACTACTTCTCTATGCGCCTAACTTGACACTTTCGGATTCGTGCTAAAATCTCACCAGCTTCTACCCCAGGGTGGAGAGTTGTCGTCTTGGCTGCAGTGAACGGCGTCCTCCTCTGCATGCGCGTTCCCTACTCCAATGACAACTTCGGTGATCACCATTTTCTTACCCACCTCCCATGCTGAGTTGTCCAGCTATTCACCCCCTTCGCTTTAATACAACGCTAGTGACACTCGTGTCGATACACTACGACAAAATATTGCATGAGCTCATGCCTACGGGCGGTAGAATGCCAGTAAATCAATGAGGAACCATGGTGACTTCGGCGACAACAAAATGTCGACAAGAGCGACGGCAACAATCAACAAAGCCCTCTATGGCATAATGATAACGCTGCCACCTATGACGACAACTCACTCTTGGATGATCATAGACGCCTAGAACAACCTTAGGTACCACAGACAGTTCAGGTGGAAAGGTTGAAACAACCCATCCGCACATCTGAAAGAAAGCGAGACACTCAACTAAGTCAGTTTTAAGCGCACTCAACAGCAACAACAGACTCACCCTTCATTTCCACTCCTCCAGTGGAGGCAATGTTCTCCACCTGCAGAGTGTATTCGCCCAGAAGCTCCTCGTCAGTGAGCTGCGTGAAGGTGATTCGGTGAATGGTGGCCTGCTTCTCCTCCTCCACCGTCACACCCTGCTGCCTCGGCTTCACACCGAACGACTTGCCATTGTGCAACCACTTCACCGGCTCCCGCGGCTTCCTCGACAACTCGCACTCCAACACCACTGGCTTCTCCGCACTTGGCGCCTCGCTCACCACTATCTTCGGCAATTCACGCACAAACTCCAATGGAACACCTGTCATCACACCAAGCGACGCGACATGAGGAATGCAAGGGAAGAAGAGAAAGAACACACGGTCAGCTATGGCAATTCACTCTCCTCCACACCCTCCACCTTACACCACCCCAACACTCATCTACATACATCAACAGTCCACCCGCTCACCCACTCACCCACTCACCCACTCACCCACTCACCCACTCATCCACTCATCCACTCACTACACCAAGGTGCAATTCTACACCGCTGCGTCGGTCTGTTCGATCTCAGAGGTGGTGGGTTGGAGGACACGCTGGTTGCACTTGATCACCTTCAACGCCTCACCACATACCATCTACCGGCGACTTCAACGATCGCAGATCGTGGTGATTGCACCCATTGACCGGCTAGTATGGACACAAGCTTGTGGCGACATTAGTAAAAGATGATTCGCAAAGGTCAAGTGACCCTCACTCTCACACCAATCTCACAACAATCGCACACGGTCCATTCACATCTACACAATGCACAACGCACTGCAACACTCAGAGACCAGCGTGTGCACAAATGAACCTACCGAGTTGAATAGCGTTAGACGGCTCCGAAGGCTTGCTTGCACCCGCCTTATTCTTCGCTGTGACTCGGAACTCGTAGTCTGTGAACTCCTTCATGCTGTCGGTGGGAAGGGTGACGTGCTGTTCTGTCAAATCCTTCGCTACTTCAACCCAACGGGTCGAGTCTTTGGGCTTCATCTCTACGGTGAATTCGGTGGTCACATCAGTGGGTGTGGCACTTTCATCACCGGGCAACTCCCAGGTCAGATCAACGGATTGATCTTTGCCCGGTGCCTTCTCTGGGTTCACTGTGGCCTTCACACTCGTCGGAGTCATTGGCGGACCGTATTGCAGCTTCGTGGATACCGGCTTGGTCTCCACAAAGTCCGACTGACCCACAGAGTTCTTGGCCGCGATGGCGAAGATGTAGGACTTGTTCACTGTCAAGGCCTCCACAGGCGTGGAGAGCTCTGTGGTCTTGGTCACGGGCTTGTTGACACGCTGAGTGGCCTCGCGCATCTCCACCACGTACTCGAGAGGCGCACCGTCTGGCTCGACGCCTGCAAACTCCGGCTCCTCCCAGTGCAACACCACACGCTCGCCTGTATTGTCAGTGACGTGAGGGTTGCGCGGAGGTGAGGGCTTATCCAACACCACCAGATGCACTGTCACGCTCACGCTACCCAACTCGTTCTCTATCTCCACCTTGTAGTCTCCAGCATCCTCACGCTTCACCCGACCCAATGGCAACGACGTGAGTCCGGCCATCGCAGTCTCTGGCTTGAAGCGTGGCGACGTCTCGCTCGCTCCCTCCACTGTCGGCTTCCACGTCCACTTAATGCTCGGCTTCGGACTCGCTGTGAATGGCACCTCCACCACGCTCGAGCCGCCAGTCTTCAACACTATCGTGTCCTCCCACTTCTCCGACAGATGCAGTGTCGGTGCAACTACAAGTAACAACGCAAGCAGGCGACAAGCGCCATGTTAGCCAATCTTCTTCTTCTTCTTCTTCTTCTTCTTCTTCTACTCCTCATACTCTCAACCAACCAACCAACCAACCAACCAACCAACCAACTAATTAACTAACGCTGACAATTATCGCATAGTCCACTCTCCACTAGACTACTTCTCTATGCGCCTAACTTGACACTTTCGGATTCGTGCTAAAATCTCACCAGCTTCTACCCCAGGGTGGAGAGTTGTCGTCTTGGCTGCAGTGAACGGCGTCCTCCTCTGCATGCGCGTTCCCTACTCCAATGACAACTTCGGTGATCACCATTTTCTTACCCACCTCCCATGCTGAGTTGTCCAGCTATTCACCCCCTTCGCTTTAATACAACGCTAGTGACACTCGTGTCGATACACTACGACAAAATATTGCATGAGCTCATGCCTACGGGCGGTAGAATGCCAGTAAATCAATGAGGAACCATGGTGACTTCGGCGACAACAAAATGTCGACAAGAGCGACGGCAACAATCAACAAAGCCCTCTATGGCATAATGATAACGCTGCCACCTATGACGACAACTCACTCTTGGATGATCATAGACGCCTAGAACAACCTTAGGTACCACAGACAGTTCAGGTGGAAAGGTTGAAACAACCCATCCGCACATCTGAAAGAAAGCGAGACACTCAACTAAGTCAGTTTTAAGCGCACTCAACAGCAACAACAGACTCACCCTTCATTTCCACTCCTCCAGTGGAGGCAATGTTCTCCACCTGCAGAGTGTATTCGCCCAGAAGCTCCTCGTCAGTGAGCTGCGTGAAGGTGATTCGGTGAATGGTGGCCTGCTTCTCCTCCTCCACCGTCACACCCTGCTGCCTCGGCTTCACACCGAACGACTTGCCATTGTGCAACCACTTCACCGGCTCCCGCGGCTTCCTCGACAACTCGCACTCCAACACCACTGGCTTCTCCGCACTTGGCGCCTCGCTCACCACTATCTTCGGCAATTCACGCACAAACTCCAATGGAACACCTGTCATCACACCAAGCGACGCGACATGAGGAATGCAAGGGAAGAAGAGAAAGAACACACGGTCAGCTATGGCAATTCACTCTCCTCCACACCCTCCACCTTACACCACCCCAACACTCATCTACATACATCAACAGTCCACCCGCTCACCCACTCACCCACTCACCCACTCACCCACTCACCCACTCATCCACTCATCCACTCACTACACCAAGGTGCAATTCTACACCGCTGCGTCGGTCTGTTCGATCTCAGAGGTGGTGGGTTGGAGGACACGCTGGTTGCACTTGATCACCTTCAACGCCTCACCACATACCATCTACCGGCGACTTCAACGATCGCAGATCGTGGTGATTGCACCCATTGACCGGCTAGTATGGACACAAGCTTGTGGCGACATTAGTAAAAGATGATTCGCAAAGGTCAAGTGACCCTCACTCTCACACCAATCTCACAACAATCGCACACGGTCCATTCACATCTACACAATGCACAACGCACTGCAACACTCAGAGACCAGCGTGTGCACAAATGAACCTACCGAGTTGAATAGCGTTAGACGGCTCCGAAGGCTTGCTTGCACCCGCCTTATTCTTCGCTGTGACTCGGAACTCGTAGTCTGTGAACTCCTTCATGCTGTCGGTGGGAAGGGTGACGTGCTGTTCTGTCAAATCCTTCGCTACTTCAACCCAACGGGTCGAGTCTTTGGGCTTCATCTCTACGGTGAATTCGGTGGTCACATCAGTGGGTGTGGCACTTTCATCACCGGGCAACTCCCAGGTCAGATCAACGGATTGATCTTTGCCCGGTGCCTTCTCTGGGTTCACTGTGGCCTTCACACTCGTCGGAGTCATTGGCGGACCGTATTGCAGCTTCGTGGATACCGGCTTGGTCTCCACAAAGTCCGACTGACCCACGGAGTTCTTGGCCGCGATGGCGAAGATGTAGGACTTGTTCACTGTCAAGGCCTCCACAGGCGTGGAGAGCTCTGTGGTCTTGGTCACGGGCTTGTTGACACGCTGAGTGGCCTCGCGCATCTCCACCACGTACTCGAGAGGCGCACCGTCTGGCTCGACGCCTGCAAACTCCGGCTCCTCCCAGTGCAACACCACACGCTCGCCTGTATTGTCAGTGACGTGAGGGTTGCGCGGAGGTGAGGGCTTATCCAACACCACCAGATGCACTGTCACGCTCACGCTACCCAACTCGTTCTCTATCTCCACCTTGTAGTCTCCAGCATCCTCACGCTTCACCCGACCCAATGGCAACGACGTGAGTCCGGCCATCGCAGTCTCTGGCTTGAAGCGTGGCGACGTCTCGCTCGCTCCCTCCACTGTCGGCTTCCACGTCCACTTAATGCTCGGCTTCGGACTCGCTGTGAATGGCACCTCCACCACGCTCGAGCCGCCAGTCTTCAACACTATCGTGTCCTCCCACTTCTCCGACAGATGCAGTGTCGGTGCAACTACAAGTAACAACGCAAGCAGGCGACAAGCGCCATGTTAGCCAATCTTCTTCTTCTTCTTCTTCTTCTTCTTCTTCTACTCCTCATACTCTCAACCAACCAACCAACCAACCAACCAACCAACCAACCAACCAACCAACTAATTAACTAACGCTGACAATTATCGCATAGTCCACTCTCCACTAGACTACTTCTCTATGCGCCTAACTTGACACTTTCGGATTCGTGCTAAAATCTCACCAGCTTCTACCCCAGGGTGGAGAGTTGTCGTCTTGGCTGCAGTGAACGGCGTCCTCCTCTGCATGCGCGTTCCCTACTCCAATGACAACTTCGGTGATCACCATTTTCTTACCCACCTCCCATGCTGAGTTGTCCAGCTATTCACCCCCTTCGCTTTAATACAACGCTAGTGACACTCGTGTCGATACACTACGACAAAATATTGCATGAGCTCATGCCTACGGGCGGTAGAATGCCAGTAAATCAATGAGGAACCATGGTGACTTCGGCGACAACAAAATGTCGACAAGAGCGACGGCAACAATCAACAAAGCCCTCTATGGCATAATGATAACGCTGCCACCTATGACGACAACTCACTCTTGGATGATCATAGACGCCTAGAACAACCTTAGGTACCACAGACAGTTCAGGTGGAAAGGTTGAAACAACCCATCCGCACATCTGAAAGAAAGCGAGACACTCAACTAAGTCAGTTTTAAGCGCACTCAACAGCAACAACAGACTCACCCTTCATTTCCACTCCTCCAGTGGAGGCAATGTTCTCCACCTGCAGAGTGTATTCGCCCAGAAGCTCCTCGTCAGTGAGCTGCGTGAAGGTGATTCGGTGAATGGTGGCCTGCTTCTCCTCCTCCACCGTCACACCCTGCTGCCTCGGCTTCACACCGAACGACTTGCCATTGTGCAACCACTTCACCGGCTCCCGCGGCTTCCTCGACAACTCGCACTCCAACACCACTGGCTTCTCCGCACTTGGCGCCTCGCTCACCACTATCTTCGGCAATTCACGCACAAACTCCAATGGAACACCTGTCATCACACCAAGCGACGCGACATGAGGAATGCAAGGGAAGAAGAGAAAGAACACACGGTCAGCTATGGCAATTCACTCTCCTCCACACCCTCCACCTTACACCACCCCAACACTCATCTACATACATCAACAGTCCACCCGCTCACCCACTCACCCACTCACCCACTCACCCACTCATCCACTCATCCACTCACTACACCAAGGTGCAATTCTACACCGCTGCGTCGGTCTGTTCGATCTCAGAGGTGGTGGGTTGGAGGACACGCTGGTTGCACTTGATCACCTTCAACGCCTCACCACATACCATCTACCGGCGACTTCAACGATCGCAGATCGTGGTGATTGCACCCATTGACCGGCTAGTATGGACACAAGCTTGTGGCGACATTAGTAAAAGATGATTCGCAAAGGTCAAGTGACCCTCACTCTCACACCAATCTCACAACAATCGCACACGGTCCATTCACATCTACACAATGCACAACGCACTGCAACACTCAGAGACCAGCGTGTGCACAAATGAACCTACCGAGTTGAATAGCGTTAGACGGCTCCGAAGGCTTGCTTGCACCCGCCTTATTCTTCGCTGTGACTCGGAACTCGTAGTCTGTGAACTCCTTCATGCTGTCGGTGGGAAGGGTGACGTGCTGTTCTGTCAAATCCTTCGCTACTTCAACCCAACGGGTCGAGTCTTTGGGCTTCATCTCTACGGTGAATTCGGTGGTCACATCAGTGGGTGTGGCACTTTCATCACCGGGCAACTCCCAGGTCAGATCAACGGATTGATCTTTGCCCGGTGCCTTCTCTGGGTTCACTGTGGCCTTCACACTCGTCGGAGTCATTGGCGGACCGTATTGCAGCTTCGTGGATACCGGCTTGGTCTCCACAAAGTCCGACTGACCCACGGAGTTCTTGGCCGCGATGGCGAAGATGTAGGACTTGTTCACTGTCAAGGCCTCCACAGGCGTGGAGAGCTCTGTGGTCTTGGTCACGGGCTTGTTGACACGCTGAGTGGCCTCGCGCATCTCCACCACGTACTCGAGAGGCGCACCGTCTGGCTCGACGCCTGCAAACTCCGGCTCCTCCCAGTGCAACACCACACGCTCGCCTGTATTGTCAGTGACGTGAGGGTTGCGCGGAGGTGAGGGCTTATCCAACACCACCAGATGCACTGTCACGCTCACGCTACCCAACTCGTTCTCTATCTCCACCTTGTAGTCTCCAGCATCCTCACGCTTCACCCGACCCAATGGCAACGACGTGAGTCCGGCCATCGCAGTCTCTGGCTTGAAGCGTGGCGACGTCTCGCTCGCTCCCTCCACTGTCGGCTTCCACGTCCACTTAATGCTCGGCTTCGGACTCGCTGTGAATGGCACCTCCACCACGCTCGAGCCGCCAGTCTTCAACACTATCGTGTCCTCCCACTTCTCCGACAGATGCAGTGTCGGTGCAACTACAAGTAACAACGCAAGCAGGCGACAAGCGCCATGTTAGCCAATCTTCTTCTTCTTCTTCTTCTTCTTCTTCTTCTTCTACTCCTCATACTCTCAACCAACCAACCAACCAACCAACCAACCAACCAACCAACCAACTAATTAACTAACGCTGACAATTATCGCATAGTCCACTCTCCACTAGACTACTTCTCTATGCGCCTAACTTGACACTTTCGGATTCGTGCTAAAATCTCACCAGCTTCTACCCCAGGGTGGAGAGTTGTCGTCTTGGCTGCAGTGAACGGCGTCCTCCTCTGCATGCGCGTTCCCTACTCCAATGACAACTTCGGTGATCACCATTTTCTTACCCACCTCCCATGCTGAGTTGTCCAGCTATTCACCCCCTTCGCTTTAATACAACGCTAGTGACACTCGTGTCGATACACTACGACAAAATATTGCATGAGCTCATGCCTACGGGCGGTAGAATGCCAGTAAATCAATGAGGAACCATGGTGACTTCGGCGACAACAAAATGTCGACAAGAGCGACGGCAACAATCAACAAAGCCCTCTATGGCATAATGATAACGCTGCCACCTATGACGACAACTCACTCTTGGATGATCATAGACGCCTAGAACAACCTTAGGTACCACAGACAGTTCAGGTGGAAAGGTTGAAACAACCCATCCGCACATCTGAAAGAAAGCGAGACACTCAACTAAGTCAGTTTTAAGCGCACTCAACAGCAACAACAGACTCACCCTTCATTTCCACTCCTCCAGTGGAGGCAATGTTCTCCACCTGCAGAGTGTATTCGCCCAGAAGCTCCTCGTCAGTGAGCTGCGTGAAGGTGATTCGGTGAATGGTGGCCTGCTTCTCCTCCTCCACCGTCACACCCTGCTGCCTCGGCTTCACACCGAACGACTTGCCATTGTGCAACCACTTCACCGGCTCCCGCGGCTTCCTCGACAACTCGCACTCCAACACCACTGGCTTCTCCGCACTTGGCGCCTCGCTCACCACTATCTTCGGCAATTCACGCACAAACTCCAATGGAACACCTGTCATCACACCAAGCGACGCGACATGAGGAATGCAAGGGAAGAAGAGAAAGAACACACGGTCAGCTATGGCAATTCACTCTCCTCCACACCCTCCACCTTACACCACCCCAACACTCATCTACATACATCAACAGTCCACCCGCTCACCCACTCACCCACTCACCCACTCACCCACTCACCCACTCATCCACTCATCCACTCACTACACCAAGGTGCAATTCTACACCGCTGCGTCGGTCTGTTCGATCTCAGAGGTGGTGGGTTGGAGGACACGCTGGTTGCACTTGATCACCTTCAACGCCTCACCACATACCATCTACCGGCGACTTCAACGATCGCAGATCGTGGTGATTGCACCCATTGACCGGCTAGTATGGACACAAGCTTGTGGCGACATTAGTAAAAGATGATTCGCAAAGGTCAAGTGACCCTCACTCTCACACCAATCTCACAACAATCGCACACGGTCCATTCACATCTACACAATGCACAACGCACTGCAACACTCAGAGACCAGCGTGTGCACAAATGAACCTACCGAGTTGAATAGCGTTAGACGGCTCCGAAGGCTTGCTTGCACCCGCCTTATTCTTCGCTGTGACTCGGAACTCGTAGTCTGTGAACTCCTTCATGCTGTCGGTGGGAAGGGTGACGTGCTGTTCTGTCAAATCCTTCGCTACTTCAACCCAACGGGTCGAGTCTTTGGGCTTCATCTCTACGGTGAATTCGGTGGTCACATCAGTGGGTGTGGCACTTTCATCACCGGGCAACTCCCAGGTCAGATCAACGGATTGATCTTTGCCCGGTGCCTTCTCTGGGTTCACTGTGGCCTTCACACTCGTCGGAGTCATTGGCGGACCGTATTGCAGCTTCGTGGATACCGGCTTGGTCTCCACAAAGTCCGACTGACCCACGGAGTTCTTGGCCGCGATGGCGAAGATGTAGGACTTGTTCACTGTCAAGGCCTCCACAGGCGTGGAGAGCTCTGTGGTCTTGGTCACGGGCTTGTTGACACGCTGAGTGGCCTCGCGCATCTCCACCACGTACTCGAGAGGCGCACCGTCTGGCTCGACGCCTGCAAACTCCGGCTCCTCCCAGTGCAACACCACACGCTCGCCTGTATTGTCAGTGACGTGAGGGTTGCGCGGAGGTGAGGGCTTATCCAACACCACCAGATGCACTGTCACGCTCACGCTACCCAACTCGTTCTCTATCTCCACCTTGTAGTCTCCAGCATCCTCACGCTTCACCCGACCCAATGGCAACGACGTGAGTCCGGCCATCGCAGTCTCTGGCTTGAAGCGTGGCGACGTCTCGCTCGCTCCCTCCACTGTCGGCTTCCACGTCCACTTAATGCTCGGCTTCGGACTCGCTGTGAATGGCACCTCCACCACGCTCGAGCCGCCAGTCTTCAACACTATCGTGTCCTCCCACTTCTCCGACAGATGCAGTGTCGGTGCAACTACAAGTAACAACGCAAGCAGGCGACAAGCGCCATGTTAGCCAATCTTCTTCTTCTTCTTCTTCTTCTTCTTCTTCTTCTTCTACTCCTCATACTCTCAACCAACCAACCAACCAACCAACCAACCAACCAACTAATTAACTAACGCTGACAATTATCGCATAGTCCACTCTCCACTAGACTACTTCTCTATGCGCCTAACTTGACACTTTCGGATTCGTGCTAAAATCTCACCAGCTTCTACCCCAGGGTGGAGAGTTGTCGTCTTGGCTGCAGTGAACGGCGTCCTCCTCTGCATGCGCGTTCCCTACTCCAATGACAACTTCGGTGATCACCATTTTCTTACCCACCTCCCATGCTGAGTTGTCCAGCTATTCACCCCCTTCGCTTTAATACAACGCTAGTGACACTCGTGTCGATACACTACGACAAAATATTGCATGAGCTCATGCCTACGGGCGGTAGAATGCCAGTAAATCAATGAGGAACCATGGTGACTTCGGCGACAACAAAATGTCGACAAGAGCGACGGCAACAATCAACAAAGCCCTCTATGGCATAATGATAACGCTGCCACCTATGACGACAACTCACTCTTGGATGATCATAGACGCCTAGAACAACCTTAGGTACCACAGACAGTTCAGGTGGAAAGGTTGAAACAACCCATCCGCACATCTGAAAGAAAGCGAGACACTCAACTAAGTCAGTTTTAAGCGCACTCAACAGCAACAACAGACTCACCCTTCATTTCCACTCCTCCAGTGGAGGCAATGTTCTCCACCTGCAGAGTGTATTCGCCCAGAAGCTCCTCGTCAGTGAGCTGCGTGAAGGTGATTCGGTGAATGGTGGCCTGCTTCTCCTCCTCCACCGTCACACCCTGCTGCCTCGGCTTCACACCGAACGACTTGCCATTGTGCAACCACTTCACCGGCTCCCGCGGCTTCCTCGACAACTCGCACTCCAACACCACTGGCTTCTCCGCACTTGGCGCCTCGCTCACCACTATCTTCGGCAATTCACGCACAAACTCCAATGGAACACCTGTCATCACACCAAGCGACGCGACATGAGGAATGCAAGGGAAGAAGAGAAAGAACACACGGTCAGCTATGGCAATTCACTCTCCTCCACACCCTCCACCTTACACCACCCCAACACTCATCTACATACATCAACAGTCCACCCGCTCACCCACTCACCCACTCACCCACTCACCCACTCACCCACTCATCCACTCATCCACTCACTACACCAAGGTGCAATTCTACACCGCTGCGTCGGTCTGTTCGATCTCAGAGGTGGTGGGTTGGAGGACACGCTGGTTGCACTTGATCACCTTCAACGCCTCACCACATACCATCTACCGGCGACTTCAACGATCGCAGATCGTGGTGATTGCACCCATTGACCGGCTAGTATGGACACAAGCTTGTGGCGACATTAGTAAAAGATGATTCGCAAAGGTCAAGTGACCCTCACTCTCACACCAATCTCACAACAATCGCACACGGTCCATTCACATCTACACAATGCACAACGCACTGCAACACTCAGAGACCAGCGTGTGCACAAATGAACCTACCGAGTTGAATAGCGTTAGACGGCTCCGAAGGCTTGCTTGCACCCGCCTTATTCTTCGCTGTGACTCGGAACTCGTAGTCTGTGAACTCCTTCATGCTGTCGGTGGGAAGGGTGACGTGCTGTTCTGTCAAATCCTTCGCTACTTCAACCCAACGGGTCGAGTCTTTGGGCTTCATCTCTACGGTGAATTCGGTGGTCACATCAGTGGGTGTGGCACTTTCATCACCGGGCAACTCCCAGGTCAGATCAACGGATTGATCTTTGCCCGGTGCCTTCTCTGGGTTCACTGTGGCCTTCACACTCGTCGGAGTCATTGGCGGACCGTATTGCAGCTTCGTGGATACCGGCTTGGTCTCCACAAAGTCCGACTGACCCACGGAGTTCTTGGCCGCGATGGCGAAGATGTAGGACTTGTTCACTGTCAAGGCCTCCACAGGCGTGGAGAGCTCTGTGGTCTTGGTCACGGGCTTGTTGACACGCTGAGTGGCCTCGCGCATCTCCACCACGTACTCGAGAGGCGCACCGTCTGGCTCGACGCCTGCAAACTCCGGCTCCTCCCAGTGCAACACCACACGCTCGCCTGTATTGTCAGTGACGTGAGGGTTGCGCGGAGGTGAGGGCTTATCCAACACCACCAGATGCACTGTCACGCTCACGCTACCCAACTCGTTCTCTATCTCCACCTTGTAGTCTCCAGCATCCTCACGCTTCACCCGACCCAATGGCAACGACGTGAGTCCGGCCATCGCAGTCTCTGGCTTGAAGCGTGGCGACGTCTCGCTCGCTCCCTCCACTGTCGGCTTCCACGTCCACTTAATGCTCGGCTTCGGACTCGCTGTGAATGGCACCTCCACCACGCTCGAGCCGCCAGTCTTCAACACTATCGTGTCCTCCCACTTCTCCGACAGATGCAGTGTCGGTGCAACTACAAGTAACAACGCAAGCAGGCGACAAGCGCCATGTTAGCCAATCTTCTTCTTCTTCTTCTTCTTCTTCTTCTTCTTCTTCTTCTACTCCTCATACTCTCAACCAACCAACCAACCAACCAACCAACCAACCAACTAATTAACTAACGCTGACAATTATCGCATAGTCCACTCTCCACTAGACTACTTCTCTATGCGCCTAACTTGACACTTTCGGATTCGTGCTAAAATCTCACCAGCTTCTACCCCAGGGTGGAGAGTTGTCGTCTTGGCTGCAGTGAACGGCGTCCTCCTCCTCATGCGCTTTTCCGTTTGTGTTGTTTATATAATTAAATCATAATCATTTTTGGTCAATTGTGTCATCTTGCCCTTTTTTCCCGTTTCCTTCTGATCGTCCTTTATGCATCTTTTCCCACATATCGCATGTATGAAAATATTGAGTGGGTCCCCTTTGAATTATTTTAATTTATTTTTAGTACATATCGGCATATATTTTTTTTCATTTATTTGTTTAATTTGGCTTACTTCTCATATGTATTTTGCCCTTTGATATAACATCTTCTGCTTGAATGGTATAATCACCCGTATCCTCCTCGTGGACTTCGTCAAAGACTATTCGGTGGACTGTTCCATTCTTGTCCTCCGTAACATGTATATGTTTAGGCGTATTTTTGGGCAACACTTTTCCATCTTTTCTCCATTCAATTTGTTCTCTTGAAGGTCTTGACAATTCACACTCGAATATAATCGGCTCGTCTTCTGTTGGTGCTTGTGTTACTACGATATCAGGTAACTCGCGGACGAATTCCAATGGTATTCCTAGAATTTCATATATAGATTTACATTACCATCAGGCACATAGTCGAAGTTAAAATAGTGAGCAGTTAATCTTACCAAGTCGTATAGGATTGGATGGTTTAGAAGGCTTACTTTCACCGGACTTATTTCTCGCAGTTATTCTGAATTCATAATCCGTATATTCCTTTAAGTTATCTGTTTTTAGAGTAACCTTCCTATCAGTTGCAACTGTGATTTCGCGTTCAATCCAAGTGTCAGTGTCCTTCGGTCTCACTTCAATTTTGAGTTCATCTGTTGCACTTCCATCAGGCAGATCCCACGACAACTCAATCGACTGTGATTGTCCTGGTGTCTTTTTCGGATAAGCTTCAGCATGAACATTAATAGGTTGCGATGGTGGACCTAAATAGGAAATAATATAAAAATTATTATAACCTTAAAACCATGTTACTAACGAAAAAGTAAGTATTGGAATATTTTACCGGTTGGTTCAGTTGGAGTTTCGAAGATTGTTTCTATCGCAGATTCAGGTGCTTCTGGAATTTCATCTCCTGATTCAATGTCCTCAGTCTTCTTGTGTTTTTCACCCGGCTTGCCTTTCACTCCCACTTTGAATGCGTATTCCTTGTCCTTCTCTAATACCTCTTCTCGCGGTTCTTTAGGAGCTGTAGTGGAAAAGTACGGGTAATTCACATATCGAAAGTGAAGCTTTACCATCAGTAAGCTTTCCACTCATTAAGTGTAAACGACACAGTGTCACTTTCTCAATAACTATTTAAGCAGTGGAAACACTATTGAGAATAGAAATTATTGCATTACCCTTTGAGTTATTCAAGTCAGTCACATTTAAAGCTTCACAAAATTAATTAAAATTATTAACATTGTCATTTAGTAGGCGGACGCTAATTTAAAATAAATGACAAAAAATACCATACTAATCAAATTCTCCTCAATTTAGCGTCATTTGGCAATCGTAAAACCAATCCAAATCTGATGGAGTGCAAATTACCGCTAGAGAAATCATAGAATCACCCGTTCTGCTTACCAAGTGGAGACTCCTCTTTCTTCTTTTTCACATCTTCCACAACTTCCTCCACTTCTGGAGGCATCTCCTCCTTCGATTCCACATCCTTTGGCTTATCAACCTCGACACTTACACCAGTAGTCTTAAGATCCTTCTCCGGTTTTTCCGAAACTGCAGTCACTTAAAAGGGTAGAGAATTTAGTGATTAAACCACTTCATACAGCCAAGCTCAATTTTACTCAAAATGAAAGGAATGAGTACCTTCTGGTTTAACTGCAGGCACTTCTGGATGTTCCGTGACTTCTTCCTCTGGAATGGCTTCTGCCTTCATCTCCTCAGGTATTACTGTCGGTTTCGGCATTTTTTTGCCATCAATGACATCTCTCTCCAGCTCCTTTTGACTTTCCTCTTTGGAGGAATCAGGTGCTGTAAGAGAAGACTCTTTATTAAGAACTCTATCTTAGCAAAAGTGTCTTATATACAGTAAATCTATGCACACTTGTATCATCCAAATGTTGTTTAACAAATGCCGAATTATTTCAATCGGCTCACGTAGTCGATAAAGTTTCATATTTTGATATCTGAATGGCCAGCATTTAGCGGCACTCCTTTTGTCAGAGGGAATTCGTTTTGACGCTGTGTTTCAATAATGCCAGCGGAAATCTTTACTGTCATAAAGGACTACTGATAAGTACAATGTCTAAAGATGGCCATTAAAGATATTGCACAGATTGGCGTTTTCGAGCGTACACAAAAAGAAATTAGCTTTAAGCAATGCTCCCAAAGATATGGAGCAATCGTAACTCCCTCTTTTACCATAAAGTGTCTCAGTTCCAAAGAAATATCACCAGAGCACAACTATTGAACAATCTTCCACAACAAGACGCTCTGAAATCATTTCTTCCTTTTCTCTTCCTCCTCCACAATTTCTTCTATTTACACAGCCTTTGCGTTATATGGTTCAGCAGTCTTGGGTTTATCTACTTTGATGTTTGAATTAACAGTCTTAAAAGCTTTCGTTTAATTTGCTTCTGGTATCTCTTCAACTTCGATAAAATTAACTGAGAAAGAGCTTTAAGTGAATGAAATTTCTCAATTACGATTCCTCTTAAAAGTGCAAAGTATCTCCCGATTCAAGCTCTATGACTTCTAGTTGCTCCTTAACTTCAAATTCTGTGATGGATTCCGTTACCTTCTCCTTGGGAGCCCTGCATTGGAATCTGTCTTCTTCTGTTCCAGAGCATTCAGTAGCTTTAAGATACTTACAGGTAATCATTTCACTGATGCATGTGGACATCAAAGCCATCAAGTACACGAAGCCTTATAAGCGTAAAAGAATTCACATTTTAGCAGAATTACCATCGACATAGGCGTTGACATTCAAGGCATGAATTTTATGTGCGGAACTATGAATATGAAGGTCTATTTGAGAAAATCAAGAACGAAATTATAATCGTAAAGCTAAATTTTCATTTCTCGAAAATTCAAACCTCAGTTTTCAGAAGATTTCGAAAATATGTCCACAGCAGATTCATGAAAAATAGAATGTTTCAACTAATCCCTCAACGCCAGTCGAAACACAAACATTTCGATCAATTACCAACGGTAGATTCCCATTTCCAATTTTGGTTTGGTTTTACCCATCTCCAAGCTTACACCAGTTACCTTAAGTTTCTCGATAACCTCTGTCACTTTAATCAACAAAAGATTGTGAGGAAATATAATTGCACTTTTCAAGATCGATTTTTCCAGAAAGTGCGAGATACCTTATATTCTAATCCCAAAGACTTCTAGCTGCAGCATGATTGCCAGATTCTGGAATTAGATCACTAATCAATCATTCAGCTGTCACTATTGTCCTTCTCTTCTATACTTCCATTTTTTACCTGTTTGTTTGATACAGATGCTTTGGTCAGGGTTATTTGAGTAAAATTTTCACCTTCCCGTGGATCGAATCCACATACTTGGCATCTATACATCCGCACGTCAAACTTATATATCACCGCAACAATTATTTCAGTGTTTGGAATATCACTAACATCCGTATTTATCCTCTTCTTTCAATGTAAATCTCAAAATTCTGAAGTTAGAACTCAGAAAAAAAATTAACTTAAATTTCTGAAGAAAACGGACGAAATTAACGTACTTCTACAGCACTTTTGAAGCATCTGGTAAATTTCGAATGCCAAAAGTAGTAACATTCAAGTCATCCACAATTTACAGCAATGAAGGCGAAACCACCATCACAATACAGTGCGAACACTCTTCTTCCACAACACCTTCAGCTTCTTGAACTTCATTTTGCTTGGGTTCATTGATCTTCGTTTTATGTACCTCTTGCTCATCACCAGAGATCTTAGAATCTTCCTTCTTTAATAAGCTTTTTCGTAATCTCGATTGCTCGAAAGGATCATGATCTACTACGCAATGAAACTTGTATCTTTTTTAATTTCGGTAACTTCTGATTGTTCTCCGACTCCTGCTCTATGAATGGCTCTGGTTTCGGCCTCATCGGTTTTTATCGTTCGTTTTGGAACAAACCCCTCACCACCCATTTATCTTTTTCCTCTTCTTCCTTTCTGCATTCTTGCGAAGATTCAGGTGCTTTATGATTAGCTTAAGGTCAAAAAATAAATGAATTCTTATTGACTACAGAAAAACTAGCATAAAACAGCTTTATAGAATTTTTGTAAGGCTTGCGCGTAGCCATTTGCTTCTCCTCCCTAGCCTCTTCTTTCGGAACTAATTCCTCTTTAGGTTGGATGCTCTCAATCTAATCGAATTTTGTTTTTGGCTCTACTTCTTTCTTTTCCTTCACAGACACCATGGTCACTCAAGAGAACAATTATTGCTCGACTATATACGCTATTATTTCCTATATGCAGGATTCGTAATATTCAAATCTCACCTTGTGGTGCCATTTCTGTGACTTTGGACTCCCGTTTGGCCTCCATTTCAGGTAGAGTCTCGACCTCAGTCTCTTGAGCTGTGCCTGTAGGTCTCTTTTCCTTCTCTTCGTCAACCTCTTTTTCTTCAGAGGGTGCTAAGAAAGAAGTAATTATTACATTTTAAATGAATACTAATTGCATGAACCTATGAAACAAGTTAGGAGGAGAGTCCGTAGTCGTGGAAAGCAACGTCTGCTTTGTTTTTGCTGTTTTCATATCCACTTGGCTCAACAAAAAATTGGCAGGTTGACTTAAGAGAAGACATCTAAGTCTCCTAGGTAAATATCACTAATGAATCTTTTCCTATACAAGGTCCTCCTTAATTCCCATCATAGATACCAACTAATCAGTTTACCAAATGGTAATTTTTCTTTTTCATGAACGACTTCTGAAGTCTCCCTTCTTTGGATCAGCCATCTGTGGTGTACCTACCTCAAGACTTATACCTGTAACAGGAGAAAAAGTCTCTTCTTGATTTTCTGGATACTCGAAACCTTCAGTAATTTAAAATATTTTAGCATCATGAAATTACTCCATTGGAAAATGCGTTCTGGTTAAAGCTTTACCACCACAGACAAAATTCTATGTTCGGCATACTTCAGGGAGATTTCTAAAATGATCGAAAATTTCAAGGACTTTTACAAGTATTCCATCCACTTGATCCGTTTTTAGAGACAACAGATGTTGTCAAGAGCACCTTGATTCCAGACGCACAAATCCTCAGGTGAAAACAGTGTGACCTGATAATAGTAACGTACCGAGTTGCGTTGCGAGATTCACGCCGAACCCTTCCAACACTTGCTATGAACTAGTGAATGATCAATATGATGTTATTCGCAATATTTTTTATTTATTAATTTTAAATAAGAGAGAGTATCAATTTGACTTCGTGCATCCACATGAGACCGCCTTTACCATGCCCACACGGCGTAAACCTTTCGTTAATCTTCATAAACTTCATAAGCGCGAGTGTGTTTTACAGTGCATGAAATATCTCCCAAAACGGGCAAAAATTACTCCGAAACGAACATATGAAAAAGACCTTTTAAATTTACATCAAATAGGCATTCAATTAACATTTAGGGTGGGCATAAAACCTTCACAATTTTGAACAGAGAATTAAGAAGGCATTTCAAAACCTTATTATATTCAATGCTACCATAATTAGAGACGAATATTGCACGATCGGACAATAAAACGGTTTTATGACTTACCAGAAGATTCAACAGCCCCTTCAGATTCCTCCTCAGAAGATTCTTCAGTAGTCTTTTTCTTCTTCTCTCCTGCTTTACCTTTCGCTCCTATCTTGAACTCATACGACTTGCCTTTTTCAACCAGTTCCTCTTGAGTAGGTTTGACTCCCATCTTAGGCTTGGCTGAAAAGATTTGAGTGAAAGTAATTGCCACTGATAGTGAAAGTGCAGAAAGGATAAAAAGACCATATAATTTACAGGTATCCAGTTTTTCAGTTTCCGTAACCCCTGCAGAAGCTTCAGCCGTTGCTTCTTCTAGTGGAACAGGAATTTCTTCGGGTTGCACTTCTTCTACAATTGCTGCTTCTTTCAATGGCAACTTCATCACGTCAGGACGTTTTGATTCTTCAAGGACAGTAACAAGAACTTCAGTTTGAGAGGATGCCACGCCAAATTCATTCGAAGCCTGCACTTCGTATGTACCAGCATCTTCAACAAATGCTTCGGAAATTGTCAACTCGCACAATCCGTGTTCTGATTCATAGAAGAGCACAGCGTCGGTTTGGCCGGGTTGAAGGATATCACCATTATGTTTCCAGATGACTTCTTGAGGTTGTGGTTTACCTTTCAATACTGCCGAAAGGTAAATTTCCTCTCCTTCAGTTACTCTAATTGGAGAAAGTTCGGTCTCAAAGATTGGGGAACAAGCGTCAGAAGAAGGGGAGTGAACCTCCTCCTTGTCACTTTCTTCCTCCTCTACTTCAATTTCCACATCATGAGTAACATCTACGATCAAGATCTCGTCTATAAGGTTGAGTTATAAAACAATAACGGGAAAACAGTATAAAAAAGATGTGTAACGCGATGTAAAAATTACCAGTAATTTCTGTTTTGGTAAAAATGGTCTTTTTCTCCATTTTGCCAGTGTCAGCTTCGATGACTTTACCAACGACAACGCATTTATACTCACCGACATCCTCCCGGTTAACGTCTTTAACAATCAGGCGAGCGGTACCAGTAGACTCAACGTAAACCATTTCATATTTGTCCGAATCAACCAATTCACGACCGTTATGCAACCACTTAACAGAGATTGGTAGGTTATCAATTTGAATGACACACTCCAGCCTAAAATTTAAAAAAAAACAGAAAGATTAAAGAAATAAGATGAGAAAAACCATGCTAACCAATAAAAATGGAAAAAAAATTAAAGAATATGAAAAAATAAAATAATATGAAGGCAAAAAAAAGTCAAAATAAAGAAAGAAGATCAAAATATACCCAAGAAACTGATCATCTACAGGCGTTGCAAAACAAGAGAGAGGCTTAGAGAAGCAGAAATCAGCTATCGGCACCTTCGGAGTCTCCAAAACTGGCTGCTCCTGCACACTCTCCTTCGGCTTCTCCTCCACCACCTCGGGCATCGCCTCTGCCACTTCCACCACTGTGGTCGTCGAAATGGTTCGGGCACGAGGCAGTGAGTCGCCGGTCTCTGGCTCAATCACTGTGCCACTCACCTCACACGTGTACTTGCCAGCATCCTCTGGAGTGAAGTCCTTGATCACCAGTTTCGCCAGGCCCTGCTCTTCCACAAACACCTCCTCCAGTCGGTCGGAGCGTTGTAGCTCCTTGCCATCGTGGGTCCACTTCACTGTCACTGGTTTCAAGTCCGCCTGGATCTCGCATTCAAGCCTACAGTGGGAAGGCAGAACACACCGTCATTTGCACCGCCAATTCCCTCCCCCCCCCCAATACCAAACTATCCCTCAAGCCTCGAGCAAAGTGCACAAACTTACTCAACAACGTGCTCCTCCTTGGCAGTGAGAGCGGGCTGCAGGGGCTTGGTGAACTTCAACTCCGCCACCTGCACCTTCGGAGTCTCCAAAACTGGCTGCTCCTGCACACTCTCCTTCGGCTTCTCCTCCACCACCTCGGGCATCGCCTCTGCCACTTCCACCACTGTGGTCGTCGAAATGGTTCGGGCACGAGGCAGTGAGTCGCCGGTCTCTGGCTCAATCACTGTGCCACTCACCTCACACGTGTACTTGCCAGCATCCTCTGGAGTGAAGTCCTTGATCACCAGTTTCGCCAGGCCCTGCTCTTCCACAAACACCTCCTCCAGTCGGTCGGAGCGTTGTAGCTCCTTGCCATCGTGGGTCCACTTCACTGTCACTGGTTTCAAGTCCGCCTGGATCTCGCATTCAAGCCTACAGTGGGAAGGCAGAACACACCGTCATTTGCACCGCCAATTCCCTCCCCCCCCCCCAATACCAAACTATCCCTCAAGCCTCGAGCAAAGTGCACAAACTTACTCAACAACGTGCTCCTCCTTGGCAGTGAGAGCGGGCTGCAGGGGCTTGGTGAACTTCAACTCCGCCACCTGCACCTTCGGAGTCTCCAAAACTGGCTGCTCCTGCACACTCTCCTTCGGCTTCTCCTCCACCACCTCGGGCATCGCCTCTGCCACTTCCACCACTGTGGTCGTCGAAATGGTTCGGGCACGAGGCAGTGAGTCGCCGGTCTCTGGCTCAATCACTGTGCCACTCACCTCACACGTGTACTTGCCAGCATCCTCTGGAGTGAAGTCCTTGATCACCAGTTTCGCCAGGCCCTGCTCTTCCACAAACACCTCCTCCAGTCGGTCGGAGCGTTGTAGCTCCTTGCCATCGTGGGTCCACTTCACTGTCACTGGTTTCAAGTCCGCCTGGATCTCGCATTCAAGCCTACAGTGGGAAGGCAGAACACACCGTCATTTGCACCGCCAATTCCCTCCCCCCCCCCCCAATACCAAACTATCCCTCAAGCCTCGAGCAAAGTGCACAAACTTACTCAACAACGTGCTCCTCCTTGGCAGTGAGAGCGGGCTGCAGGGGCTTGGTGAACTTCAACTCCGCCACCTGCACCTTCGGAGTCTCCAAAACTGGCTGCTCCTGCACACTCTCCTTCGGCTTCTCCTCCACCACCTCGGGCATCGCCTCTGCCACTTCCACCACTGTGGTCGTCGAAATGGTTCGGGCACGAGGCAGTGAGTCGCCGGTCTCTGGCTCAATCACTGTGCCACTCACCTCACACGTGTACTTGCCAGCATCCTCTGGAGTGAAGTCCTTGATCACCAGTTTCGCCAGGCCCTGCTCTTCCACAAACACCTCCTCCAGTCGGTCGGAGCGTTGTAGCTCCTTGCCATCGTGGGTCCACTTCACTGTCACTGGTTTCAAGTCCGCCTGGATCTCGCATTCAAGCCTACAGTGGGAAGGCAGAACACACCGTCATTTGCACCGCCAATTCCCCCCCCCCCCCCCCAATACCAAACTATCCCTCAAGCCTCGAGCAAAGTGCACAAACTTACTCAACAACGTGCTCCTCCTTGGCAGTGAGAGCGGGCTGCAGGGGCTTGGTGAACTTCAACTCCGCCACCTGCACCTTCGGAGTCTCCAAAACTGGCTGCTCCTGCACACTCTCCTTCGGCTTCTCCTCCACCACCTCGGGCATCGCCTCTGCCACTTCCACCACTGTGGTCGTCGAAATGGTTCGGGCACGAGGCAGTGAGTCGCCGGTCTCTGGCTCAATCACTGTGCCACTCACCTCACACGTGTACTTGCCAGCATCCTCTGGAGTGAAGTCCTTGATCACCAGTTTCGCCAGGCCCTGCTCTTCCACAAACACCTCCTCCAGTCGGTCGGAGCGTTGTAGCTCCTTGCCATCGTGGGTCCACTTCACTGTCACTGGTTTCAAGTCCGCCTGGATCTCGCATTCAAGCCTACAGTGGGAAGGCAGAACACACCGTCATTTGCACCGCCAATTCCCTCCCCCCCCCCCCAATACCAAACTATCCCTCAAGCCTCGAGCAAAGTGCACAAACTTACTCAACAACGTGCTCCTCCTTGGCAGTGAGAGCGGGCTGCAGGGGCTTGGTGAACTTCAACTCCGCCACCTGCACCTTCGGAGTCTCCAAAACTGGCTGCTCCTGCACACTCTCCTTCGGCTTCTCCTCCACCACCTCGGGCATCGCCTCTGCCACTTCCACCACTGTGGTCGTCGAAATGGTTCGGGCACGAGGCAGTGAGTCGCCGGTCTCTGGCTCAATCACTGTGCCACTCACCTCACACGTGTACTTGCCAGCATCCTCTGGAGTGAAGTCCTTGATCACCAGTTTCGCCAGGCCCTGCTCTTCCACAAACACCTCCTCCAGTCGGTCGGAGCGTTGTAGCTCCTTGCCATCGTGGGTCCACTTCACTGTCACTGGTTTCAAGTCCGCCTGGATCTCGCATTCAAGCCTACAGTGGGAAGGCAGAACACACCGTCATTTGCACCGCCAATTCCCTCCCCCCCCCCCAATACCAAACTATCCCTCAAGCCTCGAGCAAAGTGCACAAACTTACTCAACAACGTGCTCCTCCTTGGCAGTGAGAGCGGGCTGCAGGGGCTTGGTGAACTTCAACTCCGCCACCTGCACCTTCGGAGTCTCCAAAACTGGCTGCTCCTGCACACTCTCCTTCGGCTTCTCCTCCACCACCTCGGGCATCGCCTCTGCCACTTCCACCACTGTGGTCGTCGAAATGGTTCGGGCACGAGGCAGTGAGTCGCCGGTCTCTGGCTCAATCACTGTGCCACTCACCTCACACGTGTACTTGCCAGCATCCTCTGGAGTGAAGTCCTTGATCACCAGTTTCGCCAGGCCCTGCTCTTCCACAAACACCTCCTCCAGTCGGTCGGAGCGTTGTAGCTCCTTGCCATCGTGGGTCCACTTCACTGTCACTGGTTTCAAGTCCGCCTGGATCTCGCATTCAAGCCTACAGTGGGAAGGCAGAACACACCGTCATTTGCACCGCCAATTCCCTCCCCCCCCCCAATACCAAACTATCCCTCAAGCCTCGAGCAAAGTGCACAAACTTACTCAACAACGTGCTCCTCCTTGGCAGTGAGAGCGGGCTGCAGGGGCTTGGTGAACTTCAACTCCGCCACCTGCACCTTCGGAGTCTCCAAAACTGGCTGCTCCTGCACACTCTCCTTCGGCTTCTCCTCCACCACCTCGGGCATCGCCTCTGCCACTTCCACCACTGTGGTCGTCGAAATGGTTCGGGCACGAGGCAGTGAGTCGCCGGTCTCTGGCTCAATCACTGTGCCACTCACCTCACACGTGTACTTGCCAGCATCCTCTGGAGTGAAGTCCTTGATCACCAGTTTCGCCAGGCCCTGCTCTTCCACAAACACCTCCTCCAGTCGGTCGGAGCGTTGTAGCTCCTTGCCATCGTGGGTCCACTTCACTGTCACTGGTTTCAAGTCCGCCTGGATCTCGCATTCAAGCCTACAGTGGGAAGGCAGAACACACCGTCATTTGCACCGCCAATTCCCTCCCCCCCCCCAATACCAAACTATCCCTCAAGCCTCGAGCAAAGTGCACAAACTTACTCAACAACGTGCTCCTCCTTGGCAGTGAGAGCGGGCTGCAGGGGCTTGGTGAACTTCAACTCCGCCACCTGCACCTTCGGAGTCTCCAAAACTGGCTGCTCCTGCACACTCTCCTTCGGCTTCTCCTCCACCACCTCGGGCATCGCCTCTGCCACTTCCACCACTGTGGTCGTCGAAATGGTTCGGGCACGAGGCAGTGAGTCGCCGGTCTCTGGCTCAATCACTGTGCCACTCACCTCACACGTGTACTTGCCAGCATCCTCTGGAGTGAAGTCCTTGATCACCAGTTTCG
This sequence comes from Hymenolepis microstoma, assembly GCA_000469805.3. Taxonomy (NCBI): domain Eukaryota; kingdom Metazoa; phylum Platyhelminthes; class Cestoda; order Cyclophyllidea; family Hymenolepididae; genus Hymenolepis; species Hymenolepis microstoma. The sequence continues at coordinate 21,273,669 of LR215993.1, read as the reverse complement.
CCAGGCCCTGCTCTTCCACAAACACCTCCTCCAGTCGGTCGGAGCGTTGTAGCTCCTTGCCATCGTGGGTCCACTTCACTGTCACTGGTTTCAAGTCCGCCTGGATCTCGCATTCAAGCCTACAGTGGGAAGGCAGAACACACCGTCATTTGCACCGCCAATTCCCTCCCCCCCCCCCAATACCAAACTATCCCTCAAGCCTCGAGCAAAGTGCACAAACTTACTCAACAACGTGCTCCTCCTTGGCAGTGAGAGCGGGCTGCAGGGGCTTGGTGAACTTCAACTCCGCCACCTGCACCTTCGGAGTCTCCAAAACTGGCTGCTCCTGCACACTCTCCTTCGGCTTCTCCTCCACCACCTCGGGCATCGCCTCTGCCACTTCCACCACTGTGGTCGTCGAAATGGTTCGGGCACGAGGCAGTGAGTCGCCGGTCTCTGGCTCAATCACTGTGCCACTCACCTCACACGTGTACTTGCCAGCATCCTCTGGAGTGAAGTCCTTGATCACCAGTTTCGCCAGGCCCTGCTCTTCCACAAACACCTCCTCCAGTCGGTCGGAGCGTTGTAGCTCCTTGCCATCGTGGGTCCACTTCACTGTCACTGGTTTCAAGTCCGCCTGGATCTCGCATTCAAGCCTACAGTGGGAAGGCAGAACACACCGTCATTTGCACCGCCAATTCCCTCCCCCCCCCCCCCAATACCAAACTATCCCTCAAGCCTCGAGCAAAGTGCACAAACTTACTCAACAACGTGCTCCTCCTTGGCAGTGAGAGCGGGCTGCAGGGGCTTGGTGAACTTCAACTCCGCCACCTGCACCTTCGGAGTCTCCAAAACTGGCTGCTCCTGCACACTCTCCTTCGGCTTCTCCTCCACCACCTCGGGCATCGCCTCTGCCACTTCCACCACTGTGGTCGTCGAAATGGTTCGGGCACGAGGCAGTGAGTCGCCGGTCTCTGGCTCAATCACTGTGCCACTCACCTCACACGTGTACTTGCCAGCATCCTCTGGAGTGAAGTCCTTGATCACCAGTTTCGCCAGGCCCTGCTCTTCCACAAACACCTCCTCCAGTCGGTCGGAGCGTTGTAGCTCCTTGCCATCGTGGGTCCACTTCACTGTCACTGGTTTCAAGTCCGCCTGGATCTCGCATTCAAGCCTACAGTGGGAAGGCAGAACACACCGTCATTTGCACCGCCAATTCCCTCCCCCCCCCCCCCAATACCAAACTATCCCTCAAGCCTCGAGCAAAGTGCACAAACTTACTCAACAACGTGCTCCTCCTTGGCAGTGAGAGCGGGCTGCAGGGGCTTGGTGAACTTCAACTCCGCCACCTGCACCTTCGGAGTCTCCAAAACTGGCTGCTCCTGCACACTCTCCTTCGGCTTCTCCTCCACCACCTCGGGCATCGCCTCTGCCACTTCCACCACTGTGGTCGTCGAAATGGTTCGGGCACGAGGCAGTGAGTCGCCGGTCTCTGGCTCAATCACTGTGCCACTCACCTCACACGTGTACTTGCCAGCATCCTCTGGAGTGAAGTCCTTGATCACCAGTTTCGCCAGGCCCTGCTCTTCCACAAACACCTCCTCCAGTCGGTCGGAGCGTTGTAGCTCCTTGCCATCGTGGGTCCACTTCACTGTCACTGGTTTCAAGTCCGCCTGGATCTCGCATTCAAGCCTACAGTGGGAAGGCAGAACACACCGTCATTTGCACCGCCAATTCCCTCCCCCCCCCCCCCCAATACCAAACTATCCCTCAAGCCTCGAGCAAAGTGCACAAACTTACTCAACAACGTGCTCCTCCTTGGCAGTGAGAGCGGGCTGCAGGGGCTTGGTGAACTTCAACTCCGCCACCTGCACCTTCGGAGTCTCCAAAACTGGCTGCTCCTGCACACTCTCCTTCGGCTTCTCCTCCACCACCTCGGGCATCGCCTCTGCCACTTCCACCACTGTGGTCGTCGAAATGGTTCGGGCACGAGGCAGTGAGTCGCCGGTCTCTGGCTCAATCACTGTGCCACTCACCTCACACGTGTACTTGCCAGCATCCTCTGGAGTGAAGTCCTTGATCACCAGTTTCGCCAGGCCCTGCTCTTCCACAAACACCTCCTCCAGTCGGTCGGAGCGTTGTAGCTCCTTGCCATCGTGGGTCCACTTCACTGTCACTGGTTTCAAGTCCGCCTGGATCTCGCATTCAAGCCTACAGTGGGAAGGCAGAACACACCGTCATTTGCACCGCCAATTCCCTCCCCCCCCCCCAATACCAAACTATCCCTCAAGCCTCGAGCAAAGTGCACAAACTTACTCAACAACGTGCTCCTCCTTGGCAGTGAGAGCGGGCTGCAGGGGCTTGGTGAACTTCAACTCCGCCACCTGCACCTTCGGAGTCTCCAAAACTGGCTGCTCCTGCACACTCTCCTTCGGCTTCTCCTCCACCACCTCGGGCATCGCCTCTGCCACTTCCACCACTGTGGTCGTCGAAATGGTTCGGGCACGAGGCAGTGAGTCGCCGGTCTCTGGCTCAATCACTGTGCCACTCACCTCACACGTGTACTTGCCAGCATCCTCTGGAGTGAAGTCCTTGATCACCAGTTTCGCCAGGCCCTGCTCTTCCACAAACACCTCCTCCAGTCGGTCGGAGCGTTGTAGCTCCTTGCCATCGTGGGTCCACTTCACTGTCACTGGTTTCAAGTCCGCCTGGATCTCGCATTCAAGCCTACAGTGGGAAGGCAGAACACACCGTCATTTGCACCGCCAATTCCCTCCCCCCCCCCCCAATACCAAACTATCCCTCAAGCCTCGAGCAAAGTGCACAAACTTACTCAACAACGTGCTCCTCCTTGGCAGTGAGAGCGGGCTGCAGGGGCTTGGTGAACTTCAACTCCGCCACCTGCACCTTCGGAGTCTCCAAAACTGGCTGCTCCTGCACACTCTCCTTCGGCTTCTCCTCCACCACCTCGGGCATCGCCTCTGCCACTTCCACCACTGTGGTCGTCGAAATGGTTCGGGCACGAGGCAGTGAGTCGCCGGTCTCTGGCTCAATCACTGTGCCACTCACCTCACACGTGTACTTGCCAGCATCCTCTGGAGTGAAGTCCTTGATCACCAGTTTCGCCAGGCCCTGCTCTTCCACAAACACCTCCTCCAGTCGGTCGGAGCGTTGTAGCTCCTTGCCATCGTGGGTCCACTTCACTGTCACTGGTTTCAAGTCCGCCTGGATCTCGCATTCAAGCCTACAGTGGGAAGGCAGAACACACCGTCATTTGCACCGCCAATTCCCTCCCCCCCCCCCCCAATACCAAACTATCCCTCAAGCCTCGAGCAAAGTGCACAAACTTACTCAACAACGTGCTCCTCCTTGGCAGTGAGAGCGGGCTGCAGGGGCTTGGTGAACTTCAACTCCGCCACCTGCACCTTCGGAGTCTCCAAAACTGGCTGCTCCTGCACACTCTCCTTCGGCTTCTCCTCCACCACCTCGGGCATCGCCTCTGCCACTTCCACCACTGTGGTCGTCGAAATGGTTCGGGCACGAGGCAGTGAGTCGCCGGTCTCTGGCTCAATCACTGTGCCACTCACCTCACACGTGTACTTGCCAGCATCCTCTGGAGTGAAGTCCTTGATCACCAGTTTCGCCAGGCCCTGCTCTTCCACAAACACCTCCTCCAGTCGGTCGGAGCGTTGTAGCTCCTTGCCATCGTGGGTCCACTTCACTGTCACTGGTTTCAAGTCCGCCTGGATCTCGCATTCAAGCCTACAGTGGGAAGGCAGAACACACCGTCATTTGCACCGCCAATTCCCTCCCCCCCCCCCCCAATACCAAACTATCCCTCAAGCCTCGAGCAAAGTGCACAAACTTACTCAACAACGTGCTCCTCCTTGGCAGTGAGAGCGGGCTGCAGGGGCTTGGTGAACTTCAACTCCGCCACCTGCACCTTCGGAGTCTCCAAAACTGGCTGCTCCTGCACACTCTCCTTCGGCTTCTCCTCCACCACCTCGGGCATCGCCTCTGCCACTTCCACCACTGTGGTCGTCGAAATGGTTCGGGCACGAGGCAGTGAGTCGCCGGTCTCTGGCTCAATCACTGTGCCACTCACCTCACACGTGTACTTGCCAGCATCCTCTGGAGTGAAGTCCTTGATCACCAGTTTCGCCAGGCCCTGCTCTTCCACAAACACCTCCTCCAGTCGGTCGGAGCGTTGTAGCTCCTTGCCATCGTGGGTCCACTTCACTGTCACTGGTTTCAAGTCCGCCTGGATCTCGCATTCAAGCCTACAGTGGGAAGGCAGAACACACCGTCATTTGCACCGCCAATTCCCTCCCCCCCCCCCAATACCAAACTATCCCTCAAGCCTCGAGCAAAGTGCACAAACTTACTCAACAACGTGCTCCTCCTTGGCAGTGAGAGCGGGCTGCAGGGGCTTGGTGAACTTCAACTCCGCCACCTGCACCTTCGGAGTCTCCAAAACTGGCTGCTCCTGCACACTCTCCTTCGGCTTCTCCTCCACCACCTCGGGCATCGCCTCTGCCACTTCCACCACTGTGGTCGTCGAAATGGTTCGGGCACGAGGCAGTGAGTCGCCGGTCTCTGGCTCAATCACTGTGCCACTCACCTCACACGTGTACTTGCCAGCATCCTCTGGAGTGAAGTCCTTGATCACCAGTTTCGCCAGGCCCTGCTCTTCCACAAACACCTCCTCCAGTCGGTCGGAGCGTTGTAGCTCCTTGCCATCGTGGGTCCACTTCACTGTCACTGGTTTCAAGTCCGCCTGGATCTCGCATTCAAGCCTACAGTGGGAAGGCAGAACACACCGTCATTTGCACCGCCAATTCCCTCCCCCTCCCCAATACCAAACTATCCCTCAAGCCTCGAGCAAAGTGCACAAACTTACTCAACAACGTGCTCCTCCTTGGCAGTGAGAGCGGGCTGCAGGGGCTTGGTGAACTTCAACTCCGCCACCTGCACCTTCGGAGTCTCCAAAACTGGCTGCTCCTGCACACTCTCCTTCGGCTTCTCCTCCACCACCTCGGGCATCGCCTCTGCCACTTCCACCACTGTGGTCGTCGAAATGGTTCGGGCACGAGGCAGTGAGTCGCCGGTCTCTGGCTCAATCACTGTGCCACTCACCTCACACGTGTACTTGCCAGCATCCTCTGGAGTGAAGTCCTTGATCACCAGTTTCGCCAGGCCCTGCTCTTCCACAAACACCTCCTCCAGTCGGTCGGAGCGTTGTAGCTCCTTGCCATCGTGGGTCCACTTCACTGTCACTGGTTTCAAGTCCGCCTGGATCTCGCATTCAAGCCTACAGTGGGAAGGCAGAACACACCGTCATTTGCACCGCCAATTCCCTCCCCCCCCCCCCCAATACCAAACTATCCCTCAAGCCTCGAGCAAAGTGCACAAACTTACTCAACAACGTGCTCCTCCTTGGCAGTGAGAGCGGGCTGCAGGGGCTTGGTGAACTTCAACTCCGCCACCTGCACCTTCGGAGTCTCCAAAACTGGCTGCTCCTGCACACTCTCCTTCGGCTTCTCCTCCACCACCTCGGGCATCGCCTCTGCCACTTCCACCACTGTGGTCGTCGAAATGGTTCGGGCACGAGGCAGTGAGTCGCCGGTCTCTGGCTCAATCACTGTGCCACTCACCTCACACGTGTACTTGCCAGCATCCTCTGGAGTGAAGTCCTTGATCACCAGTTTCGCCAGGCCCTGCTCTTCCACAAACACCTCCTCCAGTCGGTCGGAGCGTTGTAGCTCCTTGCCATCGTGGGTCCACTTCACTGTCACTGGTTTCAAGTCCGCCTGGATCTCGCATTCAAGCCTACAGTGGGAAGGCAGAACACACCGTCATTTGCACCGCCAATTCCCTCCCCCTCCCCAATACCAAACTATCCCTCAAGCCTCGAGCAAAGTGCACAAACTTACTCAACAACGTGCTCCTCCTTGGCAGTGAGAGCGGGCTGCAGGGGCTTGGAGAACTTCAACTCCGCCACCTGCACCTTCGGAGTCTCCAAAACTGGCTGCTCCTGCACGCTCTCCTTCGGCTTCTCCTCCACCACCTCAGGTATCGTTTCATGGTCTTCAACAATTTCTTTCCTATTTAAGTAGATGTATAAATTAAAATCGTGGAATTTCCATATATCTTCATGCAATATGTTATTCATTATTTTCATGCTTTCTTTCTCAATGTTTGTTATTTTCTTTGTGACCTTCTTTTCTTTTTTATTTTCGACAGGCTATTCCCACCAAATCTTGTAAATAAAATCACAGAAAAACTTTTACTAAACTTACTTTTACAGTGCTGGCATTTGTGACCCGATACAGATATACATTTGAATTTTCATGCACGATTATCATTTTAAAAAGTATTAAGGCTAAACTTGGTTTATGGAATTATTGCACGAAGGGAGTAAAAATTAACGTAAAATAAGCCGAAAAATATCGTCTGCCGGCACGCATAGATATCAAAACCAAAATCATAGCGACTAAAGCCATGCTTCTCGGCAGGGTACCACTTACACGGCGAAATAATCATCAGGGAAATGAACGGGTCTAATATCCCGAATTTGGAGTTCACAAGAGCAATTTATGCTTCCGATATCAGATGAGGCAAATGCTAGTATTGCAACATTTGAATCAGCAGAGCAAACTTGGTGAAGAGTCAAAGTAGAAATAGAGACATGTGGATTTAAATCATCGAAAAGCTGAATAATTTCGCACCGAAGAAAACTTTCGGGATTATGAACAACCCAAGAAATTTCAGGTTTAGAAAGCGATTCAACAGCAACGGTAAGCAAAACATCGTCACCCAAATTCACTATCACGCTGGGTTCTAGTGGTTGCACAAATCGCAGGACAATGTCCTTCGTCACTTCCTCAACTGGCCTCTCGGTCGGTTTCTCTTCAACCCGAACCGTTGTGATCACCGTCTCAGTCACTTCAGTCAGCTTCTTTCCTTCCCGCTTCTTTCGCTTCACCTCATCATCATCAATATCAGCACCACCACCGGTTGGTGACCTCAATTCACACGTCGACACCAAAGTCTCCTGTTCTGGAGCCTCGGGTGTTTTCGCCATCGCTTTAATCGTCACACCTTCATCCGTCTCCGGATTGTAGTCGTGAATGGTGAGTTGCGATATCACGCGTTCCGGATGCGCCTCGTCGAGCAACGGCACGATTTCGCAGCGTTTCGCGATCTCTGGGTTACTTATCACCCAGCTTATCTCAGCCGGAGTCATCGATTCCACGGCTGTGATTAGCACCACGTCCTCACCCACATTCGGCATCACGCTGGGTTCTAGTGGTTGCACAAATCGCAGGACAATGTCCTTCGTCACTTCCTCAACTGGCCTCTCGGTCGGTTTCTCTTCAACCCGAACCGTTGTGACCACCGTCTCAGTCACTTCAGTCAGCTTCTTTCCTTCCCGCTTCTTTCGCTTCACCTCATCATCATCAATATCAGCACCACCACCGGTTGGTGACCTCAATTCACACGTCGACACCAAAGTCTCCTGTTCTGGAGCCTCGGGTGTTTTCGCCATCGCTTTAATCGTCACACCTTCATCCGTCTCCGGATTGTAGTCGTGAATGGTGAGTTGCGATATCACGCGTTCCGGATGCGCCTCGTCGAGCAACGGCACGATTTCGCAGCGTTTCGCGATCTCTGGGTTACTTATCACCCAGCTTATCTCAGCCGGAGTCATCGATTCCACGGCTGTGATTAGCACCACGTCCTCACCCACATTCGGCATCACGCTGGGTTCTAGTGGTTGCACAAATCGCAGGACAATGTCCTTCGTCACTTCCTCAACTGGCCTCTCGGTCGGTTTCTCTTCAACCCGAACCGTTGTGACCACCGTCTCAGTCACTTCAGTCAGCTTCTTTCCTTCCCGCTTCTTTCGCTTCACCTCATCATCATCAATATCAGCACCACCACCGGTTGGTGACCTCAATTCACACGTCGACACCAAAGTCTCCTGTTCTGGAGCCTCGGGTGTTTTCGCCATCGCTTTAATCGTCACACCTTCATCCGTCTCCGGATTGTAGTCGTGAATGGTGAGTTGCGATATCACGCGTTCCGGATGCGCCTCGTCGAGCAACGGCACGATTTCGCAGCGTTTCGCGATCTCTGGGTTACTTATCACCCAGCTTATCTCAGCCGGAGTCATCGATTCCACGGCTGTGATTAGCACCACGTCCTCACCCACATTCGGCATCACGCTGGGTTCTAGTGGTTGCACAAATCGCAGGACAATGTCCTTCGTCACTTCCTCAACTGGCCTCTCGGTCGGTTTCTCTTCAACCCGAACCGTTGTGACCACCGTCTCAGTCACTTCAGTCAGCTTCTTTCCTTCCCGCTTCTTTCGCTTCACCTCATCATCATCAATATCAGCACCACCACCGGTTGGTGACCTCAATTCACACGTCGACACCAAAGTCTCCTGTTCTGGAGCCTCGGGTGTTTTCGCCATCGCTTTAATCGTCACACCTTCATCCGTCTCCGGATTGTAGTCGTGAATGGTGAGTTGCGATATCACGCGTTCCGGATGCGCCTCGTCGAGCAACGGCACGATTTCGCAGCGTTTCGCGATCTCTGGGTTACTTATCACCCAGCTTATCTCAGCCGGAGTCATCGATTCCACGGCTGTGATTAGCACCACGTCCTCACCCACATTCGGCATCACGCTGGGTTCTAGTGGTTGCACAAATCGCAGGACAATGTCCTTCGTCACTTCCTCAACTGGCCTCTCGGTCGGTTTCTCTTCAACCCGAACCGTTGTGATCACCGTCTCAGTCACTTCAGTCAGCTTCTTTCCTTCCCGCTTCTTTCGCTTCACCTCATCATCATCAATATCAGCACCACCACCGGTTGGTGACCTCAATTCACACGTCGACACCAAAGTCTCCTGTTCTGGAGCCTCGGGTGTTTTCGCCATCGCTTTAATCGTCACACCTTCATCCGTCTCCGGATTGTAGTCGTGAATGGTGAGTTGCGATATCACGCGTTCCGGATGCGCCTCGTCGAGCAACGGCACGATTTCGCAGCGTTTCGCGATCTCTGGGTTACTTATCACCCAGCTTATCTCAGCCGGAGTCATCGATTCCACGGCTGTGATTAGCACCACGTCCTCACCCACATTCGGCATCACGCTGGGTTCTAGTGGTTGCACAAATCGCAGGACAATGTCCTTCGTCACTTCCTCAACTGGCCTCTCGGTCGGTTTCTCTTCAACCCGAACCGTTGTGACCACCGTCTCAGTCACTTCAGTCAGCTTCTTTCCTTCCCGCTTCTTTCGCTTCACCTCATCATCATCAATATCAGCACCACCACCGGTTGGTGACCTCAATTCACACGTCGACACCAAAGTCTCCTGTTCTGGAGCCTCGGGTGTTTTCGCCATCGCTTTAATCGTCACACCTTCATCCGTCTCCGGATTGTAGTCGTGAATGGTGAGTTGCGATATCACGCGTTCCGGATGCGCCTCGTCGAGCAACGGCACGATTTCGCAGCGTTTCGCGATCTCTGGGTTACTTATCACCCAGCTTATCTCAGCCGGAGTCATCGATTCCACGGCTGTGATTAGCACCACGTCCTCACCCACATTCGGCATCACGCTGGGTTCTAGTGGTTGCACAAATCGCAGGACAATGTCCTTCGTCACTTCCTCAACTGGCCTCTCGGTCGGTTTCTCTTCAACCCGAACCGTTGTGACCACCGTCTCAGTCACTTCAGTCAGCTTCTTTCCTTCCCGCTTCTTTCGCTTCACCTCATCATCATCAATATCAGCACCACCACCGGTTGGTGACCTCAATTCACACGTCGACACCAAAGTCTCCTGTTCTGGAGCCTCGGGTGTTTTCGCCATCGCTTTAATCGTCACACCTTCATCCGTCTCCGGATTGTAGTCGTGAATGGTGAGTTGCGATATCACGCGTTCCGGATGCGCCTCGTCGAGCAACGGCACGATTTCGCAGCGTTTCGCGATCTCTGGGTTACTTATCACCCAGCTTATCTCAGCCGGAGTCATCGATTCCACGGCTGTGATTAGCACCACGTCCTCACCCACATTCGGCATCACGCTGGGTTCTAGTGGTTGCACAAATCGCAGGACAATGTCCTTCGTCACTTCCTCAACTGGCCTCTCGGTCGGTTTCTCTTCAACCCGAACCGTTGTGACCACCGTCTCAGTCACTTCAGTCAGCTTCTTTCCTTCCCGCTTCTTTCGCTTCACCTCATCATCATCAATATCAGCACCACCACCGGTTGGTGACCTCAATTCACACGTCGACACCAAAGTCTCCTGTTCTGGAGCCTCGGGTGTTTTCGCCATCGCTTTAATCGTCACACCTTCATCCGTCTCCGGATTGTAGTCGTGAATGGTGAGTTGCGATATCACGCGTTCCGGATGCGCCTCGTCGAGCAACGGCACGATTTCGCAGCGTTTCGCGATCTCTGGGTTACTTATCACCCAGCTTATCTCAGCCGGAGTCATCGATTCCACGGCTGTGATTAGCACCACGTCCTCACCCACATTCGGCATCACGCTGGGTTCTAGTGGTTGCACAAATCGCAGGACAATGTCCTTCGTCACTTCCTCAACTGGCCTCTCGGTCGGTTTCTCTTCAACCCGAACCGTTGTGATCACCGTCTCAGTCACTTCAGTCAGCTTCTTTCCTTCCCGCTTCTTTCGCTTCACCTCATCATCATCAATATCAGCACCACCACCGGTTGGTGACCTCAATTCACACGTCGACACCAAAGTCTCCTGTTCTGGAGCCTCGGGTGTTTTCGCCATCGCTTTAATCGTCACACCTTCATCCGTCTCCGGATTGTAGTCGTGAATGGTGAGTTGCGATATCACGCGTCCCGGATGCGCCTCGTCGAGCAACGGCACGATTTCGCAGCGTTTCGCGATCTCTGGGTTACTTATCACCCAGCTTATCTCAGCCGGAGTCATCGATTCCACGGCTGTGATTAGCACCACGTCCTCACCCACATTCGGCATCACGCTGGGTTCTAGTGGTTGCACAAATCGCAGGACAATGTCCTTCGTCACTTCCTCAACTGGCCTCTCGGTCGGTTTCTCTTCAACCCGAACCGTTGTGACCACCGTCTCAGTCACTTCAGTCAGCTTCTTTCCTTCCCGCTTCTTTCGCTTCACCTCATCATCATCAATATCAGCACCACCACCGGTTGGTGACCTCAATTCACACGTCGACACCAAAGTCTCCTGTTCTGGAGCCTCGGGTGTTTTCGCCATCGCTTTAATCGTCACACCTTCATCCGTCTCCGGATTGTAGTCGTGAATGGTGAGTTGCGATATCACGCGTTCCGGATGCGCCTCGTCGAGCAACGGCACGATTTCGCAGCGTTTCGCGATCTCTGGGTTACTTATCACCCAGCTTATCTCAGCCGGAGTCATCGATTCCACGGCTGTGATTAGCACCACGTCCTCACCCACATTCGGCATCACGCTGGGTTCTAGTGGTTGCACAAATCGCAGGACAATGTCCTTCGTCACTTCCTCAACTGGCCTCTCGGTCGGTTTCTCTTCAACCCGAACCGTTGTGACCACCGTCTCAGTCACTTCAGTCAGCTTCTTTCCTTCCCGCTTCTTTCGCTTCACCTCATCATCATCAATATCAGCACCACCACCGGTTGGTGACCTCAATTCACACGTCGACACCAAAGTCTCCTGTTCTGGAGCCTCGGGTGTTTTCGCCATCGCTTTAATCGTCACACCTTCATCCGTCTCCGGATTGTAGTCGTGAATGGTGAGTTGCGATATCACGCGTTCCGGATGCGCCTCGTCGAGCAACGGCACGATTTCGCAGCGTTTCGCGATCTCTGGGTTACTTATCACCCAGCTTATCTCAGCCGGAGTCATCGATTCCACGGCTGTGATTAGCACCACGTCCTCACCCACATTCGGCATCACGCTGGGTTCTAGTGGTTGCACAAATCGCAGGACAATGTCCTTCGTCACTTCCTCAACTGGCCTCTCGGTCGGTTTCTCTTCAACCCGAACCGTTGTGACCACCGTCTCAGTCACTTCAGTCAGCTTCTTTCCTTCCCGCTTCTTTCGCTTCACCTCATCATCATCAATATCAGCACCACCACCGGTTGGTGACCTCAATTCACACGTCGACACCAAAGTCTCCTGTTCTGGAGCCTCGGGTGTTTTCGCCATCGCTTTAATCGTCACACCTTCATCCGTCTCCGGATTGTAGTCGTGAATGGTGAGTTGCGATATCACGCGTTCCGGATGCGCCTCGTCGAGCAACGGCACGATTTCGCAGCGTTTCGCGATCTCTGGGTTACTTATCACCCAGCTTATCTCAGCCGGAGTCATCGATTCCACGGCTGTGATTAGCACCACGTCCTCACCCACATTCGGCATCACGCTGGGTTCTAGTGGTTGCACAAATCGCAGGACAATGTCCTTCGTCACTTCCTCAACTGGCCTCTCGGTCGGTTTCTCTTCAACCCGAACCGTTGTGACCACCGTCTCAGTCACTTCAGTCAGCTTCTTTCCTTCCCGCTTCTTTCGCTTCACCTCATCATCATCAATATCAGCACCACCACCGGTTGGTGACCTCAATTCACACGTCGACACCAAAGTCTCCTGTTCTGGAGCCTCGGGTGTTTTCGCCATCGCTTTAATCGTCACACCTTCATCCGTCTCCGGATTGTAGTCGTGAATGGTGAGTTGCGATATCACGCGTTCCGGATGCGCCTCGTCGAGCAACGGCACGATTTCGCAGCGTTTCGCGATCTCTGGGTTACTTATCACCCAGCTTATCTCAGCCGGAGTCATCGATTCCACGGCTGTGATTAGCACCACGTCCTCACCCACATTCGGCATCACGCTGGGTTCTAATGGCTGCACAAATCGCATATATATAGGCCTGGCTGTTCCATCCTGTTTATCGTTATATTTTGTCGTTGTTCTTGGTGATTTTGCCTTTTCAGTTGTTGCTCTCATTTCTAATATGGTTGTTGATACTACCGATGATCCTTTGGATTTTAAAGCTTTTACTTTTACTTCTTTGTTTATCATTTCTTTTTTGACAACTGGAATTACTAATTTGCTTTTTGTGGGACCAATATCTTGTATTATATATTCTGGTGCTGTTCGTTCAATTGCAATCCCATTTATATACCATTGGAATTTGACTGATTCATCAGAGTTTACTTCACATTCAATTTCTGATGACTGGCCGACTGTGACTTCTTTCTTCGCTGGAAGTGGCACAGTAAACTGCATTTGGTTTGCATGATCGATTTTTTCCACATTGACAATCGTTTTACACACAGAAATGCCAAGCTCGTTTTCAGCACGAATTATATATTCTCCTTCGTCCTCTTTTGTGCGGAGCTTATGCAAGAAGAGTGTATAGCTTCCGCCTGGTTTGTCTACCAAAACTTCGTACTTACTTGAAAATGTTGGGGTCTCCACCATTGGCGGATAAAACTCTACATCATTGTGGAAATAGCGAACTTGGGGTTTTGGTTCTCCGCGTACTATACACTCGAGTCTGCAGGAAATCGTTTAAAATATTCGTATTAATCTGCTCAACCCATACTCTTCTCTATTATTAGTCAATTAGTCAGCACAGCTCGACGAAGCAGAAACTAAGTGCATATATGTACTAAGGAAATATTCTTCTACAAAAATTGTTTCTCAAAGGCATGCTCAAATTTCCTCTATTATAAAGGTACCAACTTTCTAATGAATAATAATGTTGCTAGACTACAAGTTGCAAAGGCAAGCAACGTACGGAATAGTCGTTTCCTCTGGCACTGTTAACTGAACAGGAGGATGGGTTTCGAAGACAGGTGGTTGTTCTTTCACAGCTGCAGAGGGCGAATGAAAATTTTAATACGAATAATATTATTGTATTTAACGTTAAAGAAGTCTGTTTGGTCTCTAACCTGACACAACAACAAGCTTGGTCTTGGTGACTGCTCTTCCCAGTTTATTGAACGCCTCGACCATGAATTCAGAAGAGTCGCTTTCGAATAATTCAATAATTTCTAAACGGTGATGAGTGGGGGCCACTTGGATTATTTGAATCTCTGGTGTTGAGCCAAATGGAGTACTGTCTCGTTTCCAGACTAGTTGTGGAGTCGGTTTTCCAATTGCTTCAATGTCCAGAGTGAGAGAAGCACCCTCTGGTAGCTGCATTACTTCCTCTGGGAACGGAATGATAAACTCGGGCGGCTTTTCTTCACCTAAATTTAGAAAAAAAAGGTATTGTTTCGCTTCTTCAACCTCCACTCATCTTGGCGTTTGGCCATTTCAACCACACATGCACAAATGTTTGCGAACCCTTGACCTCTATATCGCAATAGTTCTCCCCTCTCTTGAATTCAATGCTAACAGCATGAAGTATGACAAACGTATAGTTCTCCAACACTTTTAGACAAATCACATAAGTGAACTTTTTCAAAACCACTCAAAATTGTGTTTTCTATACAACGCTTTAAAACTGAAAAAGGAGGACGCTGGTTCACCTACTTTAGAAGACATGTACTTTTAACCCACTTAGTCTGCGCCGATTGCAAAAATACTTTTACCTGAATGAATCTATCACCAGGCTCACCATCTTATTTATTCAGCAAGATGATTATAACTTTGCACATTGACCTTATAACGACCTAATTTCATTCCTAGATAGAATAAACACCATCAAATTGAAAGATTGTCTGTAAACTTAACATCCACATGAATATATTCAATTGAAATCGATAAAGGCAGCACTTTTGCAAGATTGTGGACACAATGTCTATTCTATAGTCTATAGTACTCCAATTAAACACTAATCTCGTTATTTTCTGCAAAGAATTGGCTGAAAATAGTTTTTCTCACAGTGGCTGCCTCCCAACCAATAAAATTGTAAAGTTATTGGATTTTCTCGAATCTCTTCCTTCGTCTTTGGTCTATTACAAAAACGCTCTAGAAGACCAAATGCATTTTGGTTTATTTCATAGAATCCATAATAGTTCTAGGTAAAAAAAAATGAAATATTTATATAAAATTTATGAGTGCTAATCATTCTATTACTTCTTATTGCAATCTTATTAATAACTGAGCCCACTCACTCTTGACAGGTGGTCAATTTTTACCCATTTACTTTTTAGGGCAAAGACGAAACTTGCCTGTCACATTCAACCGAACTGTCTTCTCTGTTGCACCCGCTGGATTGCTCGCACGAACTGTGTAGTCACCAGCGTCTTCCGGTCGAACTTTCTCAATATGTAGAGAAGCTACTCCATCAGGTCCCATCATGACGTACGTGTTTTCTGTGGGTTGAATCTCTTGACCTCCGCGAAACCATGTAACTTCAGGCACTAGAATATGTTACTCAGAGGTTAAATCTCTCATTCAAACAAGACTGAAATTAAAATAAGAGTGTGATTAAACTTACTTGGACTGCCCGTTACTTGGCAAGTAAACACCACAGGGGTATTTTCTTGCACTTCAGTGTTTTTAGGTCCGTGAGCTATCACAGGAGATTGCGTGGGTTGTGGTTGCTGAATAGGAGCTTCTAAAATTAAATAAGGTGTGCTTATTATATAACTCATTCCCCTTTTTGCTGTTTAACTGAGAATACAAATATTCGGAATTTACTTTGCACAGGCCTCAGTTGTGGAATCTTTCCAGGCGCAGGCTGGATCTTCAAGTTAGCTGTTGCCGTGACAACTGCATTGGGTTCAGCTCTACTCTCTTCTTCTGAAATATCGCTACGTAGAGCTTCAACCGTCACAATACCACTTTCTTCAGGCTGACACCGACGAATTTCAAGGTGGTGTAAGAGGCCATCAAAGTATACGAATTCTCTCTGTTCTTCGGGACCTCCTTCAATTGGCCTAACAGGTTGTACGATGATGCCGTTGATGTACCAGTTAACCACAGGACGTGGTGATCCACTAATCATTGTTGAGAATCGGGCGCTGTTGCCTTCAATAATTTCAATTGATTTTGGTGGTTGACGGATTTCTGGATATGGGGAATCACTTGGTCTAAAAAAAGAAGAAAATCAGGTGTGAAAATCAAATACAAATGGTTTGGGCCCAGATATTTCACGTCCGAACATTTAATTGACTGAAAGCACACTGAAAAGAAGGAAGGGGGTAAGAAAATGCAAACAGCAAGTCTTTATATGAAAATTGCCATCCTATTTGCAGAGTGGATTCACACCTAAACAGGTTGGTGTAGAGGGTAAGAGTGTTTCAGTTTCCCAAAAACCGACTACATTATAACCTGTCTACATTATGGTCTAGAAGTTTTTCAGGACGACTCTGTGATAGTGTCTCGTTCAAATACGGCAAAATATAACTTGTAAGAAAAATGACAAGCTAGCATAATCTTTCGCAGAGCCACATTTCCAATTTCTCTGCCTTCTTCATTTAAAATTTTTTCACATTTATATCCTGTGTCATATTACTCTTTGTGAGCGTAGCTGTTGTTTTGAACATATGAGTTTAAACTTACCCTGACAGAGAAGTACGCTTCTTTGGAATGAAAAGCATCTTCTGTGGTTCCTCCGTTACCAGTTTGGGAACTAAAAAAGGGCATTATTGGTCAATTTCAATAATAGTATTATGAAATCATGCTTTATAAGCTCATGTATCTCACCTTCCACTTCTAGTTTTGTTCGGCATGTTGCAGAGCCTGCAGTGCTAGAGGCAAGGCATTGCCAGATTCCACAGTCTTCAGGAACAACTTCAGCAATGGATAATTGAGTTGCATTCTCAGTGATAAAAATTTTGACGCGATCTCCTGCAAGATCATTTGGAGGAATAAGTCTACAAAGAAGAGAAACTTATGTGCATTTATTCTAGAGGGAGCTATTAAATATTTTCATAAACTTACTTTCCATCCTTGTGCCAAGACACCACGGGAGTAGGTACTCCCTCAAATGTGCATTCAAGAAAGAGTGGTTGTCCAGAAGTAGCAGTAAGTTTAGGAGCTGGTTTTGTGGTGAATTTGGGTGGAACGTTCAACTGTTGCGGCTTAGGATGAATCTGTACAGGAAAGATAAGTTCCTTCAAACCTGCGGGATTACTAGCAACACATCGATATGTTCCACTATCTGACATAGGCATTGGTGACTCCAAAGAGAGACAATACACCGATTCGGGAAGTTTCAACAGCTGCAAGGAAAGCTGAATATTACTTTTCAAGGTTAAAAGCTATATTTCATTTATTAATTGGCATCAGTACTCACCTTGTGCTTGAAGTCTGAACGTATTGGTCGATCGTTGAGGATCCAAGAAACTTCCGGTTCAGGAACACCCTGAACTTGAACTTCAAGTTTCATCGGAACTCCTTCTTGAGCAGACAGCAGACCCTGTGAGTGAATTACCTCAGGTTGGCCTTCCTCAGGCGAAGGGATGGGGAATGGAGCTCGAATGAAACTAGGGGGGACGTTCATCGGAGTTGGCTCTTCACGTAATTGTTCCAGTGATGGATTTAGGTAAACCTAAAGGTACGAAATTTAGGCACCAGTTAAGCATGTTAAACTAGAACATGACTGATTCATTAAGGATTCTTGCATATACCTGTACAGTCGTCGAATCCTGTCCAAACGGATTTTTAGCGATCGCAGTGAAAGCTCCAATATCACTTTGATTTGGTTGAGCAAAGGTGAGAACCACTGTATTATCAGGCTAACAAAAGACAAGTTTAGAGCTAGATGGTATCATATAAATGCAGATTAACAAATTCTAATTAAATACCTCTATGATCGTGTAGACTGAATTGCTTGTCTGAAGAGGTTGCCCATTCTTCAGCCAAGTGACAGTGGGTTTCGGAATTCCTGAAACTTGGGCAGTGACTCTTGTGGGAACGTTTTCATTCAAAGTAATCGTATCAGGTAGTCTGTGTACGAAAACTGCTGGTTGACCAGCCCTTTCGGGGTTCTGGAATTCAACTGTCACTGGTTGAAATTCAGTTGTCGGTCTTTCGATTTGCATCGCCAACTCAGTCATATGGTGTTGAGGTTTCTCTATCTCAACACCCATCACAACTGGTGAGAACTTCCCCTGAAATTGCACGTCAAGTTGGGTTCTTTCTGAGGGTGTGTAAGGAACCTCTACGGTTACTGGTGCCATGGGCCTGGACAGATCGATATGAGTCAATTCCGTATATCTAATGAAATAAAAGACCTCATAATCGAAAAGTTTAGTAAACGATGTTGGACATGCGAATTACGAAACTTACTCCTGGATTAGAGACAATCGTGTGACAGATTCCACTGACCCATACTCATTTGTTGCTCGCACTTTGTACTCACAGAAATCTTCCTGTGAGATTGATTGAATTACGAGACGGTAGAGACCAGTGTTTGGATTCGATTCCACGCGGTACTTATTATCTGGATAGATTTCTAGGCCACTGCGATACCAAGAGACACTAGGGGGCGGCTGGCCAAAAATTTCTGTTTCGAGAACCACTGTTTCGCCCATTTTGCAAGGATATGTAGGGGCAAGTCCCTTAATCACTTGTGGTCGTTGGCCTAAGGGTCGAGCTGCAATAGCAAAAGCCAAATATTAATAAATTCAATTCGTTTTACATTTATAATATGATGGCTAAGTGGCCCTTACTCTGTGATAGTGGTTGAACGACATTTAAGTTCAAGAAGGTTTCTGTCTGTCCTACTGAATTTTCTGCCACGCATCGGTAGATTCCAGAATCAGTTGGGAAGAGCTCATTAATTATTAATCGTCCAGTCATGGGAACAGGTCCATCCAAAAGGGCCTCAGGTTGAGCCAATTGTGGACCCTGCTGAGTTATGGCCCTATCTGGAGTGGAATCCAGGGGTTGACCATCTCGGTACCAGTGAAGGAAAGGAAGGGGGTTGCCCATAGCTTCTGTAGTAAGGGTGAGTGGACTTCCCGACTGAACAGTAATTTCTGGTTGTAGAGGCTAAAACGGTAAACAATGAATTTTTATCCACCAACATTTTAAGTGGTATTGTATGTACAGCTTTAGAATGGCTTACAATTGTGAACCAGGGCCTTTGTGGGTGAGCCTGTACAAGTGGCCGAACTTCAGGTTGTAATGGTTCAACCACGGCTAAAATTAGTATGAACAAAAAACTAGATTCGACTCCGAGACCGAATAAAGTGATGCATTAAATAACTTACGTCTTTCGACCACATCCAGAGTCAAAGTTGTTTCAGCCCGACCGAAGGAGTTTTCAGCAACACATACAATTGTTCCAGTGTCCGATGGACTAACACCCAGTATTTCCAGTTCACTGACCATTTTAACTGGTTCAGGCTGAATTGCAACAATGTTCTCGAGATATGGACCGAATTGAGAAACCTTGAATTTCGGACCGGTTTGGAGAGGAACACCGTTCTGGTACCAGTGAAGGAAAGGCATGGGATTTCCCTTGGCTTCCACTGTCAAAACCATCGGAGTTCCTTCATCAACTCTACGGTGTGGGGGCAGTGGCTGAAAAGAAAAATTAATACTGTGAAGTTCGGCTATTTTGGCTGAAATTATGAATGAGAATTATTCCGAATCGTATCTAACAAACATGGAAAATTTGAAGTCTAAAATTTCACACAACAAGTAACCCATGTCATGCTTAGATTAAATATTAAAGTGGAATGAATCTCAATCATTCACTCAATACTTACTTTAATGAACGTAGGAGCTTCCGGATTAGGTGGAATAATCGGGCCTGGAGTAGGGGATGCCAGAGGAACTGAAATCTCAGTTCTTGCCACTTCCTCAAAAGGAGCTAGAGGAGATGGCATTAGGGATGTAGGTCTTGATTCTATAATGAAATCAATATTAACATTAAGTAACTTGCATAATAAGATAACTTTAGTGGACCACAGCGGCATATCTTACCAAGAACCGTGACAATTCCTGAGGTTATGGCTTCTCCAGCCTCATTCTTTGCGACCACAGAGTAGCGCCCAGAGTCAGTTACAAATGCGTGGGGTACAGTCAAGGTGTGAACACCATCAGCGAATTTCTCAACGATAAAGTCGGGTGAGCTGATGATCTCGTGGCCATTGACAGCCCATTTGACATCAGGTTTTGGATGGCCGTCAACTTTAACAGTTAATCGTAATATACCGCCATTCATTATCGTTGTATTCTCCAGACCCTTGATAAAACTTGGAGCCAAGGCCTTTGTAGTGATTGTCAAATAGGCATAGCTTTCAGCTGTTCCAGCCGCATTTGTTGCTTCACATCGATAAGGTCCGATATCTTCTTTATGCATCTGTAAAACAATGGAACGAGCCATTTTACAAGAGCTGAATGTGAATGTGGCCTTATGGAAATACAGAAAGTATAAACTTTAAAATTTCGTCATCAGTATTACTATTTCTCAGACCTATTTCACCATAATTACAGTTACATAACGCGTTTAAGTCACTTATTTCAGGAACTCTACAGTTCTTATAAAAATTAGGGTATCTGTAGTGTTTCCACTAGCACATCTTGTGGTAAAAGAGGCATGTAATCTGGGGAATCATGGAGAGTCAGAACGACCTATGTTTATGATCTCATCATCCAAACAGAATTATCAAAGTAGTTAACCAATAGCAATCTAACTTGTATGAGCTCCCGGTGCAGAAGAAGTATCAATCACATTTCAAGGTCCTGCTAATGCTACCGGAAACCCCAAATAAGCAGATGGCACTTCAAGTATGCTCGTGTTACAGCCCCCTCCCCTCCCTCACCGGTCCCTCACCATCTATGTTTAGGTACTTGGATTTCATTACATAGGGCACCCTTCTCTAACAAACTTCTTTACTGCACAGGCCACTTACCAATTCTATAACTCTTGTCATTATCATACAAACATTGCTCACTCTACATGGTATCCATTATATTTGCTGTGAACAAATATGTCTCTAATTCGCATTCTTACACTAAATTATGAGACTTCCCACACCGTGACTTACTTAATTTTCCCATAAATTAAAGTTTACAAGTTCCACACTTACTTTCTGCTTAAGACAATAAATACCCCAGATATAAGTGCCATATAATGAAGACAAATTTGGTATTTCTAACTGTAAAATGATAATTACCTCCTTCAGAGTGAGTTTGACCGTTCCATCAGGACGATATTCAAGACGAAAATCGGGTGTATCGGTTATAGGAGTTGATTTCTTGAACCAGGAGACAACCGGAGTGGGCTTGCCAGTTACGATACCCTCAAGAACAACTTGTGATCCCTCTTCAGCGACAACGTTGTTCAGATACTTCACAAACTTTGGCGGAGTAGGAATCTCAACCACTAGATCGACAGGAACATACTAAGAGGACAGAAAGAAAAATATTCAAAACAGATGAAGCCTATAAGTTTTTAAGTGATTGTAATATCTTTTAGCTACCTGCACAGTAACATCAGTTGCGTAGCTCGTTGTGAACTTTTCCTCTGGTTTTTGAACAAGCGGCACAACGTCCATAGAGTGTTCGACGTCAATTTTAGTTTCGAAACCCGGTTGAAGTTGTGGTTGAGCAGCCAACTGTTTGTTCATCTGTGTCTTGTAGCGAAGTTCTGTCAATTCCTTTTCGAGCATCATTTGACGCTCAATGTTAGCCTTAGATTCAAACCCACTTTCAAGCGAAGGTCTAGCGGGCATTGCTTTCTCAGCCTCTGTTTTGTATCGAAGCTAAAATGAAGTTAATACCTGTTAGTAACAGGTCACTTTATTATAAAATTTAAAAAGAAAAATAGATCAACCTTACCTCTGTCAATTCTTTCTCAATCTCCATCATTCGATCAATGGTTGCCTTCGATTCATATCCAGTTTCTAGTGCTGGTCTGGCTGGCACAGGACGTTCAGCCTCAGTCTTGTAGCTTGGAACCATAGGCACAACTTCAATATTGTGTTCAATCTCGCCTTCGCTTGTGTAACCAGGTTCAAGAGTTGGTTGAATAGTTACAGATGCTTCTCGTTGGGTTCGATACATGGGGATAATTGGAGTTACTTGAATGGTCTTCTGGTGAAGTACTTCAGTCGATATTCCAGGTTCCAACTGAGGACGAGCTCTAATCGGTGTTTCAACCAAGACTTTAAACCTCTCCTGAGACACAGTCCGGCTGAGAGGTGTAGTTACTTGAGAAGTTTGGAAGGTACGGTGAGTTTCGTAGACGGGGACCATCGGTATTACATCAATAGGTCTCTGAAGGTCCTCAGTAGACAAGTATCTTGGAGTTACACGTGGATGGCTGGTAACACGATGCTCTATTGCCGTTTCCTGTAATGGCACAACTGGGCAAACCTGCATCCTGTTTAAAACAGTTAGACTACTTGCGTGCCTAATCTGTGGACCAGGTGACTGCATCGGTTCAACTTGTCCCAAAATCTATTCAGGAAAAGAATTTTCTCATTTAATTGATAGTGAGCAAGACAGAAGTAAAATAAGCACTTCTACTCACCTCAATTTTACTCATTGTACGTTCCGGTGGCAAACGGAAGGTGAACTGAACAGGTGGTGTAGTATGTCGATCATCAACACGCAACTGAGTCGTTGATGTGTATCGACGGAGTTCTGGAGGTTCAGATATTTCACGAACAATACGGCGAGTTGCTGTAGGGGCGTAAGTAGGGGTCAAATATACAGAAGAAGTGGGACTGATTTGCTGCCATGTTGGTGTTTGTTTTGGCAAAGTAGCATAAATCATGGGAGACCGAAGTGGAGTCACGGATCTTTGACGAGGAAGGTGAACAGTCGCCGAGCACGTGGCTCTTCCGAATTTATTTTCAGCAAGCACTTCATAGTGACCGGCTGTGTCGAGACCAGGTTGAATAATGGTAAGTGTATGAACACCCGGAGGTCTGTCAGCAGTAATATAATAACGACGATCCTCGGGTCTTATTCTTTGATTAGCATGTCGCCACTCAACCGTAGGTCGAGGAATGCCCAGAACAAAGCAGTCCAGACGAGAGAGTCTTGGTGTATGAGGTTCTAAATATATATCACTGAAGAAGAATGTGCCTGTGAATAAGCAAAGTTCAAAGGAAGTTATTATAATCAGACAACTAAAAAAGTAACAAACCGAAGTGGTCTACTGAAATTAGGAGGGCCCTCGTGGAATGGCGACACATTCAAAGATCGGGGTGTTCTCTCAATTGGGAGGACATTCATGTGAATTTCCGACTGACAGACTCCAACGCGATTTGAGGCAACTGCTCTGTAGTGGCCAGCATCTTGAATATTTGAATCAGTCAGATTCAGTACAGCAGTGGATCCCACTTGCGTTATCTATTAAGTAAGGATAACGAAGTTATGTGTGAGGACTTCTAAGCAATGATTTAAATGTATAAGTATTTATTAATAATGACTTTTCGCAGCCTGATTTTGCCAATCTTTTCCGAATTGTGGATGGTTGATCCATTGATCTTACTCATAGGTAAAGGATTCACCATAATAAAAAGGTTCAATTTCTTGCTACTTTGTTAATGAATAAGACGATTAAATGGCTTATAATTTAAGACAAATAAATAGGTGTTAGAACTATCAATAAAGAGTTGAATTAAACGCCTACCTCTATATTGGGAGATGCTTGAAGTGGAGCAGAGTCTTTGTACCACGTAATGACAGGTTCTGGACGTCCAACAAAGCTGCATTCTAGAGTGACTCCTTCACCCTCATTGATTGTCAGGTACCGAGGGAGAGCTTTAACAACTTGAGGCGACCTATCTACAGACTCATCACCACTTGAGAGTGCTAAAATTTCATGAGAGTAAATAATAAATTCATAGAATAGGATAAAATGTAACAAATTGGTTTACTGAGCTTACGTTCAACGTCCATTCTGCATGAAGTTTTTGCCACTCCAGCAGGGTTAGTAGCCATGCAAGTGTACTCTCCATGATCATTCAAGTAGATATCACTGAACTCAATCCAGTGATTATCGCCATCTGATCGAATGGTGTAATTCGGTGTTGAAGTCAAGGCCACGCCGTCTTTGAACCACTCAATTTGAGGTTGTGGCCTTCCAAGGACTCGGCATTGAAGCCGTACCATTTGACCCTCTGTTGCTGAGGCATTGTGCAGTGGTTGGGTAAATTGAGGTGGCAATTGGCCTGGAAAGAATGTCCGCTTATAACCGGTCAAATCTCGTCTATGCCTGCGAAGAATAAAAAATCAGTTACAAATCGGGTCAAAATAAACATATTTGAAATCTAGCTAAGCCTACTCAGTTCTGTAGATGCCGGAGAATTGAGGCGGAACAGAAGTTGCCCTCCATGAAGATCTTCTTTCACTAGCGGCTGGAGAAAAGACCTGATATGGAGATAACCTATCTTGAGACTCTGGTCTAACTGGAGTGAAGGTACGTCTTGATGGAGACCTCCAAACTTCCTGAAGTGGCGACTGTGGAGGTGGTCTGCGATTTGGTGATACTGAAGCAGCATCAATCAAATCATCAATGTTCAGAGGTCTATCCACACGACGTCGCAAATCAACACGACAAGAAGTGCTCGCTTCACCAGCTGAGTTTCGTAGCGAACAAGTGTACTCACCGACGTCTTGTAAATAAACTGCAGGTAGTTTCAGGGTTGCTTTGTCTCCAACAATGTTTGGAATGGCCGCACTTGGTGTTGATTCAAGAGGTTGGTCATTGATCAACCATTCAGCCTTAATTGGGGGAGCACCCTGCAAAAAAGATCGACATAGTTACCAATTACTTACATTTTATAAGTAGGGTTATTTTGTCCATACACCTACCTTAAATTGCACTCGAAGTTCGCATGAATTTCCCTCTGGAATTTGCTTATTTGATAGGGGATGGACAATTCGGGGAGGTTCCATAGGATTCACATGGAGCTGGCACGTTGTAACAGCTTCTCCCCTATCATTCGTTGCTCTACAGGTATAGTTTCCCTCGTGAACAGATGGGGATGCTTGCCGGATCTTAATAGCACAGGATCCATTGACATCAAATACGACGTATGCAGGATTGTTATCAATGTTAACACCGTCTTTAAACCAGGATATCTGAGGTGCTGGTTGACCGGTTGCCTGACATTCAAGCATCACCGGCTCATTTTCATTAATGTTTGTTGACCGCAGTGGTCTATTGGGAGAAAATTACCGATTAAGCTCAATTCAATTTGTCTTAGTAAGCTCTATTTATTCTACCATTCTGTAACTTTAATTACCTGATGAATCTTGGAGCTTCTCCCGTTTCTTCTTCAAATGGTGGGAATGTAGGAGGTGCTTGAGTTCGTCTTCGCTTCAATGGTGTAATCATTTCTTCATCAACCGAAGTAAGCGATTTATGAGTTTCGGTAACTGTTAGAGAACCTGATGTTTCAGCTGCTCCGAAAGGTGTCTTTATGCGGAAAGTGAATACTCCAGTATCATCACTAAAGACTTCTTCAATCACCAGACTGGCAGAGTGTTGATCCATCCTAGTGCGATAGTCAGGTGTAGTAACTGGTAGTCCATCTCTGTACCAAGTACCTTCGATATTCACTGTATCAGGATAGCCTTGTGGAATGCCGTTATCAAATGTTGTTTCCAATGTTACATGAGTACCTTCAGCCACATGAATGTTTGATAGGGGCAATGAGATTCTTGGAGGGGATGGTCGTGGCGCATGCATCTGGTGACTTGCAACAGATTCAACGGCCTCAATAACAGGACCTTGAAGGCGAGCAAGATCTACAAATTGTTCGGACCTCACACGAACATCCTGCGCAAGTTTCGTCAATGATTCAGTGGAATCCTGGAATCTTGAAATGATCGGTTGTATCTTTATTTTAGCACGGTCACCTATTTATCCAAAAAAGAAAAGCTTTGATTAGAATGTTAAAACCTATGTTGATTCAGTGTGAAGTCATTAAGTCCATTACCAGTCTACTGTAAATAAATAGTTCACTCACTTCTGCTAAGGGCAATGGTTAGTAAGAAATATTAGCGAACCTGGGTATTGAGCAGCAAGAGATTGAAGCTGTGGAACATGATGCACAATGTATTGGTGAGCTCTGTCTCGTTGAGCTTCGATGTCAGAGATGATTTTTCGCATTTGAACTTGATCTCCAGGTGTCAGACTTCTGAGTTGATCACTACTTCTAGCTAGATCCACAGTAAGAGTCGAGAGACGGTTTTCTGCATCACGAACAGCTCGAAGTATCTGAAGAGTGAGATTTATTTCCGTGCGACAAGTATTTGTTCCAGCAGCCAGATTCGATACGCGGTCCTCAAATTGTTGTCGTTTCTCTTGAAGAAGTGGTACATCAGCCGTACTGATTTCAAGAAGATCTGAGGGTCCACGAATGGGTTGCATTCCAGGAAGGAAAGCTGTGCTTCGAACTTGGCCTTGAAGTTCCTTAAATTTGAGAAAATCAAGTCAGTAATTGTTTGAAATAAAAGTTGGAAACCTAAGTTTGGGGAACAAGTCTTACTGGAATCCTTTGTTCAAGAATACGAAGACTTTCATCTGCGCGTTCTATCTGAGCAATAGGAGCATCGAGATTAACCGTGATGCTGATACGTTGGAATTCAGACTCCGCATCTTGGAGATCTCGTTCGATTTTCTGGAAAAAAAGAAATGTGTAAATAAGTCGAACTCTCTACTGTGCGGCTGGGACAAATTCTTAAAGCTTACATCCATTTCAGTCATTCTTCCAATTTGTCTAACACGCTCTTCAAGGGTGTGCTTATGGGCGTTAAAGACATGCTCCCAATCTCTAGACCGCACTTCCAGACCAGCAGTGGCGACACAGAGCTCAGACCTAACTGACTTCACTAAATCAGCATCTCCAGGTCCATGTGAAGCTGAGTCGGTCACTTCAATGTAGCGTCGGACACGTGATGGCCCATCAGTACTAGTAGGCTCTGCGCCAACTAGCGAGGCAAGAGTATTGGCTTTAGCGTTAACTTCAGCAATTAGTTGATTCACGTAATCTCCATCTCGTAGATGTTCTGCTAAAGCGGCCTCGACCGCTGGAATGCTTTGTGAACGAGGAGCTCGGACGATTCGGACTCTTGAACTTGCCATTGCTTCATCAAGCTGAAATCCAATAAAAACTTACTTGATAGATTGTTTTCAATAATTAAAAGATTTTTTGAGGCGTTCAGAGTTACTTTTCTAAATGGACAGACTCGTTGTAGACCAGTGCAGTGCATTGAATAAAGCGGACATATTCATACATTATGCAGATAATAGCTATAACAATAATTCTGTAATTGTAAAATATCCGTATATTTTTGCGTATTTTTTCTTTGAAGAAGATGTCTAGACTTTTAAAATGACACCATTCATGAATGATATCATAGTGTCTATTTCCAAAGCCAATTCAGATAATACAAGTAAAAAATTTCACGAAGGCTCAGAATTTAATTCCAAAGTCACGCCTTCAGGGAAGGATTGCGAATCGATAAAGTAAGCCGTTATCTTGTCACTCACCCGAATTGAGCCCTGATTAGAGTAAAAAATCATTTTCTTTCTCTTATTTTCCGTCGGTTCCCCCCTTCTAGGTCCTGCCTACCACAACACAACGTCCACACTTGACTTATTGCACTGTTTAAAAGCAGACTCACTAGCGTCCTTCACTTGCCTTCACCTTGGCCTACTTACCTTGTCATTCTTTGTTTAAACCCACACTCCCACCCCACCCCGTATCCCTACAGCATTTACCTTCTCAACAGACCTATTGGCCCCGTTTTACCTCCATGCTCCATCATTACTTTTTACCCACCCACCACTCAAACCCGCGCAAAATCATGAGTCATTGGGTCAGATGACGATTTACGCATATGAATTCGTGAGTACACGTTTTGTCTGTTGCCCTATTTTCTCATCACCAGGTTTCTCAATGCCGAGTATATACGCCACTGAGTCTCTTATTTGGAAGTTAAAAAGTTTTAAAATGTTAAACTACCAATGAGGGTCGGATTGAAGTTATATCTTGTATTAGAGCGTTTTGAATAGTCAATATCCTTCTATAATACAATTTAAATTTTATTCGCT
The DNA here is from genome assembly GCA_000469805.3 of Hymenolepis microstoma. NCBI lineage: Eukaryota > Metazoa > Platyhelminthes > Cestoda > Cyclophyllidea > Hymenolepididae > Hymenolepis > Hymenolepis microstoma. The sequence continues at coordinate 21,245,710 of LR215993.1, read as the reverse complement.
GTAATTTACTTATCATTCTCAAGCCCTCTTTTGCAGCTGTTGTGAAATCTCCAAAACACAAATTCAAGCAACAGCACTAAGTTGTATTTGCTAGTGCAATCAGAGGGATGTACCTACTTCACTGCCAAGAGATGCAATAAAAAATGAAATCTAAAAACACCTGACTAAATCTACGCTCAACTTATGCGTGCGACAAAGATAGTTCACATACCCGTTTCGCTGTCCTAGTGAAGTCATTCCACTTTTCATCCCAGGAGAGCCAGATCTGTCGGGTTGATTGAAGATTTCGCATCTGCTCCTCCACATGATTAAGTCTTTCCAAATTCAGTTGAATTTGACTCCGATAGAAGTTCTGTGGCTCTGTTTTGTCTGTGTCCGCGTCATCAATTCGTGAAATCTACAAAATAACACAACACATCCACTTGTGTGCTACTTGTCTTTATTTCAGTACTATCATTTACGTTCGTCATTTATTTTCATAACTTTTTTCCATTTATACACCAAGCTGACACTGCCAAGCAGTCTGTGCTGCACGTAGGCATGGTAATTCACCACACCGGGTACGCACCGGGCGTACAATTATTGATCGTGTGGGCGGATGAACGCCTGCTTTGGTCGTTAAAGAAAGGTCACTATCTCCCCTGCGTGCATGGTAGGAACGTTCGCACGTCCCTACGTGCCTACCTACTAACTTTGGCCTGCTGGACACGACGACCGTTTTTTTTGGTCCGCTTTTACCCCCCATTTAATTGTCAGTGCCCATTCACATGCATACACGTGCGTATCTATATATTAATTTTGGTGAAAATAAAGACAAATACGAGGCATGCGAAATCAAAGATCCTACCTCCTCTAGAGCACTTTTTAGAGCTATTTGTTGAGTCTCCAGTCGTGTTCGAACTTCCATCAAATCAGAGTGGATACGGGTCATTTCACCCTCCCTTAGTTGCCGACTGACTCTCATATCAACGCCACCGTGTATCTGAGATACACCTGTAGCGACTGACTTGATGCGATCATTTACAGCTTGGTAGTAGTATTCATCTTCCCGAATTCGTCTAAGGAGACCATTCAGGTCTTCAGCCATGCGTAGGCGGATAGTTATTGTTCGACGATAGCGTGTCCAAGTCTCAGCGATCTCATCCAAGCGTCGCTAAAATTTGTGCAAAAGTATTCGTTTAATCTTGTACTTTTATCCCATAAATTGAATAACTTTCTCTTATTAATTATTCTTAAGGTACCAAAATAAGTATCGAATAAAAGAATGTTCGGGCAGGATTGTTTATGTTAATCACATTTATCTGGCATGATTGTATGTGCACATATTTTCCCTACCTGGAAGTTCTGCTTTTCAGCAGAGGGGGTAATATTGAGGATAAGTGTACGGAGATTAGACATCTCGCTGTCCTGAGAGGTCAGCATTCTTTCAAGACGTCTATGAATGTCTTCGAAGTCAGATACAGAGGAAATTGTAGCCCCTGGTGATTGATGGGTCTTTAGAACACTGCTCACAGTTTCCTGGGTCCATCTCCAGAGCTAACGTGAAGAAAAGAATAGTTTTAGTTAAAATTAGTAATTTAAAATGACTAGAATTTAGGATGCTTACAGCTGTAAGTCTGTAGTCAATTTCCCTGAGTTGTTGGTCACTGGCATCAAGAGCTGGGAAGCCACCGCAAGCCATGCGGCATCTAGCAATAATCTCTTCGATTTCATGAAGTTTAGCAGACATTGCAGCGTCTGCCCCTACTGTCAAGGGGGATACAGGTCGTGCTGGAGGCATAGAACGTGTCAGGCTCAAAGTTGTCGCCGAGGGTCGTTCGTCTACTCGAGAGCGAAGCTCGATTAGGATTTCTCTCAAGCCGGGAACACGCATCTCTAACTCTGTGAGACGTTGGAAGATTTCATCGCGAAGTTCTATTCGTGTTTTGCTGCTCATAGTAATATCATTTTCGAGGACTCGAAGACGTTCAAGAAGCTAAAACGAAAAAAAATTAATAGCCATAATAGTTTAAAAAACAGTCGTTAATATTTCCAACACTTACCACAGATGCTTCGCTGAAGAAGATGATACTAGCTTGAAGACACCGTCGCCTGGACTCAATACGGTCAATAAATTCCCAGATGTACTTCTCTGATGTTGCGAATCGCTCCACCAGAGCTTTGTGAGCAGTCTGCATATCAATATCTGGTTCTTCTTCATTTTCTCCGCGTGGTAGAGTTAGCTGTTGAGCTTGTCTAACCAGACGTGTGTTAACATGTTGGTATTCACGGGCATCCACCGCTAAGCCCATGAGGGATTCCATCGCAGCTTCACATTCCTGCAGACTTTCGCCTGGTAAAGCGGTTGTTAGATTTGGCTCTCCAACCTAGATTTCAAAGAAAGATAACTGAGTGCCAAGCTGGTGATGAGATTAAAGTTAAATTTTACATGGATTACATCAACGCTGGCCCAATAAAAGGCTTTCTCTATCCAAACACCTCGTGATTCAACTTGTTTACAGACATTATTATCTGACCCACACTTCATAAATTAATTTCACTTCTATTCACCCAAGTACCAATAGGTGGACTGAATTCATAGCCAGAGTGGTGACTAATTTTCCAAAGTTGTCGGGAAGGGGATTTGCTACATACTGTAGCTTTTGTCCGATATCAATAAACAAGATTAATCCAGAACTTTTTTCTATAACACGTTCACTTGTACAGATCTGAGTACTTATAATATTTAGACAATGGTGAAGTAAAGAAGATTTTAGCTAAAGAGAATACAATTCTGCCCAAAGCTTGGAAAATGACATAGACTCAAGGACAGATACTTACACGAGAGAACCATTGAACGACTTGTTCATGTTCAGTTTCAAGTCGGACAACAGTGTATCGTAGTTGAAGCAGGCGGGCACGTCGCTCCCAAGCGGCTTCCGCGAGCCTGCGGGCCTCATTTGCATCTCCAGTGACTGCTGCAATGCTTTCTCGAGCCTCAGAACTAGTTCTAGTTAGTCCTGACTCTGGAGTCTGCCCAGTTCGAACTGCCATTCTTGTCAACAACTCCAGAGCTCCATTTGCTGCTTCCAACATCTGGCGCGTTGGCTCCAGAAGCTTTAGACGTTTGAGTTCTTCGTGTTCCTATAAATGTTGTGTAGCATATTAGAGTACATTGAGGTTATAACTCAAAAGTATATGCAGGAAGAAGAAAAACTACCTGAATTAATTGTTCGACTGTTTCAATAGAGTCTCCCCAGTCTCCTGAGGCAGATGCTTCAATAATTCTAGATACAGCAGCGTGAACAGCTTCAGCATTCTCGAAGCACTCAGACACCAACTGAAGAAGATGTCCTCGTTTTCCAAGAACGTCAAGGAGTTCACGCCATGCTCTGTTGAGGGAAGAAGACATTGCAGAGTAGACACGGGCCTGTCCCTCTGTGGGTTGTTGGCCCACCATCTCTTCAGCACGTGTCAGGAGTTCGGAAATTTGAGTCTGTTTGGCTGCCAGCTTTGAGACGAGGCTGGCATGTTGTTCCAGCAATTGACGGACTTCTGTTGAGGTACCACTCGCACCGACGTCGTAGAGATCTGGTTCCATACGCTGAATACGCACCTTTATCCAAGTACCACACTACATCATCAAATAGATTCGTTAATTTTATTGCTCAAGCATCTCACCGGGTTCCAATAAATGTAAACCTAAGATGATGATATAATGCCTAAAAAAGTACTGCACAGATAAAATGATTGGATGCTAGAAGAGCGTAAAAGTACATGACAGCTAAGAAGGAAATTTTTTACTGCAACTATTTTCTAAAGCAATACGCCACTTAAATGTAGAAATCGATGTATCAGATCCACAAGTATCTCAAAAGGCACTTCCACTTGACCAGGCACTTTTAAATAAGACTTTTCTCAGCTTATTCATATATTATTTCAAATTTGAAAACTGCGTAATATCATTTTAATTAATACTTAATACACAATTAATTTATTTCAACTGTTTTTAAATAAAACAACCTATTTACCTTTCAAAACCAATTACAACATTTCATATTTTTAATCTCTAGGGCGGGAGAGGCAGCAATTCTCCCAAAATGACAACTCCGTTTAAAAATAGAAAAACGGAAAGGAGCCTACAAACGTTTATTTCAATTTATTTTTGTAGATCTTCTATATGGAAAGATAGATTATATATTTAGATTTATTTTTCAGTGAAAAATTAAAATTAATCATAATAATAAAATGATAGTATACTGCTTTTTCTCAATAAAGTGCTTAGTATTTGAAGCCTTTTTGACATTTCTTAGCATTTGACACCAGTAGGCAAGAGCCTCTTTTCATTCCTTTTAATTAGCATAATTGAATTCCGAAAAATGCCATTCTGAAGTTGAAAAGTTTTTAGTACATGCGGCATTCATAAGAAGGAAAGCCATTAAAAAGCCTAGTTACTAAGATTATAGGTGCATCGTAGTCAAGACCGAATGGAAGAGCGAGGTCAACTGCAGGTCACGTAATTTTTCCTTATAACATATCGTTCTAATACTACCAGCAAGTGTGTTGCCCATTTGAAAAAGCTATTAAAAATCAATCGACAAAAGTTTTGAATTTTTAAAAAAAAAACTTACTCTGAGAACAGCCAGAATAATCTTAGATTGTCCGGCTTGAACAGCAACAGTACTGATAGTGGTAGTAGAGGGAAAACTGTCCGAGAAATCGGAAGAAGATTGGGTTGAAATATCTTCACGATCCGACATTTTGATATTCTCTAATCAAGTCAAGAAAGGAGGCGAAATGCTTTAAGCGGAATTGCAAAAGGGAGTTCAAAGAAAGGCAGATAGCAGAAGCAGAACGGGAAATGGATTGGGAACTATTTCTGTCTTTTTGGGGGGGAAGATTTCAATGAGCGAAGAAGGCTGCTCGCGATCTTTTCCACTAGCAAAAGAAAAGAATCCGCCCGTTAGCGATTACCTTCTTAGCACAATTGAAGGGGACTAAAAGCTCGCTATCCTAGTTCCTACTAGGATCTATGGTTACACCGCTTTGACTTTCTAACAAGTCCCCCTCCCTGGTGAGGTGAAATATTCCGGGATGGGGGATATTCGGCTGTTGGCCTCCTTTATAGAAATGAGATCTCGATGATCTCAATTGGCTGTTTGTTGTTGCAGAAATGCGACTTGCTCAGAAAACGAACGTTGTTTGCACACGTTCGTGTCACTGATCTAAAGAGTTCTACGGCAAACATACGGGCTTATAAACGTAGCAGGGGGAGGTGCTGACCAATCTCCGATAGGAATTTTCGGTGCGTGGAGGAACACCATTGGTTGGGTGCAGAAGTGGCAATGTCTACGCGACTGGCATGGGCAAAATTTTCCTTGCGCCCACTTCGTAAAGCCTTTAATGCCTTCTTTATTGACGTTTGACTGTGTGCAGCTTCGAACTGCAAAGAAAGGGAGAACCGTGAACCATCTGAATGCATATTTCCCGTTGAGGAAAGCCCAAACTCTCACCCTTGTTAAAAGTGTATATGGATGTTAGATTTATCTGCATCAATGCACAATATTTAGTAAAACGTTTTAAATGGCAATGAATAGTTCTTTAGTTCTTTGATTTGGGACAAAATGAAACTATTTAAATTTTCTTTTGGTAAATATTTCTTTGTCAATTTTTCTTGAACAATCATACAATTTGTTCAAATGTTGTGTGCCCTTTTGAATATTTCTTAGCAGTTTCAAATTTGACTGACAGGTTCGAATAAGCCAGAAATAAACATTAGCAGGCAATTGATTAATTTCGATTTTGAATAATGTTTAGGGAAGTAATAAGGCACTTTATTACAAATCCACTAAATTTGAACGGGACTCGGTGACTTGACTTTATTACAAAGTTGAGTTATCTAACATGATCCATTCTCTCTATTTTTCTTCAGCTAATAATTATACGAAACAGTTCGACTTTTGAGTAATTATTGGGATATTTTAAAGGGGAAGTAAAGTGGTTGTTTTTGGATGAAAAATCGGAATCACTGGGGTACTTATTTTCATTAACCAAATTTATACAAATGAATATTCACAGTATTAGGGCGCGTTGGTAAAATAATAGATTGTAGTCGTGTTGTAATGGCCGAATGCAAGAAAATTCAAGTATATAAGAATCTCATCCTTAGCTGTGGTTTTAAGTGATCACAACAATGTCTGCACATTTTAACGACCATGTCTGGCAGAAATAGCTTGGGATGACGAAACAGATTAAAGCATTTAAATACAGCAATCTTATTTGATCTTTATTTGCGTCGATGATCTATTTTCCCATCTTAAGGGCCAATTAAAAATGAGTGACCAGACAAAAAAGTTACACTTTGATATTTGGGTGAATTTGAAAAGGATTAATATTAAAGACTAAGCAATTCGAGTGTATATTATTTGGCTATTTAATACTGGAAATGCGTGTATTAGAGAAATCATCGCTATTTCGCGATAAATGTAACTAAATCGCCATATGATTCAAATTTCTTGATAGAAAATAATTATCTTTATAGGTAATTGGAAGTTAACTTTGCACTGATCACATTTTTATCTAACTTCACAATGCAATGGAGATAGTAATGAGGGTTAGAAATCTTTTTTTAGAGGAATTAGGTGCCACCAACCTGGATAAACGTTGAAATTATCCCTTCCCTTTCCCCTCAAGGTACAAAAGAATGGTTTTGATATTGCCATCAGGCATCAAAAAGACAAATGAACTATTTTGTGCCTTTTTTTCCGAGTGGGAGGGAAGAAGGAGAAAGGAATTAAAATTCCATCGAAATTGCCAAAACTGTTTGAATATTTTTCCCAGATAATATAAAAAAATGTATTAATAAGGTTAGGACAGGTCAGAAAGAATTAATGTATTTCCGCTACCGATCAATTTTGAAAAAGAAAATTTTCTTTTATTTGTAACAAGATGGATTTAGCTAAATGTCAATTGGAAAGAATTGCCTCGCCATTGGTTGCTAGATAATTGGAAAATGTAATTTATGTGTCATATTGGAGTTCTTGCCATTTTTGGAATTTAATCACAATTTGGTTAATATTGACTCTAATGTTGAGCTAGATTATAAAATATTCAATTCCACAAGAAGTTCGCTTAATTCTATGGTTTATTTTAATTTATAAATTTTATAAAGGTTTCCACCGCGTTCATTCATAGTTGAAGCAGCTTACACAACAGACAGTACGGCTTTTTGACAGCATTTAAGGGTGACAAAATTTAACGATAATTATCTTTCGTCTTCATAAGAATAACTGCTTTCTAAAACAGCCGAAGTTTTCTTGCACTTAAAAAGTTACAGTTTTTTTTAAACTTTACATTTATAAATTATAGTGATTTTAAACCGTGCTTAAAATGTGAGTTGATGAACTGTATGAAAGAAAATTTTGTTTTCTCAATCATTCGAAGAAAAGAAACAAAGAGAAGCGCCAAGATCGACCTTTATCCTCTAAAGATAACGATCATTAAGTGCCGAGCATCGATGAAAAGTATTTGAATTTTGAAATTTGGACAGTCAATTTAGCAACTTTTCCATAACTAGAGTCAATAGCTCGAGACAAGTAAGATTCTGTGATGCCTCGACATTGCACTCGGTTGCCGTATGAACCCCTCCCCCCTTTTGGCGTTTGTTTGACTAACGTCTATTCCAAATCACCCCCACGCCAAGTTGAAAACTCCCAAGTTATTCTGTATCAGTAAATGCATTAGTAATTATGTTAATCGTGCAAATTTTTACCTATATAACATTACGGAAGTTATCTTCAGCAAGTCATGGCCCATAGCCAATTATCACTTTTCATCAATCCATCAGGCTAAGCAAAGGGAGAAGGCGAACATCTCTTCGCACGCAGACTTTAGATTTCTTTTAAATTGATATAAATATACCAAATAAGTCGTGCTTAGTGGGATGAAACCAATTCATTTAGGGCGATCGAAATAATTATTACTGTTAAAGTAATATGTGTATTCAGAAATCAGTGAAATTTAACATATAATTCTGTTTTAAAACAGTAATCACTTAAATAGCGTGAAATTAAAACTGAAACACGTTTATTAGAGCTAACAAAATAGAAATATTATTTTTAAATTTCGATCAAACCGAGAGGTTCAAATATTAATTGCAAAGCCATGCTTAAATTGCCCATTTTCACAGATAGCCCTTTACAGCAAACATCTAAATTGTGATTTCAAATATAAGATCTACAGATTAACAGATTAACCGTCTCGGTTACGAATCAATCTTGCAATTCTGAAAAAAAAAACAGTAAATGAAAATCAAATGTGAAGGAATGGCTTAGCGATGTCTGTCCCGAAACTATTTGAATAAGATTAACAATCTGTTATTGTACTGATAAGCCAAAATGGTATTATCTACGGCAAGGTCAATATTGTTTATTTATATCAAATGGCAGGCTTTGTGATAGTTATCATTAGTCGTTTAGTTGAATTTGGGCTTAACAGAGGGGAGAAACTTCAAACATCAAAGTCACAAAAAGTCGAGAGGCGGAAGAGAAGAGTGATTCACAGACATAAGAGCGAGACAGACACAAAGGTAGAGAAAAAAGTAAGGTGAGTACTGTGGAAGTGGTCGAATATGAAATACGGTGAGGTCATGGTAGTTTGAATTCAACTGTCAGTTTATAGACTATTTTGCCGTATGAATATACGTTGCCCAGGGTGCACCACTTGGAGGTAAGTCTATCGCACACCTCAAGATTAATATTATAAATTTCTCAACTTAGGAAAACAATTTTACTTTCTGTAGCGACATGATGGAAGAGGTTTGGAAATGAGTTAGATTATAGTTAGGGTGCTGGAAGAGTCTTGCAATATTTGACTCTTGAATTGAGTCTGTACGATCTTGGCCCTCCGGTCTCGATGCTTCTCTTGGTGGTTATCCGATGACAGTTCGACCTGTCACGCCCATTGGAATGGCGCAGAAGTCATATGAGGAGTGATTATTGCTAAAGTAATTTCAATTAATGGTTATCAATTATTCATTGGACCAACAATATTTAAAAATAATTTTAAATTATTAAAATAGGAATGTTCCTCAATGACAACTTCACTTCTGAAATGTATTCAAGCGACTAAATGAATTATTTAAAATTAATTTACTATTGATTTCAATTTCATAGCAACCAAATGCTAATTTCAAGGGCATTTTCAAGCTTGTTAAAGAAAGCATGGATTTATTACGAACCCGGTATGAGTAATTGGCCAGCTAATCGAAAGAATAATCTGTCATCAAGTTAGCATTCTTCAATTTTTAAATCCCATGGAGTACTTGCTAAAACGGCACACTTAATATGGGAATTATGGATGAAATTCTGATATATGCCGATTTAAGTCTCATTGTTTTTCGCAAAGCCCAAAGTCGTTGATTTTTTTTTGAAATTCGTAGGACAGTAGTCTTTTCAACAGCGCACAAGCGCTGCTTTCTCTTCTGTGAACAATTGTATGCAACAGCGAGCACTACTGTGTGCATTTCTTACTTTGTAGTTGAGAAATATGAATAGAACTTGGTGTCGAAACGGCTTTTAACATCAAATCTTCCACCTAAGTTATTTATTTTCTTCCACGGTTAGAAAAATGCTAACTTATTTTTTAAAAAAACGGGGGACCTTATTTTATCTAACTTTACTGGTGCACTTGATGTGGAACGAATAGATGCTTACCTGAAAAATAACTCAATTATCCCCACAAGGACGAAACGTAACCAATCTTTGATTTGATCCACTCCCTTATTGGCAGACAGTAGTCAATAACGTGGGTGGGAAAGGGTATTTCTTAAACAAAGAAGAGGATTTAAAAAGTAATTTTTTCATTGCGTTTTAATAAACTGCCTACCAATTATAGCAAGTCATATTTTCATTAGTGCCAAGTTGAAAATTTTCTAGAATTTGACAACTGCATCGGTAGATTAGTGAATAATTGGTACAACGCCACAGCATTTAAGGTAATATTTTCCCATTCGGTTTACCTGCATATCCTGTCGATACGCGGAGGGTTGAATTGAGGTCAGATAATATTTGTCTTTACAGAAAATTCCTCCACCCCCCTCCCCGCCCCCACCATCCTCACCCCCAATGATTGGGAAAAATGACATCTATCGTATTTGATTTGATATATATATATATATATATATATATACATATATGCTATTTGCAAAGTAGCTCCCCATAAAATCTTCAGATGAAAACATGTCAAAATGAAGGGAATCAATTAAAGAGATTTGCGAATAATAAAATTGAGGTGGACTAAAGTACACATTCCCCCCTGCGGGCAGCAAGCTTTACTGCAATAAAATAAACAGTCATATGCCGAAAAGACCCACGGTTCGGAAAAGTGAAGTCAAACCGAAGTCCTATTGGCATTGATTCCATCGGGAAGACTAAGAAAAGTAAGATATAGTAACAAGATTTGCAAAATTCCAAAAAGGAAAATACCCTACGGTATTATCAAAAAAGAGCAGTAGTTTGAAACTACTGAATTGGATTATAAAAATCTCAAAATATTAAATTAAAATGAGGGACTATAGTAAATTAATAATTAATACAACATTATTTCAGTTCAGCAGGTTAAATAGAACTGGGCTGCATCAACTATGCTCCTACACATCCAAAATTGAAAATTCTGGATCCACTCTTCAAAGTATGTTGCTATGTATCGGCTTGCACGAATAGCATTGCATCTAAGAGCCTTACCATTATTGCCTGTGATAGCGTAGAAACTTCCAAGATTTTTATCGATGGGAGACGCCTTTTTCAAGGGAAAAAGCAAATGAGTTCAATGGAGCATAATTAGGGCAACGGTCAAGAAGAGGGAGTTCAGAAGTTGTATTTGTTTAAACTATGGTGTATTTGACTTCCACAAACTGTCTCTTGGGTTCATTAAGCAAAATTTCTTTACCCTGGTTGGTCATGGAATTTAAATTTACTTCTATCTTTTTTGTGGAGAAGATTTAATAGATAGAACAAAGGGATGAATTTCCACTTAAGAGTTCTTACTGAGGTTCATTCAAAATGAATGTTAACAAGGTTATCAGGCTGGAAGATAATGGAGAAGGGAGAGTGATTCGAAGTAGACCACTGCCAGGATTGTTTATTTATCTTTCTCTACCAACTGAAGGTATTTGACTTAGATGAATAACCTTGGTACAATGCTTGCCTTTAAAATACTATCATCCGCTGTCCTCAAATTCGGATCCGTTAACTAACATTCAGTGCAGAAAATGGAACAGTTTTAGAAATAAACTTGGAATATCCGTTTTTGGATTAATGGCAAACGCGTGATTTATGGAAAACCAAATATTGCACCACAGCCAGTTTCCACTGTCTGTTGTAATAGATAGATTTCATTGGAGAATATATTGAAATGGAGGATACGTCCACAGGTAAGTTAGTTAGCTGAAACATATGCTATGGTATCTTCTTTACAACTTTTAAAATTCGACAGTCAATGAATCACCTTTTCTGTCCATTTCGATTCCTGAATTTCATAAAGGGCTTTTTCGTCTTTGCTTTTATCTTATCTGGACACATTTCAAGAAAATAACTTGGCTTCGTGGTTTGATGCTCCTATTAATTGGCAATAAAACAGCTACACAATTTGTTTCAAATGGGGTTTTCATCGCAGTAGGTCGGTATCTAGTGCTTTCGAGGTTATAAAGTAGGTAAATGGACTGAAATGCTCAGTGCACTCACTAACTCAGTATTCTCAAAAAAAGGAGAAAAAACCAAAAGGTGAATGTAACAAGATCAAGTTTACTTCATAATTAAATGGTAGAAAAGAGGTGAGAGAAATTGAGTGTGAGTCCATCCTTCATTCAGTGGTACTTAATACTTTGGACAATGCCTTGGGTAATATAAATAATGCTGGTATATGTTCCATTGCTATTCAGTCTCATCTTCACTGCAGTTTTTTTATTTGGAAGTCACCTTCAGGTTGATCGAAAAATAACCCCCTCTCCCTCCCACCTCCCCCCCCCCCCCTACAACCGCTCCTGACACTCAGATATTCAACCCGATGGGGACATGATAGCTGCTCAGATAGCTGCAGGTATCGTTGGGAACAATTAAAGCCAAAGTTCTGAAGTGGTTAAAGAAACCTCATGCTTTATGCTCTCTTCTCATTTTAGAATGTTAGCAAATCAACAACCAATATGGGATTTCCTTTTTACCTTCACTGAAAGACAAATTTTTGGATAGGATTGTAAAATGGAATTCTTTTCTTATTAGAAATAGAAGGTTGCCAATTTTCGCACAAATACACTTATATTAAAAGCATTTGCCTTAATTTCTTTTGCATGGGCCGAATTATGCAGGGATTCTGGCGTTATATCACTTATATTCAGACATTTCCTTAAGTATTAATCGATGATTTTAAGCAGTAGGCTAACAATTTGTCCCATTTCGTTTCACTTTATTATTGGCAGTATCAAACAAAAAAGCCAATTTTAGCAGATATTCCAGTCTATTATGGCTTTCTCAAAATATTCCAGTGACGCTAGGATTTAACTGGTTCTAGCTTACATTTATACATCACTCACTCTGTTCAGCTTATCATTTATCCCTCAAACTTAGGACTGCTTAGCTGTCGAATGCATTCGGCTTTACGGCGTTATCTAACCACATTTTAGATTAACCGACACGAGACTTGTGGCTTCTCACTCTGCTTAATGTTAGTGATATGAGTAGAATAAGAATTTAAATGAGAAAATACACACAAGGCAGTGTAATGCCATTGGATGCTTATTTGGTCTCATCCATAGTTTTGCAAAACCTTGAACACTGGTCGGCTTTTCGTCCACTGTGAATGTTTATAAAAGCAGAATATGATTGGATGACTAAATAACCGTTCTGATTGGTGATATAATAAGGATGAATAATTTATAGAGCACTGCCCTCTCCACCCCCCCCCCCCCCCTCCCTCTTATATATGACATTATCTATATGTTGCTGCAAATCAATAGTTATGGAATTCATAAAGCTCGGAGAGATCATAGGTCAGTAGCTTTTCTCAACTCCATAATAATGGCAGACCTCATAAAATTATCTGCGTCCATATAAAATCATTACTTTAACACTTAATATTTAAGATTCTTCCTTGTGGAAATGTGAGGTATTCTATATTTCTTTGCTATTGAAGAGCTTTCCGAGTTTGTTCTGCGCAAATCTGGCGTCTATACCAGCAAGGTATCCAATAACTAGTTGAAAATGGACGTTCCGGCTATCTAGTAAGGCTAGAAATCGAAATATCCAGCCATTCAGCTAAATTAACATGCAACCTGGTAATGTGGTGTTCAGAAAACTGTAATTGTGATTCTTCACCGAAAGCGAGGTGATGTTGGCGAAAGAATTGGTTTCCCTTAAATGCTTTCCCTAAGAAGGCGAAAATATAACAGAGGTAGTATTATATCACTTGCAAAGACAACACATTGGATAATATGATTCTTTTACGCCTTCTAGTTATTCGTCATCCCCATTACTGTTGGGACATTTTTTGGAAATACGCCTAGTCTATTGGTCAACAGTTTCTTCGTTTAAGGCAATAAGGCGCGCATTGGAGTTTCCTAAAACCATCAATTTCTCCTCCATATCACAGGGATCTAAATTTCAACCTGACAACTGACGCCGTTGTGCCATATTAGTGGCATCAGGGAAAATGCTGCCTTATATCAAAGTATATCTATACAATTAAAATAGACATACTGTTTGCTTAAAATTTCAACTTTAACAATTGGCACTATCTGTAAAAATCTTATGATTTTTTTCAGTGTTTGAACAGATTTCTTCCAAGTATCGGGAAAAAAAGAATTCCAAGCTCATACAAACGACTATTAACGTGCAGAGTCAAATTGAAGATCATCACAGGCTGACAAGGTGCTAATAATTTTTCTAAGAAGATGTATGCCATTTTGTTTGACCGAAAATGGGTACAGGTATTGACATCATACATTTTCTCATATACGTGAATGTGAGATTCCGTCCATCTGGTTATATACGGATTTCAATATTTACAGTATTGCTTCATTTTAAGCTGCATTATTAAATTCCGAGGTGATTTCCGATACATAAACGCTTTTCTTTCTACGGAAATAATAATAATAATCATTCTGATGTTTGACGACTGGTAAATTATTTCAGAATTCGAAAAGTCAAATTACTGGCGAATATTTATACACTTTGATTGCATTTATTGGGCTATTTCTGGATGTATCCTGAAATGCCAGAGAAAAGTACAATCACAGGGGCAATTAATTGTGGACCCGTTGAAATTCCTATTGCAAGTTATTAGGTTATTAATAGTAAAATGGAATTTACTTTTAAGATTCTCTGGTAAATTGTTGAACATCATTGTCGTTTATTTCGATGATTTTTAAAACTCCTCTTCGGGAAGTATTCAATTGCAAGAGACTCCTTAGGGGAGGGGGTGATCACACTCCATTCTCAATTACGACTTCCATGAAACACAGTCCCATTCTTTTGGCTTAATTCATTTGAATCAAAGCGAAAACACTTTCCATTGTTGATTAATTTTTATCTAAGTTCCAATGCCTAAAATTTTACTAGCTTCAAGTTTTGTGGAGTGGAAAAAGTGATGAATTGGGAGAAATCGACTGAAAGGAAGATTTTACAGATCAAATTATGACCAAAAATAATATGTCTTTCATTATTTTCCCTTTGATGTAGATAATCGAATAGGATTGTGGGAAGTTAAAAGTGCCTTAGTGAAGCAAAATTAATATTTTAAGCACATATTTTGGAAAATTTGTTAACAAGACGGCGAAACAACAATCAGAGCGGTAGTATTGATTTCATCTCACCGATGAGTCACTTAAACTGCATAGCCATGGTAAGTCATGGAGGCATGACGTCAACCGTCATTTATCGATTGCTCTATTTTCCGACTAGTCATATCTGCCATGTCGGTCATGAAGTATAATGTCTGTATGTAGCTGCAACAACTGGGCAGTTGAGACTTAACCCGTTAGCAGTCAGGTGGTCGTTTGACGTCTCAACATTAACAACAAGACAATTTATATACCTAGATAAAGTATTTGTGTGTTAAAAAAATGGCGTGAACTAATCGCATTCTGTCTTAAACTTCTCCTGGCAGTCTGAGTCAATTATAGTCTAGCGATACTTGGTTGGTGGATATATTATGGCAACAGAACTGGCTCCTTTAGCAATACTACATCGTAGAATGGCCATACCTTACATTGGCAGGCAACTGGAAAGCAATAAAACAATTAATCAACGTAAATAAAGATTACATTGCATTTACGGGATTTATTTGAAATTCTGGTTTTAAAAGTGTAGCATTATGATGCAATAATGTTAAAAGGGAGACAAAGACGGTCAATCGGCCTAAAAAGACAGTTTTGGCTTCGCTCGCAATCGACTCGAAATAGAAAGAAGGAACGATTAGACTATGGCGAGGGGAGTGGATCGTAAGTAAATTTATTGTTGTAACTCCGATGACGGAAAGATTAAACTGGAATAAATGTAGTCAGCTTTTCCAAACGTCGGTGCGAGTATTTATGCGCGAGTATGAGAAAACGTGACCCTCTTGAACGAAGGTAAATGAGGAGTTAATTTAGTAAAGAACTAACATAAATTGTCAGCCCAACAGAAAAAGGAAGACTGAAGGGCTCGAATTTACGGTGGTCAGTTGTTTAAAGTTGAATTTGGGGAGAATTTGCAACTTAAAAGAAAAAGTAACTACAGTCACTCCAGTAGTTAGTCTAAACGCCCAATGAACAGTCAAATGATTATATTATATTGTAATTATGATACTGTAACTTCTGCTTCGAAAAATAGCCAGCAACAATTCAGTGATATTCATTTTAAGCTGCAAATGGTTCGCCCGAGTTAGGAGAAAAGAAATGAAATTTAAAATTGCCAAGTGGAAGGATAATTTGTCTTTTCACCCCGGATCAAGTAAACGAATGAGTAAATCAATAGACTATTGGTAAATTTTATTTACAAAACTGATTAAAGGTTTGGCATAGTATATGGAAATGTTCATTTTTTAATATTTAATTGAAAAAGAAAACTTCAAAATAAACAGAAAAGTGTGGGGGAGGGGTGGGTTAATTTTATAAAATAACTAAATAAATTAGGAGAATTCTAATTTGTCTCTGCTGGTTCTTTCCAATTTGTCTTTTTTTCATTTTCTTCTTCATATGGAAATACCAGATGAAAAGTTGTACTACCATTCCAAAGCCATCCTTTCTCGAACTTATAGCATCACCTTTTAACTGAACGAAGGCGTTTACCAAATGGCTGAGCTGTTCGCAAATGCCTTTTCACCTCATTCCCACTCGCGAAGAGTCAACGGGGTCAAAGGTCTACATAAATATTTTCTCTTCCCCCATCTTTTGTTTATACTTGCCTTCCAATTATGCGTGGAATGTATGTCGAGGTTGGATCTACCCTCTGACAAATGGTTTCATGAAAAGTGCGTGTTGCGCACGCCAAAAATATGCAATACGCAGTGCTTACCAGTTAATTCCCTCCCTTATCTTGAATAACAAATCACAAACAAAATCAATGCAGGGAACTGTGTAAAGAGTTAGTAATAGTTATTCCCGTAAATACTTTAAATTTATGAGTACCAAATATTGCCAACTTTACTAAAGAGTGTATTTTCGCTTCTTAATGGTATTTTGGGTGCGAAATATTGTAGAATTTGTTGTCCAGACATTTTATAACGTAATTTGATTTGGATGCCTTGATCAATAAATCACCTAGGAAATCAGACACGAACCTTGAAATTTGGCCAGTTTAACATTAAAACATGAGGCAGTGAGATATATCCGATAAGCTATCTCAACAGTAGCAAGAACACAGAACACAGAGAACAAAGCTTCCATTGTCGTGGTGTGTACAAAACCAATATGCCTAATCAGTAAGTACGTTGCTTGAACTGGTTGGCTGATTGGCGAGAGGTTTCTACATGCAGTATGATTTTTTGCTTGCATGAGATTCATTTGATTAGCCTTGGTAGAGGTGCGTGCTCCGCACTCTCTCCATAACCCATGTGGGTCTTGATTGTGTCATTTAGGTGCTCTTCCATCTTGAGAATTACAATTTTTTGCCTTGCTGTCAGTGATAAATGAAAATAAATTAATCGTCGAACAAACTTTTCTTCTAACCAACAAAGGACCACAAACTTAAATACGTTATTTCTTAGTTATTGTCAGTTCTATAACGCATTAACCCAGAAATCTATTTCTACATAGTTGACATGAGTGAAAGCCAGAATACTTTCTGAGAATTTCTTCCTTAAAGATATTCATTTGACCCATATCACTCATGCTCACCCACACACTTGCAAAGGAATCTGACCTTTAGAAGGGAGTAAGAATTGGAAGCATTCAATTTTGGATTGAATGAAAGATTAATGAAAAAGTGTCATTTTGGTGAACTTAGTCCATTTTCGATAAAATTGGAAAATTCATTTTGAAATCACCTTTGATTTCTTATTTTTTCATTCTTATTTACTAAATTAGGCAAAACTTTGTTGTATTAATGCTGGAAGAAGAAACAATCAAGATATAATCATACTGAATATTAATAATATTTATTCGATGGTACTCAAGTTTTTCTTTGATAAATTCTATTCCTCCGATGTTATGACCGAGGAATTCCGATAAAATAATGTACAATTAATTAAGTCTACTTGGAGAAAGGAAAGATAAGAAAGAATTTGAATGAAGAGTAACAGTTCCCATTACTGAGGTAGAGAAAAATGGTTCTTAAAGATTTCAATCTTGAAACTAGGATCTTTACCCAGCTCCATTTACAGTTGAATCCTCGGTGTCCTTAAAAACCTCACGCCTTGACAATTTTGGAGCGTTCGGTTGGAGCTCGTCTTTTAGGGCAAGGTTGCAGTTTTTAAGTTGAAATTACGAAGGTGGGCAGTCACTTGCATTACGCAGTCCAATTCATAGTTAGCCTGAACAAGAGATTTACCATTCGAATTAACTGTGCCGCTGCCATTCCCATTGCCAGAGCCACGGTGATATTTCTATCAGCCAATTATTCAAGTAATTGATGAATTATTTCCTTGTTTTAATTTTTGCTGCTTCTAATGTTAAAATCATTTGTTCCGCCCCCAGTGTGAAGTTAGTGTTGGTACAATCACATCTATCAGCCAGTAATCCGAATCTGCTGTAGCAGTGTTGCCTTTCTCTTCATCTTAATTAATTTTACGTTCTTCATTTTCACACCACAACTTCATTGCTCAAGTCTTTACTTTCTTGTCTGTTCTTGAAAAGTGAAAATGATTTATGTTTGAAGGTACTCAACTCAAATAAACGAATGGGGATTAAACAATAGGTTTTATATCGGATCCATGAATCAGCTGATTCTCGGAGTAAAACAATCTAGACTTCGTGGACATTACAAACTCTGTCTTTTCTGTGTTGACCAGACTAGAGTCCCACCACAATAGACTCGATATGTGGATAATTAATTGCTATCATTTGCGACCGATACTACTTATAAAAGTGGGGAGGGGGTGGAGCGCTATATACGATTAGAATGTCATCTCGCGAACCGTACCGAATTACTGTTTTCGTCATCGCTACACCTTCCGCCTACCCTACTGGAACACAAGCGTAGGCAAATTTCACTTATTTCATTCCTTAGTTGCCTTCTTTTAGTAATAGGTTCACATGTTTTATGACTGTGTGATTTTTTAGGTAAGGAGCCTCATTTTAGCTTAAATTTTCAAGATTGCAAGAGGCAGATTGATATTTTGCGCGTTAAAGTAGATGCTATATGCGATTTGACTAAAGAAATACTAGCGATCTCTGCCGTATTACAAATTTGCTCCTAATCCCAGCTACCTTCGATAGCTCTACTAATGTGCTCATTAATTAAGGTGGAATGATTGGTAACGAAATTGAATTCATTTGTCAACGAACTTTTATAACGTGGATGAAGTTAGAGCTAGATTTGAAATCTGAAAATGAAGGCTGAGTGCACCACATGGAAATTCAAGCAACCTAATGCTCCCAGAAAAGTATAATATCAGTTTAACTCATTTTCAGGTACCTACTTCAGTGGACTATTTTCACGTTTAAAACTTATTAATGTGTTTTGCGATAAAACTGGCTTAATAAAACTCTTACTTAAAGGGGAGAGTATTTTCTTAAGTTTTTGAAAGGCACAGTTAAGTTAATTAATAAGCCTTATTTAAATTTAGCGGGTGCTGGCGACTTTGAATTGGTATTTAATCAACAAACGTGTATACGCTTTCATATCTTTTAAAGGGGGTATCATTTTAACCAAAAAATCAATTTTCGACCACTATCTATCTTTATTTTTCACAACAAAACAATTAAGATGCATCATTATAATCCTGTTTTTTTATTAATAAACGTAAGTGAAAATTAATTTTTTTATTTGAATCATTCATGGGTTAATAGGAAATCAATGAAATAATTGTAGTACTGCAGCTATCGTTGTTACAGATCAGATTTTAGATATATTTAATAGCGTAAAAATCCTGGGAATTAAATAAAAACAAATCCAAGGTCGTTTTTCATTTTGGGAATTATTATAAGGACGAAATTGCTGTTAGTGACTCGTCTTTATTTTAACAAAATCGCACACACTGTAGTCACCGTTGAATCAGAGTAACCTTGTCAAGTACCATAATACTCTGCAATGTTAACTCATAACTTGGCGCTTTCCTATTGGCCTGATGATGCTTTTAATGGATATTTCATCGGCTAATAACGAATGCGAAATGGGTCAGTTCCCGCACAGTGTCTTAATTTAACTTCTTTGCTGATTCCATTTGCTTCTTTCCTTCTCGTTCATTACTGCATTCGCTCTCTTGTCCTCAGGCTTTGTCTAAAATACACTTTGTCCAACTTAAGTCTTGGTTCTCTCGTTTCGAAAAGTGCTTTTTCGAGTACATCCTGGGGTTCGGACTCATGCAAGAGTTTTACTAATGACATTTAGTGCTACTTTAAACTAAAATTATTTTTATTATAGAGCAACAAATGGATGTGTGTTTTACCCATAACACTAGTAAATGCCCGGACTTTCATCAGGATCCAGACTCGTGTGCATAACATTCACAGCATATTGCGAGTCACCTTTCTAAGATGATATTAAAAGGTGTCTCCACGTCTGCATGTGCTGGTGAGACTCTGCTTCTTAATCGAGATTAGTAATCATGGTTGAATTTCGGGTAGACTGTTGTGCATTACCTAATTCTATTAATATTAAAGTAAAATTTTATTGATTCGCAGGCCGGCTTTGTGAATGACACTAAGATGAACTGCTGAATTTGGCCCAAGAAGATCATTTAACTGTCAATTTCTAAGAAAAAGAAGGCCATTCGCAGCCGAGTTGACTGATGGGTAATCACTTTTAGACAAGTAAATTATTCATGGTGTTTCACGGTTAACCTAATGTGGATTTTCTTGAATTATGCATTTTAAAATGATTTTGCTAGTCTCATCTACCATCCACGCCTGTATTGAAAGTACAAATAAATTGAAATAGAACGATCAATATCCAAATTCAAAAAAATGTGAATGTCTCCTATATGAACTACTTCAAATGAAGAATGTTGTGTGCTAAAGCATTAGGGGGGGGGGGAGGAAGGGGGGAGGAGGAAGGGGGGAGGAAGGGGGGAGGAAGGGGGAAGAGGGGAGGGAGGGTATTATAAATGAAATTTTTGGAGAGCCAAAAAAGTGTCCTGCGTGGCTAATAGAGTTGGAGTTTCGAGAATGCATAAAGTAATTTATTCAAATTCGTGTTCACCCATCGTTCAAAAACGTGCTTTCAGTTTTATAAATAAAATGACTGAACTTACATAACTTATGTACATTTTTTATGTTAAAAACGAAAACTTACCGATCAAATTCATAACACACATTTTTACTAGGTTTTTTTGATTACTATGTAATACGTTTAATTTTGTTTCATCGTTCAATCAATTATTTTTATTCATATGAATACAAACAAAAAATTAAGTTTTAATTGTGGAAAACAATTAAAATTGGTTAACTGCAGGACACGTCTCTGCCCTCTTAAGACTGTGACCTTCTAAATATCTAGTTAGATAATTTTGCTTTACCAAGGCATTGGACGTAAAAGCGGATCAAAATGGCAAGACCGACCCTTCTTGGCAAAAATGATCAATAGGCACTGAACAGTGTGGACAAGTATTTGCTGGGACCGAATGCAGAATCAAGAAGCTCAAATTTTGGACAGTGAACTACGCAGTTAGTGAATATTGCACAGTCCGAATTCAATTAGTAATATAATGCAAAGTTCTTTCACTTACCTCCCACAGTAAAAATGTGTACAAACTTCCGTTTTACTGTGAGTGATATTGATAATGTGGTAAGTTTAGTTAAGGAATGGGGAAGTTTGTGGGTTAGAAAGGTGTTGAGGCTGTCGAAATTCCCTATTTATTTGACTTTTTGGTTTGGAGATTTGTTATGTTTGTTTAATGAATGGTTCGCGCAAAAAAATATTTAAGTCTTGCTATAAATTGTAACTTATAACAAATCTAAAATCTCTAGCGCTTATTGGCCGGTTTTAGTTTAATGTCGTCGATCCTGCCGCCCCAAGATAATTGTTTTTTCTTTAATTGAGAGGTCAAAATGGTAGAATATTTTGCATGAACTTAAAATTGGAGAGCTGAATTGGCAAAAAAATTTAAATTTGACTCCTCGTGAATGCATGAAAGATAGGAAGACACTGGCGAAAAGGCCATTCGGATTGCACGCTCGTCTTGAAAAACTGGAAGACTTCTATGTCCTCTGGAGAGTTGCTTTAAGTCTTATGTGATGAGAGAACAATAGTGAATTCTAGTAAAATCGTGCCATTTTACATTTCACTATGACGAAATGATATATTTTACCTTGCTATGGAAAATTCTGCAGATGAACCGATAGCTTGGAACCCTGCCATGACAAAACGTTCATTATATGACAACCCCATTCTAACTCACCCAGATCTTCTTTGAAGTTGTGACTTTCGTTTTACTGTGGAGAGCAACAGTAGATTGGCTAACTTCTTCCAATATCTGGTGTTAGGGAATGAAAAATGGCGCGTTTTTTTCTCCATGTCATGGATGGTAGTATAAACCCAAAACAAGTTCATGATTAATCGGCAGTATGTAAGTTGCATTATGAAAGGATAAAGACCTTGACGTCTTCATTACAATAGGTAACGTACAACGTTTTAAATAATAACAATTTTGCCGTTAATACATTACATTTAAATTAATTTTTTTATTACTGATATTTCATGATATAATTTAAACAAAACCAATTTAACCAAACGAAATTTATATTTAAATCATGAACTCTGGCAGAAATTAATTCAGCCTTCCAGATATCTTATTATTTCATAATAATTGTTGAAATTTTAAACAATTATCTGCACCGAAATAAAAATTAGTAAAGGGGCTTTCGTTGTAGCCGCGTAAATTATGCACTGATCATCCATTTCAACTGCCCATCTTTCCCTCTTCCCATGACCCCCCCCCGCTCCCCCAACCCCACCCCCACCACCCAATTGCAAATCACGTTTAAGGCGTCTGTTCCTTTCAGGCGCCAGCACAACCACTTTGGGACAATTTATTCTGTATTATTGATATAGCTCACGGCCAGTCGAATATATCATTGTTTTTTTGTCTTGGAGAAGTGCAATTGATATCTCGGGTAATAACAAATTTTCTGCCGAAATGGAAGGGGATCAAAAAGAGGTTGGAACTGTAATGAAAATGTCAGAAGATTTTCTAATTTTTTGGATTTTGGATTCGTGTTGGGTTTAGTTAAGCACTAGTTAGTCCACCACTACACGCTCTGAAATTCCAATTTCATCAATTGCTAGCCTGGCTACTGAGGCACTTCTTGCCCCTGACATGGCATTTTTATCAATTAAGTAATTAAAATTGTTTATTATTTTCTTTTAACTCCCGATTAAGCAGGACGATAGTGGCTTGTGTGATTTTAACATATATCCCTCCTTTCATGAGGTGGTAAATGCGACCAACTAAGACTTCAAATATGACCAAGCCCACTTGCATTCACCCGTCGGTGGAGAAACACCGCCATTCCACTTCTATCAATTTAATTCTACTAAGCTCCCTGTGGGTTGATCTACATATTGATTGCATTTCAATGTGCATACTATTACAGGCTCTGGAAATATTCTAAATTGGATTTCGATTATTCATTATTGATTTAATATCTAATAAAACAGTGACTTCCCGGGCCTAAATAAAATTTTGATAAAGGAAAGGCAAAACAACTCAAAATTGATAAATTTATGCATTTCCACCGATTTTCAAATGAAGTTATCGGTTTCCACATGACAATTCTTGAAATAAACTTTACTAGAACTTATGAACTTACATATTTCTACAAACATGCAAATTTTAAGTAAAAATGCAACATACTGGGAATTCCACATAATAGTCTTGTCCTGGTTAATATATCACGCTAATTTTACAGATGCAAACTTTGGTGAGATAGATAAAGCCAAGAGTACCATTTCCATAATTCAGGTTTACACTCCGCTACCTTCCATGAATTTACTGTTAATAAATATGCGCTGCCCTGTCTATACATATGTACTAAGCGTACTTGTGTGCCACCACTAAATTTTGGGTTTATGAGGACATACAGGCCAACTAATTTTAAACCGCTCAATGCGGAAATTTGAAGCGGTATGTAGACATAATCTCAACTTTATTTATGCACTGAATCTATGTCCTAAGCGAGCTGTTCACTCTATCAATGTGACCAATCACAAACATAGGGATGTATTGAAAAGGGATAGCCTATGCTGTTGCATGCGTGTAAATTGGCAATCACAAAATTACAACAGAGCTACGGGTCCTATTTCAGTTTGACCAATGGGAAAAAACTAAATGCATCATTCAAGGTTGCATATATCCTGCATGCCAAATTAGTAATAGCCAACATCAATGGAAAAGTTTGTTTCGAAACTACTAAGCAACAATTGCACAGAAGGTGCAACAAGAATGAAAATAAAATCCGACGCCATTGGAAGAAAGAAGGAGTTGGATAGCCGCTCGTTTGTAATTGTATAAATAATTCACAAAAGGAATAAATGTTAGATGCAGTTTGGGAACACATTGGTAAATCGATTCAATTTGTGAAAATTGCCAGCGTCTTAAACACTGGTTTAGAGGACTATCGTGTTCTCGCCAATTATGGTATCAGCTGTAGATAAGGAGAACTAGAGAGCCACAGATTAGCTAGGGTACACTTTATTGCGGTTTCTTTTACCTTAGTACATATCAGCTACTTCTTCTAGGTATGACCATTTCCGTTAAAATTAATAGGACTATAAACTAAAGAGGAAGTTTCCTTTATGTTGCTGTGTTCCTTATCAGACAAATTCAAACCGATTTAGGAGGTTTATGATTATGAAAATACTAAAATATAAATCTTCTCTTTGGTTGAAAAATCGGCATCCATATGACTTCCAACAAAACACGTTAAAATTCCTGGGAAGGGAGTGGGGGGTAGAAGAGAGGGCATCTAGTGAGATTCGCGTTCAAGGGAAACGTTCACCAATCGAGTCCGAAATTTTGCGGTACTATTGACGTTCTATAACTAGAAGTATAGAAGTGGATATTTTTACAATAAAGTATACAACGAGGAGTGGAAACGCTGGTATTTACTATCCCGATATCCACTGATATGGAGTACGTGAATATGAAACGTCCAAGAAGAGGATCTAGTATTCTTTGAAGCATTTAAAAGCAAAATTTGTTTAATAATCGTCAAAACAGACTAACTGTACCAAGGAATAGAATAGTTAGTTAGATGTTCGGAGCAAAACACAGACACTTGAATAATAATAACACATTTTACAAGGGTACTGCAAAAAATTGGGCAATTCAGAGTAAGAAATACAGATTCAATTCGTAAAACCACATTAAAATTTGGCAGCGTGCCTCTAGGGAGTGGAATTAACTCTAACTCCTTCGATGAAGGAAGATATATTCAGTTGAGAACTTCCATGCGAGAGAACGAAGCTATACACTTTCCCCTTCTAAGCGGGGCTAAAGCTTATTTGGATTTGAAGTCAGGACGATTTCGGAATCTCCATCTATGCAGGTCTGCTTGACTTGATTCAACCCCCCCCCCCTTTCTAGGCGTCAAGACATGGCAAATTTATTTTGCCTTCGCATGAAGATTAGCCGTAGGCAAGTTCTTCCAGTCCAGCGTCACTTTAATCCCTGAGATTGAAAAGTTGAAATTTTAATGTGGGAGCACACTTTTAAGACAATTCGCTTCTGATATTCTTAAACCGAATCAACGATATAAATAGGATTACAAAGGTAAAAAAATAACAATATCACACCCGTTACCAAAGCAAATAGATCGGTTTTTCCAAATAAGAGGAACGGATCTAATTTTTAATGAAATATTTAATTCGATGCGGTTAATAACTTAGTGTCTGAACCGACGAGTGCTAGTTTTTCTTAAGATTATTTCTAGAAGTTTATAAAAATACGCCAAAGCACATGAACCAAAAGTGATTTATCGGTGGCCAGAAGTAAACATCATATTTAATAATGTAATCACCTGTTCTTCAAATAAATAGACATTTAGATTGCTGTGAGATACCAATGTGTTGAGAGATAAAGCGAAAGTATCTCAAAGCTCACCTACATTTGCTTATCAATCGTCTGTGTTAAAACCATGATTTACCGCACTGCATTTCGTCATGTTTGACCTATCAAAACGACTGAAGGATTTCGGACTTCGTTCAAGTCAAAATTACTTCAATATCTTCACATCTTTGCGGTGATCTTTATCAACTCAAATACGACCGGTAAACAGAGATCTCATCAAATAAACCACTGATCACACCCAAAATATGTTTTCTACCAGCCGCAACATTAATTATCCCTCTCCGCATCCCTTTTTATTCATGTTTGTTTCTGATTACCCCAGTACTACTGATACTACATTTTATCCCCATAAAAGTACGATAGACATGTGAGTATTTAAATGAAAAAATGATCACACGTCAGCCAATTATGAGGGAAAGCTAAAGACTAAAATTCCTCTCCTCAAAATACTTCTGAGCAGTGTTTTCCATTCACTGAAAGTACAAAGATGGTTTTTGCAGCGAAGACGATGATAAGTTCTAAGAAACTAGTTTTTGGCTCTATTTGCTTTAAATGAGTTAGTATGAATAATTTGATACAAATAAGAACACATTTAGAATATAGTCAGGTAAATGTTGTTAAATGTATAGCGTTACTAATAATTTGTAAGTAGGGTTAAAATGTACTTAATAAACATTTAAAAATATTAAAAAGTTTGATGACGCTGCAACGCTGGATGACGTATCCACATATTCGGCTTTCAGCATCACGTCTATTACTCTATGGTAGGTTTGGCGAACTTTCCTTCAGTTCCGAAGTCGATCAATGTTACATTCGCCTGCTCGACTCCATCAATGATGAGAAACCATTGAAAGCCACTTACTTACATAATCCAATCAGATAGGTGAAGTCAACTTTGACTAAATGTTGCCTGGTTAGAAATGCCCATATCAGCAGGAAGAAATCAGGTCTCGTTTAGAAACGGTACTTCCTTTCTTTAAATTCTCGCTAAGAATATAGCAAGGACGAGTACAATGAATGAGTAGCTGAAGAAGATATAAGAATAAAGCAGGTTATGGGAGACTCATTTTCTTTGAAAGGACCCACAAGTTGGAAACCAACCAAAATGAAGTGAAATGATTTCAACTGTTGGCTCATGTGTTCTAATGTGTTCGGATAGATGATGGAAATCTCCACTGCAAGTCTCTTCCAAGAATAACTCAAACAGATGACTTAAACTAACTGATGGTGAAGTGTTCCATGGTTTACAGCACACTAAAAACCAATCACGATCGAGGTCTCCTAATTGCAATTTCATTCAAATGAATGACTGCGATCACAAAGTTCGAAAGAGTGAATGCCACTGACATTGCTATCGAAACATGAATGTGAGGCTAATAATGATGAAACGGATTTGCTCCGAGAAATTCCGTGGTTTGAAAGGTCACTGGTTGTTTTCTAATTGAGTAACCAGGTGTCTTGAATTCATGGTGTGGAGGAAGAGTAGACGATGATTTCCTTGAATTGGAAAGAAGCGAAATGGTGTGTGGATTGAGAATAATGTGACGTTAGAGGATCCACTTTAAATACGATGGCCTACATAATAAGTGCAACCATTTTTACTGTGTCATGAATTATCAGTATCGATAGCAGTGCTTTGTTTGCCTATGTGTTATCTTAAAGTATGTTTGTTAACCTAGCAGATGGGTAACAGACGATTTTGAATTGGAAAGTGTTTTGGGAAATCTATTTGGTTAAGCAGACAATGAATGAAGGATAATTTTATTAACTCAAATGATTGAATTAGGGTAAATTTATTTTATTCTCCGATTGATATCTTATCGTCTGATTTACAGAACAGTTTCCATGCATTTACGAGTTTAAAATCCGATTGAAAATCATGACATAGCACCATCATCCTAAAGACAAAATATATCAAAATATGTAAAACTTTTGGAAGCTATGTATAATTTAACCATTTAACAGCCCAAACTGACTACTCAACAAAAAAAGAATACTTTACAATGATCTCGATTGGCATGTTATTGTGGTTAAATATTCAGTCTGCATTCATATAAGTGGAGTACAATTGAACATGACAGTAATTTTATTCACATCAATAACTTAAGCTATAAAGAAAGGCAGATTTTAAAGCAGCAAATATTACACAATTTAAAGATTTACTTTTGTTTTCTTTTAACTCACTAGAATGAAGGACCTCAATGGATTCATTTCATTTTCCCTAAAAAATATTGCCCAATAAAATGTATTATGTTCTGTAATTAACATTTGAGGCCTCGCTTGTTTTATGCAAGCCAAGATTTTCTACCACAAGGATATTAATTCATTTTATTTATTTTGAAATGAATAAAATTCATGAAATACAATTATGTTACTATTCTAGAGAGATCAAATAAGGCTCGGAAAATATCCGATGATATATATCAAAATTAATGCTGCATAGTTTGTTCAATCTTAAGTTTTATTTTGCTGCAAAATGTGCCTAACTAAACAATATATCTTTTTCCTAGAGAAACTTGGGCTTGCATATTAATTGGCTAGCCAATTTGTTTTTACCCTAGTGGTGTTTTAAAGCACCCTTGACAGTATGATTAGAAGTATTTTTGTAATCAATAAAGATCGGGATGTTCTTCTTGAAAAACACTGGAAATCTATCACTCCTCGGTTGGTTTTAGATTCCATTTGTGAGGGACAGTCAAAAGTAATTTTCGTGTTGTGGGTTGCATTGCCAACCATATTTTCGTTTTGTGTTTTATATAACACAGTATTTTCTGGACAAATTACATTAATTAATTCATTTGTATTTAGCTATTGGATCCTTTGAAAGTTCCCCCAGTTTTCGCATCATCAAATAATGTAATTTTAATTACTGTTGAGAAGAATGGTATATTCTTTATCGCCACTTGTACCGAAGAAGGTTTGATATTCGGTTCAATTACGTTACTCTCTCAGTTCCTCCTTTGCTCATTATTGAGTTTTTAAATAGCCTAATATCAGTCTATGAGGACTATTTCGGAACCATGGCGGAATCAACTATTACTGAGAACATCGTTTGCGCATTTGAGGTAGATTCGGTTTTTTTATTATACATTTGTTTTATAGCTACTGGATGAAATGCTGGATAACGGATTTCCACTAACAACAGAATTAAATATTCTCAAGGAGATCATTAAACCTCCAAAGCTTCTTCGATCAATTACGGAAGTGGTAACAGGTCGCACTCTAGGTAATGTCAAC
Source organism: Hymenolepis microstoma (assembly GCA_000469805.3). Lineage (NCBI taxonomy): Eukaryota > Metazoa > Platyhelminthes > Cestoda > Cyclophyllidea > Hymenolepididae > Hymenolepis > Hymenolepis microstoma. Next base: position 21,216,799 of record LR215993.1, on the reverse strand, counting down.
GCAACGCTGCCTGCTAATCAATTAACAAATATACGCTGGAGGCGTGCTGGTGTCAAATATACTACAAACGAGGCCTTTTTTGATATGACAGAGCGTGTGAATGTCATTATTGATCGATCTGGAAATATACTTTTAGCTGAAATTGAAGGAACTGTAAGTCAACCATCTTCATTTTCTCTCTCTATAACGAAATACATAAATGGATTAATATTTCATCTGAGAATAATTAATTATTTTATAATTATTTGCCTAGTTGTATTTTAATTAATTATAAGTAGCTAGCAAATGAGCCAATGTTATCTCCCAGGAATTATGTACTTATCAGGGCTCGCAGTTTCCCGAATTGATTATGACGGGTACTTTATAGCCGATCGAGGCGCATATCAACTTAATATTCTCAGATAAGAAAAGAACTGTTCCCCTATTTGTGATTGACTTGAAATTGCATTGATGTTCAGGAAACTTTGTAATTTATTTCTTCAAAATTTCTCTCTTGATTTTCTCAATTATTCCATCTTACTATAGTGGTCTTCATTATCTGATCTATTCTGAATACTTGTTATTTCGAATGGCTTTTATTCTATTACCATCTTCTCTAAATTTCAAAAGTTCTAATTCTTTCAGCGCATTTTGAACCACAGAATTCACCTAACTTTCACCTGATTGCTCATAATTCCTATTTCTCTTGTGCAGATCGATTGTTTAGTTCATCTTTCGGGAATGCCAGATTTGTCGTTGAGCTTCAACAACCCTCGGCTTTTGGACGACGTGAGTTTGCATCCCTGTGTTCGATACTTCCGGTGGGAGAAACAGCGCATCATCTCCTTCGTTCCCCCTGATGGAAAATTCCGACTTTTCAGCTATTTCATTCCAGCTATTAAGTAAGATGTTTTGGATAGTAATCAATATCATGTATATTCTAATGCCCCCTGATAAGTAGCGTATAACCAATGATCTCTATGTAAGAAAAAGAATAACTCTCTTTTAAATTTGCAGTTATAAGCTAAAGTAATAGTGAAGTTAGGTCACATCTGAATTGCATAAGTTGCGGATCAAACGCTTGGAAGAATGGTCAAAAGGCTGAATGTGGGGTAATTGGAATGTAATTCGTTTGTGCAATTCATTGCATGTCCAGCTATATTCGTGATGCTTTGCCACTCGTACTGTTTTCACTCCATAACATGACTCCATTTTATATCCCAGTTTTTAATTGGTGAAGAAAGTTGGACAACATCTGAAGCTCCCGTTCTTCACATAACGCCTTTGCTTCTTTATAGTTCCATATCTCTCCCCCTTGCACTGAGGCACAATATATCCCTCAAAGAATCCGGAAGTCGATTTGAGCTCTCCGTCTCTCCAAAAGCAACTGCTGGGAAAACGGTGAGTTAGTTCTTTTACTTAATCTTGTCAACCACTATGTTTTCTACCTGGTCTGAGTTATCTGTTCATACTTGATTAATCAGCGCCTCTCGTCTTGCCTATACAGATCTAAGCTATTCTAAAATCAATTTCTGACTTATTCAGAGTCCCTTGGTCTTATTCAACTTTAAATACTGATTATCGTATCTTATTTCAATTTGTTTGTGGCTTTGAAATACTAAGAATGCCATTTAGGTTGTGTGCTGTATTTACTAGCATATTTGAAGAATGTCCGCATTTTGCTCATTAGAAGATGCAGTTGTATTATTTAGATTACCAGTTCTTTGCTGCTCTGCTGTTGCATTTCACATAACACATCGAGTTGGCATTCGTAACAACATCGTATCAGACACAGTAGTATTGGGTTATACTCTGGTTTAATATAAACCATAGCAAAGCAAATGTTCTCGAACTGTTAGTCGTGGAGAATAAGGAAATGTCGATTAAATTCAATGAGGAAGGGAGGATGTGCAATAAAGGATACCAGCGTTTAGGTTATCAAGAGCCTTAGTTTTCTTGGATTTAGAATATTTCAAAATGGTCTTATTTTCACCTAGAAGGCATGATTTCATTTTATTCATACAGTGCCCATTCCCTTACAATTTATCTTATCTCCAGGGCAACGTTGACTCATGAGGTTTGCCGTGCTATCCTGGTACTTATGGTTTTGGCAGTTATGAATTGCTGGACAGTATTTACTAGTTAGAACTTTCCGTACATGGTTAATTACTTTTACTCTATGCCACTCATAATTTCGTGAAAGGATATTGCCCACTTTAACACTGGTGCTTTCCCCACCTTATTGTGAATCCTTCATGATTTTCAAGCGATATCTCTCCCAGAAAGAAGCTCTCGTTGTTCTAGAGAAAATTTATTCCAGTTCAACTTGAACTATCCGCAGTATGGCGTAAATCAAATGAAGGATTAATAGCTATTTCAATAATTATATCAAATGGCAGGCTTTATGGATAGCATTTGTCCTTTAGTTGACTTCAGGCTTCACGGAGGGGAGGAACATCAAAGTCACAAAAAGTCGAGAGAGGAAACGGAAGAGTGATTTACAGATGTAAGAGAGACAGACACAAAGGTAGAGAAAAAGGTAAGTTAAGGTGAGTACTGTGGAAGTGGTCGAATATGACATAAAGTGAGGTCATGGTATTTTGAAGACAACTGCCGGTTTATAGACTATTTTGCCGTATGAGTATACGTTGCCCAGAGTGCACCACGTGGAGGTAAGTCTATCGCACACCCCAGTTATTTCAATAATAATAGGAGGAAAACATTAAATGGAATATTCATTTCGTCAAGAGAAAACGTTTAATAAATATTCATAAGCTTTTTTTCTATTTTTATTCTTCACAGCTGGAGGAGGTGAAAGTAATGGTGCTAATGCCATCTGAAGTAAGCGGTGTCAATGTCACCCCTTCACTGGGTAGAGCAGCCTTCGACACCGCTACCAAGACCCTCACATGGGATGTTGGCCTTCTAGAACCCCGCACGTATCCCTCTCTCAAGGGCACTGTAGGTTCTACAATTTTTTTTTTTTCATTAGCTTATTTAATGATTTGATTTTAATTACGACGTAAACTGAATTACGGATAATGGAAAGAGTTATACCCTTTATTGGTGGTGCGTGTGTGCACCTCTAAAAAGTCCTAAGTCAATAGATCGATATTCACCCAGTGATATGGATGGCTAACGGCACTGGTTATGGAAATCTACTGTGGTACTGACTTCTTTTGGTCGTCAGCATCTGTTTCTGCAAATTCGGGGGTAACGCGTTTAATATTTTTCCAGTGAATAGAGTGGCCTACAGCGCAGATTAAAACTGGTGGAGGAAGGCTGGAGAGGGGGTGGCAGAATGCAAGCTTGGCATCAGAGGTTTCCAGATGTAAACTCATTCCTCCAACACACTTAAAACTTGTCAAGGCTTGTGCATTTGTCATATTTTAGGTTACTCTTCATAATGGTACTACTCAGATATCCTCTACGCCCGTGGTCAATCTTCATTTTGTGTTTCCACAAACTCTTGTTTCTGGTCTACGTGTATCGAGGCTCGAAATGCATAGAGAGGTTCGTAATCCTATCACATTTTGCTCAATTTCGAATTTAATGGCCAATGTGGTTTTTTTAGAATTATAATCCATACAAGGGTGTCAAGTACATGACTGTTTCTGGAAATTATGAAGTACGAATCTGAGGAAAAAAGTAGACAAGATATTGGAAAATTTGCTTGAGTTTTGTCTTCGTAACTGCCCGTCCTGTGATATTTGCCTACCTATTTAATCTAAAACATTCTGTCCTATTGCAAACTCTTGTTTTGAATATAATTTACAGTGAAATTTTTTTGGTGCTGTATGATTTCATTATTTGGACTAAAAAGAGCAAAAGTGATTGTCAATGTATAAAATTTGACGGAAGGGGGGGGGAAATAAAGACAATAAAATAAGAGGAGGTAGTTCTAGTCATTCTGCAACTCAACACCTTGACACATCTTTTGGAGGTTGCTTAGAGGCTTTTTGGCTCTTCGGTGGGTTGCAAATTCAAAATCCCCTCCAGGTCCGGTGGAGAGGTCATATGGACACCAGACGGGACCCATGTCAGACGGTTTTGGGGCAACTCCGCGATTGTTTTTTATTTGAGATAAAATTTCAGGATCAACAGGTCGCATGGCCCTGTAAAGAAGAATCACGTCAGTTGTTTCTTTGTCAAATAAATAGATACTGATAGCCAGTGAAGAGTAAATCGGAAAAGCTGAACGCGTGTGGAGATTGATATCGAATGAAACCTGATGGGAATATGAGAAACGAACTTTATTCTCGTCCATTGTGTGCTTATGACGCAGTGGTCATTTGTGCACGTCTGCTGAATCAGAAGTCTCAGAGCTCAATGCTTGTTGGTGCACACTTAGTGAATGAAATTGCTGGCTACATCGGCTGAATGTCTATTATAGGAGGACGGCGTAATGCGAGTTCCTCATAAGTGGCCTCGGGATGCCTTTCTTCTAATCAAGCGAAATGGTGTGGGGGAATAAAACGTTAAAACAAAATTTAAAATTGTTATCATGAATAAAAATTTGAACACAATGGTCTAATTGAGTTTAAGGGAAGGAGATCGAGAAGTAAAATATTTTGTTAGATCAGCAAAATTACCCGCTCAGATGCAGCTGTACTTTTCGGATTAATTTAACGGCTTCACGTTTAATATTCTCAATTTCAAGCAACTGGAAATTTCCTGCTTCCCTGGGGAATTCTTGTTTCCGATGACGAGAGGTCACGGGAATCAGACTAACTATTCCAATAGCGTGCGAATGTTTGTAGAAACTATTCCAAAATTATAGGACCACTGTATAGAAAATAAGACGACTTCCCTAAAATCTCTAACACATCGGTGTTAACGACCTGAATAGATAGATTACCAAGAGACCAAAGATGATCTGGTAACCGGAAGAATCGCTTGTCCAGTCCGGTAAAGTAAAGCTTTTCTGACTCCTTAATTTACGCATTTTTTTCCCTATTGCGTCTCTAAAGCTGCAGTATCTTTTTCTGGGATTAAATGAGAAAAAAGCTTTTCGCGCGTCATGGGAAATAAAGAAAAGTAAAGACTAGCTATGTTTGACGCATTATAAATAATAGAAAAACCCACCGATTGATGACACCACATAGATCAGAGGGCCAGTCTGAGGTATACCCATTTCGAATCGACCCAGTAGAACTGCACACCCACTCAGAGAGTTCAGCTGGCGTACAAGTGGGTGGATTTAGTCGGAAAGGCACGGCGGAGAATGCAAAGACAGAGTCCATATTGCCATCAAAGTCGTCGATCGGGGTGAACGCTTTGTTTAGAGCGGAGTTGTAGGCATTCAATCGGACACGTTCCAAGTAAGGGAGGTTCATAGCTGTTGCAGCACCTGCTCCATGGCGCTTGAAAAGACAGTAAGAACCCGTCTCTCGAGCTATGGCTTCGTTGGCAGCTGCTTCGGCAATCTTGCGCATTTTCCTACCTTAAAACAAGAACACATTTGAATAAGTAGATGCGAATGATACGGTTGTGCAGCAGGAGAAAAATGAGTGTTAGAACGATTGCAAGGTCGAAGAGCAAATCTAGGAGGTGAATCTTCACAGTGATGAGGAAATACTAGCCAAAATGTCAGTGAAATATTTCTAATAAAATTTTTCTTTGACAAAATTTGCATGGACGAAGAGTTGGTCAAGGTAACTTCAGACGGATAGTAAACTAGTTTTCGGAGAGCTGACGAAGCTTGATAAGAATTTTCTTCCTCGCATTAGTGAGCATTGTGTGTAAAAGAGAAACCAAGTGTGGATTCACAGTATAATCAATTCTGCAAATGAAAGTGAGATGAGAAGCATTTGAAGACCGATTACCACAGACTCAAAGATGATCTACTAACAGGTAGGCTTCGTCCAGTAGAGATGGGCGTCACAAGAATTGTCTGAAGTTGTATGAAAACATTATCTTGCCATAAAACTATTACAAAGGACCGGATAAGCAGATGAACTATTAGTGTGCATTGAAAAATGAAACTTCTAAACGAGTGTCAATTCATTAGCTCCGCTGCAACCTTATTCTGTAACAATGATTTCATCTAAGGTGAGCTCTGGCATATTTAAATCATAAAAGCTCCTATGACCTGAAAGAATCTTGGCCAATGCAGGCATACCATCATTTGTTCATTAGCATGTAGAAATAAACGGTTCTGTAGCTCTAAATGCAAATTCTTAAAACTTGGTCAATTCAAGTGCCTTCTTTCTTCTGCAATCAGACAAATTTTGACCTTCATGAAATAAGGAAAATGCAGGAAGTTGCTCCTGAACATCGGCTACTCAAAGTCCTACTAGATAAAAAAGGTTCAAATATCACAAGGATTAAAGGACGTAGTGGATCCTATACTCTACTTGAAAGTTATGTAGAGCTCATGGTTTCAAGAATGAGATTCACTGATTTACCCCTCCCCTCCCTCCCAATAGATACTCTCTGTAAAGCTCCGTATCCTGACCTATTGCTTAAATAAACCGCGGTTAATCGAATGGTTAATCACTTTTCATTATCTTTTGGCAAGACAGTTTCACTTTTATTCCGTCCTGTCCTCCATTAAAGCTGTAGCTACTCAGACTCAATAAATAGGAAAAGAGGAGACTTGCAGATCAAGGGATTTTGGCATTAAGGAAATAGCTTTGCTTGTATAGGCTTGAATACGTGACTGCCCAATTAGGCAATAGTCGCAGTGACAGCTTTTCCGCAACTGGTTGTGCATATATCTAGGTGTAAGCATGGGAATCCAATGATCGGTTGTAACGAAACTATTCGCGATTAGGCCTCCTTACAGAGGCATACTCAAAAAGCTAATTTATTTTTCGCCTGATCGCATTTTGACAAGTTTATAGGTCATGTTGATCCTAATAATAATTCCCCACCTCGGCTTGACTAGTGTGGATAACCAGAATTAAATTAATGATAGTTCAATTTCATAAAAAAGGTGGAACCTTAACCTAAAGAGATAATTATCCACCGACAAGGAGTGAAAGGTCGACTTCAAAACCGAAGTTTCCATTTTGAGCAAGCTCTAGCAACATTCAAAGTGAAGGGAAGCACCTTCAAGGATAGAAACTGCATTACCTTCATATATGCTGAGATGAATATTTCAACGGCTGAGTACGCACCGAAGGGCTTTAAACAAATGTCTTACGAATGATATTTAATTGAACTATTTACTCAAAAGATAATTAGTTATAGGATAATATCTCGGCGTGAGCTTACCAGCATCCTTAGCCAAGGCGTAACTTCCGGAAATAGGAAGACCAATATCCTCGTTGGGACTTCCCTCCAGATCCGCAACACGAAGGCCGTCAGCAAGACTGGAAGCGAACTGCGTCGGTATGGAGTTGTGATTAAAACGACAGTCCTCAAGCGAGGATGAGTAGAGATGCAGATTCCCACATTCCGTCCCAAAGATTAGACTTTCACCACTGCACGAAAAAAGGAATCTTCATCACAACTATCTAAAATTAGTGCCTCAGTGTCGGAGAGATAAGCTGTGCAACTCCATCTTCTATATAGAACTTATGGCAGAAATAAAAAGTTGATCTGGTAAGTAAAATATAAGTACATTACTGAATCCAGATACACGACTTAATTGCAATTAGGTGAACTCTGTGGTGTCTAGAATGCCTTAGTCCCTGTCCGACTTTAAAAAGGTAGCAAAAAATGCAAATGGCATAAACAGCACAGACCAAAACTCGCTCAAATCATGAAGGCTAAGCTCTGGAACATTTGGGCAATATTACATGAATTGTACTGCTCATGAGATGACTCATCCTAAATTAACAAGATTCAAATAAAAAGACCCTGGACTTTAATGCGTACTTTGATTCGACTCTTCATTTCATCATTTGCTGGACAACCTGTTGTTCCCAGTTTCAAATGATATCCCATGGTTATAAAAAGGGGAAATTTTCTCCCCACTGCCGTGAGAAATTTTTATAGCATTCATGACTGCTGAATAGCGTTTTTTTCATGCATCATTTGAGTATGAAAGTCATAAACAATGAATACAAACCAAATGCTTTCCATCATAGCCAGAAGTTTGTTAAGACGTTCCATATGGGAGTCCTTTATGCGTAGGAGGTAGCCATAAAGAAATGGCCTCATTTTTCCCAGGATTTAAGCTAAGATACAACTACCATAAGTAACACTTCCACTTCTATAAACAAAATGAGATGTAAAATTACTTTGAAGACACACGGAATGCATTGACTTGATCATAATTCTCCACCATAATGTTTCCGAGGCTTTGTGGGTCGACATTAGGACCGTCAATTTCAAGAGTTTGAAAAGCTCCAGGCTGTGATGCAACTACAAGTCGTTGAGTGGAACCAACCGTTGAGACGTAGCAAGGATCGACAACCGTTGTCAAAGGAGCCTCAAGACGTACAAATCGCAAGTCAAACAGCTGCAAAGAAAAGTGCAGGCCAATTAAAATAAGTAATTGTTTTTATCCATTGCAACTTTCTCCTTATAGAACTAAGAGTGTTTAATAATAACAGACTAAGGACTCTCCTAAGTACTGCAAGAAGGCTAAGCTTAGAATTACTTTCTCTCAAAACAATGATACATGACCAACTATCTCAGTGGATACCTCTGCGAAGTCTCACAGATAAGCTTTAACAAAGAAGAGTTAGGTGCTTTGAAATTTCATTCTAGCCTTCCTGTTCTAAAACTTCTATCAAGTTACTAGGTAACCACAAGAACTAAAGGAAGTATACTTAAATTCGTGTTTAGAGCAAATCATCCAAGACACCATGGAGGGTATTGGTTTAACATGGCTAAAGCTATGCTGATTTCCTTATCTAGAAGCCTACATCATCTGCTCAAGGAAATTCAAGCAAAGGAGGTAATTCTCTTGCACCATCGACGGAGCCACTGTTAATCAGGAGCGACAATCAATGCGTAATTTCACCGTCCAGTTTCCATGCACTTTAAGGCCTATAAAAGTGAGGGGTGATTGAAGCATCATATATCCAAATGTCAATCTCGATGTTGACACTAAGTACAATACAAGTCACTTCACAAAGAAGAAAATTGAGATAGTATAAAAGAAGAAACTAAAATCCTGGAAGATTACACCCCAAACTTGTTGGGTTAGCATAGATTATTTTTACTAGTACGTATCCTATACCCGGAAGTAAAAAGAGGATGGAAACACTTATCAAATCGTGAAACTGTCGAAAATGTCTTCAGAAAAGTCAGATAATAAGGATAATGGGACTCACATAGACAAGCCGATCGATTCGGAGTGAACCATTTGGCTGCCGTGACCAACCAGTGGTGACAAGGGAGGTACCGTCATTAAGAACTGCCATGTCGGAAATTTCTCCCGAATGAGCCTCAAAAGTACGGAAAACACCAACACGAGATCGAGGATCTATCAACTTCACCTAAAGGGAAAACGGAAAACAGGTGGTTAAACCATTCGTACACAGTGCATTTTATCAACTCTAAGGTAATCATCAATAATATAGGCTTCCATAATTCAATTTGAATCAACTCTGGCAAGCTCTGTTGTTTCTCAAAATGTCTCCACTAGTCTCATTTACCGCCTTACAACAGAGAGAAACAGATAATATCCAAATGGAATAGCCAGTTATGAAAGTACTTTGATTTGTAGTCCACCGGTTTCTCTCTCCCCCACTTACCAATAAAGTAATATCACTACGAAACCATGCAACCTCTTAATCCGTGTAGCTCAACATTTGATCACCTTAGTTTTACCACACTACAACTAGTGATCTTCTAGTGCCATCTTACAAAAAATGTAACCAAATATAAGGTTCGTTTTGACTTACTTGGCCACAAATATTTCCAACACAGAGACCATAGGTGAATGGTTTAATCGTAACAGCTCCATACTCGCCCACATCGTATGTTCGAATAGTGGCACCAAATGCAGATCCAGGATTTGCATCCAGTTCAAAGACCTCCGGCTGCATACCGCCACAAAAAAATCGATTGAAATCAGAGTTTCCTTGTGGAGCAGGTGAGTCATGTGCTGCTGTCAAGCACACCATTGACGTCATACCCGGTGCACTACAGAGTAAACATCAAAATCAAATAAGTGTCCAACTCCCTCAAAGCTACTTTTAATTAGACAACGCTAAAAAACTCACGTAGTGAAGCCCCAACCCCGTCCAAATTTTGAGTATACATAGATAGCATTCGAGGCAAGGATATAAACATGGTGTTCAGAGTACCTTGAAGAGGGGAAAATAGACTTCAACTCGCAGGGTTGTTCATCTTGACCAGGAACTTTCATAGGGGTGACTTTGTTAGTTGTATATAACTCAAGAGTACTGCCATAGAAACTAGAAAATTGACCCTGAAAGGGGTGAGTTGGGGAGATAACATCCAATTTTAAAAATTACATTATCAGAAATACACCACACTAGCTCTTCCAGAGGGTCAAACGCAACATCGACAATTCGATTTACAGCGAACGAGGGATTAGCAGATTGAGTAGCCATTAGCCAATGACCACCGGTATTATAGAGCTGTCCTTCCTGCTGCACTACATTTGGATTCTCCATTGCGATTCTGTAATACACCAAAAAGCTCAAAAGCTTGCGACCAAACAAAAAGTGGAGTGAACATCAAATAGCCGGATGGAAGAAGAAAGTAGGTTATGGTGAAAATATTATGTATTTATCCGAAAATTTTCACAGCGGAAGAAAAAAAGAGGATTGCTTATTATACAAATCGCGTGTATTTCATTAAAAATCAAGGAACGGATTTCCTTTTCCAGTAGGTGTTGGGTATATGGATTGTGGAGTGGCTTGATTCGACCGACTGGAGTCCTCAGAAAGACAGGGAGGTAGAGCAAGGTGCTACAACATTAAAAAACATGAAGCAACTTAATAAAGATCAGGATGAACTTTCAGTCGCGTTTAATGCCATAGTTACCCCTAAAAATTAAAGAAGTTAAAAGTTCTTTTTGAACTACGTTTACTCAAAATTGTCTTGTGAAATTACATTTTACGCCTGAGTGCTTGTATAGATCGAATATAGTCAGCCTATTGTCCATTGTTCTCAAAATCCAACTGCGAATCAATAAACGGATTGTTTTTTCATTTATCATAAAAGTGAACATTCCCCAATGCCCAGTTGAGATTCAGCTAGCCTTAATTTAGGTAAATTGAGGTAATTCTGACGAGAAACTAGCACTTTGCCACTCCTCCTGTTGACGAGAATTAATTAACTCCATTCTTCGCCTCTAAGTTTTGGAAAAGTCAAGATCCTGCTTAGACGGAGTACGGTTACATGAACCTTGTTCTCAGTGCTTACTCCTGCACCCATTTTTTTGTTCGTTTTCCTCACGTTTTCCCATTTAAGGTGACTTGCGTATACGGCGGCCTCTTTTGTAACTGTCCCACCGTTAACCAGTTAATGTGTAAACCTGAAAAAATTCCTCAAACCTAAGATAAAACAACAGGGTATCTACGGAACACTAGTACAATACATTTAGGAACATTCTCCATCCTCCGGATGGAATAAAACATTCGTAAATATCACAATAAGAAAGCCTAATGGCTTCAAATTTTACATTAAGGAATTTGTAACTCCATCAAAAATCACAGGATGAATGTCAGGGAGACATGGACAAGAACAGTCAGAAGTAGTAGGCATAATAGCATATCAACGTTAATGCTGACCCCGAAAACCAAACCGAAGGACAACAATGCAGTGACCGCAAATATTTTAAATAACAACAGAATACTTGAGTAGTTGCAAAAAAGCGCCACTTATCAAGACTTCATTAATACACCTGGGTAAATGAAAGCATTGTAAGCGCAATTTGTCTTCTTAACAATGACTTAAGAGAATTGTAGTAAATAAGGCGGTAACATTATCATTCATTCCATGTCTGCTTAACCAAATAGACTTCCCAAAACACTTTCCAATTCAAAATCGTCTGTTACCCACCTGCTAGGTTGACAAACATACTTTAAGATAGCACATAGGCAAACAAAGCACTGCTATTGATACTGATAATTCATGACACAGTAAAATGGTTGCACTCATTACGTAGGCCATCGTATTTAAAGTGGATCCTCTAACGTCACATTATTCTCAATCCACACACCATTTCGCTTCTTTCCAATACAAGGAAATCATCGTCTACTCTTCCTCCACACCATGAATTCAAGACACCTGGTTACTCAATTAGAAAACAACCAGTGACCTTTCAAACCACGGAATTTCTCGGAGCAAATCCGTTTCATCATTATTAGCCTCACATTCATGTTTCGATAGCAATGTCAGTGGCATTCACTCTTTCGAACTTTGTGATCGCAGTCATTCATTTGAATGAAATTGCAATTAGGAGACCTCGATCGTGATTGGTTTTTAGTGTGCTGTAAACCATGGAACACTTCACCATCAGTTAGTTTAAGTCATCTGTTTGAGTTATTCTTGGAAGAGACTTGCAGTGGAGATTTCCATCATCTATCCGAACACATTAGAACACATGAGCCAACAGTTGAAATCATTTCACTTCATTTTGGTTGGTTTCCAACTTGTGGGTCCTTTCAAAGAAAATGAGTCTCCCATAACCTGCTTTATTCTTATATCTTCTTCAGCTACTCATTCATTGTACTCGTCCTTGCTATATTCTTAGCGAGAATTTAAAGAAAGGAAGTACCGTTTCTAAACGAGACCTGATTTCTTCCTGCTGATATGGGCATTTCTAACCAGGCAACATTTAGTCAAAGTTGACTTCACCTATCTGATTGGATTATGTAAGTAAGTGGCTTTCAATGATTTCTCATCATTGATGAAGTCACACTTAGACACAATTGACTGCGCCGGTCATTTCTTAACGTGAACTCGAGCAGGCGAATGTGACATTGATTGACTTCAGAACTGAAGGAAAGTTCGCCAAACCTACCATAGAGTAATAGACGTGATGCTGAAAGCCGAATATGTGGATACGTCATCCAGCGTTGCCTCCTCATCAAAATAAGGGCAACCAATAGCCGTTTCACGAGGACAAACGTGAGACGGGCAGATATTGTTGACATTCATTAGTTCGATATCACTGATACCTGCTAGAGGTATTGGAGAAGAGGTGGCAGATCTTCGCATTCTTCCGTCCTGCCTTCTTCCAAGAAAGAGCGCAAACCATAAAGACCGAGAAGCAACTTGACCCATAGAAGTCACAGCAAACCGACAAATAATGTTCGGCCGTGCGGAGAATTCGATTTCAAAAATCAATAAATTGAAGTGCCTCATGACTTTCAGCCAGCAATTTAAGTATCTATATTTAGCCGGCATGCGACATTAATTTAAATCTGTAGCATTTTTTTAGGTTTTAAAGCGTAAACACTTTGGGGACAATTTAAAGGCAAATTAGGACTTCTCAGTAGCATGTACAGGGGACCAATAATTTCCATCGAGTTTTAAATAGACAAATGTCTTATATCGATTTGACATCTCCAATTGACCATTGCAAATAGAGATTTTGGTTCAGAAAGATATACCCAGTGTGCAAAGATGTATTGAGTGTATGTTTGAATTAATAATCATAGAATTAAATCTTAGAATGGAGCTTATAATATGAATAAAGTGAGTGAATCCCTACCTGAAGGACAAACTGCCTTCGTTTGACCTTGAAAGCCCAATCATAAGTGAGTGGACGAGACATAGGGGCAAGATTAAGTCCACTGACGGAGGGGATCTTGAGGACCTTGAGTAGACCGTGATGTTCCTCATAGAGGGGATTGGCAGCCACATTGTCGACGCCTTCCAAACCATCGAAGCCCACTACCTCGAAGACGTGATCGGCATAGCTCAACCATCTGGAATTTAATCCAGATTCCTAAAAGAATATCAAAATAATAAAGACTTTAATATTACAATAATGGTGCATTTTATATTGAAATCGGCTGGATAATCTTACCCAGACTTATGAGAATGTTTAGGACAGTTTCAACTAATTCAACTTTGTTTAAAATAGCAATCATAACTAAGACATCTGGCTCAAAAAAAGACAAACAAAGGGAAATAATATTAACGTAAAGTGGGGTTAATTTACGCAGGCAAAGTTTATCTCCATCTTTTAAATCAATTGATTAAATCAGATAAGCATTTTCATGCCCTTAATCTGCATAGTTAGCAGAAATATAAATTAAGTCAACCAAACTCATGAAGAATGTTACCTCATCACACAGTCAGAACCCTGGTAATGGACTATATTAGAGAGAATGGCCATAGATGATTTCTGCAACGCTCTGTTATTGGTGCGGGATAAAATTGAATACTTTTCACAAAAAAATAAATTAAAGTAAAAAGTTTACGTGATTAGTAAAATAAACTAAAATCGAGGGTCGATGATGAACATAGTTTTGAGTCAAACATAAGATTCGAAGTTTATCATACTCAATTAAACTCTAAGATTTGTATAAAAGCATATATAATACATGAAGATGAGGAGCGTGGAACAACATCAGAAACATAAGTATGGATAAGACAAATTGGTGTAAAAATCACTCTAAGGCATAATAACGATGGAACCGAATACCAAACAGATGGAGACGTCAAACAACGTTGCATCTTCGTCAAAATAAGAACAAGCTGAGAGAATTTGAATGAAAGATACCGACTGATGACACATAGAACTAAATATGCGCCGATGAATATTGGTTCAGTAAACTCGAAATTGGCAGAAGACACAGAGATAAAACACGTTTTATTTGAATAACGCAGAATTTCTACACCCAAAGATTGAAAGTCTAATATTAATTCAATTTTGGAAATAAATAACATCGATTATTGGAGGAAACACGAGTTTAACCAATACCATTAAGAATCAACAAGTTTTATATCAACTGGCTGACCAACATCGAATACAACACCAAACATCGAGTAATCAACTAAATCTAACCATTGAAAAACCCTCTCACCATAAGTATTACAGATAATCACACAACGAAAATAAAGCAATTAAATTCAATTATCAATTTTAGATACGTAGAATTTATGGCATTAAAATGGATTAAACAAACAAAAGCAGTACGAAAACAACCTCGAGTGCCGCCCTGGAAACCGTGATGTAGACAAGTATGAAGGATTGGCGAAGAAGTAGTCTCAATCGTGCCATAAACGTAGCCAAACATTGCTGCAAATCTACTGGATGTGAACCCCACAATGGCGAAGCAATCGAATCAATAACTAAACAGTAACAAAACGTTAAGCAGTAATTGAATAAACTAATAAAGTGAATAGACACAACAGAAAGGGTTCATATACCTTTGAGGCTACTATAAATCATGTAGGTATGAAAATATAAGTTTATGAGAAAAACTAAAGGAACACAAGAAAATACCATTAGCACCTACATATTCGGGTAACATGATCATCCTCATTTTTCGAGATTGTCTGAATATGATTTAGGACTTTGTGGAGATTGTCTTCAAGTGAGGAAAAGGGATCGATTTTCAATTCCGAAGGGGGCGACTTAGAAGCCTTGACCAAAGAATCAACATCCAAATTCTTAGACATGTCGAATTCATCAGAGAGGGAATGTTTGCTTCCAGTTGAAATACGAGACGAAGGAAGATTCTGATAACGCCATGCGATTGTCATTTTATCTTCTGTGGGATCCGTTTCAACACTTGATGTATAAACACCTGGTAAGCCCTGTGACATTTTAGAGTGTAATCAAAATCACAAAAAGCTTACCAAAAGGAAAGAACCAATCTTATCCGTGGGAGATATCATGCAAATATCGTGATGATAAAGCAATCCCTGAGCAGCGTAAAGTCTAATAAAGTATCTAATATACGTTCGATGATAATCTTCAACTAATTTAAAGCATGCATTAGTAATTAATTTTCTCTTACTGAACAGAGTACTTCCACCTAAAAGCAAACCACCACCAAGAAGATCGTCGAAAAGTGGTATTCCAGATCCAGTAACAAAGCATCCCTGACTCATCAACCTCTTTAGTCCAGATATATGTTTAGGTGGTAGCTTAGCAGACTTTCGCTTGGCATATGATTCGAGTAAACTCATTGCCCTGTAAATAATATACCACTCCAATAAGGTTGTAAAGGGAGTATTTATACAAGTAACTAATTAAAAATGTTTAAACAGAATATAAATATTAAGACAAAAATCCCACTCACCTACAATAATCTGAAAACTGCAATAAAGTAATGTGATCGCCTTCGTACCAAGAGCGACGTTTTCGCTTTACTAAAATAAAATTTTTTAGAAGTTGATATAAATTCGTCCAAATTTTTCAGCCGAAAGACATTTGAACAAGTATTGGGGTATTCATGTCTTAATGTGTCTATTGTGAGATTTATAAATAATTCTAGATTTCAAGTTTGTTCATATAATCTTGAGGGACAAATTCTTATTTGATAATGTGAATGTAAGGGGTTAAAATTGAACTAAAGTGTATTGTTTAACAATTACGGTTACTGAACCTGGGAGAGAGAAAAAGGAGGACGACAAACTGTAAAATCATCACGGTGGGAGAAATTGTTCATGAAGTACCTATAGAACAGTAATTTAGACCTCACTCAAACTTTTTAGTTCTCCCGAAAACAAAACTCTTCTACAGCAATAATGAAATTTTGGAGTTTTATTTGAACTATTCCTGCATGGAGTGTCAACACTTAAAAGGTGTGAGGATTAAATGGAAGAAATAAAATATGGTTGTGTAATGATATATCAATAAAGGAGATTAATTAAAACGGAAAGGGATGAGAGTAGTAAGCAATTAATTCTGATTTGATAATGTGTGCATTCATAATGTAGCAGGTCAGATAATTGTCCTCTATCTTTTTCATGGTTGATAAGATCAATTGCATTGCGACGGAGAGGGATAAATGTCCTGATTACAATGAGTTTGCGATATGGATTTGATATCAACTAACAATGATCAAAGAAAGTGCTCGAAAGAAACATACAATCTTTGTTTTTTACTGATTTTTGATCGATCATACATTTTTTGGACCACCCAATAAAGGCCATGTGAACCAAAGTCACTTTAGCTGAATGCATAAAGCCGCTTAGTAGCCGAGGGGAGAGAGAGTTAGGTAACTGCTAAATGGTTAAAGGCGGTCATAGTGTGTCATCGCTTATTCATGGTCTGTGTTGCCTTGCTGCTGAAACATCTATCAGTTCTTCGTACTACCCAAGTATTAATGTGTGTGGCTGTAACAAAAGATCAACCATAATAAAATACGCCAGACAAGTTGGATTTTTTGATTCGACAAGAACTTTAGCGTTACGATTTTCTTTTAGTTGACCATTATCACTCCCACCGACAGGAAACAATGAAGTATGACATATTGAGAGGAATACAATGAAAAATAAATTTATTTTAAAGCCCCATGGTATGTATTAATCGCTGTCATTCTACTCAACTTCCCCCTAGAAATTTACCCGTATGAGTTAATAAAAGGAACCTCAATATACAAGATGTTTGACAAAAATTGCTTCATTCAAAATTTAAAATTACCTTTATGTGTATAAAGTAATATTTTATTATAGATTTCTTTATTTTTTTCAAAAATGTTTCAAAACACATCCAGAAATTCAACAAAATATTTGTTAAATTGATCTAAATTATTCTCTAGGACATTCTATGAGAATTAGGCACGTTTTTGATAGAATTTTTCGCCTGCGGATTTTACCTGCAGTCTGACAGTGTATATTTTTTGGTAAATATGATCTATTTCCGAATTTATTTTGCGATATTTAAAAAGATTTGTTATTAAATAAATAAATTCTTGAAATTATCGCAAAAATGTAAAAAATGCGATTTTTTCTCTATCAACATTTATGTTGACGTATTTGAATACCAACTTTTATTTAATACATTAAATGTATTTTATCTTTCAGAAATAATAATATTAATTTACACGGTCTTGATATGGCTGCTTCGGAAGAATCCGATAAAAAACTTAAAGGAAATATTGGCGATATTCTTATTGAATACGGTATAGTCAATTAATCACGTCTAATTCTTAATATGTTAAATTGTACTTGCCAGATTTTAAATTTGTTTGAAATTCTAATTAATTGAGCATCTCAGAATTTATATTTTTCCATAAGGAACGATTTATTTCGTTCAAACATTTTCTGATTAGTTTTGCGTACATTTGATTGCTTGCCTTGCTACAATCAGTATCCACTAAAGCAAATGAAAATTATTTTTCTTAGTCCCTTTATAACTATGTATTTTCTACCTAGCCTTTTGTGAATCCCACTTGTATCTTATTTTTAAAAAAATAGAACCAGCATATATTTTCTATTCCATTTCAGGTCACGGTATTACAAACGAAGATTTGCTTTTTGCAAGCAAAGACAAGAGTGCAGTAGATTTCGTCCAGACTTATAGTAAAACTTGGTGCAAATGCCTAAAGGATACTATCAGAACTTTAGAAAAAAGAGCTATCTATGGTGAGTGTTGCATTTTTTGTTTATAAATTTCTAAGATAACATTTAACTCTCAGATGAAGTTGTTAGCGCATTGTCTAGTTGGCAGAATTAATTTTAATTTATGACGAGGTTACTTTTCATAAAAAGAAACATTTATTCGCATAATAAATATATCCAATCGTTTGCCTAAACATGTTGGTACATCTTATTCACTGTAATTTACCAGGTACCGTCTGAAAATGCGGAAACTTTCATTTGGCTAGTATAAATTGCAAATGGATTTCATTGGATTGTTAAAGAGCTGAAACAGTAATGAGATGTCACTTTCAACATGATCAAAATCGAAGTGATAAAGTGTTTAGTGTGTATCACACTCTTATTAAGACGTGGATCTGAGTCAATCTGGACATATCCTGGAAATGTAGTAATTGAAAAAGTCAATTTATACATGTTTGAGTAAAATTCATATCATTTTTAAATGTGCCTCTACAGTGTTGCATTCAGTTGTGTCAATCCAGAGGTCAGTTGCTCTATGTACAACGACCATTCGTACTGAGAATGCTTAAGAAAATAACCATTACTACTACTGGACAATACAATCTTTCAACAGAAAGCTACCATGAATCTAATTTTTATGATTTTAAAAGCAAGTAAAATCCAGTCTTTGTTTCTCAGGAACAAAATCTCCAAATTCTTCCTTATTTTCCTCTATTTAGCGTGCTGATAACAACTGTGAACACTCTAGTCCTATTCATATCTTAAATATGAAATTTTAATGGCCATTTTAACGCATTAAATTTAATAGCTTTGTATAAAATGGGATGGTTGAGATTACCTTTGCTACTTTCTTTGCTCCCTTTTTTTTAGAAAATGATTGCATGCGAGCTACTGCAAAACTTTTCCAAGGATTATTAACAAGCGTCAGTGCAACGGTAGGTTCTAGAATCACATTTATTTCTTAATCTCAACTTGTGTAGCCTGAGGCACCACTATCAGCAGAACTTATACAATTCAGCCGATTGGTAAGTCCTTATTTTGAATCTCGGCTTTTCCTCTTTCTTCAAATTATACCCTAATTATTGTTGATCATCGCATATTTTAAGATGTAACTCTATGCCGTTAGATCATTCTTCCAACATATTTATCTCTTTTCAATAACCATGTTCTCGATGTCAATGTCAAATATCTCTTTATTTGGCAATAAAATAAAATGAGGTGTAATATGGGTATAAACACCTAGAACCTATTCACCAGTTAATAAAAAGTTCAAGGACTTTTAGTCCATACCCGGTGATTTAGGATGGGATAAAAGACGACAGAGTTATCCATAAAATTAAATATATTATTGGTAATGTGGATATTACTTAGGCGGACAGATCCCTCCATTTTAACGGATAGATTGATCTGCATTAACAATGGTGACTAGTATAACACCCTTCAAATAGATGGCAACTTGAATTTAAACGTATATAGTTGGGACTTTTAAATCAATTTTTACTATTTAAGGTTAGTTCTTTAAATGTTTCATCCTTGGCTCGAAATACGTAGTTAGAATATCGAGTTGGATATTGCTTAGGTCAAAACAATACTCACCACCTCCTCATTCACACGCACACACACACATATATGTAGGTATAAAATCATATCTACGAATTTAGGATTAAGACTAAGCTAGCAGAAAACTTGTTGATTTGTTCAATGTTAACTTGCTTATTTCTATACCATCTTATCATTTTATGCTAAAGTAATGCTCACCCTCCCGTTTAAATTAACACAATGGACCATTTTTGGCCCGTTTAATGTTCATATTTTAAACACTATTTATTTATCCCTAAAATAAAGGTAATCTTAATCATCCTTGTATGTCTTCTGATAGAAAATTAACTCTGATTGATTTCAGTTTACTCGTTTCATTAAATTAAATTAAACTTATACCCATCGTGGTTTATGTTAGGCAGTACTGCTGATACATTTATATCAATACGAATAATATTTCATAAAAATTCTCGCCATTCGTATCACTAGAAGTGAAGGACAATCTCAAATGCACACACTTTTATTGACAGAGTATTAATTAGGCAAGTGTCAAAAGTCCGTGAGCAAACATTAGCAATCTTTGTGGGCTTACGTATTGTTTACAGCTCGCAATGTTTACACTTGCGTCTAGTCAAATTCGAAGATGCCTATGACGAATTTTTTTGCCTAATGAACACTTATGCCTTCAAAACAGTTTATTTTATCCACTTTACCGCTCTCTTTTACTTAACCCTTTCACTGATTCTACCGCATTCACCCCCTCTTTATGTGCACCTCCTTTGCTATTCTTGAGGAATCCTCACCTTATTCAAGATCATCAATCTACTTTACCGTTACTTCTTCTTACTACTCTAATCCAATCTCTTTCTTGATGTCATCATCCGACCACCTCGAAGGATATTAATCGATATTAATTGTAAATGACTGTTAAATAGTGAGATGGCACTTTGGTTCTGGAGGTTGAAAATTGTGAAGGTGATGAAAGGATCCTAGAATGCCACAAGTTCTATTTCCGTTAATAAATTGACACAACATTAAATTAGACAATAATCCAATTTATATTGTGAAGGGATAAATATCAGAGAACGAAGTTAGTTAGTTAACTTTATTAAAATTCGTGTAACTAGCTACTACTAGTGTAACTAGCTACATGTATATATTAATTTGATGAGTGTTAATGTTAAATCTAATTAGTCGGTCACCTCTGCATTAACCAAATTAATAATATTCATATTGTAGGTGTTGAAATTCATACATCTAAAGCGTCTCCCCATCTAACGTAGTTTTAAGCCGAAGCTAGTAACAAGACCATCTATCTATTTCCATTGATGCTATTTGTATTACTAATTGCTAGACCACTAATAATACATCCAATTGGTGATAAATCAAACCAATCACAGCACTCAAATTTTAAATAGTCACAATAAAATATATATTTCTTCCTGTTTAACTTAAAGGTGTTTATTGAACATATTAATTTCAATTTAAAGAACTTTCTAATATTCAATGGATGAGTACTGTTATCTGAAACTAAAATTGAACTGCCTTGTGTTTTAATGGTCTCCAAATGAAACATGTATTTTCAATTTGATACTTATTCACAAATGGTGAAGTCAACAAAGTCCTTTGATTTGAAATGCCTCAATTTTTGAATTTCGAAAAGGACGAGGTTCCAGCTTTTTGGCTTTCACGACCAGTTCTAGGCAGAACCGAATGTATTTTAAAAGATTATTAAATAAAAGGTATATGATGGAAAGTTGTCGCAATTTTATCTATTATACGGTATCAGGTAATGCACAAATTCAAATAAAGTCCCCTTTATCAGCCGCTCATTCATGAATTTGAGATTTTACTGAAATATCGAGTTTCTAATAAGGCCTCAGAAGTCGTGGTCATGTGAAGCTTGGAATTATAACTGTTGAAAGACTGATTGTTGATACTTTTCCCTCCCTCATTCTGTGTTTCTCCGGAGAAAAAATTGAATTTATTATGGAAGCATGTAGAAAATTTCTTGTATACAGGAAAATGGAAATGACTTGAGCTGAAGAGAAGAGTTATAAAACTTCTAACATTGCCCTAACAGGTTGGAGGAGAAAGTTAAATTTAAGCGTTTCGGCACTTAAAAATGATGTTTTCACTTGTGTTCGGATGGTGATCAGAGTCTGGCTTCAACAAAACTACTTCGCCTTGGTGCTATTTTAATAAGCCGTCTGAGATATCTCTCCCTTAACCTATTTCATTATCATCATCATCATATTCCAATGTAAAATAAGCTTGCAAAAAATCATATCTAAGGAACATCGGTGATGACACAAAGGTAGCGCTTGAGTTAGCAAGGTCATGTTGCCCCTAATAGTGTAAATCCCCACCTTAGTGGAGGTAAAAATTAAAGTCAAGATCTTCCAATTGTATGTGAATGTTGGCGAAAATGTAAGCAATGCTCTTGCACTTTCACAGGATCACTGTCGAACTGATCAACAGGAACTTTTAGTGCTTTAAGTCACCTAAGAGTCAGGAACAGCGGAAATGCCATCTATTAGAATGTAATTCTTTAATGAAGCAACTGCACATGCTTTTCGGAGTGATAAGAGGAGAAATTATGCCGATTTCCGTGGAACAAACCACCCTGATCTCTCCCAAGACCACTCCATTCACAGCTGGTCATTTTAAGGTCCGTCTTGTTACATCTTAAGTATGCATTAATATTTCTATTCATTTCTTTGGTTATCATATTGGTAAGTTCTCGTCCTAACTGACTACTGTAAATTAAATTTACTATTTAAGTTTTATTTAATAAAATCATGTTTTACATTCGGAATTTGGTGGTCCCACATTTTGCATTCCATCCCATTAAATTTCAACTCTCAATTCAAGTGATTTATACGATTTTATCCAAACTTTGCGCTCACAAACACGCACACAGGAGGCATTCATAAATTTCCAATGAAAATTTTTTTTAAAAAAGCTCATGAATCCAAAAAATTCCACCTTCTAAGCAAATAATAATTTTAATTTTATCGAGGCATATTTATAAATGTGTTATGATATATTTAAAATTTATTGAAATTCAAGAATTAATCATTCACATTCTATTAAATCACTAATAATCTTTATTTGGACAGAGCTTTTAACATATGATTAACCGATTGACTATTCATTTAAGAGAGGATGATTTCGAAGCCAATTATATGGTTTGGAAAATGTTTTCAAACTAATTCCTTAGTAATGAATTGGTTGGTAATGTATTTGAACATAACCCCTCTCTTTCGGTACGAATCATTCACTAACAATGCTCATTTTACTTACACTAGATTATCGACCAAGCTAAAGAGACAGAACTTCACAACACAAAACGATATCGCGAGTTAATAGAGGTAAGAACAATTAACTATAATATTTCATCATTTAAAGTTATCACGCATGGATAAAATACTGGACGTTTGTCGAAAACATTTGTTATTTAAAAAAAGACAAATGTTCAACAGTTAGACTTTACTTAAGTTCGGCTGAATTCCAATTTTAGGTATTGAAGCGCCAGCGAACAGAATTCGCTAAAACTCGAGATGTTCTCAAGGCGAAATGGAAGGCGGATTTAAGACGGATGGTTGATGCGGAGAGCGCTCTATTCAAGGCGAAATCAGCCTACTTCAAATGCTGTCAAACAGGAGTTCGACTTAGAGAAGATCTGACTACAGCTCAAGCGACATTGAATGAGTCACAGGCGAGTTTACTTGCTGCCGCCACTGCGCCACCGCCTATCTCAGTTCCAACCGTGAATGGAGCATCAGCTGGATACTCATCCTCGACCAATACAATCTTCGGTTCAGCTGAAAATAGTATCGAGAATAGCAATACGTTCTCTTCCTCCACTTCGGCTTTTACTCCTCCTTCTACTGTAGATCCATCTTTGATGAATGCTGTCGTAAAACAAAAGGCGAAAGTGGAGAAACTCGAAAAACAGCTCGGTGATAATGACAAAAAGGTAATGCTCATTTGTTATTCTCACTCCACTCGTTCAAATGTTAATATTAATTAAAACAACTTCTACAATTAAACGTTTAGGAGTAAAATTATGAAGTTGTAAATTTCAATGGAACTTAAGTTTTCAACAAATCGTATTCAGCGAATTCAGATTATCTTAGTTGTCAATACAGAATAAGCGTCTATTGCCGCAAGAAATCTTCTTCAAATTACTAAAATATGCAGCTGAATTAGGGTAAATAAGAATAGAACACTGTGAAATAATGTCATATAAAGCAATTTTACTGACAAGATAGCTATCTTCATGGTCCAGGATCACCCATGGCAAACCTGTTATTCTATCGATTTATAAACCGCATTTTCTATCTGAAGATACTATGAAAAGCAATATCTGAGACGATGCGTAGTACATGCCGCTTGTTTATATGCATTCTTCGTGTGTATTTCACATCGGTTTGACTAGAATGTATACAGATATGTATATACATATTTGTATATACATTGCCATGTTAGAACACGCCTGAAAATTTCATACCTTGCGCGATATCTTTATAATAGGCAATTACATGTCCGCCTTGGATGTTCAATAGATGAATTACCAAAGAAGATAAATTTTAGTAACTTTAAATGGTCTCCGATAATATGTTTTCAAATTACTCGATCCACTGAAAAAGGCTATCTTCCTTAGCTCTATTGTCACAACAATAAAACAAATTGACAATTCATAAATGTGGGAAGTGATTGACATCAATAACAGGAGTTCCAACTAGCGATGAAGAGGAGGAGGGAGTAGAGGGTTTAGAGTCCTACTTCATTAAGTTTGCGAACTTGTCAAAAATGGAGGCCACTTTTCAACTTCCAAGCTTCACAAATGATTCCTAGAACGACAGCAAATGCCTGTCTGTGGTGTTCGGTGTTTATTAATCAGTATTTTCAGCTACCTAAGAAGGCAAATAACCTTCTACGATACTCCGCAGTTTTTAGCTAGAAACTAGGCAGTTAAAAATTTGAAATAAGCAGAACTGTGTGAGAGGGGTTCAAACTATATTACCAGTCCTCTTTCCTAATCTTTAATTGGTTAATTCATAACCTATATTCAGCCTCCTTGAGTTCTTTGAACGTTGCAAGCCCATCACTATTGGGAGTAAAGTTTCTTGAGCGAGCGGTTTTATTAAAAGCAGGAGAATGAATTCCCGTGAATTTTTTTGCTAAGATAACTACTACTATTTAAACAACCATTTAAAATCCATTCTGAAATAAATTTTAAGTGACCATTTCATTTTCCTTTGACCTATGTTTGTTTAAAATGTAAGCCATAATTAACGCTTTCCTGGCAAATCGATCAACAAATTAGGAACTTTTGTTTGACAAGGCGTAATGGTTCATATTTTTGGCAAACGCACATTGAATCGAGGATATGTAACAATTTTTAAAGTTTTTGTGGAGATTTATACCTTATCATATACATCTTTCGTTTTGGCACATGTTAATAATCGTTAGTCACAGTGTATAAAGTTAGCAGGTCATGACACCCACTTGGATTATGCAAATTCGAAGTCTTTAAGAAGCGTTCTTTTGTAAGTTTACTTTTTACTTGACCAAAGTCCCATAAATTTCATATCCAAATCTCTTTGGTATCCATCCACTATGGTAATTATTACCCGCTCGACTGTTTCAGTGATATCCCTCCTGGAGGGAATATAAAACAGCCTGGTCCAGTATGTCATATCTACACGATATTAGCCAAATTTGACCTAACGTATTGGTGTGTAAGCAATATTCTTCCACAAAATATGCTTCCATAAACACGGCAATTTATTGCTTTCATAATAAACCACAATTTTCCAGCAAAATAAAGATATTTAAGCGTGATTGCGCAATCATTCTAGTTGGAAATAGTAAGGAAGCCTAAACAAAGCTTATGTGGCCAAACCTATTCATAGGTTCTGTTTGCACAAAAGGCACACTGTACATGCAGAGATGATGTCCGAATAGGACTACACTGTTTCTGTAACAGGCAGGCGAAGCCATACATTCATGCGCAATTTGGGGAGAGATTTACGTAATAACTCTCTCTCCCACTTCCTATATTTCTTCAGCGGTATTGCTGGTTGGAACAACGCATATGCGCCACCGGGTAGCCACAGCGGACAGGGAGGAAATTAAGCGAACCCATGTGGTATTGTGTATTATTTTTAGTATCGATACCTAAACCCAACTTCGCTCTAGTCGATCCCAGCCGTTTCCCCAAATTCTTTGCTCTGCACTCTCCCAATTTGACATTCTTATTTAGCTAATAATGGAATAAAAGTGGAATATAGTTAGTGATAATAATTAATAAATGATATAATTGAATGAGGAAAGTTTATTATTACAAAGATGTTCGTATTCACTTTACGATTTACAGATTTATGCTAATAGCATCTTGTAAAGACAGGAATAGTCCAAGTGAAGTTGAGTTGTGGATTTTTTCATCCCCTACTCCGTATCCTTCGGTATTCTCCAAAAAAGGGGTTTGATCTTAACGCCAGTCTATCAGCTTTTACTTAGAAATAGACTAAAGTAGAGGCGAGATTCCCTGTGTTTGGGGATTATTGATGTGTTCGTCGCAGTTTGAGATGTAAGAGTGATAAATAGGTGGGGACCTGCATAAAAAAATGAATGCGCAGTCACGTATTTGGACCTGCTACAACAAGATTTAATCTCTCTCTCTATGGCCTGCTCACCACGAGACAATTCTTCGAGCAATCAGTCAGAATTATTTTAAGTCAATTTCACCAAAGCCCAGCTTGTGACAAAATCACGCGTTGAACAGGAGAGAGAGAAGATGGAAGAGGCGATGGAATGAAAAGATTTCGGCCTTGAATTATTGAAACTTTTCCTATTTTTTTTTTAATTGATTATTTCAATACTTAACTTTCCAAAGTTTTATGATGGCTCTAAGTTCGAGTAGAGCCTATCTTTGAAAGAACCTTCATTATAAGCTGATTTCTCACAGAAGATAGTGTGCGCTTCTTGCTTTTATAATAGCAGACAACCTTAAAGCACCCTATTTATTTAAATCAGGGTATAACAAGAACGTTCAATGATGAATGAAACTTCAGGTTGAATAGCAGTATACAATATGTCAATGATGATTTCGTCAATATGTCAATGGTCTTACTTTACTTTAAATATGGAAGCCATGATTGACTAAGAATTCATGAGCAATTTCCAAATTCTTCAAGACTCGGTTTTCATGATTTGATCTCCAGCCAGTGGATTGATAAAGAATCCACTGTCACACCACTTCAGTTGATATCTATCCTCTTGAAAAGATTTCAAACAATAGAACCCACTGGGGTTAATTCAGGATGAACTTAAGTGACAACTTACGCTTCGGTGTGCTACTTCAGCCATTAATGCTTGCCCCTTAATTTATTTTATTTACTTTTTGAGAAGTTGATGAAGGCTGACACTTTTATCATCAATTACTGTCAGGAACCACTATAAACCTAGTGAAATCTTTCATTTTACTATTTTACCCAAATTTAAAGAAAGAAGGAACTGCGTGACACATAGTGTTAATTTCCACGTTTTATCCCACTGTGGTTACAAAAACATTAAAAGCGCTGATTTAAAAAAAACACATTAGTGCTTGATAATGTAGCTCAGCAATAAGATAATCTTTGATAGCATTTACGCATATCACTTGATGCATCAGATATAGAACAAGGTGCTTCCATAGAAGCGATAAAGACTGCACATGAAGTAACACTCTCAGGGAGGACAGTTATTGAATCCATGATGAGGTAAACCATTCGGATGTTTACTGATATCAGGAACAATATACAAAGTACACAAACTTTGTATTAAAGGATCAACAACTCTGACGTCATCTGCGTAGTTAAGATGAAGTGTGTTCAGAATGAATAAAGACGCTGGGATTGTATGCCCTTAAAATGTGCATATAAGGCGCCTAACACGCAGTTAGTGAATTGAACAAAAAATGGTGAATGTTGAGTGGGGAGAAGCTAAGTATGCAGGTGTTCACTAAATGGAAAGGAATGCGGAAGAAGCTTAGCTTAACAAAACAACTGAACTACAATCGAATCGGTCTGGTGGTTCTTTTGAAGTTGCATCAAAATAACTCCCTCCTATCATCAAGTATTTTAATTAGAGACCTACCTATTTCTAGCCACAAGTTTACATTTTAGTCAAATGACAAATGCACGCTTAATCAAATATTTCACCGACATGATTCTAATAATATCATTTTATAAATAAGATATTTCCGATTTCCGATTGAATAAACGCATGACGAATAGTATGCCATGGCATTGTTTGAACTGAAGTTGTAGAATACTTGTATTAAAATGGGGCTGATGTTTTCAAATGTATAAGTGAATAGTTAACTGAAATAGATGTTTTTGAACGTTTTAGTATTCACGAGTGTGTTAAGTTATTGTCACGTTTACAAGGTCGGAGATATATTGATCAATTTCAAACATTGATTGGTTCGAATTGTTGTAAAGACTGGCATAAACTGTCAGGTAATTTAGAGGGGTTCCAATCAGTTTGATAATCTTCAGAAGGCCCTAGATTGAATTCATGACTATATACTTCCTTTAATGTTTTTATAGAAACTTACTTACATTTGAATAATTTGACCTTGAAAATAGTCATTTCTCAACAACTCTTATTGGCTTCTGTAAAGGCTAGATGCTTTAGACATTTCCTTTACTTTTTGGCTATCATTTTCTCCTACTTTTAAGGCAAATATTTCATTTTTAATATTTCTTGACTCTATTTTAATTCAGAAGCCATCTGGCCTTTTCAAAGAAAAATTAAGTACACAAAGGCGCCCAATTAGCAATAAATTCCCTCCTCCCATTTCTCCCAGGATCTCCCCTAAACAAGATCCTTCTTTCTGATGGTTGCCTCGAATGCATCTAAAGGGAATTGATTCTTTCAGCCTCTACATTATTCTTCTTACTCCACAAAGTTAGCTGTCAACACTTTCATGCGTTGGGGCCACGGAAGGCAGAAAAAATTTCCCCAAAACTTGACATGCCAGTTGTGGGTGGAGGGGGGGGGTGTTGGAGGTGGGCGGAAAAGACCCTCGAAGCATTTGGCTTGTCAGTACCTTTACTTGCTCCTTTCCTTTGCTTTATCCTGACTGGAACTATTGACCCTCCTTTAGCATGCCGTAAATACATGTTAGGAGAATAATAATTCGATTCCTGTTGTCCTTAAGTCTCGTCATTTGTCTTCTAACGTATGCGGCAGAGTTCCGCAAGCGAATTAGTAGGTAGCATCAACGTGGAAAAACAATGACTTACTGTGCTAATTTATGCTAAGATCATCCTACTATTGTGACTAATTGGTGGAACGGGTTTCTTTGTCTGTTATTAGGCTGGAGTTCTAAAGACTGGAATGACATTACCACCTTATACTTGAAAGATAATAAATGTACAATTAGGCAAATTTTAAATAGGATATGAATGCATACCTTCAGTATTGAAAGCCAAGGCCAACTAGAGTTTTAACCTCTCCGCTCAAAATCTCGATTTCTTCCCTGCAGTAAACGGTATGTTCCATAGCACTGAGCACCTTTTGACCTAATCGTATCTTCTATGTGGTCTTGTCACGTGAATCAAAGATATGTTGTAGGGATCTCTCATTTTAACGAAAGCCAATTTCTCCGATGTTAGATGATGGTGCCTTTTAGACATTTTTTACTAATATTTTAAGGTTTTTTTACAAGATGAGACGGTTTTACGATTTTCATTTATAAATAGGGTATTTTAGAAAGCACTTTCTATTTTAAATATTAAATAACTTTTTTCATTAAATATATTCTAACGAAAAAGGAACTCAAGAATCATTCGCCTCAATAACTCAGATATTTTTAAAACGCAGGAGATTAGAGCATCAAATTTGTGGCTAGGATCTCTACTTGGCAGTTATTCTCAATCATTCATCCCTTTGAACATAATTTTTTGTGAAAATTTACCACATAATTTTTTCACAGGGGACAACTGGTAACTGACCTTTTTACTGGATCGATAACTTGTTACCTTCTGGAACTTTTAAATATCTGGAGAATTTACTACGGATTAACTTTTAAGTCCTCTAGCGTATCGCAGTTTTTCTCAAGACATTTCTTTCATGGGCTAAAACTAAGCGCTATTTCATTAGAACCGTCAGAAAAAGTGATGTCTTAAATTAATCAAATTGAACCTTGTGCAATCCCTTTTTTTTCATAAGCTATTTGCTGCGTGCAGTTGTGTAGTTTGATGCACTGGCGACTACTGTGATTAATGAGGCACGGTTAGTTTAATTTGACAGTAGTGACGGGTTGGTTCCAGTCGGTTTAAGAGGTCAGCTACCATAGTACTTCTTCCGGTCACAATTTAATCCACGCAAGTTCAGTGTGACATTGGTAAATAAGTCAAAAAAAGATGTTTTCCTATTAAATTATGGAAAAAAATTCAATCCATTTAATGACATTTTAATATCGATTCTAATTTAGATAATGAGAGGAAAAATCTTAGCCCACCATGTTCACATACATCCCCCCTCATTTAACAGTAATAAATAATTACTGATCATTAAACTAACGCGTTGCTTTGGTGCGCCCTACTGGATGCACTTCACAACCAGGTCTTGTATTGATCTGATCGCTAATTACCGTAGCATGATATTGCCGTTAAGGTTTTATAGCTACTATTAACCCCGGAGGTATTCAAAATACCCCAATACCCAGTGACCAAACATTCGCTGTAACTTGGGTCTGGGCGCTGTATAATATTTTGAGTTCACGTCCAAACTACGTCTTTTCAACTGAATTTGTGGTGAAGATTGTTCGGAATCAAGTGAGATGTACTTCACTGGCTGTTTTAAGCATTACCCATTGAAGTTCCATGTTACAGTTAAAATACTTTTTCCTCAAGATATTTCATCAATTTAACAAAAAACTATTTTCTCTCATTTTCCACTTGCTTAAGTTTTAATTTATTTAAGTAAGACTAAAATATCCTAGGACAAGAATTTTTGATCTTACATTTGAACTGTCTCGTTTCCTGCCGTAGAAAATATTTTAATTTTCCATCGTAAATATTTAAAATTCCCGAACGAAGAAGGGAGTGGGGGGTGAGGGGGGGGTGGGGGGGGGGTGGGGAGGGGGAGGTTTTCCGTGCACTTATGTGTCCTTGCCCGTTCATAGGTGGTAGCTCGGGAAACGAACTGGGCAGAGGAAAATTCATAAAACCTGGGAAGGCAGTTCTACGATTAAGGAAAAATTAAATGTCCTCTCGCTTAAGATTCGGTACTTTCCAATCCGCCTCCCCCCCTCTCGCCCCCTTCCCCCCTCCCTCTATCCACCTTGCCCTAGTTAAAGTCGTGTATTTTAACAGCATCGACTTAAAGTAAAAAATATTGGGTCACGGAACAATCGCGAATTACAGCTCTCTACATGATAGAAACAGCCGAAACGATAAACTGAAATAGCGGTCTTTAAAATTGGTTTGATCCTCACTTGTGTAATTCCAAAAACCGTAAAATATAGATTTTCATTTGTGAAATACCTTTTGGGTGAAATAAGGAGTTAGGCCCTATGCACATTCGAAAGGAAAGATTTAAGCACCCCATAGCCAGAATCCGCTCTCTGTTCTCTAGTGATTAGAAGAATTTGATGTACCAAGAATGACGAGACTAACCTCTCACAATTATTTACACTTATACGTAACTAAGTAAGTAAAACCCCAAAAATTGGCTAACTTTAAAGTCAAACGTCCTATTCAAGAAGCTAAAAACAGATTTCAAAGTTTTTGACGATTATTCTCTTAGATAAATTATGGCCAGTCAGATGAATAGTGAAGTTATTTAAAGTAGGGAGGATTTAGTTCAATGGTCCTTTATTTTTTTGGTAAACATTATCACCTGTCAGCCTTTTCAATTATCCTAAAACTCCCAAATAGAGTGTTCGAATGGATTTTTTATGTTACGTGCCAGGCAAATTTATTATGACATTAAAGTAAATATCAATGCAGGCACCTTAAATCTACAGAGCTGACCGATTTGACAAAAAATATTTGAGATCGGAGAGTTTGGATTCGCATTATTAATGCAATACCACATCACCATTATTATTAGCATTGCATGATGATTATTACTGAACAGCTTGACACATCTTGTGCTCCCAAATTTTAGAATTATTAATTGGCAATAAGGAGAATACAGCATACCATCAGATTTCATGCTCATACTATGTAGAAATGCAAGGTGTCTCTTCGTTGACTTCATGTAAATGTCGGCTGACAAAAATTTCTTTATTTGACCCTTATCAACTTGGGATTTAAAACGTACGAGGACCAAGGACTTTACGTTAAAGTTTTTTCTTGTACATCATGTTCGAGGTGAAGTATTTCTGACTTACTTAACTAGCTATGTTTATGGCTTGCTGCAAATGGAAATTCAGTAAATTTCAATTTTATTTTTAGCCAATTTGCGTGTTTAAATAGGTTTATCGCGATCATATCAGTTTTAATGGAATTGACAGATGAAGATTAATGAACTCGAAGCGCTTATTAATTAGACGTATTATTAATGTTAACTGAAGCATCAGCAGACAGAGGTCTTTAAAACTTCTTAAA
Source organism: Hymenolepis microstoma (assembly GCA_000469805.3). Taxonomy (NCBI): domain Eukaryota; kingdom Metazoa; phylum Platyhelminthes; class Cestoda; order Cyclophyllidea; family Hymenolepididae; genus Hymenolepis; species Hymenolepis microstoma. The sequence continues at coordinate 21,184,262 of LR215993.1, read as the reverse complement.
GCGCTTGAGAAATCGAAAACCCCAATCTATTTATGCTAAAAAGAGTGCTTTACTTTGAGTTTATAGAACAGATTAGGAAAACGAGGTATAGTTACAGGATTCTTGGATTTTATTAAATACATAGTGATAATCAAAGTTGGTGTCCAAAAAATAATATTATAATAGCACGATAATTCCACATACTACCTCTTTTCAATTTCCACCTTTCGGCTCTTATTGAGCTTCACTGCCAATTTCACCTGTTTTCCCACAATGAAAACTGTAATATCTTTCGGATTAATATGATTATAATTATATAATAATTCTTAACAAAGATTCTTATATGAAATGTCTGGATTTATGAGGAGTCACATCCTTAGATATACTAATTTCGCCTTTTAATATCCAAAGAGCAAATGCATCTGGATGGTATAAATAATCAAGCAAACATGAATACTCAAGAAATTGGCTTACTCAGGAACTGATAAACATCATGTCACCTTGATATGATGGTGGGATAACTCAATAAGTCTAAAATTCAGAATTCCTCTACCTCTAACCTATCAGTCTATCGCATTTTATATTTAACATTCTCTGCTTGCCATGATTTAAATGCTTTCTTTCCCAAACTTTACACTATTTTTGCTTCGTCATGAGCAAAAGCTAATTATATTTTAAAATATTAGTTTCTGCAATTTCGGCAAAAATACTCGCGGTTTTCTCAATGTTTTAGAATAGTGAATGCAAGGTCACCTTGAGTACTATTTTATTAAAGTGCCCTTTCTGTTATATCAGAAAGTAGAAAAAATAACCTATAATAATTTGCAACTATTAACATTCAATTACCAATTACATCTAATTTAATGCGCATTAAGTGTCTAAATTAAGTGAATTAGTACCACTCTCCAAGTGAAAATTGATTTTTATTCACAGCGAAAGCGGATTTCAACTTCACCCTTTTGTGAATTCTGATTTAATTTCCCAACCCCCGCATTTCTATCCCTCCTTCCAAAAATTTATATAATGTTTGAAATTTCCTTCTTACTATGAGTCTACCAAATTTGAATCCTCGGTTTTGTAGAAGGAGAATTTGTCATCATGATTAGATAAATATGTAAAATTACCAACTGCTTGATATGCAATCGTGATCCAAAGATTACATTTTTGCGTCAAAAAAATCATAATGGAATATGCGGCGACTTAAATGCCTTCTAGTGTTTAATGTGCAAATAAAAATGGACACGCAGATATTCACAGGTTTTAAGACTTGTCGTATCTAGAATAGTGAATTAATGCCTGTCGTTGTATTAATTTTAAATATTTGGATTGAATTATAATGCACTCCTTTGTATCTATAAAGCAGAATGACGGTCATCCTAGAATGCCTCCTGAATGAAAATGCTGCATTTGCCAACTACAATTTCTCCTGATTCACCAACTTCAAAAAAATATCGATTCATCATTGCGCTTAGTTTTAGATTGAGTTGTTAGTGAAAAGTACAATTTTCTAATTCACTATTTGGCATTAACTGATCAAATCTGAATATATTTCAACCAGTGGTATAGACAATTGTAAAAGATACGGTGTTTCTCATAGATTCATTCATCAACTGTTGGGGGGAGGGGGGTGGGCGGGAGGGGTGAGAGAGGGGGGCTTCATAAGTTGTACTGATTTGAGTTAAGTCATTCATCTTTTCGATTAACAATTAATGGGAGTGCCAATGCTTTTCTACTCCTGGTGAATTCACTTGCCCATATATCATATTTGGATTGAAAAATATTTTTCCCGTTTTTTTAACTTTACAGATAATTATTATGGAATGAAATTCAAATATTTGCTCATGAAAATTAATGATTTCCTCAAAAAAAAATGATGGTAGTATTTCAAGTCATCCCTTAATTTGAAATATCTTGACGGTTTTCGAGTGTGCAATCTGAATAAAAGGTTGCAATTTGTACTTTTATTTAATTCGGAGACTGGTTATCAGTTTTAGTTTGTTTGATGGCAAGCAAAATTGTGAATTGGATGGTTGTGTATATCTCTTCATCATAATACCACAATCTGCAGCCAGAAAGACGTTTTTGTTTCTTTATCAATACGGCCCACAATCGCACAATATAAGAACGAGGGCATTGGCTGATAACGCACCATCATTAATTCGAGAGTCCAGGAAATGGCGTCCCCAATGAACAAATAACTATTTCGTTTTGACTCTGAATATTCCATTTACTTCACACAGCATTTCTTCGTTTTTGGCAGTATGGTTGAGTAGAATATCCCTTGAAAAAGGATGCGTAATATATCAACTCTAGGATCCATATAAATAACTACAAGTAGATCTGGTAGTGGAAGATGTGTCATCATTCATTAAATTACATGAGAGAATACCTCAAATATCTTTTTTTAAAATATTTAATAATAGACGCAGGTGTTCTCAAAAATTCTAACCCGCATCTCAGGAAGGAAAACATGGAACTTTGAATAGACCTTTTACCAATCCAAATTACTCGATTTTGAACCAAAAACGCTCCACTTTCGTATGCCACCTAAAATGATACATCATTTTTCCCTGCCTAGCTTATCTAGGCAGCATTGCGGGAGAGAAGCTTAAAACTAAAACACTTGGTCCGGAAAGGCAGTAATTTCCACTTATCTTCGTTACAGTGACCATTTGGCTTCCATATGTGAAGTGCCTTTCATCATAAATACATACCTTCCGTCAGTACCGCAATTACATTTGTGCGGGGTATCCCTTTCAGTGCACTTTTTGTTAACCCTTTAACGCCCTGCAGGACCGTGCGGTCCTATTTCAAAATAAGCTCCATTTGTACTAGGCTCGTAACAGAAGGCGCTATTGCCGTTTGAAACATGTGCAATACGTGTCTATAGCCTTCGCTTGTTACCACCAAAACTCTTTACGTCGGCGGCATCAGTCTGCTGTGAGACACGCGGGAGTGCGGTTGGGTGCATTTTTCAAAAAATATAAAGCGAACGTTAAAGGGTGAATATAATCATCTGGACTTCTATTCTCTTGGTTTAATATTATACATTAATTCCATGACTACTACCAATAAAGGTTAAGCGGTCCTACTAAAATTAACCACATCTGGCTTCAAAATCAGTTTAATCCACAATAGACTTTAGGATGAAACAACTATGTAATTCGCGCAAGCACAGCCGGCAACTTCAAAGGGGGAAGTGTTTAAGGGAGGAGTGGGAGTATTTGATCCATTGGATTAGATGTAATTAATTTTTCGTTGCTCACTTCATATGCTCCTACCCTTCAATTTATTTTTTTTGAGGATGTTCGAACTGAACATGATGCCAGTATTATGGAAGGTGTTTTGGTTTCTAACCTGCCAAAGAGGTAAAAATAGACGGAGACTAACCACTGGAACTCTCTTTGTTCGTAACTCTTGAGAACACTGCTTTCATTTATGCGAACGTTTGCATACTGTTGGCAACTCCACGCTTTAACATCGATGGCTCTTTTAGTCACGACGCTCGTCAAAATTTATTATTACGATTTGAGATATTGGGTAGGTTTCAAGGCGTGCATTACTGGAGATTATAGTTTTCTCTCATGCGCATTTTCAAAACCACTCGATTCTACTTCATTTGATAGTGAAGAGAGCTACGTAATTTTTATTGGATGGGCACATTGGACTGGGTGGTGGTGGTGGTACTCTATATATCATTAGCCTACCAGCAAGCGGCATAATTTCAGCCCAAATTCTCACCTAGTATGCTAAATTAAATCTTATATTAAGTAAGGTTATTTCAATTGATTAAAACATTTCATTCAAATATATATTTCATGCGAAAAAACTGCACTTCAATAGGCTATAATAAAAAACAGAATTTCAAGCTTTGGTCTACTAAATAACACAGAGTTAAAGTTTAATTAATCTGGGAAAGATTCACACACTATCTCGTGAACATATTTCTTTCACATTTTATGGCTTATGGAATAGGATACGGAGTTCAAAACAATTTGTGGGAGTATTCAAGGCTATTTATTATCGCCTGCTGTGAATAATACTCTTTTTCGAATTTTCCAAAGTGGTTAGAGGAATATTTTTTATTATTCAGCTATGTAATGTAAGAGTGCAACTCAACGCTTGAAATAAGCGAACATTGAAGAAGGGAGGGGGGTGGAGGGAAGGGTGGAGGAAGGTGCTTCAACCAAAAGATTTCAAGATGTACACGACATTCAAAGCTCGCACTTTCTAATTACTACAAACAAGTAAATGATTCACACAATGACACTTTAAGTATATAGCAGTGTTCACTAAATTTTACTTACGGGAACTGTAATCAGGAATTGAAAAAATTTACTTTCCTTGCCAAACATAACTCTATTGAATACATCCTCATATAACTATCAAATGAACTATTTCTTTATCTCTCAACACTAATAAATTCGAGTGCCTTGTTGTTAAGATTAGAATTTTATTAATTAATACCCTTGCATCACTTAATCTAAATGCAATTCTTCGTGTATATACAAGAAATGTATTATTGTTATGCAATAAAATATTGTAAAATTGAACTGACTCATGTTTAACCGATCTTTATTATAGGAAATGGAGTTGATGTACGCCTACAAGGATTCCGTTGAAGCTGCCAACGCCAGGCTCGTAGAATTGGAGAAGAGCAGAGTAGGTACATCCAATTGTACTCCCTAACAAGGGGCATGTGTGGGAAAAATACCTGAATTGTGTTATTATGAAGAGGCTTGTCAGAGTGTGGTCACTAATGTTGGGGCAGAAGGAACACTGATATGTCTTCATGCTTTTCAGCAGACACGTGACTGGAAATCAGGTGTAATTAAGCTTGCATGAGGTGGTCGACTGAATAGATAATAATTTTGAATCCTGATTTAACTCTAGGTTATAGAATATGCTTTAACGCCCCTCCTTGTCTATGAGCTGTCTGTGAAACAGCTCTCTTCTATTAAGATTTATCCAATTACTGACAAGGTAGTGGCATGGAGTAGCCTTGAGTATAACCGACTCAGTTATTACGGTTACTACCTTAACACTGTGGACGTCTCCGCCAGCGGTATGAAGGGCAAGCTGAATGCCATTGCAAAGGAAGGCTTATAATCGAGCGAGAACACATTTTGTAATACGTCCGTCATATAGTGTTGTGGCAAATCTTCGCTTAGGGTTCGAGAGTGACTTAGGTGTTGCAGAGATGTAAGCTTGATGTTGTTACTTATGTTGTAAACTAAGTAGTCGACTTATCCAGGAAGATAACGAAATCGAGTGAAGAAGGTAGGAATCGATATTCAGTGGGCTTATATTGGTGAACGAAGTGAATGGCTGAGAATGTTTTTGAATATTTGTGAGCTAAGGCACTGTCTTGGGAGAGAACATGCTTTTGTACGATCAAATCTCGATAATTAAACATAAAAGGTAGATATGAAATTATGTGCATAAAAATCTACTGCCTTCAAAGGATGAATAAAATTCTTTTCAAGCTGACTATTTCTTTACCAATTGAACTTCTCACAAGCTTATTATTTGGCAATTTTTTCTATTATTTAAAAAAGGTTGAAATAATCTGCGACACCAGACTAACGGTGACTAAGTGTGACGAGGTGGTGAGCGATTCGATGGCGGAACTCATTAGTCATCTATTCGTCACTCGAACCAAAATGCTGAATCAGGTGAGTTTCTCACTCACAGCCTTCCCATAACTCAATATTTTGAAAGCAAAAGCAGACTTTGATATCCTCTCCTTTTTAATTAGCACTAAACTGGTTTTTTTACGTTTGTGTTTGGTTGCAGAGAATTTTAGGGCAAAAAACAAGACTTGAAATAGCACAAATTCTCGTGGATGAATAGGTTAATAGAAAACGGATTGACACGCGGATACTCTAAAAGTCACTTCTTATTTCGGTCTATTGACTTTTAAGGAATGTTGAAATATCAAGGCATCAGGTCGCAAATCTAATGTTCGAGTTAAGTGTCAATTATAAAGATGCATTGTATAGCGAGGCAAAGTCCCCCAAAATATGAAATAAAATTCCTGACCAAAGGTTCTGAAATAGGGCGGGTTAAGAAGCGGCGAATAATTGACTTGAATGCCAAATGAAATTCACCTCCCCTCGATTTGCCCTAACTTGACAGTTTTGTAACTGAACATTTTTGAATTGGTGCTCAATCCAGTCAACTTATCAAATTATAGTGATTTCCGCAATTTATATTGATGTCTCCAAACTAGTTAAGTCCTTCACTAACGGCGTTGTTTAAAAGCTTATGAAAATTCGACTTGAGTATCTTGAGTTTCAGGATAAAATCCCTTTACAATCCAATCACTAGAGTCGCAACCAATTGTCTACGCAGATAAAACCACCGATCACAGATGATTACAACATTTTGTGACACATTTTCTAGAAAATTTCGGTTAATTTTGTCCTAGAACATCCAAAATCCCTTTTCTGACAACTGCGTCCGTTCAAAAGAGTCGGTATAAGGTAGAATGAAAAAGAATTTAAATGAAAATGGGAGCTTCTGGAGTAATGTCTCCTGTTCTTACAAAACTTCCATTTGACTTACTTGAATAACAAAGTGGGAGTGGAATTGACTAAAGTAGAGTGTAAAGGAAATATCACGTAGTTTGTTGACATTTTCTTGGCGTGACTTTTTTTGGTTGAAGTAATAATTTTGGAAAGTTAAGATTTGTCATTTAGGGGTTTTTTTGTGAGCCATCTTCTGACTTTTTAGGGTCACAAAAAGGTCTATTGCTTTCGATTTCTGGCACTGTTTCACCACAAGAGATAGCTCTTGTTAGAGCTTGAAATTGGTGGCAATAATTCCAAGTCACTATTTAGGCTTACCCTAGCACATTTGTTGCAGATGTTTGAATGCCAATGTTTGTCAGATTGCAGTGGACTAAACAGCTGATCTTGACACCACAGTGTGGAAATTGCTTCTAGCAACTATACTTTTTCAAGTGATGTGCTTACTAAAACTGTTAATGTAGATTGAAGGCAGCCTCGTCTTCAACTACCCATTATTGCTACTGACAATGTCACTACAAAGATTTTCCAATCTTGAATCATGCGATAACATAGTGTTCGAATATGCCTATATTATGAAGTAATCTTTAATTCTTGAAGCATTGAATCCCCCTCCCCCTTTCGATAGGAAGTATAGTCCACTTCGTTACATCCATATGATTTGACAAAAGCTTTTCCAAGCAAGTTAATGTCCAATTGATTTGAATGAAGGGTTAGTCGATTTTCAATAGCTCATTTTTATCTTACTATACCATTTGGGAAAAAGAAGCGACTCACTAAAGCAGTTTATTAATCTATTCCAGCTTTTCTATATTCGGTTTCCTTGAATTTGCACATCAACTTGTTCAAATCTTCCCTCTTCCACTTACTAAGCTTCTTCCAATAATTATCATGGCATTTTAAATTTTGCTGAGAGCCCGTCAAATGTGTTCGCATTTAGAATCAATAAATCTCGGTGGCTATTTTTGCTCGGTCAAACGGAAAGTAGTTCGAATTTTCTCCATGTCTTCCTGATATCTAGCACCTGTCGTTTCAAGTTTAGAAGCGAACAGTTCAGAAAACTATCAGTGATGCCATTTCGAGCCTAATATCTCCCTCTAAAAATATACTACTTACAAATTTATTTAATTATTCAAGCATTGTGACCTCTCTTTTCAAACAATTACTTAATTCTAATTAGGACGCCTAAAAGCCTCGTTTTAAGTGAGGAGAATTTGACGGTATTCAATTCGAATAAGTTTTCAACAATTCGGAGTAATTGTAAAAAAATCTGAGGGATCACTTTTATTTCAATGGTCAGTGAGTATTACATGAGTGACTGGCACACTCGTGAAACAGGAAAGTGCACTCCTTTTACGGGCTTCAGGATTCATGTATCTCTCCTCACCTCGGAGCTGCTTCAAAAGAACTCTAGACAGTAAAGGTCCATTAAAGGATTTTTGATGTTCATCATTAAATCTTCTTAACTGTAACTAAGTACTTTTATATGAACGTGGTTTGATTTTACTAGAATATTACACCACCTACTTCCAATCTCCATTCTCCCTCGAACTGATATGGATAGCTGTTTTCGCCTCTGTTTCACCCCTTCAACCTCCCCCCTCCCCCTATCACCTCCTAATTTTGTATATCAAAATTGAAAGAACCAGAAAGGAGCCTAAACTCAGGTGGGTTCTCTTTCAGCTCGGATCCAGAGACGTGCTAAGCATGCTAAAATGAGAAAAATAGCATTGCACGTCTATTTGGAGGGTCATTTACTAAAGTGTGAGAACTCAATTCTATATTTATTTCTGCGTGAGGTCAGGTAAGGAGGTACTCACCCATATGTCGGCTTAACTAGTAGATTTTAAGAGTAAAATTTCGCATGAATTGTGGCCGTTTGTGAGTTTAGGGGTTAATTCGATTGAGATCAATTTAATTTTTTTATTATAAAACAGGATTTCCTTCAAATTATCTTCCAGCCAGTCACCTTGATTTTTCAACCTCATATTTGAAATTTAATAAGGCATTTAAGCCCCTTCGTGTTGAATATTATATGTGTGATTGAGTTCTTTGCAAAAAAACTTTGAGATTATTCACTGGTTTTTTATTTTCCATGATAATCCAAAGTGGATTTTTAAGTGCTATACTTGAGAATGGCGTTATGGTCCATTCAAAGGTTATTTCGTGGAGTTACAGAGGAGTACATAATGCTGCCTAATTCTCAAGAAACAAACATATTTTTTTAATATCCAAATTCACAAAAAATCGAGTCTCGTAATCTTGTTTCCGAGTTCTAGGAAAAAATAAATATGTGCAATATTTAACTCTTATTGACCAATTGGTCTAATGGAATATTTCACAATGTCACCATTTATCTATTTACTTTATTCTGCAGTCGGTAGATGGGACTGGTAAAGACGATTGACGATCGACATGAGCTGTAATAATGGTTCTCTGTTATTCTCTTCGCCAGCGCTAAATACATTCATTTACAAGTTGCTTGAAAAAATTTTCACAACTTCTTCCTATTTGACTAAATTTATGTTACCGACAAGGTAATGCGGTCGTACAGTTTGTTAACTACTCGAATCGCCTGACAATTGGAATATTTCACATATGCAGAATGAAGTCATACGCGCATACAGATGTGAAATATTTGAATTCTTATCAAAATTACAATTTGGACTAATTTTAGTTACTAGCAAAAGTTAATGTTTTTGAGTAAAAACGTTTTACCATATGTCATGTAGAAGTTTGCAAAAAGTGTTAGAATTGATATAAAAAAAGCATTGTTTAATCGCCGTGATGCTGAACGTTAACCAATAGAAGCAATGAGGAAATTTCCCTATTTACCTTTAATAGCTTCAGGAAAAGGGAAATATTTGGATCCGAAGTTTCGTTTTAACGATATCTAAACACAAACGTTGATTTTTCAATTCTTAACATAACTTTTCTCCTTTAGAGCGCATGGTGTAACGAAATTAGCAGTCTATCGATGTGATAAAAAGGAGTTGACATCTTAATGAAATCAACGCAAACTGAATTTTGTCCTACTTCTCGTACTTACGAATTGAGTTAATTGTATGCAATCAAAATTTGATAGCCAGACTTACCTCTTTAGGTGCAAACTGTTCAAAAAGTCCGAATATAATGTCCCATCCCATGTTTTATGTAAAATGTAAGTTAAGAGACTGAGATTGAGAGAAAGAGAGGCAGAATGGTTTTATGTCTTTGCGTTACATGCACCGGAAGCAATGTTAGTGAAAGCTCTTCTTTCGTCTGATTTTTACGTCACTGACGATTGTTCCTTTAAAAAAGAAGCATCAGAAATCATATGACCTTGTACATAGACGTTTTCACCACTCTCCTTTCCTTATATAAGCATTTTTGCTCTTAAAGTGCATGTGTTACAATGTAATCTTCCACACATTTTTAAAGCTGGCATTTTACAAACCAGGATCGCTGCATATGTATGTCTCATTTTCTGTTCATTTTAGAAGCAAATAGGTACACAAATGGTAAGGTTCATTGCTTTCCCTTGCAACCACAAAAAAGTCGATTTAATTGGTGGTCTTCTATTGTTGACCTTTAGTTCATCAGGTCGGAGTGAACAGAGTTGTGTCAACCTTCCAATATTGGAGTACTAGTATAGTAGTGTTAAGGTAAATACACATTTGAGAGCGATAAGCACAAACAGATTTTAGTTTGAAACGTCATTCACTATCTGACATTTACTTTCGCGTATATTTTTTTGGTTTTTTGCTTGCTTTCTAAACAACTCTGCTTATCCGTCTGTCTGTCTGTCTGTCACAACGCCCAGTATCCAATTTTACGATGGAATTGTAATTCCCTGACATGAGTGATGTAAAGTTCAAGAGAGAAGGAAATGTAGTCTGCGAAAACTCAGCCCATCAATTTTAACTTACAATAAAACAGTTTCAGGACGTTATTCTAGACCAATTTTAAAGGAATTTAGAATTTACCGAGTTAGCAAGTCCTTATCGGAGTTGGAAGGTGGGTTAAACTGCTAAAACTTGGCATTTGCTGCAACCCTAGGAACGAAACAAGAAATTTGAATTTTAGAACGTAAAATACCATCTGACGCCTTTTTGAGCTTTCTTTCAACAGATTAATGCAATTAAAATGGTAAAATACGTTTGTGATACTGCTGCTTATAAAATGAAGGCCCATTTAGTTTTTACGATTAACTGCCATCGAACTTTTGATGAATTTGGATTCGCATTCTGTTTCCAGACAACATGAACCAGCCGAATGATGTGAAATTCCACATTCAATAGACCAAGGCCATTTCTTATCTGCCCATTTCACTACATAGAATATGCTTAGGCGGTACTCTCGGCTATTCCAGTCAGATAGCAAAAAGTAAAAGGCATAAAATCATTTTTCAAAAATCGTGCAGTTAACCAGTTGCTTACTAAAATTAGACTCACTTTGCTTAAAGATGGTCCACGAAGTGCAAATTTTGCTCCAACACTTCCAACTAATTTTTTCCTACATTCTCTTTGAGAACAATTTGACTGACGAGCAGTATCTTTGACAAGTAGATTGATAGATTTTCGGAATACGGGTGTTTTGGTGTCAAGTTGAGCGATAATCCGTTTGAATAGAACAAGATGTGCATTTAAAATTGCAAATAGTTAGTCATTTTGTTAAAAGGAATATTTTTTACAAAAAGCCGTAGAGAAAGCACTTTGGACTGGTATATAAAATTTAAATCAAAGCGTCTACTAGCGAATATCTAATTATTAAACATCATAAATTGAAATGTTAAACGAACAGAAAGTAGTATACTCATGTCGCCTGCAATTTTCTTCTCTTTCTAGTATGAGGACATTGCTACAAAGTTCCAGAATTATACTCCGGGTAAACCCTATCACGAACTTCTGCGAGAACATATTGAAAATGGGACTGATGTCATTTTGGAGAAATATCAGTTCGAAGGATACCATGACAATCCGGCAAATGCGAAGGATCGGTAAATACGTTTGAAAAACACACTTCTACCTTGAATTATGAAATTACTACCAAACTAACGTCAATAGCTTCCTGGAAAGTTAATCAACATATATATAGGTTTCTTTTGTTTAAATTAAGACATTCGAGAGCAATTATCGGTTTTTCATTTGATAAAATTTTTTTCAACAAAATATCTTGAAGTTCCTTTAAGTGTATTCAAATTCTTCTGTTCAATTTTTTCCTCAGAGGAGACGCTGCATTTGGCAAATTTGTCTCTCGGTTCGCTCAACTCTATTCCAAAGACACAACAGAAACGACTGACGGTAAGAATGCTTTTCTGTATATTTGTATACTTGGATTCCATAAAATACGTTATGAAAAGATGATTATAAAAAGAGTCAAAGTGATGAATAGTTTAAAGCATGATCAACTTTGAAAAGATTCATGGAGTTCATGGGAAGGTTGCTCCAGCCTTTATCCTCATTGAACTCGCGCGGTTTTCCTCTTAATTGTCCACTCGAGCAAAAATGTCAAATACTGCGCAAACAGCCTTACGACTAGCTGTTTCTTAAAGTGTTAGACAAGTGCACAATTCCTTGTCGTTCAAAGTTGAAATTTATTTTTAGGACTTTCACTACCGAATAGAAAGCATTCCAAATGCAAGATTGGTCAACAAAATTTTTAATAATTGATGTTTAAATAAGGTGGTTTTAAAGGGTCCTTACTATAATATATATAATAACTAAAGCCTTTACAATTTTTCATTTTGAGGAAGTAAGCCCAGTTGAATAAGTAAAGTACAATAAGGAATACGGAGAGGGGATCAAAATGAGAACGTCGAAAATTTGAATTTCGATTTGGAGTCATTGTTTCACGTTAAAAAATATGCCTATTATAATTTTTCCCCAACAATCTTCAGTGGTTATTGACAGTCCGTAGAGGTAATTCAAATACTTTTTCCTTTATAGACCAAAGAGAGCATAGTTTAAATGACATCCAGATCTTTACGTGATCTTTGCTGAATTCGTCAACAGTAAAATTTAATATTAATAATACCATACAGCACAAACAGGTACGACTTGTTTTCTCAATTTAAAAAAAAATTATATTTAACGGAGGCCCTTTGCTTTTCCATTCAAAAACTGACATTATGTGTAATATAAGTGTGATGCTAACTTTCTTGCGGCGATCTAAAAATGTCGCTTTTATTGATCTTCTTTGTCAAGGGTTACCTCGAAGTGAAATTTCGTGAAATAATACGAATGACTTGTGAATAAATACGGCTTTTATGGTTCTCCAAATGTTCGTTTTTATAGCAGTCCCACTTTTCCTCTTTGAGCTAATACAGTTAGTTTCAATTTTGATCCGGCTAAAATTAAAAAAACAGTCTCGGACTCTACCTTCTAATTCCAAAACCACTCAAAGTGTAAATTTATCTAGTCACTAGATACATTCTAGTCTTGTGATTACCACTTTGGTTCTGAAGAATACCTAACAGCAACAACATGTATACTTAAGTGAATAAAAGCAAACCTCGCATGTTTACAACAGCAGGCGTCCGTGTTTGCCAAAATAAAGCGAATTAATTTCGACATTTATATTAGGGGATAAATTTTACTGCCAGTTCAAAAATATTTAAAAAAGTTCAATATAAAATGAAATCACACTATTGTCAAGGGATCTTAGCCAAAATAACTTCCATTAGCGTCTACTACAACCTTAATCCAGACATGTCACCTGCTCCTCCCTAACTCCAGACTCTGAAGCAGGCTGATTTCACACTTGCTTAGGAGGCGTCTCCAATCTGTCTGGCTTCCGATCATCATTAGAGCCCTTGTAGTGTTGGCACGGTAATTAGTGTCCCATACACAGCGTCGGGTTAAGATCGGAGGGGTGTTGACTAGTTTTGAGATAAAACATTGGAACTAGGTTAGTCATAAGAATTGGCTGAAAACCAGTTTTGATTTTTCCTGAGATGTTGCAAGGGGGCTTTCTTTAAAATATTATGGGGATGAGGGCATCATATCACTTTCTGAGGAGAACACATATTCGAAAACCATGTCAGTTTGGATAAATTTAGTCTATTTGACTCGAGGAGTGTCATTTGAACTCTATGCAAGCTAAGCCATCGGTTATTCTACGTGCTGTGCCTTTGATCTTGGCAAACTTTTTTCTCATCTTTTGCATCAGCAGGATATTTGACCTTGCTCAGAAGTTGCTTCGCCTTTGTCAGACGAATTTTGCGTGCCTTCGCTGTGATAAGGTAGCGCTTGTACGAATTCGTGCAAGTGCAAGTACCCATTGAGTGCCAGCTTTGTGGTAGAGGCCAAATCATCCACTTAGCTGTACCGATAGATCTTGAATGCCGATGTCAAAGTGCTCCAAAACTCGAGAGCAGCAGATTTACGAGAAAATTAAACTATACTATGCGAGTGTGACCATATCTGTCTGTTATGTTGATTTCTTCTAGCCAGAGCAGCCTTGTAATAATTATTGCAATCCTCTAGTTCATATCGGATTATTTTCACAGTGTTAAGGAGCATTAAACACTGATCAGCGACCACAATCTCCTTATTTCGATATCTTACGGAAAACACCATGAAGGAAGTTATTCTCTTTCATGCTATCGGTGGGTTCAGTCATCCATTCTCGGTGTCATCGCACCTATGAATGTAGAGAGATTCATAATTTTAAATGAAAAATAGTGTACGTGGACGCCCTCAACACGTCTGCATAAAATATCCAGATATTATTCTATTTAAAAAATTATGTACATCACGTGGGATTCAAAAAGCGTAAACGGAAACGTATGACTTGTCTATGCATCCTACCCCCCAAAGTCTGGTAGTATATGCCTACCATATTATTGCGTGATGTTCTGTTCATCGATGTGATTGAAAAATTCCGTGATTGAAATTTTGTCAATAACCGCTTTTTACATCCCATGATGGGACAAAAATAATTTTTAATGTGACTTTACATGGAAACACCAGAACATATAAAAAGTGAAAATTTATAAAAATATGAAGATTGAGATGAGAGAAGTGAGAATCGAGGAATCAGAAGAACCCTGAACACCAAGTGTTCCAAGACTTACAATCGCCTTTTATCATCTTACCCTTCCAACGAAAACTTCGAATGACACACTTTTAGGCGATTTCGCAGCCCTCCAGTTTCCGCGTAATTATTGTATCTTCTGTCTACCACCTGGCAGATTTACTTTTGGGTTTGTGGTGATCAATCAGCCAGTGCTTCTCAGAATGACTTTCGTTTGTGTCTTCCGGTAAAGTACTAATACCATTATCTAAATGTGGTTCTGAACAAACTCCAATACATTAGCATCCTCCCAATAAATAACTATATTATATGGGTGGTTCGGTAACTGAAAGAGCAATAAATTTGATTGGTAAATTGAATTTGAAATGGGAGGAGTTAAATGAGGAGACTTCTTCATAGCCGAAGATTTTCGAAAGCATGGTCATAAGTAATATATAATGGGCGGTTGGCTAGATGATGCTAATTTGCAAACTCCACCTTCTTAATTCATTTGCACCTTTAAAATCACGAACTTCACAAACCAAGCGTAAAAATCATGCTTGCTTGTTGCAACTCTGCGAGTTTACAATTCTTCTGATCTCGGTAAAGTCAGTGTGGTTTTGGCAGGTACGGATAAACAATAAGCTCAGTAATCAAAAGACTGACTGTTTTAACCAGTGGAAAGTAGTTCGTACACATCCAAACGGTTTTATGCCAAAAATTTAACTTCCCTAATTATATATGTCTTCATTCTCGTACCCGCGGGTCAAGACAAGTCAGTAAAACGGAGACAGCATCTTAGATAGGGCTGACAGGCAATGACATTAAAGGTGGTTAGACACATTAATCTAATTGTCATAAATTATGTAATTTAACGCTTGATATAAATGGACATCAGAGGGAGCATTTCATCTCACTTTTGCTGTTGAAAATAATTTATTCATTCAAGATTTTACACCAATGAATTTAACTTTTGTGTAGAAGTAGTCACGGCAGTTATTAGTAGCTTAAGAGTTGAACCGAACTTTGAATTTTCGTATTCTCTCTTCTATAAAAGGAATGCTACTTCTACTCCTACTTCTGCTTGAATAATTAACCGAAGCCATTTTTAACTGATATATTCCTGGCTGCACCAAGTACTTTCCTATAAACACGTGTAGAAATTAGATATTTGCACACAATTTAGTTTAATTAAAATTACATTTTCTGCTGTTTGTATGCAAAAACTAAAAAAAACTTATTTATATTTTTCGCTTAATTTCTGAAGTTATGATTTCAGAAATCATTTTTATTAATTTCTACTCTCTTGAACTCACTAAGGAGACTTGTTCATTGATTTTTTGTTATCAGCTTTTGAAAATTCTCCCTTTATCTATTTTGTCATTACATCACAATCGAGTTCGAGGTATTTTTAGTTGCTTCCGAATGATGTGAGACGCGAAACCTCCGGCTTCGTCTTTAAAATTACTCCATTTTATGCCTGGTTTCGCATTTCAGGAGAAGCTGTTTGGTTTCACATCAATAGCTAGTGGTTAAGCGAACAGTTTTTAATTTTCGTAAAATTCGCTTTACAAAATTTGTCATTAATGGTGCAGAGAGCACAGCGTTCTTCTCTAAAATCAAAGAAATGGCGTTCGATGCTAATGGACACATACCCGAAAAATCGCTAATGAAGGAAGTCGCGAAATTCGAGCTGTCCGCCAGAGATGCCCTCTAGCGGTGCCCGTTCACCCAAAATGTGTGCTGCAAAATATTAAGAAATGACTTAGTACGAGTGCTTCTGGCTTGCAGGCCGTTAATTTGAATGGCAACACTGCACATCCCAATTAGACCAAATAAGTCTAAAATGGAATCGGAAAAATTCATGTTTTCACAGTCTAGCATCAAAGGTTTGTCTATACCACATAAACCTTTGTTGGAAATTTCACAATAAAAATACGCTCAGTTAATTTTTTGTGTGGCTTTGGGGCTTAAGACCTGAGACTTTAAAAAAAAACGCAATGCCAGGTTGTCCAGGATATCAATAAAGAAGCCAGTTAATTACTTCTTGTCTCCCACGAAATGATTGCCTAGAAGTACAACTCTTCAGAAGCAGTGTATTACTAAAGATACAAGCAATGGGTCAGCTCTCACAAAGACAATAAATCTCCTTATATTGGTTCGTTTATGTTAGTAATAGTGTTTCCCATGTTAGTCAATAATGAACAAATGAGGAGATTTCTTATCGAAGCACAATTTGGGAGGGTCAATAATCAGTAAACCTAGGCGCATGAGACGGAGGCTTTTAATTTCACTCTCCTCTGAATAACGAACGAAAAATGCAATGTCTAAATTAATCAGATCTCCAGAACTTCGTTCTTATTGTGCAGTTTGTCAATTTTATTGAACCAAATTTAGCGCAAGTTTAGGAATTATCGATTTTATAATTTTTTTGTGTTTTATCGTAGGTAGGAGAGGTAAGTCGCTTTAAATGTAATATCCGGCTTATTTTGCAGTTACTCACTTCTTCATTTTTGCAATGATTACTTGCTTTAGATTCATATGCATTAATCCCACTTAATGCACTCATGCGCATTAGCTTAAATTTCTGATCATTTTTTTTCAAAATTTCATTTTCTTTAGCAGTGAACTAATCACCATTTAGTAACTGCGACATAAATTGGCAAACATTTTAAAGAACTTTTAAAAGTCATAAAAACATGATAGAAATTACCATTTCAATTTTTTAAATGTTTTGTAATATTATTCAAGGTCAGCGAAATTCGTTTGATGATCACACGGGACACAGAAAAGGTAATGATCGAAAGACAGGATGTTTTTTCTTAATTTGCTTTTGCTTCAATCACGCTGTTTTCTGTTTTAAATTCGGCTTTAAAATACATTTAAAGATGTCATAAAATTGAGTTGTAAATTATTATCATTAGATGGTAATTAACTAATAAGCACTCCCGCAAATTTGACATTCACTTTGCTCATGTAAATCATTTTTTCTGGAATTTCGGAATTATGATTTGATTTTCTTTCCACTAGGTAGCTCTAGTTATAATTCCTTATTTCGGTGTCATTTTTCGACCACAATCACATTCAACAATTTAACTGGCTTCTCTAGCTCCTAGAATGGACATTACTCTAGTATATTAAACAGCAATTTATGCGGATCTCATAACAAAGCCTGCATATATCACTCTGTTTGGGCGAGTGGGTGAATTGTCGTGGAAAGCGGAGGACTGTCAAGCGGATTCGAGATAATTACTCATTTTCCCATCACGAAGAAGAATTAATGCTGCTCATTCCCATGACCTTTAAAAATATTATATTTTTAATTCTGATAGCTTCGCAGATTTGTCAACAACAATATATTAAACTTGGCACTATTAAAGGATTAAGTTTGTTACTGTAATTGGGCAGATTTAAGCTACTTTCTTTCACAATTTGCCAGGCCATTAAGAACAACAATTCCTTTATTTAAATGATTCATGCGTTTCATTTATTTCCCATGCTAATCACTTCAAATGCACTTGCTAATTTGTCCAATTTTACAAGTTATTTTACTCAGTAGCACCAAATCCAGTTTTGGTTCTATCATTTACGATCCAGCTGCTAATGTTAATGTATATATATATATATATTAGTATTTGGATGTCTTTTAATGTAGTGTAACGTGTTCTCAAAACCGTTCCTTGGAAACTTATTTTCTGTCCACGAATCTTCGAGATGTGAATAATGAGTAGACAGTCTCTAACAAGGACGCAAATAGAGCTGCTGTTAAGACAATTACGCAAATACTTCTCTTTCGAAAAAGAAATTGCATGATATAAGGAGACAATACACTTTATCAGATTATAAATCTGGTTAGAAATGTCGGTTTTGCTCACTGCTTTTTTTCCATAACAGCACCACTTAGTGTAAAGGCGCTTGATCTGAAGTTCCGAATTTCATTAATTTTTACCTGTTTGCTCTTTAACCACATTTTTTTTTATAATTGGCAAATTGTGAATCTAAAAACTGTTCGCGATTCCTTTGATTTACAATCCTCACCCTGGGTGTTCTATTAACTGACATTAAATGCCACTCGGAGTCATAGATTCTAACGTCCTTTGAGTGTGATATTTTCCTAGAAGTAAAAAATTTCGCTACTTATTTACAGGAATTCGTCGAGCCAAATCAATGCATCTAGTGTTACGTAATTATAAACGGAGAAATAGTCCAAATCAATCATTACAAGGTGATTCACACTACCACTAAAACATTCTAAATCCTATGATTCATCGTGCTTTATTGATTTTATTATCTGCTCATAACTTGTGTACGCATTAATTTGCGCAATTAGCTATTCAGGAGTTGCCTTATCGATTTAACTAGTTTATTGACTAATTACAAGGTCGACACTCGGAATCGGAATCCGATGGCGAAGGAGATGGTGGACCAGGCGGAAATACCACCGTACTTTCATCCCTCGTTCAGTTTGGGTCTAATCTCTTCCGACCGGATCTCAAGAAACCCATTACGAAGGGTGGTAAAGCAGCCCGAGGTGGGTCCACCGGAAACGCAGCTGGAGCAGTGACTTCTCAAGCCGAGATGGATCATGCTAATTTGGCGGCCCTCGAAGCTGCTGCCGAGGCTGAACTTGATCGTGCTTGCTTTGTTCTGATCCAATGCATTAATGGAATTGAAACGCAAAAAGATGGACTCCAAACACATGTAAGTCCTATTTAATGATACTTGAACCCTCATAAAAGTCGCGCATTTTATCACCGCACGAAGCAAATAAAACTGTAGAGTTAGTATATTCGTTAGAGATAAAAGTAGGATATGCGATTAATTTAAAAGAATACACGGATTATCTAGTAATGCTATTCTTATCTTTTTCTTGTGACCTTCCAGTGAATCCTAACATATTGATAGTTTTTCGCTAAATAAAATGACGCAAGGTATCGTTCTTCTTTGGAATTATATATCCCGCAGATCGTCAGGAAAATATTGCAATAGAAAGCGAAGTTTAGATTATTAATTGATCTTCAATTCACTATTACACCACGTCTATGCTTAATGTCTTAACTGTCGAGGAATGAACTATTTTAACAACTTTCTTGCATGAGAAAGTATAAAAAATTTAAAAATTTTGTAAATTTGTAAATTTTGGTCGGAATGGTTTCATTGTTTTAGTAGCACGCACGTACATAACATTTCATTTATTAAATGTTGGAAACTTCCAAGCTTATTCAATTTATCAATATAAGAGTCGCCATTTTCGTCTCGTTATCACATCTCTAATTTCACTTTGTCATTTCATTGGTACAATTTTTAAATCTCAAGAAATAATTCTTACGAGACTGTCTCCTTACTGGGTTATTAACTACAAATTTAATTCAACCTTCCTCTCTTCTTAGTCAGATTTCTTTACCCTCATATTGAGATGAGAAATTTCAAAAAAATACCTGTTAGACATACTTATATTGGGCTTGAAGTTACGTCTTTTCCTAAGATTAAGGATCACGTGATGTAAGAATGACAACAGCAACAACAGCAAAAAACAATTTTGGAATGAGGTCCACAAGAAGACGGAACTCTAATATTAGGATAAACCGTCTTAGAAAATTCAGGATGTTCTGAATAACTTTGGTAGTCAACCGCTTTCCCCATTTATCAGGATTTTGGGAGCTCAATAAGAGCCCGCCGATAAAATGGCAGCATGAGAGGAAAGTAGCTTTCATTAATAAAGTGAGAAGAAAATACAGACTACTTTCAGTTCAATGTCATTTCCATTTGTTTTAATTACGTTGGTAAGATAAAATTTGAAGCACAGTTCAATCAAGTGATGTTTCTTGTATAAACAAACGCATAAGTGATGGTTCCGATCTCACAACTAAATTTGCTGCGTGAGAAATAGTCAAAAGCGAAACGTTTGTGATTCACATTTCTGTCTTTGTTATTGTGTCCGAGTTTGTATATAATGTGTATTTTATACTGATCTGACAAGCAAACAAAATGGGAAAACTCTTGCTTTGCTGTTCGCAGTTTTCCCTTGACGTTTGCGCACTAACTGAACATCAAAGTAAAATTCATATCATTTTGAAGAAAAATCCATTAGCCTTTCTTAAAACCGATAGAAACGTTTCTTTTCAAGTTAGTTCAACGGATCATTCTATAATTGCCCGTAATTTCAACAACTTTCACGATGATTCTATGTTCTTTTGGTCCAATTTTACTTTCGGCTGACTTTTGTTGAGCCCGTTCTAAGTTATCTTCCATCTTCCTCCCTTTTTATTGACTTTTTAATTGTTATCTTGCACACTCTGGACAAAGAATGCCCCAATTTGAGCGATAGTTTTTGGTTTATTGTCTACACATTCACTTCATCTATTTGGTCGTCTTCATTAGCTATAACTCAGTACCTATTGAGACCTTTTTCAAGACCTTCTCCGCTGTCTCATTAACGAAGCAAAAGATTTTAAGGAACTTCTCTGCCCCTCTTTTTGACCAGTATTTCCAGGCCACTGAATGTACTACCATATTTCCAAATATCTACGCGGTTAGCACTAGGAAAGAGCTTTTCTGCTTCATTTCGCAAAAGTCTAATGGCTTAATCATTTCAGTATTCACAAAGCAAGCATCTTATTTTGTCAATATTTCTGTCTAATAGAGTGCCAACGGTACATATGCAGACTTGCTACCATGGTCATTCTCTGATAGGTCAGTGTTAGTTGCATATTATTATCTAATGCCAATTGGTCTGGACCCCGCCATTTCTTATAAACAGTACCTTCTAGGTGATTGATGTCTAGCCAATGCATTTCATAGTTTGACTTTGGATCCAACGGTAGCAACCCTACCGTAATGCTTTCATCTTAATCCGTCATACAGCGAGAATGAACTAGTTAGTTTAAATACCGAAAGGGTAACGGTTATCATTCGCTTTTGCCAAGTTGTCACGTACTCAGTGAATATATTAATCAATAAAAATGATTATAGTAACCAACAGAAGGGCTCCCAAATATAGGGTCAAGAACGATATTTTCCTTCCAAAAACAAAATATTGAAAGCATTTTCTCCAAATTACGACATTATTACTACGGACTTGATCACTGGTACCCATCAGTGCACGTCTACAGGTGCTGAAATCCAACATCACGGGTCCATTTTTGTCATAAATGGTGTAGAATGTTGCTCAGAATAATGCACTTCTATATCTCAAGTCAACTCATTTATGCTGGTAGTCCAAATGGAATATATTTGTTGCCCTTGAAAGAAGCTCACAATTTTAATCTCTCATGGAGAAATCAGCATTGCTGTCATTAGCGGGAGCCAAACATTTGCCATCTATTTCAAGCCAATAGGAGTTATTTAATTTTTTTATTAGAAATCGGTCATTTGAGTAATAACTCCTTTATTATTCTCTTCTTCAAGCTAGAGCACCTGTAGCTTTAGAGAAGTTTTAAAATCTTTGTCCCATGAAAATGTTTGATAGGGTACTTGGTATGCTTGAAAAGTTTGGCCGAGGAGGAGGGGGCGGAGGAGGAGCTTTGACCTATTAGAAGCAGGCTTTATTTATTATTAGATGTCTTCTCACCGAAAATGAATATCAAGGTCAGAGGTCAAATTTCGTCGACAAAATGTGCTATTTAATTACACTTGCATTTTAAAAGTGGGACTCTTCCCTGTTCCGAATTGATATTTATCATAGTAGACTTAAAAAATTATATTGTTTGTTTTATTGCTATTTGTCCGTAATATTAAAATCTTTCGATAAAAGTTAAATTAAGCCTTATTCTAATGAAATTTCTCACAATTTCGAAGCAAATGGTTAGCATTCTTTATTCTAGCCTTAAAAATAGTCTGATCCAATTAGGCATTTTTATATGAAATATCGGTATCGTTCAAGGGGTGATAATAATGAAATAGACAATGTTAAGTACCAACTGTCAGACTTATTTTTACTATTGTATGAATTTCCACAATAGATGTTATAATAATAACTTAATTAATTATAATAATTAATTAATAACTTAAAAAGTACCTACTATATCATCTCATTAGAAGTATCTACAGCATATTTTTTTTTTATTCATCCTAAAGAGCTTTTCATACTACTTATAGAAGCCACGCCATCGAGCCATTTTTAAAATGCCAATTTCGCCAAAAGATGCGGTAAAGGAGCTTTTCTTCCCTCCTCGAATATTCTCCATCCGTTTTTCCCTCTGCGATAGCAAAATGGTTTACTTTTATTTGCTAAAAATGGCTAAGTTTCCATGTATTTTACAGAGTGATATTTGTGCTTATTACACTAGCTCAAATAATTAAAATATGCTTTGTTAATCAATAACTAATTTTCAATTCCCTGCCTAGTCACTTTACCTAATGTTTTCGACAATTTTAATCGAGTTTTATTTAGTTCCAACTTCCGTTATTGTTAACATTATATTTAAACAGTTGCGCTCTAGTTTAGAAAAAATCTTGAAAGATAACTTAGAATATTCAGCTATGCAGTATCCATAAAAACCGACTGGCCTTGGATTTTCACTCTCGATAAGGCTATATTTCCATTTTAGATGAGCGCTATTTAACTGCATAAATTTAACTAAGTTCGCTGCCAATGCGTCACTCAGCATCTATTCTAATCGCATAAGATTTGACTCCACCGCAAAATGTCCTGTTTTATTCTATTTTAAAAAGCGTGTAGGCGGATTTTATGATATGAAACTAGGTGTAGTAGTATCAACTAGAGCCTAACTTTTGGTTAATTAAGATAACCTTACGTGTAAAAATAGATCAGAGGTGGGTAGCAAGTCGTCTGTATGTATTAAATACTAATTTGAAGAAAAGAATAGGTTCCCTTCAAGAACTACGTGCTTCCCGACGACCACAGTCCCATTCACATATTCTGATTACTTCACAAGCTTCAATTATTAAAGAATCTGGATATCTATTGTTCCGTTATTGCAGTAATCTATCGTGATTTTATTTCTTACACTAAAGTGGAATCTTGATTCGTTTATTAATGTGTGCCCAATGTCGGCTTTAAACTTCATATCTCGTTTGATCAATTCCTCCGTTTTTCGGTGTTTTATCGATCGTTCACGCTTCTTACTAATCAAAATTACCATTTGGGTTTGCTTCCATTCGTCCATAGCTTCACATTTCATCGTTCCCACCTGCTAAAGACAAATTCACCCGGTTTATTTTTAGTAAATATTTTGAAAAGAGTTAAAATTTTCGTTCCTCGTTGGGGGTGTGTGCATCCAGACACCAGAACTGATCCAAATCAAGGGGCAATAAATAAGAAAGTATTTATTGGTGGACGTAAACCCCATCAGTGTGTGTTGGTTCAATTTATTTAACCTGCGCAGTTGTTAGAAGCTTTGGAACACTAGGATAGATGGATAGAAATTGGGATGGGATGAAAAGTAGAGAGATGGGCAGAGGACAGAATTTTATATGTCCCCGCATTTAGGCCAAATTGTTGGGAGGAGGAGGGAGGGGGCATTTAGTTCGAACTGCGATCAACGAGACAAAATTTGGTTCCAACTCTCTAAAGAAATCCACTTCCAATTTTTTTCTTGTCTATCAATAAATGCCGTTCAAACCTTATTTTGCTGCCGAAAGAGCATTTCGGCTTTTCTTAGCTCCATCTACCAAACCTTTATTGTTTCTATTGAAATAAAATTATTGCTTCGTCCATTTGATACGCTGGATCATGTTTTACTGAGCTTAAACGTTTAAGTTTTTGGAAGTTTCAGGGGGTGTTTCACCTTATTCAAGTCGATTCCCTGGCGAAAAGGGGAAATATTGATTACAACTAAATTCAAACTAATCGGTATTTTTTGATAATAATGGGAGGAAGATGTGAAATGAAAGCTGATTTTGTCCAGGGAAAATATTTAATATTTGTGCTTTATTGTATTTACTCTGTGTTATCCCCCACCCTTTTAATTACGACTTCCTCGTAGCGTTTCTTCTTCGGGTTTGCTTGAAGTCCTTCGGTTGGTTCTGTATTCCTATATGGCAAAATATTCTATATATAATAAAGTATTAAATGCACCTTCAACATGCCTCCTCCCACTATTAATTCCATTGGAGAATTTCTGTCAAGTTTTGGATGAGCAACGTCAAAAAACTTACAAGAACAACCCCCAGATTTTCAGAAACGCTCCTTTCCCCTCTTTATAGAACCCAATCTTGACTCTTCTCGTGTTTCTGAGCTTTTGCTTCAAATGTCTAGAAGTAAAGACTACATTCACCATTGGTTTGTCAGAGCAATCCTCATTTTCCGTCTTCTCAACTACGTTCATTTTCGGTTCGTTGACTATTGCTAGAACTAATCCACGTAACTGTTTCCCTTTCTTCTCCTTCTTCTTCACAAGTTATTATAGAGTCAGCGTTCAATTAGGCATTGAAAGAGAATGGAAATGCTCTGGGACAAATTTTCACCAAAAACGCAAATGACATAATTGTGCTCACCAGTTTCCTACTGATTCACGCCACTGTCACACTTGTTATTCGATTTTCTGCTTTATTATTAGTATCCTCCAACTTGTTTTTATCAAATGCTTCAAGAACTCTGAGGATTTGACAATAGACATCAGTTTGGTAAAGTTCTTGAAGATTGTTCGAAAACAATGGGTAATTGAAAGGATCCCTCTGCATTGCTTAAAAGTTAGAAAGTTCAGAAACACTATTAATAGTGCCGGTCATCATGACATTTGAAATACTTTATAGATCGGTAAGCAAATTTTCAGGAATCGAGACAGTTTTATCAAGTATTAGAATCGTAAGCGTTTACAAATTCATATCCACCAGTTCCTATCCTCAATAATAACAATGCAACTTTTCTACCATCTGAGATATCAGCTAGATGGTTTCGACACGTTTTGAATCATGTATCATGATAGAACCCACTCCCTCGCTGTTGGTGGTTAAAGGGAGAAAATATCAATTTTCTTTAGTTCCATATTCATATTTTCAAAAATTTTTCAACCAACGCTATACGAATTTCTCGTTGGTTTTTCTGCATTGTTTCATAATGTGTCGCTGTTTCATTAGGACGAGGTCGAATTCTACCATATTTAAGGTCATTTTCCGAATATCTAACCCCTTTAAGCTCGCAATGCCGAGCATAGGTCAGTTAGTCACAAAATTAATTTAGTTGCGACTTGGAAAATTCAAACAGGCCAATAATTTAGATATCATGAAAATATCATAAAAATTATGAATAAAATGTCATTTTCTCACGGTGAAATATTAAATAACGTGGTATTCTTCCATTCAAGTACTATTCTCCTCCTCCCTTCACCAAACCTCCCCCACTCTCCTTTGGCAGGATATTTCTCAACTATAATTAGAACTAAAAATGAAAAGAACACATATTTTTTTAATTTTATTAATCCTTACCATTCCTAATTACAATAGGGTAAAAATGTTCATCTCTTAAAAAAGAACCAAACGCATTGGAGTCAGATTTTGTGGAGAACACATTAGCATCACTGAAACAAAGAAACTCATGCGCACTCATACATTCTGCAATGTTGTGGACTCGATGCCAATCACCCTAGGGAGGAAATGAGATCACGAGGGCAGAGACCTCTCGACCAATCAATAGCCAAGGTTGTTATCGTGCTTGAAATTGTATATAATGACTAAGTTTCCTGTCAGTCAAGACATGACCGGCATACACCCCCAACATAACATCACCCGAATAAACGTATTTCACCACATACGCTTGCTTTCTCTATAGCTTTGGGATAGCTTAGCTAATCTCAGGAGCCATACAAAACTAGGAGAACTTGCCATAGAGATTACTCAGCATAAGTCAAGGTTTATTAGTGTACCAATCAGCAACAAGTTTGAATGCAATCTCTTACTATTTTTCCATTATTAGTTCGAATTTTTGCATATATATATTGTGCTCCTAAAGGCCCCATTTCCAAGATCTTCCTAAAGGCTAAATACTATAACCTTAGCCATTGGTGAGTATTTAGGATTCATTATCATGTCTTTAATTTTGGCTCTTAATTTGTTCTCTCTGCAGATTGTCGTTGCTTATGATTTCTGGATCGTGAAGTTTACATCTGGTCAATTTGCAGTTGAGGAAATGGTGAGGTTGGCTGCAGGAATCTCCATAGTTTAATAACAAAAATAATAGGGGTGGTTAAGGGAAATTATTTCAAAAATTTAAAGACTCAATTTGGTTAAATGTATAAAATATGTGGTCAAGACTCCTCCAAGTTTTAAAAAAGTGTTTATATTAGAGTAGTGGGTTGCTAAGGTTCTTTTTTCAACGGTCCATGAAATGCGAATCAACCTCTACGAATTGTATATCAAAGGTTCCTTTTGCTCCTGCACAAATAACTTCATAATTTATAAAACATGTGTTCTAAATTTATCAAAATTTGGGTCCCACCCTGTGCTATTTCTTTAACACTGACATTTAACATTATCTCCGGTATCATTGCCTCCTATGGTTTCACTTTGCTTTCTGGATTTGTAAATATTCGGTGTATTCGAGTAGATTACCCTTATAGTTGATGCATTATAGTGTGGACTTATATATTGCTACTGGGTACAAAAAGTGTATTCTTAGTAGGAAATAAACCTGTCACTCAACCATTGGATGACAAAAGTGGCAGTATTTGCAATCAATGCTTCCTCCCTCTCCCGACCCTGCAATAAGTTTTTAACCCTATTTTCTAGACGTTAGTTACCACTCAAGTAAATTGTTGTTAAGTTGGCAAGATACTTCAAAGAATGGAAATTATCTCTCCAAAATGATGCTCATTCTGGTTAATGTGAAGTGGTCTTCTAAAATTTAAGTTCAATAATATAATTTCTCTTGTTTTCTTTTTATTTTCACTTTCCTATGTTCATGAAGGATTTCTTTCCCAGATTTCAAAACAAACCAATTACGTAATTATGGCCATCTATATGCCTTGCCTTGAAAGGTTTGCGGACTCTATGAATGAAAATAGGGATAATGTTGCCCTACAGTTTGCGCAATATCGGTTTGAAAAAAATGACCTTTTTGGGTGCAAACTGTCACAAGAGCTTCAGAAAGGCCTACCTTGTAAGGAGGATGTCCCGTTTTACCTATCTTTCCATCCAGTAACTATAAAGCTTTGCACCTTTGTGTCCAAATCGTATTATTAATACGAACATCGGATGATAATTTTGGTTGATTTAGTTTTAAAAATTACAAGGGGGGGGGGGGACGATGATGGCGCAGTCAATTCCGAAGACAATCTAACCATTTCTGCCTTTTGGTACTTCCGGTAGCTTTGAACTCCTATTTGAACATTTTAAACAACGCTACAATAAAAGTTTAACTTTGGGAATTAATTATTTGCGAGACTTGCGATTAATAGTTTTGAGACATTTATTTCAGTAAGTATTAATTGATTTTATAATTCGAACGCTCATCTTGGGAAAAGAGTGTTATTTTGGAGCCCCCTCCTACCCTCCCCTGGCGTGAGTTACAATTTCAAACAATGCTCCATTAAAGCGACGATATAGCATCCAGACGTCTAAATGTAAATTGGAATAATGTAAGATTAAGTAAAAATCAAAATAAAATTTCAAAATTTTCATCATGGGTTAGCTTGCGAACTTAATAAATGGCAGTGTTGTTCGCAGAGGAAAAAGGTTTGAGAATGAAAGTGACGAGGCTCCTTTAATTTTAATTCGATATAATTGAGTTCTGCAATTTTTCAAAGTTGAAATACTGCAATTTCCTGCATTATAATAGAACCTAAATCAGGTAAATAAAACTAGAATAGGACATTTAAAAGTGGTGGATGATTCACAATGACTAATAATTGATCGTAGTATTTGGCATGATTCATACTTGTTTTTTGTTTAGATTTAGAGGAAATGTTATCTCTGCTTGGTTCCTCATGTATGTGATGTTAGTATCTTTGTGTGAGTCCCGCTACTTTAGATCTCCTCTAGTCCCATGTCTTGAAATTGCAAATTGGTTGTTGGAGAGACTACTGTTTAACAACTCTTTAAGAATTTGATTATCTTTAATCTTCTCATGAAAGCCTCCCCATTTGCTATAGCGCACATGTAAATATCAAGTTAGTGCTGTTTCCCTTTCCGTACACTGAATTCGTCGCAACTGTTACCGGCTCGAAACTCTGCCTCTACTTTGTTCTCAATACCAATATCTCGCAGGCAGATTACCTTATACATTTTAGATCAAGCGTTAAATCGTTTCAAATCCTTTTATACTAAATTCTATAAATTGCTGATGTTCCCCGTTGTAATAAAATATTTAAAACCACTACATCTGTGTTGGAAAGTCAATTACTAAATTTTCGAAATTTCCGCCTTCTCGTTTGATCTTATCTCCTATATAAAACATGCTCGAATATTATCTAACACTTCATTAAGAAAGTCCATTCTGTTATCTATGCAGCTTTAAAACATTGAGACTTATAGTATTGGCAGAAATTGTAAATCACAGTCCGTAGCTATTTACAGCTGGCAATTGACAATAACGCTAATCGTAAAGTAAGCGTTGCAAAAATTATTTTCTCCTACAGATTGACTGCCTAAATAAGTGCTAACCGATTGTACTGTTTACTTTTTAACCTACAGGGCATTTATAGAGTACCGGCATCTAAAATCAAGGTTGCGGGGGTTGTGGAGGCCATTCGAGCAGCCCAGGAAACTGGATACAGCTCAATTGATCTCTCAAAGGAATATGCAATCACTCTTGCCAGTACCCTAAAAACACGACTTATTCAGGCAAGTATATATACATGTATTTAAGATTCAGAAGATTTTTTCAATTTTATTTAATATTATATACTTCATGCATAAACTAGAGTATGCGCATGACTGAAAGGAATTAAATTTACTTTGGATAATTTTCCTTAAATGTCTTGAATATATTTAATCCTGCGCTATTTTTATTAGATAAAGAGTATGTAATTTATCAAAACAAGGGAGATGTTTTTATTGTATTTCATCAATCTGCCATTTCTTACGCTCAGTGGACTGACAATATTTTGAACAGTAAATGCCGTTTAATCACTAGCCTTTGCCCATCCCCAATCGCACGTTGACAAGCTTGTTAGACTTTTAAGTATCCTAGTTATTACTAGGTTGCCAAATCACATATAAGGTGAACAAAGAGTTCCAAACGCATCAGACGCCTAGTGGGAATTTTATGTGCAAGCGCGATAACACATATCATGCAATTAAATATCGATAATTTGCTTAATTCATTTAAACGTCGGTCATTTTATTGTACCAATGAACAATTGTTTGATGCGTGTTTAGCTAAGATTAATTTATTTTATTTAAAATTCGCATTAATTTGATTAAAAAATTTACCCAAATACTTTTTGAGAGACATAAATAGTCATCGAATTTGATGAAATTGGTATTGCCTTGCGTATTGTGTAAACTCAATTGTGACTAGAAATTTTATTGCAACATGGTTAGTTAATTAGCTCGAGCAGGCTGTTCAGATCGGCTTCGTTTGACCATACGAGTTACGCTCATAATCACTTTCCAGTTATAAAATGTGTGATTTTATTACGCGAATAACGTAGTCTTGGTTTATCTTGTTTAATGATTTATCACAGCAAAATTCAGTCTAATCCTTGGAAGTTTTTAAATCTCTGAGTTCATTGGAAAGGATAATTTTCAATCATTCACTTTATTTTTTGTTGAAGTTTTCCGGTTAATCGACTTAAAATGGCTTTCAATTTTCTGGCAAGTTTTAAATTACTCATTTATTCTTTTTTCCATAAGTGGCACGCGTTGGTAACTAGTTCAGACATCATTCCTGCAATATCGCTTGTGAAGTTTCCCATTCTATTTAACTCTCTTCACTGCTGCCACTTTCGCTCCTTGTCACTGTTGCCACTTACTATTTCTTGCAATCTTTGTTTGAAAACCATTAGTGGCTTAATTTGGATTTGACTACATTGTGTGATAGCAATACGAATACCAAGTAATAAAACTATTCAATCGAACATCTAGAGAAAAATTATTCTGGACTAATCAAATCCTATAATGTCCATTAGTTAAACTGGAATTTAATGTAGAGGGCACTTAATTGATGCTCGTAAATGCGAAACAATGTCTTTCCTAAAGCGTCAATTAAATTAAAATAAATGGATTTCTATCCAATTAAGGACAAATCACTTATTGTTTGAGCTTGTATTGCAGTTAAATGAAATTATTTCATGATTTCAGAAATTAACGTTGCCTTAAATTATCCATCCTTTCATTTTCTATATCACCGTTTGATATTCTTTCATAATTTAAGGCATTCATTCACACACACGTAAATTTGCGATGGTTGCTATACAAGACTTGGAATTTCAAAGCATTTCACTTAAAAATTACTGTTCGATTTTTCTCCTCAACTGTTAAATGAAATTTCAGTGAGGTGATGCGAGGCGAAATATCTAATATTTCTTAGCTATTTTTCTTTTATTCCATATGTAATTGGGTTAGTGTCGATTGAAGGTCGAGGTGAAAGAAGACAGTCATTTAAAAGTAAACTTTCAACGTTACAAATGGAAAAGTTTCTATAATTAAAATTTAGACGAGGACAAATGTAATATTTTTATAAGGCGAGAGATGGGAAATTTTATATGATGAATTGAAATCGTTCTTTTGGTAACTAAAGTCATTATAATCGCGACTTTATTTCATTTCATTTAAGAGTGCGACATTTTTATTCTTACTGAAAATAGTCTCTACTGCATCATGCCGTTATACAGTTTATATTCTGTTTAAAATGTTAAAATTCAGAGATTATGGTAAAAAAAATGTCAGTAGTGAATGATTTCAGTGGACGGTGAGAGTTCAAAGTGCATTTATTATAATTCTAATTTTAACTTAAATGGAATTATTTTTTAATACTTTATAAAAAATAATGAAAATATGGCCTATAAGAGCAAAAATCATTAGTCTATTCCTTTATTACATTTAAGTTCATATTATTCAGACTGAATTATTCTTTAAGTGTTCATTAGGTAATTTCTCACCATAATAACGTGCTTACAAGTTAATTTCTTTAATTAATTGGCAATCACAACGAAATATACCGTAATTAAATGCCGCATTCACGCTTCAATATGATATTTTAAATACAATTTTTTGTTTTAAAAGTATTCTCCTACAAAACAAAAATTGCTGAAATGGGTAATATTTTCATCTAATAACATTTAAAACATTTGCCTTGTAGTTGCCTGAACCTCTTTTGAGTTACAACCTCTACGACCAATTCGTTGACGTTGGCAAGGTAAGAAATCAAATTAAACCTTACATCGAAATTTAGAAAAAAAAGGAAAATTTTATTTAAGTATAAAAGGTTTGACAAAATATAACAAATATAAGGTAGTTTAGAGAGGTAAATGGATACGATATTTAAGCACTTTGAAAATGATCTCTTATGTGGCTCCGTGGTTGAAGTGCTGGTCTCTGAAGTGAGGGGACGCGCGTTATTGCACGCCGTGATTAAAATGCCTCGTTATATCGGTTTGGTACTGTTAATAGATGAAGTCACAGAATTTAAATTTTTCCCCAAGGATACTTCATGCTGCTATCCCTTCACCTCACATGGATATTAGAAGGCGACTGCATAATGGGCTTAAGATTTGTTAACATTTTAACCATTTGTCTTCAAACTCAGTTGTAACTGAATTAATTATGATAAAAGTTGTACTTCTGTAATTACGAGTGTTTAAAAATGGGTGCTAATTTTCATTAATTTCTTTAAACTTTTAAGGGGTCTCATTCTTCTGAGTAAGAATTTGTATTTAATGTGATGTCCTATAATACATTTTCCACGGTTGCTATGTTTAGATAAATAATTGCATTGACATTAGCATCTCGAAGCACTGTTAAAGCATATGTTCCACTTTCGAAGCGAAATTCGATTCTTGGAAGCGCAATATAAGAATAGGCGTTGGTGTTATGAGAATGAACTTCCAATTTTATGCGGTGCACATTCCAGCAGACAAAGGAAAATCGAATCATCTTGTGTCACTATTTTGTACGTCTCGAGTGTACCATCCATAAAAGAAGTTGATTGTCAGTTTCCATGTGCTGAAAGAAAAATTCCAGTATTCCTTATAGGTTAAAAGATTCAGCGAGTGTCTTGAAATCGCACACACAAGTTTAGGGGAAATTACTGAAGCAGGTATACAGAGACGGGATTCCTACCTACTGTTCCAACTGGATTTTAGAAGTGAACTCGGTTAGATAATTAATGAAGATGAAATGGTGGTAGTTTACGCGGCCTACAGCATCCTAAGTGCCAAGTAACGTATTCAGAAGTACACACAATAGCCAAAGTAAAGGCCTCTGTGGGCTCTTTCCATAACTATACTAATTGTGCCTAATAATAATGACCAATCACCTTCCTTGCACTCTGAGAAAGCTAATCTAAGGACTTAGCTCAGTGAGCTCCTCTGGAAATCCCGTGGCTAAAGTTCATTGAAGAAGACTTCGCCAGTGACCTTCAGGGGAAAGCATTCTCGGTTCTCTTACATTTGGAGTTCCTTTGAGCCATCAGATATAAAGTATAACTAGAAAGAAAGCATGTACAATAATTAAAGCTAATGCCAAAAGACAGAGACGTTGTTGAAGTTTTGGGTTTGGCAGGGCTGTCATAACTAAAACTGCCAACAATGTGGATTACACCTCTTAAGAGCATCAATCTCCAGCTCAAGGGAAGTTGAACTAAAATTCCTTGGTCCAAAGCTGTCAACAGTTTGGCAATATTTAAATTGATACTGGTATTATTGACAGGATCACTTTTTCTCGAGCTCAACGCCCCTCTGGTTTTTAGTTGTCATAAGTATTATAAGGTACAATGTGGGTTCTGAATCGCCATTATCTTAATTATTTGCTCAACGTTTGATATTTCTCCGATTATTCCTAGCTGAGACCCACATACCCCTTTCTCAAATTATGGCCATACGACTATGGTCGTGCACCTGTTTGTCCGAATTGTAAAATGAATAATGTTTTTTTTAAATGAAATAGTGCATTTCTATCATCATTACTTAAGGTTAGTTTTTGTTAGGTAAGTTATAGTAGAAATTGTTCTTTAAATTTAGTCCAAGTTGTAAGCTCTTCTACTGAAATCCTGATGAGCTGTATCATCAATTTCAGGCTCTTGAAAATCCGGACAGTGAAATTATTGAAGAGCAGGCTAAAATTCTTCACAACCTAATTGGCCAATTATCTAATGCTAATCAAAGGGTCGCCGGTCTTTTATTTCATCATTTGAAGAGGTAAATATCCTTATTACAGCGATCTTACCCCAATCTTCAAGATGATAGGACAAATAGAACTCTCGAGGTCTAGCTTGAACTTATTGATTTCACTTTTTTTCGATTAGAGTATCATCTTTTGAATCAGTAAATCAAATGGGAGCTGCGAACTTGGCCACTATGTTCGGGCCCACTGTCCTTCGGAGAAAGCCAAAGTTCGTTTAATTATCTTACTTATTTGATTTCAGTATAAAAGCGATTAATGCAATATGTATTTTACTAAATAAATAGATTTAACGTGGCTAACATGATGGAGTTCGTAGACAATATTTGGCTGATGAAGGCCGTTGAATTATGTATTGATCGAGCATCTGACGTCTTCGGGCCACCATCTGAGTTCACTGTTGCGAAGTTGCTGAAAATCATTCGTGAAAGAACTTCTGAGCGCCTCTCTATTGAATCGACAAGCACGAGTTCTATTGATAAGGAACCTCCATGTACACCAGCTAGTTCGTCGAACACACCAAATACACCCGCGCCTTCAACATCTGCATCGGCGGCGTCTTCGAAATCTGCCGCAAGGGAGGCATTCTTTTCTGATATGAGTGGGGAGTCTACTCGCGCTTCACGTAAGCCGATGTCATCTTAAACCCTTACTATCTGTAGTCATAATTGAAGAGAAAGTCCCTTTTATATAAACATGTCTCAACAGGTTCGTCTAGTCGTAGCAAAGAATTTTAGTCCATTTGAATGTCATGCCAGTGTTCAACGTAAACTTTTATCTAATCAGCTTTAGTCGTTGGCTCTTACTTGTACCAATAAAAAAAAGAATTAATAATCACAGAAAAGATCAACAATTTATCGATTAGCGATCAAACAAAATGTGATGCACCTAATTGAAGATGCAAACTCTGCATTCTGCTTGAAGTTATTTCCCTCATAACCTCATATTCCTCCCTACTCTCCCTTCTAGGAGCCCTCCGTGCGTACTGGAAAACTGTGCGTAAAGTCTTCAGAAGTAATTTCTTAGTATATTGTCTGAATTGCAACTGTTTGGATTGATAAACGGAACTTGACTATTGGTAAAGAACACCAGGTCTTATGGAGACCTTAATAGAAAGCGTTTAATCTCTAAAGTGTCTAAGGTCTGGAGAGTTGAACTGGTGTTCTAATGCATTAGAATAAAGAAGATTCTTTTATATCGAGCATGATTCCTTGAGAGAAACGCTAAAAATTGGTCTTTGGTAACATTCATGAGCTCTTTAGGTATGGTGTTTGACAATCGAAGATAATATAAAACCAATTACTGCATGGACTAATGTGCCAGGAGTCAATTTGAGGGCGAAATATTATATCCCAGTCGCTTATCGTAAAAATGGTCCTCCGCGTCAAATTTTCGACACTTTAAATCTAGTTACTGAATAATTTTACAATACCGGTAATTGCCTTCGAAGCCATTTGATTTTTTAAATTTCACTAATCAATAGTGATGTCACTTATACAACTTTTTGAAACGGAAAACAGACATTTCCTTAATATTTCTTTTAATTACAGAAGCCATATCGCCCCCAGTTCTAAAGGTCTCCCATCCCAGGTCTGAACAACCCTCCCCTTCTCCATTTGATCGAAAATCAACCAGTTCTCGAACCAGTGAAGATTCCGGTAAATCCTCCACCCCACTCTACCACCCCTCCGTAACTCTCACTATCAACAGAGATCCTACAATAAGTGAAACAGCTACCGCCATGGCAACCAAGTCTCAGGAATCTCTTCCTGAATCGAGTGGGGGTAGTAGCAGTGGTGGAGGAGGATTAAAACGTCTCATCTCCACAAAGGCACAAAACCTCCATCAAAAATTGCAGAATTTCTCGGCTGAGAGCTCCTCTCGAGCCGGCAGAGTATTTAACACCCGAAAACTACTTCATTCTGCATCTCTTCGTAACCCGCCCAGTCAAGCGGCGTCCAGAAATTCTCCATTATTAGCTTCCACAACTCCAACTATTCTCAAGGAGAAAACCCTAGAAGTTGACGACTGTAGCTACATTGACACAGGTCGTTAGTCCTGCATGCACATTCAATCATGCTTCAGTTTACTTGTCATTCTCTTGTATTATAAAGTCTAACAATCTCTCCATTTTCTTCCCTTTTCTCCCTTTTCCACTATTGCAGATTCAGACTCGTAGATGGTATAGTAACGAATTTATTCTGCTTTTGCATGCTGACGCTTTCAAAGCATACGCAATTTCATTTTGTGAAGGTCGCTTTGGTCTCGTCTTATTCCCCCTTTCAGATCGAGCATTCAACCTCCAATGCAAATGACAACCCCCAATAGATTTTTGACCCTTTCCTTATTTTTCCCTTTTAAGTCTCTTCTCAACTCACTTCACGTGTAACACTTTCATCGACAAGACAGTATTCAAGATTGAAAAAAATTATATCCTCCTCTTTACCCCTCCCTCCCTCTCTTTCTTTGTTTCTTTTCGAATAATTATTGTTGATTGATTTCATCTGTGTCTACTAAAAATTTCTTCAATGAGAATATACGTAAAGCGTTGCTGTCTTCAATTTTCTAGATATCGAATGCATGAAAACTGAGCACATTCAAACGTCATCATGCTATTAAAGACTATTCCTGATCTCTTACTGCCGGTTTCTCCATTGTTTTTCCTGACTCAAGTCGCTCATATAGCTCTACAGAAAGCAATGACCTTCTTTCATAGTCCTATAATATAACAGAAATGATAACTGCTTGTTTAAACTTTGTACTAATGATTTATCACCAATGGCACAATGAACAAAATTTAATTCATGAGCATGAAATCTACTATTAATAGGTAATTTAGTATACTTACGTTCGTTGAGGCGCGCGGAAATATCAACTAATAATGAGGTACCAAGTGTAGAGTGTACCTTCGAACGTTAAGTCCCATGGTTTTAATGGAACAATAGGTAAGTTCATAAAGTGGGAATATGGAGATTTAGACATTAATCTACTTAATGATAACAATGGCTGCAGGGAAAAGAATAGTCGTTTCCCCTCGTTTAGAATACGAGGAAGATCATGGTTAATGACCTAAATTATGTAGGACAACTGATGTAAATCAGTTAAAGAAGAAAAGCATATATATTTCTGAGAGTTGCTGATGAATATTTTCATGAGACGTTGTCACATTCGTTATTTTCATCTGATTAAATATAATCGTACTCAACTTAAAGACGCTAATACACAGTTTCAACACAATAGTAGATTTGTGAAGATAGCATACTGATATTTGATTTACTAAATGCAAAAGCGTTTGAGGAGAAGGCTTACCATTGATTAGCCAATCTACCTATTGAAATGAAGCTTTGTGATGGCTTATTACTTTAGAGACTACAAGTCTAGCTCAACCTAGACCTTCATACAATCTTCTCCCGGAAATAAAATAGAGACTAATTACAATGAGCAGTTTATTGAGAGAATGAGAAAGACTGTGTGAGCTCAGATGCAACAGGCTTTGTTCTATATTTATAAGGGGTGTACAAACAGTTAGATGATAAAGGATAACATAAACCGATGGGAAGATCCAAGGCACTAGTGATTGGGGGGAACTGAGAATTAGCGAAATTCTGTTAAGGACTAGTTGTGTGGTCTAAGTTTTCTAAAATAAACCTCTTGAGGCACGCGATGCTTCAAGAGAGGAAGAATATTGAGCTCACGTTATGGCACTGAATGCATCAAGTTCTTCAATGAAGTCCTAGTAATACCTTTGAGGCCCAAAGGTATACTAAGAGAACTGAAGAAGTAAAATTATCGGTTGTGGTCACTAAATACTCCACAGCACATCATGAATGTTCTTAAAAGTAGCATATTAATTGGAGTTCCGTCGGTCTATCAACTGTTCATCATGTTTGTGTATGGTTCATACAAGCAATGGTAGGTGATTTTTTAGAGTTTTACATCAAGCTTGGTTCAACTTTATTATGAGAAATTATTATCATTAATTATCAGTATACCGTTGAGTAGTGGGGTAATCGGAGATGGTGAGCTAATGGCAATTAATAGTAGATAATTGAAGCATCGAGACTGCTAATTCGGCTGTGCTACAACAAGAAGTGTATCGGTTGGCAGGGCAGAACTTTGTATATGCTCTTTGCTCAGTAACCAATCATTTTAGAGCACTTATGGTCGGGACAATTGAGGGAAACTAAAGGGATCATGTCGATCTTTTGAAAACTGATAAGTTAAGTTTGGTTTATTTAAGAGTCGACTTTTCGAGAGAGAGCTTTGATCTGACTGATTCGTTATTAGAAAGATTCTAAGTTATTTTAAAATTGAAATGAATCATTTGCTTAAGAAAAAGGAAATTGGATCAAAATTTGAGGTCAAAATTGCGGAAAGTGTATAATCTTTGAATCTGCGCTCTCGTTTCATTTTGGTGTCGCGTACAATTTACTCCATTTCAATCAAGTCCTTCCCTACTTTCGTCCTGCGGTTAGTATGCACAATAAATACACGCATCTTCTACGCCAGTTCCATACTGTCCAAGCTTTGGAAATTATTTATTAGACAGTGGCTTGAGTAATCAGTATTGACCAATCAAATCACTCAAGGTCAATTCAGTTCACTAAAAGAAAACAGTTTACAGGATAAACCTTATTTTAAGTGATCATTTTTGTTTCAGGCTGTAATTTATCTCCGAGTTCTCTGCCCTCCAATTAATTAGTGAGATTATCTCAAAAATGTTCAAACATTACTATTTTAGATGAATCCTCGTCCGATTTTATAATCTATAACATAATTCAAAGGTGATCATTGAACAGATTTGTTAACGCTAGTCGATTTGACAAATCTTTAAGGAGCGTTAAGCATATAACTTGAACAGTAGTATTTCCGGCCACGTTTACCTCAGAAATTAAGGCGGAATCTTCTGAATCTCGCCAATAAAAGAGCGTCTTATGAATTCCTGTAACAAATTATTCAATAATTCAGTGTCTGCACCATTCATTTTACAGAGCCTCCGAAGATAAAGCAATTTTGCTTCACTTCATTGAGTTGAAATTCTTTCATACGATCTCTGGAAAGGCGAATCTCAGCAGCACATTTGATTAAACTCTCAACATAGGAGGCATCGGCACCGACTACATCTCATTCACTTTCTGGCATCTGAATAATTTCGAATCGACAAAAATTATTACAAATTAAGTTAGTGTGTTCTTTTGCTGCTCTCTGAACCATTAATTTTCAACTTGGCCTCTTAACAGAACCTTTATGATAAGCAAACATTTCTCGCCTCCACAAATATCTGTTTAATGAATAAGTGAAAACAATTTTGTAAAATTAATAGCACTTCTAACAACAGCCTTAGAGCTGTTATTTAAATTCATCCCATGTTATGAATCTGTGGGGTGCACAGCGCTGTCATCGCTGAACAAAGGAACCTCATGTGCACTCAGACAGGCTCGAAGGTGCGGCCGTGCTACTTGTCGCGTAGGCAGTAAGTGCGTCGTGAACGCGGAGACCACCCAGCCAATCGCCAACCAATAGACCTTGCTTGGCTTAGCAAACCCTCCATTTTATCACAATGACTAAGCTCTCAAGTAAACATATTCCACGTTATACGTCTGTTTCCTCTGCAGCTTTGCGGTAGCATATTTAATCCCGGGAGATTTTCAAAACTAGGAGAATGTGTCATAAAGATTACTGAGCATTAGTCAAGGCTTATTAGTGTAGCAATCCCGGTTACCACGCTAAGGGTACTACTACGAATTTCTATCTTTTCTTATTTTAGTGCATATATTTTTTTCATTTTATTGACATTTTATCAAAATATTTTTTCTAATGTTTTTCATTAAGACTCGATTGCGTCTACTCGTGTCCTTGGGTTGCTGGTATGTTCGAAAATTTCAAGAATTGCCTGACAGCCTCTGTTGTCAAAGTATTGGGTTTCCAAAAGACGGTATTAAGGGAAACGCAAAATAATGAGGGCTTTTTTGAAATTGCCACTCCGTTTATGGAAATAGGGTATTTAAACGGTGAAAAACTTGCGTTTATTTTTAAAAACTAAGACCCCCTCATTGCATTGTATTAATTTCTAGTCGGCATGCATCAACACGCGTATTGTTGCGAAGAATTTCATTTTGTAAAGATTTTTATTTCCAACTTATTGTCTATGACATTGAGTATGTCCACATGAACTCAGAATCTCCAAAAGTTTCAATCAAGTACCCTACGGATCAGTGTCGCAACTCAATTAGCCTCCAAATTGTCACATTCACTCAAACTCAATAACCCCATAATAGCTTTCAAAGTTTGATAAGCCTAGAACCTCCTATGGGGCTTACTGGAACTTTCCGAAGAACGGTTTCATTGGCCGGTGGATTGAATTTTCGAGGTTCCATTATTTTAAAGTAGTGGAAATATTTCAGGTTTCAATTATTGGGACTGAGATAGTTAAAGTAACGCACCCATGTTTGGCCTTCAACTTCCACTTCATATAGCTCACTAGCTCATTGAGCTCTGATAACACCTTCCGCAAATGTGCTATTAGGCGGATGATAACGTAAGTAAACTGTTAGTAGGTTGAAATAATCTCATTGGCTCATAAACATGAATTAGGGTTGATTAAGTCCTTTAGAAGCCGAATATTGTGAATAGTTC
The DNA here is from genome assembly GCA_000469805.3 of Hymenolepis microstoma. Classification (NCBI taxonomy): domain Eukaryota; kingdom Metazoa; phylum Platyhelminthes; class Cestoda; order Cyclophyllidea; family Hymenolepididae; genus Hymenolepis; species Hymenolepis microstoma. The sequence goes on along the minus strand of LR215993.1, from coordinate 21,143,883 downwards.
TGGGTTTTCACCTCATGAGATATTTTCAAGACTCTAATCGTTTAACGCTTGCTGTAGCGTTTTCTACATATTAAATTAAACCTCTTCTGTCTTCCTCCCCCCTAACCCTCCCCCCCCCCGCGACTTCTGAAGTACCCGCTTCAGGGTATCAGCGAATTGATCTGCCTGGCCATTTGACTGATCAATGATGATTATGGTAATATGGTGGAAAACAGACCTGCGTTATCCCGACTCCAACATAAGCATAGAAGATGGGCCTATGAGAATTGATCATCGCAGTCGCTACTATGGTCGCTGGTGGTCCAAAATTTAAAAGAATGCGTCGAAGACTACTGACTAGCATGGCAGTTGCAGTGGACTCTATAAAATAACTTCGGGTTGCTTTGAGTGTAAATCGATTACAACTAATTGAGAGACCATTGGCAATACTAGCAAAAACCATTCCAGGCTAGTATGAAAATATATTTGCAATGGCTTCCATGCGTGGGCAACACCCAGATGACCGCTACAGATCTGCCGTAATACTGCTCGATTGAGTGCTGAAGGTAGGATTATACGATCTGCAAACTCGGAGAACGAATTAACTACAGGCAGACTATCACATCGTCTATGAAGTTGTAGGAAATCACTCCTTTGGCTTATTCCTGGCAATCAACAAGAACATAACTCATAGCCTTCTTCACTAATGATCCCATAGTCGCTGCATTTTGTCTATTAATTGTAGTTAATAGAAGTTTGCGGTAAATATCAAACATTAAACATTACGAATCGATTTCCATAGTCAGGCTTGCAAAAAACGGTTTCACCGTTAAAAAAGCTTCTGGTTGTAGATGAGGTGGGAAAGACCATCAATCTGTTCGAAATCAATTGTGTCCCGATGTTCTTGAAGCATAAACCGGAATATTATTTATAAAACCTAATTAGTTGGTCTATAATCCGTTAACAGGATGAACTACCGATCATATAGGAATTTACTGATGGCCGACAAACTACTGTTTAGTCAAGAAGCGCGAGAAACGGTTTCCTCTGAATTACCAGTAAAGACATGGCAGTCAACCTTAACAACGTCATAGTTCGAAGCATCTGCATCCACTATAATTAGCAGATCAGGGCTACAAAGAGAACTTAGCTTGTCAGAAATGAGCATGCATTTTGGCTTTGTGAAAGGTTTCCCACATTTGGGGAACCAGTTAGTATCTTGGCCCAGCAACTCATTTAGAGAAACCCCAATATTATGCTGCGTTGGCATAGGTGTGCTGTAGTATATTTAATGAGACCCATGAATGAACGGAAAGTCCATTGGCCGTGACATCTCTGCGATTGGTAGGAGCTTTTCTGGCCCCAGATTACGGCTCTTTTCAATAAAGATACAGCTTAGGTACCTAATGGTATAATTTTACTTTTAATATAGAATTATTACAAATGACATTAATGCTTAGTCAATAATGAGATTATTGGCTAATGAAATTCAAAAGGTTTGACGTTAGTGGCCAATTCCTCACTCAATTTGAGACTCAAGCCATCGTATCGCATTATTAACTTATAAATATCGAGCTAGAGTTCACTGGAGCTAAAAATGTAGTTTTAAGCGTATGTCTACCATCCTTATTCCTTAAAATTCATTGAAAGTAAGCGATCATAAGTCCTACTGATTGTAGTCCTTTTGTGACAATGATTTGACCTTATTTAATTTAGTACAACGCTTGATCGAGGATCTGGGCATACGCGCGTCCGATTCCTATTTCCTTCTCTTTCTGAAGAGTTCATACTCCACTCGTTTGGCAGGAGACCTGGGTGACAAGTTTAATTATTTACTGTATAAAGATGGAACCGAGCAGACGACAGATAATCCTGGAGGTGCATTGAGTAACGAGACAATTCAAGCATCACATGAATTTTACATAATACACCTAATAAGGCTCTACGAATAGTGATCCTTACCTTCCCTATGTCTAGCTTTGAAATTGTAATGACGATCATAGGTTCAGAAGCCGGATTCCTAGAGGTTTCGCCTCCCTTAAACAATTATGCTACATCCGATTTGAACTTGCTATCACACTCCCTTTAGCTTCTAATAATAATAGCTTTGGTCGAGAAGTTCTAACGAGTCACCATTCGTTTAAGCCGACTGAAAGGAGAAGTTAAAAGTAATTCTTGCATGTCTGCTCACAAGATGTTTCAATATTCGTAACTCGAGAAATAGCTACTGAGTACAAGTCAGTAGCATTCGTACTCCGAGGAAAGTTCAATAACCGAGTGGCTTCAATCAGAAGGAATGCCAGAACGAATAGTCACCTACGCTTCGACAATAAGTTTGAACCACTGACTATTTAAACCAACCACCCAGATAGTATCGAAAAGCGCTATGGCTAATGATAGAATATTTAATCTAGAGGTATTACAAATAGTAATATGCACATATATGAAACTCTGTGGCTTATTCCTTGGGTTTCAAAAAGACACGATTTAGATTGAGATTTTTAGCAGTCTTTCCGAAATAGCTGAATGTAGGTCGAGTTGAGGTTTTAATTCGAGAAGCAAATATCTCAATTGAGGGTTTGGGTTGAGCGCCAATTGAATTACTAGCGTCTGTCTTCTCAGAATTAGGCGGGTGTTTCTCAAAGATCAAATTGGTTCCTAAACAGTCCTCATAGGTGCCTTGGAATATCGCTGGTCCCATCTAGATACATAAAAAATCAGTAGAGAAAATACTAACAACTCAGATACTCCAAATGTTAAAAGTGATCTATTTCCAGATACTTCAATCCATAAGAAAACTATTTTGAGCAATGTCATTTATGGCACATAAGGACTAAAAGATATCTACTTCCAAAGCGGAAAAAGTACAGTCAGTAGTGTGAGAGGTCTCAATCGTTCACAATTTGGGACTCAGCCATCATGTCAATCCCACACATAGCAATGCTGTTCGCCGATGGAACATTGGTTAATGCACTCGGATTCAAGGTCAGAGTTCAAAGTCCGTTCCCCATTAGTTATAATTAGTGGCTGATAAGTAAGGTTGGTAAAAACTCGACTTACCCACCTGGGGGCTTTATAATGCTATAGAAAGCGCTTTTTACGCGGGATAAGGAGTCATTATCAACTAATAATACAAAGAAAACTACAGCAAATACCACCATCTACTCAAGTGAGTCAACCGGTTAGTAAAATGTGAATATTAGAGACAAAAAAGCACAATGAAAAGTAGCGATTAAATCATTAAATGATTACTTAAGGGCATGGCATAGTTAACTACAACAATTAGCAACAATTATGATTTCCTTTATATCTCTTATTTTACTATTTCGTGATGAAAACCTCCGACAGTTACTTATTCTAATAAATGCCAGCCTGATGGATATAAAAAAGTATGTCATAGAACTTCAAATTCAATAACTACAAATTTAACAATAAGGAAAAATGTTTAAGAACAAATTAAAGTCAAGTTCAATACGCTTTTATTACACTATAACAGGCATGTTAATAGCTACGTGTGCATTGCCGTAATTATAAGATAATGTTTTATCAGTAGCTAATAAGACGAATGGCTTGGAGCACTGTTAACTCGTCAAAACTCTGAGTCCACTGACTTAATTTATTGTTCTCCCCTAGTGTGCAATTTTTTTCTTCCTACTATTTTCATTTTTTCCCACTTCTTCCTCTTGCCTAATGTACATAGGGTCGTACTCGATCTTTCCGTTTACTAAAAGTTGTTTTTTTTCTATTAGTCCAAGCAAATGATTGATTCTAAGGAAAAACACCTTGATTGATTTGGTCAAACTCACAATTTAGTTATAAGAGACCCATATACAAAGTTGAATACAAGCACCAAACGAAAGTGTAAACGCATTTACACAGTGCCACAGTCGTTCAAACAAGGATTTAATCACCAATCTGGTTGAAAGTAATTACTTCGAATATATTTCCACGTAGCCCATAAATCTTCATTTTTTTAATAAAGCGTCCGAACTTTTTTAAGATACTCGATTGTGGGTGCACCGTTCATGAGCATCGATTGGTTTCAAACTCTCATCTTGCAAACGTATCAGATGACCGGCGCACAAGGCATCTTAATAACGTGCTTACCTGTATATACGCCGAATATACACACCTTGTAACGTCTATCAACCTTAAAGCACCTATTATCAAATTGGAGCTGAGAGCTAACAACCGTCATAAACTATAACCCTTAACAAACCTAAGAATTTAATAAAATCAACCTATCACAATAACTTTAAAACCGGGCTTTTGCGAGTACAATAACGAGATCTCAAACGAACCTGGATAAGGGGATTGTCAGAATCTAAATCCACTAAAAGAACAGACTTTCCATGATCCATCAAATCTGACTCAACTGCTCCAACACAATCAGCGTAAACAAGCGTCTCATCTAAAATCTCCCACTCGTCACTATCATTACCGGCTTCTATGTTGGAATTCAATACTTGGTTAGACTGTTCAGTCATTTCATTGTCATCTGGGATTCGTACAGGGAGTGGGGTAGTACTGCATTCCTGTAGAGAAAGGGCCGGTTGGGGATCAGTTTCGTGTCTACTCTCAGAGAGCATATCCATCTGCGGTAAATTGTGCATCATTGATGTCGTAGTCGACCATTGCTGACTTGAGGTACCAGAATCGGCCAAGTGCCCCAATATCGAGGATTCGATTGTTGAGAACGTATTTGGCTCGTTCAAAGAAACGCACTTCTTCGGGATTTCTTCCTGTGGGCGTGTCGTAAAGGAAAAGACGGAAGAAGCTTCGGATTGGACCGTTTTTGCTGCAGTTAACTGGGCCTGAGCTTGGGTGATTGTAGGGACAGATTTCGGAGTAGAGACGACACCATTCTGGTCGATCGTCACGCCAGACAATGTGGAGCAGTCCAAAGAAGTTGGCATGTCGGACCATCTTTTTAGAGATGAGTGCTGCCCGTTCGTCGATATGTGCGACGCTTCGGGGATTTTGGAGACACCTTGGGGTATCATAGAGATCGATTGAGGCATTACGGAAATCTGCTTCGTATTCTCTTTCATGGGGACAGGAGACTGCGACAGACGAAATTGCTCCAACTGCTGATATGACAGCGACGAATTTTGCGGGATTTGCTCGGATTTGTTTAGCTGTGTCGTTGAAAGTTGTAACGTAGTCATTTCCAATGCGACTGAAATAGGCCCCTGACAAAATAAAACAGTTAGAATGAAACCGAAGACTTATGAAACAGAAGAAATATCAGAAATGAAAAATCTTGAAATACTCCTGCATATATAGCTTAAATACTATGTATTTTACCATTTTATGAGCCCATATATGTCATTAAATAAGTAATGATTCCTTACAGAATCCTTTTCCCATTCGTTTGATAAAACCATCTTTGGAAACAACGCCCGACAATCCTCTGCTCATTGATAAGCGTGAAAATGTCCAGTCACCCGCAGCCTAAATGGTAACTTAAAACAAGCAATGGTAATGTACTATTAAATATTGCGTTTTTAAAAGTTTATATTTTGTTTTTTTGTATTATGTAAGTTTTAACTGAATGGGTGTGCGATCATTATTTGCGGTTTAAATAAATTTTACTTTTATAATAAACGCAAAATTGGACAGAGAACATTAATCCTAATGAGCTCCAAAAAATTTCAGCATTTGAAACTGCTTGAGGATAACCAATATCCTTCTGTATTGAGATTTATCAAAATTTCGACATATGCGCTATATTTCTTATTTATTAGTTTCAATTTCACCCTAAATCTAGAAATTAACTTACTGATATTTTATAACTTGCTCTAAAAATCTTTGTAAATGCCTTAGCAATTTTGGGATAGTTTAATTTTGTGTGGAAGTTCGTGAAGGATTCTTCTTTTCCGTCTTACATTAAGACGCATTTTGTGGTTGTAATCTGTTTGGAATTGCACACGAAGCATAAATTTTATTATATTTGGAATATGTAAAATTTTTCAAGTCACCAGACGAGATTGTAAGTTGTCGTGTCTCAAAGAGGGTTCATCTTGTGTCTTGCTACGGGGAGATTAGATACCATACATTGTATAATTTTATATAATTGTGTTGGATAATATTAAGACTCTAGGCGATAACCATGCTAGAGTTTATCCATTTCGAAAATAGTCAATTGGTAAATTCTATACTTCTCTAGTGATATGCTGACAACATTTCATTTCTTACATAAATGAATTGTTGTGCTCATAAATTTTTAAAATTCCTCCTGTGTTCGCAATGCGTGCTCGCTTTAATAGATCGAGATTAACAAGCGGAATTTTCACATATAATATTCTACTTATATTATTCAGTAGTAATGTTTTCTTTTGAAAATTACCATTCTAATTCCTGAACCGCAACATAAAAATATTTTTTGGTTTCGCAAATGTCCATACTCTCGCAGATTACGGTCGACCTTTGCAATTAGGTCCCCCCTCTGTTTTGTCTCCGACTCTTTTTAGTCTATTTAACCAGTAAGTTCACTTAATTTCTTTGGGAACTTATCAATCAAATTGTGGGAAACGAACATTTCAGTATGTTATTATTTCGTGATTTAAATTAGGAAGCATGGATATTTGTTATTACTTCTCTTATTGTTTTGATTAGCTAAAACTTTATGCAAATTCATATTCATTAAGCCTTTTAGAGTAATTGAATGTTCTTTTTCTTACCGTTTGGAATCAACGCAAACAAAGCTCTACCACCTTTCACTATCAAAATCACTTTGAGACGAGGTACCTTGACTTCAATTAAATCCGATTCCTTTTCGTTGTTTTTACAATGATACGCGTTCGTTCTGGTATCTTGTGGGGTTTTATAGGTAATTCTCAGTTTCACGAAATACTTCACCAGTGCAGAAGAAATTGTTTGGTTATTACCCTTCTCAACCATTACACAGGCAGAGAATCAGGATAATTGACGCAAAATTTTAGAGTGAAAGCATCACCCCCTATTTACCAGAAAAGTGGAGTATGTAAGCGGAAGGGAAACGTTAAATGAGGAGAATATGGTAACTGATCCATAAAATGAACACTAACTTACCGTGGAGATGACGGAAAAACGCTCCCAATTTATTTGCATATTTATAGGGGTATTGCTCCTTTCTTCATGTTCAAATGTTTCAAAACTTAATTGTATTATTTGATGCCTTGGTAAGTTCATGTCTGTTTGTCGACTACTTGGTTTAACAGAATGTTTGGTCATGCAGGTGTGACGCAAATTTGTACTTTCTTTCAGTCGGGAGTAAGTAGATGAGACCAACAGAGACATTTAAAAAGAGCACTTTAATATTCACACCAAAATAATGACAACTCACCCCTTTTTACAAGTAAGCTAGCACAATATGACTGTCTTAATAAACCACGTCTTCACCAACATTAGTGGCATGAATCTACGATGCCTTCAACCAAATCCAATTTGTCATGGTGCTAAAATAACACTGACTATTTAATTTACAAAGTATTTGAGAGTTGCATTGATTTATTACGTCATGGATTTGTTGAAAAGACTTTTAGACTTATGATTCTCACTTAGAACTTACTTGTGTGGATTACACAATCTAATACGGTTAAACTTACCCAACTCAGAACATTCTGGAACGTGCGGACGTGTTTCTGGTCGTACTAGGGAGCAAGTGAGGTCACGAGTGCCGAGACCTCTCGACCAATCAGTAGTCATTACAGGGTCATCGTACACATAACCTTATTTAATAGCTACGTTCCACGTCATGTTCTGTTTCCTCTATATCATCGAGGTAGCTTAGCTAATTTCAGAAGCCATTCCATACTAGGGGATTTTGCCGTAGAGATTACTGAGGCTAAGTCAAGACAATCCAATATACTTGTAAAAATTACTCAGAACTTCCTGAGTATCAAAATATCATTATTAACATAATCCAATCATATTTATATAAAACACAATGCAAACATTTCCACAGATTGTAAATAATGTGAGAGAGCACTTAGTTAAATATGTGCCAATAAGCTCGGAGTAAGCACAACAGAATTAAATGTGCTACGTTTTGAGTTCTTAGTTGCTACGATTTTGTATAGTTTTTATTCATTTTAGATTTTCAGGTTAATGCATATTCTCACCAAACTACTACCATTATCCTTTCGCATTTTTTATGGCAAAATCTTAGGATAGACGTAGAAATTGCAGGAGTCTTCTCGTTTTTGCTCTTGCCAATTAAAGGTACATCTTAAGATGGAAAGATTAGGTGCTTGAAGCCGATCTTCACTGATAAGAATTAGATTATATGTAAATCGAGCTCCATGTAATGCAAGTTCAAAATTAATGCACCAACTTTAATTTTGTTTCTACGGCAATTCTCTAATGCATTATAATATAAGATATAATTTTATCTTCCATACACGGGCTAGTAGACACCGAAATTTTCGAAAAATGAACGAAAATATCGAAATCTGCATTTGCGAAAGTGCGATATGGTGTAGGTTTGGGTGATATCTTTCAGATACTAACTTATTGGTCAATATTTATTCCATGTATCCAAAATGGCAGGCAAGAAGGATGGATAACGGTAATTTAATTTGCCTTAGTTAATAGAGAGCCACCACTATTTGTCTGAACCAAAGTGAATGCTGAAGAGATCCATGTTAGAGTAATGACGATATAATGCTTTAAGCAGTTGCCTTGGTGGTTACATATGCTTTCAAGCACTTTTAAGTCTATAGCTCTATTGTTCGGTAAGCACGGCACCAATTAACAACTGGAGAGGACAATGATGTTTCGCTGTAATGTCCTCATACTCCTCCTCCTCCTTCCCCAATTTTGTTTCTTCTAACTCCCTGATGACGCGCGTGCACCCGTACTTTCAAGGTTTCTGCTACGGGCAATCAGCCAATCAGGCTTAAGAGGCATACTTGGCTGAGCGATGCACGTTTCGTGCCCACTGGCAAAACGAGTAAATTCGTGTGCTGCTTGCTAAAACCTTTCCCAGAGAAAATTCTCAGTCTCCTCTATATGTTTATTAGCTTCACGTTTATGAGGGATATTATTATTTTTTTGATTCCACTTTATTGTTACGAAATATGGGCTTAAAAGACCAGCTAAATAGACAATTAAATAGCCTAAAATTGTGGAGAATTTGAGTCCTTGAATAATCCAACTGAATAAGGATTGAATGACCTTGCAGTTGAGTTATTCTCGATGTTAGCTATTCTTTATATACCTTTCGAATAAATAAATCCAAAAATATTAACAAATGACTTTTATGAGTATGACTAGTAGCCTATTCGTGGAAACATGAAACTGAACGAATAACTAATGCACGGTAATCATTCCATTAACGAAGCCTTAATCAGCAGATTTCTAAATAAGTTGTTTTTTTTTCAATTGCTGACTAATATTTAATTATGTCCACGATTTTAGTGAAATATAATAATTATAAATCCATTTGTAAGGCTATGTGAACATTACATTTCGAACATGAGAAGCATTTTAATTGAGTAAGGGGAAACGTCTTTATCGTGGTAACAATGATTCTGCTACATATTTACCCAAACTTTTGTTATTTGCAAGTAGAAGTGTAAAAATTCGTCATTTAGAAAAGATGATATCATGCAAAAAACGTTAGGCTGTTGTCGAGACAAGTAAGTTGTAAAAAGCATTAATTATCTGAACATTGACGTGATTAAATGGTAGTCGAATTACTTTTCAATTTCATTCCCAATTGATAATGTTTAAAGTTAAATAATTTATTAATCTTGTGTAAATGTTTTCAGTTAAAAGACGAAATTCAAATTACTCTATACCTTATTAAGAGTTGCGCGAACGAAAGGGCGAAATCACCTCTCGAGACTGAGTGGATGTTACGTTTTAGAATTTCATTTGTTTAGAGACTGATTTGTTTACATCACTCTCTAAGACTTGACAACCAAGTGCATCACACATTTCTTTGTTTCTGTATTTGCGTTCTTTTTTGTACTATAGACACAAAAACTCCTAAGTAAAATTGGAAATTTTAATTAAAATTGACTTAGTTGAGCTGTGCAACTGATGTGGAAGGAAATGATTTGAGAATTTCGGAACCAATGTGGCAGGGATTTTTACTTCACTTACAGTTATTTCATCCATGTGGTATTTAAAGGGGCACTAAATCAAATCAGTGAGTCAGTCTAATCCTTCTTGCGACTTTAATGATATAAAGCAATGATCTTTCCAATGACTAGTAGGAAACTATGGCATCTTCAAATTGAGAAGAACAAGATTTGAGCGATTAAAAAGAACTTATGCCCTGAACGAAGTTAATTAACGAGTCAGATTTTACAAACTTAAAGTTGTACGGGCAAATCATTAACATTAACATTAACATGAACTTGCGTCTTCGAAAAGTTTTGGATTTAATTACCACCCTAAATCGCAGTGTCTACCTTAATCAAAGGGTAACAATAATAGAAAGCTTATTTGAATAAACCACAATTGTTATTATAATAGCTTATTATTATCTATTTGCTAAATGAGATTTACTAATTTACGCTGTATTACGATCATGTCACCTTCTCAATCTTTGGAGGCAAAGGTGAACCGAGGCAGCAAGACCCACCATGGTAATCTTAAAAGAAAGAAATTAATAAACACTGCATACCGCTGGCAAGAATTTGCTCCAATCCAGAGGGAGAATGGCGAAATTTGAATTTTGGAAAGTGAACATCCCACTGGATGGTTAGCCGATTTCAAATTATCTAACGATAGAATTCGTGAATTTTGTTGCATTGTTGTGACACTTAATAATAACTGCGCTTTTGTCGGATTGTTAATGGTGTGAGTATGAATGGCATTTTTCCATTCAGATACGTAATCATTTTGCACATTTCATAAACTTGGAAAATCTTTGAGGTGATTACTCATTTATTATCTCAACATAGTGAGCAAGGACTAAAGTGGGTCTTTTCTCAATTGAATCGTTTGCAAAATAGCAACTAATCGACAATACTTTCAGTCTAATTGTCTACCCGAATTCAGTTACCGAGTTGTCAAATGAAACTCCATTCTATTATAAAATATGTATCATGCTTGTCAATAGCAAGTCTATTTATTTAAGAATTGAATACGCATTAGACAAGAGAGTGCATGGCTTTTAAATTCCAGTATTTTGAACAGGGTGAAATTTTCCAGTCGCATTATTCTCCGCATTAATTTTGTTCTTTAAAAATATTTCCCCACTCCTTTCGTGGAGCAGCCTTGAATTTGGAGTGGTTAATTGAAAGTACAAAAAAAGTACGTCGTAAGAATGGCAGTAAACTTTTAAATTCCAAGTATAACTTGAAGCGGCATTGTCTTGCTTTCTGATTCTTCCTATTTGGAATGACTTCGCGTTAATGGTCGAATCTCCAATTCTACTGGTAACATTTAATTTATATGGTTTTTATTGCGCCTCTTTGGCGCAGTAGTCACAGTGGTCAATTGACCAGTGGGATGAACAGTGCCGATTAGAAATCAATTAAGAGTGTAGTTTTCAATCAATGAGGCATTTTAAAAATAACTGAAAAAAACTATCCTCCAACAAACGACATCCACTCTTAAAATACTCAAGGCTTACGCTCTCGAACAGGATTTCTCTGAGAAATATAGCAATCGAACTTCACCAAGGAAGCCTTGATCTTTGGGCTTCAATGAGCAGCCTTCTCATATCTCTCGTCTTATTGTTTCTTTTTATTCCAAAGGAGATTAAAAAGAGGGCTTCTGCCGAGTCACGGCTGCGTTAAATCGACCAGGGTGCCAAGGAGGTCTCTGGTATGACCAGGTCGTCGTGATTAAACAGCCAGTAAGGACAATTCCTATTCAAAGTGGCGAAAATTTTAACCTGAAGGAAATTCAAAATAAAACGATGTGAAGCTGCATAAAGTGCATAAATGTACTATCGACAGGATTGTCGTTCCTCGGGCACAATGATCAATGAGGACTTCTGTTGCCTAATTTCCGGTTGTTTTATAGTTTTAAAAAATTCGGTCCCCACATCAGAGTGCCATCTTTAATGTGGACCACGAATCTAGTAGGAGATCCTTCAAAAGACTGTTTAGAAAAACAGCAGCATATATTCTTCAAGATAAGAGAAAAAAGAGTACTTTTTTCAAATTCCCGTTTCCAGGTCTCTCTCTACCCTTTCCCTCCACTGCTTTTTCGTTCCAAATAGCATATTTTGTATTTAGTTTTCTTAATAAACAATCAGATATTTGCTTTAACAAACTTGGAAAACTATATTTTTTACCTTCTCATCAGCGCAATGCTATTAAATCCCTTCGTTATTCTCCTTTTCCAAATTGTATTTGTGACATTTTGCTGAAAGTTTTCAAAATATTTACCCAATTTTTTTACGATACGCATTACAATGCTTTAATTTAAATTGTGATTGACAGTGCTCTCAAATAACTTAAAGTAGGATAATTGACAATAAAATTGAATTAGTTTGAATAAATCAATTTCCAGAATCTAAGTTAATCAAAGAAGACTGAGATTTAACTCAAGATAAATTTCTCCCGAGTGCACTCGTTTCTACTACTCTGGCATGATCAACCAAACCAAAAAAGGCGACTTTCCTTCAATCCTTTCAGCAAAACTCCAATACTGCGAAGATATTTGAGACTCTCTCTGACTTTCTAGCAGTGGTGAGGCTAAATTAGCGTCACAACGCAATTACGACCGAAGAAACTTAGATAGTGGTATTTGTACTAACTTGAACTATTAGCTGCACTATCAATTACAAAAATGAAACAGACAACACCAATCATTCTTATAGATTTGAAAATTCAGATGTTTGGTTTTCTTCACATACCAAGTTTACGAATGATATTATAAATAAAATCCTATCGAATTGTTAAAAATTTTCCATAAAACTGCCAACATTACACTTTCTCATATAAAAGACGTTCAATTTTTTAATCCAAATAGAAAGTTTTATTAAATCAGAACTTGAAGTGAAATCTCGAGGTCTCAACTCCACCACCCAGTAATAACTGGGAAATTTGCAATTGCTCATTTATTATTCTTATGTCCTCGGTCTGAACATTGAATGTAAAAGTTTAGCAAATGCGACTAACCAAAGTGAATGAGGTTCAGTGCTCAAAGTGTTTCCGAATTACATTTTTTAGTTATCTCGAGAAAAAATAGCATTGAAAAATTAACTTGACAAATTCTATTTTAAGTTAAAAAATATAAATTTAGCTATTTACAGTGACAGTAAGAGAGTGCCTTACAGCTTAGCCTATCAGAAGTTGCAGTTGAAAGAATCCGTAATGGAAATCCTATCATTGGATAACACTCAAGATCTCTGAGGGTTGTCGAAGCCTTATAATGCAAACGAATTACTTTTAGGGCAGGTTGCTGCAGATACTCTACAAAAGTAACGTTTATAAGTTTTATATCTGAATTTGGACTTTGGTAACAGCTAAGGCTAAATTATTCTTAAATCACCTTCAATTGCTTGCACTCTTTTGCCGCTCTGCTTAGCGTAAACTAGTGTGCTAGTCTGGTGGCTGAATTGGCAACAGCTTTCATGATCTGGTTTTCAGACCCGGTCTCAGAAACCACATGACTTCTCAAACATGCCCAAACTTGAATAAGACCACGGTTATTAACGAGACACTGAAAATGAATGACCTCAATTGAAAGAATATTAGAAAAGCCAAATGAAAGTTGGCATGATTCCCACCAAAGCATATGTACTACAGAACAATCCACGACTGCGTCTAAATTGGCGAGGATAATATTCTGAAACCTGACGCTGTTTTTAAATAATTTTTTTGAAGAAGAAATGATTTTAGAATTGATATACGTTGTTAATGATTATGCAAAAAGATTGAGGAGTGACTCTTTGTGTTGAAACTCACAATTAATTAGATGATAATGACTTCTATAATAATAAGCATGCTAGGACCAGTCTAAGCATGTAATTTGACATGAAATTTCATTCCAATTTCTTTATAGAACCCGTAGTTTTTGAGGTTTTATACTAATTCTTGCGGATTTTTGCATCGAGTTGAGAATATACATCAGTAAACTTTTGCCATATTTGTGTTGGAATAGCGTATGTCGATAGCTGGGCGCACTCGTAAACAATTAAATACCTGAAGCCCTTTACAAAATATAACTTGCCAATCATTTGTAATTCTAAATTCTCTGAAATCTTGTATAATTTAAACTACCTTCTTTGAAGTTAACTCATAACATTTCCATTTATTCCCTAAAGTGTTTCATTTTTCGTGCCATCTAACTATAAAATGATAATTGGATTAAATATCTTCACATTCTTCTTGCACCCCCAATTGCATACAACGGTATTAAATTTCATTTATCATTGTGCTAAAACCGTGTGAGAGTTTGCAGTAAGTATTAGAAAAGCCACGAATTTATTTTTTCGCTATTAGGGTAAGTTCAAGTTAGTTTCATTTTCATACATAATGAACTTGGTTCCATAAGTTAAGTTGGTGTACCATTATTATTGCTATGTACTTGAATCGAAAACAAGGCCAAGCACACCAAATATGCTACCTATTTTACTATTGAATCGTTTCTTACTCGTTTCATCAAAAAGCCAGCAAAACGAATAACATTCTTCTGTTATTTTTGGAGCTATTAAACAGGAAATGAAACTACCTGTTTAATATTTTCGCAGTAGTGTATATAAATGACGTGAGTTGCTTATTGGAACAATTATGATTGGTTAATTCTTACGCTTTTATTAGATTCAATCTACACATGTGGGGTGATAAATTTGGTAACAAGTTTCTCGGGTCTATAAGAGTAGGATGACACACCTAATAAGCAAAGCGTCGAATTAGTTCTTAATTCCACACTTATCTTGAATTTTATGATGAGGAAGAGCATGCAAACTATATATTTTTTTGCTGATTTATTTGGGAATTTCCGGAAAGTGGGCCATTGAAAACGCATAAATATATTGTCAATTAGAAATGCTATAAATCAAATTACCAGCATTTCAGTCTCCTTTTAGGAAGAGGTATGCTTCCTCAGAAGCTCGTTTTACTTTGTCTTTTTAGACGAAAATATGAGAAATGAGCCTTGAAGGATGCCTGCAATCAGGACCCAAGGCCGCAGAGAAAACGCATTGCTGCTTCCTCCGAGTTGAACTTATTATTACATAATTTATAAGAAGAATGCTGAATAATCCGCTCTAACTAGCACGAGAGTTATTCAGATAGAATAAAGGAAAAAGTCGAAATCGATTCGACTGTAATTCAATCACATTTTGGGAAACCTAGACCCATATACTCAAAGTTAATTCTTCGTTTTCTTGAGTTCAACGCTGTTTGATTTTCATTTTTTTCCGTTAGTTGTGGTCTCGATTATTATTTCAGTTGCGGATCAGGAGGGGGAGGGGAGGGGGATTGAAAGACGACGCAATATAAACAAAAAATCCAGGCTTTCGCTCTACTTTAAGTCACTGAAATAGGCGGGGGGGGGGGGGGGAGGGAGGGAGGGTGGGTGGAAGGGGTGGGGGTGGATGGTTTTCCGGGGAGAGACAAGAGAGAAAGCAACAGTAAACTAACCAGGTGGCTAAAGATCACTTGATTTGTGACGAAGTATTATAACAAAGGCAGCGTTAATGGCCAGCTGAAGGAAAAAAGAACGAGACATAGGCGAGACAGAGAAAAGCTCCGTATGCGACTGATAGGGGACTAAATAAGGAAGATAAGCAAATTAGCAGGCAGTTTTACATATAATCTTAGCTCTCCAGGAAAATTCGTCAGCAGTTAAGCGCTTGGTAAACACGATCTTGGACGGCGAGATGATAAAATCCTTTTCAATTTGTTGAGTTACATTCACCCGACGTTTTTAGAACTGCCATGGACGATAACAGCAATAATGTGAAATTATCTGCAATCAATTCAGCCATCCATCAGTTTCAAAATCGTAATTCCCGTCGAAGCCAAGTTTGCTACTGAGAGTCCTGAAAATACTTTCGTTTTTTACATAATAAATTATAATATTTT
The DNA here is from genome assembly GCA_000469805.3 of Hymenolepis microstoma. Lineage (NCBI taxonomy): Eukaryota > Metazoa > Platyhelminthes > Cestoda > Cyclophyllidea > Hymenolepididae > Hymenolepis > Hymenolepis microstoma. The sequence goes on along the minus strand of LR215993.1, from coordinate 21,127,921 downwards.
CAAAGAATTTCATTTTTTCGCCAATTTTTGTATAAGGCAGCAAGTTTCCAATAATTCATGATACCATTTCCATTTGTAAAACTACGTTCATTTAGAAGATAGAATACGACTTTAATAGGTCGCCGCAATTTAAAGTTGAACGCCATTCGAAGATCTAATCTTTTAAGGAAGTTCGACATTTTTGGAAAACCACCGATTGTGGTCACGCAATTGTGGTGTTAAAAAACCTATCATCGAGATATTGTGATCAAAAGAGAAATCCCAGTGTTTTGAACTGACCTCTAAAAATTCTACTTCCCAGACAATCGGTCAATCTTTATTTTGTTAAAGGAAAGTGATAGCGATATTGCCATTTACAGTGTACATTATTGGAAGAGAAATGGGTGGAGGCGCCAAACTTCTTACTTGTAAATGACATGATTTTGACGTGTAATATAATAAGAATAAGATGAAAATCACTCTGAGGTAGTAAAGTTAGTCAAAGGAGAACATGGTGAAGCCTAACATCTCGAGGATAGGATGATGTGAATAACGGTGATCGGAGTGGATGGCATTCATTTCTAAGCAAATGGGATGTTAAAAGAATTCTTTAAATTACGTAAAAAATTTCGGTAATTTATGGCCATATAATTGAGTTAATAAACAATAGTATTGCGGTTAAAGATATTATTAATTCTTGTGAGGAAAGTGACAATTGGGTCTTTGTGTAAAGTACCAAGTTATCTAATCACTATTAGTGCTGAAGTCTAGAAGAATCATGGGAGAGTAAAATCTCTTGCACTTACTCTTAAGCATTAATTGGAGTCAGGTTTTGTCATTCACATACAAATGAATAATTTTTTGCCAAACTTGCTTCTAGCTTATAATAGGAAATATTCAATAAATTTAAAAATGGTTAGAAGACGACATTTAATTATCTGAAGGCTGTTATTCACGTTCTAATACCGATCAAAATGCATTTTAGGATTTTTTCTCCTGAAACTTCAATTAAATTTAATAAACACTGGCATCATTTTAATGCAATTTTAATTAGTTATTTAATGCTCAAAATTATTGAACATCGCATTAGGTTATGTAAACGAACAGAGTTGGCTAGACGACCCACAGAATTAACTTAGTGGATGAACAATCTACGGATATCGTTGACATAATCTCGCACATGTACCTTAAAACAATACACAGGGAAAATAAACGATTTTTCTTTTAGAATTGAAATCAGTCAAAATTACTTGTGCTTTATTGAATTATCGGCATCTTTTGGACGCATCGGTCGTTTCATAGCCTATGGGACTCGTTTGGTTTTCCCGTCATTTATAGTTTTCCCTTGCTTAAATATTGTTAATGGTTTTACGCTTTGCCATAAAGAAAGCCTATCGTAAATTAGGATTGTGAGTATTGTGTAATCTACACACTGATAATTGAAATTGTCACTATTCAGCTAACCGCCATACCTTAAATCGTCGCAAATTTAGAAGTCTTTCTGTGATATTACCACCAACGAAATAGTCAATACTTTGAAAGTAAAGTTTTACTTATTGCTAGAAAAATGGCAGAGAACTCAATTAAAAGAGGGTATTCACAGTGGACGTCATTACAACCAGTGTCACGACAACGACTGTTAGATGACGTCATATTCGCATAAATGTTCAATTTGTCCTTTCAAACAAATAAGTGGTATTTGTAAATAGCCAACATTAGCATGCATAAAGCATGAGAAAATATTAATTTTATGCAAAATTTATTCTTTTCGAAAATATAGTACTAAAGCCACGTTAATTTCTGTTTTTCGACTGGCATGGAGGTTGGGTGATACCAAACTCCTTACAACTCAATTTTATCCACCGAAGTATATGATATTTAAATGTTTCCTTGAATTCAAACCATATAGGCATTAGAAAATACCACTTTCCATAATAAAAGTAAACAATACCCTCGCAAATATACCCGCTATGCGCCTGACAATATTTATCATCGAGACATTAAGGTCAAAATCTGGACAGCAGTGTTTTGTACTGACCTTTGCTACATTATGTCAGAGCGTTCGAGCCTTAGAGATAAAGGTAAATTAGGGGAGTGGAGGAGAGAGTGAACGGATGACGGCGAATTGTCATTAATATTACCCGGGGAACGGTGTCGATGATGAATTGGTCACCGTACCCGTCTGCCATGGTGGAGATCAAGGGTTTGATTCCCATCGGCGCACACCTAGTGAGCGGAATAGTCAGCCTCACTAGAGGGAAGGGTGAATCGTATGTCTCAGCAGAATGCCAATTTCTGTCTAACATGAACGTTGAAAAAGTTTTCTCAATTTGGCCTGAGAAGTATAAGTCATAAAATTATTTTAAACAACTTTACAAATAAGAAATTGTATCTGAGCACATTAGTGAACGAAATAGTCCTGAAATACGTGGAATGGAAGTCATTGCAATGAAGACCTCATATCAGAAGTTTTACTTAAGTTGAGATCGTTAACTCATCTTCTTATTATGGGTTTTACTTAAGTAGTACCATTCGAATGTTTGTATGAACCATTTCGAGTCTCGTTGCCTACTGGATTCATTTGAAATGTTGACCAGGACACTCAGAGCTGGTTGAGGGGACCGGTGCGATGTATTTGCTCAGAAAATATGCGAATTCTATTAGAATTCTTTACATCATAAGTATATTTCACGCATATTGATTGTGTCGCCAAGGTAATTTTAAAGGCATTTGTTGAAATAAATTAGCATAATTCTGTGGCGTTAATTAATGAAATTTCGATGATTTTTTATCTAGTGCGTACTCTATTAATGGCAACTATCAGCATTTTGTGGCGATAGTCTGTGCTAATATCAATAGAAATTTGCACAATTAATCAACCAATAAGCCATTTTCTGGATTAAAAATAAGTTTGAATTTGAATTATTGTTTTTTTAGATCATTTAAGTACAAAAATTGAAAGCATTTTGGGGTCTACTAGATTGAGAATCTATCCAGAACTTATTTCGAGATTACATTCTATTTATTTTGTTTTAACAGTTTGGTAGTTAATATCGGTGGTGTCAGATTTGGCTGCAAGAAATCGGTTTTGACAGCCGGGAGGAAAATGGAGAGAAACAGGCAACTGTTGTTTGTTCCGCCTTATCTAGCCACTTAAAACAAAGAATCTGCACTTCGGAGGCAAGTAAGTAAGTGCCGATATACCGAGACCGATTTGAGAATTTTGTGAGTCAGATAAGATCTCGGGAAATCCGGAAATGAGTTCAGTCTTAAACAATTTCCGCCCACTAGTTCATTTACATCGTAAAACAGTTCGGAATAAAGTGATAACCTCTTTTATTGACTATTCACCTAGCCACAGTCTGTTAAATAGACCAGTAATTGGGAGCTGCGTACAACAGACTCGTAGGATCCAGAAAGAGCCCTTTATATGTCGATCGTATTATGATAAATGGTGTCCATCACAACTATTCTGTTAGTGAAACAAGATGAACTTGATGATAGGGGAGTCACTAATACCGATTTCTCTATGTCTCAAAGGAAGTTTATCATATGGTCCAACAGCGTGAGCTTCAGTGTCGCGGTAGAAGTATATGCATCGACCAGGTAGGGAGATACGGGTTAGATTCTTATCTATGCTTATCAAGTAAACTACATTATCATGATGGTTAAAGCTGAGTCAGCGTGGTTAGTTATAAAGGGCTAGGGGAAGAAATGATCGGATATAACAAAATTCGATCATATAACCACGTATTCTCTAATGATTGAATTGAAGACATTCGATTCATAGAGGATAGATGGACTAATACTTTTCCATACTGAGTGACACAGAAAATGAAGATAACTAGAGTACTGTTTAGTAAATTTTGACTTCTCTTTATACGAATTTAGTCTTACGCTACTCTTCATTTGTCATTATTTAGCCAGTGAGGTTGACCGTTCTTAACTCTGAGTGTATAACAATGGGCATTGGTCTCGTAATCTCTGGTTTGGCAAAAATGGTCATTGATCGGTACACCACCATTTAGTAAAAACCAAACTATTGATTAACATATTAACAAGAATAGCATCGTGGTTCCTATTAATGATAATTTTTCAAATAACTGATTTATCAAAATGCTTCACCACACAGAAGGCACAGTTTTCTCATGAACTTTGACCAATATCTATTGGCTTCAGTTCTTTTCCCATGTGTTCGATCGAGTATTAAAGGTTATTTCCTTGGAGTGAGAAAGGAAGTCGTTTCTTGCATCATTACTTGATTGGGAATCCAGATCTATAATTAGAGGGAATTGTAATCAGAGCCCCCGGTGAGTACGCGCATAATAGTGAACCGCCATATATTCATTCAGTCGGTTTTGCAAACTAAGTCGACTCCAATTCTACCACATTGCTTGCAAGTTGTTCTCCAAATAGTGCAGGCCAACAGCTCAAACCAAGAGAAGGAGAAGAAAGAACTGTGCTTATTTTCAGGATGTTTTAGTACTTTAACAAAACTTTCTTACAATAGAAAGAATACCACTGCCGCTTGAATCTCTTGATGAAGGTTCTGTCAATGCATAACCTCCAGAGACTCGAGCTGGCTTGCCCTGCATATTGATTAGATTGATTGGCTGCTGTGAGATCACTTGATGACGTGTTAACCCATCAGCGACAGCGCCTAAGCTCTGTGGTCTTGTCGGTGTCATGTCAAATAGGGGAATGAAATACGTTTGGCTTATAGGAGAAACAGTCATGGCTGGGTTGCGTGTCTCAAAGGAAACTATCATGCAGCGTATAGAATTCAGAATACTACTGCTATTAAATGGACTGTGACGAATTTAAAATATGTAATACCACTTAGGGATATCATGAATGCTTTGAATAAAAGATAACGTTGCTGAAAATCCGGGTTGCTCATGAATTCAGAGGTTTAGATGTGAACATCAATAATAATAATAATAAAGTAGCTATATTTTGCTTAGAATGATGTAAAAATGTAATTTATAAATGCGTGAACAGTTAAAACCGACGGATATACCCATTTTCATGGACTTACTAATCAAGACTTAAAATGAATACCTTGCTAGATTAAATAAATTAGTTCAGATTGATACTAATAAACATTTCGTCAGTAATGAGAACAGACAAGGTACTATTTTCTACAAAGAAAATTTTGTGGTATTACGCTATATCTTTCGGGTGCTAACCCTCATCACATGACCGGTACACTAACAATTGTCTTGATTCCAGCGACCTGTCCTAACCTTAGGCTACGTGTAGGAAAAAAAGTGTTTAGTGACTAATGAGCGGATAGCCCTCTTTGGTCATATGAGAGAATTAGCTAAATTGAAGACTAAAAGCTTCATACTGGTCTAAGACCAATGAACTTTTATTTAGTACTAGTGGTATGAATACTTTCCTTTAGAATTGAAAATCGTTTCAAATTATACGTTTTGCAAGTTATATCTGAGAAAAATCAATTTATTTTTTATTCAACTAATTGCTTTTGCTAGTTAACGAAGATTTAGACAATATTGATCATAAAACCTAATGGCATATGGCATTGCATTTAAAGTAAGCAGAACGTTACTTCGATAGTAAGTTTACGTGCCACGTGTGCAATCGATTACTGCTTCCAAGATTATTACATACGCATGCGTTGAAATTAATGCATGGTCGCGCCCTGCTTCCGGATGACTCATCGACTATCCGCAAAGATTATACAGACAAGGCAGCACGTCCGCACTCGCTGCACCGCAGCGTACTTGATGGTGAGTCATCCATACGCCCATATGCAAGCGTCTAGAGTTCACCCCCTGAATTATGATTATGCTAAACCACTAGACGACGCAGCCAACAGATGTGCATTACTTACATTATGTAATGAATGTTTTTTTTTTATTAACGGGGTAATGTTTGAGAAGACAACGCATTAACTAGCTCTCTACCTTTTGAGGAACTTGAAGCTCAAAACCTAGGTCAATTTTTAACTCTTCACAAATGGATTTTACTGGTTTAATATATATTCACTTGCCTCGAATAGTCGAGAAATACCAGTAGAGTTCGTTGACATTTATCATTAATTAGCATTTTTGCCTTTATTTATTTTACTGAGAAAATAAAATAGCCCAGTCTGTTTGATGACTCTTTGATATATTGCTGTTAGAACCACTATCAAGTTCGACATGAAAGAAACGAACCATGCCTTTTGCACTTATGACTGAACTCCACCAAGTATAAGTCCAGTATGGCGGTCTAAATTAGCTTTAAAGATTAGTAATTGGAGTACAAAGTTTCTATTTACCTTAAGTAAATTAAAAGAATGCTTAAACTATCTTGAAGTACACAAACTCTTATCAGAAAAGTGTGCTTTCACTTTTAATACACTTTTTCTTCAATTTTTATAATTACAATCAGACAAGTGTGAGTGAACAAAGTAACTGCAGATATAAGCTGTTTTTGAGAAGACACTAAAAAGAATTCACTTATTTTGAACCCTTTATTTCAAAGAAAATTTCATAGGGTAAACGTGACTCAGCAATAATTTTTGAGAGGGAAAAAACTGTAGTCATAAAATGTGTCTGTATAACCAAACCCATTAGGAAATGTGCCAGTAGTGAGAATTGCAAACAAATCTCCATAGGAACTTAAAAAGAACGGGTCTTACCTAGATTACTTTGCGTTATATATGGGGTAAAATATAACTGTTCTGATCCTAAATCAACTATTTTCGGTGGGTCCAAACGAGAACAGGAAGAGCTCATCCGATGTACCTCATGCCTACTGAACTATCGATTTTTGGACTTCCAAACTTAAAATTGGACATGACTGACCATCGCAGCCAAAGTTGGTCAACCAGCCAGCCAATCATTTATTCCAAATCAAATTCTGTAAAATTGCTTTTATGCTCTCAACTGCGGAATCGTTGTCCGGACTAAAAGCCTTCTTCCTCCCTTTTTATAGAGTTTTAGCGGTTTTAGTTAAATAAATTGGCAATTAAGTAAGTTATAAGAAAAATATATTAGGTAGATAATCTTGACAGTCTTGACGGCAGGGAAACTCTCGAAAGCAATAAATCATGAGGCCTGACACAAAGAGCCCAGATATTTCAATTAACACTTGGTCGTAGGGAGGATATCCCGTATAAACTTCTTTGAGAATCCCGCATTCTCGCTTGTCCAAGTTAGCCACTTGGCTGATCATCCGTACCGTCTCATATACAACAGTAAGTATTGATCTAATAGCCACTATCTTGGCGAAATTACAAACTGAAAACTACACCATCTGTGCTAAATTCATGATTTTCTACACCATACAGGACAGCTTGGTCCTTTTTAGCGTAGAGTTGACGTACAAAAACCGCCTTCGAGATATGGTCGCTTGAGCATGATTGAGTTTCCTCTGACGTTAAATGAGTCTAGATGGACTATCTAAGTGGTTGTAATCGAGACAAAATACACATTTGTTTTTTTCTCTTTTCTTGGTCATACGTACACGGTTCTTAATACTTTGTAATTCCCTCATTGATCTTGTGAATTAATATATCTATGAAATTAGTAAAAACTTCCAGTCACTGTAACCATGCTAAAGACGTCTATTAACCTAAATACGTTTTCAATAAATGTTAATGATAAAATTATTTAATCTTCCTCAAAGTTTGTGCTATCTCTGTCATCTCTAAAGAATATCCTCCCGTCTTTTCGCTAGGGATAGCGTCAAAAGATAAATCGAAGTTCATATTTGTAAAAGAGACAAGTCAAATTAGAATTAAATGTCAATTAAATAGCTAGCATTCATAAATCAACAAATTACTTCCAGAAATTTGTTTTGCAAAAAAACAATTTTTAATAATAATTAGTATCATTATAAATTGAATTGATGATGAAATTTACTGTCGTGTACTGATTTATCGATTATTTGGCTTACAAGCTAGTGCACGTGACTGTAATCACGTTCCTGCTGCGATTATTAACTAAGTAATCGATCGATTTTGCAAACTAAGCTTTTCTAGAGAAATAAATGCGCTGATCGAAAAAATGTACAAAAACATATAGGAAAGGAATGGGAATGCCTTAGTACGATCTGAGAGGTCTCTGTATCGCTTAAATTCACTAAAACCACCACTGTTGTAGTTCTAACATCTCATTCAGAACCGAAGTTACAAAAGGAACTCATAAAGGGGCAAATTCATGGTTGTGGAGATGTACACAGATCACAACATCAGTCAGTTCTGTAGACGACGAGAGTCAAGCTCCTGAGCTGTATCTTCTCTTCATATGTCCTCAGTGCGTAAGATGTATATTTGAACAACTGCACGCCCGCAGATCAGCCCAGTCTATTACTAGCTTGAAAAATGCTCCCTTGACATTAGACTTGTTCACTAACTGCCCAAACAGAGAGAAATGAAGAGTGAATTTAAAACTAGAAATCTAATATCCTTATCATTTAAAAATTAATGGAGAATGAATTTGCCAAGACAAAAAAGCAAAGACAGGATTATATATATTTCATTTATTTGACCTATAGCGTCTAAGTGAGATGCTTTTGACACATATTCCTGTAAAATGAGTTCAATTTTAAGCCACCAATCATTCTATCAGATCACAGAACCCATAAAACATGTGTTTTAAAAAAATTAACAAATTAAAGAATATCTTAAACAACACCAATATTCATGGAGGTCTAAGTACCTGCAATTGACTGATTCTGATGTGATTTAGTCATAACTTACCTAATTTTGCATATTTTTTTTTAAAAATGATATATACAAACGTTATAATTGCACAAAATTTTATTAGATTTAAATAATTATTGTTTATGGTCCAGCGAAAAAGCCTCCACAAGTTTTTTCCATGGAAAGACCTCTGAGAAAGGAGAATAACAAATAATATTAATAAAGTTTGAAATGGCTTGGCAGAAAATAATCAATTAATGAAGTGAGGATATTTTTCTAAGCCAGGACCATTGCGCTGTTCATATTAGCAAATTTGGGAGAAATGGCACTCTGGTTTCATAGTACTTATTTATTTATATCAAATGGCAGGCTTTATGATGGTTATCATTAGTCCTTTAGTTGACTTTGGCTTCACAGGGGGAAGAACATCAACGTCACAAAAAGTCGAGGGAGGGAGGACAGAAGAGTTATCCGCAGATGTAAAAGGGACAGAAATAAAGGTAGAGAAAAAGATGGGGTGAGTACTGTGGAAGTGGTCGAATATGACTGGTAATGGTAGTTTGAAGTGAACGGCCGGTTTACAGACTGTTTTTGCCATATGGGTGTACATTGCCCATGTTGCACCACGTGGAGGTAAGTCTACCGCGCACCTCGGTTTATAGTACTTAATCATCACAATTAGACACAGATTATTAACGTGAATATGTCCACTATAGTTGGAACCCATAGATCGTCCAACTTATTTTCGTTATTTGCCCTGCCACGGAAAATGCTTGTATTACAGCTTGGTGAGAAATCCAGAAAACGACTTCTAGTCCTCCCTGTATGATGCATAAGAATTTAAGCGTGCATATTTCTTGCAACGAATACTGTACAGATTCTATCAATTAAATTATTTGGTAGCGCATGACCAAAACGCAGCCATGCTAATCTGTAGGTACGCATTACTCAAAATATCCTATTGACCCATCGAAATTGATGAGACTATGATAGGGACAAATAATGCCCAATGCTAGTTGACAAGATTATTATTCCACACGTTTCCAGCTAGCTATTAACTTTCATCTCCAATCTCACATTACTTACGCCTTGCAAATAAGAATTATAGTGTAAACAGGTTAGGAGAGAAATTCGAGAACATTCCTACTGATTGTAAAAATGATGTCAAATAAAGGTGCAAAGCAAATTTCAGTAAGAGATATGAGCATCTCAAGGCTAAGAAAAAGGACATCATTCATGTTGGAGTGAAAAACTACAGAGACCCGGTTGCAAAGTACGTAACAGATAAGGAGTAATGAGAGAGATGGAGTAGATCGAGAAGTCTGATGTTTGGTCGTGACAGAAGTTGACACAGTCACAGAAGATAAGTGTTAGCTGTAGAATCTAACTCGAAGAGTTGCTGACCGGTGCAATAGAAGCAGCCTAAAGAATAATCACCTAAATCCCGTATTTATGAGCTTTGAGTTGGTAAAAGAAGTTTGTATATTTTGTAAAAGTAAGGTAGGAAATCCCGCTAAGAAACGTAGGATGAAAGTATGGTCATTAGATAATGATGATACAGCGTGTTGCATCAGACATGATGGTGCATGCATGACAATATTTATGTGAGATTGTAAGGTGAATTTGAGAAGGGTCGCGTGAGAAAATACGTACTATGCTTCAGATTTAAAAGACTTTATGGAGGTAATTTCACTCGATTTCGTCTACATGCGGATGTGTATTTTCCGATAAATCACTTTCCTATTGTATACATTCCTCATACTAATAATGTAAATAGGGCATGACAAATTTTTCTTGGAAGAGAAAAGATTGAAAATCTTTGCGATTACTTATACTTATAGTTTTAAAAAATCACAATTTTTGTTACAGTTAATAACGTCAAAAACTGGAAAAGGAACTTTGAAGGAGGCGAGAGGATATAGATCCAAAGGAATAAAAGAACATGAACCAATCAATCAGATGCATTGTGAGGTATTGAATTAACTGGTTTATCCCATATACCAATGCAAATTTTGATTGTAACGCCAAATGATCCCACGTGGCACACTGATAGTGCTTTTAGTTCATTTCTCCTTCTTTAATGACTTTCAGTTCATTATTTTGCATATCTCTGCTGGTAGCCTTTAGCTTAGTGTTCACTTCTCAAGAGGCCATTCTGAGAAAACTAGACTGGAGGGCTTAGTAACTATGGCTTATTACTGTCGCTAGACGGAACTAAAGGAAATTGAAAATTGCCTCTCCAATAAGAAGAGTTGTATGGACACCTGAATAGAACATCTTGCAATTGGTTCAACGTCAACTTTTATAGCTTTTCTTTATGCATATTTACAAAGATGTCGAATGTATTCGTGGGTCTAGACAGCAACGGTTTATAATGAAAGGAATGCGACTTAAATCACATTTCTAGTGTCCCTTCAGCTATTAGGCCCTGGATTATAAAAACTGAGAAATTCCTTTTCAAAGTGCTCGTCTGCGAAGTCAGAAGTTGTAAATTCGTTTCCCATTCAGTTGGGATGGGAAACAGCTGTCCTCAATACTAGTGTAGATTTTCCCCACTATTAACCTTCCATTAGGAATGAGTGTTGGAAAAGCTTTTCTAAGTATTCTTGTTAAGGCTTTTTTATGAGTCTTTCATTTATCTACTTTAAATTTATTTGTGAAAGTGCTAATAAAAATATATATATATATATATATATATATATATATATATATATATATATATATATGCTTTTTTTCTCACGTTACTAGTTAAATTCAATTGTCAATCGTGATTAGCTGATGTACGATTGGGATGATGTTTCTTTGCTCCTTGAAGCAACTGTCCGTTGAGCAAATTTCCTGTCATACCTAAATAACCGGCACTTACAACTCGATAAAAAACGAGAAATAAATTTCTACAATTTACTTGGAAGCAAAATAAAAATTGACTACAACTGAGATGTATTCGATTTAGGAAATTTGTCGATCGAGGAAAAAAAGTATTTTTCATTTCATTTAATTAAATCCAATACGGATTATTGTCAGTCTATTTTAGTGGTTATTTCCATAATTATGTGGTTGGAATTGAGCAACTTGAGATATTGCACATAGACTTAAACAACGCTGAACTAGCTCAGCCCCTACTGAATTTATACGATAACTTCCAAGCCTATCCACTTATCACGGACAAAGCGCAGCTTTATTGATTTCTATTAGTGAGAAACTCGACTTTTGAAATCCCGTCTATTGGTCAAACTTAAGCAATGCGGCCGGCCATTATGACAATTGAATGTGCACCTATTGGCATTGAACCCAAGGTCACTGGCATTTAACCACAGCGCAATAGGTGCTCGAAAACCATTTTACTTGAAATCCGCCTAAAGGTGACTTCAACATGTATAAGTTGAATTTAAGAATCTACTATTTGATTTGTATTTTAATTGAAAATTTTGAACTTTTTTTAAGCACTTATCTCAAAAGCAAAAATGCACTCTGCCTTCTCTCTATTTCGCAAACTCTTATTAGGCCGTCTCTCATTTGAGTAGAGTTATTCGATCATTTAAATATAGACCTCAGTCGGTACTAATTTTACTGCGTATTTTCTTTGAATGGCGAAGAAAAAACTGGGAAATATCTCATGTCATTTTGGAAAAGTCCCTATTTGCTGTATCCACCCTTCCATCCATTTTTTGCATTAAGGCGATTGAGGGATTTTTGGGAACTGTGAAGGTTCTTTAGATTCTGAAATTACTGCGACTTTCATTAAGCTGAGAAGAGAGAATAGATAGTGGGTATGTACACCCTTAGCCATGTATTTGTTCATTACGATATCTAGCACATAAGGCATCAGATGACATAAATTTAGAGTATGCGATTTCAGATCCTCAGTTTTTACTGTTAATTTGACAGTTAAAAAATGGCATTTGCTCATTATTAAAAGCCTTTAATACAGAGAGAGCTTTACTTTATATAGAGTATGCGATTTCAGATCCTCAGTTTTTACTGTTAATTTGACAGTTAAAAATGGCATTTGCTCATTATTAAAAGCCTTTAATACAGAGAGAGCTTTACTTTATATAGAGTATGCGATTTCAGATCCTCAGTTTTTACTGTTAATTTGACAGTTAAAAATGGCATTTGCTCATTATTAAAAGCCTTTAATACAGAGAGAGCTTTACTTTATATAGTCAATAATTCCAATAAAATTTGAATAGAAGATGGTGCTCATATTTTTCAAATACATCAGCTTTCGTCCAACATGATATATTTGGCATCAAATAAACGAATTTATTCTCTATCTTATTATAGTCAATTCTCATATTATTCATGAATCATCAATCAATACAAATATTGAAAATTGGGGAACACTGGACCGATTGACAGCCAACTAATTTTCTTCATTTGAGTATTCATAAAATTTTTCGTGGTCTGATGGAACCAACTCATGAAATTCATCAATAAATATAAACTCTGAGAATCCAGAAACAAACTTAAAAATATCCGGTTTTTGTGCGCAAATTGGATCTTATCTATGGGCGTATTTTCATTTTTGTCTTGCGCGGATGTAATTAAAAGCAAGTCAATAATTTATAGAAGTACTCCCTGCTTAACCTTAATTAAATGAATGTTCATAAGACGTAAGCTGATTCATTCGAGTATTTCATTCCAAAAAACCTGGTAGGTGCTCTCTTCGGCGTTATAGAAAGGTAAACAAATGAAAAAAGAACCGTGTGGCCTTTCGATATTTTTCCTCTTGGTATGGTGGAATTGGATTCAGAACCGCTCTCCCGACGAAAACGAGAAAAACGAGTATTTGTTCATGTCTTGTTTATAAATTGAGTGTATATTCATTTTTGTGCGATTGCTACCGATTAGTTTGCCAGTTCGGTTCAAAATACCACTTTGGTAATATAAAGCTAGCCGGACGTCGAATCGGATCATTTCGTTGAACCTGCGCGAATTTCACAGACTTCATTTTTAGTGCATTGGCTTTACGCAATTGCCATAGTTGCAATAATTTACCAACCGAGAAGCCACTCATGTTATGTATGATCAAATTAACACAAACGTATACAGCCTCTTAATATGGTGAAGTATAACCATCTTTGAGCTATTTCGCTCTTTTTCCTTATCACTTAAGACAACTATAACATGGTGACGGACCAGTGGTAATGTGGATTTCTGGCAAAAATCACTTTCAATAAGAATGATAAAATCCTGAAGTATTTACCTCTGGACGGAAGATAAACAAAAGAAATTATTACGGTCATTCGGGCTAGGAGTGATTTTGAAGGCACCATGACTTGTTCAATGAAAATTGTAGAGAATACGTACATGGAGCCATGTCAAGTGGAGTTCAGGCAAATGGCGGTTTTCGATTGTCTTCAGGTACATCTTCCTTCGCATCCACCAAATAAGATGTTGGTGTTGAGAGTTGAATTTACTAAAGACTAGAATAGATTAGTTTTAATTTATAACTTGTCTTAAGATCAGGACGCATCGTATGCCCTTTTCGAACTAATCCGAATAAGGCATTCTATAACTCGTTTGACTTCTAAATGTGGGTAGATTAGGGCTGTCAGCTTAGCAGTGTGAGGTGGTTGAAAGTTTAGACATTCCAGTGATGAATTGGGCATTTTGGATAACAAAAATGTTATAAATTAAATAATCCACTTCCTACTTAACATGAACAGAAGTCATTCCCTAATTTTGAGCTAGTCGCTATCAAGCAATGCCTGACGATAAGCTTACGCTTCCCGACCCCTAATTTTTCTGGTCAGGTCTGCTTAAAGATAGGCCCAAGAGCGAACCGTATACTTCTCTCATCTCCACTTTGTTAAAGTTCATAACCATTACTTTTCTGTTTGACTACAGCCAAGCACAATGCATAATCTCGATTTTAGCACTATGTATGGATGAATACCATCTTAAATAGATGGTAAATTTATAAAATAACTTCAACGGCTGACCTTAGATATCTCCGCGTTCTCTGGCTTTGTATTAACGGCTGACGAGTGATTATCCTATCACATTTAATACCTTCTCTTTTACATTTGGAGAGTTAGGGAGGAGAAAGAATGTTATGTTAGTGATGACGTCATTGCGCACCAATTCAAATGGAGCATTTGGTGAGCCGAAGAGTTAACAGACAAGGTTTTCGGGATAAAATTGGAAGAAATACATTTAATTAATTTTTTTTTCAGATGTATTGAAAAGTTCAAACCCTTCTTACCTCATATGAGTGATAACAAATAGAATGGATGACTGGAACCTACTTGAATTATGACCCTTTGCAAAAGTCATCAAAATAAGCAGTTATGGTCGCTGGTCAGTGCTCAATGCTCCTTGAACACTGTGAAAAGAATCCGACATGAACTGAAGGCTGTTGTGGCTACATTACAGACAAATTGATTTGATTGGCAGCTATTCATTTCTTAGTAAATCTGCTGTCCAAATGTGACGGAGCACTCTGGCATCAGAATTTGAGCTCTTTCGCCCCATATTTCATTGAATGTTTCAGTCTCTATCATGATTCTTACACTTAATAGAGACCATCACCTACACAAGTTTGTATAAGCATCGCAGAGGTCACATTCTTACAGAGGTCATCTGACAAGGCGAAGAAACTTCTGAGGAAGGTGAAACATTTGGTTCTTTCTGATGAGAAAAACGCTTGACAATATTAAATGTGTAATAAGCAGAATAAGAGATAGCTTAGCTTACACAGGCCCCAAGTAACACTCACATAATTATGTAGACTATATTTCCTAAATGTAACGTGGTTTCGGTTGTCTGTGGTGATGTCTGAAGGTGATGTGATTCCTCCTTCCAGATTATTAGGGAGAGGCGTAGGTTGAATTCAGATGCCTACGTGGAATTGTTAATCAAGATAATAGCTTAGCCTTGGATAATGAGGATAGGTAATAATAGGCCACTAGTAGGATTCGGAACCCTGCCACACCTCAGAGAAAGTTCAACTTTTTGTTGGGCGTTTTTTACAACTTCACCAGTCCTAATGTTTGGCTTTAACCTGATGGACTATTAAGTATGGGGAGCAGTGGAGAAAGATGCCAATGCTAACATGACAATCAGTTAATGGACAGAATGAAATCAGTTTGCGAGACTCTTCCAAGGGTAAGTGTGAGATAAGGGTCAAGGGTCAAATCCAGGTTGAGGCTGTGGAGACACTAATAGTGGCTATTTTGAGTTAAACTTCTTGACAATATCGTAATTTAATTGTCCATTGAATTTCTTTTAAATCCATTACATTTGTTGTCACCAACCATTTTTCCATTTTCCTGAGGAAACCGTCAAACCTTGTATCTAAAAATGCGCATTCCTTCGATGGAGTTACGGCAATATTCAAGGAAGGCGGTTAAAATTAGTATTCAGAAGAGGTAATTCATATCGCTAAAATTGTTCAGGAAAATTTTTAAACGATTGGATAAACCGTTCCTATTTTAAATTTTGCAAATTAATAAAGAATATTCTCAAAATGTGTTAAGTCTTAGAAGTGCAACATTTGGTTGAATTAAAATTAGTTAACACTTTTGAAAACCTCTCTAAAGACTAAACGGAATTAAATTAATAAAATAATCACTTTGCACATGGACATGTTTTGTGATTGTCAATTATTTCAGGATTGAGAAGGATTCTGAATATTTATTAGCTTGAATTCAACGTTAGAATTACGTTAATTTAGATCAATAGCCCTGTGGAGTACGCAATCCTCACACGATTAAACTGTGCAAACGAACATTCCTGAGGGTGCGGCCGTGCGTGCAGAGGACTGCTCAGATAGTCAGCTATTAATATTTATTCAAATTATGCTAGTTGTATGTGATAAATAATCATGTTTGCTGATATCAATAACCGATTCACTCACAATACGTTTTCCTCCTCCGTATCATTGCGATAGTTCAAGTCTGGGAGCCTCTCCAAACAAGGAGAACTCGCTATAGAGATTAATGAGAAAAAGCCAAGGCTTATATATGTAGCTATTTACATCCAATTGAAATGAAACCACGTTCATCATAAATTTTCTTGCTTTCGTTAAATGTGAATCCCTCCAAATTCAGGTACTTATTTATGATTTGTAAAGAGGGAGGTAAGGTGGATTAGTTGCCTTGCCCTCTTTCCCACTTCCAAAGTTCTAGCAAAACTAATTGCCTGTTGTCCGCCATCTGCGCCCTCTGGAGGCAATAGATAAGATATCGCCATTATTATCGGCTGAGTTGGAAGTAAAAAGTTAAGCCTCCCCAAGTTCACTTCAATTCAAAAATTGGTTTCTGTTAAAAGTTAAATGTGAGCAATAGATTTTTTCGCGGAATTCACTTATGGAAGATTAAAGTAATTTAAGTCTTCATTGTGGAGCACAAAATTTTATTTCACACGTTATTCAGGGTGTACTTTCAATGGATTGGAATTTAGCATTCCAGACCATATTACCTCTGAATTTCGGCATTTATTCTATACTTAAAGCTTAGAATGAACGAAAATTGGCTTAAAAGCCAATTGCTATCAACTGTGGGTCTTAGCTTTCACTGAATAACCGGTCTGCATATGTGGGAAAAATCTAGCAACTATATACCACAACAACTTTAAGGTACATTGGAGGAGTGAGCGAAATCTCCAAATTCCACCTCTACTTTTCTAAAAAGAACAATAATGGCAACTATACGTCTCCTCGAGCTCATACGCTAATCAAAACATTAATAAAATACCACCCGACTTTTCCACAGCCTCTTCAAATACTTTCTCACTCTGATATACAAACTAAGCAGATCACTCTTAGATATCAGCAGAATTAGCACATCCGTATGTTAAAGTTAGTATTGCATTTCTTAGGCGTATCTAGTGAGATCAAACCCATGGCACACCTCTGGAACCTTTGTAACTCGGGCGCAACGTTCCTCTCCACTTGATTTAGAAACTACCAGTACTTAATGGTAGCTTTAGATTACGAAAACCAGTGTCCGATGGAAGAAGTCTGCAAACTTCGTTCAGAAGCACTAGAAATATACAAATCGGCTTCCCATCACACTCTTCTAATTGAAACAACCCATGCCAAAAACAGCTCCTCCCCCGAGGTAAAGGACTCATAATCTATTACATACTTAAAGATTATGCAACCACTGCACAACTTTGATTTCTGTACTACTTGAGCGTATGCAACGATATACAAAAAGAAAAACCCCATCTCCACATTACCATCAAAACAATACCGGCATCACATTGAAAAATCAGCTAAGCACATTCACAGACATACAAACACCGAGATACACATACAGAGATTTGTATGGGTCATCAAAATTGTACCTACTAGGGGGGAAGGAAGGAGGGAGAGCCGGTTCAATTATATTTACACTACTCAGAGAGAGTATGAGAAAAGTGGCCTCAGAAGAAAGGTGAGGAGAGAGTGCAGAAATGATGATGATGGTGATGATGATGATAATGAGTATGAGAAAAGGAGATACTGAGATGCATGTCGGAGAGAGCGAGAGAAAAGAAGACTTCAAGATATCCTAGATGTAATCGTTTTTTAACGACAAGAGAGAGAGTATTGCACAAGTGGAGAAAGATTCCATCACTGAGTTTCACAAATATTCATAGGAAGGAGGGAAGAGTTGGATGGAGATAGCACAGTTCATCCAAATTGTTTGCAGCCTTGATTTCATCCACCAGCACCCACATTGTCGGCGGTAACCTAAAAAGGAAAAAAATGCTTCAGAGTTATTTAAAGATATTTGATTGCTGGTAAAAGTCCCAATTGTTGATAAGGCAAACAAGCGTAAATGGGCGTTTTAGCATAGAATTATCGTACAAAGACATGAGCGACTTCCCAAAGTTACCGACTGCTCAATCAGCCCAAAACATCATGGATACGAAATACCGTTCATGGATTAAATGCTCTATACCTTACTTGAATCATGATATCACTTCTGTTTAGGCTCTTTTCCCTATGTAAAGTTACTCATTGTTCAGCCTTGCGCCATGGGGAATACAATTAGGGCATTGGCGTTATACCGTGATAATTCAAAAGCATCGAGACTAGATAACTCAGCCCCGAAGGGCAGTCAGGATTCTCAAGAGCTAAGTTCATTGCAGACGTGTATTAATCAAAGACGAAGTGATACGAGCGGCTTGGTACCACTCATGATAAATTGATATAAAGATCCGCAGTTTAGACAGATGTTTGTTTGTGTGTCTATTAGTTTGAGAAATGGAGAAATGTATGACTAAGCACCATGAGAGCAAGATTAGAATGAGTCCTCCCCCCCTCCCCCCCACCTTTGAGATAAACCGAGGCACTGAAACCGTGATCAAATATTAATTGAGCAAAACATGCCTAAACAAGTTTAATTTCATTGACTTTGAAAGACTCACACATGTAGAGCCAGAGTTGTGTGTGGATAATCGGATATTGAATCAATTTGGGATGTTAAATCAATTTTTTTTCCTTAAATTAACGAAAATTAAGAGCTAATAAAGGTAAAATCGATGGAATGAATAAGTTTTAGTTTCTGAAAAACGTATAAACACGAGCGTAAGTATACAAATTAGCACGACCTGATAAAGCCAGCCAACACAAAACCAAATTTAGTGAAAAGTTCAGCAACTGAAATAATTTGCTGTGACCTCAAGTAACCTTTTGAAATTCAGTTAATGTGAGACTAAATCCATCAGAATATGTAATAAAAGCAAGACTGGCGAACGCACGGCTCTAAATTAAAAGCAAACGAGTCCTGAAAACCACAAGCAATCTTAATTCAACAGTAATAAATTCAAGAATGATATGATCTTACTCCGATTGAGGCTTCTAGAAAAATGCTCAAAATAAAAACCAAATAAGCCTACAATTTTCACACAGCCTACGGAGCACCAAAAAACGTAGACCTTTAGCTGTAGCAGCTATGCTACATTAGAATAGTGTGGGCTGCTGAAAATCCCTTAAGATCACTTGACTTCTTAAACCATTGGAAAAAAAAGTGAATTGGGAACAACGTAGCAGGATAAAATTTATCCCTAAACTTTAAAAATCTCCTGAGAAGCTGCATCTTAAGATCCAAATGACAGTACCGATCATTCAAGCACTTTGCCGACACATTCAACAAACGGAGTTAGCAGAACAATCTTGGAGTAGGTCTGAAAGGATCAGAAAATGCAACATACTGCGGAAATTGAAACAAAAACCTATTGCATCTGAACGATCTACAATCTCGCACAATTCACCTTCCATCGATCGTCGTCTTCTGCTTAGAGTTGTAGTTTATTGTGACCATATCGAAAAAAAAACCAAATTTTATTGATTGACCTTACAGATGGGTGACACTGAAATACGCCTCCACACAAAAGTTAAAACCCTACTTTAACAGACTAAGTTCAAATATAAAGTAGGTATATGACGTCATGACCACCAATATAAACGAGGAGGCGGGGAGGGAGGGAAAGAAATTTTTATAGAGGGGCACCAGTTTAGTGCATAAACCCAATGGGAAATTTCCAAATTTTCCAATTTATTGACCATGACGAGCTATCCAATAACGAAGAACGGCTACAATTGAAGACAAAAAAATAATAAAACCTCTGGAGCTTCAAATATCACCCCAACAGTCATCTGAATCGTATCGTATTACAAATTTCAATACAAGTGACCACCCACGGGAAATATCGCTGCAAAATAGAGAGAAATTCACACACATCAAAACTAGCGCTAAATTTATTGAAGTGTTTCCGAAAATTCAGATTGTTTGAATTTTCCGATAGTACTTAATTCCGATTCAACTGAGTAAGCTCCTTTTGTAGGGCAAACGTCACAGCTGATACCATCAACTCGATCTTGACCGTAAAAAGGTCAACCGATCAACAAGTTCTGATATCAATTCACTCAGAAAACAAGAGATTAAGCCATTAGAATTAGAGTTAGAAACATTTCAATAGATACTCTCTTTGTAAACCCTGTTGAGCCGTCTTTAGATTCACTTCATTTTTTTGATCCAAATGTGACCCAAAGGAGCTACTACCA
Organism: Hymenolepis microstoma; assembly: GCA_000469805.3. Lineage (NCBI taxonomy): Eukaryota > Metazoa > Platyhelminthes > Cestoda > Cyclophyllidea > Hymenolepididae > Hymenolepis > Hymenolepis microstoma. Next base: position 21,107,282 of record LR215993.1, on the reverse strand, counting down.
AAATAGATTCGAGGTGAAAGACTGTTTGCATAGAAGTTGAGAAACTAGGGATGGTCTAGAACAATGTCCGAAAGTGTTGAGAATCCACGCGACAAAATAGGAGACAAAAATGTGAGTTAAAAGCCTCTAAAACTCATTTCAAATGAATAGAACAAAGCATTGCTTTAGTATCATTTCCGTTCTAAACGGAGCGAAATTGGTCTACACTAAGGATTTAGTCTTTCTAAATTGAGCCAGAGAGGGGGATGCATTACAACAAAACAACGGCACAAATTAGCAAACCGGACTACCAAAGACAGCCAAAGCAGACTTACTCATTACTTAGATGTCCATGCCACTCAACAAGGATTTCAGTCCTATTATCCGCGTTTAGTCTTTGGCCAACAAACTGAAAGAGAGAGGAAAGTAGATTATAATGGGGAGTGGGAAAAGGAGGGTGGGGGTGAGGTGGGTGTTTTATAAATGTGGCCTATGGGAAGCAATTTCAAGAGCAATTACTTTCATTTCACCACCACCACATTTGTGAAAGAGAACTGTGAACAATAACAACGGCCTAAAAGCCAACTTTGTAATACGATTGCGATTCTGAAGTCTACTCTGTTATGGTTTTACACTATCTGACAAAAACAATACCATTCCTATATTTATTTGTTTCCCTAAGTTTATCTGTTGGTCAACATTACTTGAGCCCAATCAAGAATATATTGCCATGCCATAACAGTTCTTTGTGCTGAAAATGGAAATAGAAGAGGGAAGGTGAATAGTTATTGGACAGGAACTAGTGAAATTCAAGACCCTATTTTTTAGACTTCCGTCAGACTTGTTTTTGGTGGAAGCCGTGCATGATGTTGGCATTTCAGCTAGCACAAACATTCGTTCTTATAAATAAGCACTTTGAAAACCAATTATAATTCGTTAGACAGCAGAAAGTGCACACCTGGAAAGGCAGATATTTATAAACTTCATGGTGGTGACAATTAAGTCAAACAGTAATGGAACACGGAGACTCGAGAACAATTAACCTTCGCCTGTCCTCAGCTGTATTTAACTTGTATATTTAAACAGTTTTAATGGTACAGCATAATACGACCTTATCTAGCAAAAACATACTCTGACGTTTTCGAGGTCTTTTAGGCATAGTTCCCATCGAATTTTACATAACTATACACGTTGAGGTCTCGTAGGAAAAATAGAAAAAATTTCAACTCTATATTAGATAATCTGCAAATCGAGTTTGAAGGTGGCTTGAGATAGTGATGGAAAAAAAAACAGCGGCTTGGTGGTGCTTAAGCGAAAAAATGTCACGACGACGCTCGCATCCAGCCAGACAAGCAATGTATAAAATAACTGCGTTACCGCAACATACCACAAAAGTGCCTGCTCGGAAGTGCTTTCTTAAAGCTATACATTTACTAAGTGGAAACCTACTTCAAGATAGATGGTTTTTAAAAGGCAGGTGAATGATGGAGTAAAGGTTAAGACAGCGTTGTGCAGAAATGGGAGGAAAGAGACGATCGAGAAGCCTGTTTTGCTTCTTTAGAACTTCCCCCTTTTTAAGTAAATTTAATGTGATAATAAAACAACAGCTTAACTTAGTCTTGCAGGCTTATTGCCAAATAAAAAAGCACAAAATATGGTGTGTTCTCGACTTCATCTACTAGTCAATCAATCCGAACATTGTGAAAATTGTCTTTAAGGTACCCAGAGGCCAAATGTCGAAGTGGGAACTAAGTCAACATATAAAGTGTGAGGTGAGGTCTTGAATTCGCACCCATTAGTTGACTTAGTCTGCTGTTCTATATATTATGATGGCTTTCAAATAGGTGCAATATTTACAAGATATTTGACAAGACATCTATTCAAAATCAGTGGAAAAATGGAAAGTGGGTGATCATTATAACCTCACCTACAATAGTTCTGGGAGTTATGTTAAAGCGTTGAAAGTTAAAATGACGAACGAATTAGAAACGAGAGTTCGTGTTAGTAGAGAGGGTTTATCAGTCTCAGGGAATCAGCAAAAAGACGCACTAGGACCGTTGCTGACCTGAAAATTTATAGTACTAAGATACTTAAAGTTAATTTCCTTCAGGGTAAAAAGTCTCAACATTCAAGTTATACTAATGAAAAATCCATAAGAAATTCAGCCACTTAGACTTCAGTTTCTGTTATAAGTTAACAAATTTGAGAAAGATAACAAATGACACCATTGGGAAACTAAGCGCCTATTTAGTGTGGTTATAGCTACTATGACGGACAAAGACTAAAAAAAATATCGAAATAGATCTGAGACCATGCATTTTCAAGCATTTTCTACTCTGTGGATGTAACAAATTACTATAGATGAAAATGCAATCAAAAACCAAATACGTAGTAAAAAATAAACTGACTCAGTTCGCTCCTAAAATGGAGAAAAAACGACTCACGAAATATCATGAAAACTAAGGGAAAATTCGATATACCAAAGCATAGCGAAAGAGCTGTACAATCTTTCACGGTGAATCACAAACCCTAAACGACGGAAGCAAGACAAACCAGACGAACCAAAAGTGCCGATAGCAATTTTTGCATGCTTTAAAGAATACTTTTAAAACGATGTGAAATAAAACCACTAGCAAACCATAGGTGTCTGATACAACCAAAAATTATGCGATAGTGGAATTAGATTAGATCACCATCGACCTTCAAGCAAATGCAGTTCGTGTGACAAAGGGAACTTAAATTGTCCAGAGACCGGGTTAATAAAGTCTTATTAAGTGAAGTTCATACTTGAATAGAACCAATTTCAAAAGAATAGCTCGTTAGTAGCAACTGAAGTGCAAAGAATAAGTAAGTCATTCGATTTTTAACTAATTTAAGTTCTGATGAATGAAACTTTAAATACAAAAGAATAAAGAACAAAATGATGGAGAGAAAAATTCCAGCATGATTTGTACAACAGAAAATCACTCAAAGGCTTAATTCCAAATCTGCCTCCTATTTTTTGTCAGTTATGTATAAGAAGTGAGGCGTAGCAGAAATCGTACTTAATGTGTAAAAGGCAGGTGAATGATGGAGTAAAGGTTAAGACAGCAGTCGGAGTAATTAGTCCCAATAGAAGCTCTTTTAGACAGTACTCTTCCATTCCCTATGAATTACTCAAAGCACTATTTACAAAAGGGTTTTACCTCCAGGCATTGTCCAAACCGCCACATTAAAAAAAAACAATATCGAGAACAACCGGTAAGAAAAACACTTTCAAGCGAACTGCATTGTCAATGAACTTTGAATAAACTGAATTATTTCAAGCAGTAAAGAGTCATTTAAAAAACACAAAAGACATAAATCACTTCGTAAGTTGATTAGTTTGTAACAATAGTATTTCTTTAAAAAAGAGGCAATTCTACTCACGATGTAAGGATTGGTCATAATGAGCCTAACGTGCTCGGGATTAACTTCATCCGACATTTGGGAGTCATTATCTGGAGTGGTGGACATTGACGTAGACCGCAAAATACGTTTCTCCGGAGTAGTTTGATCCCGACGTTTCCCATTTCGAAGGGTACAGGGCAGAATGGGTTCATCATCAAAATCTCGTGTTATCTTCTCAATCACATCCTTTCTAGCAAGAATTTCATCCAAGTAAAGGCGATTTTGAAGTGCTACCTTTGTTAGATTATCAACGTAATCCGGATGTCGAACTGCAAGATAAAATAGGTTTGACGATGAAAATAATCTAAACTGAAAAGATTTTTTAGTCCCGAGACAACCCATAGTTACCTGGACATTTACGAATATTTTGATTACTTTTATAAACGTTCCGCTTTCGTTTCTTGTATCCATCGGGGAATTTGCGGCTACTCAGGGACCGAGATTGAGTGGGAGATTTATTAAAAGCGGATTTTGGAACTTTGGATCGCGTATGATCGCGGTCAATATGTCGCTGTAAGAGACTTGAAGAGGAAAATCGTTGGCAGCAGTCACTAAACATACAAGAAAAAGGTTTGCCCTTAGCTTCCGAATGCTCCTGTACATGGCGAACGAGCCAATTAGAGGAAACGCTATGTTGTCCATAGACTTTGCAACCCTTCCAGAGACAGACAAAAGTGGAAGATTTCGAATCTATCTGAGGAGAGACATGAGTCTCTTGAATGTGTGAAAGGAGACTTCCGGATGCTATATCTGAGGTACAATTACATCCCGACCATTGACAAAATTTTGCGAAAACCTGTGAATGATCAGTTGCCGAGGAAGCTATAGACGCAGCAACTGAAGGACGCTTTAGAGGTGAGGGTTCATTTCCAGGTGAAGAATTGGGTGTATCACCACAAAGGTTACTATCATGACTAGGGGTCCGGGCAAGGGATGCCAAACTACCATCCAAGCTCTAAATACTATAAGGAAAAATACACAAATTACTGCTTCGCTTCTTGCAATTGACTGACGATCGATATCGCAGAGAATGGCTGATATCTTGTTTGGAATGAGCCTGAAACATGGAGAAATAAAAAGAGCACCGTACCTTAAAGACGAACGGGATAAAGTCCTAACGGGATCGCGTAATGCTGGAGACATTCTAACATATATGTATGGAATTTACAATGAACGTAAGATGGGGAATGAGTTGACAACAAATATTCCCTAATTCAGATATGAAAAACCTCTAGAGCATAACTAAAGCCTACACAACAACCCTGACCAAGGTTATCAGACTCAAAACTCGCGAACAGTGAATCTAACTTAAACGCATCATTCTAAAACTCTATATTCTTAAAAATTAATAACGATCAATCCGAACAATATATCTTTTGACAAAACGCATGAAATTTATATAACTGGAAATAAGCACATCAAGATGAGCAAACAGTGAATATTTTTTGAATGTAAATGTAAATATTAAGGTGGAAAACAGTGTTCAACTACAAGATGAGAGGAGAAAATAATTTTATTGTTTATTAATTGAGCGTTATATGAAAAGTGTTTTCATGAAGTGTTCTATGTGGAATAAAGTGGTTATGGTAAATTTAAGTTTAATATTATCCGTAGCTATTTCGAACCATAATTAAATAAAATTAATATAAGTTTTAATAGAGTTCTAGAGTGAGCACTACGTCTGATCAATTACTCAGATTTATTTTGAAGTATATTTCCTAAAATGTCCTATATAAACGCAAAAACTAGTATAACCCACAATTCAAAATGCTTGATTGCCAAATTTGACTTATTATTTCTCTCTTAAATTCTATTTCAGAGCCTTTGGTTTAATAGTGGGAAATAATATTCAATCCGTTTGAGCCCTAATGTAAATGGTTAATAACTGGATCATCAAAAGTAAGATATTCGGGAGATATTCTCAAAAAAATGTTCGAATTAAATATGTCGACTCTTTCAAAATATATAAATTTTATTTTTGTTCTTTAATTTAATTTATCCACTTCTAATTTAATTATTTCAGGAGCAAGATAGCTCTTGAATATTACTAAGGTTTCTGATATTCTGCCTATAGCGCTATCATTTGGTATGATCTTACCGCCATACCCCGGATGAGACTGACATCGGTGATAGACAAGAGCATTCATATTTCTGTATCTTAATACTTTAATAGATAGACATTCTCTGATAAACATTCAAATTAACTCACCTTACTTTTTAATTACTCCTCAACTCAATGCCAGGCCAATCCCAAAAATACACTCTTGCCATCTTACCAACCCCATTTTCCTTACACCCATCAACGCGAATCATACGATTCTTACCTCAGATCCTTCTAATATGTAAAAAGATTAGATCTAGATTAGGCATCAACAGACGAGAAAATAGCTTGCGCGTGCATGCATTTGAATACCCACAAAAATGTATATTTCCGTGGGTGGGTAGTGAGATCCTGTAACAGACTTTTGTGTGGATTATTTTTAAACTTTTTTTTTGTTCGCTTCGCACATATTAAAATGAATATGGATAAGTCACGTTGATTGGGTATGGAACAGTAAAGAAGAAGCAATTAAGGTGAAAAACTTAAAAAATGGAAAATGTGTTATTTTCTTCAATACAAGGCATCGGCATGGGGTATTTGTTTATATTCTTTATGCTTGACGAGGGATTGGTGTAAAGTTCGATTTCAAAGGTTCAGTAATAATTCTAAATTATCATGAAAACGATGACCAATAGTACCGTTGATTTCCTTTCTATTGCAGTATGTAAAATGGTTGTAACATTTCGTTTGACTTCGGGCATATATGCGCAACTTCGTCATTAGAATAGAAGATATATAATAATTATGAGAGCCTTTCACTTTAAACGATAGAAAAATGTTTTTTATTGTCATTCTTACACGAAACTTTTAAGTAATGGCGAAATCGCCTGTTGGTTTAATTGTAATTTCATTTAGTAAATATTTGTATTGGTGATGGTAGGGTATCTAACCAATAAATGAGCAGTGAAATTTAATATTATTATCTTGCCATATTAGATCATTATTAAATAACATAAGATATTTTATTATATTAGATTTATTTTGAAATAAAGATATTTACGATGGAATTTAATAAATCATGGACGCTTGTTTAAGTAGACATGCCGGTAATCCGCTAATTACATTTTCGTTGATTTCATTCATTGTCAAGATTTCGGCGTTTATTCGAAGTAAGTTTCCGACATTCTTGCCAAAATTTGCCTTTTAACTCATTAAAAGCGATTGTCTGTTTACCTTCATTTGTTTAAATTTGTGTTTTATTCATGTTTAATACATATAGATTTGATTTTTTGTTGTTTTAATGCTATTTATTCGTACTTATATATCTCAATTTCGAAATATTTTAAGGCTATATAAATTAAATTTGTTTCGGTACAAACTTTCCTTCAGTTTTGGCAAGAGACAAGGAATTTCTATTGATTCGTTTTCTTTTTTCAAATGTTAAGGTCTGATATTTGTATTTGCTTTTTATTTTAATGTTTGGTTCATTCTCCTTTTATTAAACATGTCTTATTTTCTTCGATTCCTTACATCTTTTTTGCGATACAGAATTATTGACGAGCTTTTTTGTTCCTGTCTCTTCTGCGCATCATGTTTATTAGCAATATAATACCACTAAATCTCTATACGTTATTTTTATTTGGTTTTCATGTTGCAGTTAAATGGTTAATGTTTAGGTTCCTAATATCCTAAATTCCTTTTTATTTATTAATTCGATTCTTCCTGTAAACCAAATTTAATTGATTAAATTTAAACATGTTCTGAGCTTTGTTTCATTTTTCCTTAATGATTTTTATTCATTTTACATGAATGTTCTTAATATATATATTTTTAATTTGTTATTCCATATATTTTATTACAACACGATTATTTATTAGTTCTTTTGTCTACACTTTCTCAGAATATTGTCTTCCATTTTCGAAATTTCGGTTTGCTTTATACCTTGATATTTATGTTGATTAAAACGATTTTTTTGTTATAGATGCCTCCCCGTCCTACGATTAATTCGACCGATGTAAGTTTATTCCTTCTTAATTTTTTTATTTTTCACATAACGATTATGATTTTTTGGAAAACTGTTCTCATTTCGAGAATGGGTTTTATTTAATGCGTTTACGATGAGCAATGCTGGCTAAAATTAGACTAATCGGTTATCGATTATTGAATTATCAATCAGCTGTTCCATTCCTTAGCTCCTGTTCTTATTTGTTGTTAATTGCGCATAGCAAAAGATGAAAAGTGTCAAAAACTTTCATCGTGGAATTAACCTAGGCACAAAAAAGCACACGGTGAGTGTAGTTGATGGTGGATGAATTCATTTTCTGTTGTGTTCAGAAGTTGATTTGAGTCGTTAATCATTCCTCTTCTCGGTTGCTAATTCTAGTATTTACTTTGCCATATCATTTTGTTGAGGCTTCTAATTCATTTTCTTCTTTGCCTACTGTCCAGTTCACTCCGAGTAGTACAAGTCGACCAATCGTAAGGTACCCTCTCCTCACGGAATTGAATCAACAATCTCAGTTCATTACTGAGGAGGAGGCCCAAAATAGAAATCGATGGTATCGCGTCAATCTCTCGGGTAAGTCACAGGAACGAAAATCGATGAACATTTATCAGGCTAGGTGTTTTGGCTCCTAGCGTATGCCACCTTCGGCCATTTCTAAATCGAATCTATTGTATCGCTTAAGTGTCCTTAAAGATCTTTCACCTTCCAATTGAAGTCTGAGGTTTAATAGTTGTATTTACATGTAAACTGTTATGTACACATCTAGAACACCACTTACACATACAAATCACTGTTTGTGAAACTGAAAAGGAAGTAGAATTTGTTGCACATCAGATGATTTGATTCATTAATCTAAGTCTCTTCTCTTTTATCAATTGTTCTTGTTCTTTGCCTTTCCTCTTGAGTGCTTATGATTATTCACCTGTAAATCACACCCAAGGTTTAGAAAATATATATATTTTTTCATATGTGTGCTGTTTTGCTTTCGTTTTTTTCGGTTTTTAATAGTTGTTTTGTATCCCATTTATTGATTAACACTAATATCAAGGGTTTTACCTTGAATATGAGCGTGGTATCATTTTTCACTTTACGGTAAATTGCTAACTTGGTTAAACATGATTTAAGAGTCTTTTGAACTTTAGGTAATTTTACTTTCTTAAGGGTTTTACCAAAAGGCGAGGATTTGAGTGTAGGCTCAGGTGGATCCCTTACCTATTTTTCTTAAATTTTATTGGGATAAAGGGGTGATGAGATCACAAATTAACTTTTATCTTATGATGATCAACATTTGGATGTATATTATTCCTATTCATTTTTTGGTATTAGCTTTATTTATTTTGAATTCGGTTGTGTAAAGTATTAAATTCCCTCAATTGTTTAAAACGCTGCTCAATATTGATTAATGGATTTTAATTTCATAGGTCCATTGAAGAATTTTCCCTCGAACCTATGTCATATGACGCATATCACTACACTTGTAATTAAGAACAACAATCTGGAGCGTCTACCTCCAGAATTGGGCAACCTCATGAACCTAGTGAACCTGGACGCGAGTTATAATCGTCTGCGCTATCTGCCCGAGACGATTGGCAACCTGACCGACTTGAAAGCTTTAATTCTCAATGATAACTACCTTAGTGATCTTCCGATTGAAATTGGGTGCTGTTTTAACATCCGGTATATGAGTAAGTTTTCAGATTTTCTTTTATTTACTGCATTGATGCATTGATTTTCTAATTTGCTGTGGTCACCTCTTTGTCCTCCAAATCATTCTGGTTTACTTTGAGAGGTTGGTTGAATCCTATTTTTTCAGTTCATTGATTTATATTTATATTTAAACGGAATATTGAGTATGAATGCTATTGAGGCTTAGGGTTGATAAGGGGTAGATAGGTAGATGGCGCACTCTTTTTCGAAGTCAAAGTCCATGAATTCGGTGCCAAACCACACCAATTAAGTCGGTGATGGTAGGATTAGACTTTCCCACTAGTAAATTTCAGTGATGCTCTTCCTCTGACCAACATATGTGTGTTGGAAAATGTTTTCTTAAATTTTATGGTGGGCACGCTTCTATTTTCAAATCTTCAGGACATTTATTTGGTAGAAGCTCAGATTTGCGGCTAATTCGATGAGTAAGCAACTAATTATATCCCAGCTTTTGGGTTGGCAATTCTCCTCTGCGTATGTGACCCTATCGTGCCACGATTAGTTTTTATCCTTTATGTCCTGAGACGTTTATTTCTAATCACATTTCGTTTTTAAATCATTTAAAGTTGGAATCTCACGTTATGCTGTTGCTCAGCTGATTTCATTTTTCAAAGATATGTCTGCCTGTTGTACGTTAAGACGCTTTCAATTAAGTAATTAACTACGATGAGTGCCTCTTTGCCCTTAGATAGGGGCAATTTTAGGAGTTTAGGCCAGTCAATTCCTTATTTTGAATGGAAATCTACATTTTAAATTCCATAAAAACCTGCTATTAATATTTTGGCCAGAATTTCCTCTGATCCAGCGGACTTGTTGACCTGTCTCCTTTTAAAGCATATTCTTAGATTTATTTCATTCATCACGCGTCATGTTCAAGTAAGCTGATTACATTTTCAGATGACATGCGTATATTCTTTGAGTGTATGAGCCTTGGGCCTTTTTGCATGTTTTTTTTGAGAACGGGCATTCACAAAAATGCATACGAGAGCGGGGGGAGCAAGACGAGTGTTTTTCCTCGTAGGTGACACACCCATCTGGGGTGGAAACAGGCATGTCCTGATAGTTTATTATCCTATCTGCAAACTTTGCAAATGCAGAGATCTTATGAGATTTTCGTAAGAATTATGTCTGTATAAACAAATTTATTCTCGAACTGCAATTCATTGCCTTAATCCAACTTTTTTACACATCACAATTTTTTACTGTTTTTTTTGGGGGATCGCAGTTATTTGTCATTCTGTTCTGTTGTGTAAGGGTCAGGTGTATTGGGAACTTCACCGAATTGTCGAAATTTGGGTTGATGACGTGTTATTCACTAATTTCCCACATAGAATTTTAAGCAATCGAAAGTGACGAATCTCTTCGTTTTCAGTACCGTTAAACTCGACGTTAATGATGGAAGTGTATGGTAAAATGAAATGTGTGTTTTGAGCTCGTGTTTAGTTTCAGTTTGTCTGTAAAACCCTTACTTTGTTTGGAGCTTAGTCCTGTAGACTATTGGGTAAAAATTATGCCAGATGTCTGCTTATTTCATCCATAGTGAATTGTTCTCTTCTCACCCACCTTCGATAATCTTGATTGCGATTCTACTTTCCCTTAGTCTCATTTACGTCTGATTGCTTCAAGGAACTGAATAAATGCTTCAGTCGCTCAAAGGCGACGTCTTCCTTTTCTATGTTCGTCCGACGCCTTTTCTAAGCATTGACTTTGCCTCTAAAACTTCCTTCTATGCGAATTTAAGCTTCTTTAATCTAGAGTCAGCCCTAAGATATAAAGAAATAGAGATAGATGTTAACATCCACTCTTCTCTATTAGTGGAATTCCTAATGTGTGCCTTCTGTCCCTTTTTAGGATGGAGATAGATATTTCTTTGTAATATATCACCAAATGTCGCTGTTTTCACGGTGTAAAACTTCTCACTGTGCTATTTATTTGCGACGTTGTGCTTAGGAGGGCAAGGGAATTTCCATTAACTTAGGCCATGTTTTCTCCCCATTATCACTATCATCAATATCTTTACCCTTTCCTCTCTCTCTTCTTTTTTCTCATCTAAACACTGTGACGGCGAAGGCCAATGAGTTGACTCTTTTTCGCCACTACAGAGTTCATCTTCCATTAGCGGTCTTGCATGTACTTAGATTTCTGCTTTTCATTTGGTTATAGAGATTATATCATTGGAAGGAGAAAGGCTTTGAAATTCACACATGAATACTGTTATAAATTATTTTCACGTTATTTTTAAATGTTGATAGATTAAAAATATCTAATAAACGATTCCTTCATTTATCACTTTTGGTTTTTTTTTAATAAAACACTATTTCGCCTAACAGTGGGTGGTAGCTGAAGTGGTGTTGTTGAGACCAAGGTCATTTCATCGAAGTCATACCACTTTCATTTTGAGTTGCAGTTCAGTTCCCCGCATTATTGTGCAAACGTTGTCCCTGTTATTTAGTCATTTATTGATTTTTTAAATCTTGCTGATCTTTTGGCCATTGTTTCTTCTATCCCAAAGGTTGAAGAATCAAAATAATTTTACGCAATATTATGCAACTTTCATGATCTTAATATAACAAATTTAATAAAACAAGTTTGGGTGTCCTTTTAGAGTTAATTGTGTATGAGAAATCTTGACATTTTACTCTTTTTCTTAAGAAATAAGGTTTTTGAGCTTAAGAATGGGAATGAAAATAGTGGGGAACACATTTACCAATTATTGGCGCCAATTAGGTGAAATATTTGATCTGAGTTAAATCCTCTCAGCTGATTATTTATGTGTCTAGAAATTGCTTACTATTGTAAATTTTCCAGTTGCCCTCCATAATCTCTCCTTATCTCGCGGATTATAAGCTACCTTTGCAATTGTTGCACCACTTTGCGCTGGAGTTGGAATTCCATTCACAGGGGAATTTTCTTAAACACATATTTGTATCAAGTGCTGTTTTATATTCTAATCTCATCACAAGACTTCAGATATCCCAGATACTGAATTTGTGGAATTTAGTAAAGAGAAGTAGTTATAATTATTCGGTTATTCATTACCTCAAATTGCCCGATAAATATATCTGCCTTTGTCTTCCTTGTACATACTTTTGTAAAGACCTGTCCAAGACCTTGTCTTTCTATGACTGTAAATAGTATACGATCGGGACCTTTTGTTTTTCAAAGTTGGTCAAAGCTATGTGATATGAGAGGTAGTCCTCTTTTGCAGTTGGAATAGTGCAAACTGTTTAAATTAGGGTTTCATTTTAAAGCGTGTATTCTCTACTTGTGTCCCAAACGTCCCACAGGGCTTTGTGTTAACTCAGACATCTCAACTGTCAAATTACGCTTTTTATTGGTAGCTTATTTGACAAATAACGTCTTATTTTGGAAAGATCTCTTTTTTCCCTTTATGCAGGTCTTATCAGTGAGATAAATCTTATTAGTAGTCATCGTACTAACTAGTGTTCTTAAAATGTAATCTTACCATCATAGAGTTGTTGCGTTGACTAATGAAATAAAATAACTTTGAAACCCATCTGTGTGCATCTGTTGTTAGGAGTAATCTCAACTTGGAATAAGTGCTGTGTAAAGCTTTTCTTTTTCACTTGGTGTATTAGAACCTTTTTAATACCTGATTAATGAATTAGAATTTTCTTAAGTTGGTTAGTTATTTGTTTTTATCCTTCTCTATTTTTAATCTCTATTCTTCTTAAAATTTTGAATCACCACTTTCAAATGCCCCCATTCAAAAGTTCGAAAGTATATCTTAATGCTGGTTGATTTGTAAACTTGAGAGCTCATAATTGTGAGAATTCACACACTTTATTCTTTTGTTACCTTGATCACCAGATAATTAGCAGTAAGGAGTACCGTTTTGTAGGTCACTTATTCTTGTCATCGTTCTCAAGGTCGATGTTATGCCAGTTTTTTTTCTCCACCCATGCACATACACCGAACATTTTTCATCATATCATTAAAAAAGTACACACTTTAGGCCTTGATTTGGATGTGAGTGCAGCCGTCGAGTCACTCATATTTAAATTAGAGTTCAGTGACCTGACCTGCTTATCCGATAGCAATGTTTGTGACTGTGAGACTCCGTTTTTACAATTTCGACATCTTCGACCTTGTGTTCTCGAGAGAATGCAAGACACTTAAGGAGGGGTTCCAGTCCATGCAAGGTTAATCGGGAAATCGAGCCATTTTAACATCACGATCGGGAATGATATCAGATGTTCTATTTAGTGAACATTTTTTTCCCAGTCTCATGACTATTCAAAACCCACTCCTAATGGCTACTTGCACCTGAATCGATTTATTTGTTAATGCTTGCATATAAAAATAAATAGCAACAATAATAATAGTATTAGTAAAATAAACAATGAGATGCCGTCTTTCATTTTTTTCTGCTGGAATGAAGAGGTCGCTAGAACCAGAAAATCGCTGAAGGTAGTCAAAATGGGATGTCAGTTCATTAAATATAAAAAAACAGTATTTGTTAATCATCAGCATGGTAAATTTAATTGCTTACTTGGCTCCTTAGTCGTCGTTGTGGACGAAATCTGAAAGAAATATTGAAGTACAACATTGGAGAAAATACGCATTGACATATGGTCCTCGATTTTACAGTCAATAACCCCCTCAAGGCCTCAACTTCAACATTATTACGTCAGGAATTATAGCATTACGCCTTACCAATACTAAACGTCGTAGCATTTTGCAAAGGAAATTATTTAAATATTTTTATTTTTATCAACAAAATCAAGACAAACCTAGAATAACACAATTTCAATGAATTTCTACAAATAATGCTAATGGTCGTGACTATAATTCTAATGTTTGGTCTACTCTCCTCTTTCTCTCTCACATTTTTAAGTCCATCGTCATTCTAATCTCGCCTTCTGTCTTAGCTTCCATCTATATTCGAATGTGTGTTCTATGACCATGGCAACGAGCGTACAACTTAGTAATTTGCATTTTATACCGATGGACGGGTGAGTGTGCACACATACCTGACCTGATGTGCGTTCAGGTCTGCAAGGAGGTCATCAAATTTTCGGGCGGTTTCACTGTAGGTGGCAGTTAGCCGGAACAAATTTCTTAAAACTTCACATTTATGATAAGATGACTTGACAAATTGAGAGTAGTCATTTAAAGCATATGGGTGTTAATAGTTTTTTTCTGTTTGATTTTGATGATTATTTTGTCGAGATTTGAGTTTGATGACTATTGATTTCTGTTAATTTGACAGAAAAAGACGATGAGTCACATTCGGACGTATATTTTTTATAATGGCTTGAATTTTAGAAAAAATTGTCCTGCAGTATGATAGTGGTATGCTCTCATATGTTTAGGCGCTGGAGTACTAATTATGCCTCCGTTTTTCAAGAATTTAATAAAAATTTACGCAAATAGAAGTACACATTTATTGAGAAAATTCATTTCAGTCTGATTCGAACTGTATCAGGTAGCATAAATAAAAATCTGAATCAATGGGTATGCGTTGTTATGAGTTTTGAATCTGCGTACTTTTTTGGAATGGGTTTACACGTTCTTAGTGGCTGCTAATGTTATTGTTTATTAATCTGCTGTTGAAATCTGTTAATACGGTTACTGTTACGCGTAAAACGTAAGGCTTGCTTGAAAGTAAATTTATTACAGTAACGGTTACCTTTTAGTAGACGAGAGCTTCATATTTTGCTTTCTCCTCCCTCTGTCATCTGCAACTCTAATGCTGAAAACTATGTATCTCTCTGCCTATTTGCTATTTATTGTATCCATCATAAGGTGTATGAATATCGAATTCTTATCATATTTCTTCAAAATCAAAAGGAGACTGCTTCGAGTTAACCACTAGCAGCGTAGTTATGTTGGTTTATATCGTCTGAAATCTTCATAGGATTTAATGGTGAAGTGGCATATAGTGTTTCTTGTGGAAAAGTGCGTATTTGAGATCTGGTAAAAAAATATCTGCACGTGGCTGGTACACAGCACTGGGTTTCTACGGTGATCTGAAATCTTGTTAAGATAGTAACTAAGATCGTGTGGGCGTAAATGTCGTTTTCTAGACGTGGTTTGATCAAATCACATGAAGTACATTTTCTCAGGCTGCATTGAATCAAGTGCCTAGTACGTAGAAGGTGTAGAAAGAAACCATGGAAGACTGCGTTTTCTGGATGTTGATATGACCTATATGGAATTGACTTTTGAACACAAAGTGTTCAATTTTTGTGAGATTTCTGGGTGCAAACTTTGTTTAAATCATGCCTTAACCTAGTTTGGTTTCATTTTATTGCTAAGGTAAGTGTATATCTTGAACTGGGCGGGGGTCGATAAGGTAAGGCGATAGCACCAATCCAATTTTCAGTCCAGTAAGCAATAAAATAGAAGGATAGTGGTCAAAGAAGAGCATATAGTGAAAATGCCCCAGTAATCGGATTATTAATATTAAACTCTTTAGTGGTGGCAGCGTAAAATCACTGTTTTATTACAAATTGAGTTTTTTTTCACTTGGTATTCAAACCAGATCTCTGACACCTATCTCTATCATAATCCCATTCTTTGTAATTTGTTTCTGTGAATTTTAAGGCGTTAATTTGGAAATAATATTAATTAATCCCTTTTTTGATCCTGATTTTTTTTGTTTTAATTTTCATTCTTCTGAAAGTAACTTCTTGTGAATACCAAATTAAAATTTAATTGAAACGTAAATATAGCTTGCAGTTTACCTATTTTGGCGGTGGGAAGACGGTTATCTGAATAGGAATTTGCCATATGGCCTTTTCTTAGTAAACAACCTGCTATATTGATTGTAATGATGATTTAAAAGCGATACACAAAGGCGAATAGGCTAGGGAATCGGAGAACTATATATAAATTTGAAATTAAAATAGCAGAAAATTTAAGTATTTTTCGATTTAGTATTTACTTAGGAGAGTAAAAAGGAAATCAAGCCTTTTAATTAAGATTTTAGCCTTCAAATCAAGAGGTCTCCATAGCTTCTGTTAGTTTTGGGACATCTGTTCTCAAAACTTGGGGTTAGGGTTGAATCTTAGCTTTTAAGGAATGAGAGTGGAATTTGAATAGATGCTAGTTTTCTAGAAAGAGGTATACCGTTAGTTAACATATATTTAACTCATCATTACGCAGTCCAGTTAGCACTTTTCTGCAAAAGAAGGCGTTCATCTGAAATACATATTAATGCTATATTGATGCTATACGCTAACCTAAGTGGCTGGATGATACTGTAACTACTGAGTATAGTAAAGTAGTTCTTGTCCCAGGTAAGGTTACTTCAGCAACCAGACCAAATTGGCATATGCATCTATTTTTAGACCACAGTGAGAAGACAGGGTTAAGTAAGACCCACAGGGTTATTCGGCAATTCAGAATGGCAGGGAAGTAGAAGAACTGAGTAGAGGAAGAGGGCAGCAATATCAAGGGAGGATAGTCTGAATTATGATAGATAAGCGAAGCTAGATCTAATTCGTTCGAGTTCACAATTATATTTATTACATCTCACCCTTCGAATCAATGACTAATACAATTTTAAAGCTTTATTCTCGATTTTCTTTTTTATAACAGTAACTATCATTAATAATTACCGCTTTTCAAATGTCCATTTTGGGTCGAGAGTGATATCATGGAATCTCCTTGTTCAAAGTCTCTCATTTTGTCATTCTCTATAATAGCCGGATTTAACTAGTACAGTTGGTTATTCCACTCACAGGTAATCGAATCTGCAGACATGCACAGTGGGTGGTACAGATGCACATTGACTAATAGCAATCGTATTTTGAATAGAGTTGGACGTTTATTTGTGGATCATCTCTGTTTTGAGTTTAGTCCGAAACGTCTGGTCTCAGTATTGGTTCGTATAGTGTTTTTGTTTGAACAAGAACCTAGTAGATTAGTACAAATTTTTATCTATGTAGGCACTAATATCTTTTAATAACTCCTTGTGTAGATCTCAACAACAATCCTCTAAGCCAAGCAACTATGGAACTCTATGGCGATGGGTCGGAGGCATCAATACGATCAATGGTTCGTAAATATTTGGACATCTATGCTCGTCGTAAGTTCTTTTTTATGCTCATTCTTAAGTTGAGTTACTATTAGTGCTAGTCTGCCCCTCAAATGTATGTCGATGCTCACCCGATTCTCACCCGCTAAAAGTGCAAACGGTAGAAGTACACACATGTACTGTTTTATCACAAATACACGCACATTGCTATATAAGAATGTTCTCGTTAGTGGGCTTTTGTGACTATGATGCTTTTTAATGGCGCGCTTTTACTATCGTTTTGATGTTGTTTTTGTTCCGCTCAAAATTACTTACTGCTTAAGATGTATTAGTAGCTTTATAATGTTCAACTTCGATATGCAATTTCGTATATCTTGAATTGTGATATTTTCTATGATCCATTCTAGATCATGCCTATTTATTTGATATCTTTCTTTCCACAAATCATTCGCCTCTGATAACATTTCTGTGATCAGGACATATCCCAAAATGGCACACTTCATCTTCTGCATCCTTATCTGATATTTTGATGGATTTAATGGACAGCATTGCACTTTAATCAATCTGAAGTTATAGTTTAGTTTTTTTAATCTGCATTCTCGATATTGCTTTAAATCGTGATTTTGGAAGTCGGACAACTTTCACTTTCGTAAAAGTGGGCCTAATCTTTTACCTGTTTGAAATTCCAAGTCAGAGGATTAACGAGTTCATCTAAAATAAAAAATTACAGTGGAAGAGTTGAATTGAAACCCAGTTTAGGACTATCTGCTTATTTCTTCTACGTAGTTGGATTACCACTTTAGCAATGATCCTTTACCTCAATGGGTATTTTTTAAGAGATCGATATTGTAATTTAGGATTTTCCCATCTGATAATATAATACATACCAATCAAACCGTTGAGTAAAAATTCTCTACAGCTCTCCTGACCTGAGAAATCAGAATGTTTTCCAAAAATCTGAGAACACGTGAATGAAGGGATACACTTGAAATCCAGCCTCGTATAGCATCTGTTATTCTTAATTCGAGTGTGTTATTCACTAAATGTTTAGTTTCCTTTATTTTAATCGATTCTGCTTCACAGTAACATTTTTTGTTGTTTTTGAGTGCTTAATATTTATTAGTTTTCTTTTAAGTATCTGGGAGATTTGGTATTTGAGGATTTAATTACTAATCATTCATTATTATACTTTCAATGTCTGTCTTTATTGCGATATAACGTTCCGGTTTGTTTTAGGTAAGAATGAAATAGGTGAAGTCATTTGCATATTCAAGGTTGTTCTAATGTGTTTGGGATGTCATTTATTTTCATTGACAATCAAAGACTGAATATTGCGAGAGATGGAGAATTTTCTAATTTTCTTTTATGAAAATTAATCTCCTTTTTGCTTTTAACCTTTTTCCTTCAAAAAATTTAATTTCTTTTATACAAAGCTTAAAATAGATGTAGTTTAAAATAAAAATTAAAATTCACTCCGATTGTCCCTTTTTGTCGGAGAATGTTCTTTTACCGCCCCCAATTTCGTATTTTTTCCAATAATTACGGCTGAGGTTCCTCTGAAAGTTCTCGTTGATTAGTACTTCTCTGTTTTCCAAAACTCTTAATCACACGGACATTCCTTTGTGTCTCCTCGTGTGTGCGATTTTCCAAATTATGCGCGTGCAGTCGTCAGTCGACACAAAAGTACAGGTCTCTCCTATTGGATAACCTTCCTAGCTGACGCAGATTCCATTTGCTTGCTGATTGGCTACATATGAAAGCAACCAATGCGCACCTCCCATTTGCTGTCCATTTAAACAAGCTGTAGAAAGACGATTGCATTATACGTTTTCGCGCACACAGCAGCAATATACCTTAAATTTGCCGAGACCCACTAATTGTCTCGTCTCGTTCCTATTTCATTTTATTTTCATGGAAACGAAACTTGCAGATGACACATGTAGTACTACCAGTGCGTCAAGTTCCAGCACTAGTTCTACTCGCTATCGCATTATTTCCTATGAAATGAATTCTCGATCAAGACCTCGATCTGTCAAATGGGTGGCTCGTAAAAAGGGTGATTCTCCGCTGTCCAATTCTGAGCTGGATTATTGCAGTTCACCAGATTCTGCCGTTGTCACCGCCAGTGAATCTTTGGGGAGCTCGGAGAGTATTGATTCTCTTGATTCTAATAAGATCGTCCCTTCACCGACGAGAACTAAAGCCCATTCACCCCAGAAACGTCGGAATAATCGAAGATGTAGACGATGGTGTCAGATGAAACGAGATTCTGTCGACTCCTGTCTCTCAACTGAGTCCTCTTCAGATAACTCTGTCAACAATGTCGAGATGAAGAAGGTTTCGATTAATAGGAAATCTCTTGCAGTTGTTCGCAATACTCTGCAGTGTCCTCTGATCTTCCCACCAGGATCTTATCCTCCAGATCAGGTTACTACTCTCCCCTACTACATGCCGTACTTTCCTGCCTTTCCACCGCCTACCCAATTACTCTCCTATCCCTATCTAAATCTTGGAGGGGATAGGTTTGTTCCACATACTAGTCCTACTCATCCTTCCTCTGCCTCCCCATGCAGAAATGTGACTATCGATCTAACCGGTCACGACGTCTCCTATTCAGTCGAAAATCTACCTCCAATCAGCCCTTCTTCCAGTAGTATACCACACTTTGCGAAACATTATAATCACAATAGGCAAACGCCTCAACCCCTAATGGAGGTAGACACGAATCTCTTCCACATCTCACCCTCCTATTCCACTATTTATCCCCCTTCTCCTTTTGCTCAAAAATCAAATTTGCATCAGCAACAGCATTTTCCATATGTGTATATACCTGCTCCCCTAAGAGTTCCACGAGCTCTTGATCCCTGCCAATCGCTCAAAACATGTGCCGTCCCTTTTAGCGAGTTTTCTAATTGTGAGCACCTTTGTCTACTTAAGAGGAAGAAAATCTTAATCTCTGATCTTGTGCATATTTACAGTCAAATTTTTTTTTCTTCAGACATCAATTCTACTCCGCCGATGAGAAAATGGCGATCACTTGGCAATTCCTCGAAGAATGGATGTAAGTTATTTTTTTGCAATTGATTCACTCTTTCATGCGTCATGCTACATCTGTATTCTCACCCAAACGCCACTCCCAGTAGAGGCATTAGAAAGAGAAGCACTAAATAGAGAGGGAGAGTAGCCTATCGATTGTTAGCGCTGTCCAATAGCTGCTCTGCCTAGGCCAGTGCTTATTTGCAACTTTGCTTGCAAACCTATGCTCGCTGTAACTCTTACTCTATTTGCCTAAGAGTCAATGGAAATTGGTGTTTCCCTCTCTCCAAATTTCCTGGCCCCTGGAAAATGGGCCTTGACCACTGGAGCTACATCATCACGCGCTCTTTTGGTCGTCTGAACTAATTTGTCTGGAAAGGACTTTAGAAAATGCCTTAAGCTGACAAAGGTGCATGGGGTCTAAGGTCAATACCACATGAGCTATTCTTTCTGTTTAAGCGCCTACGTATCAGTAGGAGAGTTGTTAAGCCTACAACTTTGAATAGATCCTGAATTTTATTTCTAATGGTAATAAGTTGTATTAGTTGGACTTTCGGATCTAATTTTGACTTTTGGAAAAGTGATAAGAACTGTGGGCAATTGACTCAAGTCCTAGTTTTATAAGTTATGTACCTGTTTGTATTTGTTAAGCATGGGCTTCCTCATTCAAATAAAGTTGCACTGAATTTTTGAAAACCTGGAGAATTTGGTCCTCGAAATATCTTCATACATTACACTGATCTTCCTGTGGGTTAACAGAAAATAACGGCCTTCTGCAATAGTTGAGTTGGACCCCGTGCATATTGCGAATTGTAAAGGAAACAAAGAAGAGAGGTGTAAAGAGGGAATTTGGAGATTGGAAGAGTAGGAGATAGGGGTCAGTACAGGATTAAAGGAAGCGAAGGTGTGTTAAAGAGGTGCACAGAGTGAAATTTCCTGTTTTGCGTTCTCTGTTCATTTGCCAATAGGGACAGCACTTTCGACACAATACTAATAGTCGCCTAAGAATCCGATCTTAAGTCACTTGATTTCAAGTGGTACTCAATCACCTCCTTGCTAGATTTTTTAATATCTCCATATAGTGGAAATAGTACTAGTGATAAGCCCTATGCCCACTCAAGAGAGGCATTTTCTGCTGACTCTATTGATTTTTTTGTCTTGGTTGGTCGTGGCTTGTTCTGCACATGGATCCCTTACTTTGTAGACGCGCAATTCGAAGCATCTTGTTTATTTCATGTATCTCACTTTTTAAATGGTAGTCATGTCGGTGAAATGTACTAAATATTATGCAAGCACCAAATACTTGGCAGCGACACGTATCTTTTCTTGTAGTAACATGTTTGGTTAATCTGTGCGTCTCTTTATTCTAGTTCGATTCAAAGTGATGAGTTACAACGTGTTGAGTGCCAACTATGCCACGATGAACCAATTCCCCTACTGTCCCTCTTGGGCAATCGACTGGGAGTACCGTAGACGAGGGATTTTGGAGGAGTTGCGTCGTTACTCTCCCCATGTGATCTGTCTTCAAGAGATTGATACAGATCAATTTGAGACCATCTTCCAACCCGAATTGGCCAAGAACAACTACGAAGGCATCTTTGTCGTAAAGACACGGGCACATACTAAAGATGCGGTTGCGGCTCGTAAGGTTGATGGTTGTGCAATCTTCTGGGATAGCACAAAGTTCAACAAGGTCGCCACGTTTAAACATGAATTTGGATATTCTTGTTCTCATCTTGGCATTAATCCCTCTTCCCTTCTCATTGAACGGGTAATGATTCGAGACAACGTGGCCATTGATGTTGTCTTAGAGGTGAAAAACTCGGGAACTGCAAATGGAAAAAGGTTCTGTGTGGCCACTGGACACATCCACTGGGATCCAGAGTGTTCTGATGTGAAGTTAACTCAAACAATTCTCTGGACATCAGAATTATGGCAGTATCTGGAGAAGCTGTGTGGTTCTGCTGCAGCTGCTGCTCGTATGCCCGTTATCCTTTGCGGTGACTTTAACTCTTTACCACAGTCGGGCGTGGTGGAATTCCTTTCAAACGGTAGTGTTCCTATCAACCATGCTGAATTCCTCGATAATGGATTCAAGTTCAATTTTCAGGATTGGAATATTCTCGATAAATCTACGTTTGAAAATAACACTGTGCACCATCACTTCAATCTTGATCGCGCTTATAAGAATCCTACTGACGGAATGGAGTATACTAATATGACGTGAGTTTGAAAGTTTTTTTGCCCATTGCTCCTGTTTATATTGCGATTTTTATCGTTATCTGCTTTGTGATACAGGTATGACTTCAAGGGAGTGATTGATTACATCTTCTTCTCGAGGAATGCCTTCCGTTTGTTGTCCAGCTTGGACCAGATTCCCGATTCGTGGTTCACTAGTGAGCGTGTCCTCGGTTGCCCGCATATCCACATTCCATCTGATCACTTTTCTCTCCTTGTTGAACTGGACTTGTTGGCGAATCCCAGCAGTGGTGGTGGTCGTGGCTTGGCCATTTCTGATCCTCCTGAGAATACATCGGCTAACACTGGAGGAGATTCAAATAGTGGAAATCAGTCCTCCTCCGGAGGCGGAGGTCAAAACTCGTCATCTCCGGCTACGAATAGCCCCAAACCTAAAGGATCCGCTGGAAACAGGCAAAAGCAGGGAAAACGTTGAAAAAAACTTATGTGGTTGTCACACGCGCTATTTTTCATCTCTCTCAAAATCAAACTAACTACCTAACGTGTATATAAGACTCTGTCTCCCCTCCCCTCTCCTCCCCTCTCCTCCCCTCTCCTCCCCTCCCCTCCCCTCCCCTCCCCTCCCCTCCCCTCCCCTCCCCTCCCCTCTCCTCTCCTCTCTCCCTACCTACTTCTATCAGTCTCCTCCCCCCTTTTCTTTCAAACCGTTCCAACATCCCAAGGCAGCAATACCCTTCTCTCCCATCCCCTTTTCCTTTTCCCCTTTCTCATTTATTTTGTGTACACGTACCTCTTTCTCTATCTTAGCATCTCTCCCGGCGTAAATTGGTTTTTTATTCGATCTCTGATATTGTTGCCGTAATCATCATCGCCATTTCATTGTCGTCTCGCCACTGTCGTCTTTCTGTTGTCTCTCAATGCCTCGCCGTGACTGTTTTATCGCCTGATGAAGTCCACATTCTGTCATCCAAACCACCTCTCTTTGAGTCAGTCAGTGGCAATCAATAAACTGTCATTACTTCAAAGCGTGTGTGTTCCCACTTTTCTCATCGTCAATCATTTCGCTGCCCCCTTCTCACTTTCTTTACTCCTCTCCACCTTACTGTGGGTATGCTGGAACGGTTCCTTTCCCCTACTCCCTTCCCTTCAGACTAAAAGCACTTTACCAACCAACTAACTACTACATATAGCTATGTAATAAAACTGCCTTTGGCTATATCGTTTTCCAAGTCCAGATACAAGCAGGCTTTCTTTCTTTATAATTTAGGCTTTGGTTACTAGATTAGAGTATGTGAAGCGTGTGTTTATTGCCTGAAATTAAGATGGCGGATGGGTGTGTGGGTTTTGAGGGTTCAAGGTTGTGACACTGTGAGCTGACTTAGAGACGATGCTTTTGTGTGTGGGTGTTTTCCATGCTAAAGTGCTGTCTAGGGGGCGATTCAGTGGGCAGTTGGCTTGCCTCCGCTCTGCAAGGCATCCGATTTCTGAGTCTGTTACCATGCTCCTTGAACAAGTGATTATTATTCGTAGAGGCATGTACAGTTTGTCTTGGAGCGATCGCGAAAAAAAGCGAATGTAAACTTCATCTTTGGGATACTGCGAAAAGCCTGCCATGTTTTCTCTGAACGATATTTCTTTGGAGCCATTCAGTATCACTAGGAGCTGGAATGAAAGTTATCAAAAGGTATAAATGAAACGAGTCATGAATTCTTATGTCACACACTTACACGCTGGAGGCTTTTAGTTATTGGGATTACGGAGGTAGGCCTGATCTCCCAGGCACTGAGATATCGGTATGAAGCATTTACTCAACCCTTTTATGGGAACTTATAAGAGAAGTATCAGATCGTTTTGTGCCAATTAAAGTGCGTTAGCGTAAATTAATAGAGAAATAGTATTTCTCGTAAAAATTTATGTGAAAGGAATAGGTAGAATCTGGGATTATAATTTTTGTTTTATTTGCTGCCTACAGCAATGACGGATAATTATTTAATTAATTTAAATTTAAAGAATTCTGCAAAATCAGTACGTTCTAAACATTTCGATGATGACGTATCAAAATATCCGGTTTAAACAGTGTCTCGATTATCTGTGGTAGAATTGTCGCCGAAGCTCGCACGCCAACCGAGCAGTTGCACTTTGAGAGACGAACACTTCCGTTGGGAATCGTAATTACTAGTACTACTTCAAAGGAAATGAGTTTCGACTGTACTATGACGTTTACACATATGAGAGTTTGTAGCGGATTAGCTACCTAACTAAGCCTGACTGTACTCAGAAACCTCAGTGGCAGTTTCTCCTAGTCCGTAAGACCCCCAGAATTAGCTAAGCTAGTTGCCAAGCTAAGAAGAGACAGAGGTATCCAAAGAACGCGTTTATTCTAGACATGCATGGCGTGGAGTGTAACAAGGGATGAAGCCTAGTTATTCAAAATGGCGAATTAAGTAAAACGAGCGGAGGCTTTTGATTGGACATTGGCTATGTGTCCTCACACTCAATCTGCACGCGAAGTTGAACGTCGCACCTTCAAATCACGCTGTGCGCTCATGCGATGACGTGTCCCACAAGTTGAATTTATTGAGTCATGGGCGGATGGCGTTGTGAAGTAGAGCTGTTTATATTACTTTAAGGCTAATCACGACTTGTAGTAGACGACCATTTTAGACTTTATGAATGAAAACCCAAAATTTTCCTTTCTCTTGCACCAGCAAATGTTTTACCAAAATTATGCACTGTTCAAATCGTGTCTCAAATAGGATCTCTTTGTCAAATTGACTAAGCACAATCAACTCAAGACATTCACAAAAAATGTTAATTTTCAATCAACTGAGACTTATCATTTGCACATTCAAGAGTAATTCGAAAGTTGGCCATTCTTGACATTCGATGACTCGGTGACTTACCTATAACAGAAGTTATGAATACATTAATTTGCTAATTTAATTATATATAAACGCAAAGTTGTGTAACATTTTATTCCAAATATTCTGCCATAGGAGACCTAACACTTCCAAAATGCAGCACTTTTACACTTTTACTTGACTGCAGGGCACTCACAAGAGTGTTGGCATAAAGTTCATGCCATAACCAACGACTAGGAAATATCAAATTTCCTCCCAAGAATTCCTGGTACTTAATCCCTCCGCACTTCCGGGGTATTAAATTTCTCTTGCACAGTGCTTTTTCAACTTCGATTTCGCCTAAGTTTTATATGGCAGATACGAGTGCAGTAGAATGCAGCCCCGTTTTAATCAGATTAGATGGCCATATTCATGTGAAAATTAACAAGCACATTGATTATCCATTCATCGGTATTACTTATCTTAAACTTGTGTAAATATAATTATCAATATTCCCAACCCTGAAAACGGTTCACAGAGGTTTCATAATGGAAACACCGCAATAATAAATTAAATTATATACAGATGCTCTCAGATGCTTAAGCCATATTGAAAGTACCACGATCTCTATATCATTAACCTAGCTAATTAGGCTCCAGTATATTTTTTGGCAGATAATTAATTAAGTTTAACCTTTTAAAGTTCGAATTATTTTCTGAAAGATGCACCCAACTGCACTCACGTGTGTCTCACAGCAGACTGATACCGCCGACGTGAGATGAGTTTTGGTGGTATCAGGCGAAGGCTATAGACTCGTATGGCACATGTTTCAAACGGTAATAGCACCTTCTGTTACGAGTCTAGTACCAATGGAGCTTATTTTGAAAGAGGACTGTACGGTCCTGCAGGACGTTAAAGGGTTAATAAACCTTAAATCAATTTTTAAAATGACTGGTAATATAGTAGCTATGACGATAGTATAAGTAGTATCCGATTGGATAAGAACCGGTTAATGGAAATAGAGATAGTTCAATTTGCTGTTACACATCGATAGCGAAAATGTAAATAAGCTTTACTTTATAAAACTCCTCTTCCCGTTCACACCTCAAAATGAAGATTCAGCGGAATGCAATGCTTTTCCAGAACTCAAGCTGATGGGTCATGAGCATAATGACAATATTTGCTTTTCCGAACCAAAATCTTCAAGCTCCACTCTTCTCTCCCTCCACTTACCACTACATCAAATTCAACTAGTTAAAGTAGAAATTAATGCTCATTGCGATCAAAAGTAAGTAAGGGCAATATCAAATAAATTATTAGAACTCTGTGCTCCAAAGGTGCCTAGGCTCATCGTTTTCTTTGGATCATTAGTATCAATGCCAATGGTGGGAGCTAGAAGTGTAGGGAAAAACAGCAGTTCAAGGTCAATCCTCATATTCTTGCTTAATCACCCAATTTACAGTTTGATGGCTGTTGATCTTTGCGAGACTTGCTTATAACTTGTAAATGACATTCACTTTCTAGATGTCTCCTCGTTTTAAATTATGCTTAAATAAATATTCTTAAAGCTTGACTTACATTGAATGAACACAGTTTACGGGGCTCTGCTAACAATCGAATACAATTATTAAATGGCATTTGACTTTCGGCTGCTTTGGCTTTGATCTAATAGTAACTTGTTATCTCCTCCACCGTATTATCTACTGAAATCCCTATTAACCTATTTCAGTAGCTTCTCACAATCATAAGGTGCGAAATTGTTCACCTATTGAATATAATAGTAATAGATAAGTCTTCGACAATTACTAATTTTAAACAAGATTAAAAATTTCTGTTAAAATCGTGTCTAGTCCTAAATGTATTTTTTGTTTTTAACAAAATCTGTTTGGACATAATACATCATTCCTAAGGCCTTTATCCCAATAAAGGTCGCACTAGCAGACATAACAAATTCGCGTGATTAATTTCTTACAGACAGCTGCACAACAAATTTGCGGTATATTGAATAACATATGCAGTTTACGAAATGAATTTCTGTCCTATTCAAGAGGAAAGCATCGTAGTGAACCACCTACAGCAGGAAAACGGCGTGATTTACCGGTATACTTGTGAATGAATCTCTACTTACTCGGAAAGAATGAGGCAGAATAACACGACAAAATATGTTTTTATCATTTGGTATCGAAATTCGAAGTTACAAACGACGTTCGATACGCTTTTTCTTTAATTCTTACGAAGGAAAGAAATCATTGTAAATTAATTTGAGATCGTTTATTGAGTCTCTTGATTTCAGTGGTGATAGACTCCTTTTGATATCAACAATTTGCTAACTGCCTTTTTTTATAAATTTAAACTCTCATTAAGAAAAACCTTACTCTCGGATAAATAGGCACCAATGGGAAAACAGCCAACTAATTGGAATAAAAAATAAACGTAAATTGCTAAAAATGGTAGAGGAGGAGGAGGTGATGAGGTAGGCAACCAAGATTAGTTGGAATTCTTTGACTTGTGAAAGCATCGAGCTTCCCACGTTCCGCCAGGGCATATAGTTAGCTTCCTAATATATCTAAATGTAAAAATTCCCCGATTTGCCGCCCAGATTCACAGACTTTTATGGTTTTATGATTTCCGAACCTAACTTGTTTTTTATTCATTTAGTAAAAAGATTTATGTTATACACCCTTTAGTTGCCTCGAAGGTGTATTGGTCATTGTGCACATGCCATGCCAGAAGTCACGAGTACGTTTCCCACCAGCGGCCACACCCAGTGCGTGGAATGTCAACCGCACTGCCTAAGTCTGGCTAGAATAGAGTAGCGAAATTGGATTCCCACCATTGAAAGGCTTCTTGTTGCCCCTCAACCCTCGACGACTATTTGAGAGCATTTTATTAAATGAGTTTGAAAATAATTATCTTTATCATATGTCTTTCATCATCTCGGCCTGAAATTACATTTAAGAGACAACATATCATAGTGGATTGTTGAGACCAAACAAAAGTTGTTATCAATTTTAAGCCAAAGGAAACAGATAATTCCACATTCATTGTTCTTTAGACAAAAGTACACCAAAATGAACATTAAGCAACGGCCAGCCGACGGAATTAATTACGCTTTGACGCAAGGATTAGAGAGTTGGAGCAAAGTGAAGAATAATAATTTGTGATGGATCTAAATGTTCAGAAATGTTTAATTTAAATGTTAATAAGTCTCAGAAAACTATTCCATCCTATTCAGACATGACCATGAACCTGACCCGAAAATTGACGTAATTTAATTATTTATGGCAGGATCCCATACAGTTTCTATCGTCTCCATTTTGAGGTCATTGAGTGGGTGAATGCCTTATTTTTTCCACAACAGTATGCATTACGAAATAGGGTTCATTTTAAGTCTTATTTCATGGTGGACTATTCATCTAAAGAACGTATTAAATCACCTGATTTGAATGAGCTAAATTTAGTGAAATTAGCAAATGAAATAAATGTTTTACCATTTTATGGGCTATAATGAAGATATTACTTTGAACCTCCTTAAGTGAACTCTGATGAACTTTGTTATGCTAAAGGCGCTGCCCGTATCTTGACTATTGCAAGAACATGGTTTTGAAATGAAAGCCTGACCATCAATATCCATCCACTGATCATCAGGATGTAGACCTCACAGAAAAATTCACTAATTTTATCTTTTGAGTGTTGAACGATGAAATAACAAGCGCACACATTATTGGCAAAGTGTAGAGTATGAAGCGTGAAAACCAAATGAAGTGAGAGTCGTTTGATTCGTTGACTTTATTCAAAATTTCCACGCTCTCCCATCTTTTCATCCCTATTACACCCTTCATGCGTTCCCACCCTTGTCAAAAATGTAACTTTCTCTTTTTCGAACCGGGTGAAATATTGATTTCTGCTATTTCATCTTGTGCCTTTATAATAATGTCATCCTGAACGCAGAAGAGAAAGCAATTCGGTGGCCCGGTGGGTATTTATACGCATTTCTATTGTTGAATTTAGAGCACCTTCTTACTTTGAAATTCCTTCTCATGCTTTTACTGCTTATTTCTTAAAAAAACTCCACTTTCATCTTTCAACTTCTAGAGGTGGAAATATAGCATTTCCCTGCCAAATTCCTGCGTAAAACTGGATTTAAATGCCAATTCTCTCACTAAATCCAAAGTTTTGGAAGATTGCTAAAATGAACACAGCCAAATGTAAATATAAAAAATTATTTGTCGACAAAGGTAATTAAATTTGATTTTTTTTTTAAATGCGTATGGATTTAAATCATCGGAGAAGTCGTTGACCTTGACTAACATGGCTCCAAGTAAAAACACCACACGGCTTAAAGTAGGCTTTTATAGAAGTTAATACTCTTAACTGGATCCCAGTAGAACCTTGGGAGTTCGAACTTACAACTATGGTATGTGAATGCTTTCTAGCCATTCTGCAAGCTGTAAGTCTTCGTTATGGCAGAGGAGAATGAGAAATGTAATGTATATACATTTACAAGGAATATATTTGGTTAATTCAGAGAGGGCGTCCAAAGTCCTCTATTAGTTCTCCACAAATAATTACAGCAGTGAGTCCGAAGTCACGAATGGAGTCTTGAAAGATGATTGCTATAGGTACGACACCAAGAGCTTCTTCAAGACAAGTTTTGGGTCATGTTCATAGTCCGTCTTCATTACTGCGATAGTCCACTAGAAGGAGACCGAGTGAAAAGTGTATTGTAGCTCCACATAACAAGCCACTGAGGAAACAAAAGATTTATTGAATTATTATAAACGATACGAGGGCTTATTTTTTACCTGCATAATATCCAAAAGTCGAAAGGTTACAGTCAAATCAATCATCCCCTTCTAGCAAAAGAGGACAATATGTTGAATTGTTTACAGACCATAACAAGGTGTAATAGAGTGCTTGAGAAGGGATATTTTCATTGTTGTGTAGCTTGTCGATTGAGAACATTGAAAAAATCAATATATTCAGCAAGTATACTGCCGAAGTGGCGTTTGAGAGCAATCAATATTTTCATGGATATTTAATTAGAAATTACTTATTTAGGATAAGAGAACCGAAGCATGCATCTAGGCAGATTTGATTTGATCTATTGATCTGTTAGCTATGGTCTTTGTTCACTGTCAGTCGAAGAACTAAATAAGGCATTTTCAGTTGGTTCGAAATTCAGTAACTGGATAATAAAATATGGACTTTGAGAAGCCATTTCTTGCTCTAATGAACTTATTCCTTCTTTTTCTTCTTCTTCTTCGCCTACCTCCCTTACTTCTATGTCTTCTTCATTTTTCTAGCAATGAGGTGAGTTTAAGCAATTGATTTTGCACTGATATAAGTCTCTCCTTTCGTGACACTCTGGTTATGGCTTGGATAACACACGATCACAATATGATTACTGTGTAGGCGAGCGAAGAGTGCATCTGCCTGCCAAAACGTGAAAGTTGTAAAGATGTTAGAAAAAAATAATATTCACTCCAGGTATTACTATGCCTTATAAATGTAAGAGATTAATTTGGCAAACGGTCTTTAGAGTAGTACAATATTTTTGATTGAAATAATGCAGACATTAAGTGCTCAATCTATCCAAACACGCCCTTTAATAGTCAAAGTTTGAAATAGGATATTGAGTTTGTATAAATTTATTTATCCTCACAGTTTGTCAGTTTCAACATCCACAGAAATAAAAACTTCTAGAGAATACCATCTGATCGAAAAGGCAAACAAATTTAAGGAAAGACCTGTCCTTTATTCTTTTTCACTCCTGTAAATCCATTTTTAATTATTAAAATTCCTTGCTTTCAGTTAATAAATTGCGGCCGCTCTAAGTCAAACTTCACGTGTTGAGGCATTGCAGAGGCCTCAACCTTCATGCACGTTTTCTGTTATCGAGTGTGGTTAGCCAATTTCTATTCAATATAAAGCCTACATAACTCACCCTTATAGTCAATGGACAGTTTTCCGAGTTTCTCCTAAATCTGACACCGGTATTCGGAGCTATACTTCTCCACGAGATCACGTCTAAGTTCTTTCACGTTCTCCACTCTTGTAAAATATTCTTGTCTTATTCTTGAATAGTAATAACTGAGTTGGTGTTGATCAAAAGGGAGGGTGGGGAGGATGGTGGGGGAGGGTGGGAGGGAGGAGGGAGGGAAGTACAGATTTAGCTAGCTTTCTCCAACCTATATTGAATGCTTCTACGCTAGAGGCTAACCTACTGGAGACGTCTCCAAAATCTATTTTAGCTATGACTTGAAAAGAGAATGTTACATAACCATTACCGTTCACAAAGAAAGCACTATCTCCACCTCCATCTTCGTCAAGCCGATTTTCAACTTCGATAATATTATCACTGTCAGTGGTCTTGGGCCGACAAAATTTTTGAATCTCCAACTTTTTCCAAGTTTAAGAAAGTGCACAATTTCTTTATTTACCATATGCGTTTGATTTTATGATTTCATACCGATTTCCTTTTTATTTTTTACGAGTCTCCAGCTTGAAACATGGTTGGAAATTAGGGATTTTATTTCTTTACATCGGGATTAGCATGGAAATATCAGAAATGCAGACAGTTGTGTGAAGAATGATTTACTGTAGACCGACAAATGTCAGGTTTTGCCTGGGATACCAGATCGTCTAAGTGCCTAAGTATCAGCTTCTCAATCAACTCAACTTGAAAAATCTAGGCCTTAGGGGTGAATTCTTTTTTTTCCGCTTGTGTTCCTCATTGCTCTGTAAAGAGTTGAGTATAAATTAATTTCGATCTGGACAGAAACAATAATTGTTTAGAGTATCTTTCACTTATCACTTTGGAAACTTCAACTTCCTAATTGAAACACACACACACACCCTCAAACTGCAAAACTATTTGTTTTCAAGATGGAAATAACTGGAAACAAAATGCAAAGGGCAAATTCCATATTTTTTGACGAATTTGAAGGAATAGCTTACTGGGTTAATTTAATGACCCACAAACGGAAATATTATAGAGTGATAAAATCTGCTTGCTTTTAAGAGATACCATTGAACTTTTAAGGTAGAAGACAATGTGGATATATTGGGAGATTTGCGTAGTCCAGTGTAAACTTGTTTAATAAAGTCTGAAAAGTCAATCAAAAGATGATCTAGGGTACTGGAGATTCCTAGGCCAACATAGATGTAGCAATTAATGGGCCCTTGCCATACATCCCACAACAGTCTGGGACATTTCTCACTTTGACAAAGGATATAGTTAGTCGGCGACGTAAATAGTGATTCACCATGTGCATGCACAGCCCCCAGGGACTTAGGTCTCACAGCTTTCTCTCAAATGGCTTGCTAAATGACAAAGATTACCAAGTGCCTCAAAGGACGAACATGACTGACAGAACTCTTTCTTTTCAAGTACTAAACTATCTCGTCTCTCTGATGTGCCAAAACTGTGACTTGCTGCATAACCTGAGAAGATTACTTGGTCTCCCCACCAACCAAAGGGGAAGAAAAAATCCACTGAAGCAAGAAAACCGACCATTTTGGTTGAGAAATCGGCAAATAAGCACTGGACATTGAAGAGGGGTTCTGGCTACAATTCAGGCAATGAGTCATGCCCAAGTAGGAAATACAATGATAACCGAATTAGAATAACAAATGAAATGCGCCTCTATGATGCTTTATTTATTATTAGTTAGATTTACTGTCAGTAAATGCCACAATAAAAAAAATTGGAAATACTTTGTGTTCTGAGGGTAATAATCATATTGTACCAATTTGATCAGAGATTTATAGGCCACTTAAAACATAGTTATCCACATGTAGACTGGTAGGCAATTATTAAAAACGCAAACGTGAACTGATTTATGAAATGCGCATTTTTAAGAATAACAGAGTATGTAGAATGCTCCAGAAAATCGACATTGCAAGCAATTGTAATGCCTTTATTCCCTCGTGTATTTTAACTATTACCGTGATTCATCTATCGATTTTCATCAGTTTTCTGCACCTTGAAATTCGTTCGCTTTTATTGCTCTTATCTTATTGGAGTATTTGAACACATTATTAATTGTCACTGTTCTTTTACGTTTTCAGCATTTCTCACTTACTTCGTCTCTACATTTTTTGCACTTAATGAAATGAGATAGCTTGAATAGCTTTCTTCGTATCACTAAGATAACGCTTATTTTGCAGTACAAACCACGAGCTAAAATCTCTGAAAGATCTCTCAAAGAAGGAGAGTTTTGATGAAAATACAACTTAATATTCGATATTCTTTTGTCTTTTTTTCATTTCGCCGATGGTTATCATCCTACCCTTACTAATTGGTGCGATTATTTATTGCGTGAGACAGAAAAACAGAGAGGAGAACTTGAGAGGAGTAGAGATAGTGAAGGGGAAAATGGCTGGCTAATTTGTGATGGTAACCTTCGAAACAGATGGTCGCTAAACTTGTCTCCTGTTTCGTTGCTTTGCTGGAGAAGAAGATGACTGGTTGGTGGGTGAGTGGGTGAGAGGTTAACGACAGCCTACGCACCCAAAAGAAGTTCAAATATAATAAAAGTCAAAAAGAACATCATCCCGCTTGAAAGACGATAAAATAGACATTATGACTGATTAGCGTGTGTGTTGGATGAAGAGTTGTAATCACTATTTTTTTAAACTAAATTGTTCAGTTTCTTACTACTGAGTGATAGCCTTTGAAGTACGAGGGGAAAGGGGAAGAAGTTCAGAGTATGGAAATAATATCGTCCCACCTTAATTATGACTGTTCAAAGTCGTCGTCAACAGGTTTCAGGATTTAATCCCTTTGATTCACAATCGAATCTAATTATACCCGATCGACAGTTGTCCGTCCGGTGTTCATAGCACTTAGAAAAGATTGTTCGACAGAGGTTGGATGCGCAAATGCTTATAAATCTCTAGCGCGGAGAGGAGAGATTTAAATCATGATAAAATGTAACTTTGAAAAAAATTTGAAACACTTTCATATATAGTATAAAAGTAGTTTCTTTCAGCTAGACATACTGACTGTCTCACGAAAGTTTCAGTTCAGACAAGAAACGTGTAGGAGGTCACACTGTGTCGATGTTGGAGCACGTTTGGCATATATGTTACTTTTTTCAGCAGTAATCCATAGCTAACTGAGTGCTTGCGATGTCCGAAATCGGGGACTCACTTCCTATTGGTGCCCACCCCGCGAGGGGAATGGCCAACCACACTAGTCAAATTTAGATAATGTCGTGGGTAGGAGAATTTGCGTCTCCTATCTGGGAGGCGCCCTGATGCCACTCTCCACCCAGGATGCTCTCCTAAGTGGTCTTGGGAATTAGTGCTATTATTATTACTAAACAATGTCATTAATTAAAATAAGATTTGTTTACCCTAATCTGTGTCAAAAATAAACGAGATCGGTAGTCAGTAATTTGCATGACTATATTGTTCGTGGTAATTTGCAGAGTATAATTGTAGCAACAGTGATATTTCATAAACTAACTGAAAATTTGAGCGAACACATCTTACGCAGCCCCGCCAACTTGGAATATTTTCAAGGTTATATTGAAATTGCAAGCTGATGAACTGGATGTAAAAACTCTGTCTTCTCAACCATTCCAAGCAAAAAAAATAAACTCAGCATTACAAGCAGAATTGGCCGCAATCCAAGAGACGGATTATGAAACTAGAAGTTCGGAAGGTGAACTGCTCATTTGGCAAACATTCTGAAAGTGGCGTAAAAATCTTTGTGACCTTGCAATTGTGCCTTGTATAATTATTGGAGTCTATGTTATTCGAGGTCAATCGCCTCCAATATCTTTTATTACATTACAAAGCTTGCAAATAAGGACCAAAACTATCCTTCAATTGAGTTCTAGAAGTGAATATGGGTGCACACTGGTTTTTATGTTAGAGGTAGTTGTCTATCAATTTCTCGCAAGTTGTCTAAGCAACATTTGCGACAAATAGGAAAATAAAGAGGAACGGCAAACATGACCGGATGAGAAAGGAGCAAAAATCGGAAGAAGTTTTGCATGTTTTGGAAAAGCAGTGTCTAATAATCGAACGGTGCAGGATCCTGTTTGCTTAAAAAACTCCACGCCGGATATAACAAGTTTGCAAAGAAAAATTGGCCAAACCTCATTTCTTTTTGTACGCTGCACCATGGACATATTTGTATGCTTTCTCCAAATTTAATGCGCTTCAATGAATTGAAAAGGAAATTTAGCAGACTGTCGTTTTTCAATAATTGAGGTTTAGAGCTGATTGAACATTCGGTTCAATTAAGTGGTTATCGAAGTCATTTCGGATTTGCTAACTTATGTCCACCAATTTAGCACTTCTATTCAATTTATAAAGTAGTTCGATTTAAAGTCATCTTTTGGTAATTTAGATTGTCCAAGGCTGACAATAATTGAATTCTCTATTAAAGGAATTACATCTATTAATTCATTTGAAATCTAGCAAATTTTCAACGTCTTTAAATTAACCCCAAACCTTATTGAAGTGCGTAACCAAAATCTCGAATCAATCCACTACAAACAATACGCAGGAGCCTAGTGGTCAGATTCCAACTTTGAAACTTCGGAAAGCTGAGTTTCATTATGTGCGTTAAATACAAACAAAGCAGCCAATAGAATCCTCACTTTCTTTCTCACTTTGCCTTATATTTGATGAACTAACTTTCCTATTATTAAAAATTTCACAAAATTCTTCCCGAGAAGCCAATTGCGTGTAAAATGCGTTGACTTCACAGAGTAAGGTAAATTCGGATGTAACTTTTCTACCGACATGACAAGTTATCTTACGTTCAATCGTCGTGAGAGCAGCAATGGCCTTGGAAATTAATTTTCTAAATATCTTACTCATTTTGTGAAGACTAAATAGCATGTCATGTTTTGAGTGTTGTTGAGGGAAGGCAGTAACCGTCGCCCACGTCCATCACGTCAGATGCCTATCCTATGATTTGGTGGGCCAACCCACGGGTCAATGGCAGTCAAGATGAAGGGGGCGATGAAATGCACTTTTTTTACACGAGCGACCTCGAGATCTATTTCCTCTGCTCCTGTCATGTGTTACTAAGATTCATCTTATGGAAATTGGGAATTTTTAAAGGGAGAAAACTTATTTTAATGAACTGTTCTGCGTTCATTCTTCTGCTAATAAATATGCTTAATTAAAGAAAACTTTCGCTCAGTAAAAATAGTATTCAGTTGCTAACCTCTAACTTAGTTTATCTATCTTAAATATCTTACTGACAGGGATCATAAGGATAACTTAAATTTACGAGGAATCTTCCAAACTCAGGATGGCAAAATTGAGAGGAGAAACAAATGTAGTTTTGCTTGACTCTAGCTCTAGATCCATGGACTTATTCATTCTTTTCAACGCGGATACTGTTCATTTTAAAATTTCCTAATGTCATGGCATGATTTAATTCGCGGTTTAGATCCTTGTTGATCATGCCACCACAATTTATCTTTATCTTCTTATGACCTTGAACAGATACGTGAGACCAACATCGATGTTTTACTATGTTGGAGTGTACATTTGAGCCCTCATGAAGTGGACAGAAGTAGAAATTCAATACTTTTCTTTAGGCAAAATATTCGTTTCGAGCATGGCGATGAATTTGAAGTGACTTCGTGTTTACGATTTTTGCAGCCTAGAGGAACAGGCGTTAACTATTTCGTCAGCCTGTATTGTGATATTTCACTCCAACGATTAACACTCAAAAGATCTGGGTGGAAACGGTTCCGAGTGTGCGCATAAAACGTGTGCAGAAAATGGAGATGTAGATGCTTTGAGAACGCAAAACATTCCATAATGGGTGTGACTGTTCAACAATACACCTCAGTGTGTATTTGCATACCCTGGTGTCCAATTCTCGGTATCTTTCACGACGTTGCATTTCATACATTAGCATTAGTACACTGGCTAATTATTATTTCCACGCGTCAGCTAGCCGTAATAAGGACACTTAGTATAGGCTTCCGGTTCTATGTCACTGAATTAAAGGACTTAGGGGAGATTAACGAATGGTTTAGTGTAAATTGCGAGACCCCGGGCACATCATGCGAGTAAATGGCAGATTTTGATTATCGATTTTTTCAGCCGAACCTTTAACAGTCAACGCCAGAGAATGTTGTTTCACAAAAGCCAAACCAATCTATATGCAAGGATTGAACAGCTTTTATACCTTGTTTCCAAATTGAGGATATTTTGACAGTTAGACCCATCTTATTACTAAAGTCCTTCATCAGACAATTAGGTAGAGAGAAGATAGTACATTAATGAGCCTACTTTTTTTGGGAGAGAGGACTAGAGATGAGAGAAGTGTGGATAGCAGATGATGCGTGTATTTAGAAGGGAAGTAGTTGTAGTTTCTTTAGACAGATCGTGCAAGATTGCATGTTGAAGCACACAAGGAGATGACTAGGACTGCACGACAGATGGTTGTAGCATATTTTAAGGAAAATTAAAAGAAGCACGAACAAATTCAGTATGATACGTAGTGCCCTGAAAGTGGGAAAAAAACGGTCATATGTCTTTGCATACCGTTGCTAGAATGCCATTCAGGGTTTGCTTGAAGGTCACTTTCAAACCTGCCACCAGTTCAAATGAACAAAAAGATGCTAGATGTGACTGCCCATCATAAAGCCGCCGACATAGAACGCCAGCGAATAGGAATAGAGAGTTCTTTCCATGTTGCCATCTATGCGCCTCTTAAGTAGTTCTCTAAAATATTTTGCTAAATTAAACACAAATTTAAGTTTACAGGATTCAGGCGCTCCTAGTTTCAAATGAATTCTGCAAGCATGCGCAATGTTTGAAATCCCTGACTTGGAAGTCATTCTGATTTATTAACTCAAGATTAATGTAATGCATTCGCAGTGTTTTCCTTTATATATTGTCACATGAAGGTTGAGTATATGTGCATTCATAGGCATCCCATCACCCCACATCTTCTCCGTAATAACTCTGTACGAGCACATTCTTGGTGAAAGTAACATCACGTGGAACTCAATTTCTATCAGTGTGTTTACCGTTCTGCTCAATCGATGCGCACCGATAAGCATCGCAACTCTGAATTTCAACTTCTCAGACGAGTTGCCTCATTGTCTCCTCTTTATCATCACTTCCAAATGTTAAGATTCTTAATGATCAAATTAACATATAATTATGAAATTTGTGATTTCCATGTCAAGTATAATACATTTCAAATGAAGTAAGTACTGAAATAGACACATTTCTCAACTCCACAAAGAAACCACTTCTAGGAAAGTATCTGGCCATACATTGCAATAGATCATGAAAAACTGCCTTTTTTTACTCTTCTTGGCAGACTTCACCTTCACTATCTACCTCAAAGTTGAGTTACTTGTACGAATGAAGGCTAAATAGCGGGACTCAAAGGTTGTAAAATCATTGTGC
Organism: Hymenolepis microstoma; assembly: GCA_000469805.3. Taxonomy (NCBI): domain Eukaryota; kingdom Metazoa; phylum Platyhelminthes; class Cestoda; order Cyclophyllidea; family Hymenolepididae; genus Hymenolepis; species Hymenolepis microstoma. The sequence goes on along the minus strand of LR215993.1, from coordinate 21,068,634 downwards.
TTTAATCAAAAAGTGGAACAGAATTCCCCAATTTCTTCTATATTGAGAATGTAAGTTGTTAAAATTTATGTGGGATCATTTTTTCAGCTCAGCAAGTGGACGAGGAAATAACGAAATGCAAATACCACACAACCCAATCGAAGAATCAAGTAAAATAAGACTTGTAGGGAAAACAACTTCGACATGACAAATACAGAAGCCTCTCGACCAATCAATGACCAAAGCCAAGACGATCAATCAATGGTCGATTCCAGTACACGATTACCCGACCAATCAATGGCCAACGTCATATGAGGTCACCATACCATAAAGTGTATACAAGGCCTAAGTTCCACATCATACGATACACATCGCACATCACGCTTGCGCGCCAGCACGCCACGGTACAGTCTCGTCGACACCGATTCGTTGATTTTAGCAACGTTTGAAGCCTTCTCTTTGTAATTTTTTGAATTGTATATAAAGAATTTTCGTTGTTTTCACAGCTAAATTAATAAAAAATTGCATTATTATGGAACTAATAATTTATTCATTGATTTGGTCAAACAAAAATTTATGAACATTGTGAACACGAATTCATCCACGAATTAAGGAAACTAATCCTGATATCTGAAATTTGTAATGCTTGAATATAAAGATACAAATTCTGCTGAGTTAACAGAATACTACCATCAGAAACCGTGAATCAAACGAAGAACACTTTATTTTTTTATTGATTTCGCCTCAGTATCACTTCATTAGATTGGTGTTCCCCTATTAATAAGATTTCACAAAATATAATTTGTCGATATTTTCGCCTGTTCTAAAATGTCAAACCAAATAAATTAGAGTACTGACAAAATTAAATAAAAATAGGAAACAAGTTACGTACCGAAGATTGCAGATATAAGTTATATTAAATACAACGCACTATTAGTCCCTAAGCGACTATTGAAACTAATAAGCATTAAACATACAATGTTTCACTTGCATATTTATACATCAACCTCATTTAAGGGTTAGTAAATTATATCAAAACAAGTGATAAATTCATGTCGATTTTTAACGAAAGTACCATTTTATGAGTTGAATTGAGGAATTTAAACAAAGACGACTGACACGCCTTTATAGAGATATTGGCTTTTTGCAACCACCTTACAGTCAATAGATTTGGAGAATAACGGGGTTTGAAATTTATATGAATTGTATTCCAAATTACATTGAATTAAGGATGTGTCTAGTTGCTTTTTTTGTTATAATCCACGGAAAATCTAGATGATACTAATTTTAAACGCTGAGAAAGCCTTTGTTGAGTAAAGAACTTTTGTTGGAAGGGAAAGCAAATTTGATCCAATGTTATTGTCGCTTTGTTATGGATGATGATAATTCAACGACATCACTATTTTTCTACAATAGAATTAAAGATTTTTCAAAAAAGTGAGAGAAAAATATTCTGGAAACTCCGCATGAAAATACAACGAATAAGATTTTGTCCTTAGGATGCAGCAAAATGTCTTTTTTAACGATCCTATCAAGTTAGAAAGGGAGTTCCAATAATTCCAAGCTGTTAGTTGAAGAGGTGAAATTCCCGAATTCTATGAACCGGACTCCTAACATTTCCCAAAATTATAACTATGTCGCCTGGTGTTCGCTCCTCCGAGTAGTATAATGTTATCGACTTTTTTAAGAAAACTCTTTAGTAAAAGAGATAGCTGAATACTGTGCCTAAAGTATGCTATTTTCGTCAGTGATTACTCGGTGTTAATTTCGTTCGAAGGAATAAGGATTTGGTAAAAAAAATATTGCTCCGTTGCTAATTAATTTGCTAGACGGAGGATAATAAAGTTGCATCTTCTAGGAATGGGAAGCAGAGGGCACAAAAAAAGAACTAAAGATGAGTCACGCTTTAGTGGAAAATTAAAAAAAATAGAGAATTTTTTTTGTGGACTATGGATATCGCAAGTTTTTGGTAGGCTCCTCCACCACATTAGAGGTACACATAACCAATTAACCAATCAAGACTATTTCGGGATAGTGGTATTTCCTTCACTATTTCTATTGGCCAAAATCAAAGATTTACAAGGAATTTATACCTCAAGTGGCCCCAAAAGTCCATATTTTAAATAACTTCACAAATTATTATAAGCCCCTAAAAATAGCCACAATAATAGTACGTAGTGCCTAAGTGGTGGGCATTACAGCAGGAATGCGTAAGGTTACGGCCCAGCATTTGAACTGATTTTAACAAGTGTGTAAATTTCATGAAGAGTTGACAAGAAGCCATTAATTTAATTCTTCTTGGAGGGTAATAGTTATTTCATTAAAAAACTCTCTGAGAAAATAGTTTTTCCTTATGCCTAAGCTTTGGATCTAGATGGAATCGTTTTCGTGGTTATCTGAAGTAACGGTTGGGCCAATGATTGCTTCTGGTCCTTGAAATTTAGGGAGATCTTGGGAACTTGGTTATAGAGGATGATTTACGATAAAAACCTTCCGCATGTCTCTTTACTCTTCTTATAATACAAAAGACGGTTAGTGGAGACTGACTTGTGCTTTGGCATGGTAGGCTTCGAGACAAGTCGTGCTGGAACGCTCTAAGGCAAGGGAAATTCCACGGAGTGTGTGAGATTCGTTACTCACCGAGAGTTTGTAGTTGGAAGTGCCTTAGGACAGAAAGGCGTGTTATGAGATTGATTCAGATGCTCAAAGAAGGCGACTGTTCAATAATTCCAGAAATCGGATAAGATAGGCCTCTTCTCCATCCTAACTTCATTACATACTTCTACTTTGCATTCTGTTTTAGGCTATTACTAAATGGTATTTTGACAGTTTTGCATGTTCCAATTAAAAATAAATATTTATTTAACCGAGACGAATAATAACTCATTATTTTTAATATAATTTTTAAATCGTCTGGTTTAGCATTACTTGAATAAATGTTCTTTGGTGCGTCTTTTATTTGTCATTAGTCAATTCATGGCAAATGGAGTTCTAAAGATTTCATATGGAAGTGGAAGAGAGCAGTTGATCACAGAGCTATAAAGCAGAGGTCAACAACGCCTATTAATGGTTAAAATCTTGAAGATATTTTTATTATATCTTCTTAATAATGAATTTATTTCCATTTTTTTGTGATTACTTTTCCAATTTGTTCAACACCGATGTGAGAATATACGTTAATTTTGGTAACCTTTCAAGCATAAAGCATTACTAATTGCAACCGCTGAATCTTTCGCTATGGTTTTTAGTCTGTTCTGGAAAAAAAGAGAGAATTTTTTTAAGTAAAGGCACAACCTTCCACGTCTGCTCTACTTTTGCAGATATGCGAAAAAAAGCCTATAATTATAGACAGTTGTGTGAATTGGATGGAGCCAAGGTTGGATTGGGTGCATGGCAAACGTCCAGTTAAAAGACAAAGATTAGTCAGCCTGTAACTCGATCTGTTGTGAAATGCTGATTATGCGCCAGTGCGCACTCTCTCAGTTAACAGAAAAAAGAGAAGCCTGACAACTAAGTGTGGTTCCAGTCCATTAACTAGTTAACTAGTTCGCAGAAAAGTAGATAATGACTTTTCTGTGTTAACGGGATCACCATCCCACCGTCGTAGTCACCAGTTAATACTTCAATTACCCAATTTCTACATCCTCCAACTCTTATAACAGACGAGAGTGGTCAAAATGGTATTCATGAGAATGCCATTGACAATGTTGGCTTTAATTTGAAGGTGAGTCTTTAGGGAGCGCAGAGTAAATACCTAGCACCACATATTCTCTTGAATCGATGTGTTGTGAGGTTGAAATTTCAAACGTCAAAGTCCAAATCTACCTAGCTCTTCACTACATTTTAAACTACCTGTCAAAATAAATGGTTATAGTTTTATGCCTGTCAAAATGAAAAAAGCCATGATAAAGGAGAGGAAGAAAAGTGACAAGAATGAAAGGCCTTGACTGCATGTCCGAGGGAGTTGACCGAAGGAGTGGGGCTAGGGCTAAATTGAAAACAGGATTGAAACTGTAGAGTTCAAAACAATGGTCCAATAATTTTACTCTGACAAAATGATATTATTGTTGAATTTTGTTCTGCGATTGGATTCTGGTTGCCTTTGCGTCATCTTATGCCCTTCTTCAAGCAGAGGATTGGCCAAAATGTACTAGCTCAAATTTGCAAAGAGGTTCGAGTTTTATATAACTCTGAACTGCAAATCGAACATTTAAAGTTATTATTAAATACAATATTAAAAATGCGAACAATAGAGATCGAGTCTATCAATTAGAAATTTAACTTACCAAGATTTGAATTTCATGGCTCGTGAATGCTTGTCTACAATATCTAATGCTTTTTAGCTGGCATTGTTCAGGCAAAAGTGTTCGTTTTGCCAGTTTATTTTTGTTCAAGGGGATGAAAAGACGAACTTTTCTTGCTTGTCGTTCATCCACTAATAGTTTTTAAGACAGCTTTGGAGAGATTGCTAAGCATTTCAAATTAACAGAGGTCCATAAACTCGAGTAAACTCGGTAACTTGAAACTTTTAGGGTAAAATACTAGTAATTTCCAAAATGTATAAATAAATGGAATTGATATTGGAGATTCAGGTAGTGATTATCAATTCTAAATTTAATAAATGGGTTTGAAGAATTCACTTAACCCACTTAAATGCAGGATACAAATCCAGTTTGAAGGGTTAATTAAGAGATTTCATCGAGTTGGGCTTAGAGGTAATCCATTATGCATCCCAAAGGCCAAAAGAAAACAAGAGCCTATAAAGTATTTTGTGATCATGGATTGACTGATAGATCATGACCACTGAACACAACGAGGAAAGAAGTTCAAGAATAACACTGGAAGAACTGTAAGTTGGAAAGACATGGCATGAGTTTCAGCAAACGGAAGTGTGTTGACTGCATTGTTGCTTTTGTAAGAAAGATGAGAGAACAACAAAACAATTGTTTTAAAAATAGCTGAAGTTGATACATTGCTCTAAATGTGCCTCCTAAGACAATGTCAGAAGGTCAGGATACATTCAAATATCTAGTCGGACCGCTTTTGGCTGAGCTAGGTCATTTTTGAGGGCTACCACTCTGGTGCTACTATAAGCGCTAAACTTAAAATCAAACTATCATAGGTCCATTAATTTAATTAACCAGAATATCGGCTATTTGTTAACTTGGCCGCTTACCTATCCTCGTGGTATACATTATATCGTTATACAATGTATCAAATAGTGAAAAAAAGACTTGCAGTCTAATGTTTTGGTTAGAATTTCCGTGAGGTGATACTTTACCCTTTACGAGAGGGTAATAGGCGTGTTTACCCGTGACAGTTCCATCAAACTAAACACTTCCTTGAATTTGAGTGACTTATCTTAAAATGGTAACCAATTGTTCATCTTTCTATACAATTCTACAAAATTCAGTAAAAATACTTTCAATATTTAAGACACATCTATCGAATCGTTTAGAAAACTTCTCCTCACAGCCCCTGCATAACGACAAATTGATTAAAATATTCATATGTTTACAATAAAAAATGAAGAATTTTTTCCTAGAACACAGACGAATTCATTCACCATTAGGCACATCAGGAAATGATTATGAATCCTAGCGTTATTATCCCATATTGGAGTTAATTGGGTCTTCGAATTACTACACTCTCAGTGGTGAAAAAGATTAGTACAGACATTTTCCACTTACTACAAACGACAAATTGTCATAGGCTAAACTCTGTTCCCTTTATAGGACGATAAAATTAAAAGATGGTGCTTCTGAATACTAAATCGCAAACAAGTAAAGATTTCAACATATAGTCCATTTAATTATCTTTTCAATGAAGTATTAAAAATGAAATTAGATTGAATCTAGCATCATGATGTTCAATGCTATCAAAGGCGACCAATGTAGCCCTGTGAGCTAGAACACTCATAGAGTGGCGAATCGCGCTAATCAGCTATGAATCCTCTTTTCAATCTGAGGTTAGTGCATTCCTTCACCGATATTGCTCTGAACTCGGACATCTCGACAACAAAAGCCTTTCACAACACACGTTCTCTTTCCTCGATTCAGTTGATGTACCTCATCTAATTTCGGAAGCAATTTTATACTCAAAGATTTTGCCAGAGAGGACTTCTAAGATTTAGTGAAGGCTTATTTCCGAGGTATCCTCAAGATTTGCAATCCAAAGTATATCTTAATACACAATGCACTTACACTTATGCGAATGCGAATATTCAGTAGTGAATAGCATCCTTCATTTTCGAGATTACGCAAAGTGAAATAAGCGAATTTCTGTGTTTGTTCTCTTTTCCTTCGTTCATTTAAAACTCGAATTGAGTCGACGTATTATTACCATCATTCGCATTCTTTCAATAATTTTCGTTCATTCGTTTCGAAGCAAAGTCACTCCCACAATATAAAATATTATTATTAAAAAAGTAGAAAATTATTGTTATTTTTTTTTCAAAAAGTCAGAAAATGACAAAATGAATGAAAGAGTTGTAAGTTATGCTATTAATAAATAGCATTTTAATGCTGTTTTTAAAATGTGTGATTTCTTATTGATAATCTAATTAATTAACTGTTATTTAGTAATGACTTCTTTTTTCAATTTAAAAAAATAATTCTCAGTTTTATTTCGGAAACCCTAATAGACCAGAACTAATTTTTATTTAAATGTTTACTTGGTGTAACGATTAATATGGAAATGCTGTTGGTGCAGGCGTCTGTTTGCTAGCATAGTAAAATGCTACTGACTTAGATACAGAAGATTTGCCGGAGGTAAACCTTGGAAATAGGACTGGCTTGCATTAGTCAATGCCTACGCTAATTGGACTTGACAGGTTAACAACTATATGTGATGGTAATGGGAAGCAGTAACTATTCACTAGGACAGCTGATTAGATAATATTGATTAACAAAATAGGATTTTTGAGACTTTGAATTTGGTAAATATTTTGTTCAGAAATATTCGTGAAGATAAACGATGAACAATATTCACCTAAAGTAAAATAACTCCACTTTAAGAATGGAAGAGTACTTCAAAGGAACCCGTAACACAGACATTTGCTAGACTCTTGACCTTATGACAAGGGTATCTGACGTTTTAGCTCAATGAAATCCTGTGTCGAAGCTTACTAATAGATGTGAGAGAAGTCAGACGGTAAAACAAATCATAGATTTAGTTGAAAATAGGTTATGTTTAGAATATCGCATTCTATTTATGGCGAGCAAATATTAATGTTTTCTTAGTATCATCCAATTAATTATTTTTATTTTGAATCTAACTTTTAACTATGAAAGTGTATTTGTCCAACAATAGAAACCGAATTCAAGCATACTGTAGCATAATTACTGAGCTCAGTGTATGTCATAACTTTAAAACAAAAATGTGATATTTTTTATTCTTTCTACAAAGCGCCTATTGCCAACTAAAATTTATTAAAAAATAATTCTGATTACTGAATATAGAAATTTTTCAAATAACAATCAATCAATGATGGAATGTCGTTAAGGTATATATCACGTTATCACTCTAGTAATCCCCGAGTGAACCCTTTAGGGTTCCTTATTCTAGTACCATCGAAAAGCAGTTAAAGAAAGTAAAATATCAATTAAATGTCAACTCACTCTAAATTTTCCTGGGTCACATCTTTCAGCTCAAAGCATTTGGATGTTACAGACTAAATAGCCGTCCCTTTTATGAAAGCAGATGAGCCAAAGGTGCCAGAATTCAGATTAAATCAATTTGTCTCTTAAGATATGTTGCATTTCAATACTCAAATCTATCCTTATAATTCATGAGCCCAAATAACTGGGCTTCACCCAAACGCTACTTTTTTTATCAATTAAAATCATACCCCTCCATACCTTTAGTTACACCCACTCAACACTTTGATCCTCATAGCTACTGGTAATTTGGCTCAAATAGAATTGATGATAATTATGGAGTAATGTATTTATGAGCAATAATTCAAGGATTCAATTCGCTATTAACCGAAATAAGTGTTCGACCAAACGTTTAAACTTTTTAAGTAGGGTGTGGGAGGATATTCGGTAGTTGATTTCAAACTAACTTCACTTAGCATAAATTAACATTGGAAATTAGGGGAGATGTAAGATCAAACAGTGAAAATGATTGATAACTGGCACACCACACTCACCAATAGTGGTTTGAATGAGAGATGATCATACCAACTTTATGGAACTCTATCTTGTTTTAATATTCTCCAAAATCTTCGAAACTGTCATTCTACCAACTGCGCCCACTTTGACGTTATTCTTGTCCGCATGCTCTATTTTATAATCGTTATGGTCGACTGAAGTCCATATAAAAATTAATCGATTCGCATTGGAGCGCCAGATTGACTTATTGATTTAAAAAACTGACAGAAACAATTATCTGTTTCGATTGTCGCCATTTACGTAGAATTAGACAATTCTGATTGATGAATTGCCATAAGTTAATTCAAAATAAACCGGTAGGCGCAAAACGACAGTGATGCCAACTGTGAGGAGGCGTTAATGGAGAAAAATGGAAATTTTTTTGAATAACTGGAGAGGGAGGGAGGAGAGCAAGTAGGTAGAGAGCTTGGCGTTCTTCAGAGTCACAGAGGTGCTCTAATTGAAATGCAGGACATGACACGAGACAGTAGTACTGAGCCTATTAGACATCTTTTGCATTTCTAATATCATAGAAAAGTTATTTTTGGTTATATCATAGGCCACATTGATTTTTGTCCAGTTTATTGACTTCACCACAAAAAATTGAGTTCATCAAACGCTTTTCTGCCTTAAAACCGTTTATCAATTTCCACCGTTTACTTGCATAATAGTTTTGAGTTCCACTCTTCTACAGAGCCATATTTCTCTGTGTTTATCTAGTCCAGTCCTAAATGTACTCCATCTAAACACTTACGCAGTTCATGGAAATGGTAGAAACTTGTGCTCAATTCTATCAAGCCTGCATTGTTCTCTTCAATCCTAAAGCTTCTTTCACTATAGTCCATCATGACGGCAATTGCTTGTAGATACATCGAGAACCCATAATTCATCTTCAACAAAAGACAATAAGGGCTTATTTTATGAAAAGCACTCTTGCCTGCACAGCCACCTGACCTACTTAGAACCAGTGGAGAAAGAGAGAAGAAATTCATTTTGTTGACTGTAAAAGTTCACGCGCTTTTGGCTTCCATGTTGGAGGTGTATAAATGAAAATCACTATTTGTTAGCCATTTGCAGGTACAAACAAGTTTTAGAAGTCAACCTGATACAGGATCTGCTATTGTGCACCGCATTCATCTTTAAGGGTCATGTGATCCACAAGCTCTAAAAGGCAATTGGTTTCACATTCATATATCGGCTTTTAGCTTTCAATAGAGCTATTATGCAACAATCTTTCTGTTCCGAAATGTAGCAATTTTTAAATGAGCTGAGACAATTTAAGCACAAATCCGCTACACAGATGGTAAAATACCATTGTAATTGTGTTTTAAAGGAAGCTGGAGGAAGGCTAGCTTCGAGGGGAAGTACGCATATACTTATAGATTTCCACATTTAAATTACCCATGTTTTAAGCCTCCCAGTACCGATTTTCGTCCAATTTTTCTATCACCTTCCATTGTTGTACATTTTAACCCACCCCTTCCACCCCCCTCCCCCTCCCACCCAGTTTTTAAGAGGTTTGTCAATTTTCTCGCTTATCTACTTGTTGTAACATGGGCTCTGCTCTCCTTCACATTGTGTGAATAACGGATCATTAAATTAATTGAGCCATTGTTTTCAAACCTCTCTCATAAATTTACTGTCTTTCTATTTGAAATTGTTGCTTTTTACTTGCCGATACATGAGTAGATTTAATGTGACAAGTTTATATATTCCTCTGTGCACAATACGTACTTGTATGTTGACTATTGATTTTAGATGTCTATTGTCTTCCGGTGATTCCCCCAGTTTGCTCTAGTAACTTTTCTGACCTCCATTTCTTCCCCTTTCCATTTTGATATATATTCAACCCAGTGTATTCTGACTGTGGAAAGGCGTTTTTTCGCTATAAGCCATTGGGAAGATCCCAAGTTTCGTAAAGAAGAATTTATCGATCATACAGTGTCAAGTCGAAATAAAAAATATAAAGTGACCGCTTTAGCCAACCAATTTTGAAAGTGACTTCTATTCCACCCTTAATGAAATTCAAAGCATCAAATGGGTGATCAAATGGTTGCGATCAAGAACAATAATTTCTGAACTATAAAATCACATTTCAGGCTATAATTGGACTTTTTTGGTGTTTGGAACAATTGATTATATGTGAAGTGTTTACTTGCCTTATTATTTAATCATTCCAAGAGACGAATGAAACATTATTACATCACAATAGATCAGTATTCACAATAGTCATTTTTAGGAGAATTCATCTTAGTTACCTCCTTGTGCTAATAAAGGTCACTCGGAGTTGTTTACTACTGTGGTGCTGATTAAAGGCATTATGGGGGCCGGTGAAGTAGCCTCCATCAATATCTTAAAAAGGAGTCTCAAAAGCCAATTGTTCGGACAAACAGGAAGTGAAGCGTATTCTTGCAGGGTTTTTTTTGGGCAAAAGGGGAAAAAAAGGTAACCTTAATAAAATGGAATTCATTAAGTTAAATTGGCCCATCTTTGAATATACTTCGATTTATTTATGCCTGAGAGGTGGCAATAAACTTTATTTATCTTCTGAATTTCTGTAAGTGTTCTTTTTTTTCTCAACTAGAGGGCGAGAGAGCGATGATATGCAACGTGCACTGCCACGTCTACGACCAAGATTTCTATCAAATTCATTATTAATTCACCAGTGCCTGCATACGTTAGGCGAGATCGAAGGTTAATTTATTGACAAATTTGATTGGCCGGCCAATTTTGACTGATTTGTATATTAGTTCCTCGTTATAGCCAGTGAACGGAAATAAAAATCTCAGGGATAACATTTTTCAAGAAAAGAGCATTATCAGTACTAAATGCCTTCTCTGACTGACTGAAGAAAAATAGAATATACTAAAATGATATACCTTTTAATCATCCTGCCTCCTTAGACATTGAAAGAAATGAGTGAAATACTGTTTAATCAACCGGTCAATAAGCTGTAGGCATCTTAAAGGGGATTCGTTTAATGCTTCAAGGGAAACATCATGGCGTCAGACTTCTGGAACACGAATTACCATTGAGCAAATAGTCCATAATACAAATCCAAAAATTAAAACACATCCCGACCATATTTTCGACATCATTTTACTCCACTCCAACATATCATTTGGAATCTAATGCTATTCAATTTCACTTGCTTCCCCGATGAAAATTGGTGAAATATTTTGTCCTGTCATGATTTTAAATGTAATAGTACTATAGCGAGAAAACAATGATTAATAAATACTCCGATTTTATTTCAAATGATTAATATGTATGCTCAGGAAGTCGGAAGTTTTAATTTAGGCGTTAAAAAATGGCCCTCAATGGATCACAATTTTGCTGCTGTTTGTGCTTTTCTCAAGCCTTCCACTTCATCTTTACACCCATTTTGACTTAATTGCTTAATCACTGTTACACTCGTAGCATATAAGTTATCACTAAGTCACCAAGTATAGCCCATCATCCCATCTTTTTCACACCAAATCACAGCGCTTAATATTAGTACAATTTGGAGAGTTTCACTTGGCAACTACTTGCAATGCTCTGTTTGATTATGCTTTCGTCAGTGGAGATTGCATGACATAACTCCTGAATATTAGAACTTCTTGAAAGAAATTTAATGGAAATTTAAATCACGCAAATTTTTCGAACGTTAGATATTTTTATACCTTGAATGCTTACTCTCACTTTGGGTGATTGTCAGCCTGCCATGAACACTAGCGCATATTGGTTTATCAAGTGCTTCACGCCTTTGGGATTTCAACTCTCTTCAAGGACTACCTTCCGTGATTCCGCTCTTGTCAATCGTCTTTACTTTCTCTACTCTACCATTGCCAATGATTGGGGGTTTAGAGATAGTTGATGGTTAATGCGAAATATCCAAGAAATGAGGTGGCAAGATGTTCATTAAGGTCATTCCTTTTGAAGATTATGAGTAAATAAACGATTTTAATAATATTTCAAGGCTAATGAAATGGCTAAATTAAGATCCTTAGCATTCATGTTTGTACGAAATGAATCCACAGATATGATTTCATTAGAAATTAGATCCTCTTTAGACCTTTATTTTCCGTCATATATGGTTCAGGTAAACTCATTCCAGTCGTGAGATTACAACATGAGTTCTCTCCTAACGAAATCATGCTAGCTGATCTGGTTGTATAAATATTGAGCGAAAGCAACCATCGGCGCACTTATTTTAATAAATTGTTTAAGAGAAAAAGTTTTGAATTTCGGAACCTGCAATCTGAGACAACGAAATGGCAAAATGGTTTCATTGGGTGAAAATGAAATGACTTCAACCCAAAACTAAAGTAAAACACATTACATATCCGACTTTACATTCCATTTCTACATGATTTCTCTCCCTTCAGCCTCTGCTGAGCCAATTTATTGATCCCAAGATCAACCTATCCTAAAATAAAATGTCAATTTTTATCTTACTGTTGAGAATAGCTATTATTCTACAAATATCTGAAAGTTTCTGCTTCCTTTATGACTAAATTTGAATAATTTTGATTTTATAAATATTGCCGATCTGGTTCAGAAGACCTACAAGAAAGATTCCCAGGAAATTTAGTAATTAGAGAAATTTAATTGATACTAATTAATCTTTTGGCTAATTTTCTCCGCCAACAACAATTTTACTAAAATAAATGGTTAGGGATACGATTTTTCTAACTGAATTATAAATTTCATTGAATTTGTATAATTTGGAACATATTTTAGCACTATATATATATATATATATATATATATATATACTTATTTATTTCTAAATAAAGTGAAAGATTACAGAATTGTGGTCACTTCAAGACCTTAGTTTACGCCTACGATTTGTGAAGATGAGTAAACTAAGCATCACTATTAGGATTTCAAATAGGTAACCTACTCATTAAAGGGCAGTTAATTCCGTCATGTAACAAACTACCATGACAGTGACGTGGAGTCGATGTCACGGGATCCTTACAAGGTAAGTCATTTTCGATAGCGTGAAAGCCTACTTTCTTCAAACAGAGCGTGTGTGGGAATTTGTGGCGAAAAAAACAATTTTCCTTGAACCAATATTCATTTCTCGTTTATTCGCAAAACTGCAGCCATTGTGATCAGGAGTATGAACTGATTGTGAAATGAAAATGAACTCCTAAATAATGAAAAAAGAATAATTAAGTTGTTAAAAATTCAAATTAAACACAACCATTCTCCTCATGTTTCATTTTAAGCGCATAGATTTGAATTTGGCTTAAAGAAGATTCTTGAAAATTCTTTGTTTTACACGGACTATCAGTGTTTATCCATATGGTAACCCCATCCTAGATAGGATTACCTCATGGTGACGATTATAACGAGCAAAAATTTCAAGGACATGTTCTTGTCGTTATTTGGATTTGAGCGAGAAGTTTCTAGTATTCTACTGCAATCTTTGCTAATGACTAATTTCAAAGCAAGTTGAAAAAGTGACCTGTTCTTGACAGAATGACCATTTTATAGGTGGGTGGATATTGTTATTCCAGTAGCTAAACTTTATTCTACATTAAAATATCCCTCTTACCAGAAAGGCTACAAAGTCATATTATTTGATAAAGTATACATTTTTTTATAGTTTGCTTAAACACAAAAAAAAGAAATGATTGTGAGATTTAGGGAGAGATAGGTAATAAAAATTGCTTATAAAAATCGGTAATAAAAGGTTCCTTAGTAGCATATGCCCTTCATTTTTAGTTAAATTTATTTGACAAATGGGGCATAAATTCCATTTCGCAATAGGAAGAAGTAAGCGACTTCTTTTAAGGACAAGATTAGATCCAAAACAGAGCGACTTTGTAGCTATTTCCTCCCCCCCCCCCCCCTAGGGCTAGAAATATTTTTGTTGACATTCCACCTATCCCATTCAAAATACAATTTCGAAAATGCACGAAAGAAAAGAATATTTTGCATCTGGAAACTGTGCCAATTTGAAAGATGAACTACAGTAACGATACTTTCATTTTATCGCGAGTGAAATATTTATTGCCCAGGACAAGGAAAATGAATTCAACAAGCCTTATCCAGGAAAAGCATTTGAAACCCATAAACAGGGAACCAATTGGAAGTGTAGAAATAGGCCAGGGAATCGAAAAAAATGTCCATTAATTTTGACCTTTGGTTCCAAGTAGTATAGTCCATTAGTTCCAATTATAATGTAGGAATATCCGATTTTCGGAATTATTTCTTCCCTTTTTGTCTGAGTGAAATCACGATCAAAAAATTTGAAACGTATTGATTACGCCTTACTGTTGTATTTTAATTTTACTAGGCAAGGAATAAAAACATTTAAAAAATGGCAATATAACATTTGAAACAGATTTAAAATAATAATTACTGTATTGATCACGCAATCACATCAAAGCATGCCTTAGATTAATGTCATGGAAATAGAAGTAAATTAAATGAGCCTCTGTGTGTGTGTGTAGGTGGTGATAATAATAGGTTTCTTGTCCTTTAGAATTTTAATGAAGCCACTAAGAGTGATGAGTGTGATAAGAAATGAAATAAAAACACTTTTGAAACCCAAAATCTAACAGAACATTCAGATCTGGGAGATATTATTGTGGCGGCACTTCTAAGTAAGCTCATATTGGTTACTATTAGATACTATTAATAAAGAGCGCCTCTGAAATTTTGAAATTAGAAGTGAGAAAAGTGCAGAGGAGGCTGAATAGGATTACTATAAATTCCTTCTAATAGCGTACTCCTTAATAAATTTCAAATATTCCCTTATCATTGAAGGTCACAAAGAAAATCTGTCAAATGAATCAGAAAATGATGACTTGAATTTTAGACACAAGTACGTTTCGGTAATTAAATTCTAATAGCACAAAAGATCTCCTTGAATATGTTCCTGGCATTATATAATAGCACTTAACAAGCCCAGGGTACTTTTAGATAAGATAAACACCATTTTAACAAATTTATGGCAAAAGCTTAAATAAATAAGAATTTTTTTATGATGCAAACTTTAATATAACTGTGGATCATGGTAATAAAAATCACGTGTTATTTGTCCAACTTACATCGGTAACACATTTTTTAAAATTAATTATTGAGTACAGCGTTTCACTAATGTCTTAATCTTTGTAAACCCTTTTAATCATTAATAGCAATACACCGTGGCATTACTCTGAAATTTGTAAGGTAAGTGTTCGGTGATAATTACTATTTACTATTCGCATTCATGCAAGAAATGAAGTGAGGATTTGATTTAAAATACTGATTTCCGGGCAATTTGTAGTTGGTATTCGTTATGAAATAAGCTAATTGGTACTTAATGAGAATCCAACCGATTGCCCTAAACCTAAGTAAAATTATCCTTACTCAGCAAATATTACCTACTAGAATGAATTATTCGCTTAAGTCTAAGAGAGAATTTTGGATATTTGAAACTGAAATGGAGGGAAATTGCGGATGGCGTAGAATGAGGACTTAAAAGGAAAGAGAAAGGCGTCAGTATGGATTGAGGACAACCTGAGCTGTGTGGTAGGATGAAAGGGTTGGCAGATTTTTCTTCTTTTGATCTTTAGTGAGCAATGGAAAAATCGGGGTGAGAGCATTGGCATAGTACACAAAGTGACCCATCGGACTTGTCAATCAGATTGTGGAAGCACTGAAGTGAAATTCTATCCGTCCTTATAACAATTTAAAGTTGCCTGCAAAATGGAATAATATTAAAACGCAGGTGAATACAAGGTTTGAACTTGAAGAGATAGTGAATTTAATTCATTCGTACTTAAAGATTAAAGTTTTAGAAAAGGTAAGATTTAGATATTTCCTAAAAGCAAAAAAAAATTCCATAACGTCTAAAAACTGTACCTGCCTTTCCAAATTGACTGGCCAAGAGTTGAGTGAAACAGCAAAACGAATTTGAGTTGAAAAGGGAATGGAATTAGCTTAGATATCTCAAGAACAAAGCATCTGTATTGAAAATTTATCACCGGAACGTTAGATGACATATTAGACTGCATTATTGAAGCAGCACATTGGTTCAAGTATGTGGAATGAAGTGAATACACATTTTTGCGCAAGTATTGGTATTTGAAAATGGCTTTGTTGTAAACCATTTTAACTAACATGAGGCCCGAGGAATGCATTTAAAAAGAATAGAGACACTAATTTTTACAAACCCTCTACCACTGTGTGTTGACGTTGTGTATTGGTGTGATTTTTACCTAAATTCGCGAGTTTTGAAAAGTTAAAATTCTAACTCTAAAAGGCACAATAAAAGAGAAAATATCCAGACTATTTATGGGGTAGATAAGAGAGCACTCAATAACACCTGAATGCTCCGGTTGTCCAAAGTTTAACAAATGATGGACGATAATCTTTGATCTTCATGTCAAAGGTGCAAAATGTGCCTTTTGGTAATCCCATTAAAATGTTGGTGGAGAACAAGACTTTAATAATTTACATTCTTCTTAACGAAAGTATTATACAAACTTCGAATGCCTTTAGTATTTGTTGCATTACATTTGCGAAACCTAATGGCTTACTGATTTCTATTTGTTCAATTTGTGGACAAATTGTAATATTTTAACAGAGCTGGAGACGTCTTAAACTGACATGGAAATTTTACTACGAACTACGATATGATCAAAATACCCACCATTATTTATTCTCATGAAAAAGCGCATAGACCTCATGAACAATGAATGTTTAACGTTGTTCCAAACGAGATTGAGTAGATGAATGAACGTCAGAAAATGAAGATTGTTTTGTGAAATCTGGCCATTGAACTCAGGTCGTTTGCTTTCTTATTCGTGGAAACAGACTTTGGCACCATGTTCCAAAATTTGAATTTCATGACTTTCCCTTGCTAACTGAATAAATTCACATTTTTAATGTTCAGAGTCTATTTGCCGATTGAGTACTCTAGATGACAGATAGAAGATACCAAGTACATATTCCTTCAAAATAGTCAAAAGAAATACAAATTCCACCAAATGACCGGTTCAAAATTGGACCCACTTTTAGGAAAACTTACTATCATCTATTTTCCTTTGTACTTCGGAACTGTTGCGCAATTTTTAAAAGTGCAAGAGCAACCAAAATGTCATAATGAAGAGTGATTTTCAAAAAAGTGTGACCCATTATTAAGAATATGGGTCAAAAGTATGAACCATCTATAGAAAATATAAATGTGAATTAAGTTAATTCTGCTTTGATTATAGATTTTCAAATTAGACTAAAATAGAAGATTGATGAGAACAGAAACGAATTCGAATTATCATTGTTTTTGTTAGAATTAAAAACAGGAGGTAGGGATATTAGCTCATAGATTGCGAAAATCGGCTGATCAAGGTTAAAAGAACTTAAAACTTGATTTTCTATAAAAAATGTCATTGATAATAGATGAAATTGAGAGTTTCTTGCAGTAAAACCAGACAGACAGACTCACTTCTCGAGAAATATCAGAATGACTGGATGAGCTGCAGATGCCATCTTGATACTGCTTTTGGACTCAGTGACTTTCCGCCATTTCGAAGCATTACTTCAAGGATCTGATGTTTTTGAGTGACCTTCGTAAACTTTGTTAAACGGCTAACTGTTGACGAATCCACTGTTGACAGTAAAAAATGAATATCATTATATATGAATATCTAGATAGTGAAAGTATAAAATTGATATCAAGTGTGCCATTAGCATGAATCAGTAGAAGTTCTGGCGAACACAATATTATCAATCAGATTTCTAGTGAAACTGTGCCCCAAATGTTTACTCTCATCATAAACTCTTGCCGAAAGCTAGCTTTATAAAGATTTCCACTTCACCCCATTTTTTCGTACAAGTAACATATTTGTAGTTTATGTGGAAAACGTGGACCCAAAGAGACAATGCACTGAACTAAGCAGAACTCAAAAAGGATTACATCGCCCAGAAATTTCAACAATTTAAGTGACGGAGCCAATAGCCAGTTAGAAGTCATATATGAAAAGGAGCGAAAATCCTCAGAAGATCCTTCATGAATAGTGTAAAAACGACCAGAAAGAAGTGAGTGAGTGCAGTCATGAAGACAGAGAGTGGTGACCGTCCTTCAAAATCAGATGCAAACGCAATCTTCTGTTTGCAGGCAGCAGAAACGAAGGCCCAAGGCAAGAAAAAGAAAAAAAAGAGTCGAATTTATGAAGGAGGGGAGAGAGCCACGCCGGGGAAGTGGAAATACTAATAGATAAGCGAAACAAACCGAAACTGATTTACTCAGCCTTATACGACTTTGAAAATGGAGTCAGCCGCGAACATGCGGTTCCACACAGATAGCACAGTTAAAAAATCTGCATCATTGACAAAATATAATTATGAATAATTATTTTATAGTTTCTTTTGACGAAGTTAATATTTTATTTTATGCCTTCTTCCCGCTATTATTAAAAACGTCACTTATCCTTTAAATTGTGTTTAATTTAATTAATGTGATTTAAGCTGTACTTTACATAGTTCGAGTAAAACCGTGACAAGTTTTCACTAAAACAGCAAGAACTTGTATCCTCCCATCTCGTGGTTGGAATATCACTTTATAGGCAAAATATAAACGGAAATCTCATCAATTTTACACTTTTAAATAGTTTAAATTAGTACGACTTAGATTTTTTAATCTTTTGAAGAAGAGGTCTGAAGTATTTTGCTGAGTTAAAATGGACTGCACATAATTATCCTTGCAGCCGCGTCAATTTGTCAATTATAACTTTGAAATTAACGAATAGACTTACAAGAAGCCACTTCGATATGTCGTAGTCATTAGAACAAAATTTGCAAAACTTGCATAACATAATTTATAAGTTAAGCATTAATTTTTAGAAAATATAAAATTTTATTGACAAGTTTCATTTGTAATACAGTGTAATTCAGTGTAAGATACATAGGTCTTGAAACACGAAATCGATTTTCAAATTTCGATTTAAATCAAGTTTAGCCGAGCCATACACTGCCATGTTAGCCAGTACTTATGTTGTATGAATAATATTAAAAAATATTCCATATTTGCAGCGCTGACAACTTCAGTAAATTGCTACCTTCATTCAATTATTCTTTCAAATTAACCTTCTAAGGCCCGTGCGGAAGTTCTATGCAACAACGGTAAGAAATAACTTAATATATTAAGAATAATGCCATAACCTTGCCAACAGCTAGATGATTCGTAATTGAGAAGGGGAGTAATTGATTTATTCTCCAATACTTCTACCTGGGAAAAGAGCTTTACAAGTTGTATGCTTCGCTGTGGAAAAACCTTTTATCCTACAGTGAATAAGTTTCATATTCCTTGCCCTAATCTATTTCTCCTCTGTACTAATGGCTTCCAATTTACTTTTCAGTCACCAATGGTATTTAAGTCTAGTTCTATAAAGATCAATCGAAAGGCATATTAAGGTTGATTACTGGAAATCTAACTCAGAGTTTATGAAAATATGTGATACTAAAAGACGCCTTTGCTATATTCACCACCCCCTCCTATTAATCAACCAACTTGTTATTTTTAGTCAAAATTAAAGTCTTTGCAATCTTGACGTAAAATCTTACGCCTAAATGATTTACTGGTCGTTAATAAAATCATAGCTTCAGCCCTCGAAAGAGTATTCCTTTAATTGAATTGTACTCGTATGTATTAGTTCACCAGGTTTTTGAGTTGTGCTATAGATAGAGCCCTTTGAATTATCGGTGAAGAGAAGTTCATCGTTTATTCGTTCCTCAGCATTTGCTAACCTGCGCCTGGATAACAAAATCAGGAAGGGATATAACGTAGTACTGAATATTTTGTCACATTTCAAAATTGATTAGTATATTATATCTATATATCTAATAACCTTGAGTGACGCAGCACTCCACCCACGACAGTCTGAGAGATTTCTCACTTTGACAGAGGATATTGTTAGTCGGCGACGTAAATAGTGATTCACCATGTGCATGCACAGCCCCCAGGGACTTAGGTCTCGCAGCTTTCTCTCAAATGGCTTGCTAAATGACAAAGATTACCAAGTGCCTCAAAGGACGAACATGACTGACAGAACTCTTTCTTTTCAAGTACTAAACTATCTCGTCTCTCTGATGTGCCAAAACTGTGACTTGCTGCATAACCTGAGAAGATTACTTGGTCTCCCCACCAACCAAAGGGGAAGAAAAAATCCACTGAAGCAAGAAAACCGACCATTTTGGTTGAGAAATCGGTAAATAAGCATTGGACATTGAAGAGGGGTTCTGGCTACAATTCAGGCAATGAGTCATGAAGTCTAAATTTTAGAGCATGAATTATCCATTTGCTGCATTTTATACAACTAAAATTCTAAATCCGAATGAACTTGCCCTTTGTTGTCTTTACTTTGATCTCGAAATCCTTTATCCACTCTCTGTCTTAATTTGTTGAACTTTCTATAAGCAAATTTCGGTTGCTTCCATCGATTCAAAGTAGCAATACCGACATTATTACTACGCTCAGTAATGATGACGTAATTACTGTTTACCTCAGAAACCTATATTCAGTTGGCGTAATTTCAAATTTTAATACAAGATTTTTTGTTTTCTTTAAACATTGAAATCTAAATAAATGTATATTCAAACATATTGTCTGCAAGGGACTGCTTGCTTCGATGTCGTTCCATTTTAGATTTTTCAGGTTTGTAAAACTATTTAAACAATAAAATTAACGATATTTGCGCAGAATCAATAATACTGAAATCCAAGTGAGCTCAAAGTAAGTTTCCCTATTCCATATGACAATTTAGTATTTCAGGTAAGGTTTTAAGAAGTGTTTTTTTTTCAATTGCCTCAAAAGTACGTCTGGGTTGTCACAATCAAAGTGCCTACGTAGACTTTCTTTCAAGTCTTTGTTTTTCGCAAAATAAATGTGTTTTTATTCCACTGTGCACTGACAAGATGGAGAAATTGGCTGTTGAATATTGTAGAATCATATTTGATTTTTATTATTAAGTCATTACTCTTTTCTCTCTCTCTCTCTCTCTCTGAAGTTATAATATAATTAACATTACACCTACATAATACTTATAAAATAAACTTCAATATCCACTGTTAGAGTAGTACATCACATGTTATTTAACTGAATTATTTAAGCATAGATCTGCATGCAGATTCTAGACAGTGACGATCTCATTGATTCATCCATATGCTGGTTTCAACTGTCAAATTACGTGAAAGATTTTGACATCTACAGTTTATTTAGTGTTCACATCATATTAATACTACCTTTAGTATTATTTATAATAGGATTTTCATACCCTATTTTATAGAGAATGAAATCTGTAATTCGCTATATTTTGGTTATACATTATGGTTCGATCTTTTGAAATAGGGGGGGGGGGGGAGGGGAGGAAAGATCATTTTAAATAATGGCATGGAAAATTAGCCTGAGCTAAGAAAATTTCTAGCAACGTGCTAAGGATGGTTGTCATGGTGATTAAATCGATAATTGCTGCAAATGATACATTTAATGGCAATACGTACATCGGTTTCAGCACTCGTTTAATAGGGGTTTATTCTGCATTACTCTCATTTTTTGCTACCTACCTTAATTAGAATCTCTCCTAATAGCTTTATTTATAAAATTTGTTTATTTTTGACACAGTATGTGGTCGAAAATAAATGCTAGTGCGTAAAAATGCACAACCGCGTTTGCTTAAAATTTTTCGCTTGGGCGTAGGTGATAAGTGCAAAAGATAAACAAACTCGGAAATTCTGCCTATTCTCTCAACAGTTGGCGATATCGCCCAATTTGAAGAAAATGCTTTTCCAAGAATTCAAAATTGTGGCTATTCAATGCGAGGAGAGAAGTTTCAAAGAGCATGATGGACAAAGTACTTTGAAAGTACCGATGAATTGTTCGGAAAGTAATGATTTGCGAATGAAGTTCAGTGAGCACTATTTTACCAAAAAGGCTAGTTAGTTTGCTGTTTTTAATTATCAGGAGTGAGCTGCATTTGAACAGTTTAGTCAGTCTTCTGTTTCAATATTCTATTCAATTTTTATCCACTCCCTCATTGGTCTTTGGAACATTTAAATAAACTTAAAGAAAGTGTGCTCATTTAACAGAATATTTAAAAAATTCGACAGCACTTTCAAACGAATAGATTTGTTTGCATTACTGCAGTAAAATTAATGTCATTTTCGGGCTACATTCATAAACACAATGGGTAAACATCGCATGGTTACATCTGGTTAGTTAGAAATACAGAAGTTCCTAAGCTCATATTATCTTATTATTGGGTTAATGATAACTATTATAAAGCTTGCCATTTTATATTATTTACGAAAGATAATTCTAGCAATTATAAAGCCTAGCGTTTATGCACACTTTCACTTTGCAATATTTACAGCGGCCAGACATAAAATCCCAATAAGATACCTCAACTGCCAATCAAGCGAAACAGATGGGAGCCATTTCTAATCAGGTGATTCCTCATAAATCTATGTCATTAATTGTTTTTTGCCATATTCAACTGGTGGATATTATTTTTAAATTCATGTATGTAGACATATTCTCTACTTTCTGCTAAACACCAACGGTATGTTTACGAATTATACTCAATCACAGACATTTCATTCTCTCGCTAGACTGTGTTTTTGACCAGTAATAAATACTGACATAAATGATAGTTGATTTGATTAATTAAATTACAAATTGGAAAAGAAGTCATTTAATGAAGTATCAAAATGCTCGTTTGGGTCTCAAACATAGTGATTTGCAAACCCACTTAGATATCAGGTTATTTTGGACCAAAAACATTAGAAAGTCTGTTTTACTTAAAACAACGAATAGTTAATATTTGTATTGGAAACACTATTTGAACATAAAAAAGGTGTATGGCCTCAAATGATAGAGTAACAAATGGATAGAATGGTGAAATGTGGAAAATTCTTCCTTGAAAAGTGGTCTCTGAAGCGCAGGTTGCAAGTTGCAGAACCTTATTCATTACGCGGTCCATTTCTACTAGGTATTCCAATTTAGAAATGTAAATATATTTTCGTGAATAGAGATTTACAGTCGATTTGAAGCTTCATGATCATATATTTTACGATCCAGCTCTTAATTTAGCATTGCATTTAGCCGAGATGTTCTCATCTTTAACCACCATTAAAAAGTGATAACAGTCATAAAGTGATTGCCATTGTTTTCAAAACAAACTAACTGAGAGATGATCATAAAATTAGTTCATTCATTATCAGCTGACTTTACACGTAGGCAAAATCAATAAAACTCGAGCAAATAATTTTGTTTATTCCAAATATATTCTTAGCGCCATAATTTGATTAATGCGCAGAGCACGCTGCTAGAAAATGCCAATTATTCACATAGTGATGGTTTTTTAGAGTTACGAAGATAGTAAAACAAATTTCACGAGCAAATTCATTAGAACAAAGACTGAGAAATAGATGAAGGTCTTTGCCTTTATTGACATTTTTCTGTTTTAATGGTTCTCCTTGTCCTCTAGGTCATAAAATGTGGTATAAAACTAGTTGAAAGTGCAGTGTGCCATCAACTCAACTTGATGCCTCTCTTAATGCCTTTCATGTGACGTTGCGCATAAAAGAGCCTAGAATTTAAAACATTGATAATTAATGCCTTTGGGCAAAATGTTCTTAACCTTTTTTTACGCAGAGGAAAAAAATCCTACAGCGTGCATCGAAATTGTAATGTCGATGCCAGGCCATTAACATGTCAGTCTCTTGCCTTGTCATGACGTAGTCAATCGACATTAATCGATTTATCTGCTTTTTCTGATTAAATATATCTCGTCAATAACAGTCTGGCCAAACCCAATCTCCGATGTATGAACTGGTAATTAATTATGGCAATAAATGATCTGGTCTGATCTGGTCAGTCTAAATTAAAGCATGTCTATTTAAATCCATCTTCTCTCTAACATTTGGGCAAGTGAGTAATATAAGAGAAAATCAGGACATCAGTAGAACTCTACATCATCTGAGTACCAGAATTATCAGGCAAACTGCTATTTCAAATTGAGGTTCTTCAGACTTCTTTTTGCATTTCATCATTTGTCCAATGTGAGGGAAATCTGAGTGCCAATTCTTCATATATATAATACTCTATATACTACTCATTTCGGTCAAAATAAGTTAAATTAATGACGTTGAAATTCGCATTGGCTATCAATTCATTTGTGGTTACCTAGAAATTTGAAGTACATTAAACGTTATTTTCACCTTGACTTCGAATTTAAAAGAAATTTTTGCTAATAAATATCAGTTTCTCTTCATCCCTTGTTTGCCAATTTTTGCGTAGGTGACAATGGAGGCAATAAACTCGATTAAATCATTAAATTTCTTTAGTGACATTGACAATTTTGCAAATAGAATCCTACACAGATTAAGCGTTGTGGTGTTATCAACTTCAATGTAAGTAGAGAGGTCAACTTTAGTAAAATAATGCTCTGAAAAGCTTTGGTTGAGCATAATTAGTAGTTCATTTGAAAAGTTGTACAATACTTTGTGTCGGCCCAGCATATTCTAGCAGTCCATCGAAGTTATTATTAGCCCTTTGTTCACTTTAGGCTTCACAGAAGGGAGGAACATCAAAGACATGAAAAATGGAGAGGAGGAACAGAAGGGTGATTCACAGATGTAAGAGAGAGACAGACAGACACGAAGGTAGAGTAAAATGTAAAGTGAGGTGAGTATTGTGGAAGCGGTCGAAAATGACACACAGTGGGGTCATGGCAGCTTGAAGTCAACTGCCGATTTCTAGACTTTTTTACCGTGTGGGTGTACGTTGCCCAGTGTGCACCACGTGAAGGCAAATCTATCGCGCACTCCAATTTACATGATCATAGTTGTTAGTTGTTTAAATCTGTCCTGAACAACGAATACGAAATGGTCAAATACTTTCTGAACATGGCCAATTTATGATTTCTATTTTCAATTTCCCAGCTCTGGCACCTATATGTCTTTCAAATGTCTAATGTCCCCTCTTCCTCCTACATTCCTTTGCAGTCTCTCACTTCACGTGGTCCAGTTCAACCTTTGGTCTGCTGATTCTTCTTCTAAGCCTCTAGGAAGGTTATTAGGAGTGCAAAGGATATTCAGACAAATTAGTTCAGGCTCCCAAAATAACTTTTCTGGCGGGTTTAGTATAACTTTTGTCTCCTGTAGTAAATGCTATTTGCATGTCATGCTTTCATTAAGCCAGTGCTCTTTCAACCCACCAGTGTGATTTCGGACATGCAAATTTGGCAGGATATCAGCGTGGTGCCTGGGCGAACCAAATCTGTCAAGGCTAAAAGTTACATAATTATTATTTCGGTCCAAGTGAAGGTGAATCGTTTTCAAAACTAACTCCATCTCCATTAAATATCTTATTTCTGACCTTTAAACATTTTTAGGGCTTAGTGGAGTTGAACGGATATGAAATATCATACTTAGCAAATGAACCTCTACCAACTTCAATTTTGAGAGGAAATTTGGAGAGAAACGTACTCACCCTTAAAATCGAACGATAATTAATTTTTATCAAATGGTCAAAAAGTTTAACAAAATGGAGCATATATTTTTGTCCAATCCGATTGCATTAGTGATAAAATCTCTCCATATTTTTAAATGCTTATTGTATTCGAAAGTCTGAGAGACTGTGTTTTTTTTAATCCGCATATTTAAACAAACTGCTCAAATGGGGTTCAACTAGGCGTGAGCATATGATTTGATATCTCGTTTTTTTATGTCCATGTATTGAAAAGCTGAACCGTTAATTCATTTGCACACATCCAAAAATAAACTGCGATACAATAATCGAAGTAAGCCGGTTGTCTTTGCGAATTTGTGACGTTAAATACACTTGTGCTATTGCAAGCTGAGGGAGTACAAATTTCTCTGAGTGAGGAATTTGGCATTGATCGGCCATCAGAGTAAAAGAATGAGGTCAAGGGCCTTTCATTTTTGGGCCAAAAGAGTGCTCCCAACAAAACTAATATTTTTTTCTTCTAAGCCTATCTCCAAACTCAAGTATAATGGAAGCACGAGTTAGAATTTTGAAAAGGGTGCCTTAATCCAATAGAATTATGAGGTCTTTCATGCTACCTACTTAATGCTTGACATTAATGCCTATGTGTTTTATTGCCTTCCACATTATTATTTTAGTAAATATTTATTAATATTTTATTTGAAGGCACAATGAGTCGGCTAAAATATTCAAGTCTGAGCTTAGAAGTTCCAACATCGATCGTGCATTGCATGAGGGATGAGTGCTTTGATCGAACACACCAATTATATTTGATTTAGCTTCCTAGGTAGTGGAAACAAAGGTATCAGAGCTATCGGTAATCTTCTGAATTACTCAAAATACCTTAACTTAATAAACAATGAATAAATTTATTATATAATAATAATAAGAACCAAAGTCCATATTCAAGAAGAAGAAGAACCTTATTGCGTTTTTCACCTCCTCTAGATTCTATAACCCTTAATTGATCACCTTGCGTTGCACTTTGTTCAGGGACTTTCTATGATGAAATATTGCATAATTTTGCGTTGCCGAGGGCAAATGAGTGCTCAAAATCTGACCGCCTATCATCCCTTCTTTCTAATGAAACTCATACTAGGAAATTGAAATTAAATTAAAATACCCGATACAAGACCCCAATGAAGACAAAATGATCGTTCCAGGACATGGTCTCAGAATAGTAAGGATATATTAACAATATTCTTCCATTTACGCTAAACAAAAAAATCCGTATCGATTAACTCCGAAACTCTGCAGAGCAGTGTTCCCGATTGTGGGAAGGAAATGCATTAAAAGACATTTATGCCGTATTTTGGCCAAAAAGTGTGGCATTGTGGACACTCTTGGACGTAAAATTTAAACTCTAACATTCCCTCTAAGAGCTAAATTTAACTTTTTCAATTGGCTTTTCCAATTATTTTATGTAAGCTAAAGGGTATTGAGTTTGAGGCCTACATCTTTGCAAAGATGCTCAAAAATTGTTGAACCGCCCACGCGATTAAGTTTAAAAGCGTACTAGCCCTATAGCCCTAAAAGTTCATTTAGTAATTCTTCAATCACTCACCATTAGAACTGCCTTCAAAGACACTTGACAGGCTCACACGCTACTGAAACTTTCACGCTGAGACATTGGAGCCTTTGAAAGTGCACTTGGGAAGTTTCCTCTGTAAATCGTTCTGTGACACAAGATTTTGAACTTGACGTGGTGTTCGATGTAGCATACAATTCAATTGTCAAGAGAAAATATTTAGATGGAAATGTCACTAACATTTATTCTTTCACCACAAAAAGAAGTCATCAGAAGGACTTGGGTTCCAACAAAAATTAAAAAACACCGCATGTATTCTAGCACAGTTTTTTTCACTCTTGAAGGAGAAGATGCACCTACAATTTCAAGAAATATTATTAACAAATAAATGACAGAAATAATAATATGTGAGTTGGAATAGATACAAATATAAATTAAGGACGAGATTCTATCGTTTACAGTTTTGACTGCCCAAGTACGCAATTTTGAATTTTATTAAATTGTGATTGAGAAATGGTGGGTGACACATGTGATAAGGGCATATTTCATGTTTATCTCCTACACAGAGAGATCATCAATTGCTCAACCAGCTGACAATGAATCTGGAACCTGGACACACCGCGCTTTAAACTAACGATTGGGGCTTATTATTAATTTCAAGGTTCAAGCTTCATCAAAAGTTTTATAGTATTTTTGAGTCAGACAAAATACTGGGTTTATACACCTTTTCGGCGAAAATAATACTTTACACTTTTATTTCTTGCCTAAAAATTATTGATTTTGTTTTATTTTATTTAATTATGGAAAAGAATTTAAGGATAATTTATTGGAACAATGGATAAGGTAGACGTGTCAGAATTTAATTGATTTGTATGAATTCAGGATTCATAATGTTTGCAATTTAAGATGCCCTCATTTGAAGGTCACTTATCACGTTTAATATTCTAAAGCAGCTTGCTGATATTCAGGACGCCTCTCCATGTATAAATTGCCACAATATTATGGTAAATATGTACTTTTAAGAATATAATTGGTATTTAAAATCATATTAATAATTTAAAATAGACTAATTTGGGGAATAGATAAAGAATTAATAATTACTTTGTCTAGGTGTGATTGATGATGAAGCGATAAATACTTGATGTCCATGGCAACACGACCATTAGTCGATATGTCTAAACAGAGCGGCTGTTATTGGTAGAAGGGAAATCACGACGGTCTGTAGTGTGCTAGTTTTAGACCTAAGATCGGTATTTTAGTGTTTTTAGTCAAACAACTGAAGAATAATTGCATTGTAATTGTGGATGTGTGTTTATATCGCCTTGATATCGTATTTGCAAATGAGGGAGAAATTGCGTTGAAAGTTACGTCAAATAGCAGCTCGGCAACGTTAAAGATAGGCGTGTCATTGCAAAAAGAGCATCAAAGACCGTTCAATTCAATTCAGTGCCATCATAGAACTGCAGTTAAATAAAAGCCTATGTTTTCTGAGTAATTGTCAAGCATCTTCTTACTTGAACAAAAAAATATTTCCATGGCCATTAAGACATAATTTTGGTACCCGCTGCAAGTTAGCTTCCGCTGAAATAGTTGGTTTCAGAATCAAAATCTGCAAAATGGTTCCACTTCCTCAGAAAATGAAATAGTCTAAACCATGTTTTGGAAACGATGTCGGATTTAATGGGATCGATAAAGTACAAAGTTGAGTGCCAATAATACAACTGCTTTCAAGTCAGGTTAGCTTATGAAGTGTTTAAATTTTGCGTGCCTCGAAATGGTGAAACTCGTACAACTCCAGTAGCTATGGTAACAGATTGCGTGCATCTTCATGATTTGAATTCCTCCTCGTCTCATATAGAGTGAAAAATGGGTACAAGCAAAATTGCTGCCTTCCTTTAATTCAAATACAGACCAGGAGTTGAATTTACCTGGATATAGGCTATTTTTTGTTGAATCGCAGTGTTAGAATGTAATTTCAATGTTAGTTCAGCCTCTTTTCACCCAGTTTTAACAGAAAAGGAATCAAGCAAATGAGCTCAACCAGTCACGAAACTAACCTTATCGCTCAAACAGCTCCGACTTCGCCCATTACAAGAGCTGCCTTAATTTAGGCTAAGTTAGGCCCTCCTCAACCCAACTTCTTTACCTACCTTTATTTCATAACTTAGAGGACGTGTTCGTGACGCACCTTATTAAAAGTAGTATCAATATGGTCATAAGCAACATTAAATTCTTGGTCAGTATTAACCTGCTGTTCAGTTCAAGACTGAGTGATATAGAAGTGGTTCTGCGTCCAAAGGAGTCCACATGAATTTATGATTTATCATTATTGGATGGAGTTGTAGCGGATTGCTACACTAATAAGCATTGACTTATGCTCAGTAATCTCCATGGATAGATCCCTCAATAATATAGAGGAAACAGACGTATGACATGGTATACGTTTATCCGGGCTGTGTGTTTATCAGGGAACATAGTCATCAAAATAGAATTAAGAGACTGTTACACAATACAGCGGTTATTGATTGGTGGTTGTCTGAGAGGTCTCCACACTCACGACCGCATTTGTTCCCTACGCGACAAGTCTAAGCTCATACGATATTTCTTTGTTCAGCTAGATGGAAGATGGTATGACAGATAACAAGATTTTAAATTTTAAATCCAGAATGACAACTACTTTACTCTCTGGGTGTATATTATATTTCTAATCACAGTAACTAACGTCTTATGGTTTGTGCTATGAATGAACTGAATTAGCCGATCCTAACTCTCATTTAAAATCTATCACAAATTTACTTTTAGGCAATAAGGTGCCTATTTCAACTTAACGATGGCATAAAATTGTATTA
Source organism: Hymenolepis microstoma (assembly GCA_000469805.3). NCBI lineage: Eukaryota > Metazoa > Platyhelminthes > Cestoda > Cyclophyllidea > Hymenolepididae > Hymenolepis > Hymenolepis microstoma. The sequence goes on along the minus strand of LR215993.1, from coordinate 21,038,640 downwards.
TTTTGTTAATTGATACCATATTAATTTAGTCGATTCACTAATTGAAACGACACATTATTTTGTTATAAAAATCCATCTTGACTTATTATTTGTATTATATTCAGATTTGTTTAATCAAACAACTGAAAAGTGGATTTGACTTTAGCATGAACTCGACACTTATCCGTTAATGAGGGATTTTACAAGGTACGCATATTAATATGCAATGTAAATTCATAGAGGACAGTGTGTGGGTCATTTTGTGGTGAGGGGAAGACGAATTATTAAAACAAAGTTATTAGAAAGAGCCACTTCATTCTTCATTAAAGGCTAACAAATATTTAAAATTTTTATTTATTTTAAATTCGAATACTAAGTGTTTGTTAGCAATGGCGAAATTGCTGGGAATTTCTCTATAGAAATTGCGGTCTCAGATTTTGCATAGGTCCAAGCATTCACCCCTTTAATGAAACATCAGCATAGTTGACGTTAACTATTTACATCAAATGACAGGCTTTATGATAGTTATCATTAGCCCTTTAGTTGACTTCGAGCTTCACAGAGGGGAGGGACATCAAAGTCACAAAAAGTCGAGAGAGGCAACAGAAGAGTGATTTACAGATGTAAGAGAGAGACAGACAAAAAGGTAGAGAAAAAGGTAAGTTAAGGTGAGTACTGCGGAAGTGGTGGAATATGACATACACTCGGGCGCTCATGGTAATTTGAAGGCAACTGCCAGTTTATAGGCTTTTTTGTCGTATGGGTGTACGTTGCCCAGGGTGCATCCCTATTTGACCTTAAATAAGTTTAAAGGATTTTCAAATTAATTGGACAAAAATTACGGTGAATTTAACCTATAAGTGGGGTACCATCTCCAAAATTCAAATTTTTTCCAATATCTAATTAATTGTTAGATTTGTATTTAATAACACTGGTGCAAAAAATTTATATATTTTTTTGCAGTTAAATTAAACTGCACTGGAGAGTTTTAATCGAATAGGAACTCCCCTCTTTCAACGTCTAAGCAGAGGCGCCATTCATCAGTTTAAGGGAAAAAGTTCTTTGAATGTCAGCTATTATGTCGCAAGAAAAAAAAGCACAAAAAAATTTCGGCATCAGTAAGGGCAAGTTTCAAAAAAAGAACTCCAATATCAGCAGTGCACCACATAATGCTCGAGGTTTAGATCGGTCTACGCAAATCCTCCCCCTACTCCTCCCTCCAACCTTTTCCTCAAAGAAAGGTAGAGTCAGGAATTTGGATACTATCATATATTCAATTAGAGATACCAGTAATAAGTCCCGTATTTTACAAACCGATGTTTGTATCCAGATGCGGTCAAGGAAACAATTATATGGATAATATCGTGATACAAGAGGCGCATTAAATATTTGTAGACTAATGGTATCTAAAGAAGCACTATCTGGAAATATGCTGGTATTCACATGAAAATCCGTCTCTATAATCCCTTTCAGAACGCAAAAAATATGGAACACAAATATCATTTTACAATGACATGACGTTTTAGAGTTAGCACGGTAAATGTAATATTTTTTAATTTGAACAAGTAAAGGCATTTTTGAAATGGATCGCAGAGACAAGCCAATTCTGGTCCACTTTATTTGTCAAATTGCCTTCACATAATGCCATTGACAATATGGGGATGCGAATTTACTGATGAAAGTGCAGTGCTGTAGAGCAAGCAGGACATTTCATCGAATTTAAATAGACTTAGTTTTAATACGTTGAGGGAGGGGAGGGGGGGAGGGGGTGCTATGTCAATACCTAAAAAAGAAAATTAAAATTCAACTCGAATTAGTAAAGTAGATTTGAGAAATTACTGAATGCTGATCTACCCATTTGCCACTATTACCATTGCTATGTCTTACAAAGCCAGTATCAGAAATGTTGTTCCTAAGGCAGAGGAGGTACAGGTGTTTATTGAGTTGGTTTTGACAAATTTATGTTGAGGAATGGGTAGTGACTGAGAGAGAAAGGAATTGGGATAATCGTAATGAGTACCGGAGTACTGAATAAGAAAAATTTAAATTCCGAGAAACAAGCTCAAGTGTGGATATTTCGAATAGCTGGTAGGTTGTGTATTCATTCTTCAGGGTTGAGCAATCAGCCAATGAGTCGGTATTTTTGCAGTGTAAACAGAGAGAGAGAGAGAGAGAGAGAAAGAGAGCTTGCGTTGAAATTGCCGTTTATTGAGTTTCATTGTTTCTCCATATGACTCATTACACTTAACACGTTATGCAATTTGTTTCACTTATCTATATTACCGAAATTTCATTAATTACCCCGCATTATTCATTCGTATTTTCGTAGTTTTATTACATTTCGAAGCTGCTATACGCATACCCCTGGTGTCTGCATATAAATGTCTCCAGACACATACATTATCTATCTAACCAATAAATGCGATTTTCAAAACAATACTGGAGGTGTAATTCATTATCAAGTTACCTCTGCCAAATTTCAAACTGCTGGTGCCTTCCAAAACAACATTGTATCAAAAGTAAAAGTCTTAAATCTAATTTTACGGCACCTCTAAGTGCAAAATAATAATTATTATTATGAATTGACAATTTAAACACACAAATTCAATTAAACTTTATGAAATTTTGTGAATCTACACAATGACTTTTAACACAGCTCCTTATTTCTCAATAACCTAGCAAAATAAAATTATATCAAATTTGACTTCTCAAGAAGAGGGTTAATTGATTTCAAACCCTATAAAATTACTTTAAACATTTCCTATTGATATAGTAATTAACTAAGCAATAAACCAAACCAAAGCCAATAGGTGCCTAATGACTCCCACCAAAGTGGAATTGGATATTTGGCTGCTGTTATATTATTCGCCATACGAACTTCTGCTTAGATCGAGGATTATTTTTCGAGTGATTTAATGAAATAATTAGGCGATAGTTGTTTTTTTTCTTTTAGTTATTTTGTGCAAATTGAAGTTAATTTACGTTTGCATTGGAGATATTGAATTACATTCACAATGTTTCAAGGCCACGAGATGAAATAGTCAAAAGTCATTAATATGATTAAGTCACGGTTTTATCAGTCACGCTTTTAGAGAACGCCTGCCGCTAAGACAAGATCACACGCATGGCAGCAACATGTGAGGGACCTTATGCCTTATGCCACGTGTCCCACCTACATTTTATGCAGAAGTAGAAGAAAGTAGAAAGTATTTCGCATTGAAATTTGATTAAAAATATCTGCAAAGGTTGTCCAGTGCCACTAATATTAAAGAAATATCCTTGTCTGCTGAAATTGAAAGAAATGCCCCTTCACTTGCATGATTAAAGTGAACCAACTATCGCAATTCTCCTAAAAAGTCTTCAAGTTACGATTTGTCAGCTGATAAAGTATTCAAGTACACTTCTGAAGCAACAACGATGCTGATTGACAGACAGACAACATTCATCTATTGATCTAAAGAAAAGATCACAACTAGTCCGTCTAAAACTTAGTCGAAATCAAGCCTAAGTTTAGCTCGGAAATTGGACATTTAGATGTTTTGAAAGTGATAAAAGATAATTTACACAACAGCATTATTGGATTCTTAGCCTGTTATTGTTTGAAATATCTCAAATTGTGTTCAATTTAGATTAGATCTTCAAATGTAATTGGTAAAAAGACGTTAACAGAAAATTATTAAAATTCGGGGGATTCCTGCCTCGTTTCGGTCAAAAATTTACCTCATTTTGTAAAAAATAATAAATAGCCGATATTGAAGGACCTATTATTTGTAAAATAAGTCAAAATTACGTTTAATTCCCTTATTTTTTCACAATTATTTCAGCATACACAAAGTGTCAGGTGATGGTTTTTATGACGTTCTCATCGGATTATTTAATTGTATAAAATAGTCGACTTATCGCCGTAGACACTAGATTTAGATACACTTGTCTGTATCAAAATCTTTAGAGAGGTCTGATTACTAAAATACCTCATGTTACAGGTTAATTCACAATTCTTTTTAGGGCTCTTGACATTGACTATATCATATGATCAAATAAAACTGCAGTTAATTATAGCAAGCGAGTATGCAGGGAAGTTACACTATGGTCTGATTAGCATTAAACCATTTAGAAGTAATTGTAATTCTTGAGGGAAGTTAAAAAAGTTGACAATTTTCGGTCAAGATATGTGTAAAGGCAAATAATTTTACCTCAATTTTGCGGTAAGATATGGCTATTATTATACCATTAGCCATGCCAAAATAAGAGGCTCATTTCAAACGTGTGTGAGGAGATTTAGAGAATTCAAGTGAGAACATCAAACAAACCTTTGCCACGTTGAACAATAAAGCAATAACTCCAAAAGATTCATTATAAACAATTACAGTATCATATTTTACAGCTTCGATTTAAATTTGGAGTAGTATTGAATTATTTATGAGACAAGTCGCAAAAAATTAAATCAATTATGCTATTAATACGCCTTTTTGGAGTGCACAACGCTATCGTGGCTGAACAAAAAATTCTCATATGAACTCAGATTTGTCTTATAGGGAGGAAATGCGGTTGTGAGCGTAGGGACCTCTCAGACAATTACCAAGCGATAGTCGTTGCATTTTGTTAACAAACCCTTAATTCTATTTTAATTACTAAGCCCTGTGACAGACACACACAACCAAAGTAAATGTGTTTCACATCATACGCCTGATTCCTCGATATCGTTGGGGTAGCTTGGCTAACATCGAGAGCCTTTCCACACTAGGGACTTTTCCATTAGAGATTATCGAGAGTAAGTCTAGGCTAATGCGTGTAGCAATCCGCTACGTCTTTATTGATAGGTGTCCTTTGAGTATTCTAATATTCTCCTAGGAGAACATAATGAGTTTCCTCATTTAAATAATAAATCAGCGTGAAAGTAAATAAGTAAAACACCATTTTGTAAAATTCCACTTTATCGTCTACACAAGTGCAAATAAGTGAAAGTAGAGGCCATTCGACAAGTTTAGTAATTTTAATGGTGTAAGTAACTAGAATGCAACCTTCTGATCACACAATCACTCTTCATATTTTTTCCGGATGTACGCCCTTGTGCAACTATGTCAAATTCAAGACTACTCTGCCAAAGGATAGAAAGTGTTTCTGCGATTAAAATCTCCACAACCAAGCGTATAGAGGCGGAAGCCATTTTCAAATCAAAGATGAGGTTAAGTCTCATTGAGTTCCTCCTCTCTCCCCTCCCTCGCCCCTCCTCTATTGACTAAACTCGGAAGGCTATACATCCTTTCGTGTAATTCTTATCCTTATTACCATCTTTAAACAAGCAGGCTTAATTATTGTAGCAATTCATCCTGACAGCAAATTAGGATTCATGTTGCTTAGTCATCAAAATGTGGTGTCTTAGGTCACGGATACTCTTAGTCAAACTGTCCACTTCTCTTTGTGCCTTTACCTCCTTTCTGCTGAGTTCAGACTTCTATTTGCAGCCATTGACTATGTCATTATTGATTGTGTTGGGCAAAAGTAACTCTCCTGTAATGCTTTACTTCACTGTATCCCTGTAGGGGAAATATACTTTTAGTTTTTATTCAAATTCAAACTCAATTTAGTCATATTATTTACACTCTCACAAAAATTGCTCTATGTCTGTGTCGGTGTCGGTTTTGCTATTTGTGAACCGTGTATTTTAGTTGCTAATTGACTTCTCAACCATTTCAGTTTTCTCTCAAGTTCTTGAAGTATTTACATAATAGATAATTTAAAATTCGTCTTTTATCATATTCCCTAGAATTTTGTTCGAAGTCACATTCAAAATGAAGTCCTTACAGATAAATATTTTGGGAAAATCTCGCTCAGAGAATTGCTGTTTTAAACAAGAATTTTATTACGGAATTCAGGTAATTTCAGACGCTGAATCACCAGGCTCTCTCATGACGTGGAAGAGGTAATTATGGTTTTTTTAAGGTTGGTAAATGTTACAACATTCGTTGGCTGGATATTCTATAAAGTTATTGTCGAGCTTATAACTAATAACTTGTCTCTGGGGTGGAGTCTATGTGGATATCATGAGTAGCTAACTTTTCATGCCAATAAAGATTCAAGTTCTGTTTGCTCTAATGGTCTGGGTTAGCTAACTGTAATCTTAGTAAAGTCTAGCGCAAATTGTTTAAGCTTATCGAATTATATTAACTCCTTTTAGAATAGATAGTACATGATCCATAGTAAAATATTCGAGAAATTGGTATTTTATTTCCATATTTTTTCGCTTAGTCTTATAAGAGCTCAAAATGAGCAAGCCTCAATGCCCGAACCCACCCAAACTACCCAACTTTGGAGGTACTATCGGTTCTATTTGCCCTACAGTTCGAAATAAAACTGGATAAATTGCAAGTTTCATATTTGAGGAGAACAAGGCAGTATTAAATTGACTCATTTTAACTAATGTTGAAATCCAACCAATTTGATCTAGGAGATTTGTCAAGGCACAAGTAAGGTCTACCAAGATATTCATAAATCCTAATATAATATCGTACTTGACAGAGGTTCAAATGAAGAGGACTAACGAAAAATCCTCTGTCCGTCACTCAAGTATGGAATATAAAGAAAAAACTGCTTTCAGCTGACAGTGTACATGCTCAAACAAGCAATTAGCAATCGTACGAACCCTGGTGGTGACGAGCAAACTAGCAGATTTAGAAAAGAGATGCAGCTATTGTAGAAGGGGCACCAAATGAATCGAATTGTTCTTCTAGGAAGGTTAGAACGAAGATCTCAGCAGGCAAGTCGAAAATAGGAAAATAGGAAACAGTCGGCACAGATTAGAAGATAGGTGAAATCGTTAGTGGGTGAAGGAGGACTAGCAAAGTCAATATGGACCTGGTCAAATCTGGAGCCTAGTAGTGGAAATGTTCCATCATTAGTTTTATTGTGTATTTTAACCTTCGGACAGCTTGCAATCACTCAAAAAGGTAACAAAAATTTCCGATAATGCGACATGGATTTTCATGCGAGTCTTTAGCAAAGATGTCTCAGAACTTTTGTGATCAATTTGCTTGATTCTAGTTACGTTCCAACCATATTATTAACGATATTACATTCGAAAATGTACCTATTGTTTTCTTTACTAATTAGTGTATTTCATTGACGAAAAAACATAATCTGACTTCAATGGACTCATATACAAGATTATATGGGATATAAAATTGCTAAAACAATTGATTCAATTGTTGTGATAACTTTAGCCTTGTTACACGAAGAGCTAAGGAATACTGCTTATTCTGACGGTGTAAATTAGTTTAATATTCTATATTTAGCATACTTTAAGATTGAATTTCAGGTTTCTTACCTAGTTATCATTTACAATGAATTATATAAAAATATATTGCATCAAAGGAGGCAGAAGTTTAAAAAGTGCTAAGATCAAATAAAATTTTGGGATGTGAAAAAGAAATATTTCACATTTAGAATTGCTAACTCACGATGATCTAACTAGTCCGGATTGTAAATATCTAAAGATATCGGTCTTTGAGAATATAATTTTAAATAGTAAATTCAAAAAATAGATTCTGTCGAAACCAAATGCAAAATTCAATCCTTCTGAGGTTAAAAACCCTTAAAATCACGCTCTATGGTGAATTTATTCTAAAATGTCTCCAGATTGTGCGCACTATATGGCACCAATCTGATTATTATAAAATGCTTATGCGACTCAATTGACCGCACAGTGGAGTTAAAAGATATAAAATGTCCCAAATATTAAGCTGTGTCTATATTTTTAAAAGGCGCAAATTTTAAAATAATATAATTACTTATAAGAAAATTGTTTATTGGACATTTCTAACTGATAAGGCATTACTAACTATTAAATACGGTAGACTTTACAAAGCATAAGCAACACAAGAATCAAAAATTAAATTGATCTTCCAAGCGCTATTTTTAGGTGCATTCAAAAGTTAACTTTCCTTTTCCTAGAATTTGTGCATTTGTTTAACCACTCCAACTTGCCGCGTTATATTTCAAAGAAAATAATTAGATTCTGAAGATGATGGTGAGTTTTGCGGGAATTATATTTAGTTTTTTAGTCTGTACCTCTTCAGGAGTCGGAAGATATCATCGAAGAGCGGGTAATCAATGAAGAATACAAAATATGGAAACGAAACACACCATTTCTTTACGATATGATTATGTCCCATGCGCTTGAGTGGCCAAGTTTAACTGTCCAATGGCTCCCAGGCTTCGAAACGTAAGCTTTTTTGTTTGTTTATTTATTAATTTAGTACTGATGAGGATTACACTATCCATCGCCTCATTCTTGGCACTCACACATCTGATGAACAAAACCACCTTCTAATCGCTACCGTTCATCTTCCAAACGATAATGCTGAATTCGACGCCAGCACTTACGAAAGTGAAAAGGGAAATTTTGGTGGATTTCATTTTCCCTCTGGAAAACTAGAAATTACTATGAAAATCAATCACGAGGGAGAAGTTAACCGTGCAAGATACATGCCTCAGAATCCTGATATTATTGCCACCAAAACTCCTAGTGGTGATGTTCTTGTCTTCGATTATGCTAATCATCCTATTGGCCAGCAGGAGCAGGGATGTCAACCTGACTTGCGTTTAAAAGGTCATCAGAAGGAAGGCTACGGGTTGTCATGGAATGCAACTCATAGTGGTCATCTGCTCTCAGCATCAGATGATCAAACAATATGTCTTTGGGATGTCTCTGGAACACCTCTAGATGGTCGTGATTTAAACGCGATGGCAGTTTTTACCGGGCACCACTCAGTTGTTGAAGATGTTGCCTGGCATCTTATGAACGGTCATGTTTTTGGATCGGTTGCCGATGACAACAAACTGATGATTTGGGATACACGCACATCGGGCCGAACTAAAGCTCAGCATCAAGTAGATGCCCATACAGCTGAAGTTAATTGTCTGGCTTTTAATCCCTTTTCGGAGTTTATTCTTGCGACGGGTAGTGCTGATAAGGTGCGTTAGGTTCGCGCTGTTATTGGTTATTTATCGTTGGCTTTGAAATTGTTTGCACGTGACCATTGTTTCAGACTGTTGCTTTGTGGGATCTTCGTAACCTTCGCCTTAAATTGCATTCCTTCGAGTCGCATCGAGATGAAATCTTTCAGGTAATGCTTTTCATGACCTTCGAATAATTCTAATTACTAGTTCATTTTATGTGGGTATGAGTATCGCTTTCTACTACTTTTGAGTTGTCTATAAAAGCTAACTGTGAGTAGGAAGTCGGAATAAAAGTAGCTCTTTCGATTATACATTAGCAGAAAAAGTAATAAATTCGATATCTATTGGTATCGTGATTGGGTTGCTTATTATTAATCGTTAAAATGGTGACTGGCCTTTTTTATTTTGGGCTTCAAGATAAGGGAGCGTGAACATATTCTTCAGTTAATTCTCTCAAGAAAATTTGCATATTCATTATTATGAAGGCTAACAAAAATCAACTGTATTCATTTGTGCATCTGTACCCATGTTAGTGTATTTGTCTATTCTTCAAATCGATGAACCCTTGAACACTAAACGCTGGGCACAAATTGTAAAATGTTGTTTATTAATGACATTTTGTGCTTGTAATGATTTCTCTTTTTCCTAGGTTCAATGGTCACCCCACAATGAGACAATCTTGGCATCTTCGGGCACAGATCGTCGATTACACATCTGGGATTTGAGCAAAATTGGTGTCGACCAGACTAACGAGGATGCTGAGGATGGACCGCCTGAACTCCTCTTTATTCATGCTGGTCACACCGCGAAAATCTCTGACTTCACTTGGAATATCAATGAACCCTGGGTCATTTGCTCGGTATCAGAGGATAACATCCTCCAAATTTGGCAAATGGTACGTCTTTATCGCCATTTTCCATTCAAGGTAGATGAAGTTGACAAATGGAGATTCTTATTTCCCAGTTCGAGTAGTTCTTGTTCAGCCGTTTTGTAAGTTAGGGGTCCCCACTGTTTAGTGAGGGGTCTACGGTATTTTGCTCGGTTGCCTAAATCTCCATCCTGCAACCGCTAAATTATCAGCTTCAATTTGCTCATAGATTGAAGTGACTGAATAGGTTTCGTAAATATAAAGAGGAATGGCATTGTGCCTTAAGGGGTCTGTTCCCCATACTTTTAATAGTTCTGAAACAGGGGAGGGGGGGGGAAGGAGGTTGCTGAATCGTACACTAAGCATTTATGTACGAGACTAGGTATTAATAACCATTAGGAGAAGACGTATCAGCTTTACAGTCGTTACAAGTGATACTTCGAGTCTTTTCTTTGGCTGTATAGGTTTATCTCGAGCCTTAGTCTTCTTGTATGTACGGTTAGAGAAGAATAGTAGTACATGTTGTCATCTTTAAATGCTTGAAGAGGTGGTGGTTTCATGGTTAAATGGCCTAATATTAGCGTCTCATCTCTCTTCATGAAGACGTTATAGCTCCAACATGAGCGCTAGAAAATGCTTTTCTGAATGGGCTTAAGATTGGGCTCACTGTTCGTTTATTAGTGCTTTTGGGATTTGATCCTTCTTTTCTTTTAATTGCTTTTAGGCCGAGAATATCTACAATGATGAGGAATTGGATCTTGGTATGGAGATGGGAGACCACTGAGTATCTGTTCCTTAAAAAATCTCTGTATAGATTTCTTTGCTGATCCCACTAACAACTCATTACATGTGTAAATGCGTGTTTGCATTCATTTATGTATATTTGTCGCACGGCTTTGGTACATAAAACAAAAATGTAACTAAACATATGCTTATTTCATTCGAGTAGATGGGTTGTTAGCGCTAAATGACTGGGTGAAGTATTATGGAATTAAGACAAAAGGATAAATATTCTTTCGGCCTGAGAGATTTGTCGCAACCAGAGGCTCTCGTCAATAGTGGTATTTCTGTTTGGTATTTTAAATTTTAGCATTCGGGCAGGCGGATATGTTGCTATAGCATAGGAAATAATTAGGGAAAGAGGATAGACTTCAGGTTCGTGTGATTCTTACTTCTACTCAGCTCAGAGGAGTATGGACTGCCGTTATTTCAAAGTTCCTCTAATGAGACGCACCGAGAAGGATGCAGTTTCAGAAACTCACTTATTGCGCATAGTGCGAAATCATTGGTCTCTTAAGTGCGAACACTTATATAAGTCTAGCTTCATAACAGGGATTTACGCTTTGAAAATTCGGAATAAGCTTCATGGGCCGTTAGATCGTTAATGTTTAGGGGGCCATATTTTAGGTTATTTGGTACCTGATGACTAAAAAATTCCTATTTAAGCAGATGGGGTTATGATTAGCGATTATATAGTGAATCAGTTATATGTTAGACAATCATTTGCACATTGAAAAGGAGATGAAATACGTAATCCTTCAGTGACTCCAATTTTCCTTAGAGAACTACTGTGTGGCCTCAAGTCGTTTATTTTCATGAACACTGTGAGGCAATTAGGTGGTCATGGAATGAGTGTTGGTAGGGTCCAGTTTTCCCTGCAACCATTTCATCTGATTATAAAAATCCCTTTCATTGAAACTAAAGCACCTTTTGTAGAAATTCACACACGCTGGTCATTTATCCATTAGTACGGTTCTGCACAACTATATCAACCATTCCGTTTGACAGATTCCTTCATCCTACTACGAACTTAACGATAGGCGCCAATTTTACAAGACCACTGGGACTTACAGTTTCGGAGAGCACAAAGTTAACATGGCCGACTCAAGGAATCTCATGTGTACTCGAACATTCTGGCAAATGCGGTGTGCGTGCAGAGGTCTCCTCAGCTAATCAGCGATGCATATTCATTCAAGGTTGTGTTGAATGCATTCACATACTAATCATGATTGCAGTGATCATAATTTGCAAAATACACCACATATTCCACACGTTCTGCCCCCTCGATATTGCTGAGATAGCTTAATTGACTACGAGAGCAAAGTTTGTGCGAGAGGAATTTGCCAGAAAAGATTGTTTCGGATTAGTCGAGGCTTACTTGCGACAGAATTATACCATTTATATCAAATGGCAGGCTTTATGGTAGTTATCATTAGCCCTTTAGTTGACTTCGAACTTCACGGAAGGGAGGAACATCGAAGTCACAAAAAGTCGAGAGGGGAAAAAAGGTATGGTGAGTACTGTGGAAGTGACGGAATATGACACAAAGTGGGGTCATGGCAGTTTGAAGTCAACTGCTGGTTTATAGACTTTTTTGTCGTGTGGGTGTACGTTGCCGAGGTTGTACCACGTGGAGGTAGGTGTATCGCGCACCCCACATATAAGACATAGTGCCAGAAAATTACTTATGATTCCAAATGATATATTTTTGATATCATTTTGAGAAATAGCGAAATTAACACCTATTTAATTATGTTTGAGAAGATCTGGTATTGACTAAATTAATACTAAAAACCACTTGTGATAATTAAGTGGCCTTAATGGTATATATATATATATATTGTATGATATTTGGTAATGTTTTGTCCATAATTTTTCGTCCTTAAGTAGCAAAACCGCTACAAATTAAACCATATCAGTGTTCCGTAACCATCTTAACTTGCTATCTTCTACAGAAATTTTAAGTTTGCACATTAACCGGGTAACAGTTGGAGAGTAACGAAAGTGTCTTCTATATACTCAAGTCTCCTTGACCAAGAAAACGTGGAAAACACAAGCCAAAAATTGACCCATTTATCTGTTTTGAGAGCAAGGATGACTCAGCTAACTGTATTCCAGGTACGCAACTACTCGGACGCAAAAAGAATTTTTATCTATCTTTACTGTAATTGGAAGTTGATTAGCAGGAGTTCCAATGTGAGATAAACTGGGCTGTGTGAGATTTATGCTATGAGAACAACATCAAAGCATCAGAAAGTTGTACTTCATTCGATTCTTGCAAATGAATTCTCGGATTGTTACTAATTCCAATTTCATTACTTTCCCCAGATCACGTCAAATGATTGCCTAAGCAAAAATGGGCGGTCTCACCACTTCATTTCACACTTCTAACAATGATATTACCTGGTATTCAGCATCGCACAATCTTTACAAAGCAGTGATAAGATAACTAAGATTTCTACGCGTAATATTTCCCATGTAATCAGGTAAATCCATACGAGGTTTGAGAAAAAATTTGTGAGATTTGTGGAAACTATTAGTTAAATATAACATTGATGTATCCTTTATCCGATTCGTTTTCATGACACTATCTTGAAAGTGGCCTCTTTACGCATATTTCTGCTCCTAACCAGAGTCATTCTGTTTAAACTCATCATAAACTTTACTCTATTTCGCCCTGTGATGATTCAGATATTTCTATTACACTCTACTATATAGATTTCAGTAGCATTTTAATTTGCCTGATTGTTTAGCTGAATGCCTTAACGATAAAGCACGTATGTAATGAATCGCTTGGCCCAATGTTACACATTGACCCTTGGCTAGTTAGACACGTCGACGACTATTGCGCCATATGTCAATAGTGTTTTGAACACAATTTCAATTCAATTTTCGTACTGTCCAGTATTATATACTAGTCACCCTTCACGCAATCTTGACTTCCCTGGAGGTCTTGTTATAATAAGTTCATATTTGTACCCTCTTTATCCTTTTATGGTAGGAAAAAATGGACGCTTGGTATAGAAAGATGCTTAACATCACTTATACTTGAATTGACAGATTTCAACTGAGTTACTAACTAGTCCCTTACAATCAAAGCACTCTGTGAACCTATTTGAACTATTCATCTACTCTCATTTTACAATCATATTATATACCGATTAATACTTTTATAAATTTATTCGTAGTTCATTCTAAAGTGAAATCTTTGTTTGAAATTGTATAAAGTAGAAAATGAATTCGCTAGCAGGCCATATTCTCCGATAATTTACAAGGCTAAGTTGATTGGCTGTTTATACCAATGGTGGGGCTCCTACTATTAGTCTTTATGGAACATATTTTCTCACTTAAATGCGTAAGGAACTCTACTTAGTATTCGCGGTGCGAACTAAAAATTTATCGAAACAGCTTTTCCAACTCCTCAATTAAATGTGAATTGAGGGTATTCATCCACTCGGAAATTTTATGAAAGAAAATCAAGTGTGGAGCATTTGAGCATGAAGTAATTAATAGCATCAATTTAGTTAAAATTACTGACCTAATCCAAATTAAGTAAGATTTTGCTGCTTCCAATGAACAACTTGTCTAATTTTTCTCTATCTATTGTAACGGGCTTTTGGTTTGTTGTAGACGCTGGACATATAAGCCTTGACTAATCCGAAACAATCCTTTCTGGCAAATTCCTCTCGCACAAACTTTGCTCTCGTAGTCAATTAAGCTATCTCAGCAATATCGAGGGGGCAGAACGTGTGGAATATGTGGTGTATTTTGCAAATTATGATCACTGCAATCATGATTAGTATGTGAATGCATTCAACACAACTTTGAATGAATATGCATCGCTGATTAGCTGAGGAGACCTCTGCACGCACACCGCATTTGCCAGAATGTTCGAGTACACATGAGATTCCTTGAGTCGGTCATGTTAGCGTTTTACTCGTCACAGGCTATTATATAGTCAACCTCACTTAACTGAGGGCAAACTTCTATACGACCTATGACACTTATGCATTTAATGCAATTGAAACAGTTACAAGTGAGAACATTCTAAGGCTGGAAGAAATGTTGTGAAAATAACGAGCTTAAAAGAAATGTATTACCTAAACATATTATAGAAAAATTTTATTTTCTTTATAACAAATGAAATAAGTGAGTAGTAAAAGACCCCTAAATGCTCTTAATTAGCCTCCTTGGCGCAACTTCCTTTTCTTCTCGATAGAGATAACATTTTTAATTGATGGATTACATGATTGTGGGGTTGATAGTTATATAATACAGTGAACAGCAAACTCTAATTGATCTAATTATACGAATGTGAGAGTTCATTTGAATACTGTGTCGAGCGCTAAATGATGCCAAGACTGAGCAAATGAAGCTTATGCGCACGAGAACACTCTGCATTGTGGGGGTGGGGGGTGGGGGTAGGGGGAGGGTGAAGGGGGGGTGCTATTGATCGCGCAGTGAACAAGTGCGGGGCGTGGGTGCACGGGCCTCTCAACGTATCAGCAATCAATAGTTGTTGTAGTGAGGTCTAGCACTAATTGCGCTTTATGACTACGCTGTGACATCCCGTTATATTTATAATAAACGCCGTTCCCTCCATCGTCCTACTTTCCGCACAGTGTTGATGTAGCTCAACAAATTTCGGAAAATTTTATACTAGAGGATTTCAAAGGTTTAGTTGAGGCTTATTTATACAGTAACCCCTACAACTGGCGGAGATCAGTTTTAAGTAAACCCCCTTTTAGATGAATCAGCCTTAGTTGAAAGATGCCGTGATTTCAGTTACTGATCATAGTAAGCAGTAAAAGCTGAAGAAGTATAATCCGATTTAGGCATTTATATCCCGAGACCCTCCAGGGAGGTGTCATAGCATTTGGCAAGGATTTAATTATAATTTTCCAAGTTTGCAGCACTCATTAAGATCCCTTATAGAATGACTTAAATAGACCAGACGAATCTGGCAACCAGTCAGGGCAAAAGTGTTATTGACTCAATTGGGAGTTTATTTATTCATTTTGTTAGTCCCTATAGTGATTGGGGGAGGAGAGAGGGGAAAGCAATCCATTCGCGATCTACGCATGGATATCCCAGCCAAAAAGGGCTATCGTCGATATAGCGAAAGGATTCCTTTCGACTCGGCTTGAATTATGCGGGGATATTGCGATTCATAATAGCAATGTTCCCATAAAAATAAAAGGAAAACAGAAAATATTTTTCATGGAAAATATTACCAATTATATCTTATCAAAATTAAACAACGAATACACTTTTTAACCCTGAAGGCAACCCATATCGAATACTAAAGGATAAAGGAAACAAAGCCAATAAGATGCTTTTTTGGACAACTCGCCTTCCAAAATTCAAATTCCGCTGCTCGTTCAATGGATTCCAACAAGTGCTTGTCTACAATGTCCACTATTGATCAGCATTAGCTATCGACTCTTTTATGCACGTAGTTATTAATATGGCAAAGAAGGTAAATGATCTCTTAAGTTGTCCCGAAGTTGACAGTTTTTAACAAAGTAGAGGTAAAATTAACATTCCCACCTGTTTCCTAGCCTTCCCTTTCACGTAGAACTTCTTTTTCGAGTTCGCTTGAAGTCCTTCTGCTGATTCCATGTTTTTTGGCAGCTTATTCCTTTTCAGGGTAACATGGGGGATGGTTGACACAGATTCGGTTTGCTTCTTCTCAATGGTAATTCCATCGGATACCTGCCTCCAAGTCTTGGATGAGCAGCAGTTCAAAATTTATCTTGAATAGCTTCCAGCCATTTGTCATTAATCGATCTTATTTTTTACGGAACCTATTCCTGTAACGGCATAACGCATCCAATATTGACATCGAAAGAAGATCTCCACATTTCGATTCATGTTTCAACTCAGTAACTATAGCAAGAATTTTTCTAGAATGCTGCCTCGGTTTAGCTCAATTCTCTCGGCTCGTTTTAGCGACACACATCTTACTTCATAACTTTCTTCTAACTAGCTATCTGTTCTCCTACTTGATTGCCTCTTCACTTATTCTTCTTAGTGAAGTTTTCTCTGCAACCTCATACCTCATACGCCACACCAATTGTACTTGTGGTATTTGCATGAATAGAATAGAACAAAGTGTAAGTCATTACAAAGCAATGATTCAGTTAGAAGCTTCCAGAGAATGGAGATATTCTCATAAACAGACTTTGTCAAAATGTAGCTTTTGTAATTGTGTTCACCAGATTCCTGCCCATTCATACCACGGTCGCACTTGTTGCCTAATTGCAACTGCTTATTAGCAAGGTCTCCCAATGCGGTGTTATCACTTTCTCCGATTATTCTGAAAATTCGACAGTAGGCACCTGCTTGACAGATTTCTCAAAGGTCACTAAAAAATAGTAGACATTGAATTTAATTCTCGAAATGGCGCATAAACTGCAGAGTTCAAAAGCCCTAATGATGCAGCTTGCATAGTTCATTCAGACTTCAACGTGTCTTTTAGTGAGAAGAAGACAATTCTGGTTCACTCGATGTTCAGAAAACTATCAAGATAGTTTCCTCGAAACTCTAATTCGAAATAGTCCTGGTTTGGATATGTGCTCACTTCAGCGTATAAAAATGGAAATACTAGTCATTGAATTGGAGAAAAAGTGATAAATCTAATCTTCAGAATCATTAGTTCGTATACCCTCACGGCTTTTGTCTTACCTTCACCAATAGGAAATCACTTACCCCTTGATCTTGTATCCATCCTCTCTTTACTGTAGATCAAGAGGTTTCCACTAACTTGAGAACCTTATTTGCAGAATCGGTGATATCGAGTCTCCACACAAATTATTTGTGTCCTGGATTCCATGCTTTATTCATTTTCAATAAATGCTTAATCTTTCTACATTTTTTCAACAATGAAGAGTTTTAACACTTTAAATTGGTGTTGCTCTGATTTAATGACCTCGAAATACTGACTCAACTCTTCTAATATAATTAAATCAGTGCCTCTCTGTTATCTTAAGCGCAGATTGCCCGAAAATGGAGTTAAACACAGTTTTAGGAAATGTCAAACCGCTTAATTCTGTTAGCGAACTTGGTCAGTGTGCAACGCTATCAAGATTGACCAAATGACCCTAGTGGAATAGAAGACTGCGAAAAGTGCATCGTGGGGGCAGATGGCCTTTTCGTGAATGACACTTTGTAACTTTTGGAAGAACCGCTTTTAACCCTATACATTCCGTGTCCTCACCACTGAAGACATAGCTTAGCTAACGTCGAAGACCAAGTTTATACCTGAAGACCCCGTTGTAGGCTAGTTGCATGAGTTTGCAGCAAGGTGGACCTGAAAGAGGATTGGTGGAGTTTAGTCGAGGGCTTATTTGTGTAGTATCTGCTGAAAACTATTTAAGATGCCATACTTATCGTTAGTAGTCACTGTGTTTGCCAAAAGAGAATCAGATTTAACGTGTAAATGTAAACAAAATTTAGGCGTTTTCAATTACTGGCTTGAATGATCCAAAAGTGATCTTTTTCTACCCATTCTCAGGTAATTAGCATACACAGGTTTCATAAATTTGTCTATTAATTGTCGAATATAGCTATGTTTTATCACTTTTATGCCATATTCGGGTGCAAATCTAATTGAAAAGTTTAACAAGTGTTGCGGAAAGTGAATTTCCATTTGGTTATTCAATTCATTTAAATTGTGGGGACACAAATTTAGCATGATTAATGCAGAACCGATTACCAATACCAATACGATCAATCAATGTTCAATTCCAGTACACGGTTACTCGAACAATCAATGATGCAAGTTATATGGGGTCATCACATCAGCGGTCGTGGAATCACACCGCTCTCTGAAAAGCCGCAGTCTATCTTGAGTTAGCATGCTCCTAAATCGGTAAAGAGTCTTCGTCGCTTCCTTGGCGTCGTAACCTATTACGGACGATTCATCCCAAATTGTGCTCACATCCTTCAGCCCCTCACAGATTTGTTCAAGGGCAACCCGAAGCATTTCAAGATGACGTCGGAGGCGGAATCAGCGTTCTCTGTAGTAAAACAGGAGCTTTCAAAGGTGACCACGTTAAATCATCTCGATACTTCTAGCGGAACACGCCTTGTTCTAAAGACCGACGTACCCCAAGTGGCCGTCGGAGCGGTCCTGCAACAGGTGGTCAAGAGTGAAACACAGCCTCTCTCCTTTTTCTCGAAGAAGCTCACAACCACGGAGAAGCGGTACAGCACATTTCTTCGAGAACTGCTCGCAATCTATTTAGCAGTAAAACACTTCCGACACATACTGGAAGGGCGTCAATTTACGATCTTCACCGATCATAAACCCTTAATCTACGCTTTTGGGATCGCCGCAGATCACCATTCTCCTAGGAAAACCCAACACTTGGATTTCATCACACAATTCACTAGCGATGTACGACATATCGGCGGTGCTAGCAATGTAGTTGCTGGCGCAATGCCCCGTATGGAATTAAATCAAATCGTCGTACCTCCCTTGATCTGCAAACCTTGGCATCCGAACAAAGACTAGATCCCGACTTCCAATTGCTTCCAATCCTTCGTTACACTTCCAAAGTTTACCACTACCACTTTGGGACGTTTCAACCGGCCGGCCGAGACCTTTTGTCCCGCAAGTGTATTGCGGGAAGATCTTCGACCATTTCCATGGTTTGTCGCACCCAAGCATTCGGGCTACAACGAAATTGATCGCTGATCGTTTCGTTTGAAAAAAATCCGACAGGACGTTCGTCAGTGGCCAAATATTGCCTATCTTGCCAAGCCAGTAAGGTCCACAGACACGCACGAAGCCCACCCGCTTGTTTCCCTCTTCCCGAAGCCCGTTTTCGACACATCCAC
Organism: Hymenolepis microstoma; assembly: GCA_000469805.3. Classification (NCBI taxonomy): domain Eukaryota; kingdom Metazoa; phylum Platyhelminthes; class Cestoda; order Cyclophyllidea; family Hymenolepididae; genus Hymenolepis; species Hymenolepis microstoma. The sequence continues at coordinate 21,019,211 of LR215993.1, read as the reverse complement.
GTCGACATCATCGGTCCCCTTTCGTCATCGAACTCTTTCTCTTACATTTTAACCCGCATTGATCGTTTTACGCGCTGGCCAATGGCCATTCCCTTGCGCGACACCTCTTCTGCGTCGGTGGCAAAAGTCCCAACAGAATCATGGATATCCATATTTGGTGTTCCATCCGTCATCACCACAGACAGAGGATCGCAACTTCCTTCTACTCTGTTTCGGGAACTCAATCAACTATTAGGCTCCACCCACCCAGAAGCCAATGGTCTCGTCGAACGCTTTCACCGGCAATTCAAATCAGCAATCATTGCTACTTCCTCCAGTCTCAATTAGGGGGAACATCTTCCTATCATTCCTCTCGCCATTAGAAATACTGTAAAGGAAGATCTTGGATGCTGTCCGGCAGAACTTGTACTCGGCACAACCATAAGACTACCTGGAGAAATGTTTGCCAACTCCCAAGACCAAACCCTCATAGATCCATCATCGTATTCCCCACACTTAAAAGAGCATTTCAGGTCCATTCTCCCTACACCTACCCGTTCGAATGACAAGCCTACATATATCCATAGACTTATCTACATGCCCCTTCGTTTTTGTTCGAGTGGATACAGTTAAGAAACCACTCCAGCGGCCTTACGACGGACCTTACAAAGTCCTCAAACGCGAATCCAGGAACTTTATTCTGGACCGCAGTGGCGCCAAGGATTCCGTAAGCACTGATAGGTTAAAACCGGCATATCTGGAGCAAACACCTAAACCTGAATCCGCCGTTCCAACACTTCCTTCTAGTTCTACTACCTAATCCTCTAAGGATACTATATCCCCTTCCTCCGCCCCACCACAACAATCCTTTCCCGAAGATTCTTCGAACCATTTAGTTACAACACCTGTACCTCACCAACCCGAACCGTATTACACTCTTTCCGGCCGAAGATTTACTTTCCCCTCTCGACTGGCCGATTATTCACATTCATGAACTTTCGAGGGTTTTCTTTCCCCTCTTAGCCGCGTACAAACGCTCTAGAGGGTGAGCATTGTGTGGACACAACTTTAGCATGACTAATGCAGAATCAATGACCAATACCAATACGATCAATCAATGGTCAATTCCAGCACACGGTTACTCGAACAATCAATGATCCAAGTTATATGGGGTCATCATATCATAAAGTGTTTATAATGAATAAGATCCACGTCACACATTACACAGCACGCTAGCGCGCCATGCATACAGCACGCCATACTAAATAAACCTATTCTACAGTATACTTCTGTTTCTTCTATTCTGGAAGACTTACCAACTAGGTGAATCTGCCACTGAGGTTTCTGAGAACAGTCAAGGCTTATTAAGGTAGCTAATCCGCTACAAAATATACGAAAATCACTGGAAAGAAAATTTTGATTATGATAATGATAAACAATTAAACAGAAATAATAAATTATGTTAAATATGTAATAAATAAAAATACATGCACCTAAGCTAGGCAGCACTCATTTATTTATTAATCTATATTTGAGACTACGTGTTTTTGTTTTCTTGCTCATTTTTCCAGTTATTGTAGTGGATCGTTACATTAATAAGCCCTGACTATACTCAGTTGGAAAGGCTCCTGAACTTGAACTATCACAATGATATAGAAGAGGAAGACGTGTTACGAGTGAAGCGTTTATTGAAGTTTATGATATCAGCAAACATGATTAGTTATCATATATACATTATGTACATAATTTGAATGAATATTAATAGCTGATTGTATAGCTGACTGATTGCATTCTGTATAACCTGCAATTTCTAATGAACTCCGCTCCAGGTTTAATCGAAGTCAAGCACAAAACACGCACCGAGATTTAAACTGAAATAAAAAATTGAATTCAGTCTAATTCCTTCATGTTTTCAATATTTATTTCAAAATGACTTCGTGTCTCACTCTAAAGACCACATTTTGTAAGGCGTTTTGGTGCCCAGGCATTCCATTAACCAAAATAGAGAGCATTAATGCAATTTTTTGCTTCTGTATGGGTGATAAATAAACTGTAAGTAGCAACACCGTTGAGAATTCATTCAGCAAAATAACTTATTGATCAGGTAAATTAATGCAATCACTTAAAGGTAATTTATTGTGATTAGCGGGAGGGTGGGAGAATAAGTGAAACCCATTTGAGAGCAAATTTGATGAAAATCTCATTTCCTGTACTTCTCAATTAAGGCGAATCTGCTGTTTCTCCACCAAGAAGACTGAATATAGCACTGTGGTCACCACGTCCTAGTAATATCGATTAGTGCACCAAGCTGCAAAGCAGTCAAAATGACCTTTCTTTGGTATTAAAATGCCATCATTTTACTGCGTCATCGAGTTAAATGTCGTTGCATTTACGATGGTTTGGCCTGAATATTGTAAACATATCCTTTTAAGCCATGTCACCCGTTCAAAATGGCACAATAAGGTCAGTATCAAAGAAGGAGCTATCTACCTTTGATGATCATTGCATTTGGGTGGCCTAAACTGGGCAATGGCTTTAAGGTAAAGATGTCTTTAATGTTTGAATTGGGTATTAGATCGTTAAATATTAATGGCAATTGCATAATTATAAAGGCATATTACCTTCGCACAAGAGGTTGAGAATCCGACAAATGTGTGCAATTCCATACGCCTGCCCACTAACCAGATATGTTACCATAAATACCATTAAACTTTTAAGTTTACTAGGGCTTATTTAAGTGTTTATACGCTTGATGTCTGCTACAGACTACCTGTGCGAAAGTTAGTCACTGTGGTATGAGAAAAAGAATTATGGAGCGCACAGCCCTGTCATGTGTGAACCAAGAAATCTCATGCAAGCTCGGACTCGAAGGTGCGACTATGCTACTTGTCGCGTATGGAGCAAATTTGTTTGTGAGCACAGTGTCCTCTCAGCCAGTCACCAATCAATTGTTCCTGCATTTTTTGATAAACCCCTCGTTGTATTTCAATGACTAAGCTCTATGACAGACAGCCCAAATAAGCATGTTCCATGCCATTAGTCTGTTTCCTCTATAGCTTTGCGTTAGCTTAGCTTATCCTGGGAACCATTCCAAACAAGTAGTTCTTGCCATAGAGAATACTGATCATAGGTCAAGGTTTATTCGTGTAGCAATCCGCTACAAATTAAAAACACAAGCTTATATCGATTGAAAATAGTTCAGCTTATTTACAAAGGAATTTTATAAGGCAGCAGTAATCTCAAGTAAAATACTACTTTGATCCCACTCAGTTAGGCTTAGAGATACCCTTCCATATCGACTGAATACGCGAAAAGGGATCTAGCATCTGAACGAGTGTTAAGGTGGACCAGTGTTCTATTCGACGCCCAAAGAGAGAATTAAGGCGAAATTACTTGACATTTATGGCTATTTTGTATAAGCTTGCTTTCCAATTCTCCTAGATACCCATTGACTCAAAAGTACCTTTGGGGTAAGAGAACAAGTGACATTTTTCCTATCTGTTCGAAATTGCGATTCTTCGTTACTGATTGAGAGCACAAGTTCCCAGAGGAGTCACCGGAGCTAGTCCTTCACATATCACGGCTCTGCAAGAGCGTAATCCTACGATTGGGCTTCTCGTAGTATTAAGAGTGCCTTGAGGTCTATATTATTATCAGGCATCCGCAATACTACTGTGGAAAGGAAGATGTGGAGGAATGGCGCCGTGGAGATCTTAATAAGCTCCGCTTTCACGCTAATTTGTAATTAGGCGCATTTTAAAATGTGTCGGTAGCCCACAAGTCAGAGTTTGGCTTTACAAAAGTTGCGATTTACAGCATTAGTAGCTGTCCCACAGGCATTAATTTGTAACACGGATATGTAATAGTTGTTTTAATACTCAAACCTATTAAAAGAGAATCACCATTAATTCCCGTCTTTAGCAAACGAATAGCCAATGGTAGGGAAGAATGGGGTGAACTCAGATTTTTGACTTTCACTGCTTCTTAATTAACCATTAGAAGAATATAAATCAGTTATCTGGAATCTACATGAAATAGCTTATCCTATTTGGAATGCGTAATGACATCATGTATATGAGAAAAACCTACCTGTTGATTGCATACGATAAATGGATAAACAAGTAGTGTATATTTGAGCTTTGTTACTTAGAATAGATCCAAGTTCTCTCAAGCCCCTTCATAGTCAGAAAACAGACTTGATGTACGAATCTATGACGGCAAGTATCATGTCCTGGAATACTGAGAACATCTTCAGCCATGTACCATAGCGAAATTAAGAAAATGCGGAGTTACTTCATCTTCCCGTGATTGGATAGTGCCTTGCCACTGCTCAAACTTACTTTTGGTGAATATTCCTCTACCAGTGACAGTATTGGCAATAGAATAACGAAAAACGAGTTCACAATGATGAAACTCAGTAGTGTGAAATTGGACAAGGGCCTTATTAATAATCAAGCCTGACGCTAATCATGAAGAGTAACATTCTAACCACCCTCTGATATCGTATTCCAGCACTTCTTTCTTGAACACCTTAAATCAGCAAAATTGATAAGACCATTCGATGAATTAAATCTTTGCGTCATGATAAATATTTGTGTAGTGGACGGTCCACCTCAGATCCATCCTCCTCCTCCTCCCCCCCCCCCCCCCCCCCCCATAAAAGACACTAATTAAACTGATCTATATATTTATACATGCAGAAAGGGGGAGGCAATTTTATAAATGGTAACCGGAAATAGTAACTAATTGTCGTCGTTTTATGAAAGATTCTCACAGCCAATGCTCCAAATATTTACCTCTACGCTTCCAAATGCAGTTCCTTTTCATGTTTCTTTGCTTTCTTCCATTGGATGGTATCCCAACGCCAGTGTTGAGCCGTGACCTCCGCATTACAATGAGCCAAGAAGACTTTCATGGAGCTAACGTCAGCTTCCACACAGGTGTCAGAAGGAACATGTTTAATCATTACAGGGTTTGTATCCACACCCTGTAACCAACGTAGAGTAAAGTGCTGGTTACCCTTTTGACCGTGGCAAGCGTACTGATTGATTGGAGAGCCGTGAGTTGCCCTTGGCACGTCCCAACAGTCATTCCTGAAAAAAAGAACAAAAGATTCTAGAATAGTAATGCTAAATTCTAGCTTGACTAATAAAGTTTGAAATAAATACGACCTCCGTAGAATGGAGAAGGTTCTCTGGATAACCGAAACGTGTATGAACAACACCAATAGGAGATTTCTTTACTGTATATGCGCCCAGTCCGCCTCTGCAGGTCAACATAAATGAGTGTGAATATGCAAATGCAACTCTCAGCTATTGTTTCCAACTTTTCAAGTGACGAAGGAGATTACAAAGATAGCGTTATTTCAAGTTCAGCAGTAAAGTTCATATTCGAAACAAAGCGTCTTAAAGTATTCATCTGCTGTCAAAACGGCAATAGAGCCGGAAAAAAAACAAATATCTCAAAAAAAGTAATTGCAGATTTCGACTATTTTTGATCTCTACAATTGATATTCAGCAATTTATGAGGTTCTAATTTCGTGAAACCATCGTCCAAGTCGCCTAGTAAATATAAATAAGGCAAGAGCGTACTTGGGTGCGAAGTTGAACAATCTAAATCGTCCATTGAATTAGCATAAAAAGGTAAGAGTGGGGAATTGGTAAATTAAGTAGATGTTTCGTTGGATCAATCATAAATCCCTCCTCAAAAAAGTCGAATACGTTCCAAAGTGCTTAACCCCATCCTCCCACGCCAATTTACTGACTCCTTTAGTCAATGAGACGACATTATCAGCTCATGACTTCGTGACGAATATATGCTACGTACATATAACGGGTTGATTGATTTCTAGAAATAAATTCCACCTAAAAACAAAATGCAGCATAGGAAACCCTATTTAAAGCATAAAACTCGATGGAGTGAATATTTTAACGATAACTGAGTCATAATAATTTATTAAATTAGCTTACGTTCCCTTGATAGTAACATCTTCATGCCAAGTGAGTTCGTACTCAGAACTGGTTTCGGAGCAACGTGCCAAGGCCATTTCAGAATGAGAGGTAGTGATACAGAAAGACATATCCGAAGCCTTGTGGATTTTACCAATAGCACCAGAAATTGGGACAATAGGAGGATAGTATTTGGGCAAATCGAATGCAACATTCTCCATGAACCAATGAAAGGATTTACAGTGGAGCCTATCTCGGAGGTTAATCTGTGCGGTCAAGTTTCCTGGGTCGACAGTTTGTAGGTGAGGTCGTCGTTGATAGATATACTTGGTGTATTCGTCCATCCAAACATCCATAAGACGTCTAAAACAGATTAAATCATAGTTACAGAGGGGAAGAATATTCACATACTACGATTGAGGTCACCGGAGGACAATTACCCGTCCGAACGAATAATTACACTAATTAATACTAAGTAATGAAGCGCTGGTTGAACACCAATATTTCATTCACAGGTTTTACAGAATGTGCAAAACGAAACTAAGACTCTGCTTCAATTGACCTAGCAACAATCCAATTTGAGCAGAATGGATGCAGGTATTTGTAATATAAAAATTTACATTTTTCAGTACTTGTCCTTATGCACTAAAATACGCAGATAGAAAATTTACTTGAATTTAAAAGTAAATAAAAGTTAACTTTGTCACTAAACTTTTAAAATCGTCGATGAAAAATTAAACGAACGAATAGACTTTTTTAAAAGCTCTCTTTCCCGAAATTATCTTTCAGCTTTTTGCATCGTCAGCATATTCATCCTTCTGAGGAATAAGAGGTCTCGGGTTTGATACCTGCCAGTGGGTGAACGACCAAGTGAACCGACTAAGTCTGATTACCTTCTCCCATTTTTTATAATGAGCATAGAAAATTAAAAGGAGAGCCATTTCCTTATCTTATTTGTAGTTTTGACACCTTTAAATGGTAATTAATACAATATACATGATCTAATCAATTAATGAGAAGACTCCTATCAAAATGGAGTGGAATTAGAAATTCTTATTGAATAAAAAATGAAGCACTAACCTGTAATTGCGACTTAAAAAGTCTCCTTTAAGAGCAGGTGGAAAGTTGGCCTTCCCACGATAAATATGTCCAATTCTTGAACAAGGCGTGTCCACCATGTATCCACCACACATCCAAATCTTGAAAGATAACTCATACTGTTCACATCCCCAAATCTCCAGACCAGGATCGTATCCACCCAATTCCCAGAACCACTTTGCACTGATCGCGAAAAGACCTCCCGCCATTACAGGGCTAGCAAAATTTTCAGCCGGATGTTCGCTATCTTCAGGTAATCTTGGGAGACGTTTGTAATTAAGATTCCAATCAAATGCTCCACGTCGACCATCATCTTGAGCGCGATATTCAAAAGTGTCATGATCGATAACATCAATAAATGGGCACACAACAGTCCGATAATCCTTCACAATAGGATCAAGAAGAGGAGGCAGCCAATTGGTACCAGCTTCTACATGGGAATCAAGGAAAATAAGCACATCTCCTATTGCGATTTTGGCCCCGGTCAAACGAGCTGTAATAAGACCGGTTCGCTCTTTATGATGGAGGACTTTTACGTATCCAGCAGGCCAAGCTGTTTTTGCATAATCATCCAATTTATCTTTGAGGAATTCTTTTTCACTTCCGTCATCAACAAGAATTATTTCCTTAATAATACCAGGAGGAGCGCGCTTAGTTACAGTGACAATAGATCTCAACAACGTAGTCCAATGCTCTTGAAAGACAGGTATAATAATAGACACAGACGGAAGATTAGCAGAATATCGTTTGGCGCTGCATTGTTCATGACGTAGATCAGGTATAGCTCGATCAAGAGCAATTTTGTCACTAACCACTTGACAGAATCCGTTTTCGGTGAACACTTGTTGTGAGTGTTCTTTTTCTTCGCCTTCGAGATAAACAGGGGCACCATGTTCGCCAGGACCTCGACGAAGACGCTCCTGTTCCATGAGTTTGTAGTCATGATAATCTACCAGACCATCTTTAGATTTTTTAAAGTGATTAACTTCAATATGAGAATTTAAAACAGAGAAATTAAAAAGTACGTAAACGAAGCTGACAAATCCTGCACAGATAAGAAGTCGAAACAAAGACTGCAGCCTGAAACGCATTCCAAAATAAACTTATTATAGCTGTTTGAAGTACGCACGGACTCTCACGTCCTCTACAAATATACTTAAACAACAACTATTCGTAATTTTATATCAAATTGTATGAAAACTAGATAATAGCATATATTTTCTTATTTAGTTGATATTATTTGAAATAAAATGTACATAAGCACCTTAATATGGGTCATTTTATACCTCGAGTCGCAAATGATACTGATTTTTTTTATTCTTCATTATCCATTTGAAATTTGCTTTGATGTATCTTTTATAAGTATTGATATACATGACTAAAATATTGAGTAACTCTTCACGAACGTGATTTTATGAAGAGCTCGTTACTTACGGATATGTTTGGTTGATATATGGTAATATTTGTGTTTATATTATTATTATTCGGCGATACGAACATAGGATGCGTATTTCCTCCTAAGGATAGTTTAACATGTTGGCGCTTATTAAATGGATAAAATAAACGCTTCTCATGAAACGTGGTTTCTTAATCTCTGTTAATTTTTTCGAAAACATAATGCCTTTCTATTCAAATTAGGTTTATCATTGAAATTCAATTTTATTAGATTTTCAATCAAAGACCACTTTCTAATAGAATTCTAAATACGACTCTTATGACTTCTTTTTTTCCGCATTAACTCTACATTTTATTAACTATTTAAACGCAATGTTTAAATAGACCTTAATGTTATTAATAATTGTGGTTATTCTTTGTGAAATGCAAATACCTTAGCTTTGTTGCTATACTATCCATTGGGTTAAGTAAGTGAAACCTCAAATTAAATTTATTGACGACGTTGGCGACTGAAATTCCACTTGTTCAACCATTTAACGTCCTGCAGGGCCGTACGATTCTCTTTGAAAATAGGCTCCATTGGTACTAGACTCATAACAGAAGGCGCTACTGCAGTTTGAAGCACGTTCAATACGAGTCCATGGCCTTTGCTTGATACCACGGCATCAGCCTGCTGTGAGACACGCGTAAGTGTGGTTGGGTGCACTTTTCAAAAAATAATTCAGGCGTTAAAGGGTTAAATCACCATTTCAAAATCATAAATCTTACTTATTCGTCTTAGTCTATTTCTTTCACGTCTGTCATGCACGTTTGTGTAGTTTTAAATACTTTCCCACACATAGTTTATAATAAATATTGTGGAAACTTTAAAAGTCTATTAAACTCCTATAATTTCTTGCTTATCTGGCCTGCACTACTTGTTCCCACTCTTGGTTTTCTGTCTACTCTAATATAGGTATTCATCAGTAAGAATATTCTATACTTAGTAGAGTTTATGTAATTTTCTTACTTTTCTTCCGATGTGTTCTTACAGATGCAGTGCTTTTATTCGGTGTACAGATACAGAAAAAGCATGATTTATTGTTTTATGACATAATTGAAATATAAAAACGGTGCTTAAAGTTGATTTCATTATTTTCAAAGGACCCTAAATACGGGGCCACAAAAGACAAAAGAACTATTTTTTCTTTACTAAACTCTCATCTAACTCGGGCCACTTACAGCTTACTCGGATTCAATTTGGGAAGAAAAGTGGAAAGATCAATTAGTATGAGTCAATCCCTTTATTAACCAAATTTAATTGCGTATATAATTTTCGATTAATAGGAAATATTGACCGACTAGATGTTAAATGATGAAGACATTTTAATAAGTATATTTTTATTTAATCGAGGCCCAATAATCAGGCACGAAAGGTTGCAATTGATAGTGTAGAGTTGAGTGCATTATGTACTGACCTGTGTTCCGACAGGTCAATCCCATTTCGCCTAGCTGTGAGAACAGAAAGGTTAAGAAATAAAAAATTCACAATTTAATTTCCATGGTTTATATTCAAATTCAGCTTAGCTCCATCGGCAAAACATTTTTCTTTTATTTTATGAGACACAGTTATCTTGATTCATAATTTAACCGTTGGTTGCTCGGATAAATGTAACCAGGACGATCGCTGACTTTGAAGAATTCTCCAAAAAATTTCGAACACTTTTAGTAATATTAATCTAATTCGTTTCCACACAAAATGTCATACTTACGATATTCCTTTCGCTCCTTTCTTTTAAGTTGGAGAATAACAATGGGCAATCATTTTCACCCATACTTTGTGGTAAAATTAAACACAAATCGATCACAGGACTATCTGCTCGGACACTCGATTCTCTTTCCCAAAACTGCCTCTTCTTCGGTAGCGCTCGCCTTCTCCTTTGTTTAACTACCTCTTACTTGTTTCTTAATTGCTGTATTCAATAAATTTTACTTTATTCTCATCTTATTCTTCTGAACCACGTGGACTCTAGTTAACAGATGCTTCACTTTGGTGATGCTTTCTGATCTGTTATGGCAAACGGCTTCATCACTTCTCCTTCGCCAAACGGTATATTCCAGAGAGTTGAAAGGCACAGTTTTACGCTTACAAGATAACCAACCAGTTTGACTGACCTTCCTCCTCAATGCTCCATTAGCAGAAATCTCCGATCTCGTGTATGACTTCCTTAAAAACCGTCCGCGATACCTTACAACGACCACGAGTTTCCTATCTTGGAGCGCACAAAGGAACCTAGGTTAGAATTTAGTTACTCTCTTTTAGCCCATCTCCGAAATGAACTTTTGTGGAACCGCGTCTACAATAGAGACACCATAAAGCAGGAACCACCTAAGACAGACTTCCAAAACGGAGTTTGATGCAGATTAGTTCTGGCCAGATAAATAATAACTCTCCAATGAACTTCTCTTCATTGCTGCTATTTCCAACTCTGAACAAGGAGAAAAGAAACAGTGTCCTGTCATTCGAAAAAGCTTGAGGAGGAGGAGAAACACACGGAAACACGTTAGCAAAAGTAACGGGAAATAAATTTACCAGGCAACATTGTGTTACTTCGCCACACTTTACCAACAAGCAAATTTCAAGTCTTACCACTATCAAACTGGTTCCGAAAGAATGGCAGATGGTTAAAAATCTCCAATCCTCAAGCTTGTTTTGCATCAATATGCTGTCAAGGCGCAAAAAAAGGAGCATAAGATCCAGGAAGTGCATCAAGATGTTCCAGTAATTTTACATGAACTCTTATTTCCAAAAACCTATTGTTAGCTCTCACAATAGGGACAAATAAACCGCTTGATTTGTAATCTTAATCATTGAAACGAAGTAGTTGTGCTTTATTTCATCTTTGCATTCAAGCCCTTCACTTTCAAATGCATTGGTTCATTCTTTAATGTTCTAATTTTTAAAGTTTGAGCTTCGATAACTTTGTCGATTTATTTGCATGTTTGGTCGCAACGATGGCCTGCTATCAGACTCGTTTGAATCGAACTAAAGTTTGTCACCAAGTAACAATTCGGATTTAAAATATCAATAGTTGCTACGGAAAATGTGGGAGATAGTGAGCTGTATTTGCAAAGCAGTAGTTTTGCATATTCATGGTAGTCTACTTTTCTACGCTCATCTAAGCACGAAATAGACTATAAAGTCACCTTCTCACAGAAGTACTTTCTTCCACTATAATCAGAAAAATTTACATTCATAATCGAGGAAAGCTTCCTAAATTTTTTGATTTCAAATAAAAATCGATTACTTTGGCTGTCTTTCCATGTCATTGACTTATCTTCGTCATGCGTTGCTCAAATGCCATTTTCCCATCCTTTTTAAGAGAATTTTTCCTCTTCAATCGTGCACTTAACCAGTAACGATTCTGCCTAGAAACAAAGTACTTGTCTAGGGATTCACAATTAAATTTAATAGCATCAATAACTAAATTAGTAAATCGTGTTAATAAGCCGGAGTAACTCAACAACATACGAATGCGGGTAATTATACAATTTTATTGCAGATTGTGAAGGAATTAATGATTGGGTAAAGAGGAGAGGGAGCGATGGTATGGGAGGAAGCGTCAAATGTCACTTGTCGATTCGACGGATTTTGGTGGGGATATTTGAGACTAGTTGGGGAGAGAAAAGTGGGAAACCACTCTCAAGCGTATGAGGTAGTTTTAAAGACTGTTGGCTGCTATGACTGTACTCCTCTTGGGGTTTGCTGTAAGTTAGGTTTCCTAAAATTAAAAAGTTTGAAATTAATTACACCCCACGAAATATTGAGACGCGTTAGAGTATGGACTAGAGGCTATATTAGATTATAATGAATGAATTCGACTTACTTTTCCTGGCTAATCGACGTTCCTTCACCATTTGGAATTTGTAGTATCTCTGACTACTGGAAATGTGGTCAAAAAGCCCCCTGTTATTGAAATTCATCTAAATTAAATAAATCATTATTACAAAATATTTTCAAATATATATGGCAATATTTATATCCACTTACACATCGTTCGTAGAAATTTCGCTCAAATCGACAATTCTGTAGTCTAAAAGTGAGTCAAAATAAATTTACCTACTTAATAGTATTGAATAGCAAATTATTTTCGTATTAATTTATATCGCCTTAATGACTACAAAGTAATAATATTAATAAATTTTCCTCAAGATCGTTATATCATTCAATTAATTCGAAGATTCATGCCATGCATGAAAGGCATGCATCAAAAATTTTTTTAATATTATATAAACTGACCTCTGTGTTTCTTCATCCAGAGCTTCCAATTCCAAGGAAATATGGACGGAGAGATCCTTCGAATTCAGATCCTCATGGCAAATCGGGCAACAAACTAAAAGTAAATAATATGGTCAAATAGGTGATCTTTTATTACTGGTGTTTTACCGTGGTACATTTAGAAACTCTGCAGAAAATTCCAGTGAATATGCTAACTCCTTAAAATACTTGTGTTAGCTCAATCAATTTACCTATGGCTTATAAAAGAAGGACATGTATTAAAGTAGAATGACCAACTATTCTTTGAGACAGACTGTCAGCAGGCTCAGAAGATCGTGGATACAACTCACTCAGATAACACTACATAGTAATTCCTAACCTCATTGAGAAAGTGAATAAATCAAATGAAATGAAACAAAAATCTTGATTTTCTGACTTAATTATACATTCCTCCTCAACTTTCACATAGGACAATTTCACTTTCTCGGATTTTGTGTTGACTGAGTTAATTGCAAAGGATTCGTTACAAGCAAATAAGCTAATTACATCTGAAATGACGCTTGTTAATAATTATTGATTTTTCCCAATTGCACTATAACTCCAGTTTGTAGACTCCGGTAGCGATAAGTCAATTATATCAATTAGTAGCATTAACAGAATCTAAACGATCAATCTTGACTTAAATCCATTTAAAAGGAAAATTGGATTTGTTTTCTTTGGCCACCCACGATGCGAAAAGAGATCGCCAATTATCATCCTCAAGGCGTATTTATGCTATTGAAATAATCCTATTAGAAATGTGAATTCCATTATGCCTTCTTTACTTTTATTGCAACCTGTGTTAAAGGATTAATATGGAACTTGTACTAACTGCGTCAACAAGCTAACGCATTAGCAACCAAATGACTTGCAAGCAATTGCGGAATTCGACGTAACTTCTATAGCACTGAAGTTTGTCAAAATTAAACAAAAGACCTTGATAGGAACCAATAGAGCCTCTTTGTAGAATGAGATATCGTTTTCAAAAGCTTTATCTAGTGTAAAAGACGCATTACTCAAATTTTAGGCTTAATTAACTCAACTAAGAGTGCGCATCTTAAAAGTGGGTGTGTGCTCGTCACTATGTTTGTGTTTAGTGAACAAAAATGCGTGTGAATTTTGAGATGTCACTACACATCAAAGAGATGCCGCCACTGGAATCGTTAGTATCAGTAGTAGTGGTAGTAACATACTACACAGAGTAAATCTCTCGTCCTTCTACCTGTATCAGAAATTTTGTAGACTCACTCTCTTTGATCTCTTTCAGGGAGCCGCTTCGCTCACCCGGTTAATCAGGTTTTTCTCAAGACAATTTGCAACGAATTCGTTGATTCTTAATGATTGGCAATACTCGTTATTATATCTCCAAATCTCAAGAACGAAGAGAATAATATGAATAAAATCGGTCCGATTATGCTCGGATATTTAACATTTTAAAATCGAATACGGGATTCCTGAAGTTCAATTATTTCATTAGAACAAGCGACCAACGGAAAAAATAGGGAATATTTATTTAAAATACTTCTCAGCCCCATTGAGGGGGAAAGTTTTTGGAGGGATGGAAGATGAGTGCTATAGATCTTAATCTACTGAAATCCAATTTGGTAGATGAACACGTTATATCGGAAAACTAGCTATTTAAAAGTTCTCTTACGAATAAAGAAGTTGTTCAAGTTCTCCGAAGTAAGAAGTGCATGATATACTCTTCAACATATAGGCCGGTGTCTTCGGTTTCTATGACATCATGGAATGTTACCAAGAGTGAGTTCAAACAATTCCATCCAATAAAACACTAAACACTAACAAATGGCTCAGTTATCAATATTTCGCAAAATATATTTAACTAATGTTCATTAAATATCAAGTTAGAGGCGTTGATCTCCCATTCTAGTAGCATTCAATCGAAGACACAGTTCTCAAAACTGCTAGTAAATTCACTCACCTAACCATGTGCACATAGTCTTTTTCTCACTCAAACACTGGCAATGTCGCGATTTCGGTCGTGAGAAAAATATCTCTTTTTTTTCAAATAATTATCCGTTGACGCTTGTCAACACTCCTCTCTACCTCTCTCCACGCCTCACTTGAGGTCTAAACGAGCCGTAGTAGTTGCAGATGCGAATTGTTATTATTCTTTCGGAAATCTCAAAATCGTGCCAAAAGTGCAAAATGTCACTTTTTTAAAATAACTCTTAATTGAAATTACACTTGAGATAACTAAAAAAATTGGACAGTATTTGAAGCGCTAAAAATCGCTTCAAGATGCGGAATATAAAATGTTTTCCACAAAGCCATTACTTATAATCCCGCGGTTAAATATGTCGGGTTCTGTCAACTATGAATTATTGCGTTCACCAATTGGATTTGGATTTGATAGGAAATCGCATTTTCTTACTTTGCAAGAAGCGTTAGCAAAGTGGAAATCGATAGAAAGATACTATTTTAGCTTCATTTGAGTGCTAATTGGACAAATCGATAGCCACCCAGGTGGCCTATAACTGTGTTCACTCACGCGTGGCAGAATAAAATCGAGTAGTGAGCATATGCGCTCTCGGGACAAATGAAAACAAGGTAATTAATTTATTAATTGCATCTTCTTTTATCGCCTGATCAGCAAAATGATTTATAGATGAAGTCCTTGTTGTTTTCGTCACTATTTTTATACAAACTTTATCTAATTGGTCTACTATATCACCTCTTCAATTAACATCTCAACACGAAGTGTGTGGGAATTGTTTATTAAAAGACTTGACCCTAGGTAGCTCGCTGGGAGCTTACACTTAAAAATCATTTAAGTGCTGACGAAAACTTCTAGGGTCGGTGAGTTTGATTTTAATACGTCACAGTGAGCAAAAATTATATGAAATTTGTGAAGAAGATATGGACAATACGATCATGTAATTAGTAAGATGTTAAAAACGTGACTGACCGTTCAGAATAAGAAAGTCTCCTGAGCACGCTCTGAAACTCATACTCAAATCACACTCATAAGTAGTACTGAAAAGAGGACTGAGAGTTGGGCTTTTGGCTGTCATACCTGTCACTAAGCCGGGGTTCTTTGTGTAAGGGGGTGACATTTTGTTCCCTCAAATTCATGCCATATGGTCGATCGGGTTATTAAGGGTCGAACCCACACACGATCATCAATAATGCCACCCAAGCAGAACCGAATGTCTCAAAATTCACTGGGGTACTCAAAACAGCACCCATTTACACACCACCTGGTACCTTTTGTCCAAGCGTTTAAGAAAGGGTGGAGGGGCGTAGGGGTAGAAAGTGAGCACTGTGGCCACTGTGCAATCTGGTCTCAAAGTGAGCTTTAAAAAATCTCAAGAAAGATCTGCCACATTTGTTTGCTGGAATCAATCTTTGCGGTAGGTTAGTGTGTCGCAAGGTTTTTGCCTAGATTTTGGCTATTCTGCTTAATCGATTATATGAGGATGTTCCACTTCCACAAAGATTTTATATTTGTATAACAGATATTGTTGTCTTACTTCCAAATTCAAGGTATCTGTTTTAAAATGCTTTCCTTCTTAGACTGTAGTCTTAATTGCTACAATCTGATTGAGTTTGAGCATAGATTTCTGGTGGTTTTACTAAAGATCAAATGCTTGGTCATATTTTAATTGGCCCAAATAAAAGACGACTAATTTTCTGTTAACTAAGTCAAATAACCACAGATAACCGTGAATGATTGATTACAAATTCTCCCCCGTTATCCTCACATCCATCCTTTCAACTACATCAATCATCTTTGAAATCGCTAGATTCGAAAAACGGATTTTGGAAATGTCGCTCTAATTTGGTTCCACTAGGATTTGAGTCACACTTAACACGTTTTACATGAGCTGAGAAAGAATTCATTCTCGTTTAATGGAATCTTTTACTAGTATTAAGCTCTCTTAACTCAAATCTCACACTCTTAAAGGTAAGGTAAGTCCTCTTGACATTACTTTCCATGGGAACAGATCCCTTACTTTTAAGAACAGGCTCAGTACATGGTAGATGAGATTTCACTTGAGAAGTGAGGATGAAGTTTTTCCTGCTACTTAAATGCTTAAAATGAAATGGCTAAACCTTATTCTAAAGTGGCGTACTGTAAAATAATTTCAATAAACCAAGACGTGGGCAAATATGTTTTATTCAGATTATAGTGGGACTATTATGGTCAGGCACCAGTTTAGATGTAACTAGCAAAAGTTATAAATAAAATAAATGAAAAAAATAAGTCTTTTTCTGATAATGGTCTTGAAATCAGAATTTCGGTAACCAAAAGTTCACTCGAATTCGTGCACTTTGGTTTTCAAGATTTTCAAAAATTCTAGAACCGCCTTATCCTATCGATGGTAAATCATCTTATTGCACAGACCAAGAGGAAAACTGGATGAAAATTTTTAATAGAATAACAAAATAGCGACTCTCAATTTGAAAAGCGCATTTTTTCAAGGTGGTTATGATATTATCAGGAAGTTGGCAACAAAACTCGTAGTATATGGTTCCGTTCGTTACCAATATTTTAGAATTTAAGCTGAAGGTTGAAAAGGTAGAAAACGACAGCTAACTGTCTCGAACATCAAAAAGCGCAAGAATCAAATGAAACTAACCAATACTCGAGTTCAATTGATGTTCCATGCCTTTCAGATTTCAGATTTCTCGATTTCTCCTATTTGATAATACATTGCGGGATGTCAAATTTCTTAATTCAAGGTGTTTCCTACGCACAAAAGTTATCTGACGTTTTAGAATTCGCTAAACTTTCCAACAATGGGCAATCAAAAGTCCTTATCAAATGCCATATCGTTCGAATAAACTACAGTTTCGAGTCTTTGTTATTCAAGCTAACAGTTCAAAGATAATCTCCACATTTTAAGGATTTCATGGTAAAGAAAGCAATTTGTACCGTTGATTGGTGGTATTATGACTGAAAGCAAACATTTTGAAGGAGGAGAATGACTATTGAAAAGAAAAGTTGAACACAACTATTAATTCATCAAACAGAATGTAGTAATAAGTTAATATTTTTAATTTGGGGGCTAATTGGGAGAGGATATCAAAACTGACCACTTTCAATTTCAAATTCTAGATGCTAATTAAAATAAAATCCAAAATCCATCCGACTTACGAGACCCATTATTGCTCTCACTTTTTTCGACCTTTGTTGTATCTCGTTCTTCTTTCCCTCCCTGATTTTCTCCCTCATTCACTTCCTCTCTAATATGGTTCGCAATACTAAACATGTTTCGCGAGCTTTTATGTTCGAGTCCTCCTACCGACGATCTTGAAGTTGGGGTGCTTTGGTTCAAGGAATTCAGAGCCGCAGCACCAACTTGGGCTAAGAGTAATCCAGCCATCGGATTCGTGGGGAGATTGTAAAAATCAGCCAGTGGAGGTAGGGGGAAAGGAAATCGTGCAAAGTCGGGCAGAAACATTGAGGTTTGTGCGGAAGGAGACAACAAATCCGCAGTTGATGTGGGATTTGAAAATACTGACTTCTGGGGGCCCTCGGAGTCCTCCTCAGGCAGTAGTGGAGTTGTGGTGGTGGTGGTGACTGCAGTCGCAGTGGCTGGAGTTGAAATGTCTATTGGTTCGTTCCACATTAAATCCTGCCTACTACCGCCTTCGTTCATTTTGTGAGTGTAAATGATGACGGTCCAAATGAGTGTGAGGCCGTTATGTGGATAACCAATCAGCGCAGTGTACAGAGACGCAGTAGTGTGTGATTGGTGCGCCTAGGTGGTAACATACTTGTGACTTATTGGCTGAGTAGCTAACGCGTGTGCTTCTTATAAAACGTAATACGAATAATGACTTGAAAGCTGTCTTTGAGATACTAAGGCAATAAATATGAAGAATTCAATTTATAAACTGCAATATAAGAAAATTAAAATATCAATGGGGAAGTTTTCGAATTAAATTTTTATTATCTATTTGGAAGTAATGAATTAACGTTTATTTAACCAGTTGCAATAACAGCATTGAAGCTAATCAAATCCAATGAACCATTTTAATTAGAAGAATTTAGTTCTGTTTCTAGTAAATATGAATTATGGCAAATCTTTATGTATTAATAATTTGGAATTCAGTAGATGTCAAAGTGTAAACATGTCAACTTTAAAATATTGGCACTTTTATTTTAAATTAACCATTTGTGGTTTTTAATAATTAAAGGACGATCAAAATTCAAAATAAAATTCCAGAAAGTGACACGAATATGTCCCTATCCTTCCTTCAGTACTATACTGTTTGAACTTTTGCTCCTCTGTTTATTTGTTGCACAAATACAAATATTAAATTGCCATTTCGTCTCGACTGGGGGTAATAATCAAATATAAACTAAATGGTGCCAGTAAGGTTAAGTTTCCCTTTACCTTCTGTTTTTTTTCCTAATTAAATCAAATATTTCTAAAAGGTGGACAATATTTGCCTTCTCCCCTCGAAGCTGCAAATATAAATTTATAGCTTTGCTGAATTCTACATTACTGCTAATACACTCCTACGGTCGAAAATGGTATTTGATTATTTCACTTTCTCAAAACACCTCCTCTAGTACTCGTTCTTTCGGTTCCTACGTTAAAGGACTGACGTAATCGACGAGGATAATTTTAATTTTATCGAATATTGAACGTTACGACAGGTCATCAGTGAATCCTCACATTCTTTGCTCACCTATTGTTTACCCAGTAAACAGTACTTTCGTATCCTGTTCAGTATCTATATTGACGGTAAATATTAGTCAACGTGGTGAAAGAATTTCATGAAAATCACTCTTTCAAACCAGCACTAGTAATGAGAATGAGTAGGAGTTCCGTTTTGGAGTTACGCATTTCGCTTCAAATTACGTTATTGCCCTATATGTTGATAGTTCTAGAAACACTTTCAGAAGAAGTCGCTGCAGCAGAAGATTACAAGTGACTGCCTTGTAACTCATTTGGACATCATTTCCTGGCAGTCACCTAGGAGAGAGAGGTTTTGAATCTACCAAAGAGAGACGCAGATAATGTCATCATCTTTCTTTACCATGATTTAGAATGTGAGAGTTGGCCTTCCTGTCGCGATTAGCTTCGAACTCCTTGAC
This sequence comes from Hymenolepis microstoma, assembly GCA_000469805.3. Taxonomy (NCBI): domain Eukaryota; kingdom Metazoa; phylum Platyhelminthes; class Cestoda; order Cyclophyllidea; family Hymenolepididae; genus Hymenolepis; species Hymenolepis microstoma. The sequence continues at coordinate 20,999,419 of LR215993.1, read as the reverse complement.
CCAATATGTTAACTGCAGCAGTTCCGAATTCAAATTCGCCCTTGAATGTCGCGTTGTGAATGCTGTTAATCCTCTGAAGGATTGCCAGTAAAATGGCGGGTGACTCTGATCAGACAGTCATTACAAGCAGACCCGGACATACATATCGAAATGAGCGCACTCAGTTAATTCTAACTTCTAACATAGTGTGAACTGGGGTTAGTAGTTCTGCGACCTTAATTTAGCTGGATGGTTTGGTTTTCAATATTTTGCGTTTACAGCTTAGTTCTGTGGTTATTCAAGAATTAGAGAAACACTACTCATTTCACACAATTCTAGAAATTGAATGAACTAGGATACGAAAACGACCTCTCCACTTCACGGATTTGCTATTACTGTCCTTACTCAATATGAGTTTTAACTGGTGATTTATAGGCTTCCCTACAAAGTAGCAACAGCTTCTCGAGTTTTTTTCTACCTGACTAAGGTTAACGATGGGAGTTCAGAGTGTAGTTGAACTCCAAGGTATTTGCGTTCATAAAAGAGTCGGTTTAATCACTCTGAAAACATACAGATCGGATGTCTGCTTGCGGTTCAAATTGTACGCCTTTATTTGCCTTCAAACAAACCAACTATCATTTGCTGAACATTAGCATTCAATACAATTTGATTCAACCACATGATAACTAGACTGCAACTTAAACATTGCATACACAAATACGTTTCCAACTTTGGACAAAATTGGGGTTTCACGCATTGCTGTAGCTCAGCCTATTCCACGTATCAGAGTAAAAATTCAATTACCCTACACTCTCAAAGCCACAGTATACAACTTCGTTTTCTCGATATGAAATTTTGCACTCACCCGCTTATCCAATTAACTCGACAAGAAAAGACCAAGTTAATCTCATTACGTTGTTATGAAAACCTTTTACTCCCGGGCAAATTTGTTAATTTTTGAGGAATGTACCATGTTATTTAACAGCGTTAAATATCACTTCAATAGAGAATGTGAGATATTTGGGAAATATCACTACAGTTATTAATAATTCTCAACCAGCTCGACGGAAATCTGTTTAAACTAGCCTAGATTTTCTCTTAATGAGAAAATTACACCCTACTCTCCTCATCTTGACTGGTCTTAAAGGTTGCAATTGATCCTGTGTGGCGCCGGGTGTAAAGTACAGACCCCACGGTGTTCTTATGAGCATTACCTGCAGATCTACATTATTTTACTAACGCAATACTGAAATGATGAACCAATCAACGCATGTCGGCACATCAAAGGAATTGCGAGCATTGCATTTATTTTATTTTATTGTCCTTTTTGAAGCACCTTTCCATAGCATTCAAAAATCAGTTTCATGCAGTTGTGGAGGGAGAGTGGATCTACCGTAAGTAATTTCTTGACAATTTTTTTAATTAATTCTACCTCATTAACAATTTCTATCATCCATTCCCATTTTTAATGCTGCCACTAGACAGCTTTGTCATATTTTGTCTTGAGAAGAATAAATTGTAATATTAAATAGTTCTATATATATATATATATATATATATATATATATATATATTATTTCGACTTTACGTTATTTCTGTTTTGGCATAATTACGTTGAAATGCCTCTTTAACCCTATAACGCCCTTAGGACCGGACCTTTTTTATATTTGCTATGAATAATAGCAATAATAAATTCAAAATACACGTCCGCATTGGCTCACGCTATCAACCTGTCTCTATATAGTTAGGTAAAACATCCTCCATCATAAAGTATCAATGTTTAGTAGAGCGATTTGGAAATAAAACTTATATATTATAATACTGGCTTATGTATTCTCTCAGCTACTGATCTCATAATTCCTTCCGTGTCTTTTCCAGCTTAGATTTTATAGCAAAACTTCTATAAACTAATTCTTGTGTTGCTGTGCGCTGTTTACCCCAAGCTATCAGTACTACCATTACCTCTCCTAAGTGATATATTCATGCAACTGTGCTCTGGTTGAGGTGCATTTGTGACTCTCGAGCAAGATTTCACAAGAAATTCGGCCAATTAATTGCTTAACCAATCATATATTACATTATTCAAATATCCATGGGGTGATAATTGCATTATACAGCGACTTTTTGTCAAACAAAGAACCGAGGTGAGATTTTGCATAGAAAAATATGCTTTCGGAAAGTAATGTGGCCAAAAACGAACTCTCTGAAATCAGAGCAATTGCCTGACGATTTTAACGAGATCAGCTTAAAAAGATGAATACTTTGGCGAAAATAGACACATTATTTAGACCGAGGAGAAGGATAAAATGACTCTTACTTTTAATTCAATCAATTCATTGAGTGCCCCAAAGAAAAGTCGAACTACACAAAAGATTTTGCAAATGCTGAATTGAAAGTTACCTCTCTCTCTCTCTCTTCCTTTTCCTCCCTCCTGGAATTAAAATACCTGAAGTTGTGAAATCTTTCCACCGCCTGTTGAAGTTGTCACGGCGGTAAAATCAGGCCAACTTAAGTCACCAAGTCCAACATTTAATTCACGCCAACTGAATTGAACATATTTTAGGCGCGTAATTGGTTATGGGAAAGAATGCTCCTGTTGGCAATAGCGATTCCAGCTAAAAATTTGCTTTCCCTAACTTCCTAATTACTTCCATTCAATTCCATTAGCCAAAATAAAATTCCGACGGGAAACACCCACACATACATTTCTCCCTTGTTCTGCTTGTATGTAGTACTCACCAAAAATATCCATTTCAAAGCATTCTGAACCATTTCAAGGGCTTCGCAGCACAATTATAGGGCAATTCCTAAAGTTTAATGCACTCTAAATACCTCAAATTCCTTGTTTTTATTTCGCATTTACACCTCGTTGTCAGAATTCAAACCTCGCCCAACCTTGCTGATCAGTAAACGATGAAATGCACTTGTTCTTTCAAAGGTTTTCTGTGCATTTAGTCACTTCCATAGGGCACAATCAAATTTACACAGAACGGCCAGTTAAATTAAGGAATATTTCAAATTGTATCTCTTCTTACAAATATTTTAATTATAACAAAATCTCCATCATATCGAAATACACCCCTAGTTACCTCAAGAGTGAATTCATTTAAACAAAGCATGTTCAGTGCATAATTTTCGATATATTGATAATTTATGAAATGATAGGAATCAAATTCGCTGTAGAGAAATAACATTTCCAAGCTTTACAACTCTTAAAGGGGATAGAAGGAAGGTGGCTTGGAGCCTAAAAGTAACACCAACTCTAGTAAAACTAGCATTACCAATTGGCTGTGCCGTACCGCTCAAAATTCAATAATCAAAATGGCTGACAGAAAGCGACAGTGTTTACTAATCAGAGGACTGAAAGCTGAGGTAGATAGGAGTGAGTAAGTGAGCGACATATAGCTAGAATGACCATACCTATGAGTCAGGGTTCGCACGTACTACAAGCCACTCTTACTAGAAGTTCGTATTCAATTATCCCTTCTGTTGATCGGAATTAACCGGAATTGTCGGCCCCACATATCATTGGATGTGTACCGAAGACGATTAATCCCTTGACTTCAGACTTCACAGACGTGTGGGCTCGTGTTTGATTACCTTCGAAACCACTGTATTATCGTCTAATCAGGTAACCCAGCAATCTTGTTACCAAATTCTATATTTATGTTTATATATTTCTTCATTTAGGTGTAAGCTATCATTGTACTACAGGCTCTAGAAAATTCCCAACCAATCAATGCTCATGAATTGCACTACTTGGCCGAGGGGTCTCTATGAAATTGATAAGGTCACACAAGCTCCCTGTCTTTGTCTCTAAATTAATTAGGGACGATGTGTGAGTTACTCTGGTGTGCGTTTGCATGCCGTTAATGATAAATTGATTCCCCCTGTTCTAGATCATTTTAGCTCTGTTATTGCAGTTTAGAGGCCCTTCGCAAGTTACTGCACTTGTCCTAGATTTTCCGCTTCTTATACCTGATCGATTTGAGGCTTAGTTGAAACCTGTAATAGCCTCTCCATTATCTTGTCTGCATAATGCGCAAGTTGGTCAATCGTAGCATTATCCGTATAATTGGCTAGAGTCGACTGATTATTGGTCGTTGGCTGCTGCATAATAGTTCCTTTTCCAACCTTATTCTCCAAAGTCATGCCAAGAAAATGTCTGTGAAAAGGAACGGTCTTCCGTCTCCCATAGGAAGAGTAAAAATTAGGTGTAGACAACGTTCACCTGACAACCATATTCTGCTCAAAATCCTTTTTATGAGAGTCCAGGTCTCAGAGTACGAAAATGTTGACTTTACCATCGGCACCTGAGGGTGAACCAAAGAGAACGGCGTTGAGTTTCGTTGTTTCGTCCATTATACAATTTAAATCAAACCAGATTGCTGTCGGCAAACGCCCACCCTCCCTCCCCCTCTCCTTCCCCCTAGAATCGTCATAATTATTTCGAGGATGCGGGCTGTTAAACATCTGAATTGTTTTTCCTATTGTTAGCGGTCGATAGTGTTCACTAACAGAAGACATTTTATTAAACACTGCTTTACTACAGTTCTCATTATCCACATGATTGAGTGAGATGGATAGCCTAGACAACTAGACAGTTCATCAACTGGGTTTAATGATTGAGTGTTTAATGAGTTTGCTTCAAGATGAAAATAAAGTAGGCTGCGTTGAGCATAAATTGTTATTAAGCACTGATTTAACAGTCGAAAATCTTACACACTAAACTCAACACTTTGAAATTATTTATTTCCATATTGGGACTTATCTAGCAAACAGGACACTCTTGACTGTTAGCTTAACCACAAGCGTTATGAATATGCTGATGCACTCTCTAAATTCACTCATCCCTAACATCTCATTCACCATTCTTCTTTTCCGCCCCAGACTCCATCCATCCTGACAATTTGACGTCGATATCCAATCTACCTCTGGTCACACACATATCTTATCACTTCCCAATGTTCTGGAGAAAAGGTTGTCTGCTTGTAGGGCGTTAGGGCGGTTTTAAATTGTATGAGTTCATATGATTCATTACATTGCACTCATGCTAATATTTTATTCAAATCACCAGTGAAAATATCAACTGTTAGCGTTTGCTGTAGTCATCCCAACGAGCTAAAAAGACCACTCAGATATTCGAATCAACTCTCAAAATCATTTCTTAATTCCTCATTTTTGCCAATATCTCCTCTCATTTATTCTTACGTGTTGGTGACCAATATGTCTATGGTCCTTTTGTGAGACCGCGATACAGCACGTCTGGAAACTCAGAGATCAGTGGGTAGAATAAGACCAGTCGTACTGATCAATTTTGGTCTGGAAAGGATGTATTTTGTTAAGTTACTTTGTTTTAATCCTAGGAAGCCAATTTTCTGTACAGAGAGAGAGAGAGAGAGAGAGAGAGAGAGAAAAGGGATAGACACCCAGAGGGGTTCCATTAAATCAGAAACATAATAATAATAATAATTCCAAACCCCATTCAGGAAATCATTTTCAAATGCGCACCCTTTGCAGAGAATAGCATCATGGAGCCGCTTTAGAGACTCAAATTTGGCCATCCTTTGTATTAGCTAATTTGACCAATGTGGTTGGCCATTACCCTCACTGGCTTAAGGACCACATATGTTTAAACAAGTCTTTTTAATTTACTTGATATTGCAGGTACAAATTGTCCTGAATAACTCTTTACTTGTTGGCACCTTAATTGGGTGGTGGAATGGGAGTTACCCAAAAACAGTGGCTCTAGGATACCCTTCTTCTACCCTAATCAAACCCTAACGCCATGTACAATGGAGGTTAGGAAGAGCCTAGCCTCCAACTCAAATTCTTGACCTCCTGTTTACGAAAAATATAAAAGTTCCCTCTTTTAACCTCTTCCACTTGCAAAATAAGTATTATTCATTTCTTGAAAGGATTTTTCTTAAACAACCACTTATTTGAAAAAAATAGATGGTAAAAAATTAGCCATTGGATGGAAAATTTTACGATTTAATGGGTTTGGCTAATTTCGGAATCCAATTGCTATTGAAAGGAAAGATATATGAATTCTCCCTATGAAGAGGTAGGAGATGTCTTCGTGTCGTGAAAACAAGGGTTGGATAAAGTAGACAAGTTACTATATTTGGAAAATAAAACTAGGCAGATTATTGAAGGCTATAATCGCCATAAAACTCTCTAATTCTTAATTCCACCCGATTTTCAGTGGATCAGCCATGTAAACCGATATGATTCTGAACCCTCGACTTCCTGCACTCTCTCGTCATTTGTATTAAAAAACCTGTTTAAAATGATCAAAGTATGCGTTAAGGTAATTGATTTTTCAGAGCTTTATTCCGCGATGCGCTTTTTTATTACAATCTAACATTAACGTGGTCATTTGATGTATTTCACAAAATCTGGATAATGCCATAAAATCGTCAATGACTTAAACGTCCTCGTAAAAGTCAAGTATTGGATACTGGAATTTCTCATGTCTATTAAGATCACCTCCAGCCTAACTCTCTCCCCCCAACTTTTCGCTCTCAATCAATGAAATAGCCTATACTAATCCTATTATACTACTGTGGCTATCAATTATAACCTCCCAATGGGGTTTTCCGGAAATTTAATAATTTTGACAAATTGCTCTTACTGTTGGGCCTTGTCAGCTAATTTGTCACCGATTTGTCAAGACCCGCCCTCTCAATAACACAACAAAATATAAAGTAGTGATAATTATGCCACGAGTTGTCATCTCTCAAAACGTCATGTGTTCTGGTAAAACGCATACCCTTCAGATAGTCATTAGGCCCAATTAAGGGGCCCCGACGACAGCAGAGACTTAACCGCGCACAAGTTTGAAGAAAATGGTGTTAAAAGAAGAAGCGATAAGGACATTGGTAAACGAAAACTAAGTGGCCTAAACTGACCAATCAGCATGGGAGAAAGTGTGGAAAGTTGGTGAGAGAGCCAAGTGCCGTAAGTCATCTTGCGCGGACAGTTTTAAGTTCAAAGGTGGGGAGGGGGTGGGGGAGGGTGAAATAGGAGGAGAATTTAAAGCAACAGCAAAGTTGTCAGCTGTTAAACGGGAGGAGGGGAGACTTTTGACCCACACTAAGTGTTAACTAAAATGTGGGGGATGGGGGAGAAGGAGTTGCAGTTGGGCGCTAAGCGTTGGAATTTTACGTGACACTAGTAGCCAGGCTATACGGTCTCCAGTTGGCAATAAAACTGCTTTTAGGCAAACATTAAACTAAATTTTAAAAGATAATTGAAAAGTTAAGTAAAGGCACAAAAGGAAGTTTTTATTTCATAATCCCTCTTCAGTCCACTATTAATCATTGAGAAATACGTACTTATTCATTCATTCCTTTAAAGAAGGCGCTTACCCAAATCATCTGGTGGTATAATGAAAAATATGCACAGTCAAGCTTATAAATACCGGTAAAATTTAAAATAAAATAACAAATTAGGTTGTTGAAATCGCATTCTGTAACGGATAGCTTAAAATAAGCCTTGATTGAACCTCAAAAGTCTTCTGTGTTAAAATCCCCTAGTTCAAAATTGCTCCCGTAATTAGCCAACTTATCTTAACGGTTTCGGAGAGAACAGAACGTCTGGAGAGAGTATCGCTTATCACTGCTGACCGTAGTCCCTGAAATACAATCAGTGCTACGATACATTGTAATGACCATTGATTGGTGTCTGGCTGAGGTTTCTGCACTCAGACTGCACTTTCCAGACTGTTTGAGAGAGCATGAGATCTCTTTGATTGGTCTTGGTAGCGTTGTGCGCTCCTCAAGCCTTGTTCAAATTGTCTATGAAACACAATATCAGCAAACAGGATACAGAGAAACATTGAAAGGTCAAAGTTTCCAATTCTAGTGCTTTACTTTAATATCCTCATAAAGTTCTCTGTTACGAACTTTGATCAGTAAACATCAGCGTCCTCTACATTTTCTATTCCACTATTCACGAAATAAATTCGATGATATTGGTCATCTCAAGCTGTTGGAAGGATATGCAAATCAGAAGCCCAAATGAGCAATAGTGAGTGTTTTGGTTGGTTGCGAGCTGAAAAAAGGAAGTTATGAGTTTACTTTGTACTTCATTCACATAGTCTTTTCCAGAGTTGAGGAACGGTGAGATTTAGTAAATTGTTTCCTTTTAATTAGAGCCTAAATTACCGAGAGGCTTTTCGATATATCCTTTTAAGTACTTTTAAATTTTAAGCCCCCATTTCCTTTCTAAATTATCGATTTTCTCGATATTGAGATATAATTGAATTTGTAAATTCATGGTCTTATCGACCAACCCCCAAAATGCTTATTTATTATGTGTAATAAGTTTCTAAAAATAGTCCCTTCGCGAAGGGAATACTGATATACCATGAAAGTAGAATGTTTTGTTATATAGCCAAATGCCAAAATGAATAGTCTAAGACCTTAAATTCATGGAAAGTTTCCATTGAAAATGCTGAAAAGACTGTCTTTTGGACCATGGGAATGTTGGAAGTATTTTTTTCTAACATGGCAAATATATGCTCGCCTATAATGTGGTAGTTTCAATTAGCCTGGAACTTTGAAACTGCATTTATTTACGCTGGTGGAATTTAACGTACAACTTCATAAAGCCAAGCCACGAGAGAGGTTGTGTTATTTGGGGTCATTGATCAAAATACTGTAAAAGACACTTGAAGAGGCCTGTCTTGAAAACCCTTGCATTTTGCAGCTTGAGAGGCCTTCTTCGTTTCTACCAAATCACCTAATCTAAAAGCCGTATTTGCAGTTGACTGGCGATAAAAAGGCACTGAATGTACATTTTACTTCGTTAACATTAGTCCACCATGGAATACAGTCGTTTTGGAGGAAACTTAGCACCTTACAATGGGACACAGATTCCTTATCCATTCAGTATCCAAACTAAGGGACTTTGAATTATCTCCTTTAATGCCTCTATCGAGCTGTATTACAGTACACGGCAATATCTTTGTAAGCAGACGCATACATATATATATATAAACATATATGTAAACTTTTCTTATAAGCAAATATGACTAATTTGTATTTGATGGCGCTTTGAGTTAAAGAAGTCGAGGTCAGCATGTCAATTGCCCTTCCCTCCTTAATAAGTCTATTGAACTCGAGTTTGGAGATAAATTCGGCACAGTAGTACTTAAAAATTGAAAATTTGCCAAACAAATCCATACTCTTGTGAATAATTAATGTCTACTGTGCAATAAAGTGATTAGAGAATTAATTAAATAACTTCTGGCACTTCAAGAGGTCTCCATTTTTCGCCAAGAGATTCAGTATGTGGAAAGTTGCATTCACTTCAACGTTTTTGAGACAACTGTTCATGCCAAGAATGGAGTGGAAGATTTAGTGTAGAATTTCTCTCTCATTGAGTTAAGTTTAAAAAATAAGAGTCCTTGCACACTTAGCATTAAATACAATTATAAAAGGATGGCGGTTGATAAAAGTGGGCAAAGAAAGACTTTCCTTGATTAGAGTAATTAGAAACCATGCATTAGATTGGAGGTTAGAGAGTAAAGGGCTTTTCCACTACCAGCTACACTGCGGTCCGCTTTTCTCTTTTGCAAATATTTGAATATATATACATATCACCAAAACCCTTCTTTTTCGTTTGCGTAAGGAAAATCACGCAGCTAGAATCACATACGTCAATAAGAATGGATGGTCACTTTGTGTTATCTAACATAACGTGGAACCCAGGTATTGACCTAAATGGATAACAATCAGTTCCAAGTAAATTAAATAAAAGGATTTTTTAACACTCGCCTTCAAAGGATTTTTCCATAAACTGACTTTCCACCCACTTGGCATAGTAAACGTTGTCGCCATGCCACTGGAGCACATTATGACTGCTATGGAGTTAGATGTTATGTCTAATTTAGTTCAAGGCTTAGCTCAGCAGAAACGAATATCCCCTAAACAAGTTGAAACAGAATTACGGACAAGCCACTATTCCTTTCTTAATCAATTTTTACATGTTTAATCAGTCATGCTGTTCATTGTATGTGCACCGATGATCATTGAATATCATGCCTGTAGGAAATCCACACTGATTGTTGTATCACAGAGCGAAAGATTAGTTTTAAGTAGAGGATATCACGCTTAAGACAATCAAAACTGATGGTAATTTTGCCGAGACTCTTGAGTTCGAAAGACTCAAGTACCTCTCGCCTCTAATGACGTTAGTAGTGCATTAGAGTACTCATAGCTCTTAAATTTTACTCTCTAATTCTCGCCTACCACGTTACTCCAAGACAAAAATATATTTTGAGCACTCATAGGTCTGAAGAAGGCATTTGATAGACTTCTCGTAGTAACAGTAATACAACGGTTGATTGATCTGAAATGTTCTAGCGTGGCTGGAACTGCACCCAGTGAATTGCGTAGCTATTAATCGATCCCATGCATGCTTCAATAAGTACAAAACTTAAGTGGTCGAAGACAAATTTGCATCAATGCATGCTGGAGAGATAGGAACCGAATGGTTATCTCTTGGAAACTACATGATGTACAAATTAGCTTGGTGGAAGTATCAAGTGATTCGATAAGCCAAGTTGGGGCTTGTGCATTCCTTACCCAATTCAGAGGAATTGCAGTTGTCATGAGACGTGAGTGTAAGAATAGTGAAGAACTCCTTGAGGAACATTTACAAACATTTGACTGCCTCACACATCACTGTCATCGTTCGAACTCCCTTGAAGTACGGATTTACGTATTTAGAAAAGTGCTCGCTGTTTTCGATCTATCTCAGCTAATATAGCTAACAGTTAATTATCATTCGCAGGAAGACTGAAGTTCAATGTTGGTAGTAGTGAGTAAATTTCACTGAATGGAGGGCAAATATTGTCTTATATTCTCACTATTCTCACTATTCTGTAAATATTAAGAACCTACGTTGATTCAAATGTCCTATTTGAATTCTACAAAGTCCCATTCTTAATCCTGCTATTAAGGGCCTTTTGGAAAAAGTACTTTCAAATATCGAATATGTGAAATTTTTCCAGATGCGATCAATTGAGGAAAGGCTTGAAATTATTTAAGTTAAATTAGCCGGTTTCAAAAGAATTACATAAAAGACATTTAAGATACTGAAAGTGAACCCATGAGAGGAAAGCTCATTCCATTTGTAAGATCGGCCCTTATTGACGGCAAATAGCGTTTCAATTAATATTACCAAGTTTATTTGATCAAAATAACCCGCTGAAGGTCGTATCGAAGAATCGACTTTGAGAAGAGATGCAAATTTCTCTCAAGCAAATAAATATTAGATTGCTCAAAAGATGATAAGTCACTGTGGTATCCAGTTCCTCAATGTCTGGCCAAGTGTCAAGCTCCCATCGTGACGGTGCGATCTGCGTATGGTCAAAGTCCCCCATCATCTAATACATACCGCTAGTCTGTGCAAACAATTTAAAATTATATAACATAATTGGTTTCGAACAAGTTCTCTTTGATCTAATTTGTCCAAACTTTCATTAATTATTGACAATTCACAATTTTTTACCAGTTCCAACGAAATCATTTCTCACTGCAAAATTGACAAGCAAAACCATTATCCCATAGATTGGCTTTCATTCGAGCAGACAACTAAGAAACGATTATAAGTACATTGTCATGATGATGGAGGGCTCTTAAGGGCCAATTAGGCTTAAATTGGGTGCTGGATTGCACACTCATTAAAGGTCTAGTGTGATGGAGTATGCATTTTACCAACCACGGAGAAAACGTTCTACAAGTTTGGAAATCAGCGTAACCAGACGCAAAAGAGAGTAAAATTTGTCAAGAATTTATTGCATCGCTTATAAGCTAAATCGAGGAAAGCCTCAGCAGTGACTATGCGAAAATAGGATTGCACTTGGGTAAATGAAATTCTGCATTAGCTCATTAGGGGATACCTATATTATATCAAGCAAAAGTAAATGAAGATGAGCTGTCGGATGAGTACTTTCATATTGATTAATACAAATTCGAAGTTGAGAGGGACAGTTGTAATGAATGCAACCTTCAGAATCACTTCAAAGGTGGCAAAAAGCTTCGAAACGAAGCAAAGGGCTCTTTCATAATTGTACTGTAGTTTGAAGGCTAGGCGTCAATTTGCCCACTTCGGATGCTCCACACGATCTTTGAACGAATGAGCAGGTGAAATGGTTCAGCCTAGGTAAATAATTAAATTAAAGTACCGAGAGTTTAGGCTAAGTTGAATTTCGGGTATATAAAGTTATCCACCTTCTCATGAGGTTCACTTTTAATTTTGTAATATCTCAAATTTACACAGCTCATTACTTTAATCGACCACTGGCATTTTTAGAGGACTATTCAGAGTTTGTTGACCAATTGATTTAATTAAATGGTCGGTCATTAACAGAGGTACTTTGGCCTATACCTGCTAAAAATGTAGAGGCATTTAAGATGAGGCAGGCACAAAATCCAATCGTACGTACTCAACCGATTGGTTGCCGAGAGCTAATTTGGGAGTTATGCATGAGGGAAGATGCAAAGGTTGTCCCTACCCTACTCAACTTATGGCCGTCAGTAGACATGAAGAGAGAATTCTCCCAGTTTTCCCGCATCCTTTTGATGCATTGACAGCCGTGCATTCGTCTTGTGCCTTTTGTGCGAACTTTATCCAACTACATTTTTAAAAGATTTCTTGGTTGGGAAGATTTTTCACTGATGTATGTAAATTTTTATTTTGGTAAGGTCGAAATTTCATCACGCCGCTGATCAAAGATATATATATATATAGTAGTTCATCTGTTAACCACATTAGTTGATCAATCCGCCAATTTGCAACACCACCAAAAAAGCCATTACTGAGGAATTGGAAGTAGGCCAGGTGCTGAGATCCCCTTAACTACAACACTATGCAACCTCAAACAGGGGTAGTCATTATGGGAAGATGGTTGTATCCTTTGTGCTTCACCCCGTTTGTTGAATCAAACTTCATCGAACTTACACGTCATTATTATCCTACATGTGTTGCCTGTAAGATATTCTGTAATAAATTTTTAATTTGCTTATTCTGAGGTGGGTGGTGCACATTACACAGGTTGTATCGTTCCCGTCTGTTGGTCTTATCAGTGATGCTTTGACTCCGCTCTTGGCATCTTTACTGTTAGCTAATGAACAAAGTTGTTTTCTCTTCTACGGTGATCAACTCTCCACATGCATACAGTCTTAAATTGGAGGGTTACCAAGGCTGAACTGAATTTCCTTATTTTGTACAATCAGTCATTCAAATCTGATTTTGCTCCAGTGGATCGAAGGCAACAATTTTTTCGGAAACACTGTACGCACTCTAAAACTTTTTCTATGAAACCGTTTGGCATCATAATGCTTGGTGCTGTTGACTAACATACAATCAACAATTTTCAAACCATGACAAAATACTGCCCCAGTAAGGTTCTTATGACCAATGATGGGTAGACACCCAATCTTTAAAACTCGTTTGGTTCCAGTAGTGTACTTTCTGCTGGTGTCTGGGAAATAAGAGGTTTTGTAAAATATGTATCAGCTAGTAGGAGCTACGAATGGGGCCATCACAAACAACAACACTGTGCTCAGACTAGGAAGTCGAGAGTGGAGATTAATCAAATTATATTGCACAAAAGGAATGAAAACTCGAGAGAACGAGGATGAAAGCGAGAATAGAGCATGTGTACCCATATCCTTGCAATCGCAGTGTCCACCGGTTGTCCTGGTAAATTATTAATAGCCTCCAAGCGTGTCGAGCGAACACATTTCAATCCAAAGCAAAGCACAAGCTTGCCTTTTAGTCAGAATGAATTAAATTAATGACGGTCATACTTTTTCTATTATAGAAAAAGAAATATCTGAGTAGTTGGAAGTCCATCCAAATTAACAGGCTGATCATTAAATGCTGGACAACACGAATATGAATTCACTCAGGAGACAAAAGAACAAATTTTGAAATATGTACACTGGAATACTAGAATATGCAGCATGGCACTTGAATCCAAAGATCAAATTCCGAAAGACATGTCTGATGTCCTGGTTTCAAATTCGACTCCTAATTCTCCTACATATAAGTCCTACTGGATTGCTTTGCTGTTCTCCATGATTTAAAATTTGTTTCCCCGAAGTGAGTAGTAATACTGTTGAAATATAAGCACTTCTATATCCAACCTGCATCACTGGTGGGCGATATAAAGGACGAATTCCATTACTATTATTACCGTAGTAAGACAAAAAATTGGTAGTAACAGGCAGTCCAACGAATGACAAAGGGTAGGCACCCATAAAGAAGAGCAAAGTTATGATACCGGAGAGTCCTACGCCATTTAATTTCCGGATTCGGGTGCAACATTTACTAGAACACACACCTCATTTACCAAAAGTCAGGATTCACAATTTATCCCATGAATTGCAATGAACACTTGTCCACGATGTTTATTGGTCATTGACCATCATTTTTTTAATCAAGAAGGGTCGATCTTGCCAGCTTTAATTCATTACGTTCTTCCTCCAGTGGTGGTTGAGAAGGTAAGTGATTTTGCACAATATTCCCCAGTTTGCAATTTTAACAAATCAGAGATGAGAAATTTGAAAATTGAAAGTTGCTAAAACTCCCTGAGCTGAAATGAGCAACCCAAGGCGACAAAATACCAAGCCCTCAAACATCAAGCACGTTGCCAAGGTAGTAATTTAAACAGCTAATGCGGAAGTATCTACTAGTGAGTCGACCAACACAAACGTACACATCCCTAGGAGAAGCTAGAAAAAGAAACATAGTCACCCGAATTACCATATTGCATAGAGTGGTGATGATCACCCCCCCCCTCTCATCTTCGTGTATTCCGACGCTTCAAAGTCCATATTTGACACCCCCAAAGACCCCTATGCACTTTCATACTACGACACCTTATTTATAGGAGATTTATTAACCAATAATTATCAAGACCAAGCATTCCATACAAACCCACGCCATATTAATTGCAAAGAAGTAAAAATGGTCATGATGATCAGATACAGTAATTTTTATATGTTTATATAGCACCTACAAAACCTTTTTTATTTAATCACAACTAGATATACACTCATTTGATACAAAATAGGTTCAACACATGATAAACACTTTTCCATCTCTTTGACAGTTAATTAAAAAGACTAGGGAGAGGTTTGGCGAGAGGGAAGCGAAGGCAACAAGATGACAGTGGGAGAAGGGGAGCGTTGAGAGGGAGAGAGTTAATAACAGTGATAATTTATCATTCTATTAATTTTTATTACCCATCTGCTCTGTTCTCGGTCGTTTAGGTGGTGGAGTGGCAAAGAAATCTGTCAGCGTGGAACGTTTTTTAGTTACTAAGGTAGTTTCAACCACTGACTGTTCTTCAGGATGATTTTTCATAGACTCTAGAAGTACAGTGGGTACGGCTGGAGAAGATATCATCGATTTTCTCTTGAATTTGACATTCACGTCAGTGATATACGGCCAAGGGGGAAATTCAAAGGTAGAACACGTAGGATCGACAGAATTATCAATTGGGGGGAGACCTTTGAGTGACAGAATCGCGTCTCTATTAGCTTCTAACACCTCAGGTCGCACACGCCATCTAAAAACGAAAGGGGAAGAAATAATAATTTACAATTTTTGTAAATAAGCTTGAAATATGCCACATCTTCACGAAAAGAGGCGGGTGAAAATTTAGTTAATACAAAAAAGCAAATATGTAGTAGGAGAGGTTACAAATAATTTTGCTAACCATACTCAGAATATTGTATTAGGCAGACCGCACAAATGCGAAAGTTAAAGTAACAAGCTTCCTCCAAACGTTTAAACATATAATTGAACTGCATTTTAATAGATCCTCTCAATTTACCCGCAGAACTTATCTTCCACATTAAATTTTCTGTTGATTGAAGTACGATACATTTGTGCATATACAGCCAGTTTCTCACTTATCATACTCATGTATTTCCAAAAGTTATTCTGTGTTCGTAAAGTATTCTTTTGCTTTATTCAATTTGCTGGGGTTGAGATGATTCTAATGATAATTGCATTTTACAGGTGATATTCACAAAAGTATGCAAGGACTTTAAAACACATTTGACCATCATGGAATGAAATCTTAAAGTTGAAATATTGAAAAATTCACAATTCTAATTATTAAGATATACGAATCACACTGTCATAGCGACAATTATTTTCTTTAGTGTACAACTGATAAATTTGGGCAGGTGACAATTCTTAAAGCTAACGAGAAAAGCCATTTCGAAAATTTTCATGTTCAAACGATAGACGGACTCGAACTCTGAGATCAACTTTGCTGAGGTTGTCACAAACAAAAAGAAAAAGGTTGAACCTCTATCTTGCTTTAATTGGCATTTAATAATAGATACCTTGACCATTCAAGAGACCGAGAAACCATTGGGCAGTAGCAGGCGTATAGGCATGTACACTGAGGACATGGCATTAAAAAAACACTAGTCTACTTCTCTACGCTTAATAAGTTGAGACCGACTTGAGAGAAATTCAGTAAGTCTTGTTAAAACTGCGTTTGTTTGCATAACCAAGCATGCATTATTGTTATTAGACGAAAACATGCATTTACTTAATCTACTGGACTCTCTTCTCTAAACCCACGTTAAATCGCTTCCCTAAGATGGAAATTGTAAATGCTTTTGAATGCCGCGGGCAACAAATAAGACAGAAAATGAAAATGGCAAGAACTTACACGCCCTCCTCAAATATTCCAATCTCAGTGATTTTTCGCAATACAGAAGCTTTTGAAATGGGGAGCATCTTCGAGGATGGCTGCGGTTTGTCTTCGGTATCAGCACTATCATCCACATCATGGAAGTGCCGGAAACGCTCCAACGGTGGCTTGCCTTCTCCACTCCACGTATGACTTAACCAGAAAGCTCGAAATTCGAACTGGAGTTTCACTTTGCTTAGCTGATTTTTGTGCATCAAGCGAATCAGGTAAGGAAGAGCTGTAATAGTTAAAATAAATATTAATTAAGCTACTTTTGGAGTCTATCGACCATTTGTCAAATGGGAGTGACTTCTAAGACATTAGATTTGTCTTAAGACTACGGCTTCAAAGGGTCATGGTGGGGGAAGAACTTGAGCAGAAATTGGAATTGAAAATCTCACAACGAACTTCTAACTTAATTGGAGATGTAATGAACTCATAATATATCTTCGTTTCAGGCATGGTTTTTAAGCCACAGAAATTTGAAGCAAATGTAGTTATTTCTGAAATTCTAACAAATGCCCCAAGGTAATTAAGGGAATTGTTAGCAAAACTCGCGCAAATAGGAAGTAACAAGAACCTATTCTAGTGAGAGAATCGTATTCCACCACCGCGTTTTTTGGCCTAGAATCGACCATATCACTAGATGAGCATCAACGATGACTAATGATCAGACCACTCTATGCTACTTACCTTTACTATGGGTGCTAGAATGCCTGATAAGAGCAGAGGTAAAAGCTAATTTAACAGGGTAAAAACATAGATTAAAATTAACCACGTTTCAAAGAAAATGACCATCAACATTTATTTTGAGTTAGTGTTCACCGGAGGAAAGCGAAAACTAGAATAAAAAATTCTTTGAAAATAAAAGTGCTAGCTAGTTTCACCTTGTTCTTGGTTATGTAAATGGAGAAAGAAGGTTGTTTAAATCCAAATTACATGAAGAGATCGATTGGTACACACAAGGCTAGGAGATGTAAGTGAATAGAGATAGTATGACCAACAGCAGAATTAAACCAAGACTCTAATTATCGTTGGCAAAATTTTAACCATGAATCTGGAGATTAAGTAATTATATATGAACAACAGAACATTGCACGACGAGCAATACTCCTTGTGGGAATAAGAAACCAGAAGTAAAACACTTGATCTCGAGGCTCCTTTACATGATTCATCTTGAAACTCATATCCTGTTTCATACCTTATTGGATTCGTTTATCACTTCCTCTATTCAAATAATTTCACCTGATACTACTTGCTAATGACCCAAACTATTCAAAGCAACTCAGTTTACTCAAGCGATTCGATTCATTTACAGATGACTCTAAAATTGGCCTATTTCTGGATACCTCAAACTGCATGAAAATGAAGAGTAGTTAAAACCCCATCATTCTATAACAAATTCAGAAACCCATCCCTTAAGAGACTGGTAAAGAGAACGATGGCTCGAATTATGAAAATTATACGTCCTTATAAAGACAAGTATTTACTATACTGAAATATTTTGATTAATAGGATAACTAAGATCAACATAGATATTTAAACTTACCACTCGGAGGGAATCTTTTCTTCGCCCTCTCTACCATTTGACCTTGAACAGGCTTAATCAAAATAGACACCGGGACACTAACTTTCGGCCACAAGTAAACCGCAAAGTTGCCCAATACCTCTTGATTAAAAGCCAATTCCTTCTCCGTCAGGATCACCCTCTTCTCCTCCTCATCTTCCTCAATCACATTAGCAGTGGTCTTATCATTTTCCTTATCCTCTCCCACAACAGTGTCATAGTATGCCTTCTGAGTTGAAATAGCCACCTGCTCTGCCGTTTCCTCCTCTCTTTTAGTGATTTCTGAGAGGGGATTTCGTGACCATATGGGGCCAATCAGAAGGGGACGGAGTTTACGGTTGCCCCGATTGTAGAGAGCCTCGTGCTCGACCATAGCAAGTTGTTGGCGCAGGCGTTTCATTTGACAAGGCTCATCTGTGGGTTCAGGGCCTCCTTCTGCACCCTCTCGCTCATCGTCAGAGAGGTAACCATGGGGTACGACAAACTTGCCATCCTCGTCTGAGTCATCAGAGTCATCATCATCTTCCTGCTGAAGATGAGAAAATAAAATTCATTAAATACAACATACCGAAGCCGGTATTAGTAGTTACGCCAATTGGGATTTAAAATGGAATCACTCCATGATGCAAAATCAATATGATGAAAGAATCAGGCTACGAGATAATCGCTTTTAAGACGATGACCATGACAGTTTAATTGAAAATAATTTAATAATTGGAAATTCATAATCTCTTTTAAAAAAATTAGAGGAGAATAGATTAAAGATATAAGACCCTAAAATCTCTTCAAAACATTACTGACTAGATAAAGAACTACCAATCTAAGGACAAGTCTCACCGAATTATAATTTATGAAGAATTTAACCAAAAGATTAACATCGAGAAAGACCATTATCAAAAGGTAGAAAAATAGTGTATTTAACCCTCTGAAATATCAAGAATCCGACTCTTTTTAGACATCACGCCTTTCAGTACTAGCGCTCCATTAATACAAGAATTAGAATATAAATGAAAACGCTATTACAGAAAGTGAATAAGTTACGTGATAGATTGCTACTAATATTAAATTAGTAGAGATGAATAACTTTCAGCCCAATAAGTTGATAGCCTAAACAGAATTGCGCAAATATAGTCACTTCAAGTAATAATTCCCTGTTGATCAAAGTATTAAGTAAAGCAGAGGAACTTACAACGGGTCGATCAAGTATACTACTGGTAAATTCAATGAGTAGACGAGAAAAGATCAAACTAGAGCGACTTGCAATATTTATATAGCTATACAAATAAATAGGATTGAACAAATAAACAAAATGTACCATTGTATAACTAGAAAATGAACAGGTTGCTTACATCCGAATGAGTTAAGCTTTCACCTTCAACTTCTTCCCACTCGTCATCAGAGTCATAATCATAATTCAATCGCTGAACATCCTTGGCGAAAGGTCTCCGGGGTCCAACAGCAGCACTCCTACTTCTGTAGGTTCCATAATACGGTGGTCGAACATTCCCATCAAAGTACAGATACTTTGTCCTCACCCATACAACACCTCCATTCCCCGAATCTCCATAATTGAATGGCTGATTACTCATATCCTGTATAAGCACGCCCAAGCCCTCTGGCGGTTCTCTAGAAGAGCGATTAAGATTTTAACACAAGCACACTACTTACAAAGGCCAAGTAGGAGGATATGACATTGGTTCAATTTGTCCCTTTCTTAATTCTAACAGGTAATTTGGTCGCCCAAAGAGAGTTAAGCCTAGCTTTGAGCCATCAATAGCCGACTGTTCTTCATCCCTCCACGAGAGAACCAGATCTTCAATATTTTGCCGCTTTTTCTTCAATAAAGATTCTGAATCAATTCTACACAGTGGAGCTAATTTCTGATCTTTCTTAAGCTGAAATTTCATGAAACGCGAGTTAGGATCACAAGTCTTCGAATTTTCATCGGAAATTTCGGTGGATTTGTTGAGGATAACGAAAGACTTCATAAAAGCGCGTTGTTTCTCAAGTTTGCGCTGACGCTCCTCCTCCTCACGGAGTTTTTCAAATTCACGCTTTTTGCGTTCTTCTTCTTTGGCTTTCCTCTCCTCTTCTTTCCTCGCTCTTTCTTCTTCCCTTTCTCTTTCTCGGGCTTTTCGCTCTTCATCTTTGCGAGCCCGCTCTTCCTCTTTCTCACGTTCTCTAGCTCGCTTCTCCTCCTCTCTACGAGCTCTTTCCTCCTCCTTTTCACGCTCACGAGCTCTACGTTCTTCCTCCTTTTCACGTTCACGGGCTTTCCGCTCTGCTTCACGTTGAAGACGTCTAGCCTCCTTCTCTCGTTCAACCCGTTCACGTTTTTCCTGTCGGATGCGTTCACGCTCGGCCTGAAAGGGCAAATACTAGGGTATAAAGGAAAATGGAAACAAAGACGGTGGGACACTAACTTATAATTATGTACTGTAATAAAGCAGGCGGGGATAAGCAAATGATTTAAACGGCAAGCAGGACAGAATAAGGAAGTATAAACTAATCCGCCTCAAATAGCTGAGGCTGTGAATGATTTACCGGCATTGGTAAGGGCATGATAGGCTCTTAAAACGTTTTCTAATTCAGATTATCCTGCCCAATAGGTTTAAAAGACATCTCTGTGGTAACCCCTCTAATGTTCTAGCTCAACGAGGCATAGGAGGGAATAAGAGAATTAGGAAGAAGACTTAGATAAACTAGGTTGGTTAGATTCTAAATGAAAAAAATGCTCAGACAGAAGCCGGCAGATATACGCTCGTGT
This sequence comes from Hymenolepis microstoma, assembly GCA_000469805.3. Classification (NCBI taxonomy): domain Eukaryota; kingdom Metazoa; phylum Platyhelminthes; class Cestoda; order Cyclophyllidea; family Hymenolepididae; genus Hymenolepis; species Hymenolepis microstoma. Next base: position 20,978,371 of record LR215993.1, on the reverse strand, counting down.
TAGAGAAACTTTCTTTTCGAATTCAAGTAGAAAATAAAAAATTCAAGGGGAAATAGAAAATTGTTTGTGCCCTTTAAGGGGATTATCGAAGAATTACCCAAAAGGATGACGATTACCCAATAGGATGTATAGGATACACTATACACTTCCCATAATTTACAGCTGAATACAGCACCCTTCAATTCTCTTCCGCTTCTTCACTAGTAGACTTTGCCTTCACCAAATTCCATCTGCATTCCCACCATTAAAAAGTAATAAAAGTGGACTGCTTTGTTGTGTCGCAATATAATACAATAATAGAATACAAAAATAAAATTGTAAAGTATTACAATCCGAACCTTTTCACGTTCTCTTAGCTCTTTCACAGAGGGCGAATTATTCTGAGACTAAAATTAAAAAAGGTACCCCAGATTAGAAATAATTATTACAAAGATCAAATGAGATTTTGAAAGAAAGATTACTACACAAGCCGAAGCTTCAATTTGTGACTAAAACAATGAAGAAACGTAGAAAGTGAAATCCTTCATGGTGATTAACTCAATGATTTTAGAATAAGGAGAGCTTACTTTGGCCGACTTTCTTTGCCGAGTAGACTAAAAGAGAAAAAGTTTAATAATAAATTGCTAACACTACTTGGTTAATCATAGTAATAACGAATAAGTGTTTATTTAAGGGCTCCGCCAATGATAAATGGTACGAAAAGGCAACGGAAAAAATACCGAGCGAAGTGGAGTTTTAGTAGCTTCTTCGACAGCCTATAATTAAGAAAGTTTAAAAAGATACAAACAGTATTTTCACAAAAAATGGAGATAGATCATATCAGAATATATGTATTAAAAGGGTGAAAATCGAAGAGAATTATTATAAAAGGCACAATTATTTATTTACCTTACTACCATCTACAGAATTGAAAGACGCATCATCCTAAAAGAAATGAAATTGTCCATAAGAAAGACAAAAAGCAAGAAAGCTAATGCAGCTATGCTTATTAGCATAAATATAGTGAACAATATAAACCAAAATGAGATAAACCACATTCTAACTCTCAAGAAATCAATCAGTATCTTAAAATACAAAAGACGAAACTGATGAATTACCATTTTAGAACCAACAAAGAACGACAGATATAAGGGCAGAATTTCTCAACGATTTGAATTTCAACAGTAAGAGAACTATAAAGGGAGTAAAACTTGGTTTTAATTCATCTCAAGGTTACAGTTGATGTTTATCAATGTTTTTTTCTAATTAGGCAAGAAAACATAACGCATTAGGAATACGACATACAATAAATACTCTACATGCTTTGAACAAAAAATGCTACAAAAATATTGTTTTGATCTATAAGCTAGACGACCTTATGCTAGAACAGGATTGGCCGAAATCAAATTTAGTGGATTTTTCAACTTTTGTGCCTATGTGCATAAATTAAACAAATACATGTTGCTGGGTATATCCTTGATTTTGCTGGAGATTTTGTACATTTGAGCATTTAATATATATTTCAATTTTAACGATATAAGTAATTAAATATTAATGCCGGAATTGTTTGAATAAATAACATTTTCCTTTTACTCAAGTTATAGTAATTTTTAATACATTGCTTTAGATTAAATCTTAAATACTAATCTATTCACTGTAAGTAACGTGAATTTTTGAAACTTTCACTTTGGGCATTTCTTTTATAAGGTCAAACTTCATAAATAAACATTGGAACTGAATGAATGCACATTGAAATAAAAGGAATTGCTAAATGTCGATATTTTTCCAAAAGAAACTATTTTGTCTTTTGTAATTAGCAATCTGTTTTTGCTTGTCTGTTGCTGAAAAGTATTCGCTATTTCTATTGGGCATTTCAACCTTTTAAACCACACTTTAACTTCAAAACGCATTGCTTTAGATCTTAGTAAAATATTACCATAAAGCCAACAGAAAAAAAACAAAATGGGCATCTCAGTCAATTGAGAAGGCGCCTTCTAATAACATTGACTGGAACCGGTTGCAAAATGTTTATTTCATTAACTCTTATATCCGGGAAATATATAATTAACAGATAATGAATATATCAACAGCTCTTTGTGTTTTTTCCTCTGCTGAATGTGTTTTTTTCGTAACATTATTCCAAATTCAAGGTACTTCAATGGGATAAGAAGAAAATATTTTTGCTAAATAAATAAATTATTAGATGTTACAAGCCAAGGCAGACAATAATATCGAATTTGAAAATTTATTACAAGGCAAGGCAGAGCTCTCTCTTCATTCTACTTGAGTATTTTAACAAATTATCTTTTTGTCCAAATAGTAAACTCGTCGATGTTCAGATAAATAGATTTATTGTTACATCGAATAGAAATTGATTTAGGTTTAGTTAAATTTGAAGACCATTATTTCTCTTATCTTAATAACACTCTCCCCCCCCCCCCCCCCCCCCACCCTGAGATAGCAACAGATATTCGAAATGGAGTAATAGGAATTGTAATTCTTATTCCAAAGCTATGCAAAGTAAAGACCCTCCTATTTGGCGTATTTTAACAAATGCATACATTTTACAAGTAATTAACGGTAGATTTTGCGCACTTGCTCCCATTTAATGATGGAATAAGTTAGGGGGAGGCGAAGTTACAACAAACTCATTTATGTTTATTTAGCCCTGGATCACGTAGACGGAATTTCGGGCCTTTTTTACTTGGGCATGGAAGGCCAGGAGACATGTCGGAGTGAAACGACTTTAGACGTAGAAGATACCATAGAATACGCAAGACTCGGCATTTTTACACAATCTATGACTTATGGGCGCAGCTTCATGTCACCACTGGCTGCTTCTACATGAATTGCAGTAGATTTCTTGTAAATGGTGTTAGGAGCTTGATAAAATAGAACAATTTGAAGATATCTGCTCCCTCTTGTATTTCCAAAAATGATAAATTAATATTCTTTTAGGAAAATTTGCCTAGAAGCTTTGATATATGATTTATTATCATTTGGATGTAAAAATTGGTGGTATTTTATTCCAAGCAAATAGGTGTTATCCATCTACCAAAATAGTTTATTAATATTTCAATAAACATCAATGGTAATGTTATAGTGTGGAAGGCGATATGAGTGTTTGCCTAATCTATTTAGTTATTTCTGCTGGGTTGAATTCGCGACTTCTTCGAATAATATGAAATTCATTGATGAAATATGGGAGGGAAAAATCAATGGTACCATGGTATTGGACCTGTAATAATATTGCTACTATTGCTACAGTACCATTCACAGGATGAATTTATGAAATGCAATAATTATTGTGTTCCAAATGTAATAAGCTTTTTCTGAGCTGCTCATTCAAAAAATTGATCAAATTTCCAAATCTATCACTATATATTCCCCAAATTTTAGTCAAATAGTTATTGCTGTTATCCAAGACATCGCAGGAAATTACAATTTTCTAGCAAGTGAAAGCATAAAAATAGTCAGAAAAATAAAAATCCAGTTAGTTGCCGGAAAAGAAGAGAAGTGAAATGGAAGGGAAAAGTCGTAGGGGATTTGATTCACTTGCATCTGATATCCACACAGTTGACGAGGTTCGTCGTTGCTGTTCAGATTCTCGATGACTTGGTACTTTGTAGTGATCGTATCATATCTCTGGATACCCGTGATCTGGTAATTCTTTCCTAAAGTCTTAAGAAGAACATTGTATATGTAGACAAAAGCTGGCTTGCAGGTAAGCTGTAATAGCCTCCCGGTCAACTCCGTACTGATTGAACCACCTGTGAGGCCTCCAACATTTCTTCTATGCAGTCCTGGTCGGCAGTGTTTCAGATAAGATCACCATTCGAAAACTGATCCAATATCCTAATATTGATGTCTGTTGTGGTCTCTCAAATCGAAAGACCTTTTCTCACCTTCGATTTTTTCCACTGTATCACTAATTATCTCTTTCTGTCCAGGCACTATTTATTAACCATTTGTTAAATATATGCAATCCGAGATCTCCCAAAACAAACTTCACTTTTTATCCACTAAGCACACCTAATCGGCTTACTTTCCAACCTCCCAATTTGGAGGCATTGAAACTTATTATTAAGTAGGTTTGGAGCGAGTCTTTAGTCATCTCAATCTATCCACTAGTGGTTTGATAGTGTGTTCCTTGAGGGAAGAAGAAGAGATTCGGCTTATTCCGAGATGACTTTGCCAGCATGTCTATGCTATTCGCCTATACTCTTTTCTAAATGAGAAGTTCTGATGTAAGAAAGTGAAAAGACTGCCCACACCTATTGTTGAGCTCAATTCATCAACTTCTGTTGTGGCAAAATGAACAGAACATCTTAAAACACACAAGGCATCTGTGGAAGGCGTAATTAGCAGCTATGGTAGCTGCTAGTGCCATCGATTTTCATCCAACTGCTTCTTCTATCTCGCCCCTCTCCAGCCTCACTACGACAAACTGTTTGAGAGGACGGCGCAGATAAGGCAGTGGGGGAGGGTAATTCTGTAGAGATTTCGACACTCGGGGAGGTGGAGATAGTGGATATAGAGGGCAAATACTGATGAGTGTTTAGAGAGGCAGGTTGTAATATGGGCTGATAGGAACAAAGGTGAAGAAGAGTTGGGAAGTTCCGTCCAAGTCCTTTTTCCGCTCGGATGATCATAGTAGGTTAACGCAATATGATTAGCCTCACCGTTTATAATTAATATTTCTGAAGGAAGCAATGTGCAGCATGGGAAAGCTAAAAGCGAAATATTATTTATGACAAGTAGGAGAGGAACTGCAAATCGGTTCGTTGAACTAACCCTCGCTGTCTAGCCACGCGTCTGGGTTGCATAGACTGAATCTTTAGTTAGGCCTCAAAGTTGACTGAATGCATTCAAGTAGGGCCTTCGTGCTGTTTCCCTATCTAGCAACACAGTCTTATTTACTCCAAACGAACTGCCAATTCACGTGATCTGCAACTATGCTAAAAATGGTTCCAAATTCAATCACAATTCTAGTAATAGTTCATTAAATTAATAGAAAGGTATAGAGTAAGATCAACTGACCGGCCGGAATGCCTATATATTCGTGAGAATCAAATACTGCTTTTAGGAATAACCTGAGTCGTAGTTGAAAATGGTTGCCGGCCCTTATAAAGGGCTCAAGGGGCCACGAAGTTATCAATTTTCAAAAAATGGGCTTCACAAATTTGGGTAATATATGGAATAAAAAGCTGCACTTTGATGACCGCAATGAAACCGATTTGCCCAGCTTCTAAAAGACTTTCAAACTTACAGTAAGTTCTGAACTGCTTTCTTCTACGCTTGCAAAATAACTACTGAAATATCGTCAAATTTGAGAAAATATCCATGTGCACTTGAGGATCGCCTAAAAACGGGGTGAGGGGAAATATTAACTAAAGCAGTTGCATTTGGAAATCAATCACCAATTCTAAATGAGCCTGATCGGCGTTCAGAGTTGTTGAATGAATACAGTAGAGGCCACATAGTGTGTGTGTGTGTTGCCGTTTTCGAACTCATCGTCAATTACAACCGCAGCAAACAGGCATCGATCAGCACACTAGCAAATGGATTCAACAACAACTGCAAAGGAAGAGCTAAGCACATCAAATGCAGCCATCGATTAATATTAACAATCAATTGTAAATATTTTGTCAGAATGGAGATCAACTCGGATTTACCGGGAGCTTTTGTCGCCGTAGTGCTGTTGTACTGAATCGACGACTTGGTGCAATACCAGACTTAAATGCTAAAGGTGGATTCCAGTATATCTAAAATAAATAAAAGTGAGTCCGGACATGACGCCTGCAAAAATGTTCTAATGGTATAGTCAGCACTTTCCCCTCCAAAAAGTCTTATGCCATTTTGGAGAAGCGATCTCATTTTCTCCAAGATTTTTCAGCAAACCATTAGACAGTGGTAGGTTCAATAGTGCAAGGGATTACAATCAAAAGAGAAGCTGAAGATTCGACTCCTCTTTTCAACAACCAGATTCAAAAGACAAAGAACTGGCATCAAAATATCTGAGAGAAGATTAGAATTGATGAAAACATCCATTAGACGCAAGGACGAATCAGAGTGCCCACAGGCTTATCCCTGGAAATGCTAGGAAAGAAAGGAGACAACACTGTAGCTTCCATTGAGCGAGAAATAACGAAGACTATAGGTCATTTTAGAGTAAGATTAGCACATATAGGAGGTGGATTTAATAAATCTAAATCGCGATAGTCCTGAAATGTACTATGCACAGATTTAGCAGGCTAGAAGGGTAGGTTTATTAGTGTAAGATACTACTTTAATGGTACACATGCCACATATTGTTGATTATTATTGCTATAACGGGAGTGCGCAATAGACTTACCCCCACGTGGTGCACTCTGAGCAATGTATACTCATACGACAAAAAAGTCTATAAACCGGCAGTTGACTTCAAACTAACATGACCCAACTGTATGTCATATTCCGTCATTTCCACAGTACTCACCACACCTTTTCTCTACCTTTTTTTCTATGTCCCTTTTACATCTGTGAATCGCCCCTCTCGACTTTTTAGTGACTTTGATGTTCCTCCCCTCTGTAAAGCTCGAAGTCAACTAAAGGGCTAAGGATGACCATTATAAAGCCTGCCATTTGATATAATAATAATAATTGCTAATAGCGCCTCTGGTTTGCCGTTGGTGTTGCTAATAGATTGTGTAAACTAAATCTATTTAGGAAAAGCTTTACCCGACAGTAATTGGGCACCGTCAAAGTTTTTAAGAATTGAATTATTATTTCTATTTTCATAATTACTGAATTTCTCATTTCGATTAGTACACAGTATTCAGTACCATAAATTATTGATTGCTTTAAAGCACTTTAAATTTCCACATCGATTTACGGAAGTCTCGTGGTTCAAATAAACAATTTGATTGTGTATATTCACTCACATTTAGATGTCTTTCAAAAATAAGATCTCATCATTTGGAAACGCGCTTCTTTTACTGCCCTAAGTCTAGACGTAGGATTGGAAAAGAATAAAAGCTTTACTGACTCACTATCATCAATCACCTTTGTTGCTTCTAAACCTATTTCTACTTCTTACCCTGTCGAACTCCTGCAATTTTAACTTCGCCCATTTGACTACTAAAAATTATGCGTTAATGATTTCGACTTTCTCGTAATTCCGGTGTCAATTTCCCCAAAGTAATATTATTCCACCAGCTTCGTCCACTCCCCTTTCCTTTCCTTTTAGACAATCTTAACGTCGAAAAATGAGGACGAAGAGAAAAGAATGTTTCAATAGCGAACGCCCTGTAGTGGTAAAAACGCCATTAAGGATAATCGAACGGTCGGGAAAGTGCGGCCGTGCTACTGATCGCGTAGAGATCAAGTGCGGTCGTGAGTGCTGATACCTCAGTCAACCGCCAATCAAAAGTTGACGCGATGTAGTGTTAAAATAATTGTATTTTACAGAACAAGCACTGTGTCCGGCCCATGTGTTCTGTTTCTTCGATATTGTTAAGGTAGCTTAGCTCATTTCGGTAGCAATTTTACAAAAGGAGATTTTAACAGAGTGAATTGTTGGACTTATTTGTGTAGTATCGATTCAGATTTGTCATTTTGATACCAAATCCTTCAAAGGTCATTCACCTCCCCTTTCATTGATGTATTATCAGAAAATCTACATTCCAGAGTTTTTTTATAGATACATTAGTTGATACTGGCGGAGAAGATCTATTTGGTTAGAAGGATCGGAGATAAGAGTAGTGGATAAAGAGAGAAGAATTCCACCCACGGTGTTAATCATGGTGGCTAAGAGGTTAGATATAAGAAAATGGTTGTTTTCCAGTGATAGAGATTTGAACAATAGAATGATCTATGTATTTTATAACCGCTTTTTATAAAAAGCAGGGGTCAGAGATTTTTTAGGAGGTTCTGGTTACTGGTAAGGTGCCTTATAAAAAGTTTAAATCCCTTCCAAATCATGGAGCAAATGTTTAAGAATTTAGGTTTCCGGATGATTAATGAAATAATTTTTGTATACACATTGACTCACCCGTCATAGTTTTATATGTCCTAATTGAGGATGATTATTTTGGTTTGTGGCTGAGGTCCCTACACTTTCGATTGCACTTGCTCCCTACGCGATCAGTTGCACGGCCGCACCTTCTAGACTGTTCGAGAGAGCATGAGATCCCTTTGATTAGTCTTGGTAGCGTTGTATTCTCCCATACATGCGTATTATGCTCTGTACCTACGTATTTGAAAGCTATAAATGATCAAACTATAAAAATTAGGAAATTTATTTGGATAATTCATTAACCCTCATTGAATCTTTATCTGAAATCGAGCACAATGAAATTGAAAAAAATTTATTTTTTGTGGGAGAAGGACATAGGCAAAACATATTAAATATTTTAATTGTCAATTTAATTTGCCATGTCCCAACCAGTTTTTAAATTCAAATTTCTCCAATCTTAGTCCCCGTTTTGAAATTAATATTTATATTTAAATATATTTTGAGCAATTGCACACATGTCTTATTTTTGACAGGAGTTTTTTCAAAACCAATTAAAAGGTCAGACTATAAATGACATGTTTGGCTAAATTTTATAAGTGCAGTGGCTTAGATCGATGTATGTTATTACACAGCCAACTTACGATTTGAGTCAGTTTGATCAAATGCCGATTCCAATATTTACATCAAATGACAAGCTTTATAATAGTTATCATTAGCCCTTTAGTTGACATCGGGCTTCACAGAAGGGAGGAACATCAAAGTCACTAAAAAGTCGAGAGAGCGAACAGAAGAGTGCTTCACAGATGTAAAAGAGACAGACACAAAGGTAGAGAAAAAAGAAAGATGAGTACCGTGGAAGTGGAAGCGATGGAATATGACACAGTCGAGTGCTCATGGTAGTTTGTAGTCAACTGCCGGTATGAGTATACGTTGCCTAGGGTGCGCCACGTGGGGATAAGTCTATCGCGCACCCCACGCTTCCAATACAAAGTTAAATAGATGTGATCAAGTGCAATATAAGAAACATTAAGAAACATAGGAAACATCTCCTTGTTAAATAAAGAGGGGTAAATTAATATTATCTTTTCACTTAAAAGTTTTAAGTACAGAAAATTACGAATAAAAACACATTAAGTACTCGATGCTTCACATCAAGTCCTGAAAGTGTTCACCAAGAACTTCAAAACACAATTCAGCACGTCTTTTTAGTCTTGACCACGCTCAGCCTACGCCAATCACAATCGCCTATGATAATTGATTGATAAATTCCGTCATTGGCTGGTTTTCTGAAGACAACGGTGTGTTGGCAACCACCTGCAATAAGAAATTATTATTTGAGCCACGCAATTGCAAATGGCAAGCTGAATAAGTGAATTGTAATTCTCAGTAACGTCAGGAGGCGCACTGATTTAGGAACAATCTTTTGTGGTTTAAAAAGGAACGCTTACCAAGTCAGTTAACAATGATTTTGAAAATATAGTCAGGTAATCTAAAAAGTGACAATGAAGAGTAAGAGGATGATCTGAGGCAAATTAATTAGATGATTTGCTATATGCATTGAGCATAGTGAGGGCCAAAGGTGTGAGAGATTTTGCCCAAGAATTTGGAAGATGATAATCAAACTACCTCCTTATTGGTCAAAATTTTTACCACATCACCAACAGCAACAAAATTTTATCGAATTATAGTAATGATAGCAACTATTGCTTGGCATGGAAGAAATTACAGTCCTTTAAATGCAGTGATTTCCCAGTCTTCGGGTTTCAAAAATTCCAATACTCTGCTCATTTGGAGTAATTAATCCACTAACTGGAAACGATGATCTTAAGGTTCCACAGTGAATAACGTTGGTGCTGTTGAAAGGCGTTCAGAGTTGAACGAAAATTTCTCAACCTGCGAAAGATGAGAAAATCAACTTCATAATTTACTCGCAATTGTATATCGAGGTTTTAATCACTCCTTTCATTGACAAAAAGGTGTTGAAAATGAAATTTAGAAATATTTCAGATTAACGGGTATAGGTATTTTTAAAAGACCCGCCTATGTTTTTGACAAGGGAGTTGATGGATGACCCCTTATGTATTACCAGAATTCTTATCGAGATCATCACTTATCACCAAAACCTCGACCTCACAATTCCACTTGAAGCACTTGACCCTGCTGAAACCTCAATCTAACCGTAGTGAACTAAGAGGTACTTTTTGATTAACGGAATAAGCTAGTTAAGTGATCGTTAAATGGGCGTTAATAAGACTCAATTTCGGAGCCTTTTCAACTGTTTACGTAGTCAAGTTTCAATACACACAGTGGGCTTCCTCCTACGCTTCCTCCTTTCCTCTGCCCTCAACTCTCTCCCCCTCTGTCTCTCTCTCACTCTCTCGAACCCGCCCTCAAAAACTGGTGACTCTGTCAGCATTCACACATCTGGTCAACAGTATCTTCTGCAACAATAAGTTAAGAAGTCACTGTTTGGTAGAAAATTTGCATTTCTCAAAAAAACTTTAACTATGACCCTTGTTTTTCTTGAAAGATTTGAGATTTAAATGGGAGGTCTGAAACCAAATTTGAATGTTATTGGTAAAAAGGTACACATTTACATTCTGTCTTTACAATAGGAGGATGTACGGTAAATATTTAGTTAATTTTGAAAATAGACTTTATTTAACTAAGCATCTGAAGTAATCTAATATAAGGAAATGGTCCAAATTTTAGGATTTTAGAGTTGAATCATAATAAACGACATAATTGTATTACAAACGCTACAGTTTAGATTCCATAAAAATGTATGTCACAACTGTTTGATCGGAATTACGCTTTTGGCTCATTGAAAGAATTTAAGTGCTCAAAGTGTCATTGCTGACTTAGTTCAAAATCCCATTTCAAGTATAATCAACTGAGGACAAAAAGCATTTCTTCAATAAAATCTAAAAAAAATATGGGAAAGTGAATTTAAACAAACTTGATTTAATGAAATTTATCCACTCTATTGTTTAGCGACCAATTTGAATCATTTTGCCTTACCTTCAACTCTGATCAGCTTACCAGTAATGCAAAGATAACGTTCATTTCGTCCAATGCCGTAAATGGGATTCAGTGTCGCGTGACTACCAACTAAAATCTAGCGATTCAGATCATCTGAAGGAAAACTGATAAAAGTAATTGGTAAAAAAGCACCTTCAAGTGGGATTATGAGTCGAAGCTAGTCGTTATTAAATCAGCCAACCAAGTACAAATCAACATGGAGACCAAACCATTTATGTTTGGTCAGCAGAGTAGTTGAACAACAACAACGTTCTAAGGATAATTCCTATCGATAATATTAACACGAAGCCAATTTGTGTTTAAGAGTGTTTTAGTCAAGTGGCTTTAAAGGACACACACTCTGGAATCTGAAGTTAAGACAAGATGCAAAATCTACTCAACGATCACGAAATTATTGAGTGAAATGTTACTACATATGAAAAATGACTTCGATGAGAAAATGGTACTCCTAAAAACGGAAGTAAAAATTCAAAAGAGATATTTATTAATGAAAGTTAGAAGGAGATTTAGAAGGATAAGATCAAAAAAATGAAGGTAATGTTAAAAAATATTTAGCTGATTAGATAAGAAGACAGGGGGCCCTTTTTACTACGAAAATGCTGATCTTAGGATTATGTGGTCACCTCCAGAGCAATGGCATGTGAAGAGCTAGCTATAGCGGATTGCTGTGGAAAATTCCACAGTCAATCTTCAGCGTAAAAGACTTTTTTTGCATTTGGGTTGCTATGAGTCCCCATTTTTTTCTTCTTCTTTTGAGTCATTGAATTCGGAGAACAATTGAAAAAAAGTAAGTCACGCTCAGGCAAATCGATCAGACATCAGGGAAGCTCTTTGTTTGACCGATCAGTCATGGCTAAAATAGGTAATGACCTTGATTCCCACCTTTAATGCCACAACCTCCATTCTCGAGGACACTTGTGCATAAATGGTGAAATGCGATGCTTTAGCGTGTATGTAAGGGTTTACAGAGAAGAGGAAAGTACTCTTGTATTCTCATCAGGTTCACTGTTTCTCATTCGCACCGATCAACAAGGAATTTTAGCCTCCGATTTCCAGTGGTTTGAAATCTTATTATTGATAGAGCGGGATATGAGGGGAGGAGGCTGAAACGGCACATCTCAAATTTTGCCCTTAGTATTGACATTAGATTCAGTGTGAACACACACACACGCACACGTATGAATGCATATTTAGTGATCGTTGATATAATATTTAAGCAATTTTAATTTATTTACATGTAATAACACGACGTGAATGTCACTACGATAGTCATACTTTGGATGACACAGAAATTGAATCGCCAGTAAACAATTTATCGGGCTATCAAAGTGTAGTTGTATGTCAAACTATTGGAACAGAGGCCGGATCTAAAGTTGTTGCGTCAACTAAAATTTATCGCGTTTGAAAACTGATAATTGTAAACTCAGATATTTTTATGGAAGAGCAAGATTGATTAATCTTCTAAATTCCAACACATTAAAGAAAACAGATCACAAATTTTAGTCTAAATTAATTAGTAAAAATCTATGCCACGCGTTTAGTTCCCATCATAATCTCATCTACTTAAAATCACCTGACTAGTTTAGATTTGAAACTAATACAAAACAACGCACTTGACTGACCTTGAACCGAGGTTAGCAATCAGCTGTTTTCCAACTGGGCAATTAACTGTAATGGATCAAGGTTAAATCAGCTGACAAACTGCAATGTAGGCAGCGGGTTGGAATTGAATTAAATAGATTAGTAAGCAAAGGGTTTAAAAGCTAATCACTTAAACAAACTTGGGGAAAACTGCAATAATTTTAATTCAACATAGAATGAATCTCTACCACGGAGATTCATAGAGAGTCATTTGATCAGCCCACGAAATTTTGGCGAAGCTAAAGTTCAACTTCTAACCATACTCATTAAGAAGTGCTAATTATTTTTCAAAATCTAGAAAAGCCCAAATTTCCACCTTTACCTGTTTTTAAGCTGACCAAGAGCACTCAATTTATAACGATTAGAGTAAAGCTCGCGACACTCCACCCTTACTCAAAAAAGCAAACTAACCTAAATCAAAGATATCACAAAACAACTGTCCTTTATTTTTCATGAAAGGGAACAATGTAGTCCAATCTGACACTTAGTGTTCCAGGGCGAGGGGAAAGTAAGATATAGGACCACAAATAGCTTTAGGGAGAGAAATGTGGTCACTAAAAAGATGCCACTTGCATATGTGGGTCGGAAAAGGTAAAAAGCAATCAATATATATCAGAGAGAGGGGATGGATTAGCACTATATCGGTTAATTATTATCATTATTAGCATGCAGGATCGTGGTATGGAGCAAATAAGGGTAATTTCGTATACGCGGGCGAAATGAGCTACAGCAGCAGCAGCAGCACTAATATACAAGCGAGGATAAGGCGAAAAAATAAACACACGCAGTACAGAACACAACAACAAGGAGGAACCAAAATAAAATGGGCAATGTTCGAACAAAGGCAGATCAGGATCGAGGAGGGACATGAGGAGGAAGTGCTGGTGAGAGGAGGACGGCGGCACTCAACGATTGGTTGACGCTGGGGTGCAGTTGAAATGAGCGCTGCGCCCATTGCTGGTACCATTGTTGCTGTTGGGGGAGTGAGTTGCAATAGGGGACCGCTTGCCAATACCTGCCGAATGATGCTGTAGATGATGATTGTGGTATAGCCCGGAAGAATGATGGTGCTGTTGCTGATTGTGCAAGTTGGTAGTAGTTACCATGATCCGAGGGTCCAGCTGTGTCACCCTTAAAATTGCATCTTCTAACTCCTGCAAGATGAAAGAAGCAGATAAAATCATAACCCCTCAAAGGTTATGAAAATAGAAAAATTCAAAGCACCATGCCTAACCATCATGCTACGATTCTCAAAATTTCATATTCTTAAATACTACTCATATTTCCTACTAACAGTCCTCTTGAGCTTTAAGAAGGATGGTAAAAGGAAGAAAGAACTCAAGACCACTGAGTTGCAATTCTCAAACAAACCAGAGACACAAGAGGAGGGGAGAGACATAAGTTTACCTGATGGGGTATATTGCAGTCTTACAATTACTCGCTAAAGACGCACACGGGAAAGGCAGTTTGTAGTATTTCAAGGGGATTCATATTTAAAAATAAAGAAGTGTTTATGGGAACTTACGGCATCATTCTCTGAAGGAACAGCGACGAATGACTGAAAAGAAGAAAAAAAACGAGTTAATCAAAGCATGCGCTGATTGATAAAGCTAGAAAACAGACGACTAAGAGAGATAAGAAACTAACTAAATTACTCAATACAGTCATAGTTAATTCCAATGAGAGTGAAATTTCACTAATTGGTTCACAGGCACACCAGAACATCCACCATCACGATTTCTAAGTCCGCACTTTTTAACAAGCCAATCCGATGTTTGGCACACTAAGTACTACACCCCCACACACGCTAGGGGGTCATGCATACTTTCAGGAATGGGAAAAAACTGAGTTGAAGTAGTAAATCACCAGCTAGGAGAAATTAATGAATGCTCTACAAACCCGATAAACTTGACCCGTTGGAGGAAAATGGGCAGGAAGGCATGGGAGGACTATTAACTGAAAAAATTGACGATTTGGGAATCAACAAATAATTCAACCTAAATTTTAAAGTCTGCTTATTTGTATTTAAGTAAAACGTGTGTGTGTGAACTCACCTCAGGATTAATATATCTCTCTGAATAGGTCTTCGTAGTCACGACCTGAGTTCGCTTTGTAGTTCGCTTGATTAGTTTTCCGTTTTCGTCCTCTATAAACTCTGATTCGATCTTGGGTTCGGATCGTTGGACAGTCTAAAACAGTTAAAAATAAAGAAATTTTAGAAAGTGATAAGAGTAACGGATACTAGTATCTTTAAAGTTTTCTTAAACGCTATAATAAATTTCGTTGTAAACCTACGAATTTCTTCTAATAAACCCTTTTACACCGATTAAATAAGGATAGCTACGTCTTTACATTGCTATAAAACACCGACCTAGTTCTTGTAGTCTAAGCCTTACCACTAATAAGAAGTCGACAAACAATGAATTAGAGCTAAGGCCATTAAAACAAGAATCGAAAAAGGCCAAAAATGTGATCTTACAATTAGAGAGAATGTTTATGTAAGAAGAAACCGTGTCATACGACATAATTTCATGGCAAGTCTTCATCTGCCCTCCCGAAAAAGTAAACTGTAAAATTAAATCTACTGATAAATTGTAAGTAGGCATAATTGTACGTACCACTGTCTCCCCAATTCCACCATTTAAGGGAATAACAGGAGTACGCTGAAGACGTCCTGCATTCAATTGAATTCCATCAATGGCTTCCGCGAGCTCAGCAGCAGTGGATTGATTATTTCCATTAGTACCATGGTAGCCATTGGAGCGTTTGGTTGGTGACGAAAGTGTAACTGGAGCCAAGCCAGGCATTACAGGTATCGCACCAGCCAGATGAATTCGAGGCACAGCACTTGAAGTTGGTGGCAAATCATCTTCACGTCTGTCAACTGAGGGCTTCATCATCTAAAAAGGAAGAGAAAGGATCATATTAAGTACGGCAGAGCTGATAGGCATTATGAAATGTACTAGTGTCAATTAACTTAGTTTGGCAAAGAACCGTGAAGGTGAACTTAAACACCACTACCAAACATTGAAGAGATTAGCTTTAATCACCATTTTATAGGTGTCATGGAAAAAGACCACTTTAGAGTCCCTGTTCAACCCGCTTTTGATGCGACGGTTGAGAGGGCTCAAATAGAAACACGTACACAAAACTTCTTGACGTCTCTAATTTTTTTCGTTGCAGTAGATGAAACTGACACGTCCAGGCATCGTTTTCATGCCAATGTGCTCTTCTACAAATTAAGGGATCATGGGCTCGGCATTCTTCAATAAGGACTGCATTGATTATGTCTAGTTAATAAGAGAAGTAGCAGGTATTGAGCTACAAACTAAAGGAGTATCACGATGTCACCTCTCTGCTCAAATTGAGCATTAGAAAACGAATCGTAAAATGAGCTTGAGAAGGTAAAAGACAAGGCAAGTATCGCACAATTTGGGCATATTATTGTATAAACGATAGATATATTCGATTTAAAGGGATATCGGTTCTGAAACCACTTCCATCACTAGGTTACTAGTGGTACAAGAGCTTAAATGCTATTTTAGAGACTGGATATTAAATAAATACCTGAAATGGCTACGAGATTAAAGAGAGCAGATAGAATTATTAGATTAATCGAAGTCTGTGGCAGTATTGCCTGGATTTCGACAAGAAATCAGCTAAATATCGAACTATTGTGTCCCTCCTTTGGCGTAAAAAGCCCGAATATTTCCTTTTTGCAGGCTTTTACTTTTTTTATTAGACAGCCTGTCTCGGGCAACCAGAAGAATGCAAAGGTCATGAAACAAACGCCGATGTAAAAAAGAACTAGCAATGTGTTGTAAAGAATGCAACGCACAAAATTTGGAGAAAATATATTCCAATAATGAAAAATTGGCTGTCTTTAGTTCGCTCAACTGCATGATCTGCTGAGACAGCGCAACGAGAAACTAGACCAAAGTAAAGAATGAACAGTGCTCATAATGCATTTTTTGGGTATTATTACGGTCAAACGTGTGCTATCAAATTGAAAACAAAATATATTCATCTGAATGAGTAGGAAATAGTGTAATAAAATGGATTCTGTCCAATAGAGACCACCAAAAAGGTTTAGGCGTACGTGGCTATAATAGTTTGCCAACAGGGTCGATCTAACCCAATAGGCAGAGAATAATACATATTGACGATAGAGCTATTAACTAAAACAACGTTCCTCTAAGAGGTTACACAAAGAGTTGGTTAAGACAACTTCAAGCGGACGCTAAACACGCATTCGTCGAGAAGGCAAAAGTTGGATGATGAATCCTGGTAGGAACTCCACTTCTCCCATTACTGAACATCAACCACAAAGGAAAAGTATGCGTAAAATTGCGTTGATTATCAGTGAGGTGAGAAGGTACTGAATGTGCCGATCACCACAACCTCAAGGACGGTCCACCCCAAATGGTGGAGTGCTATATCCAAAAGACAAGTTTTGCAAGAACTATATAAAAAAAGGATGGATGCGAAATAATATTGAAACTTGTCACCCAGATTTCCACAAGGCAAAGGAAAATGGTGAGAAGAAAGCAGAAGTCCGAAAAAAATCAAATTGAAAGAGCAGTTGGCCTAATAATTTTGAGGCTCAAATGAAGTAGGGTTCCCTCCCGTATACTCGGAGTCCCACCAATTAATCTACAATTTCCCTTTAAATGAGCATGCTCCTCTCTTCACAGATCGCCCTTACTATGCATTTGGATGTTTCCACATGGTGAAGAGTTGCAAAGCTTTACAGTGCTACCATGGGCTGTGAATAAGTAGAAGCTAGAATAAACCAAAACCCCCCAAAAATTGGAATCCTGTGTAATAGCCAGTATCACGAAGAAGTAACATCATTACGACGCCACCTGAATTCGCGTGATAACGCAAAATGGCGAAGGGCTAATGACTGCAAAGTGCTGAAGTCGCGGAATCCAAATTTAATAAGGGGTTAAAATATGGCTCAAAGTTGGAAGTCTTAACCTTAATACGAAAGAGCTATCTATCAAAACTTACTGACATTCTCAAAAGCTGAATATTTTCATTACTCTGCTAAAACATTGGTGGCAACATGAATAGTTACCAGATAGAAAACTAAGTTCCTTTCAGAACAAGACTTGAGCAAAAAGGGTCATCTCGAAGCTTGGCAAATATACAGCGAAAATTCAAGCAGCTACAGCAGACAGTCAGATCTGTGTTGATTGAAAAGGCAAAAATTTCAACAATACTCACAGTTTTAAGCTCGACAATATATGGCGAAGCCAATCTAGACAGTGGGGCAGGTTTCTGTCATAGCTGAGAGCATTTATTCCTTCATTTTCCAGATAATGAGATGAACTGCTAATTAATATGATTATATTAAAACTTTATCAGGTCTAATAAGGACCCTGGAAATTGAATAACCAAGTGATCATCCGTAATCATGACTGTTGACCGAGAAGGTAGGCATAACACAGCTAAGAGCTGTCTGCAATTAAGGGCCACTAGGCGCGATGTAGCATGACGCACAGGTACCATTGGTACGCCGGACTCCGAAATTGCAGACTCCCACGCTCACACAGGGGGCTGAATAAGATAAGCAGGTGACGAACATCGACAAATGCAGGAGTATGAGAACAACTTCAAGATTATTAATAACGATAACCTACTTAGCGGATATTCACGCTAAGTTCTAAGGAAATGGCCCCTTCTGATAAGGACTTGGTCCTTTCTCTCTCTAGTTTCGAGATTCATACAGACATTAAACCAGTGGAGAATTCCCATATTGGTGAGCTTATGCAAATCCTAATTACGAAATGAACCCTATTTAAGTACCGAGTTCACAATCACAAAGAGAGAGCACGTCTTAACTACACCACAACTCGATTAAAAGGAGGAAAATCGAAAACAGGGAGAAGTACATCCCGCGCAGATTTCGGTGTCTCTAAAGAAGTTTTCCATCTGATTAGACTTTAGAGCGGATCCATATTTGACATGCTGCACCCACAGAAACAAATAGTTCCATAGAAGTATTGTCTTCGATAAAGAAAAATAATTCAATTTAACTACGAGTCTACAAGATGAATAAAATTTAGCTTGCTAACATAAACTGTGAATTTTCAATTGGCTGACTAGTTTCGTCGGCAGTTAACACAGCCATAAAATTAGGTCATTGCGGTCAGAATAAACTGCTTACCTGTTAAGTTCCTGAAAATGGACGATTCTGAGAGTGGCACGCTAGGAGACTAGGGCTATATATAAGATATAAGAGGTGCCAAATATAGAATAGAGGTACCATCCAAAGGAAGCAACTTATCAAGCTGAAAATTTAAGATCTGACCAATCATATTTAAAAGTCAAAATTCATTATGAAGAACGGCAGATTGAGTAGGTGCTGGTAGGAGAGTCAGTACTCTAATTGCTGACCCCCACCCCCACCCCATCCCTTAAAACAAGTTAGTTTCTTGGTCTAATTAATCAATATATGGGGATTAGCATTACCAAATGTATGTCCCTAATGTGTCAAGTGTATCCGTGGGCACTTGAATTAGCACGGAATTGAAATACATTGACTCTATTAACTAAAGGATAGACTTTAAGGGTCAGAAATAGCATAACTTAAGCGGTAGTCCAACAATGTCTGGTTAATGACAAATCGCCTTTCCTCTTTCACTATCTCCATGGTACTCTTGGCTTATCTAGCCCGCTTTTGATCGTTTAGAAGCAGCATTCCTAATTTCCAAATGACCAGCAAGGGCAGGAGTGAAATATAGTCAGGAAGAAGACGGGCAGACGGAAGCCAATGCACAAACACTTTTCGGGGAAGCAATTAACACCCCTCCTCCCTCCCATAGAGAAGAGAATAATAAATTGTTATAGACACCTGACACAAGATTACTCATCATAGTTGGTGGCTTCAGACAAATGTTAGTGGCTTTCTTGCCTATTTCAAATATGCACCACGTTGGCATAGACACAGCTGGTAAGGCATTCGTTGGAAAATGTGTAATGACAAGCGGGTTTTACTCTATTTTAGTAAAATAATTTCCATGGTGTAGCAAAATGGGACAAAAACACATTGGCACATTATTGGTTAATTTCACGGGGAATACTGCATTCAGCTTCGTTCACTATCTTCTTCTGCTCATTTCAAGCCTCTACCGATCAGTAAAATTAGCAACTGAACTTCCGCTGCAGTATTCAAAATTCGCAGAACTAAATATTGTTCAAATATTCCACGATTTTTCTCAAATGAGTCTTTAAACCAACTAATAGGCAGGAAAGCTCATTTTCATAATTTCAATTGAATGTCTTTGACGTAGCGAATTTAGTAAACGTTTCATGGCGATTTATTTGTCCTCTGCATCATTCAAATATAAAAATAAAGACTAACAGTCTGTTCTATCGTAGGTAAAGATATTGAATGGAAGTGTCACTATACCATCCTGATTGACCATATCTCTTCTAGAGCCAGAGATGACCAAAGCGAGCGATCGAGTTGAGTGTGTGCGGGTATTTCAAATGATTTGTAATTAATGGGAAAATAGACAAAACGAAACTTTGTTTACAACGAAGACGTAGGGAAGCCTCCATCGTCAGTAAGAGAGAATCACGTAATGATAAGTTGATACGTACAACAAGGCGCGTGAACTTTGCCGCTAACCTGGTTCTCTCTCTCGCATTCTCGTTTATAAAATTGAGAGAAGACGGTTGAAAGCTACGGTGTGTGAAGTTAATCTAGGTCGTGGGAATCTATGAAGCAGACTAAACAGGAAGATGTATATTACTTCTACAGACACTGAAAGGAGATCATTTTAAATCTCTAAAGGAACCCCAGAAGCAATCGCATCCACCAAGTATCCAATGTGAATGCCACTTTTCCACGCCTAATTGAATCAAAATACCCATGTTACTTCCTGAATTAAACAAATTCATTTTAGGGCGTTGAAACTGGTACTTTATACATCAATGAGGTGTAAATAATTGGTAATAACCGCTCGAAAGGTTATAGAAACTTAAGTACTCGTTAGGTCTCGTGAACTACCCAATATTAAAAGGAATTCCATGCATCCTAAAATTTTCATAGATCGAAAAGTTAACGCTAAATCAAAAGGGAAATGTTTGCCATCCTGGACATAGGGAGCGGAAGCACGAAGCATCTCAGTTGAGAAAGCCGCGATCTGTCATCCCTATGTTTTTTAAGCAGCGCGGACAGACATTCCTTTCAATAAATATGCGTCGATGAGTATTGACTTCGCCACCAGGTGTACGACTCAAGAGATGAAAAAATATATATACCTTTGTGTCCAGCACTCACTAATACCTTGGTAAGCATGTTTTAAACACACAAATATTAGTCAAATAAGAAAAGAAGCACACCACTAGGCGTACAGTGGCTGGCCAGATCTAGAGAGGTTAGATACATCTCATTTTAAGAGAGAGAGAAAAAAAAACAAAGAACATTTCCAAACAATAGTAGCTATCATATCCGGGTAACGGGAGTCACAATTAGTAGTTAACTTAAACAGAGCACTAGAATTTCTATAAATAAAATAGGGGAAATAACTATTGGGAATAGTAGACATCCAGAAGCAAAAATTCAAGGTTTATATTCACGAAGTAAATAACTCTAATTACCAAGCACGTTCAACTCGGATGAAGAGACAGCATCATC
Organism: Hymenolepis microstoma; assembly: GCA_000469805.3. Taxonomy (NCBI): domain Eukaryota; kingdom Metazoa; phylum Platyhelminthes; class Cestoda; order Cyclophyllidea; family Hymenolepididae; genus Hymenolepis; species Hymenolepis microstoma. The sequence goes on along the minus strand of LR215993.1, from coordinate 20,957,063 downwards.
GTGATAAGCTTGAACTCTGCCGCTCAGTCTTTATCGTAGGCAGGTGATTGACCATCCCACTCACCAGGAGTGCACCGATAGGGACCGAGCCCGTGGGTTTTTGGACTCAACAAGCAAGCCCATCAACCACACACAGTTAAGGAGGTAGTCAACGGATTTTATGACACTAGTTTCCATAAAGCTTTAAACTTACACATACCACAGAACCCTCGAAGGGGCTAACTTGACATTAAAGCGATAATACAGACAAAACCATATGAGGCATTTCCATTAATCATCAATAACCTCGCTATGATTTAGATATGAATAGATATGCAGGAGTGAATAAGCACTGATTGGATAGTACCTTGCAAAGGGCTTGATTTCGATAAACAGATCATTTAGCGCTTTAACATAGCCCACGCTATGACACGCGAATGCATATCCTTCAAAATCAGTTGTTAATTGTTTAGATTTCACTCTTAAACAGTCTACTTTTTAGTTCCAGTTCATTGATTTCGTCTTTGAAATTGCAATAAGTCTCACAAACAAGGAGGCATTTGGAATTGACTAAAACGGATCTTTTATTCTAGCTTCCACAACGCTTTTGCAATTGCCGATTTCATTGACAGAATGCCAAAACACTACTCATATAAGCCACGATAGCACGATAGCCAAAACTCATCTCACGTCGGTGGCATCAGTCTGCTGTGAGACACGCATGAATGCAGTTGGGTGCATTTTTCAAAAAATAATTCAGGCGTTAGAGGGTTAAGAGACCTTGTCCTATCTTCGAGCTAAGCACAGCATTTCATTAGCTGCTCTACACCATCTTTACCACGTTTTTCCACTGTTATTCGGCAAACATTTACTAATTTTAACTTAAATACTCGGTGCTTTAATTACCAAATCATACATGCACGCAGTCAGAAGGGAGAAATTCATCCACACTTAAACCGGACCACAAAATTCTGATGACTCACCCCTTTGGTAGCTCCCAAAGTAACACTAGCAGCGCCTGGCTGTGGTTCAAGGTAAGACCAACCGCGACGTTTATGCTATTACACATAAAAAGAGGAGGATTAATACAGGAGTGAGACAGGAAAGAGGGAGCACCAGACCTTAATCTGCACAAACTTACCATAGGACCCGGCCGACTTGTAAACTGAAGATTTTCAGGGGCCACATAACTCAAAGGAGTCCAATCCGGCTAAAATACCGAACGAAATAGGGATTATTGAAGCAGAAATTAGAGGGAAGGGGGTCTAATTTCCGATCCTTGGGCATGCTTAAATTGGGCGGCAGCGTTAGTAGTATATGAGGTCTGCTATTACCGGAGTGTAAGATGGAAATAAAGCCAAGGTGAATGAAGGTGGATGAGTCATGGTCGAGTGCATGTGTATGTGAAAAGTCCCACAGAAAGTCATTAAATTTTCGGTGTTCGCGAACCCGTAAACACGCCCCGATCCCAGCTAGTGGGTGGGGTGGGGCAGATTAATTCCGTAAGTTAATTTTTATGCACTTCCAACTATAAGACGGCACTAGGTAGGCTATTAGACCACTACGACCGCTTCTACGTACGTTCACATAACCGGTTATGAGAACCTGAAACGGTTTGAAATTGAGGCCAATAAGGAAGTGGGGAGGTATGGGCGACTATTTAGCATAAACATGCCAAAGTTCAATTAATTCAAATATTTGAAGTTGACCAATATGCTACATCTATTCGACCGGGGAGAGGGGGGAGGGTAAGCTTGATTCATCTAAGGACACGGGTTCGAGTCCAACTTATCACCACCAAGCGACATGAATTAGTAAAAAAATCCAGATCTATAAATCTATTGAAATCAAATCTCCAATCACGTATGTCTGAACATTAGAATATGACGCAGTAGAAAACCAGACGAAAATCCCACGAATTGCGCAACCATCAGTTTTATCATCTGTTACCATTGCTACAACGATTTAATAGTCGTGACGATTAGAGAAGAGCAAACACCAGGAATGCATGGAAATTAAGGTAACTTGAGGCAGTTAGACTGGATGGTATTAGTGGAAAGTTAAAGCATCAAAGCGTTTGCGAAGCTATGGAGAGGAAATTAGAACTGTGATTCACTACAGTCCTATCGAAATCGTCATGCACAGAAAACGAAGGGTCAAATTCATAGAACTTAACTGCGGAACATTGGGACACAATGCAACAAACCTATATTACAAAATTGACAAAACAATGCATCCAGAAGTCAAATGAAATAATAAATACTCCAGCTTTACTCGAAGCTCCTCCCTCCCCCCCCCCACGCCTCCCCTATTGAACTATTTCATTGTTGCTGCGTTGAGAAATACTTTTCCACGACTTGAAATGGAAACTGCAGTCTCTTAGCACTCGGATTCTGAAAGCTAATAAACTCTCGATATGGTCCAAAGTTCAACCTCGCCACTGACCTTGATAAGGCTTTTATTTTCATCCAAAGACTCTAACAAACCACTATATGCTAATACGTAGTCCCGAAAAAGTTTCAGATAATGATAATTGTGACTATGAACTGCGCTGCAAGCGTTCAGGCATATACATTTTCTTGAGCCACGATACAGAGAAGCAGTGTAGAGACGAAGTGAAGTATGATACCTCACTTTCTTCTTCATCTTGCTTCCACAAACACAACGGTGAAGGAAGAAATATGCCAATACCAATGGCATTTTACCGCGATAGAAAAGAAACCTCTTTTTGCTGATAAGTGGAAAATGCGAGATGGGTAAAATAAACAGGAAGAACCTTTTGTACGCCTTTACTATTTGTGTGAAACGCGTACAACAGCGTAGACAACATATTTCATATAGGCTAAGGGATTCAAGAGAACCGAAAATTGGTAGAACAATGTAAAAAGAGACATCCCGGGCATTGAAGACTGTAGATATAATTGCTTCCCGGTTCTGTAAAAAGCATGCGATTTGAAGAAAACCTCGAATACCCACGAGATTTTAATGTAACAGTAATGAAACACAGTAATAATATAACATATTGGTTACTAAATAACATTGATTACGAATTCGGGGAGTTAGAATAACTACCGATGTTGTCGTCTTCTGATATTATATAGTTGATTTTTTCTACGACTTACCTTGACTGAACTCTTAGTTTAAAAAAAATACATTCCAACATATGCTTTAATTGAAACGACCAATTGTAGTGGTCGGTAAGGGTCAGCAGAGAGCTTTTTACCCAGACAGGTTTCGACAGTAAAGATAGCTTGCTCTTGCTGACTTGGAAGATCATAATCCACCGATTATAATCCTTCACGATTACTTTCCGATAAACGATGCACCAATTCATGCGAAACTAAAACCTCCAACATAATTAAACACCAAAAATGGACTTCAATCATCTGTTGAAAATGTAAAAAATATGTATCTAAGTGAGATAGAAAACTTTTCCCATGCGAAAACCATTAGTTTGAGATTATAACAGGGCGCGCGTTATGCTCTTAGTAGCAGCAATTAAAACAAAACATGTAAATGAATTAAACAATTTTGGCAAGCGGTAAATGCGAACAAGCGAAGGGAGGGGGGGGGGGAGGCGGGTGAGAAATCAGTTACAAAAAATGGCAACACCAAACAAATGAAGTATTCAACCTTTTTAAGTCCTTTTAGATCCTAGACGAAAGACAATGATGGCATTAGACAGCAAAGTTAGATTCAAACCGGCTACTTTTAAATCAAACTTTAAGACGATACCTATCAAGTATGTTACTTAAACTTGGAAAGAAGTAAATTGATACAAGAAAACTTAGTAAAACACACTACTGATAAGAATATCTGAGCAAATTTACCCCAGGGAAGTAGCTGAATTGGGAATCGCCGAAATTCAGCTCAACGGTTGAATTATTTAGAGCGACAGTTGGGAAGAAGGCAATTCTACGGGTAACAGGGCTACCATTCGAAGCTAAAATGGTTGCGAAATTGTCAGGAAGATGGTAAGCATCACCGAAAGGATGCCCGTTTTTCGCCCATCGAATTGTGCTCTGGGTCAGATCGAGGAAGCAGCCAATAACATCGCCTTCTCCGAAGCTCTCGCCATAGTTGTCAATCTCGTTATTATGCATGCGCTTGCCTTGCTGACCACTAAGGCCGAATCCATCAGGATCTGACCCATAACCGAAACCGAAGGCGTCTGTTCCAACTAAGAGGTTTCCATCCTCAGTTGTCCAACCAATTCGAGCCAGACCATTGGATTCGACTACTCTTGCCTCGTAATAGAAACGACCATCTCCTTTTACGCCCTAAAGCAAAGTAAATTAGAGACATATTCATAGTCTTCTAGCTTTAACAATGCCAGGCTATTTTCACTATAAATAGAATTAAAATTTTAGGAGAATTATTCGTGAGATAACGACTCAATAAGAGGAACAGTAAGCTACTCCAATAAGGTATGAAATGGAGGTGGAATCAAGTAATAGTTGATGAAGAGTCCTACTTTGGATTATGGAAACATTAGGGTGTGACTAGTCTTCTGTGTAGTGGGTCAACTTTACAATGACCTAGTGTTTAAATTTCATTTATTAACTTCTACATTCATGGATGAGGTTCTATATTTCACAATATTAAAAGCTTGTTAATAGATTGATTGACTACCAAGAGTTGTCATACCACACTCATTTATTGGTATCTTTGTTGAAAACAAATCTAGGTATAAAAATTCGCTTTTGGCAATCATCTAAAACCAAATTTTCTACCGACTTTGAAGGTCCAAGTAGATCAAGGCACCTTCTTACCTATAGTCATTTGAAAATGTTTTTCTTTGCGCACAGTTTACAGGCTAAAATGCAACTTCCTCTACGTGAATTTTAGATATTGGAGCTTAACTAAACTAACTACGAGTTAGAAAAAATTGGCCTGAGATTTAACATTAAGCCCGTTTCACCGGACAGGAGTGAGAGAGCCAGACCTGGATACGACTGTCACCAAAAAAATTATAAAACCAGAGAGAACAACACCATTTTTGGAAACAATCGATATTGGATGTTAGAGTGCAGGAGACTAATAATAGGGCCAAAAAAACCGAGTACTTATCAATAAAAAGGTGGAAAAATAGTTGCCCATTTGTACCTATCCCATTTCGAGGCCAGGTGCATAAATAAGTGCACTAGAAGAAAATGTTTTGAAAAATAACATGAAGCAACTATGAGTTTTCATGTTATTGTTTAGTTTAATTTGATTAAAAGTTGATTGACTGCCAAGAGATAGGGCAAGATCAAAGGTTGTAACACTAAAGAAGGGAAGCTGAGAATGTGGAGTGTAAATAAAATTTATTTATCTATAAAACTGACGGAATATTTTTTTAAACTAAATTTTGTTTTCGAAGTCGATGAAAGGCGGTAGAAAGTGCCTTCGACGGAAATTTGACGAGACGTATATTCAATTGTGCAGTTTAACAGACTACCAAATTTAACAATACAAAACAAAGGCGTAGAATGTCAGCCCAAGATCTGACCGTGTTAGCGACAAGGAGAAAACCCCGAACCCAATGGATTACGCTCCCTTGCCTCTAAAGCTACGTATCCACTTGTCTATGCAGCTTAGAAAAAAGATAAATTTCAAAACACGACAGGCACACTTATTATAGACGGACTGGCAGAAATATCTACGATAAGACATCATCTAAATTGTACACTTAAAAGAACAGAGCTTACACGGATACATCACCTGTTCAGAAATAATATCACGAACACCACAATTGAAAGCGCGTTGGCATATCTACAGCTTTAAGTTATGAATTCAAAATACAGAGTTAATTAGGTATTGAGTTAGCAGCGCATCTCATTCGCTCTATTTACCTTGAATGAGTAAGTCGTCCTAAGAACTTGAAAGTGCACACTTGGTAAATATAAAAAAACCGAGGTTGTGTGGGAAGTTCTGACCAATTTTGTTGCAATTACGAAAATTGGAAAAGACCTTACCTCTCAAAAATCACTCAACACTATCCCAATTTGGAAATTAGAACATACTTCTTTCCCCAGATTTTCATCATTTACAACTAAATTAAACCGCCCTCCTCTAACATACAATAAAGGGAGGAACATATTTAAGTAATTTTTTATATATGAAAACTGACAAAGAACTGCGCATTGACACCCACTATCAATAAAAAATTACATAGGAAAGGGTACTAACGTAGGTTTACAGGAGATGTAAATGAGTATATATGTAATATGACTAAAAAATAAACCGATTTAGGTAAAACAGCATCAAATTTCCTGGTTGCTGTGCTGTTAAGTTTAATTACTCCTAGATTACGAACATGCATCTACATATACAAATCTAATTAATTAATTAATTATATTATGCCTATAGAAGCTCAGACCGAATAGAAGGAGACAAGATCTCGAAAATCCTTTACCAATAGTCTCCCAATTTAACACAACCTGAATTATAGACAAGTGATTGACTACCTGGATAGCCAGTTAAATACCAGTGAGGAGGGACTTCGTTGTCAACTATGAGCGCAAAGGAGCAGTAATCGACAAATATAATACCCAAGGGATGAAATCTGTTTAGGGCTTCAAATAAGCACTGTTTTCCTCCTATTATTGAGGATTATAATTTGAGTTGGAGGTTCGTCAGAACCAGTAAAGTAACTGAACTTTGCCAACTTCTCTGAGCCTACTGCCTTCTAAATCGGTCGAATAATTGACAAAGACGATTTAAGTTCAAATCAGCCTCTCTACATGAACTAAAGCTCAAAAGGGAAAATTTATTTCGCGATTCTCGAGTATATAAGATTAAGCAGACATCTCATTGGACACAGCGAAGCGAGGCGGATGAGAAGAGGCAAGAGGAGGCATGAAATTAATGTGAAGATATTAGATCACGTGGTTAATGCATGACTGCTACTAGGTTACTATAAATGAATCATCTGGCAAAGAATTTCAGATCAGATGTGAAAGTTCATCTCTCTCCCTCAATACCCAAAAATCAAAAGGATTAACCAGAAAACCCTCTGACACAATTGTCTCCAAGCTTAGAGATGCGGAGGAGGCTTAGGTCAAGTGAGTAATATTGTGAGAAATCAATATTTCATTCTACGTTTTCCTCCCAGTATTGTAGAGCACCAATTGTTTATCTAAATTATTAATACACATATTGCATATTTCAAGAATAAAAAAGATCGTTTTCGTGAGATAGGCACAAATTGCAAAATGAAAACTCACAAAAGTAAATTGTTTGAATAAAAGAGGAGGCTATCTTGACTGATTTGCTCGAAAAGTGAGAAATCGATTCCAAACAGAAATAACCGCATTCAGCGTCAAGGTAGACCAGTCCCATCTTGAATGCTGGGAAATTGCACAAAACTGTAGCTGACATTAAACGATCGTGAAAATGTCCCGCGACATTTCAACCACTTAGGCTTCGAAAACATGTAACTAGGATTGAAATTCAGACAACATGTCATTGAACAAATATTAACTCAAAAAAGGAAACACTTTGACACAATCACTTTAAAATTTACACGAATGGGGTGTTTGAGGAAGGGAGGAGGAGGAGAAGGGGGGGGGGTCTAACAAGTTGAAAATAAAGTATTGCGACTTAATAAACGTAATTTATCGAAGATCATATTCCACGATTTTCCTCTGGATTTTCGAGCGGATTCATGATCACAAAGTCCAAAACCTATTGACTAATTGGGTATGCCCTTTTAAAGTATTAGTATTAGCTTAGTTAAGTTACGAGTATTCTCTTCAAATTTCAGCCAGTTAAATTACATAAATACCAGAACAAGGTAGAAATTCAAGGGAAAGCAATTGAACAACCCAATCACTTTCGAAATTGAAGTGGATTTGACAAAGCCGACACTATAGGAGAGGTATATGGCGTGGGTATGACTAATCTTTCTAGTTAACTATGACTAGGTTACGGGCCTATAGAGAGATATTAGGCAGATAGGTGTCTGAAATTGAGGAACAAATTCACATGGAAGACGTGATCATTTTGAGGAATAGCTTTTGTCGTTCATAGGTGGATCAGAAGGATTGCGCAAAGGTAAAGACGCCATGAACTAAGACAACCTATAGCTTAACTGCACTTACTCTGCAGTCCGATATTTAGGGAATGAAACAACCAGCCCAAATGATTTCTCTAATCAAGGTAATTAGTGGAAAGTACTTTCTTTGATGGTCTTAGGAATTAAGGCAGCAGTATTCGAGACATATTTAGTCACTAGCATCTAGATTACGGACACGTGTTACAATGATCATACTTCCGTGGATGCGATTAGCAATAAGGCCTCTTAGCATTTAGAAAATATTTAAATAGGCAAAAACATCGTAAAATGTAGAAAAAAAGACAACATGTGAAAATGAAAGAATAGATTAAGTTAATTACTAGAAAAGGCAACATTACCACTTGTCCACCACATTCAAAGGCCATAAAAAGGTGTTTACTTTATTTTAATAGGAAAACAACCAATAAAGGTTACACAATCCCTCATAAAAATAAGGCAAAAAGGAGTCCAGAGTTAAGAGATTGGAAGCGAATGTACTTGTGATTATGAAGACAACCATTTTGGAATTCGAAGAAACGAGAAACCCGAGGCATAGTTGTTTGAGCAAATGAAATCCCTCTTCAGATTTCAACTACAGTGCTGCTGTATATTACCTTGTTGGGAAGAATTTAGATTGGCTTTTATTTATTTAAGTTCGAAGGTGATTTAAATTAGCAATTCATGCCTCTGCCATTGACTACAGAGAGCACCTTTAAAACTTTAAAATACGGGTACATCAGATGGATGGGATTCGTTTTCATTGTGGACTATTCTCCTACTGCCTCACATCCTTCAAGGGATTAATGTGCGAGATGAACTTACTCTATTTGCTCTGCAGCCCTGCCAACCGGACCCCCAGTGAGCTTGAAGAGCCATACCATCAGGTTGCACTTCCACACCCGCAGTTGCATCGTAGGGATTGAGACGCCACCCACAGTTGCTATTGGCAACCTGGGCGTCTTCGGTGACCTCGGCTAAGAGTTGAAAACCACCGGCAACGCTTGATGGAGGATAACGAAGGGGCAGAGAATTACTACCACCAAAATTGAGGAGCATGCGAGAATCCTTCATTGAAGCGGCTGTGGAAAGGGAGAGTGGAAAAAAAGCATATGCATAGTAATATATCAATTTTTTAAACGTCCCATCCTGCCATTTTCTTGCCCAATAATAGGCTAAGACACACTATATGTACACTAGCGAATTTGTGTTTGCTCTTAGAATTATTGTAGATAAAATATTCTGACACAAAGTCTCCCCCTATTGTACTAATTGACTAGGCACCTGGTAAATTTGTTGACCATAAGTCAGCAGCTGGAGACTGGGGATACCTCAGAAAGTGTTCATCGGCAATGTAATATTTTTAGTACTATCGGAGTGGGTAGAAGAACGCACAAAATACCCACCTCTCCCCTCCCTTATGCCAAAAGATGAGGAATAATGGTCAATGTAGCCCTTGGGAATAAAAGAGAGTCGATTCAATATGCACATAGAATTAGGGGTTATACAAGTGATCCACAGACATACCTATCATGTATTCAACTGAGAACTTTTAGTTAAACTTTTTACCGTATCGCATGTTAAAAAAGGAGACGGGATACCCTCATGGAAACAGTTGAGAGAAAGAAATGAAATAAAATTCAAGATGCGGTTAAGATAGGTACTTATTGAGTACTCAGTGATATTCCACCCTCCGATTTAAAGATACATATCAATATCGATCGTGGTCGAGAATTGACAGAGAGATGGAGAAGAAATTAGTCAATTCCAAAATTGTTTAGGGAATTTTCTAGAAGTGCTCGTTCCCTGGAAGTACTAGTGCTTCATTGAATTAGTTATTATGAACTGCTTAAGAAAATGCCTACTTTGCTGATGATATCAACAGAGAAAATAAGTCAATTTCCCCAATGAACCAATTAAACAGTGATGTAACATATATGAAGAGTAAATTCGGTAAGTGAAAACAGGTAAATAGCCGTGTAGATTTTTTGATCTAGTAATTGATGTTCTAAAAATGGCTATTTGGAAAGAATCTGACCGTGTTTCCTGATGGCAATTGGAGGGAAATGCAGAGATGATAAAAACTTAATCATATTTTACGATTCCACAAAAGTTGTATAGATCACCTCCATAGCACTCAAAGAGGGTTGTGGTTTTATGGCCAACTACTCCCTCTCCCCTGGCATTACACCGACACATGGCCATTTTCAGAGACTTCGACGATTAAACAGGTGCATTATTAGCCAACTTTGTTAAGAGGCGCAAGCTCTGCACAAGAGATGAATACATCGCTAGAAAAAATTAAAACTCAGAAAATTTTAATTCGTCCTTTGGGGTCAAAGATAAGTTGAGTTATGTAAGTTCAAGGTGACTCCAAATGATAGTAATTAGCTTCCCTTTTAAGATCAAGCGCGCTTTGCCATTACTCAAGATAAGTGAACGCAGAAAAACTCAAATCGATGATTTTCAAGCCAAAGAGGAGCATTTTAAAGAACTTTTGGAGGTGTTCTGTCATTGCCATTTTGTTAGAAATCCCAATAATAATATATTTTCACGAACGAAATTAAAAGTAAGATAGAGGCAGCTTCAATCCAAGAAGCAAAAAAGTCCCACGTTACGACTGGAGAACATAAACTCACATACACGCAAACGCACTACTAGGAAATTAATAACCTGAAATTTGGAAAAAGGTGCAACCGAAAGTGAATGGCAGAGGGAAAAACGGTACAACCAATATTAGTCTTTACGAAGTGTACCAAGGCATAGTAGGACTACTTACCAGGGAAGAAGGGTTCATTGATAAGTTTCTCTGGTATTCTCAGAACCTGTGGACACTCAGTTCCATTACAACTCCAAGAGGCAATACCTCTATCCAAGTCCAGTCGGCATCCAATCACCGTGCCTCGCGTCACAACAATCCTATTTCCGTCGGAGAAGTCCGATTGTTTGCCCTTGAAGTTCAAGGTAGCACCCGGTTGACCGTCAATAACATTACCCAACACAAAGGCCTGATCGTCACAACCTAGTGGGCTGAGTGTGGCTTCATTGGTTGCCCAACCCACACAAGCAGGACCATCTTCCAAGACTGTGGCCTCAAAGTAGTAACAACCTGGAGCTTTCACACCCTTGTTGGCTCGACAACCCTGAGGAAAAACGCAAGACAGAGAGTAATCAAGTTACAAGTTGGCTTAATTGAGCAATTAGGCAGGTGTTAATTGCATGAATTACCTACTGCCATTTACCGTAAGGTGATTAATTTGTGCCCTACCGTTTCATCTGGAGAGAGTAAACAGAGAAAATCAAAATTTCATAAGACAGAGGAGAGAAACCGAAGAGAACTAGTAGGACAAAGATCCATTCTCAGCTCTATCGTGGTACACTGACAACTAGAGTGTCAGCAGTACTAGAAGTGAGACTTCGAAAGAGGAGATGAATTTGTTAATCCGCGTGATGAACGAGTGGGTACAGGGTAAAAAGGCGTTTCAAGTGCCTCATGAAAGATTTGCCAAATTATTTGATGTAGGATGAAAAGTAATAGAGCGAAAGTCGTTTAGATACTCGTGAACAATAGAAAATTCAGCATAGAAAGAAAATAACCATTAAATTGCAAACAGAAATGGTTCCTCTGAGAAATCTTACGACACAAATGTAGTAAGAGGCTAATTATTAGAAAAAATCTCCGCATTAAAAACTAGAAAATCTAAATGAATATTTAGTTTTAAAAGTTGGCTAAGATAACAGCACGCAGTTGACAGAGGCATTTTAAAAACATGACCTGTCAATATAGAGTCAAGTCATACATTCAAAAAATACGTACTTCGATTCAAGAAACGGCCTTCTCAAAAGAGGATGAAATAAGAAGATACTGAATAGACTATCAACACAAATAATACGATCCAACTGGTGAGAATATGGTCGTTGTGAATCTAGACCAAGAAGGATAGGATTAGAAACTTATAAAATTTCAATTTTTTCCTCATAAAAAATTGTAACTAAATTGGGGAAAAAGCTATCGTTTAAACGCATTAAATGAAAAATTAACTTAGATGAAGAACACAGTCGTGAAAACAAAAGTTCAATTTCACCTTCTAACCCGAATTATTTCATAAACATTATGTTTTTGTGAGTTTCATGCGATAGCTTCAAAGTAAAAGACAATTACCTGCCAGCCGGAGTCCCGTTGAGCAGCAATATCCAAACCGCAATCATCGATACCCAAGCACCGACTTCTGTCAGCGTTTGAGATACGCCAGGGCTCAGGTTTGAAGACCGGTCGAGGTTGATACTCCAGGTTGGCACCATTGGGACCAAGACGATACTGACCACCGGCCATGTCTACAGCAGATTCTCCGCCACCCCAATGTTCTGGACTGTAACCAGCGGCTCCCAAAGACGCATCGCCAGCAATTTGAGGTGCGTATTGATATTGCGAGGCGTCTGCTCCATAAGCTGTAGTTACATAGGATAGAGAAGAGAATATTTGTGGAACGTAAAAGTAACAAACGCATGGGAGAGAAAGGAATGAATCTCAAAAAACATCAACAACCAGAGGATTTTAACAACAGTGAAAGAGAGGAAAAAAGGAAGAGTTCAAACTAATGCCGACAATAGTTACCGAAATATGCTGGGACTTGGGCAAGAGTCTACCTTAATTGCTTAAGCAATCCAGACGATAAGGATGAACTAGAATACAAAAGGAATAGGATAATCAAAGTATTCTTAAAGCCTACACAACTGTGAAAGCAAAGTTAGAAAGAACGACAACTGGAATCTTTTTTTAAAAAAGAGCAAACTAGGAAGGTAAGTTAGAAGCATCAAAATTGGAATAGTTTACTAATTGTTGTAGTAAACCCCAAAACCCTTCAAAGAACGATTTACTAACACTCTACCCTCTTCACTAATTTGTGAAGATAAACAGTGCAATTATAGCCACACCCCCACCCCCCTCAATAGATTTGCAATTATAGGCATCGGGCAATGCGTCTTTATATCTCTCTGGCGAATAGCAGTTTACGATATCTATATTTCAACATATCTGTGAAACCACTCAAAAACGGCATGGAAATAAATTAGGTTCCTTAATCATGAATGCCCAATTTTAGTATTTCAAAAGGCTAGCCTCAATCCACAACTAAAGGATGAACATTAATGAAACAATGGTTGCCATATCCAAATGAGTAAAAAGAAGAGCATTTGGACTCATGCATCTACAAAGTCGAAGAATTTTAAAAAAAGAAATATTGAGACAAGCCAACTAACTTTATGGATAAAATTTCACCCAAAAGAAGTAAGAACCACAGTAGGACCCAAAACACTACTTCAAAGGAAACGCATAGAAGCTAAATAGCAGCAGTTTAGGGTGGGCATACTTGGATATTAAGGTTCATCTAGAAAGGCCACCAAAGTGAAGTAACGTCCGTCTCTACAAAGTAATGTCCGCCTGTTCCAAGGTTAAGTCCTAGAAGCAATTCTTTAATAAAAATGCCAAAGGAGAAGAAAGGTCTAAAACCTTCGGTTTCTAAATGTAGCTCAGAAGGTTCGGTGAAAGAATTTCCTCCCTCGAGCAGTAGATTATTCGATTGATTTTTCTTCTATGTCTGGATCTGGGAATTAATAATGAGATAGCCAACCAATCTCCTCTTTCTAAGCAATATATTAACACCTGTAAATTTCTAGAAATAGTAAATGAATAACAGCTTCATTTGATTACAGGTAGGTGTTTATACTTTGTCTTGGGAAGACCAAGTCCCACAGGTTATCCTTAAGCCACCCATCACCCTTATCAAAACACATCTAACAACTTGGTTATTTGCGAGTAAAATTGTTACCAGTCCAGCGAGATTTTGTTGCCCCAACATCAGCAAACATAAAGACAACTAACATTCCATTCCAATGCCTTTTAAATAAATAAAATATTTCGGATTAACTGCATTCCGTCTTGGTCTTCTCTCTCTCTCGTTACTTTGAGTCAACTATAGTCAAATGATATCCGGTGACCAAACGTAGCAAAAATACTAGATCTTCTAGCAGTGCTACAGAATAGAAATGTAAGGCTTACTGAAAATTCCCCATTTGGATCCGATTAAATGTACTTACCTTACGAATAGAGCTTAATGACAACAATTGTTGACAGAGTAACCAATGCTATATTCGGTCCAGAAAGCAAAACAATTGAAAGAGAAGTTCCTATGAGTACAAACTATTGTCCAAAAATTGATCTGCCGACAACCGACAGCCATAAGGACCCATGAAGTTAATTAGGGATTAACTACATGCTGACAAAAACAATTAACACGAAATGATACAGCATTCAAAATAAGAGAGATAACAAGTAGGAGGGACAATGTGGGCATGATTAGTTGTGAAAAGAATTAACTCCTTCAAGAAAACTGGAAACCGGTAAGAGAGGAGGACTTTCGTTACCCACTCTCCCACTCCAATAAAGGAGGTGATTGATTTTGACAAGTAATATTCTGAATAGCAAAAGGTCAAAATGGCGACGTGATTACGATAATAGTCATTTGGCATCAGAAGTGTTGAAATTGACTAAGTGCTGATTCATTTCGAATTTGTCCAAAAATAAGAAAATTTACATTAAGATGGTCTTCTGTAAACAGAGAGTCAAGATATATATAGAAGAAGAGAGTGTGAATACGACGATCAATGCTATTTGAAATAAGATTGCACATCAGGCTACCTCAAATGGTTAAGTGTAGAAGATCATTAATAACTAAGAAATCTGAATTAGGAGCTTCGAGACAGTGTTCATTCAAAACAAAACTTCAGGCATCAAAGATAGAAAAGATTTCAAGAAAAACAGCAGACGAATTGCCGAATAGCAATAGTGGAATTTTGAATCGACCTATTACTTAGGGATATTTTATTTATTTTAGTCAACTTGTAAAGTGTACCTGGAAAGGAAGAGAAATTTATATTAGTTTCAAAACCACCAGCTCAATGGAACAACTAACTTATTTATGAAATGAAATCCCATTCACATAAGCAATCAAGTAAATCTTTCTCTAGAACAGTAGCTTTGCTCAAATTAAAAAAAAATATTTACACTAAATAATAGCCACACATTTAGCTGGTTCAAAACAAACAGCTCATTTTAGAAATTGGATAACAGAAACCTGAACTTGAAACCCTATCTAAGCGAAAGGTATTACTGAAGGGAATTGCTTTTGAAAAGTCAATTTAACCGCTTCTAACTCTCCTATCCTCTTTTTCTCTGTTTAATCTTCATCTGAAGTGAAAAGTACACAAAAGAAGACAAAACTCATCAGAGATAGAATATGACGTGGAAGAAATAGGCATGCAAATGTCAAAAATATTAAGAAAGGAGAGATGCGAGTGATAAAAAGTCAAATGAAAACTTACGATTCGTACTATGAGGCAGTGTGAACCACGCTGTAGGGGAAGGGGAGAAAAAGAAACCGAAATGTTAGTCAAGGTTTTGATATTAGAACATCGTACCGTATCTACTTAGGTCATATATATAAGTAGCTTATGTCTACCTTGGTCATTGGATGATGGTTGTCTACGTTGGGGTTGCATTCGACGAATAGCAGGTTGAGGACGAAGATTGAGTGGTGCGGCGGTTTCCGGGGCACAAGCTGTGAGATCACCAAGAGAGCTACCCATGCCCGGGTGATTGTAGGTGAATTTGCGACTCGAAAATCCGGGCAGCACGCTGGGTTTGCGAGAACGCTCATAGTCTCGTAGTCTGGAGTAAAAAGAATTTTTAGGGAAAAATTGCACTTTCACGGATATCTAAGGTCAACCAGACTAGACAATTTCTGAAATTGAGAGAAAGTAGAGCTTTGAAACCTTTCAAGGAAAGTGTTTAAAAAACCTCTAACGGGTGAATGTTTTTTCCAGAGAAGTTGACATTCAGTCGATCCCTAGGTTGCCTAGAATTAAACCATGGAAGCACACTGCTTAGCATCAAACTCGTGATCTCTGACTCATCAAGTAGGCATGTCAGCCACGGCGCCACAAAAGTGTAACGAGTGATGACACGTAGTCATCAACGTTTTCTACAAAACTAGACGAACATGCTTCTTCTTAATTATCTTCCGACCTTACAATGACCTGGTGTGGCCTAACCTCCATGTTTATATTTGATTTGATTAATGATACGTGTAATAACTTGTATAACTTAACTAGCCGCTCAGCCACTGACCTCCCCTTTTTGATGTCGAATGCTAAGATGGAAGCTCTCATTTTCCAAGCCGTTTGCTAGCTATTAAGCTTCCATGATTTTATAAATCGGACTGGCTTGATTCAGGGTGATTGCCTTGTGCATGTCTGACGGAATGAAATCGTGCCGGATGGTATCAACATTTCCACCTTATTGAATTGTCAAGATTTATGAATACTTTCCGGAGTTTTGACATGGTAACGACCTTAGCTTTTAGAGAACTTGAAGCTCCCCAAATTGTAAATAATCATGACATATGTAGTAAAGCGCACGCTGAGTAATTGATTAACTGTTTTTTAATTTGCGATTGAATGTAAATTGGGTGATATTGACGATAAATTATAAATATTTTTTATTTTTTCAGTTACAAAACAAACACTGGAAAATAATAAAAAATAAATTTGTTTAGACTGAACTAAAGTTGCCGAAAAAAATACCACTATCCAGTCACGTGTTAGTTCAGGAATATCGGAATTAAGACTAGACGACTTAGGAAGAATGTCTGATGATGTATTATCTTCACTTTCGTTCAGCAAATGGAAAACAGAAATCTCTCTAAAACCGCATATATTGGTTAAAAGACATATAAAACAAAAGAATAGTTGTAAGATCCTAGGGCAACCCATTGTACCTAAGTGAAAAATGGGTTCAAAACGAATGGACAATAGCGTGTTGAAAAAAAACAAATCACAATTCACCAGCCTACCGCACGGAGCTGTAGTGATACTATTAAACAATGTTTTAACTCTTTTCGGGGTTAATTACCTTTACTTGTGAACAGAAACTGATTAACTAAATGGATAGTAAGGAATTCAACCCATTCTTTTGATGGGAAAAAGTGGGAAATACTGAGAGCATATAAGTAGCATCTCCTACCCATGAACAAAGAATCTTACCATATGCGGAAAAGTTCTTTACTTTGCTAATGGTATAGCGTTAAGTGTTGCAACACAAAATGTCTTCCTAGTAGCAGAACACCGGCCATATTTCAGTAACACTAAGTGTCAAAAAGGCTGTTTTTAGGAACATGGCGCAGGCGTATATTTGGGAGACAAAAAACAACTGTTAAAAACTTGGGAGGAAGGGGAGTTGCTAGGACAATGGAGGCGTTAGATAGAGCAATATTTGAGCGTATAAATAGACCACAGTTGTGTAACTGGGAGTGCGTGCGCTCGCATAGCACACCTAGGGTATTGAACACAGGTTCGCAAAGAAACAAAAGTAATTCCGGTCAAAATAACTCATGTGACTACACCTAGCCAGCTGCAAATGTAGAAGTAGTGCACAAATAGGTTATCACAAACATTGCACTAAGGCTTCAAAACAAAGTGGTTTTTCCCGCATTATTCGAATGCTTAAGAAAGAATGTTTAAAGGTACAGGAAACAGGGAATTTCAGCAGCTTTCAAAGAAACATTTTCTAAAAACTTTTCATCCCCAAAAAGAGAATATAATAACTCACAGAACTTTCTGAGCAAGCAAAGTTACCAAAGACCTTTTCATGCCACTAGATTCATAATGGATACCAGCTGGCTGTCTTGAATACATTTTAAGGTTGCAATTAGATGGCGTTCAGAGAGCCGTGGTTAGGAGACCTTATTGAGAGAGCGAAAAAGACTTGAACTATTTAAACACATCGTAACTTTATGAAATCTGATAATGGTCTGAGTTTTTTGGGGTTTCATCCCCACTGAGAGTCCGATTTGTTTGGCAATTTCTTTCTTAAAAACAAAGAGTCACTTGGTAGTTAGGTTTATGCAATAATTTCTCAAGGTAGACTTTTGTAAACAATTAACTTAAAATGAGTCACTTAGAATCTAATTCGATAAATATCTAACAACAGACTTCTCCTTGTAAGATTAGCTATAAGGACAAACACCAGCACTTATATATATGGTGATATCTCATAATTACTTCCAAAATCACCGAAGAAATCGTTTTTCATCAGCACCTTGGAAGAGGAGATAGCATTATGGGACCTCACATTATTATTATTATTATTGGGTATACTTAACCAATTTGGGCAAACGTTCTAATGGACGCTCAATCCTTAATCACTAACTTCGGTGATATCAATATTCAAGATATCGAGTGTCTTACTTAAGCAAAACAACACCTTAATGAGTGAATTCAACACAAAATTAGGAAAATCAACCACTTTTGCGAGGTCCATTTTTCCCTTTCTTTCCAGAACATAGTTCCAAATATAGTACCTCTAACGAAAGCGTGCACTTTCAACTAAACGTTCGAAACAAACAACATTCCTGATCTCAGGTGATCAGCTACAGTTACGAATAAGATTTCTGATTCACCTCTTGTCGAAGAAAACTATATGGTTCCACTATGACACTTACATTAACTAGACAGCCCAATGAAGTGTAGTATAGCTACAGTGGCTCAAAGTCGCGTAAGAAGACCTGCAGATAAAAAGACGCTTCGTTAACGTGGCACAGCTGATTGGCTAATTGGTTGGGAAGCATTTGATAACATATTTCAATGAAGCAAAATGTCTAAAATAGATGTCAGATAAATGGGATAGTTTACTACAAAATAAACACAAAACAAAATACAAGCTGACAAAATAATAAATCAAAGTCAAACTAGTACAATATTTTTTCAAATTTTATTATTTTTTCCCAGTATTTCAACACACATGACCTCTAGCACTCTTAAATTTATTTGCCGGAATAGTCCTTGTCAAATGTACTGTTAGGTTTTTTTGATAAAATTTAGAAAAAGAAACAAAAACAACATTTCAAAAGAAGGACACTTCGGTTGATTAGAGTTTAAACGCAAATAAATCTCTAATATTGACAAGCGTCCTATGGTGGGAAGGTAAGACACAATAAGTGCTCAAAGTTAGAGAGGTCTGAATTGACCCATCGATTTCTCCGTTTACCATTTTGGACCAGTATCATTTAATAATTGGTAAAAAAAAATATAGGCATTAAAATTTAAAACTAAAGAAGCATACCTGAAAAAGTTGTGATGCTCCACACAAAGGGTCCAGAGCTGTTTAGCCCTTTGTGGTGTAGTGCATCGGAAGCCGTATGTTCTCTCCGACTGATTCTCATCCAGGGAACGAACAATCAAGATGAAGTGACGTTTGCGGTAGGAAAGCTTGATGATCCTTGGCCATGAGAAACGCTGAAGACGAATACGACTTAGGTAGAGTAGAAGACCGCCGTAATAGACTCCAAGGCCATGCTCGACGCCAGAGGAACTCTAAAGCCCAATAAATGAAAAAAATTGCCTATAACTCGCTAAGAGGACAGTTGTGAAAGGCTCCTGTCAATATCACCGAAGTGAGATTGTCTAGAGCAAATCCCACTTTAATACTGGGGTAATGATGCATTTTTGCTGTTTAAACAATAAAATAGGCCAATAGGAAAGAGGATCGGGTAGAAACATACAACAAAGTGAGAGCATAAAGAGAGTTTCTCACTTTCTTCAACTTTTGGATTCGACCATAGTGAAAAGTGGCTGAAATTGGGCTAAAATATTACTGGGGAAGAGTCAATAAGATATCGGTGTTGACTAAAACGCGGGAAATGTTGATCTCTAAGGAATTTCGCCTGCAAAGAGGAAGAAGGGGAGGTTGTTTTTACTTAAACTTCGCATAAATTTTAAGAAACTGATTGCCCTTCCCCTAATTAACTAACCTGGCCGCCAGCTTCCCCTTTCTCTCTCTCGGTATTCTTATCTCCTCGTCAAATAAATGGTATATAAGAAAACATTTAGCTCATAAATCCTAAAGATCTTGCGGATGTATTGATTTAGCTAAAGAGCACTTTTTGACAATATTAATTTGCAAATTCTAATGCAATATGCTTTTAAGACACAAAGACACCACTGCCTAACTTTTGGTCTGTGTTATCAAAGACTCCTAACAATCATCTATTAGGCATGAATGACAGTACTCCATGAATACAAACACGCACACATTCTCTAAATTAGTAGGTAGTAAAACAGAATGGTTTCATAAACAACTAAATACCGCCTAGTCTGCACAAATGGCCTAACTTATTTCAATAATATGACCCTTTTAGGCGTCATGGACGTCATTTATAGGCAACACAGATGCAACTACCATTTCAAAGGGGCAGTGAGGTGAAAAATGCCAGTGTTTTAAAAGTGGGGTAAGGGGAGAGATACCGTAATTCTCGCTTGATTAGTACTAAACGAGAATTCGCCCAGTGACAACTTTTACACCTCTCACTGAATTCCTTTCATGAAAAGCAGAGAAATCGGCTTTGAAATCAGCTATGGACAATTTAAGTATATGAATAAGTAAATCACAAGTAAACAAGCCAAGTTTTGACAACTTACGAGAACTTTGTGCATGTGAACACCATAGAGAGAGAGTCGTTTCGCGTTAGTGAGGAAGTTTCGATCGGCCATTTCGGGAGATTGGCCACTGTAAAAGAGCGCAGAAAAAAATGAGATGAAAAATTAGGGAAGCGGTAAATGGAATCATGAATTAGTTCCTATTTCCTCGTATTACCATGTCGATGGAAGAGAAGGAAATGTAAACAAAAAATCCGGTTTAGTAGAAAAAAGTTTCACCAAACTCAATTTATCGGTAGTTTGGGGATGAAACAAATGTGATACATAAATTGAACTGGATGAACAGAAGTAACCATGTGACTGTAAGTAGCATACTTCAAAATAAGTGAATATCAAGGCCTAGCAAGATCTCCATTAAGGTTGACTTAAAACCGCAAATTTAAATTGAGGAAATTTAATTCATTCATTAGGCGAACTGAATACGCTACTTCATAAAGAATTCAAGATATCTTTAATAATGCCGAAGTTGAAAGAAGGCGATAACAATAAATGCCCCACATATATCTTAATTGCCAATTCAAAAGTTATGGAATATAGGCTAAAATTAAGCAGTGCGATAATAATGTCGATGCATAATACTTAAGAAGGACATTCACTCTGACGAGGGGATTTGTTCAAGAATAACAGTGTGAATTATAGCACAGAAGTAGAGTTGATAGAGGAGGTGTGTAAAGTAAGTTGCCAAGACCAATATAGTGGTGGTTGCCCAACATGCGCGCACGTCACCTTAGTCAACATGATGGATGGGTGAATTAGTCATCAGTTACGAAAATTAACACCCTGCGTAAATTTCGCCAAATTCCAACTGATCGAAAAGTAGGTAATAATTCCAATCCAAAAAAGGAGCTTGAATGCAATAAATGGATGAAGTTGTTGTCCCTTTAAGGCTGTCTTTGCACTCTTCATTTTTGAGATCCAATATTGAAAGTTAGGTAAATTCACGTGTAACTCAAATTATGATGCTAACACATTAACTAATCATTAACTTATGAATAAAAGGACTAATCTCAGCATAAGCCAAAGCAAATAATTTACAACCTCCTCCACAAATAATAAAAAGTTTATCATTAAACAAGTCGTCAACGTAATCCAGAGAGAGGCCATTTATGCCAATCAATCAATCAATCAATCAAAAGAAAAGGAATAGAATATTCCAGTAGCCAAGTTGCCTGCTAGAATAAATCATGACAAATGTGATAAAAAGGAGAAGGCGAATAGAGCAAATCAAACCCTTTTACCAAAAGAAGGAAGAAACAAAGACCTCTGCCTAACATAATACACAGCCTCAAGCCCAACTGCCAGCCAAAGTTAGTACCACGCCCCTCCCCCGGGAGATGAGAATGGTCATTTGGATTAAATGGCAAATTGCCTAACTCATTTCAGGCAACTGAGTTAATTTTGGAGAATTATGGTAGAGGGAAATAGGAGCGACAATTTAAAATTTGAACCTTTTTTGATCATTTCGTAATTAGTAGAGATAACCCTGCTTCAACATCAAAGTTAGATATCGGAGAGCTCGTGCACAAAATGATTCGCGAGTAATCCTTAATAAAACAATCATCAGAAAAATTAAAATAACATGGCTCTGATAAGATAATTTCTTACATTATTGAGGCAACTTGCAGGGACATCAAGAGTTGTTATTGCTAACGATGAGCAAGATCTATTATTTTCGATTTTCACATTCAAAATGGGTAATTTATAAGAGACCTTCAAAGTTAACGTATTTAGTGATTACATAATATGAGATTAGTAGACAGACATTCAATTTGGCAAGAAACGTATAGGCTCCAGCGTAGATTTCGATTCTGGAATAACCATTTCTACATGTCATAAGATTGCATTGGCGTCTCTCTGCCCCTAAGGAGTCGATAGCTTGAACACATTGAGATGTGTTCTGCTCCGTTTAAGGTCAGATTTCAAAACTAAACGATGAGAGACATACGAGAAATTAATTTTCGAAAGCAACAGAGAAGCAATTTCGAAATTCTGCATTTAAGCTTCATATAATGGCAATTGAAAGCGAACAACCGGAGTTTTCCTAAGTTAAAGATTAGATGGAGTACAATATCTATATATAGAAAAGTAAATTCGTCGACCAGTAAACAACCGAGGCATATCAAAGTCAAAATTATAATCAAATTAGTTAACGAGTGCCAAAATAATTACATATCGAATGCCAAAGAAGATAATTTTGTTTCCATAGTAAAAGCAGAGTGAAATAGATCAAGGAAATAACTCTTCTTTAACCAAGCAAATATTATGGCAGCCTAAATCTCCTACCAGGAGCAAAAATGAACAGTCATTTCTGGTAAGTATCTCATTGCATCTTGCCAAAGGCAGTTTCAAAAAAACCCCGCCTACATTCAAAGGTGACTAGTCAATTAGTTAACACTAACGGAAACACTCGGAAGCAGAAAAGCAAGCTCAATTTCACTAATTACCAATAGATTTTCAAAAGACCTACTCCAGAACACCTAGCTGCACTCCGTCGACCCAAGTAATATCAAAACTTACTTCAACGGATCAAGGGATATTGCAAAGCCAAAGTACATTTAAGCGTAAGAATGTAAAGTTAATTAAACTATTCAAATTTGCTCTTATGATCAGCTACACCTTAGCCTAAAATCTACATCTAATGCATAAATTCGGATAGAAGAAGTGAGTAAATCTTTCACTCCAAAATAACTACCCATACCGGGAAATCGCAAAACTACAAGAGATTGAACCAACTTGCAAGCAACCAGTACATGTATAAATCATTCCGAGTTTGCGGTAGAAGTTAAGTGGGCAACAATAGAGACACGAAGCCAAGCGGAACACACAAACTGCTCCACTTTTCCGCAATGTGGCGCTGCACAGAAATGTTAAGGCAGAAATAAGGAAAGACGTGTGTGTGTATGTGCGGAGTGCAGAAATTGCATACTGATGTAACGAGAGTGTTAGTCAGTACAATCAGTTAGAGTGTTGGGTTTGAACGTCCTATAGGGGAGGACGAATTTGTCAGCGTTTAAATCAATGGGAGAGGAAACAAAACCGTTTCATAAATATATGTTTAGGAGGAATAAATAAAAAGGGTTCAAAGCTGTGATGAGTACACAAAAACTTCTGGACAGGCCTACAGTTCGCATGAATGTTTCTAATTACCCCGACAAAACGTATGCGTCTACATGACTGTTGTCTAATTCAATATGATTTCTGGGTATTAGGGTTTGTGTAGGAGGTTCAACAATACAAAAATCATAAAAGCCAGATTGCGTAAACCAATAGTTCAACGTAAAAAGATCTATCACTAAACTTCCCAGAGATATTGCCAAATGAGTATAACACTTAAAATTAGAAAATCCTCATTTTGGGTTCCAATGCATCTGCAAATCCCTTTCGACGTAGAAGAACTTGAAAGTGGCAGCCAAATATCAAAAGTGGAAAAAAGGTAAATGAAGAAAGCGGCAACTACTCAAAACAATTAAAATGTTGGTTTGAAAAAGTGCAAAGAGAAGAAATGAACAACATGTCATTAGCATATTAGCAGCCAAAGTCCAAATTTACGTTTTATATGCACTCTTATAATATAAGGATTAAAAATTTTCGCTTGGATTTCAAACAGTAATGCGATTAATTTTTTACTGGAAAAATAATTCTAAACGTGTATAAACAGCGCCGTGTCAATGAAGATGGGACAAACACGCTTGAGATATTTGAAACCTATCCTGTAATTACATCACCCAAAATTGATCCGTGAAAGGAAATAGAGCGTAGCGTTATCCAAAAATAGGCATCCATTGCAAATATCTACTTAACAATAATTAAAGCAAACTTCTGTTTGAAGTAATTGCTGTCAATTACACCATAATTTCAAAATCCGACGAGGAAATGGGTACATTGGAAAGTTTATTTCAAATTTAGCGGGAATAAGGTGAAACCGAAAGGAATCGGAATTACCAACAAAAACTTTTGGCATTTAAAACAAGAAAGAAAAGGAACGTTGTAATTCATAAGATGAGTCAAGCAGAAATCTTACACTCTGGAGCAAGAGTTGGGTGTAATTGAATTCGGTTATAAATGCGGTTCGTCGGTTTACGAGGGGTTCAAAGCAATCAAATTAGGCCAAATTACCACATTATTAATCAATCGCATCAAAATGATCACCACCCTAAATATAAGCACCAAAAGAAGTATTACTAAATTTGGAGAGGTCTTTCGATACCCCCCAAGTAAAGGATTAGTAACAAGGTATTCAACGATGGCAAGATAGACGAGAAAATCACAATGTGGTTACAAAGACACGACGTGGGCAGTCAATACATTAACGACAATCTAACTAATGAATGAGAATAGGCATTTTGCACTTAAAATTGTTAATAGTTTAATAAAAACAGGCTACAGTTGAAGAGAGGAAGATCAAATCGAAAAAATAAAACACACTGACGAAAGCTTGAGTGGTAATTTGTTTACACAAAATACATAAATATGGTGAGAAAAAAACCGGATGATATTTTCAACGCTTCAGAGTAAATGTGTATTTATCTAATATTCAAATAATAGGATATTTAATTCATGATAAGGTGAGGATAAATATTGGATTGGAGCCAGAGATTAGTAAAGCAGTTAGTTAGTATAAAAAGAACTAATTGCCCCATTAGTGGAGGCAATGGAAAAAAGGAAGACAATGAGACATACTGGTGAAGGCGGTGGGTCTCAACAATGCGGCAGAGCATTTCATTGCTCTGGAGGTGGCTTGGAGCGAAGGGATGATCGCGGATGTAGGCAATACCCTGGTGACGATGAGGGTCAAAATCACCAGCATCCGACTGCACCACGTAGGAGCCCAGGATTACGTAGGAATTGAAGGAACAGGGGAGTCTAAAAGGCGGGATAAGGAAGAGAACTAAGTACCGCTCAATAGCCACCAAAGCAAAGGGAGTATAATTATTAAATTTTCCAGCTCTCTTAAATCAACGTACTAGAAGTAAAAAGCGAAACATCATTTTGACCAATTCTTCCACCAGATACGACATGTTAATATAGACTTATGAAATACTCCTATAGACGTTGCTTTCTACTCTAAACAAAGCCAGAAGTTTACATACTACACGAATCTCTAAATAAAGAAACCGGGTTCCACGTTCTCTACTGTATCGATACAAATTAGTGTACAGTTAACGATGTTTGTGGGTGATTTTGGTTAACACGAGGTGCATTGAAATGTCAGTTTCTTAAGAGAGAGGTTCAATGCCATCGCCTCTACTCATAACACGTGTAGTAATCTTCATAGAAGGCTTGGGATAACCAATACTTCTAGTGAAAGCAAGAGAAGTGTTGTGAAAACCATGAGGTGGTGAAATGGTTCCTGTGCGTGCCTATCAAGCTGAGGAGGCCTGAACTGTCAAATTACATCCAATTGCCGGAATAACAAGTTAGAATTATAAAAAAAAGAAGTGACAGAATGCCACCTCGTCAGAAACCAACGTACGTGGCATAAATTAATGCAAAGATAAATTTGATCGAGATTGTAATAAGTTAATGCAATGTAAGTGCTAATAAAGAAGCAAAATAAACATCAAACCTACTACCTATTTGACAGCCTTTGTTGGTGAGGAATATTGAACGAAATCAATGCACTTCATTATTAATTTAAAACAAGATTAAAGAAAGGACCTTGAAAAATATATGCTCTTTCATCACGCACATTGGCCTAAGCCGTACCTGTCTTAATAACTAAGTGTCAGAAACGACGGAAATATTTCATTGATTTCTCATTTTATGAGGTCATTTTCTGACGCCGTCATGTAAGAACAGGATACATATAATGAAGCCCTTCAGAAAACAAGTAAACACAAACGTCAGCGAAAGCTAAAGAGCGTCACCTTGAGACTAGACATACCAACAGACTAAGCAGTGTAATAAAATTTAAATAATACTGCCTCGGACCCAGTTTACAACAACACATGAATTAAAAAGCTTATTATGTGTGTCATTATTGAGACACACAATATATATCAAATATATATATCAAAGCTGACTAAAATTTTGAATATGTAACCTTTAAAGATCCAGAAAGCGCTAGCTCTCAGAAGAAAAGGGACACAGACCCTAGCTTCATGACCGACCAACTTTTCAACTTCCGTTTTACATTTTCTTCAATAAATGTGATAGGTTGATAGTCATACATTCCAGTATCAAAATCGCATTTGCCTCAAAGGTTAAAATTAAAAGAAGTAAACAAGTAGTAGAAGGAAGAGACTACAAAGAAGTGGAAGGTTGTTTCAATACCGATAGGGTCAAAAAACAAAACACTACCTACCATTCACCTTTGAAAATGAGGTCGAAAATCTGCTTTAATTGCATTAGAACTGTGCAGAGAGAAATAACCGAGCTTGTGCAAGGATGGGATCAATAACGGAACGAAAACAATCTCAGCCATTGGTTACGCTCGGAAGATCAATACTCAAAAGAAGAAAGTATTTATTTATTTCCTTACATTAAATTGTGCCTAATCAATTGGTTAGTAAAAGTGGTAATAAATTAACCGATTGGTTTAATTCTATTGATCGATCATAAACTCGAGAACGGTTGAAATTAATAATCCAATAAACCAAGGCACAATTACCCAAAACAATTAGAGGAACAAATTAATTATCTTAATATTAGTCCTGATGTCATTAGGTGCTTAGTCATCAATACCACTAGTGCTAAGCCAGTAGAAGAAAGTGAAAAGCCCATCCCCAATCACCTCCAACGACTTTAATAACTCCATGTATTACCTGTCACTTTTCGGCAGACGAGTGCTGTTAGAAGGAAGAAAAAAAGACGAAGGAATGAGTGTACGACTCTGATGACTAATTTAGAAGTCCACCAACATCCGCATCAGGTTTCCTTAACACACACACATGCACACAAAAACACCCAGTTCAGTACAATAATAACGGTCAAAAGTCACGCAATATCGTTATCCAGACAAGGGTTGGATTAAGATTTCAGTGGAATCTAGAAAAGCTATTGGGTTTAAAAATACAAGTATATTTTTTGGGGGGAGGGGGAGGGGGCTAAAGCATCAGATGTGAAAATGCAACTAGGATGAGGGTCCTTTATAACAAAAAAAAGCCTTGACCTATTTTTAAGCCATTGAAAGTCGACTACTAAAAAGAAGAGAAAAATAAAACTTTTCGTTTTGTGATAAAGCAACAGAAGTCGTAGGGGATCATTTCCCCAAAAAAATGTCGTGGTTAGTCTCTAGGATATGCACTGTTTATTGATTCGATATTCCACTTAGCAACTGAAGAAATTAAATTAATCCAATGCGTGTTTAAGCAATACTTTTTGCAGGCCACCACTTTCTGTCCAGGGAAATTAACCATTCGTGACCTATTTCCGATTTTAATTACTTCCGATCCACCAGAACGGCTGGATCGGAAGTATGTCATTCATTAGCTTAGAATAATTTCCAATTAATGAGATTTCAAGTTGTTTATGAGTGAGGATGGGTGGAAGAATGCGGTGGGAAATCTTGTGACCAATATTCCACCAGAAACTGGACATTGTAATGAACATAAAACACTAACCAAGATTCCAAACAACTGTAGTTAAGTACTTCAATAGAAGTAATTGAATGCAAACAGGCAAACCAGTGAGCAGGCGAGTAGGAAAATAAGCGATTGGAAACATTCTCAATCCAGTGACTTGGAGATTCATTAGACTGAGAACAAATACTCTTAATTGATAAAAACAGGTTGATGGAAAAACTAGTAAAATAGTAAATGACCAATTCCCATTATCGAGGAATATTGCATAACAAAACAAGAAATTCCCCCTTCCCCCTCCGCCGTCGCTAAAGAGAGTTGATGGAACTCAAAAGAGCAAAATTCATAATCTTCTAATCGTTGCACCTTAAAAATTAGACTTAGGCCTATCGAATTCGATAAAATCTTTCAATTGAATGTAGATAAAAGGAAATAGAAGGAGAACTTTCCTACAATTAATAAGAAACCTCTACAGGACGGTAGGAGTGACCAAAGGTGAAACATGTGAAATTCACAGAAAAAAAAGGTAAACAACTTCTGTCGCATATATTGACATATAAAGTTTCAAATGTCCTTTTGAAACTGATCAGCAGATTAGAATGTTAGAGCACTTGCACTTTACTTTGTAAATGCTGGACATCGGGGTCATTGAATGACAGTTGTTGGCAAGTATCCAATGCTTAACAAAAAATGTACAACCAACCGAACTGGTTCATGTTGGGGTAACGAAATGCAAGATTTTCACCAGGAACTTGAAAGACTAATGGGCAGTAACTGGAGCAATTACCTTATCAAGTAGCGTGAGGTAGAAAATCAACAGCCCATGGCCAATGAGTTAACCCTTTAACGCCTTGAAGGACCGTATGGTCCTCTTTCAAAATAAGCTCCATTGATACTACTCGTAACAGAAGGCGCTGTTGTCGTTTGAAATGTTCAATACATGTCTATAGCCTTCGCCTGATACCACCAAAACTCATCTCACGTCGGCGGCATCAGTCTACTGTGAGACACGCGTGAATGCGGTTGGCGCATTTTTCAAAAAATAGTTTGGGCGTTAAAGGGTTGAAAGGAAATCGCATGGTGGTTGATTAAGGAAAACAAACCCCAAACCCAGAAATTCAAATCGTTAATCACAAAATGAGTATAAACGGAAGATTAGGATAGAACTCTTCACTAATAACTTTTTGACTGAATCATCACTTAAAGTTTAAAATTTAAATAATTTTAATTTGTAATTTAAATAACGACCAATTAATGGTGCGTGGTTGAATAGGAAACCGGAACCAAGATTGTTTAAGTTGGCTCATATCCTCAAATACAAAGACATCATTTTTATCAATACTCTACATGGATATTTATAAATCTAATACGCATTAAAAATGCCCATAGGGAATTTAAAATATCTATTCAAGTTGTTCAACGTATTCGCCCAAAAGTATGAAGATAGACTAGAATTGTCCATAATTTGTCAGTTTTGATGATGGCGTTCGGATAGGCAATAGTTTAAAGCACACTGAAGAAGGACTGTAAAGTCTATTTAACTGCAGTACAATGATGCTCACAAAAAGGTACACGTTTTACTTCTAAACAGCCATTTCCATTTGCCTTAATCGGTATTTTCTAATCCCATCGAACGCATCCCATTTTCTTATATTCGGATTTATCATAAAATAAATTTTTCAGAGGATAGATGAGTGTAAAGTTGACTCATCCAATTGCTGTGAATTCTGGTCAGTTTTTACTCATCGAACGAGCTCAACCAGCCAGCCAAAATCTGCTCAAACGGACGAATGGGAGGCCGCCTGACTTATTGCCACGGCCGCAAGCAATGCAGGCACGTGCGCACGAGTCACTTTCTCACACACTGGCAACAATGCATTTATAAACCAATGTCACTCTCTTCGAAAGAAATCAGAACGATTGGTCAACTCAAGACCCGGAGATGAGCAAACAGTTTACAATAAAAGTGAAGACTGATTTATGAGTACATTTTCGAAGGAAAGATGATGAATTTGGCAAAATGCTACTGACATCCTATTTACGAAATGAGTAGCTCTAAATCTGAACACACGTATATACCGATTCTAAGATGCGTTTATTTTTAAATTAAATCTCGAGCATAGCTATTCGGAGCACCCATCAGACTAGTTATTCTGCACAGATTAACTAAGACTACCTATCGTAAGAACGACAGTAAGAAGTTGAAAACTGCCCGGCATTTGATGTCAGGCTAATCTGGCAGAAGAGAAATAAATGTCAAAGTACTTGCTAATAAAACCTCCCTCGGGAAACCTTGCCGAACTATTACAATAGAAAATAACACACATTCGAAATAGGTACCTCTAAATCTCAACATACGAAGAGCTGGCTAAGGCAACTCCAAGTGGATGATGAGTAGGTATTCAAGAAAAAAAAATGACTATGAGTCCTACTACTTATTCCATTCATCGCATTAGTCAACATTAACCATAACTGGAAGGTGTGCGTAAAAAGTGAAATTATACGTGCGAAACCTCGGTATCCTCGAGTCTTCGCAAAAGAAAATGATATAAGAAAGCATTGGCGAGTCGCTCTCACCTCAAGTCCAAAGATGCGATACCAAGTAATTATAAGAATTATGTGAAAAGATGAAATACTATCATCCAAATTCTCAATGATGATAAAATGTGATTCTAGAACACATATGAATCAGCGTCCCAAGTACCGTCGACTCCCCACTACTTACCGTAGTGATTAATGATAAATAAGAAGAACTTACTGTCCACTGAGGAGATTCTGTCGAACTTGTAAGCAAAGAAAGTAGCGGGTCAGATCCTCTGCAATCGAATCGATATTGTAGGGGAAGAACTTCACTTGAAATTCAAAGAGCCAGTTTTCTGGAAAGGGGGAGAGAGGAGAGCAGTAGCGAATCTCATAATTTAAGTTAAAAGAGCGCACAAGAGGAGTGGCCACTTACTTCCAACCTGTTTTGCAACTTTCTTATCCATTTTCAACCAGCACTAAAACGTACAAAAGGAAATTAAAGAAATTTCGTTAGACTAAGCAAATGGACAGAAAAGTAAACCGGACGAATTTTTGGAAAGAGAACGAAAAAAATGAAACAATGCTTGGAGAAGAATGATTTATTCTTCCCATGGATTTCAAGGTGTTGTCCTCTAAGTCAAAACGGAAATCTCCTTTTGAAATTACAACTACTATGATCCAAGATAGAATGGATGACTAATCATGGAAGTGGAGATTGTTTACTTCTGTTCGAGATGCTTAACTACGTCTTTGATCTGAACGGATCATGTATGTGGGATTGGAAGTGGTCGATGCAATAACAACAGAGGAATACCTGGGATTGCAAAGGCCACCCAAGAAGCGAGAAAATAAGACTTAATTAGTCTGTATCCCATTATTTTTTAACGAAATAGGCTATGTTATTAAAGACCGAGTGCGAACAATTCAGAGCCCAACCCACTCGGAAAGGATATTACAGCCGAAAAAAATGCCAGGTTTATATCTTTTAATAGAAATTGAAACTGTCAGAGTTAATGTAACCGAGTTATTTTTGTCACATTTTGTTAACCCATGAATTCGCTTAAATCAAATACTATGCAGCTATTATACTGCATGAATATAATAACGAAGACTACAATACGAACGGAATCAGCGACAATCTAGCGACATTGTTAAGTCATTAATTTCAATTCAACAGTATCTCCACTTCGATTACAGAGATTGTCCAATGAAAGAAAATTGCCAACTAGAAATTTTCTACAGAAAGAAAAAACGATTAAACAGAGTTAGCATACCTGTAATGAATGTAGTACGGCCTGTTACGCCTATTCATAGACCAAAAGCACATGTGTCAAGTAAAGAGCATGGATTCGAGATCCACTGTTCTTGACGGTTGCATGACTTTTTACACACATCAATTTCAGCTCAGGAACTTCCAGGTGTGAAACAGCACAGTAAATTACAAGTAGTTCATTATGGGGATTCGGGAAATGGCAACCTTGAACTGAAAACTAATGTCATGATAATAGTCATGTCAATACAAAAAACAGGCCAATATGAATAGGAGGGAGAAAATATAACAAAGTATTGTTACGGCAAATGCACGCCTGAAAGAGACATACAACAATCAAAGCTCAGTCGCGTGAGATGTCATGTAGATCCCCCTCGAATTCTAGCTGAACCAATTAATTTAACAGGCTCTACGTATCTAAAGAGGGGATAACCACTCGAATTCGCGTTAAAGTCGTAAGT
The DNA here is from genome assembly GCA_000469805.3 of Hymenolepis microstoma. Classification (NCBI taxonomy): domain Eukaryota; kingdom Metazoa; phylum Platyhelminthes; class Cestoda; order Cyclophyllidea; family Hymenolepididae; genus Hymenolepis; species Hymenolepis microstoma. The sequence continues at coordinate 20,924,726 of LR215993.1, read as the reverse complement.
TCTGCCACACATTAAGTAGACAGAAACTGTCGATTCAGAAGCCAGTAATTGACAGCTCATAACTTATAACATTCATGACTTAAAGAATGTTTCAGCAGCCACTTATTCAGATTAAAAGCCAGATTCATTAAGGAGACGTCTAGTTACAAATTGAATTAAAATGAGAACTACAAAACGTCAGTTTGTCCGGAAAATGCCAAAATGAACACCTAGACACGTAGCTAATCGGTGGGGTGTCCGACTAACTGTAGTTGAGGTCAACTGCAACATGACTCATAAGCTGAAGTCAAGACAAATTCGACATACCATAGTATTATCAGGAGCTAGATACTTAATTCCAAAGTAATCAGTTTCAAGTAGATCCAAGTTGGAACAGACAGCATCGAAGAGTTGCTGACCGTATGCGGCTTTCTGCAATACAAGGAAAGCTAATCAGATTTAGCCAAAATTATAAATGATCAATATTGAGGATGCAAAACACCAATATCGCATTAGTTTTCAACACCATATTGAAAATTTCTAAACTTGTGAAACGAAACTTATTTGTTTACAAACTAAAAACTTCACTTGCTCTCATTATAGGGTTCTTGGTAGAAATTTTTTAACAATCAAATTCATAAAGAGGGGAAACTAGAATAAAAATTCAGTTATAACTCTAAGTCATCTTTGATAAATATGTAAATCTACATATTTTCTTGGAATAAAAAGTGTAAAGTGAAAGAAGAGATAGACTAACATCAATGCTGAACATCTGTTGGAGTCCATCCAACATAATAACTGCACAATCAACCGACTTTCCCGATGGTTTGAAGTTAGACGCGGAAGTATTTGATCTTCCCAGGGTAGCATTACGAGCCATAGTAGCAGAGGGATAAGGAGAACCAACTGCAGTCACAGGACCAGATGCACCACCACCACCACCAAGCAAAGAAGCTCCCGAAATAGAACCTTGTCGGGGTCCCATAGTGCCAAAACGGCGAATAGTTGTGTAGTACTCCCTCTTAGGGACAGAATCTGGAACTTCTATAGTTCCACCGTTATAGAGAGGCATTGGACTATTTTCACCATTGCCACTTCTCATTGCGTTTGCCTCCAGATTGGCCAAATTTATCGAACCAGTTGTTGTGTCACCTCCTATAGATCTACGACCTGGGGAACTCAAAATTGAACTGCTTGTGTAGTTAAAATTATTGCCCTCCTATAAATAGATAAGTTATAATGTTAAATTGAAGTTCAATAAAGAAAGGATCATTCAAACAGAATAATCAAACAAGCTGAGAAATACGCAACCAAATTCTATCTGTAGAAGATGAGATAAAGAGAAAAATGAATGAAACTATTTACCGGAGCAAATGCATATACTATCTTCTGGAATATGGGAAAAATAAATGAAATGTCAAAAATGTTGCTAAGATTAGCTAATAAACTAAACGGATTACAAAATATAAAAGGAAGATACAGAAATCATGCGCCCCAAACTGAGTTGCATGCAAAATACGTTAAATCTGTTATATGATGTTAAGCGTGCGTTAATACGAGACAATTATTAAAGTAAGGTGCTAAAGCGCATACCCACTTCGAATTCCTTCTTAGATCTTGAAAAGGGAAGCAGAGAAGGCTTATTTGTGTATTTCATTAATAGGAAGATGAAAAACTACTATAACATTTGAAACAACAAACATTAAATAAGAAGAAGACCTGATTTTAGAAAACAAATAAAGCTTTTCCATCTCATTCAAGAACTAAGAGAAAACATTATTCCGCATAAAATACAGCGCTTGCACAATAAATAAGATCTGTCCAACAGGAATCATATTACAAAATTGCAGTTCAATTTTACGAGTTTTCGTCGAGTACAGTAAAATTTTAAGAAATTAAATGCACACTTTAACCAAATCAAACTAACTGGAAGAAGAGCCATCGTCAGTAATTGATGAAAGCACAAATCCGCATGAAATTTATGTTGAACGAAAAACACGAAGTACGAGACCAAAATCTACACTTCGATGATTGGGCGCTGGGACGGGATGACAATGAATAAAGGTCATATTCAATGCAAACGAACAAAACCGACTAAACTTAGATTTATTTTGAATTTTTGATTCAACTAATAAAAAATGACATAATTTTAACGGAATATTAAAGTGCTTGGGCGATTTTATATGTATTTTTTGATTTTATATGTCTTTATTCTGCGAAAATCACTAATTTCATTTTTACATAAACAGCCTCTAAAACGGTTTTGCTCATTTATAATGAGTTGTTAATAATTCTGTATTGATAAGCCTTACTATTCTCACCTAGCACAAGAAAATGTTTAGAGGCATTAATATGAAAATTTGATCTGGTATCACTCGAATTTCAAGTTAATTTAATTGGTATAAGGTATATATGCATGCCTATAACTCTGAATATACATATTAGTTAAACGTAAGCTGTGCATATTAAATGTGCCCATCTTCTATTTAATTTACTCTTAATTCTAATAAAGCTTTGATTTTTAAAAGAAGTACAATTAGAGAATGTTAAGATCGTCCACTCAAACGGTGGTTAATTTGATGGATTGAAAGGTAGTGTCTTAGATTCATACATGTCAGGTTAAGCAAAAACTCTAAACTTTAATCTATTTAGAGCAAAGGAACTGTAATAATCAAAAAAATATTAACAATAATACCATAATATGCTGTGGAATTGGAACTGTATTGTCTATTCACACAAATATTTCATCATAACCATTAAGCCTTCCCTTGCTAAAAAATTCAAAGATAAGAGGATTTCATCTTTTAGCAAAGGATGACTTGTATTTACTCATAAAATCGTGTTAATTTCCTATTTTCTTAATCCAGAAACTAATAAAGGTATATTTTGGCATATAGCTTCTAGGGAGGTATGATTGTTAGTCTTGAATATTTTAACGGAAAGAAATCACTTCAAAGCCTTGTGCATTGTATGAATTATGATTAACTCCTGTTGTCACTCTTCCTTTTGAACCTGATTTGTTGCCAAAGTGGTGGCAGCTTTAACGGCCAAAGTGTAAATTTTATATCAATTTCTTTGTCGAAGGCTTAGTAATGCGGTCATCCTGTAGCATTACTTTCTTCATATATTCATTGATATCGTAACATAATGATGGTCAACTTTTACATTTGAATTTTTATCACTTATTCTTTGACAGTTAAGTCGGTCATCTAATATTTGACATTGCTTAAAGGTATAATTGCGTTTAAAATCAATACTTAAACCATCAATCTTAGTGGCTGTAACAACTCCATAGCGAATTCTTCGATCAACAAGGGTACTTTGACTTGTTTTTACACGTGTCTCATGAATAAGTATATTTCTTTCCTAGCTGTTGAGCAAACAGTTCTCTTCATCTTATAATTTGATATGGTATGCGTTATTTAAAAACATACTGAAACTACCATTACTGATGCATTCTCCGATGGAGATTTAACTCCACGTTTGATTTGATTGTTTTTCCAATTCTAGTTGTCTGCAAAAAATGTAAAGATCAAGTCATTAATTCGAATAATTATACAGTAACTTTCTACCAGCTTAATAAAGCAATTTAAACTATGTGATATGGCAAATTTGCTAGCAAAGTTTTATTTATTTTATAAATGTCGTCATTACTATCTTCAAGAAAACATTTTATAAATGTATTTTAGCACTCTTATATGAACAAATGAAGTTTCGAACGAAGTGGATGGTCAACCACCATGGATAAAATGTCATAAAGTCAGTAAATGTGTGAATAATAGGTAAGAATTTAGCCGTGAAATTGCTTATGTCTTAGTTATCCTCTTACCGTGTTTCACAACAGCTTAACTGAGCTAACAACATAAAACTTTCAATAGCACTTAATTTTAGTAACCTTGACTACACTTCTTCCTTAACTGAACGCCAAATTAAGTCTAACTCTCCACCGATTTCATATTCTTGTAAATAATGCATTTAATTTTCGTTTAAATTTTGATATGATAGGCAAATTATGACTATGAATCTGTTAATATATTTGTAATGACTGATTTACTTACTCTTTGTTTTTTGTTTTAATTTGGTTTGTAACCTGCTGAAGTTTATATGACTTAAACGTTCTTTGCTTTACACACCGCCCCACCTTATCGAATTTGGAGAAAGACGATTGCTTAATGGTCGTGTGTGTTTATCGTATTTTTTTTATACGAACAAGAACTATTAAGCCAATCTTCTGTTCCGAATTCTTAAACACCACAAACTTTAAATGACATCTTTATATGATCGCATAAAAGCTTAATGGAGGCCTTCAAAAATTTATCTAGCTTGGAAATACAATATCTCGTTTCACATCCGGTTAAAAGGCTGCTTAGTTTGAAGACAAATTCTCTAATCAAACTATATAGTTCTGCAGATTTACAAACCAAATAAAAAACAAATGGAAATGGGATAAACCCCAATTGAAGGGATAGTGTATTTACTTATATAACCACACATTAATTGCAATTTCCCTTGTCTGACGCCGAAAATACTGAACAGCTCAACTATGGCGCCATCTAAACTTTTCAGATGTCACGAAATCAATACATACACTCTTAAAATATATGTAAGATCACCTATATGTTTATATTTTTATGAACCGCAAAACTACTAATTTGAAAATTGTTTGTTTCGTAACTGGCTATTGACCCTTGCTGTCTGAACTGAAAGCGAGTTCAAGCCATCCCTTTTGCCTATCTTTGTGAAATTAAAAAAAAAGAAAAAAAAAAGACAAATTCATGGTTGATAAGTCTATCTAAAATACCATTTGACCTTTTCACTCAGAGATTGATTTAAATAAAATTCTTCACGATTGGTATCTTTCATATTACTAAAATGAATACTGAACCCAGCTGTTAGAAAACATACATAATTAATTTGACTATATTTGAATGAATTTAAACATTTTCATAAAAGCAAGACTTATTCTCATCCAAATACTCGCAAGAAAATGTTGGCGAATTAAATCAGTGAAGTCATTCACTCAATTAAATAAATTTGTTAACGAGCTCGGCAATTAGTAGCCATGAGCTCATCCAAAAACCCAAGTTTCTGAATAATTGTTTATTAAAAATGATTCACACCTCAAATGAGAAAGGGGACATTTCAGTGGTTCCAGAGTTCCAATAACTTAATTTTCTCAAATCCCTCTTCATGTTTTACAAGTCCTGCTATTCCCCTCGCACTCCCCCCCCCCCCTCCCCCCCTTCCCACTTCCCCCTTCCCCTGCTATATTTTAGCCGATCACAAAATGCGTGCAACTACTTCACTCTCGTGCCATGGTAAATCCAATAAAGGGTTAAAAATAAAAGATATTAGCTTTGCTCTCTAAAATGACAATAGTAAACAGGTAACAACTATTTGGCATTGCCTTTTGATGAAATGCTTCAAAAAATCGCTTTATTATTGTAGGCAGTAATTTACAGTACGATTTTATAAATAAATTATTTAAATTAAAGATTGAAAGGAAAACAAATCTAAGTAATTTACACCCAATGTTTTAAAGCTGGAATTCTTTAAACCGATAGTTTTTACAGCTATTAGACCGGAGCATCTGGTTGGGATTTAATTGGTTGATAGCGATTGGTCAGCCTTTACGTTTCTTGAACCGGATTGGTTTATTATTCAAGACGAATGTTATTGGTTGCCTTGATCAATATATATCAGGCCATTTCTGCGTCCACTTAGGTATTTTATGGTAGTTGAAAAGTAGCGGCTATGAGCGAAACCGAGAAGGGACCTGATGTTGAGGCTGACTATAATAAACCCGCACCCAAGGATAGATTTAGACTGATATATATCATTTTCTTTTTCATTGGTATCGGTACTCTTTTGCCATGGAATTTCTTCATTACTGCTAATCAATATTTCCAATACCAACTCCGGAATCAAAGTCTTCCGGCAGGTGTTGATGCCCTGCTTCCTCAGTACAGAACCGAGCTCCAAAAGGTTTTCTCAACTTACCTTACCATTTCATCAATGGTTCCGGCCACACTGGGGAATTTCCTCAATCTTATGATTAAAGATTGGCTCCCGGTTTATCCTCGTTTGATTGGATCTTCCGCTTTCATGCTAATCATCTTTGCAATCACCACTACATTTACGAAAGTTGCTATTGACACACAGATTTTCTTTGCTGTTACTCTGGCCACTGTTGCAATTAACAATGGTAGGTGATTTTGCCATTTATTTACCGAAACCACCCATTTTTTAGTGGCCAGCGCAATCAATCAGGGCAGTACCTACGGTATCCTTTCTGTCCTGCCCGGAAGCAATGTACGAGGTTTCCTTGAGGGTCAAGCGGTCGCTGGTATCATTGCCGCTGTCGCTAGTATAATCACAATTGCCGCTGCCAGCAGTCCAACAGGCGTCGGTTTCGCGTACTTCCTTATTGCTGTGGCTATCATCGCTCTTACAATCTTCCTCTTTATTGTGCTTTTCAAAAATCCATACTTCCAGTACTACTGGAGTAGGCGGAATGTGGCTACGCACGATGATGCATCCCTAGGCAGCAAAATCAAGACAACCTTCGCCAACCTCTATCTTGCAATGTATGATGTGAAATGGACCGGTATCACCTCCTTCTTCATATTTGCTTGCACACTAGCCATCTATCCAAGTGTGTTCATTCTTCTAGTTCCTGCTAATTTCGATGCAGACAATGTTTGGCACAGTAAGTCAATCGCGATACCCCAAAAAATCTTTATTCATTTAAATGGAACTATTTACTTTCTTTCAGCTAAGTACTTCCATGCTGTTGTTGTCTTCTTGAATTTTAACATTTTCGATTACGTTGGTCGACTGCTTGTCACTTGGTTTAAATGGGTATGTCAAACTCTTTCATTACCTTAAAATCTTGTTAATGAAAAGGTAGCTTTAATGGTTGAATCTGTCTTTCCTTCCAGCCCAAATTTGAGCAACCCCGAATTCTCTTGTTATTGGCTATTGCTCGTTTCCTCCTCGTGCCTCTAGCTTTATTCTGCAATATCAATTCGAGTAGAATTCCAACTCTATTCTATCATGATTCGATTCCATTCATCATTGTGATGCTTCTGGGTCTTACCAACGGATATTTCGTGTCTTTGGCTGTTAGCTACGCTCCTAAATATGCCACCCCTGGTAACGAAGAGGGCTGTGGAATCGCTACATCAACATACATTGCTCTTGGTCTTGTTACAGGTGTCGCTATGTCCTACGGACTTGTGGCTCTTGTTTAGACCTATATCATAAAGATATTGTCTTCCTACCCTCTTCCCCTCCCCCCTCCTCCCCCTCCCTCCCTCCTTTGGCATTTTCATAAATCTTGAATAGTGTATTTGTACGATAACAGTAAAATAAATGTTTGTGTGTAAATTGAATTACATTTCACGTCTATGCCAAAATTTTTGGTGTTCACCGGTGCTTGTGCACTTATTTCTAACTCTCAGACCGAAACTCGTATCAACAAATGGTTATAAACCTGTTGATTGTCGGTCACTCCTCCTGGTACCGCTATGTAGAGCTGTGCATTCGGTAGCTTCTCTTTCGAGATTGAAATCGTAGATGTAATGTGTTTATAGACATCGGGTTTCAACAACGAAATCACAGTTCAACAGTTTTTTTGTAAACTCAAATTAAAAATGCATTTTTAAAGGAATCAGTGCGCCACATCAAAGAGCTAATTGATTTCATTTTCAAGGGTTTTTTGTTTTGAATACGTGTCTATTGATTACAAACGTAATTTTTTTACTGCCAATTGCAGACCTTTCGTTCTCCTTTATGGCCCTTTCCAAAAGTGCGAGCTTTTGTACATATGACTAGGCTTAAATGTCGATGGTTTTGATGGATGAGAGAGAAGGAGAATTGTTTGTTGTTGGGTTTGGGTTGGAAATGGACGCTACCGGCCTCTACTGTACCAATCTCTTAATGAATGTGGAAATAACTAAAATCCCATAACCGTACCTTCCAAGCTGGATTTGTAGATCGTTTTTCAACACTTATCTTGCGTAAGGGGAGAATCTATACGGAGAATCTCAAAGTTTGTCTGTGCTTTATTAATCAAAATTAACCAGAGCAACTGGCGATTTCGTTTGCTGAATATACACCGATTGACATTGGAGCCGTAATTTCTGACGTCTCAGAGGAGAGATTCAATCTCTGTGCCACCGAGGAGCAACCAAAACGGATGAAATTTTCATTCAATAGGTGTGGAAAAGCAAGTTTTTAAGCCTCAAAAATTGATTACCTGCTGTAAATTATGCTAAGGGAAAGCAGAACAGAACATTTTGAAAACATATTTGCGATACACAGATCACAAACATCAGAAAGTAATTTTAACAAACAATTGGTGTAGTTCTGAAATTTGTCCCGATATTTGACGAGCTGCAATACTTTAGGGCATCCGCAGTTTATGGCGTACTTTAATAAACGATCCGTACTCATAACCTTAAGAGTCATAAAGCTACCATCAGATAAAGCCTGCTTTTCGAAATCTCTGCCACCTTACAGTCAAAAGTTTTGCTAAATGATTAATTAGAACTCGAATCAAGAAACGTTCCAGACAAGCGTTCTTTTTTGCCGCTTCTATAAAACAATTTTAGTGTTTTGAATATACTTTGCATTAATCAATGACTGGCTTTGAGACTTTGTCTGATTTTATTTAAACAAAATTTGAATAAGGAATGATTCAGGAAAGATGTTTGCTTGTTAATAGTCAGTATATCCGTCTGTGGAAGGCGGAATTCCTCATCAAAGAGGCTCCTACCCTAACAACTAGTACTAAAAGCGTATCAAGCGGCTTAGCTTCAACTTACTGGCTTCGACTAGACTCTGCTTTCGGTTATCAAATAAAATTCGATACTTTTAAAATATGACAATAGCTGCCGCGTTGGTAAATACCCAAAGATCCATCAGCAAAGACATTAAAACGGGTAACATAGAATACAAGATGTCCTATTTACTTATTTTGTCTATTTGACCGAAGTTAACAGATCTACCGCTGAGTAGTTCTACAACTTGGAAGGCAGAAATAGCCTTACCTCCCAATCTTCTAAATGCGTAAATCCCAGTATTCCTGTTTTCTACACTCAGGAGAATTAGAACAAATTTAATGAAAGGCGCTTAACTTAACTTTGTGTGCACAACTGAGATCCCTTCACTTTTAAAACTTAACCCCTATCGCTAAGAATGACCTCGAAGTGGTAAAAAACTGTGAAGAACTTAATATCAAAGCGAGAAATATTGTAATTAAATCTTGGTAGACATTTAGATTTCAAGACTGAATTCTCAAAATATCACTTTCACTCCCACCCTGCCTCTCAGTTGATATATTGATATGACCTATTTGGTAAAATGAACTACACAAATGCTCATATAAAATGTACCAGTAGATCATAAGAAGATATATAATTGCTAAGGTCGCATGTACTGTAGGGAAGGGAGGGTCGTGAGATAAGAAGATTTAGATATTTGAAAGTATTTATCTAGAGAGCTCGTGATGTTACTGGTGTCTCCAGGTCCTCAATATGAAACGCTTGGGAGATGGTTGGATTTTAGCTCACAAATTGCACCAGTTTCAGAGCCGATGAAATATGTTATAAGACTCCATCTTCGTAGCTACAATACAGCTAGAGCTGGAGCTCAACAATGAGATATTGTATTAATAGAATTAGTCTACATTGTACTATTCGGCGGATACATAGCTATAGCCATAGGGACTAAGGTTAAAGAGCGTATAGGGATATTCTCTTCATGGGATTTAGACGAATATGGGCTGAGGAGACTTGCAGTGAAGTCAGTATCAAAATTGAGAATGATATTCTGATATGTGGCGTTTCAGTTAATTGTATCTTTGATAAGACCGGAAATTTGGCACTTTGAAACTGTGTTGCTGTTACCCGAGGAAAAAAAGTCTCGAAAATAGTGGAAAAAACTTTTCTTCGAGGGTTCGTTTTCAATTACCAGATTCGTGCTTTACTCTTCTCGTTCTAATTTCCTTTATTCCTAGAATAAATTGTTCGGGAAAAAAATGATAGCCACCGTTCAAGGAATTTAATTATGCTAATTTTAATGTAATTAATGACTCTAATCGATGAGAGATCTAACACTTTATAGGGATTAGTCAGTTTCGTCTAAAGCCTCACTAAAATTGGATTTTAATGGCATAAATTTGGCTGTATCACACATCAGAAATAAAATTCTAATATTAGGAAGCTTATCGGGCCAAAATAATTTAATTATGCTACCTTAACAGTAGAAGCTAATACTAAATTTCAGGATAAAATAAGTTGTTTTTTGGCTTAAAAGTCAACATTATTTTGAAAAAACTGAACTCATTCCTCATTTGTGTTTGATATTTAAACTCACAGACAGGCATTCATAATTACAACTGTAGCATAATTAATTCCTCAATTTATTATCCTGTCATGCTGGTGTGTGCAATAAACTGTGTTGAATACTAGTTAGTTTATTCCTAACCGGGCTGTGTTCAGGCACACTAGACTTTCTTTGAAAGTTCAAACTCCTCATCAGTTATGTACGTGATGAAAAGGAGAATGAATAAATGAATGGAACCCATCTGAAGGATGGGAGAGGATAACTTCTATCATGATGACTCGCACCGCCCATCACAATATGGAGATTGTTGTGAAAGCAATCCGACATGAACTGCCGATTTACAACAGAGACTGCTAGGCTACAGTGACTAGCAGAAGGCAACATAACAGACAATCTGATCTGATTGTGCTCACACAGCAAAGTTTCGAGGAGTTATTCTTTAACAAATATATCCTATATGCACAATAATACATTCTTCAACTAGTAGGAGAATTAAAGGCAAAATAAAGTAGATTAATCTTCAGAAACTCTTGAGGAGGTGCCTTTTTCTATAGGCCCAACAAATATACTAATTACCAGAGAAATGATAGGATGTCCTCTGACTTGTAAAATAGAGTTAAAATGAGCAGAGCCGGGTTAGGTAAAACGTGCCCATAAGTACACACAGTCCACTAATTTAAGAGCAGGTTCTGACGCAGTTGTTAGCTTACTTAGTAGAAATGGATTTTCTCATTATTGATGTTTTTCATGATGCCACCGCATCGTGAAATAAGAATGTTGCTAAACGCTTTCTAAAGTTGATTTGAAAGTTGTTCATCCATGGGCACCGGTGTCACAGATTATATCTCACCTGTCCATAAGGTCTGAGGTGATGTCTTTTCTGTGGGTCTCTCAGTACGCTCAATGAGCAGATGGTGCACAATACTCGGTTGAGTCCAACTCTTATAGAAGTTAGTAATAGGCGAGATTGATTTTGTGCATCTAGAGAGTGTGTAGGGTGTTCAATGCAACCAATTCTGATCAAAGGAATCTCGTGCCTGCTAGAACAATCTGAAAGGACAGACTGGCGTATAGAGGTCAGCGAACAATGACTCAGCATTTTGGTAAGTTCAACAATTCTCAGTAAACTTCCTTTGCTCTCTGCCTTCTGTGTTCTCAGTACTTTGGACGTAGCCGAGCTAAACTTGGGTACAAATTTATGCTAGAAGCTAATTGTACATGTGTGCATCGATTTAGACATCAACGAGGTTTGACAAAGTGCTTATTTGTGTAATATCCATCACGTCATCCACTATGTGAATAATCTAATACAAAAGTTCAAAATGTTCTCCTCTCATGATCATATTAGCTTAAGATTACCGTCAAATAAATGCACCTATCAACTTTAAATACTCTTAAAGAAAAAATAACTCATAAAATTTCTAAGTAATAAGTATTAGATTCTCGACTTTATTTTAGATGATCATTATAAGAAAAGTAAATGTTTCTAATGCTGAGTTCATTGGTACGTATAAATTAATTAATTATATTTTGCAATAAATAAATAATATATATATATATAGTCTTAAAACTGGAACATTTCAAATAATCAGTTACGAGTGTGTGATTCCTAATGCCATATGCGATCGAGGTTTTGGGGTGGCAGAAGTAGACTGAGAGATTCGGGGCCTGCTTTTGATGCATAGTTCTTTTTAAAGCTCAAAATTGTCATCATTAATTAGTATTAATCATCAATACTGTCTATTGCAATGATTGCGTTTATTAACTAAAGAGTCTCCTGAAAATTTTGTAAATAAAGTTTGAATAGACGACATCTTAATCCTTCTTCTATTTGGCTAGATTCTGACTTTCCATGAGTGGGTCTTTTGGAACACAACTTGTGACTTCGTAAGTAAAATAGAATTGAAGTTTATTAGTTCTAAATTTCCGTTGGGTTCATGTGAATGCAGACTGACACAAGTTTCCTTTGAGAAAGCACAAATTCGTTGCTATTTGTACTCCATACCATTTGAAGATGAGCTCGAACCGGCCCTAAGCTAGGCCAATGACGGAGAAACGACTATTTTCACCTGATCACACATTAAATCCTGTCTTCGTATATCATTTGTCCAGCCACTACAACCCCTCTCCCCCTCCACCCCGGTAACTACAGGATTTAAAAGGTAAAAAACTTCTTTTTCACAAAAGTACTTTTGATTCAATCTGCTAATGACCGAAAATTGTAATTCATTTTTACGTATGTATGTATGTAAGTAATAGAAATGAAAGAAACGCCTTTCTAATTCCCTTTTTGTCCAAACCCCATATATTTTTATACAAGAATTTCATCGTTCAACTTCAGTTAACCTATCTTAACAGTTGGCATGAGAGTCATAAACGTAAAAGGACAGATCTTGGAACCGCTAATTATGGCTAATTCTATGAGGCAGCTTCTACATGGCTACAGGCGTTGTGTTTGCCGCCAAATGCCCACAATAAATAAAAATAAATATACCTTTTGCTATTTTTAGCCAAGAGCTAATTCCAATAATTTTTGTAATGCAAGCGCTCTCGATTGAAAATAAAATGAACAATTTTAGAGTGTTACTATTGTTAACCTACAACTAATAATTAAGTTTAATGGGGTTAATGAATGAATCGCGTATCGACCTGAATTAGGTCTATCAACGAGGTGCACTGTATTTAAGAGTATATTGCCAGTCCTTAAGAAAAACCACTAAATTATATTTAATATTCATTCATATCTGAATGAATGCCGGTGACATGAACTTAAATATAAATTTATAAATATAAATATAAATGAGAAAGTTGAATAATCATTTCATCCAGTGTTTAAATGTAGTAAAACTAGCAAATTAATTATAATTCAAACAATTCGACTAAATTATAGTCCGATCGATTTAGGACGAATGCTATCAACTTACATATCTTGTGATATTTTGAGAGGCTATGAGGAAACAAAGGCCTGCCAAAAATAAAATGACTAAGAGTTGACTTTGTACTCGTGAACATAATATTTATCGACTATGCATCCTTCAATTCGTACTAACCCTTGTTGATAAGGCTGTTTTGCTTTGGCGTGGACACCACTGTTACTCATTCATTTTGTGCTGGAATAACTTTATTTAACGTCGATAATATCCAAACTACTCATATGAGATCAAAATTGTCAATAAAACAGTTGTACATTCTATTGTTGATCTGATCTGAGCTTAATGGGAGAACAATAAAATAAAATCAGATGATGTTAAGGACTTGAGTAAAGAATAGTTGTTGTGTCAACAAGTGGGGATTTAAAAGTTGCTAGGACAGTCGGTCCAGTGTGAATACTCAAGACATTAATTCCTATGCAAATATAAGCTATATATATATGTATGTATATTCTAGATGAGCAAATTGAGGAGCGTGACATCATTAAAGCTACGCAGCTATTAAAATCGGTGGTAAATAGGCCAATCAGTGGCCATAAACCATTCCTCTATGAGGTTAACGGGGGTCAACTAGAGGACGGAAATTTCTATCGAATGGGTTAAAACAGCGCGATTTGGTGCTTACACAAAGGCCGCATTTAATTGCAGTCCTTTAAGCTATTTAAAATCCCACTGCTTGCTACACACCAGCATGATGTCATTAAATATACAATAGGAGCATCTAATGGTGTTTGTGCAGGAAATTTTTCACATACTGACACCTTTATTAGTGCTATTACATATTGTCACTCCCTGCACTCTCCGTAATTTATCATTTCAACCTTTTACCTGAATCTTGCTCAGAGTTTCTACAGAAGCCTGTTGAATAATTTTAAGATTATATAAATCACTGGATTATCTGGAGGCGAATAAACTAAGTCTCCTTGTAGTCAAAAAACTTACTAATTAACTGTAATTCTGTTAGTTTGGAAGTCATTATACGGTCCATTGCAAGCTACCAAGCGCATTGTTACTGGGAAATTGGAAGTAAGGTAAGTTAGTAATATAACCAGTGGAATAGGAAAGTATTTGCCCACACGCAGACTGACTAGTTTAAATATACTCAAGCCCGGCCTTTCATATTTCCTGGTCTCCCAATGTATTTTACTTTCTCTTATAGACCGGTACGCCATCTCTTTCTATCATGTCTTGTCTAATCGATTTTCTTATGAGATGAAAAATTACACAAATGAGTGCTAGTAGGCAAATAAGAACTGGACGTTGAACCATTGCTTTAGAATACAAATAATTTTTTGGAAAAAACCATTATCCATGGAAAATCTTTTCAGTTATTTGCCTAAAACCGCGTTCAATTAACTTGAATACTTCAAGCCAATAGGAAATTAAGAATGTTTTTTGTTAACACTTTACTCCAGAAATCTTTGCTTTCATCATCTTTCATCTCAAAAAATTATATCAATTGCTAAGCGCTCTATCGGCCAACCCACCTCCTTAATACGAATTTTAACTCAAAACTGCTTGCTCTGATCAGATGAACATAACGGAAATTTCGTCAATACTGTTATATATATATATATATAAACTACAATCTTTTGTTCAGATAATCGATTAAACTCTTCCTACTCTTTGACCAATTTCGAAAGTTTGAACAGTGTTGAATGCATGGAATCGTAATAAGCCCTAATTTTCCCAAAACGAGACATGTTCTATGGGAATTGTGCAAATTGAGTTCAAAATTGTCTTATTCTGCGATGTATGACTTGGTGAAAGGGATTAATTGAAAGTTGAAGTCTCCAGAGATACGATCTTGATAGAGAAGCCAGCTTTTAATGCACTTGAAGGAGAGAATTGTTTATTAGTAATTTTAAGAATTGTGAACTACTATTCAGCTTAAGTTATTTGTATTTTTTCAACTTGAACTTACAAAGTCCAGAAATAGTGAAAAGCGTTCAGAAGCTAAAAGCGCTCCATTTCTTTCGAATTTCTATAAAATTGATCTGTTCATTTACCTAATGAGGTGTACAATTTGTTTCCCAGGCTAATGACCTGGCGTATCTGAAGCCTGTTAAGGTTGGGGGTTAGAAAAACATGACCTGGGTAGTGGGGAGAAAATCGGAAGTTGCTTCTATTAAAATATTTATACGCGCTTATTTCTATTTTTGACCAGCAGCTCAAATGATCATCTCCAACTTGGCAGCTGTGTCACATCGGCAGGAAGAAGGCATTCTGGATCATTTATGATACCAGTTGATTAATAATAATCAGTTGAATGCGGTTTTTGGCAGTCATTTTACATATTGCTTTAGAATTCAAACTAATGGCATCTGACTTGACTAAATGCTCGTTTTTAATCATTTTAGCCTTTCCGTTATTAAGACACAAGCAAATACTGCATCGTTGCTTATTATTGGGTATAAACCATTGAAAAACTTCTATGTTTAGTAATACAAATCAATCACTTTTGTCAGCAGTAAAATAGTCTATTTATTCGTCCCATAGCAATACATGATGCGGTTAAATTGAGTGCAGAATGTAAGCAGAATGACCCGACTATAAAAATTTTCAGGACAGACCATCTTTCATTGTAAACAGAAAACTCTGCACCAAAATTGACAAAGTTAAAAGATTGAGTGGTGACGCCAATTTTTTAATTTTTTGCCAAGGCAAAGATGAAAGTATGCAAATTATAAAAGATTTTTTTCTTGAAGATATTAGCATTTTATTTTTGTTTAATTAAATTTTGTGTTGATGCTAACGTTTGAAGACGGAATTGTTTATCCGAACCAATGAATAACCTTGTACATGGCACAATTCAAATTCGTCTTCTCTCCTCCTGTGTACCGCCATTCATCGGGCTTGGGTTATGGTTCTTCTTTTACAAGTCAGGGCTTGAAATCTACATAGCCTGTCAACTCATTAGTGGTTGTCAAGGTATTAGCATCGGCCTTCCACCTGAGTTACCAAAGTACTATGACTGACCCTCCTGTGTTTTGTTTACAGAATCAATGTGACAGCCTCATTAATTGTTTCGGATTATCTGGGAGTAAAGGGAATTTCTCTGGTCAAAATAAAATTTAATTATCTTTAACTTTAAGTAAGTTCAAATTAGAAGAAATGCGAAATTCATTAAGGTTAATAATGAAAAAAATGACGAATTTTTCGAGAGGGAACTCAGGAGGGGTGGAGTGGGGGTGGGGGTGGGAGAAAAGTGAAAAAATTGTTATTTACTGGAGCCAAATCTACATCCAATTCTTTACTCTTAAGTTGATAAAAACAGTCTCGTCGAGTATGCCATCAATCACCACCAATTCAAGTGAAAGCGACTATTTCACCCTTTTTAATCATCTCATCATGCAGAAAGTGAGTTTAGATAGAAGTACCGGTTTCCTAACAGTTATTCACTTCCATCAACAGACACTGAATTTGGCCTTCTTTATGTTATTCCGTCACCATAACTAAGGTAGTGACCGACTGGCGCCAACAACTGAACGAGACCAGCACACTATAAATGTGTGTTGGGAGTGGTTCACGCTACTGGAAGTCAACAGGAAGGGGACACAGATTGAGCGCTATTAATTAAGTAGGCGACAGTGAATCACAGGAAATAAATCGGAGGAGGGGCAGGCCATCATCATGTGATATCTTTTGAAAATGTGGAAAATAAAGGAGCTTGAAATGTTGAAAGCGAGAAAAAAAATAATAAATCCGGGTTTATTTCCCAAGAGGTTCTAGAATGAATCGAAATAAGCTAGGTTGAATGTTGTATTAAGAAAAATAGGATCTAAGCTAGTATCCTCCTGGTAACTTCACCATTCGAATAAAGCTTCATCGCTAGCTTTTATTAATTGTTGGCTCTGATTTTATCCCACAGTATGAAGTGGTGATTTAGAAAATGCCAATGAATGGAAATATGGTGTTAAGTGGACGAAACAGAACAAAATAAACTGTTACGAGAGTTCCCTCAAAGAAACAAAAAAAGTTCCTTTTAATTCTGGTGGATGGTAGGATTCCAGTTTAAGTAGTTATTGAGAATATTAGGTAGGTATAGTGAAATGACTTTCGACAGCATTTTAAATTTTTGTTCAATTCAAGACTCCAAGTACATTTGCCGCTTAGGTTTGCGGTTTCAGTTCCGTAAACAGCGACAGTGTAGTAAATATGACATTAGGACTAACAATGCGGTACAGGTTACGCGATTTCGTTTAACCAGACAGAGGCCTTAAAGTGTGTTCGAGAGGTTCTTAACCAGGTTGAAGTTAAGTTTAGGGCAAGAGCAATTACTT
The DNA here is from genome assembly GCA_000469805.3 of Hymenolepis microstoma. Classification (NCBI taxonomy): domain Eukaryota; kingdom Metazoa; phylum Platyhelminthes; class Cestoda; order Cyclophyllidea; family Hymenolepididae; genus Hymenolepis; species Hymenolepis microstoma. Next base: position 20,907,184 of record LR215993.1, on the reverse strand, counting down.
TCTTCTAATAATTTCACTGCCCAAAAAGCAGATTGTTGTCATTCTACATTAGCGTCACCTAAGCCAGCGCCCTTCTAAAAATAAACTAAACTTTTAGGGGTTAGTCGAAAAGTGGCAAGTACAATTTGCCAACTGGCGTCATCCATCGTACAGATCAGCGTCTCCTAGTATTGGCGGTTTAACTGCAGTTATAATGTTGTAAGATCAAAACGGGACAAAATACTTGAAATAGCTCCAATTATTCGTGTGTGGCAAGCGCTTGTGCAGAGAGCCGCGGAAGTCATATGTGCAAGTTCGTGCCAAGTCTTCGATAACCATTATATACGGAATTTGGTTAGCCAAATGCACGTGTAAAAATTCTCCAATAGAGTCCGCGAGCCCTATACGAAATTAAGAATAATTTCTTCGTTAAAACCATGGAGTTTATTTTAATTAGAAAAAAATATTCTGACCACCTTCATCACCAAGTGGCTCTGCAATTCCAGAGGTGGGAAAGGCACCGCCAGCCAATCTTCTAAACTTGGTCAGAATGGTCTCCCTCTTGATAACGTGAACTGAATCTGAACTGAAAATTCGAACCCTTCATTATTGTATTAAAAACTCTCGACGGTTGGTGTTGAAGTCTGCTTGTTTAAGTGAACTAAGTTCAAAATTAAATCCTATTAACGATTCGAATTTTATATATAGCCTGGAGTTATTATTCTCTTTGTTGACTAGCATGATAAATAAAGTGTCATTTTATTTTTAAAATAGTTGCCCATTTCTGAATCATTAAGTATACCAGTAGAGAGTGAATTAATAAAAAAATATATGGAATTGAATGCAGGTGTTTGTGTGGATATTGTTGAAAGCTACTTAATTTGGAATATTTCGATAATAATTTTGAAATAAAATTTCCTGTCAGCTGATCTATTTTTCCAAACCGAATAAGATATATACCTTCAATTTGTCCTTATTTGGATTCATTTTAGCTTTACCTTACTCACTAGACGATGCTGCGTCACTATGAATCAGTAGCATTATCTTACTCTGGTGATAAAAGTCTTGAAATTTGAATAATGACTTATTAGAACCTCCTTGGGCACCATTAATCATAATTATAGAAAGAAAAGTCATTGATTAAATCCGATGAAGTAATCTGGCCCAATTTGCCACTATTCTATTCATAAAAATCCTTCGAATTTTGACTTAATTCCAGGTGGAGTCTGGTTATGACTTGGAAAAATCTTTTTACTACATTAGTGTTTCCCTTCTCCTTCACTGGATGCAAGTCCACCTTGACTTCGAAAAATGAAGGGTAATTATATAGGTTATAATTTAGGCAGTGTTCTATTTGCCTCATTGATGCCATCAAAGCTTGGATTTCTCGGTTTGGTCAAAAACAGAAGTTTGTTAAATTTGACAATAAAATACATCTTCCGATTGGGCCATCTTCTGTGATAGTTGACCCTTTGCCTGAAGGCATAATATTTGATGGATTAAGTAGGATATAACCTTCAAATATACTTGAAGATGTCGATCACATGCGTGTGTAGTGATTGGAAAACACTGCCCAATGAAGATCTCCATATTTTCAATGTTAGAGAGTTAGACCAAGCTAACGACACACCACTGTCTATAGTTGAACTTGTAGAGCGCACAACGCTTCCATCGCTGAACAAAGGGATCTCATGTGCACTCAGACAGGCTCGAAGGTGCGACCGTGCTACTTCGCATAGGGAGTAAGTGAGGTCGTGAGCGCAGAGACCACCTAGCCAACCGCCAATCAATAGTCCTTGCTGGTTTAATAAGCCATTCATTGCACTATAATGACTAAGCTCTCTCTCTCTCTCTGTAACACACTTCCCAAATAAAAGTATTCCACATCATCCGTCTGTTTCCTCTATATAGCTTTACGGAAGCTTTGTTAATCCTGGGAGCCTTTACGAACTAAGAGATCATGCCATAGAGATTACTGAACAGACGTCAAGATTTAATAGTGTAGCAATCAGCTACAATGAGAAAGTTAATACACTTTGTCTTTAATGTAATCATGAAAGTGCTTAATTGATCCAACGTGAAAGGGCCTGAAAATAAAATGTAGAAAGAACATTTATGGATTTTACCCTGGCAAATAAATTGGTATGATTTCCCATGGCCTTGACCTTTTCTACACATGGGAGCGACTTGACTTATAAAAATATGTGCGGCCTGCTAGATTTCTTCCTTATAATATTTTTCAGACGTTTATTTTTAGTGGTACAAAAGTGCTTTATCTCGGCGTCATCATCATCAACCTTTTTTTAATTTACATTATATAACACTTAAGTCATTTTTAGTTGAGTTTGGCAGAGTGAGTAATATTTTATTTATGTAATCTAAATCGCTAAAGTTGATAGTGGAAAAAAATGATTCTCAGTACAATTTGCGGTCTTAGCCAAATAATTACTAGCTTAGTGAAAGTAAAATTGATATTTGCACTTTGTGGAACACGTCATCGCACGCGCACGTGAAGGTGCGGAGTGCAACTACGCATGCGGATTGAGTACGGTGAACACATAGTCAATCAAGGGGCCCTCGTTCGTTTTATCAAATCCGTCATTTTGATTATGGCTAAGCTTCCTATATCTCATAGCATGCCATATTGAGGCAGCGAATAGACGTGTTCCTCACACCACGTCTGTTTCTTAATGTGGCAGTGGCTTAGCTATTTCCAGGGGGACGTATCAACTAGGAGAGATTGTGTTAGGATTTCTGAGTTCAGCCAGGCTTAGGTAGCTAATCCGCTACAGCATCTTAAACGACTTTATTTTTCGCCAGAAAATACGAGGAAAAAATTAGGGGAACTCAGATTTCAGAATCCGTGGATTTACTTTAGATGTCAAAAGGCTGAAAACCTGGTAAAGTTGTCACAGGATAACTAGAACAACGTCTGTTACACATTGGGAATATATATTTGTAATATGAGAGGGAATCGAGAGTTTTATTTGAATTATCTAAGCAAGATGGTTATATCTCCCAAGTGGATTGGCCTTATTTGGCATTAATTATTACGTTTAAAGTCATCATCAAAAGCTATCAACGAACGAATGAGCTTAGAAGATGTCGGTAAATTGCTGTCCAAAACGATTTTACCGACTCGGAAGTGTCAATTGTGAGTCACTAATTGAAATTCAATATAAATAAAGGGAGAAATCATCGTTAAGTTTATCTAACCTGTGAATAAAAACACTACTTACACTAAATAACTATGCCTACTGTTTAGCAGCAGCGTTCAGTCCAATACCATTTGGTAAAAATACTAAGGTCTAACTCTAACAGGTATCAGAAGCTTTACCAAGTCTATTTTAAAACTGGCTGAATCAACTACAATCGACTAACAGTTGCTGATTAATCTTAAGAGTTTATTCTCAACAATAATGTTTATTCGTTTAATTTACCGTTAACAAGATTATTTAAACTATATTCTTATGCAATTTACTCATTACAATCTGTTCGAGAAAACCAATAAAATGAAATTCATACCAAAGAAAGTAAAACGCCAATGCAGAATTTTAATTTGCTTTTCATTTAGTTCGAATCACTGAAAGTGGTGAACCTCAGGTTGAGTTAGGTTTTATTCTCTAACAACCTAAATTAATTTCAGCATAATATACAAAGCAATAGCATATGATTACCTTAATAATAATCAATTAAGTAAAAAAGACATACCCTGAAATAGCGTAAATGCATGCATTTTGTAAGCAAAATGAAATATATATTAAAGATATTATAACCGCAAGTTGCACGTAAAGGAATGTAATATTAATATCACCAGTTTTGATTGACACAGAGAGCCTAAAATAAATGCTTGAAAATATTTCTAAAGCAAATTGAAATAGTAATCAGAAACGCCATTAATAGGATATAACGTAGATGAGCCTTGCATATAATTTAATGATTGTTTGTCAGCTTAGTGATACGATTAGATAAACATTTCCTTCATCTAAATATATCACATTAACCTTGAATGAACGTAACCTTCTTTTAAAAAGAAACTATCAATTTTACGTTTAAATAGTCCGTCTATTCCGTTCTTGCATATTTATTTGAAATTAGTTTCCCAAGGCGCATTTATATAATTTATATAATATTATAAAAGAACGGTTTAGCTGAATAAAAATAATTTAGAGCAAGAAAGAAGTAAATGAAATGAATAGAAATTATGAAAGCGAAGATTATCACATGGACCGGTAAGTTAATTAATTTCACTTTTGATCTTTTTTATATAACTTTCTCATAGTTTATATTGCCTCTTAGTACATAACGTTTCCAATCATGTTTACACACAAACTTCTTCTCCAAACTTATGACCACTGCCACAATTATGCTTTCGATATTTATTATTAAGCGCAACATATCTAAATTCAAATGGATATACCAGATTCCATAATAATCTTCACTCCGACAAATATCGCGGTTATAATCAATAGTAGGCACTATTTAAACCCCTCATCATCTGCATGCATATCTTTTGATTCTTTAAATCAAAAAAACGCGCTTTATACGTTACTAGTTTTACCTCTGAGATACTTAAGAGGGTTTCTTGAATGGGAGCTATAAAAAGCATGGCGAGTTGGGCTATAGTTAGTACAACAGATTTCAGCCTCATGCACTTCCCTCAAAGTCGAGGTTTTATATTCTCAGGAAAGGATTTAGTGGTTGGGAAGAAGGTGGTACAGTGTCTTTAGACGGTTGGATCGTAGAGCGAGACAGTTGTGTTCCAATGACGGGAGCTGGTTTAACAGGAAGCTCCAGATATGCAGCTTTTTTACCTGTCGAATGTGTTTCCATACAAAACGGTAGGCGGTTGTAGCACGGATGCTCGGATGCGACAGTCCATGGAAATGGTTAAAAATCTTCCGGCGGTGTCGAATAGTCTCGGCTTGCTGGTTGAAACATCGGCATGGATCCGAGTGTTTGAGTCCTGTGTGGGTAAAAAGGAAGCGACACCCCACCCATTCACGCCGAGATCTGTTTCCGGATACATTCGGCGGGATTATGGGTGAACGAAAGGAAAGAGTCGATGAAATGTTGATTGATCGGGAAGGAGGAGAATCACCAAGTGAGTCGTGCGATCGGAAAGGGAATCGCAGTACAGCGAGAGGTTATTCTTCTGCTGGGTGGATGGAATTAGGCTTGAATCACGTCAGGTTCACCAATTTGTAGCGGATTAGCTACCTAACTGAGCCCGACTGTACTCAGAAACCTCAATGGTAGTTTCTCCTAGTTGGTAAGATCCCCAGAGAAAACGAACGTATTACAGAAACATGTTTGTTCTAGACATGTATGGTGTGGAGTGTGTACGGGAGGGAGCTTAGTCATTCAACATGGCGGATTAAGTAAAACAAAAGAGGGCTTTTGATTGGCTATTGGTTGTGTCCTCTCTGCGCTCAATCCGTACGCGAAGTTGAACGGCCACACCTCAAGCCACGCTGTACGCTCATGTGATAACGTGTCTCACAATAGCCAAGCATGCTAAAGTGTAAGATACTAAAATAATCCGTGATATCGTCTAAATTTACCCAATTTCAATACATTGTATTTACTTTCTGGAAGCATTTAAAATGATTTAATTTGCGGATATTATGATCGCGCACTACTGGAAATAAAATCCACATACCTACCATTTTCAGTTATTTGCATAAATTTGATGATTTAATGTGACTGTATGGGTTTCTTCTTCTCTTTTTTATAATTTCTAAGGCAATTTCATTAGTTTTAACCAGAACCCGGCAGTACAAAACGACTCAAACAGACATGCCATGCACAAGACGCATGTTATTGTACTGATAGCCGGTTAAATTTTTTGATATTTGTAGCCATAATGTAAATAAATTGATCCTATTAAAAAATTGCTGAATTGTCTAAAATGAAGAATCGAACGTGTAATGATTATTATAAAGAAAGCATTATTTTCAGAAATATTACAATTCAGAATTTCTTAAACTTATCATATTTTTGATACCGCAATCCTTTATAAACGACTGATAACGCCGAAAGTTGAATGCGATGCAGCCAGTCAGCCCACAAATATTTAAGTTTTTTTTTAAATTTTTTTAAGAGGAGAGGTTTGAAATATCTACCTTAAGAGTAACTTTTTTATTGATAAACGGCTTTTTAGTTAATTCAATTTTTCCATGCATAGTCCCATTTATTTATCACAATTTCAATAAGTGGTCCATAGTCAATAGTAATATTCTTGAATCAGATCGGGTAACGGAAACAGAAATCTACTTCAAAAGAGTTGAATTTTAAGTCTCTGCAAGGGTAATTAATTCAACTGACTGTGAACGCGCAATTAATGATGTTGGGAAGACGGAGGTTCAATCTTTATTGTTAGCCCGAATATTTAAGAACGTATGATACTATTCGTAATGATTAAAACAACGTAGGATTGAAATAATCTATAGTTGCGATGTTTATTCTCTTAAAGAGGCCTGTATGAACATTAATAATTACAAACATGCATCACTTCGGAAATTTTTATTCGTTTAGCAGAAGCATCAATACTAAAATGGCATATGGAATAGCATAAGCAGGGAGTTAAGATAAAGGCAATTAATAATTAAAAACTTTAAATATGCATAATGATTCTAAGTATTGGTAAATCGTGATTTCAGGATGTGATTTCGCCGCAACTCAAATAGCACAAGTTGTCTCCAAGCTGTACAAAAGTATTTTCAACGTGTAATTTAATTAATGAAAACTTTGAGCTCAAAAGAGTGACATGGCGTTCAACATGTTATATCTAGTTCAGACCTTCAAAATGTCAAGCAATTAGTAAATGCATGTAACTAGTTAGTAAATATTTGCCGTGGTTAGTTGGATCATTGTATTGAAAATTTGCAGAGGAAAATACTACTGAGTGAATTCACTAGGGAAGACTTCGAAAAATACAACTGATTATTGCAGTTGCCAATAAATATAAATTTTGCGTATGTTATATGGTCCAATTGAATGAAGAAGAGGGGAATTTGAAGAAAGGAGGAGGAATGCACGAATAAAAAGATGGGCCTTAGCTAAGGTCATGGTGGTATCTTTAAAGATGATAGAAACTCATTTGGGGCAGGTAAATAATTATGCGGATGATAGTATAAATAACTGCAATATAATTAACTAAAAACAACGAATAATTTTCCAGTGTATAAATCATCAGTCAAATTGAAAATAACTACACATTATCATGTTTAGAAAACCTCTTGATAGTTTTTTTAAATACATTCTGTTTGTATGAGTATTTAAAAATGTATTAACCTATTGTTATTCATGACCAAATAAAAAGGCAACTAAATCAGATCGTTCAGATAAATTAGAGAAATTTTTAAATTTATTTAAAAAAATAAAATTTTAAACGAATATAAATCACTTTGCACTGTGTTTGTATATATCGAAATTGCGTTAATTGCATAACGCGTAGTTTATAATTCAATTGGATTTGGTTCGGGATGTTGTCTCAGCGCCGAGGGCTTTCTGTCCGGGTTCAACCTGCTATTTCTAAATATGATACTATTGAAAATGTAGTGGAATTTTTAATTAGATATTTTTAGGAATCTCTCGAGTCACTTGTCAAGCAAAGGATTGCTGTCCAACAAGAGAACAAAGAGAATCCAGCAGTTTATCCTAAGAAATCTTCACATACGTCTTCTCTCGCTATTTACAAGGACAATGCATCATCCTCTTGTCAGCACTGTGGAATTGATAAATCAGTCATCGGAAGATCAGTTCGAAAGGCTCATGCATCAGTTCAAACATCTAATATTCCTTCTAGTGACCTGAAGGAAATGCTGTGTTCTGGTATGTATTCGATTGATTGGTATCTATTCCGTAGAAAGCGCGCGTCCTGAATATTATAAGGAGCTTGCCGAGCAACGAAGAGAGGCGCTTGTGGAAACACTTGCAGAAAACAAAGAGGTAATGTTGTTGCCTCTTTTATGATTACTTTCAGCTATGCGATCTCGTTGAAGTACTACAGGCCGAGATAACACGGTTATCGAAGTATGAAGATCTGGCAAGGGCTTTTATTTTTAGTGTACAGGTAATTAAATTTTCCCCATCATGTTTTGTTGCCTTTTTGAATATAATAAATTTTGTTTGATTTATAGGAAGCTGATGGCATCGAACCAGAGATGTTTTAATTCCAGCTTTTGTTGGTCCTCGTACTCCTGCTTTAATCGTATATTTGTATATTTTCTAACTGTTATTGAAGGGATGACAATATATTGTTTTATTACCTCTATGGTCTTTCGTCTCTTAACGTAGTAACATCGGTGTGGGTGTACCGAGCTTTTTTTAGTGTTTGGGGACTGTGGCCTTGCTTTACATTGTCTGGGTTAAAGGTGCCTTCTGGTGAGATTGATCGATTAATCTCGAGGATTATTCCTCGCAAAAAAAACTTAATGTATTTCTCAATCAGAAAATTTCCTAGGCTTTTTAAGTATTTTTTATATGCTTTGCTTTAAAGCTTCTTTGGTGTACTTTGCTTAGCTATTTTCAGCGAATTCAATTCAAAAATTTGATTGGTTGGTGCCGCTGACTGCAAAATTAGCTTCATTTATGTAACTCGTGTGCGCATAAGCGACAAAATGGATTATAGGCCTTCCAAACGTCTGAATCCCTTTCAGGAAGATTTTAGTTCCTCCTCGGTGCTGAAAAATATTTACGAACCCTCGTCAGGTTTGTTTTAAATTTTGACTTCAGTTGTTTTTTTTCGTTGAATTTAGAAGAGCCTACAGAAGGTGAGGTATTTTTTGATGATCCTTTTGTAAGTTTACTGCTTTTTATATTCTTAACAAAATGCCAGAAATATTTAACTTGCACATTTATTTTATACCAAAGTTATGATCTTAATTTTATTAACCCTTTCAAGAAAGACGCTGGAGCCCAATCTTCAGTCAGTGAGTTGGAGGGCTGGATACTTCAATGCAAACACATGTATCTTACATCACGAAACAAATCTCAACAATCTCAGAAATTTTTTCTTAAACGTCTAATTGAATTGCGTCGTCTTCTTTACTCTGCTAAGGAGTGGGAGGTTAATTCAACGAATACTGGTCCCTCTTCAGAGAACTGTCCCCAGTCTTCATCTCCTATTTGTACAAATAACGTATTGGGACATACTTTTCGATCCGTTTCATCTATCCGTTTCTTTGGAACTATTTGCGATTCTTGCTCGAGGCCTGTCATTTCTCCCACCGGGAATATTCTCATTTGTCGAAATTGCTGTGTTACTTGTCATGACTCATCCAATTGTATTCAAGGCCTTCTTCGACACTGTCCAGCAGCTCCAGCTAACCCTGGACTCACATTAGAATTGTCGAGAATTGCTCAGCTTGGAGCCAGTTTATCAGCTCAATGTTGGTCTTGTTGGAGCTGCAAAATACCTCTTCGACCACCTCAAGCGACAACTCATACCTCTTTGTCTTCGCCAACGTTCTTTCAAGGTTTGTATTACCAGTTTCTCCTGCAAATATTTATATTTTTTTCCTTTCGCATCTTTGAAATCATCTTTGGAACCTTTTTAGGCCACTCAAGGCCTAAATCAAATCGTTCTTTTTCAATTGCACATGCCTGCGAAGGTCTTTTGTTGATTTGAGCTGATAAAAATAAATCCTTTTTCGACATGAGGCATTTAGTGCCTTTCCGGTTTATTGGAGTTTAGTTTTTCGGCTATTGAGAGGAGAAAATTTCACTGATGGTGGATTTTAACAATCATATGTAGTCTTATTGTCACGCATTGCACAAACTAGCTAGTGCATTATGCTGGTTGAGAGCATGACTGGTAGTTGATCTGAGCGACTAGAGACTTCTTGCTGAACTATGATCTTTCTAATTTCTTACCAGTTTCGCTGATTAGCAAAATGGAGATACGAGGGAGTTGGTTCGTTGAAGAACTTCATTGAAAACAAACAGAAATCGCGGAGCACTGAGGGAGAGCTCGTGTGATTGCAAAAGGGGATTCTGCTTCAAGCAAAGCAAATAGGCAAATATTAAGAAAGTACTTAGGAAATTTTGATTAAAATTTTAATTTAAGGGTTTAGTAACCTTTCTAGGCCTTATTTGATTCTTTCAATTTTTCCTTAGTTTCATTTAGTCTTGAGGACTCAATAAAAGAATCCATTATATTCCTTCTCTTTTGTCTCTTAGGTTAGTAATGAATTCTCTTTCTTTAAGAAAGTGCAAATTTTAAGATTTTTTGTTAATTCTGGCTATAATTCGTTTGTCTTTTGAGCCGACTTATTCCCGGCAAAGCCTGCGGGTTTTCCTTATGCCTCTATTGCTTCTATTCTCTACTGAGGTAGTCGATTAGATAGTGATATTGTTTTTTTAATGAAAATTCCCACGCTCATTTAGGAGAGTGTTTTCCAACGCTCATCTTGGGTATAAAGTGGCGTCATAGAACCTTCCAGGTGAGTTACTCGAATTGTATCAAAATTCATGTAATCTTGGGTATAACTTTAGCCTAGAGTTTAATTCCTAAGGTCTTCCTTTATTAACTAATCTACCGGTTTTCAAAATTTGCGAAACTGTTCTCCCGTATGTATATTATTGTTTAATGGCTATTGATCTGTTTACTTACCTGTTCATTTCTCATCACAAGGCATCATGTGGTTTAGTTCTTGTACTCTCCTAAGTCAATAATATTATACTGAAATTACAAATCGGTAAAATATAGCGATATATATGTATCCTCTTATAGATTCCCGTTCGACATTCTACGACCTTAAATCCCTACCCACAGAATTGGCAGCCAGCATTCAGCGGATGGAGCACACACCAACCCTAAATGAAGTTTGCTTAAAACAAGTCACGTCAGCAGTTCAAGAGATCAGTGGGGTCTTTTCGCCCACTTTGGGACCAGTTCAAACCCCAGCTGATGTCTGTGTGGTCCTTCAACAACGCAGGCTTGGTAGTGAGAAGGCGCCTGGTGTTGCCAAAATGTGTTTCTACTCAGGAAAGTTCTATTGCTCAAATTGTCATTGGGGTGATGCTTGGTGTATTCCGAGCAATGTGTTTTCTATGGGCATTACTGCCCCCTTTCCTGTAAGTTGTCTTTTCAATTTGAATATAATTGATGCTGCTTCTAGATAATTTCTTGGCCCTTCAAAGAAAGTGCTAAAATACTCATTCTAACACCTTATTGAGAAGCTAACATTCAGTCATCATTAAGCTGACCGGTATAATGCAGTGTGTTAGACCATTCAATTCAGTGGACATGTATCGGGGGGAATTGCCCTCATAATCTATAGTCACCACGCCGATATTATAATTTCATCAAGAAAACAAATAGGGGGAAAACAGCTTGCATACATTCACGATTATCATCAAGCATAATTAAAATTGGTCTACAATGTTCTAAAGTAGCACAGTGGAAAAGCGATACTCGTGCTGACCTATGACTCTGTTAAATAGCAAAATTTATCTAGTTAATGGTAAACGTGGTTAAAATATGCTTTTCGAATGTTGTAGACTTCAACATATTTCACCTTGGGGAAGTTAATATTGATGGGTTTGGTGATGACCTCCAGAAAATGGAGGATATTCTGATTTAACAGCTCATTTATTCCCCCCCCCCTGACCTTATTATCGGAATTTCAGCTATCTATTAGGCTATGTTGCGTGACTGGATTGGTTGATGCAATAGTTCTAATTGGTATCTAATACAGGTCCGTCTGTGAGTGCAGACTTTTCTCGTTCCTCCAAATCAAGCCCAATTTACTTGTATAATTTCGTCATTAATTTCAACCATCATGGATCGCTTATAATTTTTGAAGAGGGTTAAGGAATACTTGTTTGGCAGGTCTGTTATGCCAGAGGTCGAAGTGAAATGTGGATTTTTAGTCATTCTGAATACACATTGGCTTTGGTAGAAAGTGCGCTTTTATTAGAGAGGCTCCAAACTATTATGCTTCTTTCAAAGTGTAATAGCTTAAAAGCAGTTTTTCTCTTATTAGACGTTTATATCAAATATAGACTTTAAGTGTTTGGCCATGCAAGCTGGTACTAATGTGGGTCCTTTATTACAACATTTGGATTGACCTTAAAGGATCATGCGTTTGTTAATATTAATGTCCACAAATGGATATGGGAAATTTTTGGTTCTTTATTACCACCATTTAAAGATTTCCTTAGCCTTTAATTACTGGTTTGGAGTTAGCTAAAGATTATGTGTAATTATCTAGCCAGTAGCCACGCAAGTCAGTCTCATAGCTTAATTAATTGTTCTTAGTCCTGACCTGACCTGCATTGAATGTGAAGGCCGCATGCTCTGCCAACATTTTTATTCATTTCATTACCGTCAAGTGCATGTTATTAAAAAGTCGTTCAGGAAGGTGGTGGAACTCTCAGCGTCAATATATTGAATAATAGCGTTAATATTGTATAAAGACGGGAACAGAATTTGAAGATTTTGGTGCCGGAAGAGTAGAAATTTATAACTTGAAAACTGATCTGTCTCCTTCAGATCTGATGTATTTGCGATAATCGGACCTCGGTTTTGGAGGCTATTGGTTGTTATTGATTTTTTTCGCTTGAAAAGTCTGACACTTTTGCAGGGATACATTTCACGCACCAGCACGAATTCATTTGATATTTGAGGAAAACGACTGAATCGAATTTCACTAGCCTACATAGTTGAGGAGCTATGTTTATCCCTAGTCATAAATACATAGCGATGAGTGGGCGCTTGAAAAAACTTGCTGATTGTCTTTAATCAATTTCTAAATTCAGTTATTAGTGCTAACCAAGAAAGTCCTTGACCCTATACGATAATTGGGGCAAGAATACTATCGGGACATATAGACCCTTTGATAGCTGATTTAATAATAGTTGCATGTGATCAAATTTGAATCTTTAAACGTCATTTGGGCTTCTTCTAAACCAAACATACCCTATCGCTGATTTTTTAATGGAAAGCTAGCAAATTCACTTCTTTCTATGCTAACCTTTCTAAGATTTAGGTTAATTGTGGGTATAAAATACGATTACGGAGTAAATAGCCTACTGTTTCTATTTTAGGTTAGCCGTGATTCCCTAATTGCCCTTCAGTACATGTGGCCTAGACAACTATTTCGTGCTCCTGAAGGTTGGCAGCGTTGGAATGCACAGGCAGTTCTAGTGGCAAGTCTGCGTTTGAGGGTTCATCGACTGTTACCCACATACTTTCGGCTCTGCCAAAAAGCCAACGACCTCCGCAACAAATTTGAGGTAAGATATGCACTTTACTGATAGAAATTGAGTAGTCATTGTTTTGTTCTTTAAGTTTTCTTCCTGGTGCATTGTAGGAGACTCAACCCACGTGGTTAATAGAACAGCCTTTCACATACACTATGGAGATTGTGGAACAAGTTCTGGATAGCTCGTTGATTGAATCCATGACGGAATTTTTGATTCAAGTTGAGGACCATGTTACCAACTGTGTTGTAAGTAATAAATTCATACCTGCTATTGAAGGTCAATCTCTTCTACTGCTACAGCTACTAGAGTGTTTTCAACGAGGGTAAGCCATTAAAATGCAGCGTTCTCTGTTCTATACGCAACTGACCCTCCACTCTCAAAGACAATAGTCGTTTCTGTAGATCGTCAGATAGAAAGTGCACATAAATTACTGCCTCTTTTTCAACCCTTTGGTCATTTCTGCTAATCGGATGAAATCGCTCAACTAGAAGAGTATTTTTTACTACTTAGCACGGTAAAGCTTGATAATTTTCCGCTTTTGAATTTATGAAAGCATGGAAATAAGATTGAAAAATAGAGCTTTAATGTAAACCGAATTAAATAGGAATCCCATCTCTTAATGTTTCGAAATTTGAATTTCTGAATGAGTTCGGAGCTTATGGACCATTTGGTCGAATTGAGGGTGTATAAATGCCACTCCGACTAATCAAAAGACAATTAACTTATGCTAGCGGATCAAACCTATCTATTCATTCCCATTGTTGCAGAACATGCTAAAGAGTTGAAAATTCTCCTTAACATTTCTTTCTTATGGCAGTTTGATTTTGAACTCTTTTGCGCGGCTTTACTTCTACTATTTTCATCTTCAAGTACATCGGTACCGACTTGGTTTGTTTTATTTTCTCATTATAACGGTCAGAACAAACGCCTAAATACGTCATTCTCTCTCTCTAGGGCTTTGCTGTCAGTTTGACTAAGTTTATTGCCTCAACCATCACATGTGTGAGACTTGATTCATGACTTATTGTTCTGTTTACGGCTTGATGTTAAATAGATTAGGTGGGATTATATTGATTTGTTAGCCATTTCGACCGAAAATCGGGTTAAAACTGCGTTAAGAAAGAGGTATCTTGATACCTCAAGTAAATGCGTTGAATTTGCATAAAATTACCTATTTCCTGCTAATTTGAAATAAGTGAACAGATTATTGATTTCCTATCATGATCATAATTCTATCATCTATTGCAGTTTTAAATAGTCTTTCGCAATTCATTTTCTAAGAAGAGGACTTCTTACGAACATCTTTTTAAAAAGACTGACTGCACAGCAGAACGCGGCTGTCTCACTGCACCTAGCGCAATCACTAATTAAAAATAATTGCTTACAGGTGAGACCGCAATGAAGCCTCGCAAAGATTTAATTCCCAAGTGTATAAAATCACAGAAGAACAGTGGTCGAAGCATCTCAGATCCAAGGGACGAATTTATTTCACAAAAATTTATAAGATCTGCTTAGAATATGGAATATTATGTTTACTTTCTTCCTATCAAAATTAGTGATCATTAAATTAGAATAAAAGACACCTGTTTGCGGGATTTTCGTCGTACGCATTCCGTGTGCACAAGCCAATCAATCAACGGACCAGCCTTGACGAGTATGCGGTTGTTCATATGCGGGGTTCAATGCATTGTTGCCATGTAAAACTCGTGGACAAAACCTCATTGTCATTGCCCACAATAAAACAAAGCAATATGAATTTTAAGTCTTGGAAAGAGATTATATCGAATAACAGAAAGTCCAACAAATGACAAGGGGAAAGAACCTAAAAAAAAAGATGACGAGAGCTCAACATCAGAACATCAAAGAGAGTCAGTTTTGCTTCATTTGATCTTTCCTGTTTGGGTTGTACAGTATTTAGAAACAGGACAGTTCGTGTTCCAAATTTCATGATTCGCACCTCGGGTGGCAGCAAATACTTGTCTATGATATTTATTGCTTCTTACCCACTATTTTTAACCAAGAAGAGTCATCTGTTTTTCCCTTTCAATGGTTGAGAAGATCGAATAATCTTACGGTTTATTCAGTGGCTCTCTCGGTCTTAACATGGCGGGGATGAGGTAACAACAAATCTTAAGCTTTTTTTGTGGGGGGGGGGGGGGAGGGTAGGGGGTGTTTCTCTAAACTAGCTTAATAGATATATTATCAATGTTGACTTCGTAATTCACAGAACTTTTATTTTAGATTTGCTTGATTTTTGACTAAAATTTAATCGGAAGTGGTAGGTAATTCAGCAATGTCTCACAAATACTCCCATTACTCATTTGCATTTGGCAGTCTGTGTGTCAATGGTCTTTCTGACATCAATCGGCTCGCTTTGTTGGATCAGTGGTATTGAAATCGTTAATGGCGGATATCCGAGCGGTATTCATGAATAAATACCCAAAATTCCAATTTAACTTCCACTAAATTGCTGAGGTGAAAAACGGCACCTTCACATATGAGCTGTGGATGATCTGAAGCGTCATGATTCCCATCCCGAATGCCACACATGCCAGTTATCTTCTCATCCTAATCTTCTTTTGACCTCTTTTTAGATCACCTGATCTCTTTCACATTATTTAATCATAGTGTGAATAAAACCAAACGCTTTTCGATAAATAATTCAATGGATTTGCTGGAATGCTTGCTCATCCTTAGATTTTTAATTCACACGAGTTGCTGCGATAGATTTACGCATTTGAATACATCTTTTTTTAGGAAAGAAGGAATAGGGAAATTTGGGGATTTCGGTGTGGAACATTTTAGTCTTCATGTCATCAGATATTTAGAGTCTATTAGCTCAGCGGGTTGTTGAATGAAGCGTTGGATACCGTTTTTGCTAAAAGAGTTATATTCCTTTTCATGATCACGCACCTTATAGACTTCAAAGCCTACGTCTTGAAATTGATACCTATCCCATCTTCTAACCAATAATGTTAAGATGCTTTGAAGTATTTGCATGTTTATGCAAGCGATAAATGCCATTTTGCTGCGGTTAACATACTCGCATATCAATTCCGGACCCATGGATTTGACAGAAATCGATGCAGACTCAGTAAATTTTAATGGCCAATCACATTGGTTTAGTTTGCTAATACATGTGAAATGCAGGATTCGGGTATCTGGAGTTACTAAAGGACAGTGTTGGGAATAAAGCTTTTTTTTTAAGAGGATTAGAGAGCTTTAATAAGTTCTTTTCAAATTTAGTCTTTTTGGCATAATATACAGCATTAGTTGCTTACTCTATATAAGCCAGTCTGTTGGATACATGGCTTGCGTATTAATCTGTTGAAATTGTCGATATTTCAGGTCATTTAAGAATCGGATTAAGATAATCCATTACAACTATGCATTTATTGAATTGTCTCTTAAGTAGGAAACTGTAACTCAATCTACTCTGCCTAATCATTTGATCATGAAATTGTTCATTGACATCGCATTTCTTTTATTTTAGCTCTGTGTAACCCTCTCCCAATCAAGATGTCACGTCTGTGGTCAATCCTGCCCACAGCCCCATCATCATTGCTCAACTGTCTGTTCTGTTTGCCATAATATCGTTCACAGGTTGGTTTAACATCCATTTCAACTCTACAGCCACCTCATAACGTTTCCTTTTGTTGTTTGTCCACATTTCTTTGCATTCAATGGTTGTATTGATTACCCATCACTAACTGCCTGTTGGGTATAACTAGTAAGTTCAAATATGATTGGTTAGCTAATAGTATCTCTATAGCGTCTCTTATTGGAATGCACTGCGGGTTATGATTTAAGTGCTTATTTTTAGCCTTTCGGCTTTACCCATTGTCTGCATATTTCTGTATATGTGCGCTTGTTTTAGGTGTTGCAAAGCATATGATTGGACTTCAGTAGGTGGGACTCCTTTACGCAGCCCTCACCTTATTTCCCCTTTGTAATGCAATTTTTAATTTCTTCAAAGAGAAGAAATTTCCAAAAAAAATTTGATGGGTGCTTTACGCGTCTGTGTTTGTGATTGATCTCCCAGTAAGTGCCAAGTGTTGTTGTCACAGAAGTTTATTTTTCCTTTTTGATTGTGTGTCTGTCTACTCTCTTGATATGATTCCGCATCGTAGATTTATGTTCAGCTTATAGAAATTACCTTACTTCAATGGGAAAAAAACGAAAGTGATTTTAGTACTTTTTTTCTTCTTTATTGTCTTCTTTTTGGTTGTTATCCCCAAATTCATATACCCAACTTGTCTCGATTTTAATGGGTTTAGTTTAGTGCTAATTGTTATTCGTGCGGATCTGCCACTCTAAGATAGACTGCAGCATTAATCTATGCAAAATGTTGAAAAATCCAACCAATTCTTTGCTCTCCAATGCAATTTCTTCTAAAACCTGCTGAGGTTATGTTAAACCATGACTCAGCAATGTTATTAATACGCCAACACTGTTCTCACTTGACCGTGATCATGAATTACAATTGCAATGATTTTCCAACTCCATCTCATTTATTCTTTTGGAAACCTTTACGCCGGTTCAAAAAATATTTTTTTAGTGATTCTTAATCAATTTTTTGGTGATTCCTAATGCTTAAAGTATGTACGTTCTCAGACAACAGCACTCATTTTTTATCGTTGAATCTCCTTCTATCCCACGACTTAGTGAAGTCATTCGGTCTTAAGAAACTCTGGTCTGGTCATGGAATGAGATTGTTTATATCATGTACTGAGGGTGCAAGTAAATTTGCAGTTTTCAAATATTCACCCTCAGTAGATAAGTAACATGCTTTTAGACCTCTCTGCCGTTCCTCCTTTGAATTATCTTTGAATCTTTTAATGATAGAATCAGTAAATTTGACTATGCCAGTACTGGTCTCTACTCAGGAATTTCACTTAATTTCCATTTCAACTTATTTGTCTTCTTGGTAGCTTTCCTGAGCGGAGCGTTGAAAGAAGGTTTAGATGTACCACTCGGTTTTGTTAATCCATGATTCAAGCTGCATTACTTTTGTAGTTGAGATTTCCCATTGTTGCCGATTTTTTTTCACATCTGCTGGTACTTTCACTTCTTTCAATAGTTCATTGAAATGTTTATACTTTACGTTTTGGTGCTTTATTGTTAACCTCACCAGTAGCCACGAAAACCCGAACCCAGTATTAACAAAAAATTTTCTTCAAAATTATGCCTGACAGCGGCACTGAAATTTAGCAGGTTATTAAAACTATAAATTTTATTAATAATTAATTAATAATAATAATAATTTCTCGGATAGAACTATGCATTTTATCCGAACCCTCACGAAGAAAATTGTTCAACTATAAGTCTGTGCATTGGATACACCTTGAATCTTTTTCAAAGTCTTCTGAATCGTCCAGAGAAATGACCGGTCCGATGACTACTCTGTTCCCTGTAGTTTCGGAATTCCAAGGTGGAAGTTACATGAGTCTAAATAAACACCATTGGATATTTGAATTGGCTGTTGATCACTCAAATAGGTTGCCTGAACTGGTTGTTGCTTGGGCACGGTAGGCTAAGGGGCAGGTCATCCTGGATCGTCCATAGACATGGAAGGTCCCGCAAAGCGCGTGAGATTTGTTACTCTATACAATCTCTGACTGATGGGTGCAATTTCATATCATAATTGACTGTATCAGCTAGAGTTGTATTAGAAAGCGCCTTGGAGGGGCAGGAACAAACGGAGATTGAGTAGAATTTTCAGGGGAATTGAGTGAAACATCAGAAGACATTTTGTAAATGATTGTGAGATCCACTGATCGTGGAAAAACCGAAGAATTTTTGTTTTTGACCTTGTAAAATTGTTAGTGATGGTAATTAATGCGTGTTGCCACTGGTAATCAGCTTAACTAGCCTTCTGAAATGGCCTGGAAAGCCAAAAGAGTTTTTAGGGAGATGGTCGAAAAGATGTTTTCAGTAAGGTCAAGGTACGACTAAAGCCTTTACTGATTCTATATTTGAATTTGGGCCGTATAATAATTACACATTGGGTAGTTCGCATTCCAAAATACAGATTTCATGAATCGCAATTCTTGTCCTCAATTTTCAGGATTGGTTGTCTAATCACTGTGGTCGGTCTTCCCATCTTATTTCACCTTTTCTTCAAAATTAGTCTATATTACTTTGGTAAATAACTATTCACTCACGTTGAATTCTATTCGAAAAATGTTATCTTAAACCCCCTCTTGTTAGGGTCGGCTGAGTGTTATAAGTCTAATACAGTTCCATGAATTAAAAGACAGGAAAGATGACGGAGAGGCAGACACGATTAATTAATCATATGATGGAAAAAATAGCCCACTCACATCTAACCCCCTCCCCCCTTATGGTGAAAATCGTCTTAACTGTGAGGAGGACTACGTCGAGAGATAAAAGTACAGCAGTCAGGTATACTCCTCTTTTTTTGAAGCTGTCGTCTAGACTGACACAATTGTTTACGCGTGGTAATAGAGACTAACGCAAGCAGCGTTTGATTAGTCACACGACCCATGCATGTGATCGTACTAGCTAAGATCAATTCGGGCCTTTTATAAAACTAGTGCCCCAATATTTATACGTTATAATTGTGCTTGACAACCGGATGCCTGTCTGAAACTAGGTGGATTTCTCTGGTTTATTTAGAATTTATTGATGAACCCATTTTGGTCGAATTAGTGATCATTTTGGACGATCATTAAGGCAAATTATGGAGATTCTTCAGAGTAAATGAGCTTCCCAAATTCTTTTCTGCCACAAATCCCTCCGTAACTTGATTTCTCTGCTTTGCAATTCGCAGTGTACTAGATCATCTTCAACCGTCATAGATTTTTCTAACCAAAGACACCGTTTACATCCTCTTTTCTCTTAAATATGACTTCCTGTTCGGTTTTCATTTCTATCCATATCTTGAATATTGGAGGAGTTTTCCGCTTTAAGAGAACTAGGTAGATGGTTTCAAATTGGTGTCTTTCGTTGAGGCTTGACCACGGTATTTTCAAAGGAGTTTGTTCAGCAAACTCTATGCGTGAAGTTTCTATGGCAGTTTAGTATAACAAATAAATATTGTCATAAAATTCAGATTGATTCTTAAGTCTATTGTGCCCTCATGATGTGCTGGATAATCAACACCTCTGACAAGCTAGAAGTCACGAGGTCAGTCAAGAAGGTTGGTGGTCAACATAGTGTTTCCGCCACATACATATATTTTGATATTTACGTTTACTTAAATCACAAATAACTTTTACAATTGGATTGAAATTTTTCAGCACTATTTGTGGTATGCTCTCCTGACCCAGTTATCACACTTCTAGACACACACACTTGATAAGCATGAACTCGTAACTTCTTGACCTCATTCCATCTCTCCCCCTTCCGTCTCCATTGGTCATCATATTACTAGGATACTTTCATTAAACTCTGGTTTCATAAAAGGTTTAATCAAATCTGATACCATATTTTTGCGCTATTAGAATCGATTCTAATTGTTCTACTAAGCTTATAGTTGAACTAGTACGTTGACGTTATATAAATAAAGTGGTAAATATGGTCATGCGGATGTGGGCTTTTGAACTTTCCCATTCGATCGGAATGGAAGGTTTAAAACTCCTCTCTTTATAGTTGGGAAGCTTACAAATGTCATCCACGATCCCAAAACTAAGTATTGAGAGAAAGGAGATGCCATAGCATCGTCCTTGTTCTCATTCTATCACTGTTAAGAGTTGAGTAGTACGGTTGGTCATCCATATAACCGAACTGGTAACTACTGAACATCGGCTTTTGTAACCACTGACAGTATGGTAACCATTGCTTCACCGGCTCATGCCTTCATGTATTTACCAATAACATCCAACTGAGATCAGCCAAACTTGATCGGAGAAGAAACGAGGAATGAAAAAGCAGTCTTTTTCATGATGTCCTCAATAGGTGTAGTTTATTAGCCCCCATGTCTCTATAAATCGTATCTTCTGAGAGGTTTAGTAATGTTCCGCATTAACTAATTATCTGATCTGCTATTTAGTCCTTTATAAGTTATATAAACTTATATCTATTCGTCTGCCATAGGACCCACTCTTCATAAGCATCACAATCATAAATTGCTTTCCCGAATTCAAGTTGGTCCTCAATTACGCATCTCTTTTCCTTTCCAATCTTGTGCTCCCTCCGAACTCAAATGTGCCAAATTACTAGATGGAATTTGTGGCATTTTGAACAGCGGATAGAAAAGATAGGAATATTGGCGAAAAAGGGGAGAACACCGAATGATCTGAATGGTATTATAGATTAATGGAAAATCGATGCCAAAACACGGACATTTAGGTACGCAAGTGTGAATATAGAAAATTAAAAAAGAATTTACAAAACTTGGGCGATTTTTAACTCACCGCTATTATGCAAAATGAATTTCGAAATTCCTTAGATCTCCTTTCTCCCTTGACTCCACTTTAGCGTCTGGATGTCGCATCTCAAATGTGTGTGAATTGTTGCTAGTTGTCTTCAATAATGCGCATGATCAAATTTGTTATCTTGCACACACACACACAAATTCATTTTATTGCTTCTCATCCGGCATCACATGATTTCTCACCGTGGGAAAGTCTTTCAGCAGGAAGCTTAAAACATAGACGTAATTCCACAACTGTCTGCGCTTTTCATATGGCCATATGTATGTTTTGGATTTTATTCTACAGCGCGACTCCCGCTATAATGACATGATTCTCATTTACTCTTCATTTGGTTTCCTTTAAATTATCGGTATTGTGGAGTAGGCGATCTGCCTATCAGCCTTTCGAATACACTTCAATAACTTGTCTATCAAACCCCGCTCCAAGTTCTTCCTTCTTTCATCGAGCATTTTTGTCAATTTTAGAAGGAGTTACCGTTTTGTGTTGGATATAGAAATCTTGCCGAGCTATATCACTACCTTTTACCACGATATAGTACAGAAAAGAGACAGGGAATTCAAAATTGATTCTTTTATTGAGAGAATCTATCTGTATTCACGCTCTTTATCACAATCCACTTTCCACCTCTTCGCCTTCCCCCCACCATTGCTACTTGTTTTCTTTTCTGATCTCATTTGGAAAGATTGCTGTCTTTGTTTAGCCTTAAGAGAGATCGTTAGTTTTGTTACAGGATTCCTAAGCATCATTTTAATTTGGCATCATCATGTGATCCTCGTTAAAATCTTATGGCAAACATAATCTCCAAGTCAAAAGTAATTAAGGTCATCATAAACTTTTGTTTTTTTTGTCAGTGAGTGATGATTTCTACGCTTATAGTTATCGCGTTTTCGAGATGGCGGAAACGCAGCACGGCACACATGATAGCTACACTATAGGAATAACTAAACACACGCAAGCACGCTACTGTGCGACGAATTTCACACATCGTCATGAGGTATGACTGACGCCTGTGGCCTTTTTGGGCTTGCGGCAAACATGCAGGCCCTCACCCTCTCCCCTTTCTTGGTATTCTGCAATGTGGCCAAATCTGACTAGTGGTATAGGGTGTTGTTGTCTTTATCTGAGAACTGACAAGTTTTGATTTAATTGATCTTATTGCTAATCTTGTAAAATTCGATTTTTGGCGATGACACTTCATTTTTGAGATCACAAAACTGAGATCCGTCAAAATTTTTCGTCAAGATTGAAATAAGGGTGAAAAAAGTTGCTTGTCTTCACCCAATATTGATAAGGTGAAGAGTGGTAGAATTTCAATTTCTCTCTAGAGGGGTTTCTTAGAATGCTTCTCATCTTCCCTCAAAATTAATAATCGGTTTCCTCCAATAGATACGTTAATCGTAAGTCTGCCTAGCAATCATCCTTCCGGGTTTCTACAAACTTCACTTAAACAAAATGGGGAGTAGACGGAAGAGAGAGTCTGGATGCTTGTGCTGTGGGAGAGTAGAGGAGATGTTGATAAACTAAATTGAATCTAGAGATGACTTAGACAACTTGATAAATATCTGTGCTTACCAAGTTCTCGAGTAATCATCTCGAAATTTACTATACTCCAGTGGTTTCATCTGAAAATTATTAACGTCATTCTGTAGTGCCAGTTAAGACGATGTGGTTCCAATTTTGAACGCATTTTAACCACTTGAAGTTGGAATATGGTCTAAAAGCTGTCAAATGGTTGCCATTACTTATTAAGTTGGTAGTCATAAGAAGTTGCATGCTTTTGGCCGCTGTAATGCGAAAATTTCCTGCCATTGTTTGAAAGAGTTTCAAGTGACAATTCAAAAAAGATGTGACCCTGAGTATGAGACCCTGCAGGTTAGTGTACGATGTTCGAGCTCCGTGTTCTCGATAAGCGGATAAATAATATACCAAGAAGGTGTTAAGATGTTGAAGTTGGATTAAAAGAAATTGGAATGCAGATTGCTCTTCTAGATGGACGAAATAGTGAGTCGATTTAATATCCCACTAGTAAATCGTGATGGAATAAACCGTCAATTTTAAAGTTAATGGAAATATACCAAAATCTGAAATGCAAGAAGCACTTACAATACCTTCTTCTTTATCATCTCCTCAAAATGCTATTGGTATTTGAGTGGTTCTGATTGACTGAAGGAGTAATTTGATGTGAATATTTACTCATTCAACTCAATTCATATCTCATACTTCCACCCATGTATGGAATTTGCAGCCAGTATACTTCATGTTTATTGAATTTTTCTTCCAGTTGATTATTACATGGTAGCAAGCTTCTCATAAATCCACTTGCCATGTGAGGTAACTTCGAGTGCGCGACCATTAAGATGTGTTTCAGAGGTCTAGTTTATATCCTCACGTTTACATACATATACATATTTCGTTTTTATGCATGTTTATTTATGATTAACATTTTGCACTCTCTATTGCCTGAGAGAGAGAGAGAGGGCGTGAGGAGGGTAGCATGCTTGATGCAGGATCGCATTTAGCGTTCGTTAGTACAGCATACGTGCTTAAAACGAAATCGCGATTGAAAGCTAGTTTCTATTATCATTAGAAGTAGTACTACGCTTTGAGCTAGTAAATCGGAGTTGCCAACTTGTGGTTAGGTAGAGCTGACGGCTTTCTCCAGGGCTTATATTCTCTAAAAAGGCATTTTCTACCAGCATTTTTGGTCGAAAAGCCTGGTTACTTTCCAATTCTTCCGTCACCTACAATGATCGGGGCTACGATTTTCAATATGGTACTCCGTACAAGGAGAGAAGAATCAAACAAAAGGATTTTGAATCGAAATAATGAATACTTATTTTTGATTTGTGGTAACTTCTCTAAAAATGTCTTGAGTTGTTTATTATTCATGTCACTTATTAAAGAGATCGCCTTTGAAAGCAGTGAACTCCTTAGAATCGTTCCCGCATCTTTAGATCTGGTTTCGGTTGGGGCTTAGTTTCGAGTGTTTTTAATGGTAACTTGTTCTAGGTATCGATCATCAAGAAGATATTTTTTTTGACTGCATACATTTTTGAGGAAGATACCATCTTAATCCATAGGTATTGTGATGCGTAATTGAATACTGCGTGCATAAGACCAATTCAAATGCCTTTAAATGTGTTGTATTTAATAAGTTAAGCTATCGAACTGGGGAAATAGAATAAGATTGTACTGCTCTAAGAAATTGCAGTTTGATATTGCACTTTCACATTGGCACTTGTCTAATAATTTTACGTTTCCTTTTCTGAAAAAAAATGGATATAAATAGCAACTGTTGTGCAAATGCTCAACAGTAGGCACCTCGCTTTATGTTTATCAATATGTTTTGTCATGAGTTTTCTGTCTTCGTAATTTAATGACAATTTTACGGTGTTTTGAAATGACTTCACTCAAGTAGGTGTGCCGGTTGATCGGAGCACATCACTTGAGGCTACATTTTGAAAGATCCTTGCTATAAATAGTTTGAGGTTTTACTACGGAATTGGATTATGCATTTAGTCTGCTTCGATTTGATTTTAAAATGGACATCTTGCGCGACTCAGAATCTTGTCTTTGGAATTTCAACACTTCGTTTTGCTTATTCTAAATGACATATCGGTTTTCGATGCTTGAGAAACGTTGCTTTTGGATCCTTGATTAAGACACATTTTTCTGTGAAAAAGGTCTCGAGATAGTTCTTTGAGGAAGCGGGGTCACCGGTGGATGCGATCATTGAAAAGCTACTTTTGATTAATGCACTACGATTATAGATCAGCGGCATATGTGGAATGCTGACAGTGGACCGTGGAATATTGATGTAAAACGGGTAAACAGAGTGAAACAATTTAACTGAAGGGGACTCAATCAAGTTGGTAGGTGGCTGAGTATTTTCATGAGTTTTATGGGGGCAAGTTTTCCCCTTTAAGCACTCATTTTTGCTAGAACAGGAGCTCTCTATTCATCCTTCTTAGCCAAATAGGTTGATTAATCCGATGAATTTCAATTTCACCATCTTCAACTTTACACAAAGAAGACTTCACCTTTGTGCTGTTGTGGAAGGTCTTCTCTGTTTTCTTGCATAACAAATTCTTTTAAATCATGAAATGTTACGATGGAGAAGAGGGACAGTTTGTATGAAGTCATAGCAAATTCAAATTAACTACGAAGCCAAAGACATCTTTGGTCTAATAAATTTCTCATGATAAATTAGTAAATAACTTCTATTCCAATCTCTATAAGCGTAAATCCTTATATTAGGGGGGTTGGAATAGATGACGTGGGAACTAAAGGTGTTATTTTTACTTATTCTTAAAGGAAAAACAAAAGACCCTACGCAGTGCTCAGCTTACTTCAACTTTGAGACTTATAAGTGACAAGGGTGGTGTTGAGATATCACTCATCGAAATGCCTTCCTCAACGTTGGAATTAGATGCAGTGCGGGTGCCCTTAAGAGGTCTTTTAAAGCACAAAAGCAGCAAATTTCTGAATCCCACAGACCAAACAGCCCCGCCTTTTTTCCCCATAGATATGCACCCGCTTGATCTAGTGCTATAAATGTCATATTTTTCAAATCAATGGGCCTTTTATTTAATGAAATAATAGAGCAACCTTGGATTTAATTCGTTGTATGCTTATCACTAATTATATCTACAAAAGCGAATTAGGCGTCTTTGTCTAACTCCTGCCTTTGGACCATTTTTGACTCTGGATGGCATGAATTTTCTTAATTTTTTTTAGAGGAAAAGTCAGCTATTTGTGAAAACCCTAATGTTTTTTATCAAAAATACGTGGAACCATATTTTACTTGTAAAGGATTAGGTTAAAAGCTGTGTTTGTTGTTCGGTCAATTGATTGAAGAAGTTGGCCATTTTCCTCCCATTTCCTTTCCTCTTAGTCGACAGTCTTGTTGATTTTCATAATAAATTATTCATCGTATTTTGGAAACATTCTTATTTGAAGCCCTTAGAAGCTAGCAATCTCTTTGAGTTAACACTGTTTTTCACACAAACTTCTCTGTAGAGGTTATCATTAACCGATAATTACACATTTCACTATGTAGGTATGCGTCTTTCTTACCTGAACCGCCATTTGATTAGTCAACTACACATGTTACCAACTTCACAGCCAAAACGCATTTGAATAGTTTAATATTCTCTTATTTTCCTTTCAGAACATGTGTGGAACCACCCTTGAAGGCCGATTTTGACGACCTTCAATCCAATCTCATGACACTCAAATCTCAGCACGACTGCCCAGATGCTCTCAAGGTCGAAGATATCCTGGAAACCATGTATCCAGCCTCGAAACCGACTCGTTGCAAACTCTGTTGTGAATAATATCAGATTCCACAAAGAACTTACCTTAAACTTACTTCTATTCACTTTTTTCAGTTTTCTTAGTATATCCGCTCATGTATTCGTTTAATATGCAGCTATTTTGCTACTATGATAGACGTTTTGCAATATTTTTGTGAAATAATTTATCTGCCGAGTGATAGAGCTGAGTGTTTTAGCGCAAACTTAGTGGGGCAACTTCGGTGTCTTTCGTTTGGAATTATCATTTTGCTATCTGAAAATAAATCACTTCGCTATGCTATGGGAAATTATGCAACGTTTACTGGTTTGCGAGTTCTATTTATGGACATTTTAAGAAATCACGAATAACGAGACACTTAAGGAGGGGTTAAATGAATTGAAAGCATTTTTGCTGAAAGGTTTCTTGTCTGATACCTTCAGTTAGTTCTAATTTATTGATCGCAATTCTCACATCATGACGTATCAGTCTTTAATCAATAAGCACTATTGCATTGGGAAATATTGATTTATTTCCGAACAGATTACATTTTTAACGTTGGTGGTTCTTATAGCAGGAGCAAACGAATCTGATTAATGCAATTCAACTAAATTCATTTTTTCCCCCAGGTTATCTTACCTATTTTGCTACTTCTAATATGACGTCCTCGATGGATTACTGTCAAGTCGATGTAAACAGAAAATGTTTACTGAACTTCATTTATCTGTTACTTCAATACACCTAATTCATATGAGAGCTTTCGTTAATTTTCCGCTACTTTTCGTCCATATTCATATCAATTGAGAGGTCATATTAATTTCGAGCGACTTCATTCTGAAGCAGACATGGTCGTGGATAAATTTAATAAAAACCAAAATTAAAAAACTGTTAACATTGAAGAGTAGTTTCTGTCTGAATCTCAATTTCATAACCCAATTACCTACCTATTGGAAAGGAAGGCTGCTGTGTTTTCACTTCTTTAAAGGAAAATTCCACTTCAGTTTTAACTAGCATCTGATCAAAAGTGTCGATTTTTTATCAGCGTTTTCACAGTAGCTTCACGCGTCACTTGATCATTCGATTAAACACTTCGTAAGTCAACTTAAATTTTGAGAATATAAAATGAATTTTAGCTAACGAGTGACAAATTTTAATTGGAGTTAAGCATTGAATGTAACCACCTTCATTTTTACCGATTTCAATTGAAAACATCTTGATGAACTCAATTGTTTCTCACAGGTCACAGTCGTGCTGGGGTGGCTTTAATATATTTATCTTTCCCAGAAATATTTCACTCTTTAGAAATTATCATTTAAGGCAATGCAGAATAATATCGTCACAGTAAAAGAAATTTCGCTGATCAGTGAGGCATCCTTCTACTCTCTCTGATAAAATTTTGACTAGTGTCATTTCCTAACTTCAGGCAAAGCAATGCTTTTTACAGGCTTTATTTACTGTATGGTTTGGAATTCCAACTTTATTTGGTCTCTAATCTTCATCTCAACTCACACTCTTCTTCAGGCTTTTGATCAAACGCGTAGACCATGCTTTTATCACAAATATGCTTACTTCAATGTTGTTTTAACGTCAGAATTTGCGTTTACGACCTGTCAAACCAAGACGAATGAGGTGGTATCTGTTATGAAGGTGGTTTGGTTTCACTTACTGATTAGACAGGTAGGTAGTCAGTGTGGGTAAATATACGGTCTTTCTGTGTCAAATTCTTTTCAGGTAACGAATGAT
This sequence comes from Hymenolepis microstoma, assembly GCA_000469805.3. NCBI lineage: Eukaryota > Metazoa > Platyhelminthes > Cestoda > Cyclophyllidea > Hymenolepididae > Hymenolepis > Hymenolepis microstoma. The sequence continues at coordinate 20,878,556 of LR215993.1, read as the reverse complement.
TTGCTGTCTTCTAAAGGCAGTGCGCAATACAGAATTTGAACTTGAATTTGAATTACCAGCATGGCTCTCACTGGTAAAAGAGCTATGATTACCATTAAAACTATGGAGAAGGAGAAAATGTGTTAGAAACAGGGAAAAAACACGCTGTTCCTTGTAGGTAAGGTGCATTTGATCAAACCAGTGCTTATCACCTTCGTCGCCAATCTAACGTGCCGAGAACTAAGTTCAAAGACCCTAAGGATCGCACACTTTTGTCAGATTACATTTTAATATATTTTCCGAATTTCAACTGGTTAGGTAGACAAGCGAAATACACTTGATGAATGGAAAAGTGGCTCATGCCGATTCACTGCGTTTCAAAGGAGATTTATCATGTGGTCGAACACTGATCAAAATATCATACTTGAGTCAATGAAGGGTCTCCTGGTTTGGCGCGTCTGACTTTACATTATAATTTCGAATTCAGAGTTACAGCATGCAAAAGATGATGGATCAAAATAATGCTTTATTAATTACTTTAAAGGTGAAGCCCTACCGTTGACTCTGAATCGTTCCAGCATGATAAATGATGTTGCAATGCGTCTATTTGTGCTTAAATTACAGTCGAAAGAGAAGTACGGGTTATATATGGCCCGTTTATAAGAGAAATTAAGAGTTAAATGGAAACGATCAAATTGTACAAAACAGGTCAAGTAATTATTAGATAAAATATTCTTACCATACGCAATCCAGTATGGACTCAGAAGTCACACCTAAATTTTGGACGATTCATTCAGCTCAAATCGATAAAATTAAAGCAATTATATTGGAAGTACGAGAGGAGTGTATATCCTGAGGGACATTACCAGGTAAAAGGAGGGAATGGCCAGTCGAGCAATCTGCTCAAAATAGAAGCAATGCTATTAAAAAAATTAATATTTAATATGATTACTAGTTAACAAGTTAATTAAGATTTAATCCCATTTTAAAATACAAGTTTTTTTCTGACGTCAAAAGACAAAACAGTGAAAGTAGATTCGATTTTAAAGATAGTTTTCGCTAATTATGGTTTATACGCTGCATTTTAAGACTACGTCGATTATCTTACAAGATTAAGAAGCGCTACTTCAAGAACGCCTACACTGGTTTGCTCTTTGGGGACACACCAGCAGGTCATGAATCTACTTGGTTAATATTAAATTGGATTGCGTTCAGACAATTTTTTCTTATGCAGGTTACATGATAGCAGTTTCGAACCATTTCACATCGTCGTCCGGTATAAAAAAAAACATTTGATTGATCGTTTTGATCAAGGTGTAAATATTATTTGGAAAAACCATTAAATGGACCTCTCTGCGGATTTAATATTTCATTTAATACCTTTTAGAAGTCTTGTTGAAATATTGATTAACCCTTAACTTGCTTAATTGGACTAATTTGTAGCGGATTAGCTACCTAACTAAGCCTGACTGTACTCAGAAACCTCAGTGGCAATTTCTCCTAGTCCGTAAGACCCCAGAATTAGCTAAGCTAGTTGCCAAGCTAAGAAGAGACAGAGGTATCCAGAGAACGCGTCTACTCCAAACATGCATGGCATGGAGTGTAACAGGGGATGAAGCCCAGTCATTCAAAATGGCGAATTAAGTAAAACGAGCGGAGACTTTTGATTGGCCATTGGCTGTGTGTCCTCGCGCTCAATCCGTACGCGAGGTTGAACGGCCGCACCTTCGAGTCACGCTGTGCGCTCATGCGATGACGTGTCCCACAAATGTGAATAGTGCGTTGCAGGGCTAATAGTACAAATTAAATTGCAAATATTTTGCGTTATAATAATTAGAATTTGAGTTTTCCATTTTCTTGGCTGGAATATCGGAGTAGAGATGGTAAGAATTGGGTCACTCTTATAATGGAACCTGAATTGTTCCCTCAATCGATGCACTTCTATAACCGTCTCAAGGCCCACACCATAACAGCACATTTGGTTTGATTCTTTGAGGACAATTATAAATAGAATGTCATTTATTTTAAATATAACAACTCCAGAGAGTTTAAAAGTAATTTTCAGGTCAAGTACAAATTACGCAGTACTGCTACGGTGCTAAAAATTTCACTTTGATGATGTCGTTCTACACATAGAGAATTCTATGACCTTGCCTAAAAATCCTAAAGAATAATCAAACAGAAGCTTCTCAATCAAATGAAAATTTTTTAAAATGGTCTTTGTATAAAGATATATTAGCCAATTTACTAAACATTTAAAAATGATCTAATGAAAACTCTGAAAGGAATCAAGTTCTTAAAAGAGAAATATGATCAATTTAATTAAGAGAGAATCAATATATTAGCACCATTACGTGAAATAAAAACTTTTCGACAAATGGTGAATGTTTGATTCAGTTCTGTACGTCAAAAACGATTTTTGAACTTACACAATAGAATTTATTAGACTTTTGGATTTCCTATTGTATACTTCCTTTGAAATTTGACATCAAGATCGTTTATGCAAAAAATATAATTGTGGAAATATATACGGAAGGCAATTTGTGATTTTCTTCCCAAAGGATTTGGGAACCAAGTATGTACTTTGTGCCCCAAACGTGTAGCAGATGCTATACAAATGATCCTTGACTAAACCCCAACTACCTACTCTGGCCAAATCCACCAAAATAGAATTGCTCCCAATAGTAGCAACACATGGAGTGAATAGCATTTGTTCTGGTTACGGGAAACCGACTCAAAGCTTAGTCAGTAAGGTAGAATTAGGACAATGGTAAGTCTTGGTTTGATCGTTTGGTCAGCAGGGAGATCTCTGCACTCACAATTGCACTTGCTCCTTACGCGTAGAAGAATGTGTTAAGGACAAAATTGACTTAAATTTTGCTTAAATTCAAGATACTCCTTCCATGACTGAACTTTGATAATTGTATATATATCATGTAATAATATATGGACTATTGCCAGTAAATTTATAATTAAAACAATTTGAAAACAAGAAGAACAGTTAAATTTAGACTAAAAATTACCTATTTGGCTGTATCAGTTTCTTCCACTACTCTAAAAGATGGTAACCCATAAATTTGAATTTCATAAACTCAAGGAGATTTGCTTCGCCAGTAATGCCAGTGTTCTCTCAGCTTTAAGGCAATTTTGACAGCTGTTGATTGTAGGTCTACAACTTTCTCCTGCCGTTTTCAAAAAGATAGCGATAGTAGTCAGTGGTAGTTGAAATATATTAATCACAGATGTCGAACACTTTGTTTTCACATTTGTAAATATAACCCCACTTTGATATAGCCTAATTTGTGTTTGCATAATAATACAATTTTTAATTAAATATGCCCGAATTTAAACCGATTTCTTGTCATCTGTGGGAAGTATTGCTTTTCTATTTCAATATGAAAAAATCTGCTGACTGGCTGAGGCTCAGTGGATTATCTCAGATACTTATGGTAAAACGGCTGGTTATTAGTAACAGAACGTGTCGGTGGGAATGGTTCCAATGCTTTAAGAATAGTGATTTCGCTGTCGAAGACCGACCAGCATAGTGGTGGAGGGGAAAAGTTGTTGAAGATGCAGAATTTGAGGTAAACGATTCTTAGTGAAAACTCGTGTCCAGATGTTGAAGAAGAATTATCAGAATCATTGACTGGGTACCAATGGGCAACCAAGTTCAAAACGCCTGAAACAGTTGGGAATGATTGCGAAAGAAGGATATTGGGAACTCCACGAGTTGAAGCCAAGAGAAGATGTCGTGGGATGTTTTTTTGCTTGTGAACAGCTGGTGGAAAGGCAAACGCGAAAGGGATTTCTCCATCGTATTGTTACTGGGGTTGAAAAATGGGTACATTACAATAGCCCTAACCCTAACCGAAGTGCAGAAAGTCATGGAGATTGCCCGGCGGTCACACTGCTGCGTCAACACCTCGGCCGAATGAATATTCATGGCTCAAAAGTCATGCTTTGCATTTGGCGTAATTTATTATGAGCTTCTGAAATCATCTGAAACTATCACAGGTGAGCGTTATAGAATGCAATTGAGTCGTGTTCAAGGAAAAAAAACGGCCACAGTACAAAGAGAGACACGATAAGGTGGTTATTTTACAGCATGATAATGCAAGACCTCCTCACGTTGCCAAAGTGATGAAAAAATATCTCGAAACGTTGAAATGGGAAACTTTACCTCACCCGCCACACTCTCTAGATGTTGCTACATTTGATCTCGCTTACCTATTTCGCTCAATGGCACACGGCCTGACTGACCAGCACTTGAGCTCGTATGAAGAAGTGAAAAATGGATCTTATCGAAAGATGAAAATTTTTTCTCCGCGGGATTCGCCTACTGCCCGAGAGATGGGCCAAAGTGCCAGCTAACGATAGACATTACTTCAAAACTAAATGTATGTAATCGTTTTGTTATAATAAAGCCTCAGATTAAAAAACGGCGGGAGCAAAGTTGTAGACCTAATAAGTTCACCCCAGTCTCGTATCGTACAATATCACTTTAATTCTCCAACTGTTTTTTTAAATCTAGTAATCAAATAAAGAAAATGTCATATTGCCTTAACTCTATGTCTCCCTATTTCGTACTTTTTCCCGTTTCTAGAAGTTTTCTTCTGTTCAAACCTTGCAGAAATTCCCATTTTGCAATGATGATGGCCAAGAAAATCCCATCATGAAAATGAAAGCAGTTCAACTAAAGAATCCTTTCTAAATCTCCATTTTATTAATGTCATCCGTTATTAGGAATAAATGAAATTAGGAAATTTCAGAACTTATTGCATTTCTTCTAGTTAAGTCTCCGTCAATTTCTTACTTTAGTAAATACACCATTGAATACCATCCACAGATTAATGCTAAACTGACTTAACTCGGGGGTAAATTGTCGCATACGTGCAGAGAAATAGTATCTAGTTTTAATTATGGAACACAAATGCGAAGATTATGCAACAAATATATGTCTGAAACCGTGCTCTTGAGTTCATATGATCCAGTAATTGTAGTTGAGAAATAGCAAATAATTAACTACTGACAGCAAATTTTAATGTTCTCAGCTATTTTATGCCCATCTACCTTTAATTCGAGTACAAAGAGCAGCCGTTTTGTTTAATTAGAAAGATATTTAATTTTAAGAGGGAAATTTGGAATCCTAGTCTGCATTCTGGTGGACACTTCGTCTAGTACGACCATTACGAAGATTTGGCAGAAAATCTCGAGTGAAAATGAAAGACTAAATAATACTTGCATGGGTTCGCGAGAATATTCCAATCCAAATAATTGTTAGCCATAAATGAAGTTGACCACTAGTTCCAATCTTAGTAGATGATGAGACACTGAGGGGAAATGGAGTCCTACCGCAGAAATATAGACTTAGAATCTGGTGTGTTGGTGGCAATACGGTATTGATCGAGTGTAGGAGTCAAGTATCCCTGTGTGTTCGTTTTCGGTTCATTAGTGGAGTTTATGCAAAGATCTTCACAATCAGTGGGTAATTATAAATTCACGAAACGATCTCTTTGACGTTTAAGGTGTCACATTGAAAGAGCTGCACCCTTAATTAGTGTCATCCGCTGCCTCACTAGGAAGAACATTTTGACTAAATATACGAACGTGCTATATACTTCCACATTCCGCAGATATTTGCGCCTTACTATTTATATATGTAAATTCGATTGACAATTTTTTAACCCAATTGTTGACTTGTATCTTCAAGTAACGAAATAATTGTATTGCTATCTCAATCAGTCCAATCATGCAGACAAATAGACAATACCATTTCTATATTAAAGTGTACTCACATTTTTTATAGGGAAACCCCAAAATTTTTACTTCTTTTGATTAGTGTTGACTACCATGACGGACCGTTAGGTATACTGAAAGAACATCCACGCTCCTTTTAAATTCCCATTGAATTAATCAGTCGTTCAGTGCCGATACTAAAAGATCGATGCGTTTGTTGATCAATAAAGGAGAGTGGCATAAAGCATGCTTCCCATCAGAGGACTGCATGATAACTTTCCTCCTGCTAGGGACAACTCATTATTAGGACTGGCGAGCAAAAGGGCCTAAGTTTCCTTCAATAAACTAATGAATATTCATTTGAAAACCTACCATCTTGTACTGTAGGCTCGATCTGGAAACTGTCGCTTTTGGCTCGATGACGAACTTGGTGTACCTGATACCTAGAGGCAGTCGAGACAGACCATTTGATTATGAGTAGTAATTAGTTAGACTATGCACCCGTTTTCCACATAATTCTTCTGTAATGTAAAGCTTAGCAGGTGGTTAAGATGATCGTACATTTTATTTGCAAGGCATAAAATCGATTCACATAAAGCTAGTAGTACTCAAGGGTCCTCCATTCCAGCTATAACTTCTTGTAAAGCAGTCGAGAATTCAATCTTTAGTCGGCAGCAAAAGCAAAAATTTCTCTGGCTAATTAGTGTTCATTGGTACAATTTTTTTCAAAAACTATCGATAGCCGAATTGGATAACTGGCTCAAGAAATCCATAGAGTTGTGAAAGGTCTTTTAGAGACACACCTCGGCAATTTAGATTCAAAATAATTTAAATTAATTAGCTTGAGTTTTGAAAGCATTGTGAAAAATAAATAGTTTTCGATTTTGAAAGCTACTAAAGGTACGAGTCTATAATTATCCTTTAAATCCATTAAACAAGATCTCTTTGCAGTTTGTTTACCATGCGCACATAAAAGGTCTTAAATGGAGGCTTCGGGACATGTGACTCTCTTAGCATCACTCTGATCTCCTCTTCTCTAAACCTCTTTCGATGCCCTGCAAAGTACCACAGAATTTCGCAACTTATCGACTCATGCTAATAGGAGTACTTAATCTTCATTATCGTTGGTAAGACGTAGAAGGTGAGTCAAGACTATGAGCTTTTGAGGCCTTTGTCTTGAAATTCCCCATAATCCCTAATTAATATCTAATCGAAATATCTCCAAGCTAATCGATATAAGCTAGTCAAAAGAATACCAATTTCGTAGTATAAAACTCCATAAATAGGTATTGAAGTACTCTAGAGTTGTAAAACTGCAGTGAGCATTTTCGTATTTAAAATAAATTTTGCTAACGTCTATTTGCCTTAATTGTTGATTCGTACTTTCAACGACGAAAATTAAACTTTAATTAAATTTGCCAAAACACTCCGTTATATTATGATTCCACCACTAATTGCGTTACCTAAAGTGAAGATGAAAGATTTTGCCATTTTGTTATTTGTACCATGACACCCTTCAAAGCTGCTAGACAAGCAAGAGAGCGTGAGGATTAGAGATTTTCATTTCGTTGGCAGTTGTAAATTGATAACTAGACAGTATCCGTCAAAGCTGTCCCCAGAATTCTAAAAATGATGCAAAAAGTGGCAATTATTTATTTCAAATTGGAGGCTGTATGACAGTTATCATTAGCCCTTTAGTTGACTTCGGGCTTCACAGGGGGGAAAAACATAAAAGTCACAAAAAGTGGAGAGGGGAGAACAGAAGAGTGATTCGCAGATGTAAGAGAGAGACAGACACAAAGGTGGAGAAAAAAGGTAAGGTGAGTACTGTGGAAGTGGTGGAATATGACACACAATCGGGTCATGGTAGTTTGAAGTCAACTGCCGATTGACAGTCTTTTTTGCCGTAAGAGTATACGTTGCCCAGGATGCACCACGCGGAGGTAAGTCTATCGCACACCCCAGGTTGCAATTGTAAATCATAACAAAAGCTAAGCTTCGATTATTCCTTTGAAGGAATGGGTTAAAGCTATTGTTAATTCTAACAATCTCTACAAATCATAATTGTTTCGTTTTAATTGCGACTTAAATTGTGTTTTCGCAGCTTGACTGACACAGACAATTACATGTCTTTTCAATAAAAGGATATGGTGTAATGGTGAGAATTTGAATCTAGGGTTTGGAAACGATTATCGCCCCATTCTTAGTGTAATAAAGGAGACATCTGTGGATGTATCTAACTACATGTTGATTTCGTAACCAGTGATTTTCAGATTCTCATATTCTAGCTTGTTGACTTCATTCATCTTAACTGAACGCATTCTCTTGTCTTTGAGTCCTGAGGCCACTTTTCCAGAATTTCTCGCTGATAGGAGGATTTCTCCCTCATGTTTTGAAGAAATACCCGAAATTTTGTCAAACTCTATGATTTTAGATGCCTTTCGCCTCTCATTTAAAAGATCGCTTGAGTTTCAAGTGCACCTTTATATGCTTCTTGAAATAAATTTGAGTAAAACGCCAGCTCGTCAATAATATCTGTGTCTGTATATTTAACCGCATGCAGATAATAGACCTTTCGGGTCAGGTTGATGGTGTCACCCACCTTTATGAATGAATAGTCGTGGAAAAGTAGCTTTGCCTTTTGTTCTAAATTTTTCAACCACATGTGTGCACTGATAAAGTGCCATGCTTCATAATGTTTAACTATTGAATGAGCATATTTCATTAGCTGTCAAAGTCATAAACTATCTTTAATGTGTTCTCAATAATCCTAATTCAGCTGTTTACAAATTGATTTCTATATTGAAGCATTGAAATTTCCCCATCATGGTGATGATCGATTCATTAAATTCAAATTACATTTTTAAACATTAGCAAATAAGTGTCGACGGAAAAATGATAAAGTAATTGATGTAAAGTGGTTATTTCATGCAAGCAAAAACCCTAATTAAGTTGAGACGTGACGATTTTGCTACCTATTAGGCCTTCATGTGAAATTAATGCTCATCTAATTTCCATTGGATATAAATATCTGAAATTAAATCTTACCATTGTCGTATAAATATTGTGGTACGAAAATGCTTAAACACATAAAACAAACGTTAATCCGAAGTTGTAAATCTTTGTCTACTAAGGAATCACAGTTCGTCTGGACAAATATATCCTGCAGTCGGGTTGCGCGATAGATTTACCTCCACGTGGTACACCCTAGGTAACGTATACTCATATGACAAAAAAAGTCTATAAGCCGGCAGTTGACTCCAACCTACCATGACCCAACTGTATGTCAAATTCCACAACTCCCATAGTACTCATCTTACCTTTTTCTTTACCTTTGTGTCTGCCTCTTTCACATCTGCGAATCACTCTTCTGTTCACCCTCTCGACTTGTTGTGACTTTGACGTTTCTCCCCTCTGTGAAGCCCGAAGTCAACAATCATACAGCCTCCCATTCGATATAAATAAATAAATATCCTGCAGTCAGATTAATATTAGGTGACTGCTCTTGGTAAATAAATGCACATATCTTTATAAAAGTGCTGTTAATAATTGTTGGCAATGCAAGCAATTTTCATCTTGCTTTACCCATCAAATTTTAATTATCCACTACCAGTCTCCAAGCCTCAGATTTTGGTTATTAAATCATTTTGCCATTTTCATCATAAAAGTGCACTAAAGATTCGATTTGAGAAAGGTAAATTACTGCATTTACTGAAAGGAGGGAAAGTGAAATTAAAGGATTTCAGTTAGGAAGCCGAGGTTTTTGCCTAATTCTTGTTGAGTTCAGTAACCTTTGTACTAAAGACCCTAATTTTCCGTTATTTTTTTGAGGCGTATTATACGGTTTGGGAATTGCATTGAAATTGCTTATTACAATAGATATGGGTTTTCAGGAATGACATTCAATATTTGCAAACATTTTCAAAAAATGGTTCAACTTTGCAGTAGAGGTTTAGTAATGGATGCGCTAGAACTTACTAAGTTCAATAGATTGTTGGTATACTCACTCCATTCTTTATAGTCAAAAGACGGCGTAAGTTGAGAATTACAGCTTATACAAATAAAATTCGTTTTTGCGACTGGATACCATCAATAACGAAGATGCACTGAGAACAGAGTAACAAAATTTTTACTAAAATGAAGAATTTCGTTAGAGTGAATAGCCATTGAGAACATATTGCTCATGTCAAAGCTGTAACTTATTTGAACTAAACCTGGACAACTTCGCCATGCCACCCAGTACGTCAATTTATCACAAATGAAACAAATGAACGTAACCAATCACATCAAAGCGTGCGAATTAACTAAGTCAAAACCAGATGACGATAGTAGCATGAGGCTGGTTACAAATAAGTGTTTATCTTACTGCGCTTCACAACTGCCACATCTCTACCCAATTATCAATTTGAAATGGAATGTTGATTTAATTTCGCTCAACTTGTGATTTAAAACCGGAACCTGATAAGTATGATTTTCAATCATGGCGGGACCTATTTCTGCTAAATATAAACAGAGACCTATCGTGAACGAAAAAAAGTTTCCACAAGATACACTTGATAGTATATATATATTCTTATCTCTCTTGGGATAAAATAAATAACTCATTGGTCATGCGAAATCAAAATGATATACATTTAAAGGTCAACAATTTGGAACTTTTGGCTGATGTTACACAGATAAGCCCTGACTAAATCTCAACTACCTTCTCTGGCCAAATCTACCAATATAGAATTACTCCCAATGTTAGTAACATAATAACATTTATTTTGGTTATGGGGAACTGACACAAAGCGGAATTAGGACAAGGCTACGCCTTGGCAACTATTGATCGTTGGTTGACTGCGAAGTATCTGCACTCACGACCCCACTAGCTCCCTACGTGATCAGAAGCACGACCGCACCTTCTAGACTGCTCGAATGAGCGTACGAGTTCTTTGTTCCGCCCTGTTTGCTCCAAATAGTTAGGTAGTATATTAGCATATTGTATGTGCAGTTAAATGGTATTTAAAATTGCGAAATAAGGATCCAAATCACGTTTTTCTCCACACATGGGGACATAAACTTGATGAAAGCAAGCGTATACCATTACCTATTTACTATTCATCTAGGAAAAAAAGCCAGAGACCGACATTATTTATAATGATCACTAACTAGTAATTACGGTAGTTATGTGAAATAATTAAGAATATAATATATATATATATATATGTGTTTGTGATAACATAAGAAAAAAGATGGACTCAATTGAATACCTTTTAATGGTTTTTAGATTATCTAACTCAATAATAATTGTCAATGATAACAATAATACTGGGTTAGGGCGGAATCATATATGCATATCTTCTCAAATTAAGTTCTTAAGATTCTCTATTAATTGAATTATCCCCTTTGTCATGATAAGTAATTTGGTTATTACCTGTTTATCTACTCACAATAATATCAAGTATGTTTGGTATGATATGAGAACTACATTTGGGAGAAAAGAGGATGACATATAATGAAAAAATTGGAAACACAAATTGCCCTTTCTTGACTTATTGTATTTGGGAAATCCGTGCTTAATCGGTGGAATTTTGAATAGAACAAACGCCAGTCAGTTATCGCATATTCATGAAGATCGCGCTATATTTTAAAACCTGGCAGTAACCTTTATCTTATCCACATTTGATAGCAAAATAAACGATTTGCAATTAGTATAAATCAGATCAATATAAAGAGATTTCACTGATTTAGGTTTCGAACGATAAGAGATCTTTCTCTCTATATAACTCTGTGGTAGTTTAGCAAGCACGATTCAGACTCTGCCTTCTTTGTTATCATAAAAAGGTATATGAATTACAGGTAGTTCTCTAGTAAATTTCGGTAGTTGAAGTAAACAATGCTTGATGACTGCGAAAGAAAGGGTAAGCATGTGTGTACGGAAGTTTCTAGAGGGCATTGGGATCTTGTCAAGCTTTCAAGTTCACATTTTTTTCTAAAAGTATGAGTGCATTAGTACCCCAACATTTTCATCACCTTTATAGCCCTTCAACTTGAGCAATAACATCTATGGAGTTGCATCATAAATTATTGCTTTTCACCTTCTCAAATCAGAAACGCAGGAAGACATTCGAAAGTGCCAACGATCTGGCAATAAATTAGGCTTTTTTGGGTATTCAGCGTGATTTACAAATGCATAAAAAGTCATCGTGCTTTCTATGATAAGAGGGGGAAAGCTTTAAAAAATCAGGAGAGCAACAAACATCGCTCCTCAATTTGAAATAATAAGATTATTCATTTAACGCGAGGTGTGGCCGTGAGTTGTTGCCAAAACTTAGGCCAACTGGTAACAATTTTTTGCGAAGAACCATCAATCAATCAGCTCTGCTACGACAAGCTGGTAAATTTTATCGATTTTCTTTGGAATTCGAATTTAGAATTGTTAATGAAACAAGACGTCTCTTAAAATAGTTTGAGTCACTGAGAGGTGCGTCCTATCAATTAAATTGGTCCCCAATTAGAATAGTTATTACTAATGTGTTGAAATTCCCACAGAAATCGAAACAATTTTTGATATTTTTCCACTAGTTGCTTCTATTTAAAAACAAATCAAAGATATCAGGGCAGTTTTTAGACAAGATATCGATTAACGCGTTTTCGACCTGTGATTAGAATAAAAAAGCAACGCCGACTCTCATTTATTTTTTGTTCTTATAATCCCTGGACAAAAATTTGGATGCTTAATGTTCCACATTGGAAAGCTGAGCTGATATTTTGTAAAATAGTAGAGACTAATGACTTGACGACTCTATTTGGTGCAAAGACCTTTAATGACGCAGATAGGGGAGAAGTTATTGGCTATCACGCGCTTACCGTTAACCATGAAGTAGTTTGGGGGGCGTGTCTCTAATGTCGTTGAGAGATTATTCGAGGCTCTGAGCAATTTATGGCGTCATATTTTGCCGATTTTTTTTGCGCTGTGGAATTGTAAACAAACGGCCACATGGCTTGGATTCTAGTCAGCTAAACATAAATGTTATTGGGAATGAGGGAACCTTTCGCTATCAAGAAGTGCAAAAGTATTATGCAACAATTAACTAGTAAAAAAGAAAGCACTTTTATTCATTCCATTTGCTATTACTGAAATTAATAGTCAACATTGCTAAAATCAAATGTTTATGTCCTTATAGTATCGCTTCATGTTAACAAGTTAAAATGGTCTGGGAGTTTCACTTTAAAATTCAATGATTATAACTTACTATTGTTTTATTGATGTATATTTTAATAATGTTTGATCAGTTAAAAATGGTCAGCATAAACCAAAATATTCAATAAGAGTTAAGATAAACAGAAATCTCTTAAATAAAATGTGAGATCTTAATTGATTTATCCGGCCTTTTCTCATTGGTTAATATCAAATCGTCAGCTGTGAGGAACTTCAGTTCTATTAATTGTTGCAGTGTAATTCAGTTGGGGTTGTCCACGAATGATCCCGATTCTTTATTTTCCTGTTTCCGCATTAATTGGTTTATTTACCGATCCGCTAGTACTACCACTACGTATGTTTCCATTTTTCTTTCTAGTGAACTATATGAGCAAGTGTCTCAAAAAGCAGCTCAATAAAGAGTCCAAATAAATTTTGTAGTAAAATACAGCTAGTGAAATTAAAGTATATCACCTCTTAGTAACTCTTCAGGATTCGAATAGTAGTTTAATAAGGTAGCAGATAATAGAAGCGTAATTAGTGGTTATCGAAAACAGTGGTTGCCTACTTATAAGAATTGAGCGTCTAATTAAGTTCGCGGGCTTCACGCATAAGCCTGTGCTAGATAACCCTGACAGTGGGACTGCTTTAGAATGCAGACATAAATTTGAAGGTGTGGTATATTGACAAAAAGACGCATTTTGACAACCCAAGCTTGCGAAGGTGTAAAAGTCACATTTGATATCACCGCGAAATCACGCAATCCAATGAGATAACGAGATGTTGAGCGCGCCTCCATGCACGCACACATTACGTACCAATCGAACCTTCTCAAACGGTCGCCATACGACGTCATTACTCGAATTACTTGATCAATCGATAATTGCATATGTGGCTAGCGAGCACTAATTAACACGCGTGAAGATAGGTACGCGCAAAAATTGTGCGCAGCCAGTAAGATGAATTAAGTGTAACTGTGTGCACATTGTGGCTTTTGTGAATTTGTGTGTGCTATTTGACACGTGCTTAGAACACAAATCAGCTGGTACCCCCACTCACGTCGCCAACATGGTGCACGCTTGCTATAAATGCACCAATGAGGGTGTGAGGTACGCCTCTTATTAATGCGGCGCGGACTGTATATATGCTATCTTGATGCAGTGAACTTATTTCATATGAACATTCTGTCTTACAATAGTCGTTCAACCAGTAGGTTTTTATTTCCCTTACTCTCTTTGTATATCGTACTCCTTTTATTCTACAACAATTAATACACCAAAAAACCATGTCAAGCAGCCGTGGAGCATTTGCACCACAGTTCTCAAATGACTACATACAATCTGACTCTAACCTAATGTCAGGTGTCAATTACGTCATATGTGATATGCCGTCCACATGTAGTGGACCTTGTCTCAACTTATCGACAAGACCGTCTGTCCCTCAGTCGACCATGGCCTCTGAGAATGGGATTGGTGTGCCCCAACCAAAGTATCCAGAGCATTCTTTGTCTTCTCACCCGGCCTATAGCCAGCAAATGAGTGGATCTTACGTCAGTGTCCCTCAGCCAATGGAAGGTTATCAAGTAGACCGACCTTTTTGCAAGCATTTGGAGAATAATTTCTTTCCTTCTTCTGCACCTCCTGAAGCATCCACTTGCATGGGAAATTTTAATGTGAGTTCTCTTCTCCTCCTCACTACTTTCAATAATTTGTTAATTTTATTTATGCATGTAAGAGATAAATAAAGTATACTCTTAAAATAAATCGATCTATTATTTCCCCATCGAATTTGAAAAAAAGATGATTAAGAAGCTCCAATTTCATTTTTGATGTAGTCTTGACACCTATTAAACAAATGTTTTAAAAAGGACAATCCTCCAAGTAGCTTGTAAGACCTTCAGGTAGTTAACTAAGCGCTTTATGGCTAACGTACCTTGTCTTAAGTAAATACCTCTGCTACTTATTTACCGGTCACTTTTAAAATAAGGCGCTGAATCTGATAGTTAAGCTGTTTAAGTATAAAGCGGTTTAGGTCACCGTTTTTTGCATGTTTTCCCTTATAGTCACCAACGAATGAATTTAACTTCTATTTCTCACAAAATACGCCTGAACAATCCTCTTGTGATTCAACACTTCCAGATAGGATTCCTGTCCAGCCTTCCACTTTTTCAGAACGACCTCCGATGCCGGTATGTGTTCGACCCCCGTCGAATCGATTTGGACCCAATGGTAGGTCACTAAGCACGGGCCAGGCGCCGAGTTTGTACTACGACAAGGGTTGGAACACTGGAGGGAATGATTTCTACCCTCAAAGAAATACAGACCTCCCACCTCAACCACTGAACAATATCAATCCGGTGGCACCGCGCACCTGTTGTGGTAACATGCCATTCAACTCTCGATCTGAGATAACTTCTCTGGCTGTTGAAGAAAATGCCGTGAATATCTTCTCCATGACACCAAATCATCACCATCGACACTGTCCTCATATACATCAGACCATTCCTCGTCAGCAAAGACAGACAGTAAAATCGCAGCCCCAAGAAGCTCACCAGAACAGCTACTATGATAATCAGTCAGGTTTCTACGAAATGAGCAGTCGCAAAGCAAGTTCCACATATAGTGGATCTTATCCAACTGAGCCCCTCTTCTCTGTTAATCCGACTTCTTATCCTGATGGGAATATAAATGGAGGTCAATTTTCTATGAAGGCCTATATGGAGGAAGATGACGATATTAGTCAACAACTACATTCCACAAACCTGGGTCCAACCCCACCCAAACAAGTGCCAATTAGTTTCCCCCACCGACCAACAGATGATCTGCAATTCGCTCACAGTTATACTAATGGAAGTATGATGTTCCCAGGTCGACAAGAACAACAAAGGAAACTCTCTCTTAACCATCCACCAACACAGCATGAGAATTTCTTTTACCCTCCCTCGGAGGAACAGAATGAAGATACTCTATTTTCGGAGGAGATGATAAGTCCATGTGATGATGACTTCCCAAACTCCTTTGCGGACGCTGTCAGTTTGGATGATATTAAGACCCCCCAGCTTCTCGATTGCCAGCAACCTAGCTCTTATAGGCACAAAAGTGGGTCAGCCGAGAGACCTCAAAGAGGTAACAAAAGAGCAAATCTTAATTGGTCTTCACCAGAGTCTACATCACCTCCTCAGAGCACCACCGGTGGAAATACTAGCATCACTGTTCGACAGTCTCCTAATCAAGCAAACTTCCACACTTGCCCTTATCCCGGCTGTCCAAAACGATACTCTAAGAGCTCTCATCTCAAGGCACATGTTCGAACCCATACCGGTAAGTGTTTTGCAGCTTAACGTTCTCTTTAATTTTGAATGATTTGTAGATAATGGTTCTTTATGAATTCTAGGTGAAAAGCCATATGTCTGCAATTTCCGCGACTGCACATGGAAGTTTGCAAGATCAGACGAGTTGACACGACATAAGAGGAAACACACCGGTGAGAAGCCCTTTAGTTGTGATACGTGTAGTCGCCGTTTTACACGAAGTGATCACCTCCAACTTCACAAAAGAACTCATGAGAGTTCTCACAACAATAATAACCCTCCGGTTCCAACAGTGATCTCTGGGTCTCCGCAACCAACCTCCCTACCCCCTCCCATCACCTCTCACATGTCAAAGAACATGTCTCGGGGAGCTATAGTACATCCACCTCCTGTTAAAACGTCTTCAACACCTCCCCTTTGTTAACGAGGTTCCAGGCAGTTGGATTTAACAGAATTTGCATTTCACGCCCTCATTTGACCTAGATAGATAGAATATTGAAACGAATCTTTTATTATTATTCATATTGCCATTGTTACCTCGACTACTATTACTTTCACTCTTTTCATCTTCCGTCCAATTAACTGCCATTAATGCTTCGCTTTGTAGAGAGTGCCTGAGAGAGAAACTGACATATTTGTATTTTTTCTTTGTTTTTCTCCAATATTTTAAGTCCATTCCTGAGACCCTTTACCTGTCTCTCTTTGCTCTTGGTGCTTATTTTCAGTACTTCCTTCCCCCTCCTCCCACTTGCCCTATTTTGATATTCACACATAAGGTATGTGTAGATGATGAAAATGATGGCGTTTTGGAAATATACAGCACAAAGAGGCTAGTAGCCGAATAATACTTTATGTAACAGGTGGTATAATCGTCATGCATGTTGGTATTAGATCGTTGAAAAGACGGGCAATTATTAAGTTTAAATCTCAATTGTTTTCGTTGTAATAATACTAAGGAATGCTGATTCAGGTTGGTTTATGGATTATTGGAGAGCAAATATAGGTGTTGGGGATTGACACTAGCTAGCTGGAAGGGCGACTATGTTGATGGCATAACGATTAATTTATACTTCGATCGATTATTGGATTAGTAAGTTGTTACATATTGGGGAAAGGGTTTACACTTTACATTTACTGATAACATTTTTAGATGCAGTTCCCAAATTGTGCAAAATTCGATAACTATAGGCAGTTAGATATTGATCCTAAATGAAGTTGGAGAATGCTTTTGAAGTACATGGCTTATTGAGGTCACGATTATTTTTGATACATGAAGTTCTAAACCCTCGAAAATAAACTATGATTACACCTTAGTTGACAAATTTTGATATTTTCCACTATTTTGCCCTCTTTCAGGTTTGTGCAAAATTGATAAAAACACTCTTTTCTAATAAAAATTTAACACCTCGAACGATTAATTATTTTCTGGAAACTGGAAACATACTGTAGTGATCAAAATCTGCCCAAGACTTTTCGATGTTTTGATTAAACGGAAATAAATGGTCTATTAACATTTGAAATTCCCTCAATGGTAAAATTATCAATATGTCGAATCTTCGCTTGAGCTACGAACTTCGTAATTTTCTGAACTGAACGTACTGAAAATTATTTAAATCGATCAGCCTGCCAGTCTAAATTTTCGATTTTTCAGATAGCTAGAGCATAGATTACGGCTTCATACATTGAAGCTTTTATTTCCGACATTGCTCAAATAATTTCTATCCCCTCCCCACTCGTTTAGACGCTCGCCATGGTTACAAATTGCCTTAACATGAATAATGACAATCAATATTTTAGATTGGTAAGAAGCATAGTAAGCATAGAATGCACTATCTTAACAGAGTATTTACATTGATGTCCGTACCGGACATAAATAAGAGTCAAATATAAATTAAAGATTAATTAAGATGGTCCATCGCATCACTTATAATCAAACCTTTTTTCCGCTTTAAAGCTTGTGGAAAAAGGTGGAGCAAATAGATGGACAAGCTAAGCCTTTCCAATTCTCCAGCATGAGTCACTTGAAGGGAAACGAATCTCAAATGTACGCGACTGACTCGATATCTACTGTCGGCAAAAGCTATTAAACATTTTTAGGTTCTTCAATGGGTGAATATTTTGCCCCTGTATGATTAAAAATGTGGCGTAATTTAAAATAGAAAGATACTAAAAAGAGCCCGGCCAATTTTTGTATAAATTTCTCGAATGGTTAAATCAGTTCCCAACAATGATTCGTATTTTTGTTTTCCCAAAACTAAGGTAGCAATAAAAGGGACATGACGGTCGTGAATATGTCCAGTGGCTCACCAATCGCAAATAGCTGCACTTCGCTGCCATTTTCCTTCGAGGCGATTACAAATAACCCACTTGATAACATGAAAATTCGTTTTAACTTAGCAAGCTCATGAAACTCCCATTCTCTTCCCATAGAGAATAAAGCCAATGTTCAGCTTAAAGTAAGTAGTAAAAACGAACTTTTATTAACTATTTCTAGACAGATTTTGTGCAATCTTGGTTGGCATGGTGCCAGATATTAATGACAGTCACGTATGCTGATGGCTGAGTATTCGATACTCAAATGAGTTCATCAAGATGGACGCGGATTATTGGTCAGAGCAAGTTAATACTGATGAGCCCTTTGTTAGAAAGCCTAAGGCCACAAGGTCTTGAGGAGTATCTTTAAACAAGTGTTTGCATGAGAGACAGCAGTGAGGTTACAAATAAACTGAAGTTTAATCATTTATTTTCATTGATCGGAGTCTTATTTGCTAGAAAGAGACAATTTTCAACCAAGTCAAATTAGTTAGTTTTAGTTACGAATACCAATCAAACATAAGCTTCTGAACCAGGTACTTTTGAAGAGAAAATGCTGTGGATTTGTATTTTTTATAAATTCATGGTCCTCCTCTGTTAGAGCTACATCTATTTAGACTCAAAGAAGGGGAAAAGAGAACACTTATGCCTCAAACAACGGTCATCTATTTTATAACATAAATTGGAAGGCGTGATAAGTGATTGGCTGTTTGGTTAGCCAATAATTACACCATCGACTTCTCTACAGGTGGCCTTATATATCAAGGCGTGGGTGGGAAAATTCAAAAATCGATAATCAGTGCATGAGCGATAAATGTCATTAAAATAGAAGTTTCACCGATACGTGTGATAGAATGTCAGCGAAACATGTAATATAATAAAAATATAAATAGTTATGTAGCGACTGATGACTGGTGGGAAACAAACTCTCGGTGAAATAATTTGTTTATCGGAGTTCTTGAACTAAGGCCACCATATGTATTAACGATATTCCCATTATGCTTGAATGATATATTATACCGTGTTACTGCCCGAGTAGTTGTCAAGGTTAATTCCAAAACCAACGGTCGTATTAATACATCGAAATTCTCCAAAGTCGAGCATATAGAGAAGTATGCCTTTCCAAATTTAGCTAATTTGCTTTGTTTTGATTGAGGTTCTAATTTGTTTATCTCAATAAACTTTACGATGGCTTTTATGATTGAAACGGTCGATTTATCATATACTTAAAATCCAGTCTACTTAATAATGAGTTGTACTGACAACAGTGACGCTCTGAGTAATTAAATAGCTCATAGTACTGTTTCTCTTCTGGTAAAAGCATGTCATATGCCCCTCTTTAACATTTTTATATTTATTAATGTTATTCACTTATAAGTACTTTGCTTCATAGATTAAATTCTGAATATGAAAAATTTTTTTCATCGTAGGAAAATGATCTCTCCGTCAAAGACTTAGCTTTGCCAAAAATTTAAATTGCTTTGTTCTTGCGAAAAAATTGTACTTATTCATTGTATTAAGCGTTTTGTGGGAACGGGGAACAAAAAATTGTTAGTCTACTAACAAAAGTGAAATCAAAGCTCTGAATGCCGAAGCAAATCTTAATGCCTTTTACACAGTTAGAGGCCAATAGAGCTGAATCCATTTCTCCTATCCGATGAAACAGTTGTTAGTTAAACCCACAAAGGAGGCATTTCTAATGTTCATGTCATTAGTTGAAACAGTCATTTTCCATCCTATAGACTTTATCACATACAGCCATTCTAGCCGTGCAATTATCACAGCCTAGTGGAGGAATGTTAGGAAAATTTGAATAGGAAGGAAAGCTCAATTCACTGAAATCTTGCCCTCTATGGTCTAACCAACGCAATTCCGTTACATCTCTTTAAAATTTTGACATTCAGACGTGCTGGAAGAGAGAGATCGCAAGATTTTATTGAAAACCATAAATGCCATTGGCAGCTAATGTCCATTCCCTATCAGCTGAAAACTGAGTCACAACTTTATAATTCAGAATTTCCACACCAGCAGTTGAGTGCTTTCGCTAATTTTTTGCGGTGGAAAGCTTTTCCACAACTTACATTGTATTCCTTGCGGCTTTGTGACCAACCATGGTTCTTTTATCCATTCAAATCAGATTTATGCCGCCTCCACTACCCTCCCTGTGCATTCTCCCAGTATAAACATTTTGCCACACGCTGTGGTAGCGTAGTTCACAAAGCCAAGGCGCTTATTCTATCATAAATGTCTACATTTTAAGTTATTACCTTCTCCATAGAAACTTGCACTTTGCCACACCTCTCTTGATCGGTTTTGATTAATACGACTATTCTTATTGTGCTTTGGAGATTGACCAACGAGTACGAACCCTGCGCCTCTGAAGTGTACTTTGATGTGGCGTTAGTGTCGCACATACCTTTCCAAAAACTAGGCTCAGTACGATTAAGTAAAGTGCCCTTAATACATCGCCCTCCATAAATTTAATCGCTGTGCATTGGTTAGGCTCTACTTTTATTAATAAGACTTTAGCGTGTTTGACAAATCTTGATGTTGAATGAATTTTTTTGTCTAATGTACATAAAAGACTTTCTCGAACAGCTAGGCTGTTACTTAATTACAAAGTGCGAAAGGAATTTGTCTCACAAATTTACGCTAGTTGAATGCACTTTTACTAGAGAAAAAACCTAGAAAACGCCATCGACGGTAGGGGATATTTGCCAGTTAACGCCGCCGCCTCAATTATGACATCACACAAGTGTCACCCTGTGATGTTAACCCCTTCAAAGATTTGCCTCCAAAATAAAATTGATTTTTTATTAATGGGTGTGGTTTACGAAGAAGTGTGAATGTAACTATGGCATATTTGACGTTTCAGTTTGTTCTGCTGTGGACAAAGTTGGAAATTTTTCTGTTATTGAATGATTCTGGAACCAGCACAGGGAATATCTGACTTCGAAGATGCCTTACAATGCGAAACGTGGGCCAAGAAGAACGGCATTCATTGAAATTTTGCACTCAAAGGCCATGTAATTCCTCTCATAGGGAACTACGTTTAAATATTGTTAAAGGAGGCACAATGAAATCATCTTTTATAGCTATCGAGTCAGATAGTTTTGTCGTGGAAAGTAGTTATGGAAACTTTTAATAAATTATTGCTTGCGTTTCTGGGAAGGATCACAGAGGAGATATCAATCAGTACACTTAACATCAGTGACCAACTGCTTATCAGTTTCCCGCTAAAATACCTCCAGGACAACTTCCCTTTACTCAAGTCTTGTCTTAAATAAACAGGAGGATTAAAAGCAAAAAATTTCTATTCTGAATATTTGCGGCGAGATGACTAGCATGTTTCAGGCAGGTCTTACTATTTCCGTTTCTATATCTGAAATTTCCTTATGTACTAATGACGCTCTAGACGTTCAATCTTGTTACCTCATTGAGTCGGCTTGAATTGGCATTATCGACCACAGAAGCATTTTGACTCAATAATCTTAAATACTCAAATACACTTCAGCCAACGCCACACTATTGTCTCATCAATGACACTCCAGAGGGTTTGGTGCTTTGAGATGTATTCTTTATTTAATTATTAGCTATATATGGAATACATAAATACGTGGTTAAATTTGAAATATGACAATTATACCAAGAATCTAAAACCAGCGCAATTTTAAAAAATGAATCCTTTACGTCAATAACACTAACATAGTTCAATAAAGGAGATCTCACAAGAACATGTGTATACTTAAACAAAGATTGAAATTTGACTCTTTCAATGCTAAGTCAGTACCTCTGTTAAAGTCTTATATATATTTTGATAATAATTATAAAAAACTAAAAGTAGCAGAAAAAGATTTGCGCATATTTGTTCAGGTCAACAGAATAATTTGAGAGTTTTAATGATAAGTAATTACTGAAGGAAGGAAATGTGCTTTTTTTCTCTTTTAAATGGCATGTCGAGAGCTTGCGTTAGTGGATACCTTATTAACCAAATTTCTTTCGCAATCCTTGTTTTAATGTGTCAAATGAAACACTCCTTCCAGGAGATGAGATGGTGTGAATGTGATCCTTGGCAGTCGTGCTTTTTGAGGGTGTGCGAAAGCAATATATGCCTACTTCCCTTTGGCTAATGCAACAGTCAAGGGCACTGTGTTGCATCAGTTTATGACAGTTCTTTTGCATAGTGCATTAGCGTAGGCAGAAATAGCATTGCATAGACAGTATCGATGTTGGTTATTACTATGATAGTGTGGTCAAATGCTCTTACCAATTATTCGATTTAATCGAAAGGCAGTGAGGGTATAAATTCACTCAGGTACCCGGGGGTGGGGATGGGAGGGGAGAGGGGGGGGGAGGAGAAATCCTAGTGTTAAACATTTAGAAAAAAAATGAATATACAGCTGTTAGCTATCCCTTGGAGTGCTACTTGAAACCGAAAGGTTAATGAGATAAAAATACCTCACAGGCCCATTAATCAACGTGCTAAGAACACATTTTTTGGTCAGAGACTAGTGCAATCATCTTTCCCTTCTATTCACCATCTGCTGGTTGTGACCCCCAATTTGTCAAACTTTCACGCTAATCGCTGAGTCACTGGAGCCAATGAAATTTGAAGCTGTTTTAAGATATTGTTAAATGAGGCCTCCCTCGCCTTCCAAGACAACTGATCTTCTCGAAGACTAACAGGACACGGTGGACTTTCCCAAACTAGAAGGCCAAAGGTCTATGAGGACTCCTGAAAAGAAATGAGAGGGAGAAGGAGTAGGATGAGTGATTGTGAGTAAAGGGGGTAAAGCGGTAGTATTGAGTGAGTCAATTCGGGACGTGAGAAAACTTTGCTGTGTAGACATATGAGCAGCATGTGTCAACATGTAAGCACTAGAATTTCTTAATTTCCGCTTGATCCTCTTCATTAAGTCCCTTATTTGATGATGTTACTCTGCCCGTTTTCAAATGCCTTCCTACGACATAAAGGTGTATTTATTTCTTTTAAGAATGTTCTAGGAGGAAAAGTGGCTATGCTATACCAATATGACTTCACTATGAAGCTATTTACAAATTATGATCAAGTGGATTTTGAGGCGAATTTGAGTTAGTTATGAGGATCTTTTTTTGCATGCTATAACTTACAACCAAAATTATTATCTGATCGGCGGATTTTCGACTTAGCTTTATCAAATTAAGAAAACTAAATTTGAAGTTATCATAATCGCAGGAATACCACTATTTTTAACTCAATAAAACAGCTTAATTAATTTCCTTCCTGCTGTTTTAATAGATAATATATATTAATAAACCAGATATTTACAATGACATAAGCAGATTAATTTAGGTGCATTAATTTAAGATATCACTTGGTGATTTCGTATATTTATGTGAATTTATATTGTAAGAACCACGATTTTTTTATGTGAATTGTCAACTGATGCTAATCAGTGGTACCAATTAATGTCAAACCACCTTCTACAAAGAACGCTTCAATTGGAGTTGAACTAGTTTAGTCGGTAAACACTTGCTCAAAATATATCCTGTCACTCGTATAGCGCTCGGTGTAGCAAAAAAGGCGACACTGCAATTAAAACATATTTTTAACCTCGTAGGAATAAGGTTACTAAGTGAAACAGAAGATGCAGCATGTGAGATGAGATAAGCGATTAGTTTATTACTAAATTTTGGGTAGCTGGTTTTTTCAGTGATATTACTGATTATAATGTCCCGAATCATTCGGTTCTGACATAAAGTACTCCATGGCTTGACGCTTCGCCCACTGGCTCTTTAAGTCCATGAGTCGTTTGATATGTCCTCATGTGTTTAGGAGGGTGTGAAACGACCTTATTAGATGTGAACGTGTAAACTGCTCTGAGTCATCCAAATGTGGTAATCCTCTTAATTTAGTTCATACTTCATGGTAAAAATTGTTTCTTACCATGCACGCATCTCTTTCTGACCGACTGCTCAGGCAGTATAAGCTGTCTAGATGATGTACTGACCATAATATATCACTTCTCGGCTATTAATAACTGTGACCACAGTCTCAGTGACCTCCATTGTACCAATGGCTCAAAGTTCTGAACCAGATGAGACTGATGATAATTATGGCTTTAGGTTGATCAGTGATGACTGCCACGCTAAAAGCTACTTCAATGAGTTAGTTGAAGATTAGTCCAACTTAACACTCAAGTTGGCCTGGTTGTCTTGTTTCGTCCTATCAAATGCAAAATTATTTCGATTCTGAAGGCGCCGCCTTCATTTTATTGTGGGTTTCGGTTGGAGCTTAATTTTGGAAGGCTACTGTGAAATGCCTTATATTCGAATCCGACTTCATTTTTTTTGTGAAAAGTTTAGCTTTATAAAAATTGCCTTGCCACATTTTAAATAATTAATGAACTACTATTTATTCTTTAAGTTATCCATTGATTTGATTAATAAGAATCCAATATCAGTTGCATTCGATTTCTGATTAATTATATTTCTAACCGCTTCTTCAATATTTTACGCGCATCAGAGCACAGAGGTACCGCAAATTTCAATTGTAGCAAAACATCTTAACATCAAGGTGTGCAATGGAGTCTTCTTAGAAGTGAGAAATTGTAAGTGAAGATATAAAGTAATAATACTATTATTGGATACGAATTAACCGATTCATCGACTTTCCACTTAGTGAATGTAGTATACTTTGTCTGATTTGGTTCTGGTATGGGCTCAATTTCACTTCCTCAATGTTGGACAAATTGAGTGGTTGGTCCCACCATCTCGACAAAAATGTCTTTTCCCATTGACGAGCTGTCTATTTGAACCAAACTGAGATCATTTTAAAGTAATGTGACTTACTCTTTCACAGCCGATGCAGTTTTATTCTCAAAAGGGAATGTGTGTTCCCAACAGAGTCCTATACATAGCACATCGGGTTAAGATCTGGGCGAAGGGGAGTTCGGGGACTAGACATACATCAAACTGGCTGACAAACATTTTTCACATTTCCCTGAGGTGCTGCAAGCCGTTGGAGATATGATTATCCAGGGCTTAAGTACTACAGTGGTTGACAATTCCACGTAGGTATCTAAATTCAATCTAAGTATGTATTTCAAAAGTGTGGAGAGAGACATCAGATCACATGGCCCCCAGCCTCGAAGAAGGGCACACATCCGAAAAGCATGACAGTTTGGGTAAATTGAGTCTGCATGACTCGAGGAGTCTCTTATGGGGTGAATGCAAGCCACGTCATCAATTATTCCGCTTTGCTCTTGGCAGCACTCTTCCCACTAAAGAAAAATCAGATTGCTTTCCTTTTGGAAATTTATTTTACTGAATTGATTTTTATTATGGCTTTCAAGCTCAGAAATCATATAACAAAGTTAATTATCTAGTATTTTAAATTTCAGAAAAATCCAATTGTACGTTGTCCAAATATGAATGGCTTACCTTCTGGGATATTTCGACCTCAAAGTTGCTTACTTGATGATGCCACCCAGGAGACACAGGCGTGAGTACATTACCTGATCAAAGAGGATCGATCGTATGTGGCATTAGGAATCACACACTCGCAACTAATTATTTGAAATGTGCCAGTTTTAAGACAATATCTATATATATATATATTATTTATTTACTTATTACAAAAAATAAATAATTAGTTTATACGTACTAATGAACTCAGCATTAGAAAAATGTACTTTTCTTATAATGATCATCTAAAACAAATTCGAAAATCCAATACTTATTAATTAGAAATTTTATAAGTTTTTTTCTTTAAGAGTATTTAAAGTTGATAGGTGCATTTATTTGACGGTAATCTTAAGCTAATGTGATCATGAGAGGAGAACATTTTGAACTTTTGTATTAGATTATTCACATAGTGGATGACGTGATGGATATTACACAAATAAGCACTTTGTCAAACCTCGTTGATTTTTTTTGTCTAAATCGATGCACACATGTACGATTAGCTTCTAGCATAAATTTGTACCTAAATTTAGCTCGGCTACGTCCAAAGTACTGAGAACATAGAAGGTAGAGCAAAGGAAGTTTACTGAGAATTGTTGAACTTACCAAAATGCTGAGTCATTGGGTCACGTTATCGTGAATATTGTTCGCTGACCTCTATACGCCAGTCTGCCTTTTCAGATTGTTCTAGCAGGCACGAGATTCCTTTGATCAGAATTGGTTGCATTGCACATCCTACACACTCTCTAGATGCACAAAATCGATCTCGCCTATTACTAACTTCTATAAGAGTTGAACTTAACCGAGTTTTGTGTACCATTCTGCTCATTGAGCGTACTGAGGAACCCACAGAAAAGACATCGCCTCAGACCTTATGGATGGGTGAGATATAATCTGGGACACCGGTGCCCATGGATGAACAACTTTCAACTCGACTTTAGATAGCGTTTAGCAACATTCCTATTTTACGATGCGGTGTCATCATGAAAAACATCAATAATAAGAAAATCCATTTCTACTAAGTAAGCTAACAACTGCGTCAGAACTTGCTCTTAAATTAGTGGACTGTGTGCACTTATGGGCACGTTTTACCTAACCCGGCTCTGCTCATTTTAACTCTATTTTACAAGTCAGAGGACATCCTATCATTTCTCTGGTAATTAGTATATTTGTTGGGCCTATAGAAAAAGGCACCTCCTCAAGAGTTTCTGAAGATTAATCTACTTTATTTTGCCTTTAATTCTCCTACTAGTTGAAGAATGTATTATTGTGCATATAGGATATATTTGTTAAAGAATAACTCCTCGAAACTTTGCTGTGTGAGCACAATCAGATCAGATTGTCTGTTATGTTGCCTTCTGCTAGTCACGGTAGCCTAGCAGTCTCCGTTGTAAATCGGCAGTTCATGTCGGATTGCTTTCACAACAATCTCCATATTGTGATGGGCGGTGCGAGTCATCATGATAGAAGTTATCCTCTCCCATCCTTCAGATGGGTTCCATTCATTTATTCATTCACCTTTTCATCACGCACATAACTGATGAGGAGTTTGAACTTTCAAAGGAAGTCTAGTGTGCCTGAACACTTCTAACTTATTTGAAAAAGTAACCATATATTATTCTATAAATTTTTTCTCTTACAACCTGTGTATAAGTATAAGTTGGGGAGTGATGAAATATATATATATTCATAGTGTGTCAAACATACCTTTCGTTTGATTAAATAAAGGAATAACAATCGTTAATAGATGAGTCCTGATATACATGCAAAGCTTTTCATTAATCTGTAAAATGAGAAATAAGACGTTACTCGTATCTATGCGTCAGCTTATATGGTAGATCGGAGCCATTGCCAACAGTCGATCATCTTAGAGTCATCAGTTTTAGTTTACCTTGACATCAGAATGACTTTCAACTAATAGAGAGTTGGCGGTAATGACTAATGTATTTTTTAAATTTGTCTTGAAAAGAAGAAGAGGGATAAATGGCATCTGGAGTGTTCGATAAGCACATTTAAACGAAGCTCATCTCAAGGACACAAAGTAAGCGAATGGGTGCGCAGCTTTCAAATTCTGTTATACTGACGAAAGAGCCCTCTGGAGACCTTTTTCAATTTGTTTCCTTCCCAATTTTGACTAGTAATATTTGGGTCTCAAGGTCATATAAAACTTATCATTTCGTTTTGTTGAGCCACCTTGAACTTTAAATAATCATACGAAAGTGCACCTCTGGCTGTGCGAAAAAACAGAGACGTCTCATGGTAGATTTCTTCCTTATGGGAGGAAGAGGACTCTAAGGTATCAGTAGAGAGCAGTGTCTGCGTAATAATCAGTACTGCTGTTAAGCAATTTCTGCTACTTCTATTGCTTCAGAAACCTCTTTGGCTCATAAGCTAGTTGCCAACAGCTCACAGTTGGATTATACTTATTCATAATTTGAATGTTTCTCTTATCTCCCAGTTACTAGCAATGCAAAATCTTATATCAAAATGAAAATTAAATACTTTTCAAATTTCTCACAGGTCTGACCGTTAATTTCCTGAAATTGTAAGTAAACCGCTAGAGAACTTTAAATACTAATGTTTAAATAGAGTCATTATTTATTTATATCAAATGGGAGGCTTTATGATAGTTATCATTAGCCCTTTAGTTGACTTCGGGCTTCACAGGGGGGAGTAACATCAAAGTCACAAAAAGTCGAGAGGGTGAACAGAAGAGCGATTCGCAGAACTAAGAGAGAGACAGATATAAAGGTGGAAGTGGTGGAATATGATATATAGTCGGGTCATGGTAGTTTGAAGTCAACTGCCGATTTACAGACTTTTTTTGCCGTAAGAGTATACGTTGCCCAGGATGCACCACGTGGAGGTAAGTCTATCGCGCACCCCATAGATTCATTTTAAGAAGATCTATTTGAGCCTAAGAAACAAAAACTCCGATCCGATGTTCTTGGTGAAATAGGTTGGGTAGTGGTCTGGAGATCATTACTCTCAAGTGTTCAGTCTTCATGTCCAGGATATTACTGGGGGCGCTAATACTAATGTATTATATTAATTCCGTAAACGTTGAAATTTCAAACTGGGGAGGCTTACCAATCTACTCCCCTTCTGTTCTACTTATGCAAGCGACTTGATTTAATTGAAACGATTTGAGACGGGTTAAAATTACGATATAGCTCCATTGTATTATATAGAATTATCAAATCCTTGAGAACACTGAGAGGGCGAAAATACTGAAAGATCCGTCCAAAGCCGAAGCCATGGTAGGCTTAAACACGGTAGATTGTATCGTCTCCCCTTGCAGCCGTTTGAAATAATACACATTCGGCGTATCTGTGTGCATTTTGTTTTGTTTGCGATGCGAAATCATTTGTTTAGACTATTGTATGTGCGCGCCTTTTATTTGTTCATACTGTACGGCCATTTCGTTTAGTTGTTTAGAGACCAGCATAGCACTCTTTTAACGAAGGCCTAAACAGGATATGAACGATTCCTTGGACCGTCGCGTTCAGTATCTCTGAATAAATTAACTACGTAGACAGCACTCTTATTACGCCAGATGCATGGCAGACAATCTTGGCGACTATTAAACGGGCTCATCATAAATTAATAGCAAAGCAATACTACTTAATAGCTAAAAAGACAAAAATGATTTTATTTCCCACTTCATTATAAGGCAACTCTTTAAATTTTTTTCTGTTTTCCACCACAATTTCTGGCTTTCATTCTTAAAATTCATACTGAGGTAGCTTCCGCATACCTCTATGCCACTATTAAAAACAATTTAGACACACCCTTCACAAATGGTTTGGCCTAGGAACTGGAAAAATGAGGTCACGCAGTTGCTATATTTATCCCGTGACCTAGAAGTTTGTTTATTAAAACCGCAGATGTTGTTTGGGTTAATCAATCAGCTAAAATTTTGGTAATAATTTAAACAGTTATCTTCATTCGAAGTATTAGCTTTTAACTGGATATTAAATGACATGAGTAATTATTATTGCTTTCTTGTAAATTAGCGTCAAGGGGCTAAGTGGACTTTCCACCAATTTTGATTTAAAGTGGGATCTAATTCTGACAATTATTTTCAATGAAAATTTCTAACTGAGACTTGGTTCTCTAGTTTTAGCTAATTTAAGTTTGAATTAATATAGTCGGTTTTACTTAACACTATTTCAGAATTTAGAAACAGCAGAACAACACTGTGAATTTTACACAAAAAAGAACTCATTTAAACCATTTTCGTACAATTAAAATCCAATCTTTGCATAAGCAAGTTCGTTTAAGAGATAAATCGCATCGACTGGCGTAAATATGTCGCTAACGGCTTTGAAAGGTGACTTTGGTTAATTTAATTAGCGAAGTTGCGAATAAACTCTTGGCTTGCTAAATAAACGTCACTTCTAACGAAGGTGAAACTGAGCTAAATATACGAACTACTGGCAGAAAAACTTCTGGTGCCCAAGAATCCAATCACTTTTGGACCTTAATATCCAAATAAACTTGCAAACACCTATACTTTGATTTATATGAAGACTTTTCATATCAACATTTGAAAGAACATGATAAGAAGTGAGGAGTTTTCCACAAAAGCAGCATTTAATTTTTTCTGACTCTAAAATTGATGCATTTAATGAACTGATTTCTTTGATCGATTTGAATTTGAAAAGTAAATAGGCTACCTCAAAATATATATTAGAGTTTTTATTAGAAATGCTCAAAATTTTGTGTTTTGTCCATCTAACCAAGTTTTATATTTTCTCACTCAAAATGTAACCTTGAATCTAAATGATTTTGATTAGTCTTGTCCCTGATACTTCAAAATTACTTGGGATATAAATAACGAGTATATTACCAGGTAAACTCACACTCTAGCCAAGAATGTTTGCACAGTAGGATAGATTAATGTATACACATTTAATTGTGTGCACCTTGGTCTATCAATAACACTAAGAGTTCGTAAACATCGTTTGAAAGAAATACTGGCCATGTTCCAAGTTATTTGATTTCTTCCGCTCAACGTACTATCTCTCCGTTTCTACAAATTGAATTTTTGCATTCCATATCTCACGAGACCATGGGGATTTTGTGATGTCCTCTCTCAATAAATGATGCCTATATTCGTATAAGGCATTCCTCACAAAGGAAATTAAAATTCTAGACACAATCCTGAACGTGCATTTTGTGGAAAACTCGCATTTCATTTAAAGTCCGCTTTTGTGAAGTTTTTCATACTTGTACTGAAGATAATTAATTGCTAAATTATGATAAAGCATAAGAGGAAAATAGTTGACCTAGAGTAGTGAAGTTTTATATTTTCTTAAAATTGACAAATTAACGAAAGTGTCTTTATTTACTTAAACTGGATTTGACACTTTTTCCAATGACTGAATTCAATATATGTTTCCCTTTCAATCTTAGAATTTTGCATACATTTCACAAGTGGTTGTATATTACTTCGAATTCAAGATACTGACAGTTTCAATTCTTAAGATTTATTAGTCTATACAACCACAGGAAATGTCGCGATTCATAATTTATCAAAGAATTCTACTTAGTGACTGTGCTTTAAATTGAGTTAGTCCTATGTGTGACTGAGAAATCGGAACCGCATAATGAACTTTACTTTATCAAAATTGACTATTTGATATAAGTAACAGGTAACGAAGGCTGTGGACTGTCATTGCGAAGATCGAAAGTTAGGTGATGACAAGTTTGACATCGTAATACTCTAAAAATGTGATACATTGTATATTTACACGAGGAATTTCTTTACATTTAAATAGCTGGTCTGATCAATACTTCAGATAAGGATATAGATTTAATTGCCGTGTGTTTCATTCCTATGTTAATGAGGAATCCGACTCGTTTTATAGTGAAGAATAGTAGAAATTAATTCCAGTTTGTGTTTGAATTAAGTCACAAGTGAAAGTAAGATTAAGCCTACACTATGCTAGCAAAATAATTTTTTTAGGAGAGTGATTTTGTGAAATGTGCAAAGGTTTCATACGTCACAGACCAAGAATTGCCAAAAAATTGAAGTGGCATTAACCCACTATCACTAAATCAAAAATAATTTACACGCGTTTAAAACTTCTCAAAAACAGGCGCTCAAATGAAACCAGTTGGCAGGAGGATAAAGTGCCATCAAGGCTTTTGTGCAGAATGGTCGCGGTGATTAATCAACCCCCCAAAAAATCCACTCAAGAGTCACAATGCTTTCTCTCTCTCTCGAGGAAAACGAGATCTTTGTCAAAAGTACTCATTATGAAGAGCAAAACAATGCCTTTTCGTGCCTAAGTAGTGAAGGCGAAAATAATCTTGTCGATTGCAGCCCCAGTTAAAATATTCAAAATATCTTTTGTGTGTTTTAACGATTACGCAAATTTTGTAAAAGGTATTAAACATCTGAAACCTTTTGGATAAAATTTTCCATTTTTCCAACGCAACTAACTTTTACCTTTCCATTGGAGCATTTGAATGCTGAGTCCACTCGGACACATTTTAGAAGTTTTCAGGAGCGTTTGAAAGGTTCAATTTCCAGAGTTCCATATTTTTCAAACTGTGGATTGGCAAAACACCCAAGATGATACTCGAGGATCCGTTTTCAGTTTTGATGACGTTGCTGAACTCAAGCGACGGAGGTTGTTCCAATGACTCACCAACTTTGGCAATCCACATTCACTTCATACAGCATCCACGTCGACATATGTTGAGTGCAAGAATCTACTTGGCATATGAAGATGAACAAAAGAAGTAAAGCTTTGTGAATTGTCCTAGATTTTCTTCTCATATTAGTTTCGGCAGGACAGTGGTTGTTTGATACGTTAAAATAAAGACGGAGAGAACTGGGTACCGTCAGAGTTTGCAATAGTCTCTAACAGTTTTAGATCCGAAAACATATGATAAAGATTGTCGATCAACATAGCAGTTGTGGCGGACTCCAATAGAATAAAGTCGTAGCACGACAGGAAGTAAGAGACCACCGTAAGGTCAATCACAATCTAAGAGTAAGAGGGATCATAGAGTGAAGGAAGCAATAAAATCATTCATACCCATGTGTCTTCCGTGTAAGCGCACAAACCTCCTTAAAATAGGACTTGCAAATATTAAGCATGAGTTAATCATAGGCGTATTATCCTGCGGTCTAAAAATTTGTAGTAGATCCCTCTTATGGTTTGATTTTGACCGTCCTTGGAGCAAATATTTCGCAGACCCCCTTCAGCAGTAAATTATTAGCTATCGATTTTAAAATCATTTGCAGTTAATGGAAGTGCAGCATCAGATAATTGGAGTTGCGCTTCATCTTTAATAGTCAGACATGTACTGAATGTAGATGAGAAGAGAATGGTAGTCTGTTTACTCAAATTCTGTTGTGTTCCGATATTCTATGTCGAAGTCATAGCCAAGATGAATGATCGGTCAAAGTAGTGAAAACTAAAATGTTATTTTGTTTTTGACGATAAAGAGGAGTAATTTATGGTCCGTTAGTAGAGTGAAGTGCTGACAATAAAGATATATAAATACCTCATTTTAACAGATTAGATGATTCCAAAAGACTCCTTTTAAACTATATTTCGTTCTGCTCAACTGTACAGAGCTCAAGAAACACGAGCAATGAATTTCTTTGAATCATCTGGGGAAGACATCTTCTGCCACTATGATTGGTAAATTTGGATTGAATTGAGAAAGCAGCATATCAGAAGTAAACGTGTCATTTAGGTTTGTGATAGCCTTCTTATAGTTGGAATTGCAGTAAGATACGATATCGTTTCTCAGCGACTCACTTAGAGGAGTCCGAATACTATGCAGTGTTAGCGGAAATGAACAATTAAAACTGACGAGACTCAGATGAGAACGTAATGTGGTAATGTCGGTAGGTAGAGGAATTTTGTAATTGCCCGAAGCCCTTCTGGTTCCAGAGAATGACCATTTTTACCAAATATACTTCCAGTGTCGCAAACAATGTACACTTTCCAGCCCAAAGAGTATGGCGAAAAAGTGCACGGCACATTCTTGAAGTTCCTTTAAGAACGGCCTTGAGCAATTACGTCGTGTAGGTAAGCAACATGTTAACAACCATTTGTTGCCATTTTGGCACCGAATAGAATTCCTGCATATAGGTATATGTCACGATGCGCAACGGTAGTCAGTAGCTCTCGCGACTCTGGATCAATCTAGATTTGTAAATAAGTCTCTACTTGATTATATCTTGCAAAGCATTCACCACCATTCAGTTTTGAAAAATTGCCATCAAGAACAGATAGTGAGCAACAATTCAACTCTAATGAAGCATTTAAATCGACATAATAGTTAGTGCACGACCGGATAGCTCCATTTGCTTTCAAAATACCAACACAACAACAAGCGAGGGCCATTTCAAGTATGAAATGAGCTTTAGAACGCCTCTTTGTTCCAGAGGTTTAAGTTATTTGTCCACCATGACAACTTAAAACAAGAAAACTGGCTAAGCAGTCGGCAACATTTTTGAATTTGCCTTAGTACAAATACATCTACCAAGAAGCGTTTGAAACACATCTGGAAAATGCTGAAGCATCATCTTTGCTGAGAATGAAGTGATGGATGTACCAGAATACAGACGATTGCGGACAGCAAATGAGCAAATTGACCGAGTCAGTTGAGACTAATTAGATTAATTTGAGAGACTACCACACAAGTTGCTATTGCGATACTAATGTCCCGATGGATCATATTACAACTTAGTTTTCTTGACATTTTGTCAGACCGCCACGGGCACTGATCGCAGATAGGGAAACTGGTTCTAATTTTAGACTCTCAATAATTTCCAAAACTGAAGCGATACCTAGTTACAAACGAATCTGATTCCCGTTGATACGTAGATTCATATATTTCATGTTTGGCTTAATGTCGATACGAAAGTTAACAACATGACCATTCAATCCGAGGTATTTCGGTTTGAGTTTATGGCGGCAATAACTTTTATGCAAAATTGGCTTATTTTCTTCGACTGTTCTCGGTTATGCTGCTGATGGACGAATCGGGGGTTCTGAGAGGTGGAAAGAACATGGTTAAAAGGAACGCCAATCTCGGCAGTGTAGACAATGCAAAGACGGTTTCTGTTCGATAGAACAATTCGGCTGCAACAACCTGGGTGTATTGAGGCATAATTGCTACTTTTAAATATAAGTAAGATATCAATTAAAAATCCAAATCCTAACCACTCGATATCATGTTAACTTCAGATAAAAAGTTTTAGCGAGCATTTAAAGCACGCAATCACTTTTATGTTAGATCACTACGCCTCCATTAACACAACGTAATGACACCAGCTTTACCTTGTTTCTCTAATTGCACTTAATTAACTGGAACCAATAAGTAGTAGGCATTTAAAATGATTTTACATTGAACTACTAAGCCAGAATCTGTGCTCACACAAATTTCAGCAAGCACTCTGACACTTATTCATATATCTAATACGTGAATATTATATAAATGTAAATATTAGTATTGTGACTCAAGCTTCATCAGCCATTGCACGTCACCTTCCTTCCACTGACGTAAAGTATTTCGTCATGTTAGCACCAATATGGTAAATTTAATTACAAAGAAAATGTTATAGCTATTTGCGTTTTCAATTACTCAGCTTTATGTCTTGATGTACGGGGTGTGCGATAGACCTTTCTCCACGTAGTGCACCCTGGACAACGTATACTCATACGGCAAAAAGTTTATAAAGCGGCAGTTGACTTCAAACTATCATGACCTGACTGCATGCCATATTCCACCACTTCCACAGTACTCACCTTACCTTTTTCTCCACCTTTGTTTCTATCTGTCTATTTTGCATCTGTGAATCACTTTTCCGTTCACCCTCTCGACTTGTTGTGACTTTGACGTTTCACCCTTCTGTGAAGCCCAAAGTCAATTAAAGGGCTAATGATAACTATCATAAAGCCTGCCATTTGATATAAATAAATGTCTTGATGTACTGTTATCCTCGTGTGTGTGCATTCGATTACCAGCAACTTCAATTGAAAAAAACTCCAGCAAAAATGATACGATTCATACTGAAGAATAAACTCCTAGGCTGTACCTTGAAGTTACTTTGCGAATAAATGGATACTACCTCAACTGGCCGACCAAAAGTGACAAGATACGTGTGGTCGCGTGTTTGCGGGTATCGAACATAGAAATGCCGGCTGATCGAATAAGTGGTAGTGTGCAGTGTGGTTTTTTATATCGATCTCACTCCCTGATTCATTGTATTTTGGTAACCACTTAAACTGTTGCTCTTGCTAGCTACATGAAGTCCACCACCACCACCATCACCACAAGATAGGCTTACGATCTACACTACCATTATCCCAGCTAAACGAAGAAATGACGCAAAACTTGGTTTCATTACGAATACTTATAACAGTTTTATTCCAACTGTACACATCAAAGAGTTATATTAGTTTGCACGAACAATACAAGAGGTAAGAGTTATTTCAATAATTGTTAAAAGGAAATATCGTACAAAATATTAGCTTCGACAAGAAAAACGATTTAATAATAATTCTTTTTAATTATTTATTCCCACATTAATAGATAAGCAGAAAAAGAGCCAACAGCAGGATAAGGCATTGGCTCTGCGACCCAGAGAGCTAAGGTAGAAACACGAATGATAGATGAGGGAAAGAATATTAATTAATAATTTTCAGACAGAACAAAATAGAGCAGAAATTACAAAGAAAGAGAATAAGATAAAGTTATATTTAAATTGCGAATAGCCTCCGATACCCAAACTCACAATGCCCATTACGCGTGGCCAGTCGTTTAGCAAATACAATGACATCTCCACTCTCACCATCACTTACTATCCCGAGATTTAATCATTCTTTTCCATCAAACCAAAAACCGTTAGATTCAGTAAATGATGCCTGTTTTCCACTCCTTAGTCCCTTGCTTAAAAGACATATGATCAGAAAATTTGCAGGAAGAAGAAATTTCTTTTCAAATCCAAACAGGCAACTATTCGCCTTTTATTTCTAACAAAATTGGATTTAAGCTATTAAATCTCCTCCATAAGTGGGAAAAGGACCTCCTAAACTCGTATTATTTGAAAGGACAGCCAATAAAGGAAGAAAACTGTCAGCTTTTTAGCGGTGATTGGAGCTCAATTCGCCAATCTTGTAAAAATAGTTTTAGCCATGTAACTTGCAATTTCAAAATGAATACATTATTTTGGAGTAACCGCATTTTTTCTTTCCCCATACTTCATTCAGTCTGTTGACGAGGCATTGCATAGATGTTAGCTAACTTCTAAATAAGAACGTTCATTATAGTCAAATAAAGCAAAATCATAATGAAAATTATTGAGAAATCCGTCTACTGAATTAATTTTATATTAACTCGACCTTATGGTTAAATGGAATAGGAAATTGAATGCCACCTGTTGCTGGAAGTCACCAACCATACTATTAACCAGTAATTGGAATCAGACTAAGTTAGCAATCTCAGCAACTGGACTACCAGAACGTATACCAGCTATAACAAACAGACAGGATAGGTGGCCAACGAGAAGCCTACATCTCTGACAATGCCAGATGCAGCCCATGAACTGCCGGGGAAAATATTGCGTTTGTGACAAGATGGTCGCCCTTTTCACCTCGGTACACTTTAACGTTTTTTAATCCACCATTACAGCCATGGCCTTGTTTGCAAAATGTTTTTGAATTTACTCTTATTTCAACTACTCTCACTTTATTAAACAAATACATTCCCAGTAAAAATGAAACATAAAATTTAAGTTATCAAAACAACAACCCCTTATCAACAAAAATCGATACAGTTATTAACAAGAAAAATCGTGTCTAATATATTAGTGGACAGGCAATATTTTCAATGTGCAAAAACTTGACCGTTTTCCCTGGTAACAACTTGCTGCTTTTAGCTCAGTCCATTACCGTTGTTAAGGGCGTTAGAGAGGTGGTGAAAGTCTTATCAGATTCAATTCAATCGTCTCCTGGCAAAATAATTTGGGAGCCTACTACATGTGTTCGGCTGATAAGAAAATAAGAAAAAAAATAATGTTTAGGAGAAAACATTTGATAAAATTTTACAAGAGATTTCTGTAAATGCTTAATAAAACGGTAAAAATTTTATTTTTTTTGGGAGGAGGCAATGCATTGGTGTGTTTGCGGCAGTTAACACCCCCCCCCTCCCCCCCCCCAACTAAAATATACCACATGAGGACACACGCTGGTTCCGCTTAAGATCATAACAGGAAATGAGACGTTCCAAGTGAGGTCGGATAGGTAGGTCCAAGAGATAAATAGTGATGACTGTGAGAGACAATTATGATAAATACGGTACCTACAGAACCTTCAATTGACCCGATCCAAATACTCATCAAGTGTTCTGACGATCGAATATAAATCCATCTGCTGCTCAAAGCACCGGTGAAGACACAAGACTTCCTGTTAAAATCTCTTTTGTCCACCCCCACCCCCTCCCCCTCCCACCCCTTAGGTATCTAAATACACTCGACGGAAAATAGTAATAAACAATTCTACCAGAGAAGATAAAACGGCGCAGATGAGATCTTTGTTTTCAACAATGTCCTAAATAACAGATCGTCTTGATCTCATACCACTAAATGGTTAGCGCCGAAATTTATTCAAAATTTGGTTGCAATCGAGGTGCAAAATTGAAATGGGGGGAGAGAGGAGGGGCTAGACGACATATTCTTTCAATCTTCACATCAAAGTGGAAAAAGAAGGCATAAGCAACAAGTAAAAGAGAAAGTTATACTTCAGCCTTATACACAATTGTAGACTAACAATCATTTGACATGACTTCGGTAAATAGTGAAGTAATACGACAAAATAATTATTTATTTAAAATAATTAAAAATCATCCCAATTTCCAGCACGCTACCAATCCTTTTGGATTGCTAAAATATACTGAATTAGAAGAAAGTTAATGTGATTTATCTCGTTTCAATGATGACAACGTAAACTTGAATTGGCGAAATTTAAATTCATATAACATCGGGAAGACTGGGAACGGGAGTTCCACTCCTCGATATGACCTTCGAAGAATAGACTGATTGAAAGACGGATAGAGGTACCTTAATTTAGAAAACGATAGCTTCAAGCCATGCCGACCTAAAATTATATTTCCATAAATCCAAAGCATAAATTCGGGAAATTCAAGTATTCATCGGCATGCTCTTTTTTAAGAATGGCAATACATAACCTGTCAATATTTTCAATTTGTATTCCTTTAATTAACTAATTTCAGTTCGTGAATTGGATTCATCATTTCTTAAAACCTGCAGAAAAATATGAGGATGAGATAAAAGTACACGCACTTTGAGGCATTAGAGCCCGATTGGTTTGCCACCATTAGCCAATCGGGAGGGGCATGACCGCTTTCAGCTTACAAGGTGGACAAATAAGTCAGATTGCCAGAAAACAATGTCAGAACAGTCAAAGCGGAAAAATTCCAGGAGTCACGGTGCACTAAACACTCGTCTAATTGCTCTACGGGCTCAACGCAAAATCGCCTGCAGTTTCCCCAATCAAACTAAACGTCTTTTCCTCGATGAAATTACTTGCCACTTACTAGACACTCTTCATCAACTCATTTGGCATTACACTAATTCAAAAAAGCGCACAGATACTTTAGTAAAGCAGCTCATCAAGACC
Source organism: Hymenolepis microstoma (assembly GCA_000469805.3). Classification (NCBI taxonomy): domain Eukaryota; kingdom Metazoa; phylum Platyhelminthes; class Cestoda; order Cyclophyllidea; family Hymenolepididae; genus Hymenolepis; species Hymenolepis microstoma. The sequence continues at coordinate 20,838,919 of LR215993.1, read as the reverse complement.
AATGTTAAACTCCACGTGATTGTAATGAGTACGGGAGTAAAGCAACAGCAAGAGGAAAGCATTACCGAATGCCGAGAAATGCTGAGAACAGCCGCCCTCTGTCTCATTCGACATGTCAACTCTACGAGCACTGAAGAAACCTGTGACTTAGCGAGAATTCAAGCTGCTTTACGTACAGCTGGAACTTTTGCAAGAGCAATAGCAGAAGGGCACATGTCGCAGAAATCACTGGACAAATTGGCGGATATAGTGATGTTTATGTCAGATGGAGGATTCCTAACGGCTCTGACGTCTAAGCAACCCCCTTATAACCATCTGGTTATTGAAATAGCGCAAGATCTTCAGGACTCTATTGATCGAGGTATTTTGTAAATTTATATAAGAATGCCTTATAACATATGATTATCTTAACTGTTACTTAAGTATTGATTAGCATTTGAATATAATAAGTAATAAAACATTACAATTATTAACAAACTGTATTACATATGAGCTAAGTAATATATTGCAGATATTTTCACAATGTTTAAAAATAAGGCGAATTGTATTGCCGTAATAAACAGAGTCGACCCGGCTATCACAGATTATTTTCAAAGTCTACCAAATTGTAGAATTTACTATTAAATAGGGAAAAAGACTTGCGTTGGTTCACCTTGGTTAACTTTAGGGGTGACAATGTAGTTTCTCATCATAGTGCCCATGGAGATTTTTGATAGGTTCAAACAATGCGCCCTTTTGCATTCCCGTTGATGAATTTAAGAAGCGTTTTGGCACAAAAATTTGAAGATGGGTGGCGTAACCACTCCCTCAAGTTGGGATTTTACCTTTTTTCTTCCACCGGACAGACCTGGTCCGTGAAATATGCGAACATGAAGCTCTATGAAAATCAGTGTAATTATCCCCAATTTCCGTGAAAACAACTCTGAAGACACTAAGAGCAGAGAGGCGTGAGTAATTTAAACTTCAAAGATATCCTTACTCTTCAGGAAATACGTCTTCATATGCTAATTTCCTCAACATTAAGTAGGTATAGCTATACACCTCTATGTTCAAATCGTATTTATAATGCCAGCACCCAAGGGGTATCTTTTTATTTAGCAAATGGACAGAACAATAAGTGTTAAAAAAGAAATCATAAATTGCTAAATAATCGATAATGAAGATTAGAAAGTCAACTTATTTGAAATGACTCTCAAGAGAAATCTTAATAAATATCAATTTTTATTAAAAATAAATCATATTACCCTCATCATAAACACATCTACTTATCCACTAACGCCTCTTTGACCACTTCTTAAAATAAGACTTGAGTCATTGAACAATAATGAACTGATAAGTGTATAAACTTAAACTAAAATCTCATTTAGTGGGACCTGTGGTGGATACTACATGAATAAGCACTTTGCTAAACCTTGGTGATCCTCTTAGGAGTCTCAATAGCTGCAGGTTAGCCAGGCTACATCCCAAGTGTCAAGATCATAGGAGGTAGAGAATGCGAGAGTTCATTGAAAGTGTTTAAAATGCCAGATGCTTAGTCATTAAATGCATCAAATTATGCGAAGAATGAATACCAATAGCATTGAGTAATAAGTATTGTTTCAGCAAATACACCAGCGGTCAAGTATGGAAATCTCAAATATACTAACCACTGCTAATATTTAGCATACTTCAATCGAAACACCCAGACGGCCATTTAATTGTATCTGCTCAACAAAATTGCTATTGACGACAAAATTGCCTGACAGAGGGTTATTAAAGAGATGGAGGCAAGAAAAGGTTGCGAAGTAAGAAGAGAACTGAAAAAAGCAAATTTATTTCGAAAATTATATTAATAATAAAGATATGCATAATATCAAGGTAGTGACTCCTTTAGATCGGACAGATAGTTCTTTTGGCATAAGGTTAGTATGTGTTGTAGAATCACCTATTGAATCGCCAACAATAGGAAAAATTTCGCTCTTTCGTAAAAGGAAGACATCCAAGTTAACACTAAAAGCACTGAAAATCGCCCATGGAGCTTGTAGCAAATTATCCCAGGTGAAACTACTTCTGGAGACTTAAAAAATTAAGTTAAATATCTCCTCATGGAAATAGCAGTCTTTTCAAAACTGATGGGATGCAATGGTCTTTCTAGAGAAGCAAAGCTAAGTAGGACATCTTTTTTGAATACCTGATAAAAAAATAAAAGAGGAAGAAAGAGGAATAAGGAAAGGTGTCAGAGCTGAGAGAACTAACTGGACTGTGAAAAACAGGTGGAATGAAGAATGATCGTGTTTGACAGATTTTGAGTCCTTTATTCGTTAAAGAGCACTTTTAACCATGACAGAGGTTCAAGTTAGTAGGTGTTCAAAACAAAAAACTGAATAGATATATGAGTCAATACACTGGTAATGAAAACTAAATTGATTCGATTTTCACTAATTACAAATCACAACGCTCACTGGCTAACAGATCTACTGCCATAAAGATTGCATAGATGTCACTCCCCTGCCAATTAAATATAGAAAGCTTACGATGTGTGCCTCTTAACATCAAGTTAAAATCTTCAATTTCGCCTTTCCTTCGGTCCAGCTTGGATCCTTGATACGATCACTAACCAGATGGAGTAAATTGCAAGTGGTTAAGTTAGTGGATTGCGCATACTTTTATTCAAAGGATTTAAGCACATTCAAAAACCCATCCAGTGCAAATGGAAGTATGACTGGTTTTAGATTAGTATCTGTGACCGCAATCCTGTCTTTGAGCACAAACAACCACCACTAGGACAGTCAAAAACTAAATGGAAAGAGAATAGTGAATTCTCACAAATTCTTAATCTAATTAGAACTACTGAAACGGGTATTAATGAATTTACCGCGACACTACTTTTTATAAAGGAGTCCACGACAGTAATTCCTAATAAAAAGCCTGTGGTGACTTCAGGCCCAAACAAGAGTCGCTTAACTTGGAGTCTAAATGTACGCCCAATTTAAGTACGCGTTTTTAGTATATATATATATATATATACAAGCGGGACAATTTTGAGGGGTCTCTTTATCAGAATGCTAAGGGCAGTTTTAAATGAAGCTCTCACTTGAAGCAAATTTAATCTAGATGAGGCACAGACTACTTTTCGATGAATTTCTCATTTTCGAGTAATTTATTCATTCGCTGCGTAATTGCACATACTTTAACTACAGAAGGCACGTACTTCAGTCATTACCGATTATAAATAAGAGCACATTAAGTTATCAGATAACAAAAGGATGCTATCGTAAGGCATACAATTACCTAAATCAGATATACTATAATAATACTACCATTTTCACAAATCTAAGCAAGATAGAAACGACTAGCTTGTATTTTTGATTAACCGGGAAGTAAATCAAACCAAGATGTCGCAAAACGTTTAAAAGGATAAATTAGCTTAGACAAGTCTCATGCTATGAAAGCAGAACATTACAATAACGTTCAAAGAATCTTTGAATTTAATGATATTCACATTCTAATTGAAGAAACCATATTTGACACTGAGATTCCAAGAACATCTAATCGCTATCGTATGGACCTACATAAACGTATCTCACGGACTTGTACCTATTCTTTGAGCAACACAATAAATTGTGCGCACTATACTATACATGCCTTCATTTTTTACAGACCTTCTCTGTATGGCAATTAGCAGTCTGTTCAAATTCGTTTGACTTTGACCATAGTAGTTAGTAACCATGCCATCGTTATACCAATTGTAAGTTAATTACAAGATAGCAGGCGCATTGGTTTCCCAGCGGTAGGAAATGGCATTAAACTCGTCTGTAATGATTGAGTTCTAATAATAATGAACATGTATCATCAAAATAAATTAATTGAATCATGTGTCATTATTGCAGAGATCTAAGTTATCAGACCCAAAACCTTTCATACCAACATATGCTACTTATAAGACTTAAGTAAAACCATAGTTATGACATCTGTAAGTTAGGAAAGTTTTAGCCCATGTTATAAGGAGAATGGGTATCGCATTGGTGCAAATATGCTGAGTCGAACATCCATCCTTTCGGACTATTAAGCCAAAATCCAGTGAACCCAAAATACTGCAGTCCAAAAAGTCTTTAAGATTTAGAAATATCTACGCATTCATCTAGATACCGAGATAAAGTGGACGTATTTGCTAAATACCGTAATGTCACAAATTTTCTAGTAGAGTGAACTATTAAAGCAAACCAACAATCAATAATTATTCAAATGAATAAAACTTTTTATGAAATGTTAGTTGCACATAGAATGCTAAATGAAAATAAAATCTTGGGAATAGTATCAAATACGTAATAGTAATAATAAGACATAACAAACCAAATACCACCACCAAACGCACAGAGGCACTGAATTCTAGTATAAATTCCTATCCTCAATACGTAGTACTCAAGAAAAAACATGGAAGACATTGAAAAACGTCAGTGTCGCATACGCTTTGGGAAAGTACAGATAGCGACAAATAGATTAAGGGCAATGCAAATAAGCATGCAAAAGGAAATAGCTGAGAACACACGGACCACTCATCGATCTAATCGATGATGATAATACATAATGATGATAAGCCCTATCTGTGTATGTCATACTTCTCCTTTCCCTCTCTTACCCCTATTCATTCACTTGCAGATTAGCTGAAATAATTTCAAGGTGACCTTCAAAAACATTTTTCAATTTTAGACATTAAAAGTTCTATAAACACGTAATTTCAAACGACCAGTCAAGTAAAGATGGCTGATACGCCATCGCAATGATCACATTCCCGAAAAGGCTCATTTTAAAAGACGCAAAGAAAAACTTGTTTGAAACATCAGAGAATAACAGATACAAAAATAAGCAAAGATATTCAGATCACACTTGTTCGAATCTTCCTTACCGTTCGTTGTGTTCGCAGACGAAATACGATAAAAGGACATTCATACTGCGGACAATATAGATTTTCTTCTAATGAGAATTGCATAGCCCCAAAGTCCTCCCACAGCCATCCCGAAGGTTCTGGAAACTGGGGGACAAGTCTTTCCCGATCAGTTCGTTTCTCCCAACCAAGTGGTAAAGCAGATGTCGATACCTATAAAACCAAGTTTCAGATTAGAAAAAATACAAAATCACATACCGCTAGCCCAGTATCTGACAAATAGATCATCTGTAAGGAGGATATACTAGTCAACTTCTTCAAAGCCCGTTCACCAAGGAAGGGATTGCTTGAAACATCCACAACGGTGAGTTTGCAATCTTCATCAATTTCTTTAAATCGCCACTTTGCAGTAACAGAAAGAATATGATCATTCGTGAGATTATTCCACCGAAGAGATAGAAACTTCAGTCCTTTGATTTTTGCTATCCAAGGTAGAACATCGGGGTATTTCTGGCCCAAATAACAAGAATCCAAGTTAAGAGTTGAGAGAGAATTACAAAGAGAGAAAGCTTCTATCCATTTTCTGAAATTGGAACATGGTCTAAGACGAAAACTCGATAGAAACAAGTCTCCATAAATGGGAGAAAAGAGACCTATGTAAATATTTAACGGAAAAAACTGATCATTCAAGAGATCGCGGGATATGTGAGCAGATATTTGTCTTCCAAGGTGTTCAGGAACATAATCCATGGATTCTATTGCAGTAAAATTCTGCGCAAGTACCTTACAACATATCTCCACGAGAGAAAGCATGCTAAAAATGGAACACAGTCAATAAATCAATGTTAAAGAGAGAAGGAGAATAAAATCCGAATACTATGAAGCATTAAAATATTTATTATCTTCGAGGGTATTTTTCAGTAAAACAGCGAGTACCATCTGCTGAGGTAGTAACACGACAATGATGGTTAAGGACAGATCCAATCACAGCTGAAATTGGAGCAGGATTATCTAGAGCAACTTTTTCGACGTCTTCAAATTCATCTGCAATCGCGCTTTGCTCTTCTTCATCTTCAGAATCCGATAGAATATCGAGTTCACAATCAGAAATTTTAGAAAGACGTCTACAACATGGTTCTTTGATAGGTACATCAACAATTAGGTCAGCAACGTAACCAGCGAGTTGAGATTGGGGCCAACGGGGTTGCCGCTCGAAAAGAGATTTTAATCGTACATCAACTGATTCATCAGGTAAATCCTCACTGGGTAAGTAAGTTATGCTTTTCTGTTGAGTTAATGAAGAAATTTCCGTGTACGCCCGACCAGAACTGATCAAGTCACGATTCAGCTTTGGCTGCATTCCATGAGGAACTGAAGCACACCAAACTGAGATGAAGTCGGAGAGAGCAAACTTCTTGGTTATTGAGAGTAGATTTTCCCCGATTAAACGGCAGATTTTTGCCTTGCGAGGATAAATTTCAGCAGTATTGTTACGAGAAGACCTCTTTCGGAGGAAAAATCGTTGAAAAACTTGACAGAGAACAGATGGAGGATATAAATTCCTTAATCGATGGATTATATCCTTAGGGTCAGAGAAACCATCATGTAGCCAGTTTATTGATAGTTCATCAGCCATATCAAATATTGACTGAAGAGCCTAAACGAATTAAACGTTATACATTTACAAATTAACTTACATTAGTGAGATAATCTAATTGAAACATACGACATTGTCCCTTCCATGAAAAGACATTCAACCTATCCATTGCATAAAATAGTTCCAACTCGCTGCAAGGCACGGATTTACGAAGATCGTCCAGTGTAAAAAAATTATCAAAAGCCGAAATATCCTGGTCTTCGTCTTCGATATGTCCGGCAAAATTTGAAGGAAGGAGACGCTGCTTTAAATTGCAAAGACTAGGAGACCGAACAGACGTAGGCTCAATGTAAAATGATTTCATAGCGGTGACAATACGATTACTGACACTAGACGTTTCCGTCAACCAATACCTGTCCTCAACCTCGCCTGGAATTTTCAAGCCTGGAACAAGAAGCAAAATGTCAGATGTTTCTGTTTCTAAAAGACGCTGAGTTGATGTCCCTGTGCAGAAGAACGCGGGGTTTTCGTCGTCATTACCGTCCTTTGACTTGATTTCGGCGTTGAAAAGCGGATTTGAGAGAAACTGGTCAGCCAAAGCAGAACTAACTTCCATTAGAAACACATCCTCGTCAAATGGATTATCACCAAAAGTCAATAACTGTGCAGTCTTAAAAAAGGTTTTTGTATCTGATGAGGCATGTTCTAATAGTTCAAAAACATCTTCACTCGACCTAGTCAAAACCATTATATTAAACGATGCGCAATCAGAATAAAATTGGTATTTCGAAATATGAAAACAAGCCAAATATTTAAATATAAAGCTTATTTTAAGACGTCAATCTAAATTAATTTTATTAGTAACTAAAGACATTGTGGTTGATTATCGACATTTAATATATATTTCTCATTAAATTAATAACTATTTTGTTCAATGAATCCTCACTAGCGTAATGCAATGCTCATGAAATTTTATTACCTTGAGAATGAACTTAATTGATTTTCTGATCAATTAGTGTAACCTGAATGCTCCGTGAATTCAACAATATCCCAAAATATAATTGCCATTAATAGCCCAATAGTATCTTGTGATGGACTGCATAATTTGATAATTTAAAAAGTTATATGAGTCTAAGAGCAAAATAAAAACAAAGGAGTAGAAAAGTAAGGTTCCTCAGTTAAACACCCTTTATATAATGAACGGCAAGAGCATAAAGTATTAAGTGAATAGCGCAATTTTAACGTGGTCTAAGTGTAAATAAAACGAAAAAGTACAGTATTGTAATAAATAATGCCAATTAACACTATAACAATCCAATACATTGACAAAGATCCTATTTCCACACACGGAGATTTGGTTGGGAATGAGACAATACTAGGTCACATCTAAACCACGTAATCTAAAACTCAGGTTCTTATTCAATGAACTGAGTTAAATGAATCGATGAAATCTTGGAGACAGAAATTCTCTCTCCGAAGGCAAATTGGTGGTGTTATTCGCGCATTAGCTCAATGCCAGAGAAATATACTGAGATAAAAGCTGATGCAATTTACGAGTGTTTTATCACAGAAAAGAACCAATAATTGTTGTATTTTCTGTGCCATTATAATTATTTGGGGATAATGGTAATGATTTACATATTTATTATTTTGTAGATATTTTAGGCGATTGACTTGACATCGTTCGACAAAGTAGTGATTGTTTATAAGATAAATTAGGCATGTCTAGAAATGGCGTCATAGTCTCCCAAGAAAAATACCTGAAGACAAGCAAGTATGGCTGTACCTTATTTCAAATGTCCATTTGTATGTGAGGCAGTGATGATGAGGGAGGAGAAGGAGGAGAAGGAGGAGGAGGAGAGGAAGCAGAGCATGTAAACAGAAGGCACAGCGGCCCGTTCAAAGCTGACGGTGGTGAAATAGACGAATTGAGGCAAGATGAGTTATCGGGACACGCTGATTCTAGAACGTGGCATGATGCTTAGTTTAATAACATTGGTGTCAGAAGAAATCGAACAATTTGCAAACAACGCGCTATTTATTTACTATAAAATTCTTTCTATGATACTATGTGGTGCCATCATTTCCCTATTATTTTCAACTCAGTCACATTGCTCTTGTGGTTTTCTTCTCTCCTTCTTCTTCGTCCTCGTCCTCTTCATCTTCATCTTCTCCTTGAAAAGGCTTGCTCTTTTGAATAAAACACCCGCTCAAGTGCTCTTCCACTTCTCTCCCACCTCAAACTGAGAGTGGGGATGATGGGGAGGTTGGAGCATCGGACATGACCATGTTGAATTATTATCCCATTTCTCTTCTAAGTCCCCTTCTTGTCTTCATAATTGCAAACATCAATCAAATTGGGCTTTAACCGATTCACACTGTTTAGCCCTTCGTAGTGGATGTTTACGCGCAAATCCCACCGAATGAGTGTAATGAATTTGTGAGGAGTCAACATTCGCTTGGCTTAGGTGATTCAGTTTCGTTCGACTTTTAGACAAGCATCGTTCTGTTTGCTTACGTCTGTTCCTAGCGATTCACTTCTCGATCCAAGTTGGAGGTTGGTTTCAAAAGGACAAACTCATTACGTTAGTCAGGTATTCAAATATATAAATGTCACTCCACATACAGCCAAGCTTGTCGTATTGACGAGCTGGGGCATAGAATGAAATGAGTATGTGATTGAAAGTGTGTGATTGAGAGTCTGTGAGTATGTCAGTGGGGAATGAAGAGTCTGAGGTGGACGCGCCTTCACTTCTGTTGGAAGGAAGCATTACGGTAAGGTGGCTGTTTACTCTCACATTCTCATGCTAGTTCATCCACCTCTCCACCCACTTTACTCTCCTAGAACCACGTTTCCTCCACCACTATGAGTAATAACTACATCACTTCAAAAAGACTTGTATGCAATCAATATAAAATCGACATCTTCATTGTCTCCGCATTCACAAGTCCAATGTAGCATGATTTCAAACCACCAAGAAGCCGCAACGTAGAAGCAGATTTAAAAACATTTTCGCCACGCCATGACAATATTTCATTTTGCATTTACGAATTTAAAAGCATTTAGAACACAGTTTATGTCAATTCTCGTTTGAATCAGAGTTCACTTTACCGAATCAATCAAATAAGGCTTTGGTAAAAGGAAGGCTATAGAATTGCATCAGTGACAGTGATCATGCAGGCGTTCGGTAATATTCGGGTAAGTTCTTACTTATTATTACTTATAACTGACTTAAGGAGAAGATTTGTTTGTCCAGATGAAGAGGTGACTACAGGTGATTCCACAATTGCCAAACATGTAGTTAATTGCATTCATAAATTGCATTCAAGCCGTGGTTATTTAGGAGAAGACATGTATTTACAAACGAAATGACGACAAAGTAGAAAGGAGTAATACTTGACACAAGGCAATATCTTCAGGGATTGTCAACTAAGGGAAATTGTAGGAGAATATCCTTCACGTGGGAGTTGAATTTAAATTCCACCTGGCGCCTAGGTGGCCTGTTGGAAAGCTTGCGCTTCTTCCACTGACACGGAGGTCTACTTCTCTCATCACCTGACATTGCAGTTAGACCATGTTTTGTCAGGTATTCTTGTATTTGATTTACGTCCACACCCTCCACACCGACTGATCTCCACATCTCCTTCAAGTCAGTGCTGACTTCGAGGTCACAACTTTTGTCATTGAAGTAAATAACTCTCTTCTTATTCTTTGGATTCGTGTAATCGAACACAGTATCTCCAAGACTCTGCATGAGGAGAAAAACTACGTGAGTAAACGACGACAAATTGGCGGCAACCAACCAACAAACATGCTAACAAGTCAGGTGAAATGTGACTTTCAACCTCCTCCACAAACTTACTCTGACCACTTTATCTGCGTCTTTTACGCACTCGGCGATGTCATCATATTCAATACCGCCTAATCCATTGACCTCGAAGTGTTTGAGAAGTCGGTAGAGGTCCATTCTATTGCGGATATCATACCTGGGTTTGAAGTAGAATTTCCCAGCTGGGGCAACACCGATTTTGGGATTACTCGGAAGAGCTTCAGTCTCCAACCACACAATGTTGCTTTTCAACTCATCACGTATAAACAGCTCATCGAGAATTTCATCCACTGATAAAGCTTCAAACAAACCCTCGAGATGACGCTTTTTCAAATAATTCACTACTCGGCAAAGCAACGCAAATCTGGCTTGCCTTTCTCGTTGTGGAGTGCAGAATTTTGTGCTCGATTGAAGTGCAACTCTGAAGGCCTCATGTTGGGCGCTAATTTCATTGCATTTGTTGTTCGTCGTCACAACCGGTGTGGGAACTTTAACTTGTGGTTGAAAAGTCGGAGGAACATCTGTTACAGCAAATTTACGACGCATTTTGCTCACTACTGCCAACCTCTCAGCCATGATAGACCCAATGCACGATCAAATAAATTCAAATGACCCCTTATGTGGGTATGCAAATTCAAACAAACTCAATTATTTTAGTAATTTCAATTCACCATATTTCATCCCCTTTCATCTAGAAATTTGATGTTGTTCATTTTACATACGCTCAATAATGTCTTATTTATTAAAAATATTGGCAAATCTATCTTAATTGTACTTGTCTAAATTTAGCCAGTTTAGTATTGAGATTTTATCCAAAGGGAAAGTTAAATATTCCAAATCGAGCCCTTTATGAAAACTAATATATTCACCGTTTTGGAACTCTACATATTCTGGTGATAATCTCGAACTTGCTCTGTCAAATTATACTTGAAAGGCAACTTTTAGGAAATTCTAATGCAAATACTACTCCATTGTGTACCATGGACAAAGGCTGTTCGTCCTCCGAGACGCGTAACTAGCTGCTGACAATATGGGCAATTCAGTGTAAAGCCTCATAGTGGGTTGGTGAGTTGAATGACATGAAGTAGGAAGTCCTCTCATTTTGGACATTTTAGCCAATTGGGATATGGACAGGCAATAATAGGCTGAGATAACGAACAATTGGAAGGAGGGAGGAAAGGATTAAATTGTAAAATCTACTTCAACAGGGCATTAAGACACCTTGACGCCTTTGCCTTAACGCCGCCTATTGGTGAATGGAGTTGTAGGGGAAGTAAACACACAATTATAAATTGGAATACCGAACTTCTTCACTTCAAAATATGCCGGCATCACAATTGGCAAGCATGGTTTCATTCTCATCAATTAAACTCTTACTTTTTTGTAATTGGTGATCAAGATTTAGGCTTTGCTTGGAGATCTCATCTATGTGGATTAAGTTGGTAGGTAGGAATTTGTAGTTTCACTTTCCACGAAGTGGGATGGGAAATAGGACAGAATTGTGAATATTATTATTATCTAGGCAGAGACCCGAAGTGGAGTACTAATTTACAGATCGTGACACTGAACACGGCAATGGCTCGAGTCGTATCTGCTCTTTATACATGTCCATTAATTAATCGAAAATTAACACCTCTTGTACCAACATCAACGATCAATTAGGTAGACACGCCAAGTCTTTTGATTTCAAATACTTCGTAAGTTAGCGTATAAATGAAGGTAGCCTTGATTCTCAGAAATAACAACGTGCAGCTACATTCTTGTCAACAGGACGATCTTGCTGGGCTTGCACACTGACTCCCATGTTTGCCCTATCTCTCTAGTTATGATGAACAGACTGACTTATGCCAAATTGTTAGTTGTGCAATTTTGATTGGCTATCAGTTATACAGTCGTAATTATGACTCATGCATTATGTTAATAGCCAATCCTGAAAAACGCACCCTATTGCACCCGTCGATCAAATCCTGAGCCGTCGTCGAGATACACGAGGGGTTATAGCTTTCGGAGGCGAAGCAATAAAAGGGATGGGCGAATACGGAGCGAGCTTGAAGATAAAATCCAATTTATAATTCTCCAATTAGATATCAATAAACTTAAATGCAAGTTATAACTTATTTTCATATGCTGTTAATGATGCTAAACAATACAGTTTAAGCACTCATTTACAGCTCTCCCACATTGCTCTTGTAGATTTCTTCCCTGCTTCTTATTTTTCGTCGTCTTCTCCTTGAATATAAACTTGCTCTTTTCAATTATAATACCCTTTTAAGTGGTTTTCCACATCTATCCCACTGGAACCCAATCCTATTGAATTCGCTCATGCGCTTCAAGTGCAATTTCCCAGTTGACAACACACACACACACACGAGTTTCTGTCATAATCATTCAGTAGTTAAACGAGGATCTAATTCAACCGGGGATTTGAATTCGGCATCAAAGTGTGTAGGTCGTCCCAATTTCGAGGCATCATCTTAATTCCTATCACCAAATGTTGATCTTTTAAGGTACTGCTAACTTCTCGAGTGTACTGCAAGAACTTGTAGCGAATGCTACACGATTAAGATTGACTATATCCCAGTAATCTCTGTGGCAACTCCCCTAGTATGAAATCGCTCCCAAAAGCAATCGAGGAAAAAGGTGTAAATAGCGTTTATTGTGGTTGTTTCACTGACACAGAGATTTGTCATTACGATACAATTTTGGGATTTCGAATTTCCACCCATAGCGATAAGACGAAATTCTTTGTTCAGAAAGAGTTCGCAGAATTTGTAAAGGAGGTTTCCTTCGAGCTGTGAAATTTTATACATTAAATCCATTAGTCCTGCAGGCAGTGCCATATCATTTGACACAATTCGGTCAATTGAACGCCGTGCAATATGAAAACACACAACAACGGTGATATGGGAAAAACAGTCAATTTATCTCAAACGACAGAAGAAACCCTATTAAACATTATGGCACGCGTATAAAATAAATATCACACTTAAAGTAAAACCGTAGTTGGGAAATAGGTTCGAATTTGTTGCCATTTTAAGGTTTCTTGTCGGAAAAATCCTTCAGTATGTCCTTCAAATGCTCATTATCCTTTAACTTCACTGGACGCCTGGCACGCCGCTGAGTCGAGCGTTTTTGCTTCAAAGCAGGAGCCTGAAGATCAAAAGGGAGAATTAATTCAAATGTTAAAGAAAGTACTTGCAAAGTTGTGGCGTCTTAATGTGAGTTATAAAATAAAACGAATGCTTTAAAATTCACAAGAGAAGAGCGATTCAATGGTAATCAATTGTGGAACTCTTAATATTTGACAATTTAATATCAAACGTAAACAATCCTATGGCGAGAAATCAGCTCTTCCTAACTGGAACGCTTGTTTTAATCAGTCCCCAGCCTTACAAAACACAATCCCAGGAACATGTATGTAATGGGAACATACATGAGTACCACTATTCAACCTAGGTACAAAACAGAGCGACGTTTAAGTTTGTTTGGTGAAATCTAGGTCACTTATAAACCGAGAATAGGACAAGGCAGTTCTTCTGACAAAAAGAACGAGAGCTAGAGGTGTTGGGTATCAAAATGAGTTGTAGTTTCTCCACAGACGCAGTTAAGTATTAAATGGGAAAATGCAATTTTGGCAGGTAAACAGTCGAGAATGAGAAAACTCGGGATGGAATTTGTGTAAAGTCAAAAATGTGGTGCTAAACGTTCAAGTCCAATTAGAGGAACTGCCTGCAACACTCGTGTATAAGAGTAACATCATGAAGACCGCATGGTATGAAAAACGAGTTTGGCAAATTAACGTGTTGGCAACTATGTAAAAAAAAACGACTCAGAAGAGGACAAAAAAGACACATCTTTACTAGATCGCAGAGTACTCTGTTAGATTCGCTAGAACTAATTAGAAAGCAGAAGTGGAACACGGTCAAGCCACTCTATCAATGGGAGGTTATACTCTGATCCAGACATCACAGACCAACTCATTGACTAACCAGTGCAATTAGCCATTCCGTTCAAGCGGGCATCTCAACCAGTATACCAGCTACGACGAATTTTATTCCCCCTAGGGCATGAAATATCTTCAATAGTGTATCGACAGACAACATATCAACCACTGAGTAACCCGTCACCACATCTCTGTATGAACAGAATACTTTACGCATTTAAAGTGAATAAAATAACCAGAGTAACTCCACTTAAAGTGCTCGGAGAAGCTGGGCTAGGGCTGTCTCTTACAAAAATAATGAGCGTTCTGAGGAAACATTTGTTTCCACAATCAGAAGACTTGAATCCTGGAACATACCACTGGACAATTGTCGAGGCAGAAAGAGTTGGAAATAGGAACGAGTGGTATGGACACGAGGTCTTATGAACGAGAACAGTTTTGACAATAAAGGTCATATTTCTGAAAACCTAATATTATATCTCGCCACCAACTACCATTAAGACCAAAGGGTATGCACGAAAATCCAGCCGTTTACATGGTGTTAAATCGCATAGACATCTGCTTGGATGTTTAGAATATCGCCATCACCCTGTATACACACGACAATAAAAGACAAGTTTATTTTCAAATGAATCTCTGAAAATTTAAGTATACAAAAAACAGGAATAAAAAGGAAGAACTTCGAACAGCAGACAATACCAATTACATTTACACAAAAAACAAGCAAAACAGAAAATAAATAAAAATGATAGTGAAAACGACTTACGAAGATTTTCTTATCGGCAGACATTGAAGTAATGCCATTTCTCTGAAGATATTCCTCAATTTTACCCTCATTCACACCTTCGACACTCACAGTCCGCCAAAGCTGTTTGAATTCTACTCAAATTTGAGAAGCAATACCAGTTTTACCTTCATCCACATTTAGATCGAAAGATTTATCATTAAAAAAGAGGACAGTTTTCTTGTCATGCGGAGTTACGATTTGTAGAACAGTATCACTAAGGCTCTATTAGTTGAACGAGATGACACAAACCAACCAACCTTAACAACTTTATCTGCATCCTTAATTGCTTCATCTACGTCATCAAAATAAATACCACCTAATCCCTTTAACTCATGCGTTTTTAACAGCTGATACAAGTCATTTCGGTTTCGAATATCGTACTTCGGTTTGAAGACGAACTTCTTGTCAGCAGTCATCTTTATCTTAGGATTATGAGGAAGAGCCTAGGAGAAATTAATAAAAAATTGATCTCACCTCTTCCTCGAGCCACTTAATATCAGATTTCGGTTGATCGAGGAGTGTGAGTTCTTCCAGAATTTCCTCAACTGAAAGGGGATGAAAGTCACCCTCAAGGTGGCGAGTCTTCATATACTTGACGACACAAGAAAGGAGCTTAAATTTTCCCTGGTTTTGAGGCCGCAAATCCATGGCAAGATAATCTCTGCTGGTGGATATATGCGGTCGAATAGCAGAATACGCCGTGACGGCCTGAGAGCTCAAGGCAGATGCAGGAACATTTCGAGGTTTCTCGACCACAATTGCACTCTTTGCATGACGAAGAAATGCCTCCCTCTCTTGTTTTAACTTTGGATCCATAACAAGGTACTAAACCTCTACACAACCTCAATGTATGTGACTGCAAATTTCCATGCACCGCTTCTTGATAAGTACATTCAAACACACAAGGTCAATATTATTATAGTCTTCTTATTTCAATCCTAAAAACCATGTTGAACACTAATTAGTTATTTATTTTTTGTTTCTCTGCTTTACTGCCCTGTAATTGTAAAATTGGTTATTGAAGATAATTTATTTTAATATGTTTACAATCTGCGAGATGTAAGTGACAAAACCTTATTTACAATATATATATATATATGCGAGTTATTCAAATAAAGTTTCTGCACTCACAGCAATTCAGTTTAGAGTGAACTTAAAACTCGATTGTCTTAGGCTTTATCCATGTGATGCATTGTAAACACAAATGATGCGAGGTTTCAAGAAGAAAATTTCTATCAACGATTTTTCTTCGATATATGGCATTAATGTATAATTGTTCGTATCGTCCTGTTCATCAAGCTTCACGGAGGCTCAAGACATCGCTAAGCACCAACCATTTAACCGACCGTTATCTTCCCCGGACATCACGTGGTTAAATCGTTCTAAGCCCGCAATCCCATCCACCACACAGCTTGCTATTATCTCAAATATTCATAACAGTGTGATGCATGTAATTTTCGCACTCTCAAAGTTATAATATAATGGAATAAGGCCAATTCCATTTTGTACTTTTACTATCATGTGTTTGTTTACCTTTAACAATGCTCATGCCTCATTTGCTCTTTACACTCAAATGCTTGAGCCAAAGATTCTTTTATCTTTTCTCAGATCTTATGTTCAGTTCATGATCGCTTCTGTGGTAATTACTTGATACTATTCCTATTTTTATATCAATAGTGTGTGCCATTCATTACCCATATCATCATTAATTCAGGATGTTCTTCACCATTTACTGATATAGATCTTTCTTTTAGAGTTTGATATTCATTGGCCGGTGGTGATTTGCAGCGAATGAACCTTCAGTGTGCATTCCCAGAGTTTTGTTTGACAGGTTACGATTAAAAATAGGTTTCATTTTATCCCGTTACAATCAAATTGTAAAATAAACAACTATGATTTCACTATTATCATTATAGAACTTTCTCAAAGAAATTACTCTTCAAATTTATTAAAGTTTAAGATTAAAATTAATAGTTATATATGCATACTTGTCTTTGGCTGAATCGTATAATATCATAGTGTAGAAATTTCTTAACTTATAATATGTTAGAAATATAATTTCTGAAAAAAATATTCAACTTTAAGTTCGCTATATCATCACTCCTATTAAGCAGCAATTTGACTTTGGCCTGCTTTGACTGATTGCGATGTTCGATGTATGTTTTTACGATTGCCTTTCTTATTACAATTGTATTTTAATTATAATAGTTAATTACCTACACCTCAAGCGTTTTTAAAATTAAAAATTTTCATTCTCGGAATTGTGTTATTTAAAATACATATGGAATAATTCTTGATATCCTTCTTATTTAACTACAACTAATTTCGTTTATTTTTAAATTGATTTTTTTACAGATTACGAAACTAAAAGTGCCTTTTGTGGATCGAGAACCATCATCCATTTCGGAAAGAAAGAAAATCTTGAAACGGTTGCGAGATTTTCTCACAGAGAAGGAAGACGAATTATGCAATGCTATAAGTATTGACCTTCAAAAGGTAAACTTCTAGATAATTTATAAAAAAAAATCTATTCCAGAACCGGGTGGAGTTTATAACATGTGAAATTCTCGTTGCAAAACTGGCAATTACTAACATGATCAACAATTTAGATTCATGGTGTGGAGAAAAAAATGCAAGTTTTCCGATTTGTTTTAGCTTGATTGTACGATTTTTTCTTTAATTATCTCGTTGTTTATGATCAGGTTCCTCGAACTTTTCTAAGTTTCTTCGACCAGGCAAGCATTAAAAGGCAACCCCTTGGGCGAGTATTAGTAATTGGTGCCTGGAATTATCCAATCAATCTCCTATTTCTTCCTTTGATTGGTGCTTTGGGAGCTGGAAATGCTGTTGTTCTCAAACCTTCTGAAATGGCTCCAGAAACCGAGAACTTCATCGCCGAAAATTTGCCCCATTATATCGATGAGGTATGTTTGCTTGAGTGTGTGCAGTTTCAGTGCAAGCCTTTATGAGATTTTACACTCTACACTATGATAATTTGAAATCACAGATCCTTTATGTGGACTCTGCGCTTCTCCATAAATATTGGTACTGTAATTTATTGTTCGCTTTCAATGAATTTTGTTGACAGTTGTTGAGGGGAATGAGATGGAAAGCTTGGTTAGTATTTGCTTCACCCAAAAGAATGGTGTTAAAGTAATTTCACCATTATATATCTCTTATATTTTTCATTCCGTATTGAACATGAGGTACCCGTAGAAGACAAACGAAAGGAAAGCACCCAAACAGTTCTTAGAATATTAATCGAAATTGGTTTGCAGGTAGTTTATTTTACGTGTCCAATACATTGTTTTAGGTGTTAAAGTTGGAATATTCACTTGGATTTCTGCACGTACAAATTCCCCGAAATCTCCATAGCTTAATGAGTACTTGGTAAGTTTGAATGCTCCGTCACGTGGTTTAGATTAGTTTTTTTCTAACTGTTGGTACCAACAACACAATAAACGCTAACACTTTTAACGTGACAAAGCTCACCTGTGCTCACTCAGGTCACAACATTAGTCAGTACTTCATGTTTGTTAGAAGATATATTTATATGTGATATAGTGTTGTTGTTTGACGTAATCGTGTGGTTTTTGTTTCATGTTCCTTCAATTAACCTCGTAACGCATGTGTCGAGAAATTTATTGTGTGTGACTACTTCCGATTGTATTCATTTCACTGAACTTACTGGGGCCTCTTTTTAACATTTTACTGCGCACTTTGAGATCGTTTTGGAAGGATGTAGTCATGTAAATGGGAACTTGTGTGGAGTGGTAGTTGTGAATTGCTGGGAAATTTCGTTTCACATCCTCTGTTTGGAATACAAGATGATGTGTTCATCATGACCCATTTCACTATATTTCCTATAAGTGTGAGAAGGCAGATTTTTTTAGAAAATTGTGAGGCCGTTAAAATAGGATCTTCCAGTCTTGTTTGGTACCCCACTTTTATCATGGTGAAATGATTAATGGAGAAAAGTGCTGATTCCGTTACAATGACAGGGGTGATGAACTTTTGATTACCGTCTCACGAGTTAAGTAGAGATAACCATCTTTGTCTATAACCTAATCTCATTTTGTAGTAACTAAAATATAATAGAAGAGGTTTGACGAGGTAGAGAAAATGAGTGGGGAAGAAATCGGTTCAGAAAAGTAAAGATGTTGTCTTGTTTTGATTGAAGCAGAGGAAGTTTTGGTCAGGATAGTGCAGTTGAAGTGCCATTTGTTCTAACATCTTGCGATCTTCAATTATGAACATGAGCGTTGTTTGCGTCGTGGATGTAGTCTGCAATTTTGTTGTTAGAGGGGACGAAAACAGTTGTAATGAGACTGGAGACAACCGGTAACACAAAAGAATTAGGGTTTGAGTAGGGTTTTGACTGTAGGTACGTGCCTGACGCACTTAATGTGCTTTACCCTGTTGGCAGAAGAGACGTTAAAATGCGATGGTTTGTCGTGACGTTTCTATGCACATATGTACAAATATTGTTAGTTGGCATAAGAGGGGGTTAGTGGGGTATTCAAAGTACATATGAGTTAGTTAATGATCACCCCTTCTAAAAAGCACACTGGACGAGAGTTGTGAGTTGATTTATTATATGGTAATAGCATGATATAACGTATTTTGCGCTTGTTAAATGAAGGGTGTGAGGAATTGTAGGGGAAGAGAAATTGAATATCAGAGATTTTGAAGGAAAGTGGTATCGTCTCCTGTACAGTTTTATAGGCATTCTTTTGGTGTTAGAACTATTTTAGTGCGCAAATAGTTCTCTCGGTTGGGTAAGTCCCCTGACCCTTTATCAATTTTTCTAATCACATCTATCTCTCTCTCTTAGACTGTATGTCAAATATTTACTGGCGATCCAAAGAAAACGATGGAGCTCCTAGATACGTATCGTTTTGATCATGTGTTCTATACAGGAGGAGAGGGCGCAGCCCGAAGTATTCTCTCACAGGTGGCTAAACATCTAACTCCTGTCACTCTTGAACTAGGCGGCAAAAGGTTGGCAAATCAAATTCCTATTTATTTTCATTAATCACCTATCGCATATAGTTCCCGCTTTGTTGAGTTGTATCTTTGCTTTTTATTCTTTTATGGTAATATGATTTCTAGGGCGCAATTCACGTGAATCTGTCATTAATCATTTCGCGGCCAAAAATCGTTTATTGCTTGCGGCGACCTTTCGACCCACAGTGAAAATATCTTTTGGTTACGCTACATACCTGCTTTAACTTAATTGAATCTATTCAATAGTTTTCCTTTCTTCTGACTGTATGTAGATTGGAACTGGTGTGCTATAGCCATCCGAGGTACTACGACTTGCAGCATAATGCTGTGGAAATTCTAGTTAGCAGTTGGAACATCTAATAGTAAGCTGCTTCAAAAGACTGTAGTAAGTGACCTGAAACTATGTGTTCCATGCTTCATATGTACGCTAAGTACAATGGGTTGTCTGCTTTCTACCCGGAAACCATAATTAATGGTTTCGTGATCCAATGCCCGGGTTCTCAAGTGATAGTTCGTGTTCGTGATTCTCACATTGGTCATGGAGGAGTGTGGAGGCAGAAGTGCTGTTGCTCTATATCAACTTGTTGAGTTAATAGAGACTGCTTAGAAAAATAACCTACCTATTCATATGAGTAATGCATGAAATTCGACTCAACACCGGATAAAAGTCAGAGACCACTTGAGAGAATAGTTTATCTCGAGATGACATTCACATCAATACTAATTGATACATTCCATTATATGGTTGATTTTGGTTAATCAATATTCATTTTTGTCGTTTACAGTCCCGTCTACGTTGATGAAACGGCGGATTTGGCTCTCACTGCCAAGCGCCTGATGTGGGCCAAAGGATTAAACTGCGGTCAAACTTGTGTTGCACCTGATTACGTTCTCTGCCATGAAAAAGTTGTGGTAGGTACCACCTCCTCTGTGTCTTCTATATTTTACCGAAAGTGTAGTACATGCCCCTGTTACTGCTACCATTTTATAGCATTTATTCGGAATTTCCGTAAAAACGCCATTAGATGAATAATGGCTGTCGCTGTAGTGAATGAAGCGTTGACTAAGTTAAAAATAGAACATATTAAAAGTAACAGGAGGTGGTATGAAAGAGGATTGAGTCTAAAAGGATTGTGAGACAGAAAGATGGAGCAAGAACCATAGAGGACCACAGAGGTAGAATGAGGTGACACAATGGCCATCACTGTCTTCAAATCAGCATGTGACTGTTTTTAAGTGTACATTGACCTAGATTGCTATTAAGTGCATGTATGTTTGAATTTGGGAGGTAACATTTGTACACGATTTTGTAGGATAAGTTTATCGAAGAATGTATTGCAATTGTGAAAGAATTCTACGGAGAAGACATGGAAAAATCGAAATCCTTCGGTCGTATTATCAATAAGAGACATGCCGCGTACGTTCTATTTCCTATATCATGAATTCAAATGCTAATCAATAAAAGCTGAAACCATTTTATCTGACAGCACATCCGGAATTCTACGTGTATTTTAGTTTGTCAAATTAATCTTGCTCTGTTATTTCATATTTATATAATTTAAAGAACTAAAGGCATTCGTTATTTTGGAATTAACACTGAAAAATAGTTCCCTTTGTGTTTTTCGTGACTAATTACTTTGAGTGTGTATCGACCTCATATCTTAAGAAGGTATACATTTGCTATTCTTTTCATTGAATTTATTTTCGTTATTTTAGACGTCTTGTGGCACTTTTAAAAAACACAGAAGGCAAAAAGGTATTTGGAGGAAAAACTGACCTTGAAAATAAATTTGTTGAAATCACAATTGTGAAGGATGTTCCACCTGATGATGTTCTTATGGGCGAAGAAGTAAATGTTTACTTAAATTTAAATTGAGAAGAACTTCTATCGATAAATTGTTGTTAATTTGGGGAAGTATTTTTTTGTAGATATTTGGACCCATTCTGCCAATCCATACTATCAGTTCATCGGATGAAGCGATTAAGTTCGTACTACAAAAGTGAGTTCTGTTTAACCATCAAATCTAGGCTTTATTTGAGGTAATGTGTTGACAGAATGCGTTTCTTTTGCAAGGTCTATGTTACTAAATTGAGAATGGTAAAGGAGACGGGTTTATAATTTGGGAAGGTGGATGAACTGTTATCAGGCCTTGACTGACAACCTCCTTTTCCTTGATCGAAAATAGATCTTAGTTGAGTAATCAATTCTTTAACTTATCTATAACTTCAGAGTTCTCAGAGTGGCTACGTGCGGCCATTGGGTGGTCCTTATTTTCTCCATTGGATGTTAATGTGTGATTCGATAATGATAACCTGTTGTTGCATCTTTGAACGCATGAAGCAGAAAGATGGTCAAAGAAGGATGATGGTTAGCAATGACCAGAAGAAGCGAGAAGCCGGCTAAAATGGCTACTACTCACTGGCGTCCATTCTAGACGGGAAGATTGGTAACGTAGCCTATTCCTAACTTCAGAAGTTTACCATTTAGTGTTACAGTTCAGTCCAGATGGACTTACGAAATGCAAAGAGTGGTGTACGTTTACAAAAGAATGAGTGTCAATTTGGAAATTATTTGCTAGATGTGAATGAGCTATTCTAAAACAAAGCATGGGCACTTCTGTTTTAAGTTACACTCGTCGATGCTGTAGCCTAATCCGTAGGAGATCAGAAGTGATTAGGTTGTGAGTGTATAATTCGCTCTGAATGAACCGTGGGTTGCGTACTAATTCTCTTAACAATACAAAATTATTCAATTTCATTTTCCTTTTAGACCTAAACCACTTGCAACTTATGTTTTCACCTCTAAAAAGGATATTCAAGAAGACTGGAAATGCCGAACTACATCTGGTTCAATTACATTCAATGATTGCATCATGCAACTTACAAGTATGTCGTAGGCGAACCCACCTAAATTCAATCTATTTTAACTAATATCAGCTTCTAGTTGGTGAATTTGTCTTTCCTTTTAGTACCTTATCTGCCCTTTGGTGGCGTCGGAAACTCTGGAATGGGGAGATATTATGATGAGGCATCTATTGCTACCTTCTCTAATCCTCGTTCCGTACTTGACAAATCTGTTATCGAGAAGATAAACAATCTGTAAGTCCGTAGTAACTTATTTATCTGAAATGAATTGAATTCGTTTGTCATCACGTACGTATTCGATGACCTCTGTGCATGCTAACCGCTTGATTTGAGAATGTTTGCTTTTTTTCAGATTCCGCTATCCACCGTACACGGAAAGCCACTTAAGTTGGGCACGCTGGGGTCTTTCGAAGAGTGATCGTTCTTGCACAATAAGCTGAGGTACTGGAATGGTGCTCTGTGGTTTATGCGACCACATCTTAACTTCCCTAATGATTTCCTGACTTGCTACTCAGTATTTTGACTTTAGTATTTCACACAGTTATCTTCTCTACTCTATTAGCTTTAGCTTTTCCTTTACCTTTTAATAAGTATAATATCATTAATTTGAATGAATAGAAATCCAATTCTTTTGTTCATGATGTTCTGCTTATTTGGGATGGCATTTTAAGGAATCGTTAGTTTTGTAACTGGATAGGACGCAAGGAATTATTTGTGTAATTTATTTTGCTGCAAGCAGGGAGAAGATGGTCCGGATTCCTTGTAGTTAAATCGCTGGTCTTCCCTCACACGAATCTGAGTTCGAACAGGCCACTGGAGATGGTGATTTTAAGTGATAAGGTTTAAATGTCGCAAATTATGTGCGCATCAAAAGAAGTGAATTTAAGTGTTCAACAAGGAAAATTTTATCTTACAGATAGGTTTAAAATTTGATAGAGGTATTAAAATAAAGTTTTTGCACCTACGGCTACTTAGTTTAGAGTGAACGTAAAACCTGAATTTACTAACGCTTATTCATCTTTGGTCAAAACTGTGTTAATGAATGCAACCTATTCCATCAGTATCGGTGCTAGAGTAGCAAAATGCATTCATTTTTGATCATTCACTATATAAACTAGCACACAGAAATAATTAACCCTATCACCGCTAAATGAAAATTGTCGTGATAATAGCTTGAGAACTTCATTAACGTATCTATGGAACTGATGGAAGTCACAATGAAACGATTGCTTAATCATGGTGAGCTTCGCCACACCTACTACAACTTATATGACTAAAAAGTCGAATCATTCATTTGGTCACTGGAGATTTAAATGTTTTTGAGGATTCAAAACTCTAATGTCCCAGTTCCAAAGGAGGTAAAGAAGAAGGGAAAAGTCTGATGACGTTAAATAGACCGTGGCCACATCGATGAAATTGATGGAATATTCCAAGTCCTCTGCTGTCTATAGGATGGCATAGTAGTTACCTGGAAATACATCGTCCTCATTATATATTCTTGAAATATTCCCACACCCCAATAATAAGAACCGATTTATCCGTGTGATGCATTGCAAACACAAATGACGCGAATTTTTAAGAAGAAAATTTCTATCAACGATTTTTCTTCGACTTATACATTATATATGCATAAATGCTCGCATCACCATGTTCATTAAGCTCCATGGAGGCCCAAGACATTGCTGAGCACCAACCATTTAACTGACCGTTATTTTCCCCCCAGGTATTACGAGGTTAAATATCCATCTATATCAACTGGCTGGATAATTATCGTACAAAGCCCACATTCCTATCGTTGATTCTAACAATCTGGTTGAGGTGTGTATGAAATAGGCTTACAGTCGAGTCTCACCATATGTACAAATGCCTTGAACAAATAGAGCTTTTGTTGTCATATCCTTACAAGGAATTTGAGCAGAGAACTGTGTTTTTGAACAACATTTGGATGGAATGAAGGTTCTTCAAAGTTACAATAGTGTAATATTCATGCAGCGAAAAGATAATTATATCAGTACACCTGGTCTCCTCATGTTCATATCTCTTCTTCATCCTCCACCCAAGGGAAAGATAACTCTACCCGTAGTAGCTTCCAAAAAAATATGAAAAGCTTCCTCTATGTAGGTAATTTGTCTCAAAATCGTTCTTTTGACGTGACTTGTAGATTTCAGCTAACAATGGGGTCAGCAGCTCCCCATCCCTCCAGGCAGTAAATGACCATGATCTCATGGTCTGGCTGCATGGCATTTTGTGAACAATCATCAGCAGATACACACACATATAGATGTGACGCTGTCTCCGAGTAATGGCTGTCTATTGTTATTAAGCGGGTAGAGAGGTTTGTTTATGCTTGATCAGGGTTTATTTGTGTAATATCGCTACAAGAACGCTCTAATAAATGGAAATAATTTTAAAACAAGTTGAAGAATTCTACTGTAAGCTAAAAAAAACAATTAAGAATATTTTTCTCAAATTTTATTTTAGACTTCGATAACCCCCTTACACAGCAGGAAACGAAGAGCGGAGTACATGTCGATTCCACTTGATAAATTGAAAAAAAAATTATAATAAAATGTTATATCAATTCATTGTTTTCCACCTTCCAGATATGATTCCCCTTTAATATTGATTACATCCATTAGGTTATAATCTATAGTTGAACTATTAAATTTTAATACATTATTTGGTACTGAGATACTAGGCATTGGGAGATTGAACACTACGTGTCTTTTCGCAGGATTGATACAAATGCTCAAAATGTTTAAAGATAATGTTTTAATGAGGTTTAGAAGAAGAGAAAGAAAGAGAGGCTGGGTGAAAGGAAATTCTGCAAATAATGAGGTGGCCGAAGAAATTGTCTGTTGGAGTTCATTGGTAGGAATAGAGGAAAGTAGAAACAAGTTAGACGTGTGACGAAGCTGGGGAGAGTCAGAGGTTGGTCATGGGGATTATCGTATATGCATAATGGATTGAAAGTATGGTGTATTGTTTAACAACTGTTCATGTCTTCGCAAAAGCTTTAACAGACACGCCAATGCAGGTATTGAGATAAGATCTTGCTGACTGAGAGCATTTCAACAGCCGATAAGCTGCTCGTAACATAGTACTCCAGACCACAGAACCATTCGATCTTGAATAACGCACTTTGTCTTAGAGACTTCTTATGACAAGGCATTTAAATGAAAATAGTACAAGTGGTGAGAGCTATATTGATAGTAATGGGGGGAAGTTAAGGAGGAAGAGTTGAGATGAGTTGAATAGGCTTCAATGACTGAAAAACTGAACACGTATGATAGAGCACGCAGTGGGATATGCTAACTGGCACTCTATTATTACTCCACAGTCCAATTTTTCTTCATTATTACCTTAATATGCAATGAATCAGGCAGGCATGCTTTCACTTTCGTTGGCAAGAGTTTGTAGCGGATTAGCTACCTTAATAAGCCTTGACTGTTCTCAGAAATCTCAGTGACAATTTCTCCTAGTTGGTAAGTCTCCCAGAATAGAAGAAATAGGCGTATACCGTGGATACGTTTATTCAGTATGGCGTGTTATGTGATGTGTAAGTATGACGTGGAACTTAGTCATTATATACACTTTATGATATGATAACCTCATATAACTTGGATCATTGATTGGTCAGAAAACCGTGTACTGGAATTGACCATTGATTGATCGCATTGATATAGGTCATTGATTCTTAATTAGTCACGCCAAAGTTGTGTCCGCACAAGTTCATACATACTCCCTACCTTCGCCCTTAGGTAGGACCGTACGATCCTCTTTCAAAATAAGCTCCATTGGCACTAGACTCGTAACAGAAGGGAAAAAAGTGGGAAGTTTTTTTAGAAGACAAAAATAATTCGGGCGTTAAAGGGTTAATCGTCTAACGTTTTAACTTTTGTTTCCACATGGAGAATCTGGAAGAACTGGTTAGAAGAAAAAGACGTCTTTTTTTAATGGGTCATAGTGATTGGCAGAAAGGTGAAAATAAGTACAAAAAGTTCAGCCCTCTATTAGCTTTTTCTTGTATTGACGAAAAGAACGACTAGAGCATGACTCTTGACTTCTAGCAATCTTCAATATGGAATAAGAGCACAAGATACGATTTGGGTGTGATACGTGATACTGGAGAGAGAATTAGTTGTAACAAAATAAAGCATAAGATTTGGGCCTGGACAGGGAGTTGTATAAAATCTAAAGTTGACGCACTATTTATGCAAATATTATATGAAAAGTTAGAGAGACTCTTTCGGATTCTTGTCCAACTACCTTCTCCCCGTTCAAGTATTTGAAAGAGGCTCAATACGCAACCTTTCAGGAGAATTAGCAATTATTTCTAAATTATCACTCTATATAAACAACTTAATTATAGATAGTCAGCCTTCGCCCCAGTCCTCTTGAATTTTTTATCTGTTCTTAATAGAGCACAACAACCAACGCTTCTACCCCTCCCCCACTATCTCCATTTTGTTACGTGAAACGAATTGAGCGGAAATAGAAGGTTTATATCTCAATTAAGCTTTGTGATCTCCATTTCGAATAAGTTCAAATTTTGTCCAGCCTGCTTAAACGTATTCACCGAGTTCTAACTAACTTGATATTGCCTGTCCAATAGACGCTTATCTCAAGTACCTCAAATCTTCTTTCCTAACTTTCATTAAAAAACATTCAAGCCAACCAACCAAAGTGAAAAAATTTTCATCATTCTCTTTTCCCGGTCATATTCTAGCGAACCGCCTTCTCAACCCTCCTTAACTACCACCCTATTCAGTATTCGTGGTACAAAGCCCGAATTGAAAAGTCAGATTTTTGAGGAAGGCTGGAATCTGATTTTGACACCTAACTATTTTTGCCGACATATCTTCTACCGCCCTCTAATTGGCACCATGATTACAGAATGGAAAAGAGAAATAAACTAATGAATTAAACAGTTTATAGGCGACATGGAGACAATCAAGAGATGTTTTTACAAGCGAGAATATGTGTGCGCGCATGGTAAAAGAGTGAAGGGTCAAATGGCATTTACGAAGGAGAAAAGGGTACAAGAATGGATTGGAAGGATTGGTGATGGATGAATTTCGATAAAAAACCAGTCTGACCTGGCATCTGAGTTATGGTGTCTAAAATACATTTTTAATAGAAGATGAAAAGGAAAATGTACAAGATCAAAGCGGAAATAAGAAATGCACCCTCTGAAATAGGGTGCCTCTGTAAAACTCTCCATTTGGTTCAAGCAATTTTTTGAGTAAAATGTAAATTACCATTGACGGTTAATTTAGTATTCACGACTACTAGGCAATACAGATATGAACGAAGTAACTAATGTCTATCTAGAACGTGCTTCAAGATAAATTCTCTAGAGATACTGGATAATCCGCACAAGGGACAATTCAATACAATTTCACCAGTCGATTTTGTTTCCTGTCCGCTCACGCAACCGCTAGAATTTAATATATCCTCCTCTGGAGACTTCGAGTTAATGGCTTTTATTCCATTTAAAGGTGTTAGATTAGCTGAACTGTTGGATATCAGTTTTTGAGAGTTATCTGTAGATCCCTTGGTAGTATTGGATGTGTTTACACCAGAAAAACATTGCTCGTTAGATAAAAAGTCTAAAGTGCATTTTTCAACGTCACTGCAGTACTCATGCGTATGCTGACTAGAATTGAAATAAAAGTAAAAATAAATTATAAATAGCCTCAAAACGCATTAAACAATCGCCTACTGGGTAGTATGGGTAAAATGTGACTCGAAATTTTCAAATGGTAATCCACAGTGTTCGCACTTATATCCTTTTGCTATGGTATTGTTCAAGGAAGAACAAGGGGCAGTATTACTTAGTACTTCCGATAGATTCAATTTAGTCACGTCGTTCTCAGATGTTTTCAACCAACTGGTAATGGAAGGATCAGATGGACCGGAGACAGTTGGAATGTAAACCCTATTCGATGCATCAATACGTCGGAAAGAAATACTTAACACCTTAGGCATATCATCAAACAAGGATTCAGTGGATAAAGCAGAAGGCAGCAGGCTTCTCGAAAAAAGAAATTGCATCGGTGTAGTAGTTACCTTCCTAATTGTTTCGTCAGTGACGTTTCTTGCAATAGAAGGGCCCCATTCTTCTTTGGAAACTGAAATGCCTACCACATTACTGTTTACAGGTGAAGATATATATGATCTCGTATCTGAGCTGCATTGACTGGGAGTCAGACTCATTCCCAGTATCTTTGACGTATTTTTTAGATCATTCTCTACCGTATTGGATAGGCTAAGAGTTGAATCGATTGTTGGTGTCGCGTTAGTTAGGTCTGATTGGTCAATTGGTCGCCGCTCTCTGAATAAGGTATGTGAATCCGAAGGGTTTCGAGGGGAAATGGAAGTTAACTCTGATGAATTGCTCTACAAAGAACGCGAAATTTCAAAATGAAATGCTTATTTGAAAGAAAACGCAACAGATGCGAAAAATAAAATGTGCGTTTATACCTTGTGATTGTCGATATTATGAAAATTGACTTACCGTATTTGCCCTATCAACAATTATATCATTTTCCACCGCTTCCTGAATTGAAAAAATAGTTAGACGGAAAGTTGGGCATTACTATTATTGTATTCAAATAGTTGTGATTTCTCAAAAGTATAATCTATATGTTTACCGTGAACCACGCTGTTAATTGAAATTGGTAGATGTTCACAGATGCAAAGTTAGTATACCTAACATTTTCATTAAACCTTGAATTTTATCGCATTAAAGCAAAGTGTACGTGTTATAAACAAAAAGAGAATTTGTTTATAATGTGAAATTTCAAGGCAAGATTCGAAAAAGGTTAAAAGGTCCCGCTCTTATAATATACAATGCAGCTATTAATTACGTAAAAAAATGTGCCATCTAACTTTAATTCGTGTGGAATGAAGAACATCTATTTATTACATTGAAGATATTGAAAGATTTACACTGTTTTATAGATTGATTTTCAGTAGTAGCATTAAGGCCTTAAAAACAACTAATGAGTGTATGAAAGAAATCATAGCACGTTTTTACTGACCGACCATGGAAGTCCAATAAATGTTTCAAGTTTCTTCGGCCAATCACAAATTTGACCAAAGCTAATTCTCATACTACGTATTAGTTCTTACTTACACCAACAAATCGGCTCCGGTCAACATAATAGCCTCGTCTAGACTTTTATCTCACCTTTCGAGGAGCGGGCTAATAAGATTTGAATTAATTATTTAGTATAGATTTCTAATTTTTCAAAATTATCAGAATTTGACTACTAAACTGAAGTCTGGTAGATGCTTAGCAATCAGATATACAAAATTTCGACTATATACAAATAGCTTTTACTACTGACAAACCTTCAATTGCTGACAAACGCCGTGTAGTCTTAAATCAAAGACGTTCACGTCTGCATTTCCAGCATCTGTAGATCTTTTGGGAATTTTTGGAGGGGTAATTCTCAGTATTTTGGACATTTTGTGCCGTGAGATTTTCGAATTACAATCTTCTGCTCTGGTAGGTATAAAGACATAAATTCCATCATGCGGGATATGAGATTATTAAATCACATTTTAGCTACTTACTGATCCATTGACCTTTCAAACACCTCGTTAAACTTCCTCTGACACAATTCTGTCTATTTACAGATACTAATCACAAATTTAAAAACGGAATAAATGAGCAAATTGAAGGTGACTTTCTCGTCTGATTGCTGCGAAAAATGATCAACACGAATTAAGAAAATTTTAAATAAATAAAACTTAGTACTCGTGGTATTTACAATTTATGATCAATAAATACAGTCGATTGCAGCATGTATTACCAATGTTTAAGTGAGTGCTGTTTGTCATACTTAAATTTCAACTTCTCTGCTAAGCGCAAAATGTGCCGATTAGAATGTACTTAAGAAAGAAAAGATTGGAGGCAACTAGGCACGCAGTGTCTGCGCCTTCCTGCCCAGGAAAATCCAACTCCTATCCTGGGTAGTAACGTCAATTTCCTGCATTCACATTGACACCTCAACGGAGCTGCAGCAGCAGCATTCGCTGCAGGAGAAGAGACCGACGGTGGATGGCGGGAGACTAGCGGCAAACGAGGGTTCTGGGCAGAATTGACTTGCTAGCCAACTCTACTTCCGCAACCGTATTCGATGCCCGTACCGTGGAGTGAGGTATTGACAACAATCCATTATATGGTGGTAATGGAGATTCAGGGATTACTTACTTAGTGAACTAAGTAGAGTAAGTAATAATCCATAATTGAGAAAGTTGCCCTATCAAAATAGGTCTAAGGGAATAACACTCTGCTTTCCCCTACATTGCTTTAGTCAAAATATTAGCGTAGAATTAGTAATTTTTGTCATAACTGAATTCGATCATTTACAAACGGTATCTTATTGTACAATCTATTACAGAGTGCAAAGTATTATCGAGTTAACGTGCAAAGCATTTAAAATTAATGAAAATAGACGCCGATAATTTACACTATCCTATTTCAAAGGTCGAATACTTTTCTCGGATAAGTAATTTTGGCAAATAGTGTAGTAGTTTGGGATGTAGCAGCTATAAACAAGAGGAAATATGTTCATCAAGAGGAGATACTGAAGGTGTTTATCTAACGCTACAATAATACTCCAGCCTTGGCATTTCAATTACACAAGGAAGTCAAATAGCATGGTACTCAACACGGCGCTTCTTTTGCTAAAGTTCATAAGGTTTTTATTGCAGGTATTTGGTGGACCTGGATGTTGACCAGACCCGAAGTGAATACTCATCCCTCCATGCATTTATGGCTAGTGCCTAAAATCTCTGAGCATTTCAGTTAACTGCATGCAACTCAAATGCTCCTTGTGGTGGTCTGCAAGAAATAGATTGTCCCTGTTAGCACAATGCCCCTTTTTCTTGTTTGATGAAAAATTTGATTCGCTAGAACAGTTAATGCTGTTGATAACCTTTCCAAGAGAATTCAAATGGGGGAAGTGAACCTAGAGCATGCTCACATGCCTACAAAAGAGAAATTAATGCATTCACACTATCATCAAGATCGTTATTTCTCAAGCGCAAGAGTCAGCCAAATATTGTAGTGCCCGATTTCGGGATTGTAGTCATTAGGAACACCGCACATCAGAATGTCATCTGCAACACTGACAAGGATTCAACGCGAGCCTCACTCAAATGGTACTTTGAAAAAGCAACAACACATTCCATTCAACTGAGAAGTAAAATTACTCTTCCCACCATCCTAAAGCGTTCTTCATATCTATGCATCCACTGGCTGGGCAGTGTAAAGTATGGCAGATTCATAAATAATCTCATAAGATAGCTTTGAACCAACTGAGATAGTGGGCTCAACTGATCAAACAACAATACGTAATGCAGTGCATAGTGCATTCTTTAACTTATCTTGGATAAAAACTGATTGTATATCACATTTTTGAATTCACGTTCCTCTATGACCTGTACTTTACTTTGCGCCCTTCAACCTTGAAAATGCCTGGAGGGAAAAAGATTGCCCTCGATGTGACTTATAATAAAAATAATGACTATTTCTTTTTTTGAAAATTATGGACAGATCGGAGAACATTTCAACTGAACCATTCGTTCACATTGAAGCCTCCAATTCGCACAGAATAAGCTAGAATTTGAGGTTCAATGGGGTTTGTATATTTTACACAACCTCCCAGTAACTAAACATATGATATTATTGACTGCCCAGTGTTGCTAAATCCACAGATTGGAGCAACCAAGGCAAGTGTAAGTATATTTAGCACATCCAATGGACAGTCATTACAGAGGAGAAAAAGGAGACATTAAAATGTCCGAACTCATGTTGAGAAATTAAGGCCTCAAAATTCTCCTATCAGCGATGAGCTTACATTTAATTCAAAGACAGATCCTATTATTTTACTCATTTTCAAAGGCGGTGTAAAATGGAAATATCTAACCACAGAAGAAAAGAGTAATTAGACAATGGTGGTGAGTCAGATCTAGAGGAGAAGCCTACTTCATCTAAGCCCCAGGTCATTACTTCTCACAATCATTTTAAACATTCAGAAAATCTGAGTGGCAAGATTTCGTAGCTTTTCTCTTTCCCACATGATGCGTATAGTACTCGTCTATAGGACAAACAGTCATTGGATTACTTTGCTTTAATTAGCACAGTTGATAATACCGAAAGTTTCCAATCATTAGCTCTCACTTCAAGTCGATTTTTGGTCTTTGATATTGCGGGGAAAATTTCGGCTTCTCTAGCAACCGCTGATGATTCTCACTCAAGGTATTTCTCAAATCATGTTTAATTAACCACAGTCTACTAAGTACCATTTGATAATTCCGTAAGCACAAGAATAATTTGAGTAAAAGCTTTCGAAAAACATTTAGAAAAAATGGGTTCAGCTATCTCTTTAATACCAACTTAATAAATCCACCTTCTGATAAATGCAAGTAAGACGCCCGTCTGGAATACTTGAATAACACAAACCCAAACTTAGTGTAATGAGATCGTAAAATCAAATGAAGCGAATTCGATTTGTTAGATTACTATAAATTCTACAGAATAAAGAGGTCAATCAATAACGTCCAGTAGGGCTTTAGAAATTTAAGCAAAAAAAAGGGAACACCTAAGTTTCTTATGGTAAATAAGTCATTAAAAAATACAAGATATATTAAGAAGAAAAGTTTTATAATGCCACAAATTCCCGATTAGAGTGTGAATGACAAACAATATTTTACTGCGCTTTAGAGAACCGCTCCGAAACATCCTTCCAGTTAATGATAGCCCAAATGGCCTTTACATAGTCAGGGCGTTGGCTTTTGTACTGCAAGTAGTAAGCATGCTCCCAGACATCAATTCCGAGCAGTGGCTTAAGACCTAAACAAGGAAAATGATATGTAAATGAACGTGTGACTTACCAGTTGTGCCTTCCAAAGGATCTTGGTTTGGACAACTGGCAATGCGCAGTTTACCAGAAAATGGTTCAAGTCCTAGCCAACCCCAACCAGAGCCCTGAACAGAAACCGCAGCATTTGTCATCCTCTCTTTGAAAGTCTCAAAGGATCCAAAGTCACGTTTGATTGCATCTGCTAAAGGCCCCTCTGGTTCACCACCTCCATTGGGTGACAAATTGTTCCAGAAAATGCTATGATTAATATGGCCACCACCGTTGAAACGAAGAGCAGGCTACAAAGGTAATACAGCGTCGAAGTCCATTGAATCAAGGAATAAGCATAAAGTGAATGGTTAATTCGAATACCTGAAGAGCGATCATTTTTGTAACATCATTCTTATGCATAGCTTCAGCTAACTGTTCCTCGGCGATATTTAGATTATTAACATAAGCAGCATGATGCTTTTGGTAGTGACATTTCATAATGTCAGCAGAGATGACGGGCTCAAGCGCCCCGAAATCATAAGGAAGATCTGGAAGCGTGTGCTTTGATGCAGCTAGAATGCTAGCACTCTTAAAAACTGGAGTAATGCGACGAAAACCCGATGCAACAGAAAGCATAGTTAGTACAGTCCTCTAAA
Source organism: Hymenolepis microstoma (assembly GCA_000469805.3). Classification (NCBI taxonomy): domain Eukaryota; kingdom Metazoa; phylum Platyhelminthes; class Cestoda; order Cyclophyllidea; family Hymenolepididae; genus Hymenolepis; species Hymenolepis microstoma. Next base: position 20,804,499 of record LR215993.1, on the reverse strand, counting down.
TCAGCCTCGTAATTTACAGGGGATTCATATGACCTTTTGCCAGCGTGAAAACAAATGCCAAAATAAAATATACTTAATATTACCCTGGTATTTCTTATTCCAAAAATATGTTTAAAATCGGAATTTTTCATTCGCATTGGCCATTTCTATTAAAATATCTCATATGGTATTTTTCAACGGAGCTTAAGATATTAGCGTATCATTTCAATAGATTTGAGTAAGAAGCAATAAATATTTCCTGACATTTAGTGGTAATTACATCGTTAATCAGTTTGTTTGTGAGGAAGGTATTAAAAATTTTCGTGAAATTCTAATGTACATGTAGAATGAATGGAAACACTATTTTCATGCGAATATTTTATAAAATTGCCATAATGACGTTGTTTTCATGGAGGCTTTATTTGTCAATAAACGTAGAAAAAAGTAGACCGATGAGTTATTTAACTTCTGAATCGATTATGTGAAATATTTTCCAAATTAACTGTTTATTGCTGTTTCATATTATGTAATTGTTAGGTAAGGCATATTCCAGGATGAAAGCCGAAAAAGAGATTGAAAATCATTCTGGGGATATTGAAGTTAATAAGAATATATTAATAGAATGAACTTAAAAATGTTGCATGAGATCCAAATATAAGTTACTTTTAAATGAAAAATATTAGCACACCTTATAAAAACCAAACAACCAAACGGATATGTAGCACTGTCTTGAAAATGGGTTTAAAAATTCGAATTTTCAAATAAATTCTTTTATGTTTATTACCTTTGTGAAAAACGCTGAATATAACGCATTAAATTTCTTCATTTTGTGCTTTCTTATTTACCTATTTTCCGCTCCTTTAATGTTGACACTTGTTCCCTTTCGTTTTAATCTCTCAGCTTTCCCTTTTTAGCAAACATTTTGTGACACATTTATCCTCGGTACAAGCTATTTGATAATGGCTGTTGTTTTCGCTTACCATTTCTTGAATCGAATCATAGCAAATACATCTATTGTTGATGGTTACCAACTTAGGATCAGGAATTGCCTTTCTTAAATTATAAGTTGAGTTATTAATGAGAATTCATAAATCCTCACAATCAATAGATTTGAAAGCCAACCTTGATATTATGAAAAAATTAGCGATATCTCTGCCGTCTAAGGTTTTCTAATTGTTTCCTTTTCGTTATTTATAAGTAGTGCACTAAATCATAGAAATCCCATTAAAACCTTTGTTCTTATTTTACTATAACCTTAATGATCTCTAAATTATGAAAAATTCACACTGAGTACCTCTATATGAGTATCTTAAGCTTAAGACACGCTTAAATTTATTTAGCCAATAATTAAAGATCTTGCTAGAATATACTGAAGACTTGCGCCAGTCTAAATTATAAATAACTAGTGGAGTTATTGGGACCTGAACAGCATTGATCTAACAGGTGAAACATGTCAGGTCACTTAAATGGCAGATTAGTGCGTAGGTGGTCTGAAAATAAGCTTAATGTATTTTCCAGATAAATTGGGTTTATTTACACAACCATTCTATGTTTAATTTCAGTTATATGCAGTAGTCAATTCCTATGATTGATTAATGGCACATTATTAAATAATTATTTACAAACGCGCAAGGAAGTCTTGTTGGCAGTGTAACGGATTAGCAACTCTAATAAGCCTCGACTATGCTGTGGCAGATCTTCCCAGTTAGAAAGACTGGAGCGGTGATAGCGAGAAGGAAGACGTATGGCAAGCGAAGCGTTTACTGCAACTTATCGCACATTATCAAATCGAGAAACATATTTAGTTATCAGACAGTTCTAGACTATTTTGAGTGAACGTTGATAGCAAAATATCTGAGCACTGCTCTATACGTGCGGATTGCGTACGCCACAAGTGACTTATTTCTAGTCACCGTGCCTCGATATAGTTCTGGTGTCCATATAAAAGTAATAATATGTACTCTTTGAAGTAGATACTGAAGATGAACAAAATATTTGCTTTGTGGATGCAGTAACATTTCTTTTATTTATTGCACATTTTATTTCAAATTGTTTTCTGGTAATGTTGATATTAATAATATTATTACCAATAATTACCTCATTCTCACAGAAGATCTATGGTGAATTGGTCAGCTGAAGGAATTATTAACAAAACTAATTGGTTCTTCACATTAACTGTGGTAATTTAGATCACATTTTCATCGTTATTTTGCAGCTCATGAAAGACAGCAGACTTAAACCGTTAAATCCATGGCCTATATAAAAGGGTTGAGCATCGAGGTCGAGTAGTGTTTAGAAGGAATCTTCGTAAGGGATGTTTTAACATTTCATTTCCATATTACACATTCGACACGGATTTTATTCGCTTATGCAAACACGCGTTATTAAGTAAATCGAGACAAACCCAAACTAATTGAATGTCATATTAATTCAATTGACTAACAATAAATAGGAAAGTTTTAATTATGATATATGGTTCATTATTAGAGCAGCGTTTAACGTACTTGGGGACGAAGTCAGATGTCAATTTGTGCACACCAAAAATATGGAATGGCCAACTGCATGGGATAAGTCTCTCTGACAAAAGAGACAATAGCACTCAAGTGTGTAATTTAAAAAAAATAATGTAAGCCGTCTTCTATCAATAGATAATCGTCGGGAAACGCTTTACCAAACTGATGTATGAACTAAACGCTTAAACGGTTATCAACTAATGTTGCATAACTCCTGATCATTTAAACACGACCAATGCCCATATCTTTATAAAGTGAATTTATCTATATTTTCAAGACTTATTAATAATTTAATCATTATAATGTGTAATTTTATGAAGTATATCTTTTGCTAATCCTATTGGGTGGACACTGTGTCAAATATCTTTCTAAGTGCCACATTGGTTACATTTTCATAGCAGCGTTTTTATGTACAAGAGGATTCTGATGAAAAATCGGTTTATATAATTTTAGCTACAGGTCATGTCCGGTTGCGTAATTATTTGCATGAACTTTGTTTAGGAGCACCTTTGGATATTTTTTTAAAGGCCGCTTAAAAAACGTAGTACTTCATTTTATATGTAAATAATTAAACGAATCCCTCTACTAATAATGTTTTTGATTCCTTTAAAATTCATATAGTGCATATG